>JBANSL010000017.1:19977616-22377616 GCA_037127255.1 Persicaria tinctoria
GCTCAACCTCCCACAAGAAGAAGAGGAGAGGCAAGATGGGTGGTTCCCTGGTAGTATGCGGCCTCCGAAGAGGTGGTTATTGATGCGTTGTAATCCCCAACGACTTGAATAGATCGAATATTGCAACGTTTTTAAGGGAATCTTGACCCGTTCTTGAATTGAGCGTGAAAGAATGACGTGAGGAATTGTGATCGACCGAATGAATAGATGAATCTACGTCACTCCCACCACAATCCAAGTCAAAATATCGGCTCGACTCCAATTGTAATCAAAGTTGAATCAAATTGAGTTCAACAAAGCAAGGCTGAATGGAAATGGAGTCAACAATGATAGCTTGACCAAAACTTGCTAATTGAAATGAATTTGGACGAAGGGATGGGAACAGTGTGGATGATTGAGCGTAGAACGTAATTAGGGTTGAATAAAGAAGAGAACGCTTAGCCAAACGCTCTTCTATTCAATTCAACGTGCGAATAAAGGATGACGAATACAACTTAAATAGGGTTTGATAGTAGAAGAGAGTGGTTCCTTGTAAATGAAACCCTAGTTCTCTCATTTATCTAATAAATTAAAATAAACATAGATAAATATTAAAAATATCCCATCTACCTAAAATATCCAAAAATAGTCATAAGTAAGGAAATATCAATTTCCCCACTTTTTATTCAACAGCTAATAAATGAAAATAAGGAAAGACGTAATAAAAATATCCTAAGACAAAATCCGGCAAGACAAGGGCCAATCGATATCGAGTGACACTCACTGATATCGAGTTAGGCTAGTCGATGTCAAGGCGGAATGAAGTTGCACACCAAAAGCTTGAGTTCACGGTTGATATTTGAGCAATGCGTGCTTTCACCGTGAATCGTCTTGTCGTCGGGAATCATCGAATCCTGATGGCTATCATTCTTCTCCACTTGATCACGATTAGTCCTCGAATCGTCGTCGGAAAGATCATCCAGAAGAAACAAGAAGAAATCAGCGATCTTTGGCCTAGTCGAATCCGGAGTCATCTTGAAGTGCAAAGGCCAAATAGTGAGAGCCCTTTTCTCCATGGATCCCTTAAGGCTAGATGACGAACGTGTCGGGAACGGAGATGGAATCTTCATTGCAAGAGAAGACGCAGGTAAAATAAGAGTTGGAGGGACTGTGGTCGCGGGTGCGGCCTGCACAACTGGGTCTTCCATTGTGTTGCAGTTGGTCTATTTGGTCATGGCTGCCTTTTCGGCTTATTGTTGGCGCTTTCTTACCTGATTCTGCAAAACAGCTTAAGGAGAAAGGGGTAGAAGAGTAACTCTCCTCCCATCATAGTTAAATGAATAGGTATTCAAGCGACCATCATGAATGACTTGCCTATCAAATAACCAAGGGCAGCCTAATAACATATGACTACAATCCATTTTAACAACATCACACAGTACTTGATCATAAAAAGACCCAATATGAAAAGAAACCAAGCATTGTCTAGTAACAAGATTATCGGAGTTACCGTCGGTGATGCCGTTAAGACCGTATGGTGTAGCTCGTGGTGTTGTAGCAAGGTGGAGGTAATCAAGGACCTTCTCGTTGATCAAATTATAGCAGTTCCCTCCATCGATGATGACCGAGAGTGTGGCTTCCCGAACCACACACTTGGTGTGAAAGAGGTTCTCCCGTTGATCGGCCGCCGACACTTCTTGAACAGTGAGCACGCACTGATTGACCAAGAAAAGTGCATTAGCGAAGGAGTTGGGGTCGATGTCGATGTTGACCTCATGGGACACATGTGCCGACTCCTCCACTTTGAATGAACTACGGGGATTTTCGCGAGCCTCTTCCTCATAGTAATAGTCTCCTATGTCGTCGAGCAACACCTTCTTCTTTTGGGGGCAATTCCTAGCGATGTGCGCCGTGCTATTGCACGTGAAGCACCGTTGTTAACGGGACTGATCAAGCGGAGATGAGGCGACAACCCTTCTTGTTTGAACTTCAAACCTTGTGTTTGGTGAGTCGGAGACTCTCTTGGGCTGCGAGGAAGGGTTAGTAGTAACACTAGAAGGATTGGAAGAAGTAGGTGCAGGAACAAACCTTCGACCACTTGACAATTGGTCAGTACTCTTCACCTCTTGTTGTTGGTCATATAAGAGCTGCTCTTCTTGACAAAGGGTGTTAATGTCTCTAGAATTATGAATACTCAAAGGATTGCGAATAGAAACATTTAAACCAGCAAGAAATTGTCTACAAAGAGCTCTTTCCGTAAGAAAAAAATTCGCCTGGTGGGAGATTCTTTCAATCTTATCTCTAAACTCTATAGGAATCCTAGTACCTTGGCGAAGGGTGGCTAATTTCAGCCTCATAGATTCGACGTATTCCTCGAGTACGTGCCTCTTTTTCAAGAGGTAACGTAGTTAAGGTCATGTCTCTACTGGTTGCTTACCTTGCGTCCGACGGATGTCCCTTGTGTGAAACCACCAAGAGCGAGCAAGTCCTGTAAGGTGGAGAGTTACTACCTCAAGTTTTTCCGTCTCGTCATAATAGAGGTGGTCAAGGACGTAGTCGGTGTGAGTGTCCCAAGCGAGGTACGCCTCAGGATCATTGGCGCCATCAAAGGTGTCAAGCTTTACCTTCATGTCACGGCGTTAGGCGGCTTGATCATTGTTATGATTCAAGTTAGGGAGGCCAAAGTTGGGGCGAGGAATGTCATCAAAATGATTATCAGCCTCCTGGAACGGATCTTCAAGAATGGACATGCCATCAACATCCCTATCGTTCCGCTGCTCTTCTCATTCGTCGAAGACCGGATGGTCTCGAATGGGTGTATGTGGGGGCTGATGGGCTTGGTGTCGTGGGGGAGGGATAATGGTGTGACCCTCCGGGCGAGTGGTACCAGCTGCAAAAACTACATCATCGTCCTCGGGCTCGCCGACGATAAATTGCATCTGGTTATCCGTAATGGTACCCGGGGCCGGGGGTGGTGGTGTGCTCGAGTTGGTAGACTTGTCTGAATTCTCAGCCATGTTCCTATATGCAAAGTGACAACACAAGTAATCTGAACAAAGAGGCAAAGAACAAGCAATGCAAGTCTTTGATCCTATGAGTGATCAAGTGTTTGAAAACAAGCAAAGCGAAGGAAAACAAGGCACTACTTGACAACCTACCCTGGACATAGAACTATACAATGATGAAAGTAGCAAGATACCAAAGCAAAATGCGAAAGCTAGCCACAAAAAAAGAGAAAACAAGGGATGCAATTAATGACATGCGGCTAGAATAAGAAAATGCAAATAATAAGAGAATGCAATGAAAAATACAATGTGAAGCTAAAAAATTCAGCGACTAATAAAGCGAGCAACACAAGGGCTAAGAAGTGCACACACTCCGTTGACTATTATCCGACGATTGCAACACGGCTCGGAGAAAGATGGGTGTGACCAAGGTTCCGGTGTCGGCACGGCTCTAAATCACACAAATAAGGATTCTTTGTGGAGCTTAAAACCTAATAGATCATCAATATAGTAAAGATGTAAACTAAACAAACTTAGCATGAAAATGAGTTACTAACTCACTAAAAACAAAAATAAGAGCTCTCGGCATTCTGTTTTATTTATTTTTTTGTAAGTCTCGGCTTTCTGTGTTTTTTTTTTTTGAACAGATGCCGATTATATCAAATCAATTTGCCGAACAGATGTAACCTTCCAATACCGAACAGACCTAGGGAAAATAATGACAAAGCCGAATGCACAGTAGCCTAAAAAGAATTGAAAATAAAATTACGATGATCTATATAGCAAGCGAAAATAAATAAATTAGGGTAAAAGACTAACAAACTAGGAAAATTAGGGTTCTCTTCTGGTGCAAGATCATCAATCACAATCAACCAAGAACTCAATCATAGGCATGATATAGCAAAATAAAGCAATGAAACTTGCAACTAAGAACTCAATCATCTTCCAAGTTATAGATCTAATAAGTAAATCACCAACTAGTGCCAATTTTAGGGTTAATTGAATGCGAAAATAAAGAAATCATAACAATTAAAATCGGTAATAGGGTGAATAAAATTAGGGCACAAAATATATCACTCAAGTAAACTAATCAAGGCTTAAGACTTGCATAACCTTGGCTCTGATACCAGTTGATGCGTTGTAATCCCCAACGACTTGAATAGATCAGATCTTGCGACGTTTTAAGGGAATCTTGACCCGTTCTTGAATTGAGCGTGAAAGAATGGTGTGAGGAATTGTGATCGGTCGAATGAATAGACGAATCTACGTCATTGTCGTCACAATCCAAGTCAAAATATCGGATTGACTCCAATCGTAATCAAAGTTGAATCAAATTGAGTTCAATAAAGTAAAGTCGAATGGAAATAGAGTCAACAATTACGGCTTGACCAAAACTTGCTAATTGAAATGAATTTGGACGAAGGAATGGGAACGGTGTGGATGATTGAGCGTAGAACGTAATTAGGGTTGAATAAAGAATAGAACGCTTAGCCAAGCGCTCTTCTATTCAATTCAACATGCGAATAAAAGATGACGAATACAGCTTAAATAGGGTTCGATAGTAGATGAGAGTGGATACTTGCAAATGAAACCCTAGTTCTCTCATTTATCTAATAAATTAAAACAAACATAGATAAATATTAAAAATATCTCATCTACCTAAAATATCAAAAAATAGCCATAAGTAAGGAAATATCAATTTCCCCACTTTTTATTCAACAACTAATAAATGAAAATAAGGAAAGACATAATAAAAATATCCTAAGACAAAATCCGGCAAGACAAGAGTCAGTCGATATCAAGTGACACTCACTCGATATCGAGTTAGGCTAGTCGATGTCAAGGCGGAATGGAGTCGCACACCAAAAGCTTGAGCTCACGGTTGATCTTTGAGCCATGCGTGCTTTCACCTTGAATCGTCTTGACGTCGGGAATCATCGGATCCTGATGGCTATCAGTTATTGACCTCCAAAGAGGTGGTTATCGGCCTCCGAGGAAGTGTTTGACGGTGGTGGTGGTGGTGGAGTTTAGTGGATTTGTTCCAACCTCCAGTTGAGTTTTCCAAGCTCTCACGGGAACCCTCTTCAAAACACTGAGGACAACTCCAAATTTAAGATTTGAAGCTATTGCAAGTAGAGTTGCATAAACTTGATTCGATTTGAGAACCTGACTCTGCCCACCTGAATTCATATTTGATCGAACTCGAAAATCTAGCGTTATGCATAATTCAAATGTTATAATTTTAATTGTGGGGTTGGTGGGTGGAAAATAGATTTGGTGTGTTAGATTCGCAATTTATGTGGTGATTTATTCGATTAATTGATTTTGAGTGTTCTTGGGTTTCGCTCAACATTTTTATGGGGTTATTCATAGCTTGAATGATTTTGGAATCAAGAACGTTTATCTCTCCTTATAGAGAAGCTCTCTTTATGAAATCCCCTATTTGAGAACCCTAGTCCTTAATGTCAGATCCGTCATCTTCAATTCACCCTCTTCTGTTATCCAATCGGCCTTGTTTTAGGTTGATTGGGAGTTCTTGTTCTCCATTATCTCCATTTCAGTTGTTAATTTGGCGGTTTGGCATTCGCGTGGCTCCCGTTGTTGTCCTTGCTTCCAGCTGGTCGGGGCCGCCTTGACTTGGATGTTTCGGCTTGTTCTCACCGGTGTCTGATCCCTTCTATCCTTGTTCAGTCTCGTCTCCTACATGGGTGCCTAGGTACCTCCCTCCCTCTCACTGAAGTACATGTGTTTAGACCATGTTTTTGTACTTATTTTCACTCCTTATTCTAGCTATTTTACATATTTTGGGTTGAAAATATAGTGAATTCATGTAGTTTGAGTTTATTTGCAAGAAAAAGTGGTCATCGCAGTTCTTCAAGACATGCTCATAGCAACCTCGACGCTTGGGCGGAGGTCATCGTAGTTGTCCGTGCCTTATACCTCCATCTGTGCGAGATGCGATCTCCCTAGCGACTGACGGAAATGAAATCCCAAAGGGAGAGGAGACAATGCAGGAGAGGGGAGAGAATGTCCAGTTCGAGTAGGAGGAGCTCGAAGATGACAACGAGGAGGAGGAGGGGTTGATAAAGGGGGTCGGACACTAAGAGGGGGGTGGGTGAGGTGATACAGGAGGGGGGGGGGGGCAGGATATGGCGTAGGAGGAGGAAAGGGCAGGGCAGGAGCCAGAGGGGGTGGGTCAAAAGGAGGAGGCGGAGCAGGCTGATCATGGGGGAGATGAGCTCTCTGATGGCGAGTTGCCTCCAGAAGATCTTTTGGTCTCATACATGCATCATAGGGGTCACTGGCCGTGGACGGGCCCTACCTTTCAGCAAATCTTGTTGAAGGTTCATCACCGGGCTACACACCTAGCGTCGTTCCGCCGCTTCATCTACGAGGGTTCGATGACATGAGTGCAGGATGCGGCTTGGTATGGTCTATTGGGGTTGCTTGATTTGAACATGGATGAAGTGGATGCCTAGTTGTTGATTGTGTTCATTGAGCACTGGCAGCTGGAGACGAGCTCTTTCCACTTTCCATGGGGTGAGATGGCCATCACACTCCACAACGTCGCTTGTCTGACGGGGTTGCCGATTGACGACCTGCCTTGCATCTCTGCCCCTGTCTATCAGCCACTACAGCTAGAGCTTCTATTATGGCAGATGTATGGTTGGACCGCGGTTGAGTTGAAGAAGAACATGAAACAGTGGGAGTGACCATCGGGCAAAGGGATGGGTGGCGGGCGAGGCACGTCAGTCGTGGGGATCAGTTCGTCGGGCTCACCGACGATGTGAGACAATGCCACCACTATCTCGATGTTGGGTTCTTGGCTACGATGTTGGGTGCGACCCTCTTCATCGACAAATCCCAGAGCCACGTACACTTTTCGTTGTTCGAGCTAGTTTGGGACTTAGCGCACGCTGGGACACTAGCTTGGGGAGCAGAAGTGCTTGCCTTCCTTTATCATGGATTAGGGGATGCCACGAGAGGCGAGGCTGTAGGTCTACGGGGGTGTGTTGCACTGCTGCAGGTTAGTGTTTAATACAGTAAATATATTGATGTATTTGCGTACATATAATAAGTGCTCTAATGGTTTAAACTATTTAGGCATGGACCTGGTCGTACTTCCCTTGTTTCCGGGGTCCGCTTCATCCGGACAAGGATGCACAGGTTGATCCTCGATACATGGCACGATTCGAACCATCGAAGACAGCGGCGAGGGGGAACGACAGAGCGAGTCGCGCCCGTGAGGGCAAGCTTCGGGCACAGCTTGAGCACATGTCCATAGATAAGGTAACGTGTTTATTAGTTTCTATGATTTTAACCCATGTGTCGATTTCATTATCTCTCTAATATCATTTTTACAATATAGGCTGTGTGAATGCCTTTTGGCAGAGACATGGATTTTGCAGGTCAGTTTCACTCCTCCACCTATCGAGACACCATCAAATTATGTGACGTCCATGAGCCGTACATGCCAAATAGGGTGCTTTGACAGTTCGGTCACGAGCAGGAGCTCCCATTGGACGTCATCCCTCCCATCGTAGCGCAACGACCGTGGCGGCTGAAGAAGTGTTACGTTGTGAAGTTTGCCTGCAACACGACCGTTAGATATCAAAGGACCCTGACAGATTCTACCCTGTCACTGGTCACCGGAGGACGCACGAGAGCTGTCAGGGAGGCGTCTCAACGGACTACCTCACCTGGTTCCAGTCCCAGAGTTTAGGTTATGTGTTGCCTACGACAGTGATACGAGATGATGATCCACTGGCGGTGCCTACGCACTCAAACGACGTGATCGAACTAGCTGAGGCTACTGAGCGTCAGGCCCGTGTTGACGAGATGATCCAAGGTATTCTAACATTTGTTGGACATCTTCAATTTGACCAGATATACGAGCATATCATGAGCTACATTGGATCTTTTCATTAGATAGAATATATTTTTGTTTTGTTTATGACATAATGTCCGTATTTGGTGGTTATACTTTATTTTGTAGTTCGTTTTGTTTGCATTATTGTTTTTGATGGTTTCTACATATTGACAACAAAAAACATTATCATGTCAACGCTTCACTTCATAGATAACGATTAGATAACACATCAAGGTTACTAGAACAAACAAATACAACACGGATAACAATTTTATTTTTTTTAACAATCGATTAGGCTCTACTTAATTCGTCTTTGAAATTAGTTCAATCTTTAACTCGTTCAATGGAAAGCTTCAAACCTCTATATTTGTTTCCCTCTCAAGTATCCCTGCCTGTTGAGCTACGTCAACGTGGTCATGTCTACTTAAATCGAGGAAAAATGACCGAATACGTTGAAGGAGAAGGTTCTCAACCCTCCAATAATACGCTCCAGGAATGTCCTGATGAAAACGGTTGCAATACTCGCACCCGAACGGCAAGGGTGCAGAAATGTAAGTGTCATTTTGACACCCAAACTCCAATTCGACGTTGTTACAACGTCCAAATTTTTTTCCCAAGGCAAAATAATGTATTGAACACAACGTCGGATCCAATGTTAATTTGCGGTGTATATAAGCAACGCGATCATAAAAAAAAAACAAAACAAAACACATACAACCACTCAGATCTTCGTTAAATCTGGGAGCTAGATACCCTTCTAAAAATAAAAGGATTCCTCTGTCGCCTATCTAAAGAAGGAATACCACATTACCACTTTAGCCCAACTTGCTAGCAGAGAACTTAGGCTGTGTTTTCCGTCGTTCATTAAAGGGATGAAGCAGTTGGAGATAGGGGGTGGATCTTCTTGCAGTCACGTTTGGCATGAGGTGGATGGGGTGGAGCTGGGGAGTGATATGGGGGTGGATCGGGGTGGAGATGGGCTAATTTCCCTACCTTGGGGGGGGGGGGGGGGGGCAAGGTAGAGGGGATGGAGGACCTCAAAGATCCCGATTTGCCCCTTAACATACCCTAGTCGCCACAATAGAAATCGAGAGGAGAGAGCAACAGGCGACGGCGAAGGCGAGAGCAGCAATCGAAGAAGATCGATCCCTCACCGGGGAGGCGAAGCAATCTCAGACGACAAGGTAAGGCTCTGTCCTCTGGCTTCGTTCTGGGTTTGAAGGAGGTGCAGATTCAAGGAGAAATCCGAACCAATGTGGATGACACTATTACACAGACAACAAAGGGAAATTTCATAAGCACATATGTTATCCATACTCCAGATTTTAGACATAGCCAGGAGAATTTGGGGGTAGCAGTGCCTAAAATCACATAATTTTGAACTATTGGAATTCGAAACTACCAAGAACGAAGGGAAATTGCAGCCACCTCTTCAGAATTTCAGGAGTCGAAACCCCATGGCAAACCCTATCTACACAATCCATCCATTTCAAAGGGGTTGGAGGGAGAGAAGGAGAAACTCTCATGACAAAGCCGTTGGGGGCTCAAGCGGAAGCCTCCCTTGCGTTGTCGTCGGCTGCGGGGAAGCAGAGAAGCCGGATCTGCTCGGAGGAGTTGAAGGACGTCGACGCAGGCTTCCCCTCCTTCAAGTGCTGGTCGGGAATTGCAAGGAGAAGGGCGAAGGGTAAAACCGCAGAGATGTTAAAATTTTGAGGGCAATATTGGTATTTTACTTGATTTCCACTTTCAATAACCCTCAATCAACCAAACATCATACGAGATACTTTGTGAATTTCATCCCCATCTTTTCCACCCCGTAAAATATATCTCCACCTCTTCCACCCCTTCAAAATTAGGGGTGTGCATGATTCGGCCCAAACCGAATTTTTGGGCCGAACCGAACCTAACCGAACCAAAGTTTTTCGGTTCGGCTTTCGGTCCGAGAATTTTCATTTTTCGGTTTCGGTTCGGTTTGTGTTCGGTTTCGGTTCGGTTTGTGTTAAACCGATTTTTTTTAATATTCCACTATATATATTTATACAATACTTTTTATACACTACATAAATACAATATACATATATTGCTATACTTTATATATACATATATACGCTATACATATACTTTATATAAAGTGTATATACATATATACACTATACAGTGTATATACACATTGTTTTTTTTGTGTGTAGTGTGTAGTGTGTATATATACACATATATACCGTGTATATACACACATATATACGCTAATACATATATTTTTTGTATGCTCGGTTTGTGTTAAATCGAATTTTTTGTATGCTCGGTTCGGTTCAGTTCGGCCCGGTTCGGTTAGGTTTTGGGCCGATGCACACCCCTATTCAAAATAATCTCCACCTCTTAAAAAATTTCTGACGTAAAACACAGCCTTAGGATACCAACAGACTACGGAGTACTCCCTCCGTTTGAAAATATTTGTCGTTTGACTTTTCGGCACACTTTTTAAGGAGTTAAAAACTCTATAAAATATAATTTTTTTAATTAAATTTTTTTCATAATCTTATACTTACTCCTTATATGTATGAAATTATATAAAAAAAATTAATTAAAAAAATATATTTTATAGAGTTTTTAGCTTATTAAAAAACGTGCACTACAAGACAAACGACAAATATTTTCAAACGGAGGGAGTATTATCTTTGTGATCAACACTATGAAGATGCGAAACACCTTTTCTTGGACTGTCCAATTATATGTACGACCCTACAGTTGCTATTTCCAAAGATAGCCAAGATATTGAAAGTACCAACAACACACAACAATTTTCAAAGATGCCATAAATCCAATAAAACAAGATCTTAGGTGCCGAGACTTCACATCCCTTGTAACCAGCCAGGAGCATTTGATATTTCCACAATAAATCTCTCTTTGACAAAATGAAACCCGATTACATAGACAAAACCAAACCCGATCCAAAGGTAATCGCTTCGTATACCAAAAAACAAATTGAAAACCAGCATAAGGCTAACCTACTAGATCTTGACTCAGAGTCAAGAGTTGAAACAACATTAACATTAAAACCAAACCACGCACCCACATAGAAAGACGAATGGTTAGATGGGAAGAAAAAAACCCATCAATTGGTATAAAATCAACTTCAATGAAGCTCTATCACCCACAAATGAAAGCACATACGAGTATGTCATTAGAGACCATAATTGTGGTGGTGTTCACACTGAATTTCATTTGGTTAATCTCAAGGCAACGCTATTTAGAGATCACTATGTAGTTTCTTGCCCACACAAAAAGAACAATTGTGCACAAGATCATACACACCGGCGCAAAGACCGCGCGGCACTCACAAGGGTTTAAAGAGTGCCCAAAAAAAAAGATTATCTTAGACTTAGGAAATGAAAACCATGACAAGATGAGAATGTCGAATATACATAATCTGCGACATTAGCACCAAATATAAGTCGGTGTTCTTCATAACCATTGTCAAGTCGCGATACATGAGCACCAGACTTGAAACAAACTAAGCTGATTAGGTTTCCTAACACTTTACAATATATCACACAGAGCAAAAGGCAAAAGTTTGATCACCAGATTCAAGCATATACCCTACTATGCATATTTCCTGCAATAACTTAGAAAGCCGCTAAAGGGGAGGAAATGTACCTATCCAAAGGGGTAAATTTGTCCCTCGTCATCATCAGCAAATATCTGCAACTCCGGTTGTTGTAGATCACTGCGTCTGCATCAAAATTTCACGACAAAATCAAACATTGTCAACTCCAGAAACAAGATTTCAGGTCGAGCTATCAAAACATGACTCAGACAAAGACTCGAACCAGTCTAAGAGGGCTTTGACCCGGAATATGAAACCTCGAGCGTGAAATGCTTCTAATGCAAAAACTGTCAACCCGAAAACTGAAATGACACGCAAATTTCTTAATCCTCGATTCATTGAGTTGACTACTCAATCTATAAACATTTCACATGTATCAACCCTAAACCTGAAACGACCTCATTCTTATAATAAGGTATGCATTTATGCAATAACGTAATGGCAAAAAAGGGAAAGTAGCAAGAAAGCAGGTTGAAAGCAAGAAACGCACCTATCCAAGGGGAAAGCCGAAGCAAGGAAGCCCTCATCCTCCGCAAACACCTGCAAATTGTTCGTCTTCATGTAGTATATGACCGCATCCACGTCGAAATCCACAAGAAATCCGACCTTGATCAACTCCGCCAATCTGGGAATGTGTTCTTCTTTCTCCCGAAGCAGCCCCTCAGACAAGACCTGTCCAAAACTTGTAGCGAATTCAATGACATTCTTCTGCCCCTTTGACCTGTCCAGCTTTTCAACGAATAGCTTGTTATCGTTATGGTCCCAGTGCAGTATCCTACTGGCATCAACAGTAAGGGCATCTCCTGAAGACAAAATTAAATCATATCTCATAGTAATAGGCTCCACTGTCTCAAGAACATCCACACTGAGGAGACGCTGGATGGTTTCATGTCTACTCTTGGGATTCATCTCGAGCGCAGGGTCAGAAAGGAAGCCGAGCAGAAGCACTACTAGCCCCTTTCTGATGAAAGCATCCGTCAGGGTAGTTTCCCTGACATTGAGAGAGGCAACTGAAGCAACAGATTCAGCTTTCACCGCAGAGCTTGAGATTGTTCGCACGCCAATGCTTTTGTAGATTTCGATCAGCTTTGGGCGGGGAATGTGCAGATTATTTGACTTTGGGATCCAAACAAACAAAGGCAGTTCCGACGAATTCAAGAAAAGGTCCCTCAGTAATAGGTCGTCTGGAATGAAAACGTCACGTTTGTCAATCAAATGGATTTCAAACATTGATGAAGAAGCTGGGACTCTTGACATTCCTTCTGAGAGGATCTTCTCGGTATTCATACTCCAGTGCTGAACAACATATGACCAGAATGTGCAACAGTCACTATACAAAGGCTGGATTCCAGAACTCTCCCACTCTTTCCAGAGCTGGTAATAGTCGTCCATGGAAGGATAAGATCTCACTCCGAAAGCCCTTCCAAAAAAGCTAAGCAGTTTCGAATCATAGTACTTCTCCAGCACTATCAATCTGGAACTGAACAGATTGTCTATGTTGTACAAAACACAGTCTGCAGGACTAATCCATGCTCCGTCATCACTTCCACCAGCACCATTTGGTTTCCATATCACCGCAGAAGTTTCTTCCTTCAACTCCCAGTTATGTCGGTCCAAGTAGTCATAGATTCTCTTGATCGAATCAAAACTAGAGAGGAGCGGGAGGTTTTGGGCAAGCAAGGAAGCCACAGCTGATGTGTCAACAGTAACTCCTATTGCTTGAAGCTCTTTTTCATACGAAGCAATTAATGGTCCGTAGTGCTCTTCATCAATGAAAGGACCATCAACAACCGATAAGAAATCTCCCCAGTTGGATCCAAAAAGAATGCACTCAGCCGGAGCCCTATAGCCAAATTTGGTCTTCAACCATCCGGACTCAGAAACCTTTTTCAGGAAAGACTCCGGAAGGCTGTCATTCTCTGCCAGCTTAACGCCACGAATGGTGTCTAACAAGGCAAGGACACTAACAGGAGCTATCTGATTCACATCGCTAGGGAAATGAACATGCGAGAGCACAGACAACGCATTTTCCTTGATATCAATCACGACGCCCATACTAGCCAGCTCGTCTCTGTACTCGTGGATTTCCTTTCCATAATATTTGCTACTATCATCAATGAAAGGGAGAGTCGTGATCTTAGAAATAGGCCCCCAATCCTGACTAAACAAGATGCAGTCCTTCGGTGACATGAATGCAGCAAGACGAGTACGCAGCCATCTTTCTTCAATA
Source organism: Persicaria tinctoria (assembly GCA_037127255.1). Classification (NCBI taxonomy): domain Eukaryota; kingdom Viridiplantae; phylum Streptophyta; class Magnoliopsida; order Caryophyllales; family Polygonaceae; genus Persicaria; species Persicaria tinctoria. The sequence continues at coordinate 19,991,305 of JBANSL010000017.1, forward strand.
ATACAGTTTCTGAAATCAACAGGAAAGACGAACCACCCTCTTGTCTTACAGAGCTCTCTATAACAAGCAAGAAATGAGAAAACTTGCTCCTTTGTAAAGGATGACTGCGATATTTTCTCCTTGAAAACCTTCAAGAATGCATTGGATGTGTCATCAAGCTCAACCATCACACCAATCTGACTCAGCTCGGCCTTATAATGGAAAATATGGGTGCCATAGAAGTCGCCATCAATATATGGAAAACCATCAAAAACCCGTAGAATGCATCCCCATATAGGGTCATGGAGGAAACATTCAGACGGATATCTGTAGCCATCATCTGTTTTCATACATTTAGCACTTTTCAAAGCAGCAGCTACAATTTGATCTGAAGTACAAAGCCGTATGCATCTCAGTATCAGAATTAACGCATCCGATTTCAGGTAATTTAAGCAATCTGAAGGCTTCAGATATTGCTGCAGAAGCTGATAATTATGATTGAACTCGACGACCACATCAAGAAGCTGGAGTTCCACCTTATATTCAAGTAGATCCTTTCCATAGTACTCCTCATCAATGAAAGGAATGTCGCTTACCTCAGATGCAACCTTCCAGCTCGGTCCATACAGAACAGAACCAACCGGGGGCCTGACTCCTTGAGTAGTCCTCATCCAGCTACCCTTCTTGATACTCGCAATTAAATTATCAGGGGAAAGGTACTTGTCTCTCAAAAATCTGATTAGACCCAGCATCGCTCTCACAACATTTCTCGATAAGCACGAGCTGTTTGCCAAGGTAATGAGGCGGTTCCCAATGAATTCACACGCTTCTCCATACGTAGACATTACCCCAATAGCCTTCAACTCTTCCTGATAGCTGCTTAACTTGTTATCGTAGTAGCCCTGATCGATTATAGGAATATCAATCATGACCGCTGCATTTTGAAGCAGACTACCCCAAGATGAACTTTGAATGAATGATTGAGAAGGCGGCCGGAACCCTGGATAGCCATTCATCGAGACCTTCAACCAGCTACCCTCCTTAATGGATGTCAAGAAGTTACTTGGCAATGTAATGCCCTTAGAACGAAGCTTGCGGATCCATTGCAGCAGCCACAAGGCATTTATCTTAGTCAACGGAGCAAAAACACAGTTAAGGGCTGCATTAGGAGGAATTAAATCAGGTATATCAGATGCACCAACATGCTTCTTTAAAAACACGACAAGCTCCTTCGAGTATTGGCTGCCAAAATAGCACTTGTGCAGATAATCCTCATGGAGCTCAACATAACCCATACTGCTCCAAGGATTTGAGTTAACAAGTTGAACCCATAAGCTTCCATTTGCAGGAACAAGGACACCCTTCCTATAAACAATTATTTCTCCATAGTTATTTATCAGTGGCATTTTTTTGCAGAGGATTTCAACTTCTGAAAGCGACAAACACCCAGTGCAGAGAGATTGATATAGAAAATGAGTAAATGCCAAAAGCAGTGTGTGATCACTGCGTAGAGAGCTTTGACAAAGTTTTAAAGCATAGGCATAGACAGTAAGAGTTGAAACTTTCACATGGTCTCTTAACCATGTCAGCAGAGAATCACTTTTTGAACATGAAACCTGAATGTCCTCTGGCATAAAATACAGTCCCGCTGCACATTTAAATTCCTTGCTCCCTTTAATCAACCATGAAGCATACCTAGATTCCTGTGAACGACACAATGTGAGGCCACCGCTGTTGGTCACTTGCTCTATGCTCAGCAAAGACGAACCACCATCCTTGTCAACATACTTGAGCAGTGGGATATTCTTAAGGGTTGTGCTTTTAAAGCAAGAACTCCAGTGATCAGAAATAAACTTAAGGAGTTCAAAATAACCATCATTATCTACGCCTGACAAAAGGTTACAACTCCTGATGCACTTCGAGTACCATTCGTAGTCAACATAAAGCACACCCAAAAAACTGAGTATCTCATTGTACACCTCTTTGTCAAATGGAAAGCTGAGTATGTACTTTCCATGGGATGAGAGATTATGAAATCTAACCCCTTGTTCCTTGGCCTTCAGCAGTATATTCCGGAAAGTGCGTAATATTCGACCAACTTCGGAAGGTTTGTGGAAGAACTTCTGGTTCGAGAAAGATTCTGATGGAATAATATTCTCCTGGATAGTTTTCAGCCTGATTGACTCACGGACGGTATTGAGCTCTGCAAAGGATGAAGCTTTGACTGGTAAAAACTGGAAAAAAGTGGCTGTGGTGGATATAGGAGCATTTTCATCACTCTTCACTAGAGACATAAATGCTTCCATAAATGCTGTAGGCACACAAGAAAGAATCCCTTTATTCCATACATCATCCAGCACAATCTTCTCCCTTGAAGATTGCAGGATGAAATCTGCTTGAATTATGAAAGGGAAATTGGTGACCATCTCAGTTGGAAGGAAAGCATAAATTCCTGCCTCCGTCATCCCTCTATTCAGACGTTGCCCGAAGGGAAAGGCCAACGTTATTGACCAATCATCCACCTCCATCCTCCTACTAACTCTATTCTCTTGCCTCACAGGAAACCTTTGCCGCCACATGTAGTAGCTGCACTCTCTTTCTTCACCCTTTTCCTCAGAAGAACATAGATGTAAAGTGAATGATTCAGCATCAATATTCTTCTTAGAAACAAAATTCTTCTCACTCGAGATAGAGATAGCACGGATAGAATTGGGTTTGCAATTGTCATCAGTTTCCTTCACAGTAAACCTCCTGATCTTCGAAAGAAACAAAAGCAGCTCTGGATGAATGCTTGACAGCTGCTTCTTAACAGAGTCAACCTTGTCACGCTTCAAAGGCAAGATTATGGTTGTCGATGGAAGCTGAGAGCAACCATAGATTTGTTGTATGTCAGACACAGTTGGCTTTTCATCCACCCATTCAGGAACGATATAAGCAATCTCAGAGTCAGGACAAGGCTGCTCATTGAAACGAACTTTGTAACCATTACTGAAAATGTGTGGCTGGGAGGTTAGAAGAAACACACTCTTGAACCCAATACCTATGAAGTCATACAACATAGCATACTTAATATTAGCACCCTATAGTCAATTTCTATTAACTAATGCAGAAAATCACAAGAAATCTACAAGAAAGAGAGCTGAGAGGAACATATAGGATAAAAAAAAAACAAAAACCAAACATTTGAAACAACAATTGGGTTTCTAGTGATCGTCCTCATGCTGCCATCATTTCCTAGACACAGCATTTTCAGTAAATAAAACTTGAATAAAGAACTAGGTTTTATAATATACGTAAATGACAAAGAAAGCTTTACACCATGTCATCCTAATTGAAATCAATCAATAGGAAATTCCTCATTTTTTTTTGTTGGAGTTAACTAGCAAAAACCCATGTTATAAATAAAAACATTGACTGATTATAAGTGTTAAATTATACTATATTTCTTTATGAAATCAAATTCTTATTTGTGTAGCCAAAAAGGCATCTAATACTTTGTGATCATATTAGTGAAACTGAATAAGCAAAACTGCAAAAGTTCTAGTTATTTCAAAAAGAGGGGAAAAGGAAAAGAATAATTATTCCAATTTTTTTGTAATAATAGATTGATGATATCATTTAAATTCTTTCGCTTACCACAAAATCCTACTGTGCATTTTGCAACTAAAGACTACTAAATATTAGGCCTCAAATGCTTTGGAAAAAGATTGTATGGGATATCCTTGTTTAATTTCTGCTTTTTCATATAAAAGTGTATAACAGCATTATGTATTTTTATCAATATACAAAAAAGGACTTTCGAAAAACTACATAGAAAATAGAAGGCAGAAATAGATCATGTGAAAAAAAAAAAAAACTTGTCAAAAAAGTTTGCGAAAGTATACATGACATTTGCATATAATCATGATCTATTCATAGACAAATAGAAAAGAGAACGAACATAACAAAATTCCAAAACAACAATATTACCATTTGAATGCTAATAATGACAACCATGATAAACAAATTCGGAATATTCAACATAAATAACAGGGAAAAAATTACCTTTCTCCCCAATATATCCACGCCTCCTAAGGCCAGTCTTTGAGGAGTCCCCAATACTGCATATGGAATCGATGTTCTGGCGTGAGAACCCCTTCTCATTATTGAACACCAGCAATGTCATCGGAGCTCCAGTCCCCGTAATATCCTTCGATGTTAACAGAAACTCCAGAGATGGCTCGACTCCTTCCTCATACTCGTTATCTTCAGCATTCTACATATAATACACAGATTCAAGTCAAATTTACGGTTTCTCAAAAAAGAGTCAGACTTATTAATTCAAAGATACAGGTAATACGTAGAGGTAAAAAGAAAGTGATTCTTGTTCAGAACCTGAATGAGCTCCATAAGAAAGTGCACATCCTTGGAGTAAAGCTCAGTGGAAAGGTACTTGACAGCCATACGGAGGTCCCTGCTGACACTGATTGTTCCAACGCCAATCTGGTACTTGTTTCTCCTGATCTCCTCTATGTGTTGTTGTGGTGTACCCATTGTAGCTGAACAGGTCAAAACTAATAACACAGTTTATCAATATTAATGAAGCAGAGATAAAATGCACAGGACAACCAAGAGAAAGAATACAATTAAAAGCAGTAGCTATAACTGCAGACAAAAACCAGCACACCTAAAGCTAGAATTATTGCAAAAAGCTAGACTCTTTTAGAGGCCTTGATGTTGGCTCTAGTTCTCCTTTTCTTTCCCATTAATCACAGAAGATGCAGATTTCCATTCCCTGCCCTCTGCAAAGAATAGCTATGTAATTCTGCAGCTGAGTTGATGTCTTTAAGTTCTTAACAGTAAATCGGTTCATATATTCCGTCTATAGACTAAAGAGGTTAAATTAATTATAAATTTGATCAATTTTACTTGTAAATATAGTTACTCTTTGCCTGCATGTGATATTTATTTTTGTGTTCAGTGCACAGTTAGCAGATAAAATAACACATGTACGCAAATGAGTGATGAACCCCAGAAATTTTCAGAGAGGCAAAAAAACAGAATATATATATATATATATATATATATATATATATATATATATAGGATGAAATACTGGACTTCCCAGTTAAATAGGCAGAATTGGGTACAGCCAACGACCAAGAATTACCAAATTCTACGCACAACATGTACTCTGTTTTCAAAGCAGCACCCAAACCATGAAGCATTGGGATCAAGAAGTGAAGCAATGAACACCGTTCTCTCAATCTCCCAAACTTTTCACACTAGTTTTTCATGGGAATCGTCATAGTTTGAAAACCAAAGTCAGCATTGCTGGCAACTAATCAGTTTAGCAAATTCATTACATGAGATACCAAGCAGGAGAATTTCTAATATACTTGACAGGAGCTCAAACTTTAGTGACAGAATCATTATGTGCGAGTGCGACACGCATCTCATGTGTAAGCTTACAAACAACATAACTAAAATTTAGAAGATGTGTTATCAACTGTCTGAGCTAGAAGGTTCATAGACAAACCCAACAGCTGATACAATCTTCAAGTATCATACCAATAGCCTCTCCCTTTAGGCTAGAAATGGAATAAATTCAAAAACCTCTTTTGTAGGTTCCAAGTTCTAACAATCATCTATACTATGAGTAGTGACACACATACTTTATCCTTTGTATAGTCATATAAATGTCCATGTATTGGTGGTGACTTACACCCTTTGTTAAGAATCGGGAAGATCTTTCAACATTTCCCTTTCTTTCCCAAATAGTGGAACAATCATGTGCACCGGTGATATGAGAAGGCATGCGGAATGCAGGGCAAGAAAAAGAGAACAATAATTCAAATCCTTCCTTTTTGCATTCTAAAGGCATCATCCACTTTTTCCAAGACCAGTAGAGTTTGTTTACCTTTGCTTTTGTTGGCCGGGTTTTCCTTGCAAGTTTGCCAATGATTGCTCACACTTTTAAGTGAAACAGCTGCATACGTCTTTTTGCAGAACTTACACCTGGCTCTTCTACGTTTATTCTTGTCCTCATAATAACTGAAGTCATTCCTATACTCTTCACCGGAACCTCCACGCTTCTGAACATTAACTCGAGCCTTTTCTACTACTCCAGGTGTATTAGATCCTAGCGGAGTACTGGGAGGAATCCCATCGCCTCCTTTGGATTCGGAGGTCGACATCTAATCCAATACAACAAAATAAACAATTAATTTTGCCACCAAATCAAATGTACAGCAAAAACTGTATATTTATTAGTTTTCTATATGGGTTCCATATATGTACAAAAGCATATAGGAAATATTCCACGATTAATTACCAACTTTTCCAACAAAATAAATATTCTAAATTCGTTGAAAGAAAGATTGTACAGTGTATAATAATAGAAATTAATTAATTCATGAGTAGAACCTTGATATCTACACCAGTAACCAACTTTGAGCCACATGATCACTGGATTCTCGAATCAAGATCTTCAAATTCTATAGTATATGTATACTAAATCACTTAATTGCTACAGTGATAAGAAATTAACAGTTTACAAATTCAATAACTAAACTTCTTTGTTGTAATAAAGATGACTATTAACCTGAGCCCACTGGCTACTGGCCTACTACTTACTACCACCACAATTCACAGTGTATCCACCCGAAAAAAGGAAAGTGCTGACGATGATCGAACATGGAAGTCACGCAAGGTTGAGCCTTGAGGACAGACTGGGAACTACTAAGCACAATGTGCAGCAGCAACAAGGTCTGATAGACAGAAAGACCAACAGATGGACACCCGGAACTAAACAAAGCCACAGCAGGAGGCAGGCAGCTATTCACAATTGACAAGGCAAGAGCCAAGAGGTCAAAATGAGAAGGAAAAAAAAATCATTATAAATATATTTTGTAGGTATGTGGGCTTCCTGTTACCTTTTGCCTCCTTTTCTAGTGTCTATCTTGCTCATTGTGATTTCTGTGACTTTTTATTTTGGGTCTATCGGAAACACTCTCCCGACTTGTTCGGGGAAAGAGTGCATACAACCTGACCCCCCATACCCTGCTTTATCACGCGATTGATTGGGTTGTTGTTGTTGTTGTAGGTCCGTGGTCTGGCTGGCCCTAAAACACTAAAAGAGTGAATTTATGCAATTGCAGCTATTTTAAGAGGAGTATTCGGCAATTTCGCCCTATGATATAATAGCTGTTGGATTTTCATCTTTCACCGAAATGTGGTCCAGCCCATTCTTGTTGTAAGCACTAAACACAAAGTTTCATGAATGGTTTTCAATCATCTCTCATTCCATTTCGATTCTTGATCCCCATTTGCTATCTGAAACATACCAAACCGGGCCTACGTGCGTGTTATCATGCTATGGAAGTATCACAATCCGAATGAAAGTCAAACTAATTCAACTAAAGAAATGCACTAAGTTTCCATGACAGACAAAGTCCAGGTTCATATCAACCCTAACCCCAGAGCGCGAAGATTGAAAATAGAATCTACAGAACTATTTTTGCACAAACCCAAAACTGAAGTTCGAATTCAACCTAGACCTACAAAAACACAAAAACAAAAAGGAAGACACTTTTCATTGACAGGTGAGATTCAAGAAAGAGCTATTACAGTTAGCTTCGAGGTTCAGCGCCGATAACATACCCACCGTAACGGATGGTCCATTTGATACGTTGTTTAGATACAAACAATCCGAAACCTAAAATTAGAACCCCAAAAAGGTGTTTAGAGAAAAAAAGGTCTCACCTTTTTGGCTTGGTTTGAACTCGGAAGAATGCGTAAATTTGAGGGCAGTTAAGCAAGCAGTGTTCTTTGGGTAATCTGAGCCAAAAGCTAGATAAAGAAGAGAACATGCACTGGGAATGGCGGGATATGCGAGTCCTGTGGCGATAATCGGACTCCCTCCATCAACTTACAACTTCTGCACTCTGCAGCATCAATGGTTTTTCACTTTTTCTAGAAGGTTGTATTGCCAGAGAAAGGGTACCAAGGAAGTTACCGGGGGTTCTTTATTCTTTATTTTTAGGCCAATTTGCAAAAGTAGAAAAAAAAAAAAAAAATCTTTACAAACCTAGACTAGTACATAGGAAACTGGCTACACTTGATTTCAGGCCAATTTGTGTTTATCAGTTATCACTTTTGTATCGCACCTTTTTCCTTAGGTTTTTTTTTTTACGTTGTTTGCTTTAACGGTTCGCCGTCTGCTGACCTAGTCGGCCTATCGAGGAGTCAAGTCTGTTCGACACTCGAATTATTTCCTAATAAAAAAAAAACATAGAAAACTGGCTAAAGGTAGAATGTAGTCTAGTTTTGCAAAAAAAAAAAAAGCAACTGGATGAGGAAGTTGCAGGTGAAGAGGAGGGACGGCACTGTAACACCACCTCTGGAAGAGAGAGATTTGGAGAGGGAGGAAATGTACATGTCAGAGAAATTGGGGAAGTGGTGCCAAGAAAATAGGGAAAAAAGGGGCATTTATGAGGGGGAAATAAAATGATTGGAATTAAGGGTATCAATAAACACTTATAGAAGCTTGATTGATGGTCGGGTGTCATTCCTCATTAAATGCTCAGCAAAAAGAGAGGCAACATAGGAGACAGGTAGAAAGGTGATGGCAAAAGCATCCCCTTCATTTCTGAAAACTAGACACTTTTTGGCTTACCAATAGAAGACATATGTCTTACCAATAGGCCAAACATGTCTTACTATACCCGGAGATTTTGGAGATAATATGGAAGGGATTGACCGTAGCTGTTTTGGCGGGCTGTCAGTGTAATTTTGGCGTCAAAACAGGGTTCTTCATTGGGGTAAAGAGGGGAGCATTTGTCTTACTAATAGAAGTCATTTGTCTTACCAATAGGCTAAACATGACCTACCATACCTGAGGATTTTGGAGATAACAAGGACGGGATTGACCGTAGCTGTTTTGGCGCGCTGTCAGTGTAATTTTGGCGCCAAAACGGGGTTCTTCATTGGAGGAAGGGGGAGCATTTATGAGGGGAATTTGCAATCATTGCATTAATGGGTGTTCCCCAAACACATATATAAGCTTGAGAGGAGGATCTGAAACGCCACGACATGCCCTGCAAAAAAGTGAGGCAGAGCATGAGAGAAGCGGAAAGGATGGGGGAAAAGTCACACGTGCATCCGAGGAAACGATACAGTACCCATCTTACCAACAGTACAATTGTGGCCTGCCAATAGTGTTCAACTGTCTTGTCATTCCCGGAAAAGTGCAAGAAGTTTGTTGGTGGCAATGGCAGCGATGGATAAGTCATCTTGTACCTTTCCTTTGTAGTTGTTCCCATTTACTATATCAGAACTACCCCCCAGGCAGATACTCTTTTCCCGTGGCGTACCCCAGGTGATAGGGTATGTATCAATGTCGTGTTCGGTGGTTGGTGGGCTCCCGGGAGTGGGAGCTTGGTGTTCAAGGGAGAGGCACGTACTACAGCTATGGTAGTGCCACAAAATATTTGCTACAACCAACTGAAGGAGAAGATAGTTTCCAAATTCGATGTGGACATGGTCTTGTACGACATTGAACTCACCTGCCTCCCTCATTCGATGGGGCGGGCCACTCCGATTCGGGTCCGGGACGACGATGACCTAGAAGCCTACAAGTTCTACAACACTGAATCCGGTGCACGAGCTTGGCCAATTGCACTGCACGTCACCTTACTGATGAAAACGGCAAGCCCTTCCACACCCTCCAGTGAACATCAGTCGAAAGACTCCGAAGGGTCTGACGACCTCTCGTCTCCCACCCCAGGGGAAATACTTCTAACCGGGCCTCCCAACACGCAGGAAGACTTGTAATGGATGTCATATTTTGGCCACAGTGTCATGAATTTTATAAGTTCAGAGATATTCATAAATTTGTCATACACTATTTTCAATGGGTCCTTATGATCATCGAGGCATCAAGAAGTGATAATTTTGCAGGAAACAAAAATAGCACTTGAATTTTTAATCTTAATTTGCAAGTTCTGCAATTGATCAAAAAGAGAGAGTATAAATTTGTTATCTTAAATTGCACGTTCTGCAATTGATCAAAAAGAGAGAGTATAAATTTATAATCTTAATTTGCACGTTCTGTAATTGATCAAAAGGAGAGAGTATTAATTGGTAGAGTGTTGTGTTTGCACACAAATATGTGATTTCGATTCTCACATAGGCTAATGCCTAGACCTCCTAATGCTAGACAATTCGTGCCCTTCATTTTTCCTCTGTCATCCCAATCTATCTCCTTTAAAGAAACTGACACGTCATTTGAATCTGTCCCGATGGGGTTAATTTGGTAAGATAGTTATGGTCAGTTGGCATGATATGTTTGTTATGCTGGTAGGATAGGGATACTAATTTTGGGGTGGATAGGTTTGTTCAGTTGGTAGGATAGACTTGATCCTTTTGGAAGGATATGATTGCATCTGTTTAACCTGTTTGCATTTAGGATTGATTTGTTGATCAAACATGTGCCTTGTTAGTTTGAAATGCCAAAGTCGGATTGGAAAATAAAAGTACAAAATATTATGGAATGCCTCTTGAAGAAAATAAAAGTACAAAATATTATGGAACTTCAAGGAAACATACAAAATATATCAAATAAAATAGATGTGAAAGACGTACACATACATATGTTTTACCTATTGCGATATAGTATCATCTGAATTTCTTGGGTGCAGTGGTTGCATCATCAGATCATCACCACAGGCTATACTAGGGATCATATCTAACCCTTCGTTATTCATTACAAGGTTTTTTCTCTCCACATCAACAATATCGATCAACTACCAAGTCAGTATGTCGCATATCTATCTGTTTTTCAGGACTAATGTGATACAGATTGTTATATTCACATTCATGCTTACTGCGAGTTGTTCCATCCTCACCAATTTATCCTACCAGATTCACCAATTTATCCTACCATATATTCATAAATTTATCCCTACCAGATTCACAAATTCATCCTACTACTAGTGTATATATTTCTTACCAGGTTCATAATTGTACAAATCTGGAGAGATTTATGAATTTGTCTTACCATGTTCACGAATTTTTCCTGCCACTAATGTATATATTTCCTACCATGTTCAATCGTATAAGTCCAGAGAGATATGAACACATACTCCGCATTAGCCTATGTTAGAGTCGGACTCACATCCTTGTGTGCATACACAATGCTCTACCAATTGAGCTAATAGGTTATTTCCTACCATGTTCAATCGTACAAATCACTAAGCTTTAAGCTGGTTGTTTGTCAAATTTGTTTTGATAAGCTAACATTGTTTTATCTAAAGGTGATCAGCTAACATCGTACAAATCACAAGCCCTTGAGGAGATTAATGTCTTTCCCTATGGATATCGAAATCGTACAATATAATCGTCCACTCGTGGAGACATACCTCCATAGCCACCCAGTACTTCTTTCGGAGGTTTATGGGGGCGAGAATGTAGTTCGCCTCAGCCTAAATGGTTGGGGGCTGAAGTTGCTCTCCTAGTAGGCCTAGGGCGAAACCATGAGCGTCGGTCGCATAAGGCTGGCCCCTCGGGCAGGACCGGACATGAGGTGAGGCCCAACAGACCGTCACCTCATGCCCAATTTGCATAAGGGGCCCATAAAATTAGTTTTTGTTATATTAGTATTAGATGATCCCTAATATTACATGAAAGTATAGTATCCCAGTTGGTTAAGGAAGCAGGTGAGTTTCTTATTTGACCATTCAGTCTAGGGATCGACACTCCCTATGTTTTATTTTTCTACGTTTTTTTTTTTAACTTTTCCCCAGTAATTTTAACTTCCTTGTTTTATTTTTCTGCGTTTTTTTTAACTTTCCCCAGTAATTACTTTCGTTGATTTTTTTGCGTTTGAATTTTTCTAAAAAAAATTTCGTCCCAGTAATTCGCGTTTGATTTTTTTATTTAACTTTTCCCCCAATAATTTTAACTTCTGTTGATTTTTTTTAATTTAAATTCATGTGTTTTTTTTAAAAAAAATTCCCCGGTAATTTGCATTTGATTTTTTTATTTAACTTTTCCCCCAATAATTTTAACTTTTGTTGATTTTTTAATTTAAATTCCTGTGTTTTTTTTTTGCGTTTGAATTTTTTTATTTGACAACCCCCAATTGGTTAGACGAGGCCTAGTTGATTTTTTTTTAAATTTTAACTTTCATTTAAATGGTTTTTGATATTAGAAAACTATTTCAAAAACCATTTATTCTACCATAGCTTATGTGTATACATACTATATAGTAGTGGGGGCCCAATTTCAAATTTTGCCTCAAACCATAAAAAACTCAGGTCCGGCCTTGCCCTCGGGGACAGGGGCGGCGCACGGGTTTCATGTGTGTCAACCCGTGATACTAGCACATAAGTCGAGTGAGATTCCATCCTAAAATTAAGCCCATGCCACTAACTTATATACTAAGGTTTGTTTTTTCATATTAGGCCATGTTTATCAAGGGATACTAGAAATACTAATATTTTATTCTTCTCTCTGCGCCACATCATCCTAACATCTCATTCTCATTTTTCTCACTTTATCAATAGCATCTCTAGTATCCCAAAACTCATCTTTTCATACCTACTAAATTTACAAATATACCATTCCCCAACAATTATTTCCATTCTCGATTATATAATTATATTCATTTATTATTATGTATTTCATTTCTTACATTATTTATTATTTCAAATTCTTCTATAATTATAATTCAATTTTTCGGATAATATTTTGCATATTTATAATGAAAGAGATATATTTTTAATTATTTATTTTATTTATTATTTTAAATTATTCCATAATTATAATTCAATTTTTCTTATAATATTTTTCATATTTATAATTAAAGAGAATTGTTTTTTTAAATATAGTCAAATATATTCAAAGTTGAAGTCAAAATGTAGGTAAAAATGAATATAGTACTGTGGTAATTTTTTTAAAAATTTTTTTTCATTTATTTTTCCAGAAAATTGATTTTAATGGGTGAAAATACCTTTTTCCAACAACCCATCTCCACCGTCCGCATCCCACAGATGGCGCAGATCTGGCCGTCCCTCCTGCGGATGCTTCTGCTCGTGACATGTGTCCTTGCCATCCCCCTTTGCAATTTGTGGTCAATGTTACTTTTTTTTTATTTTAAAGGTAAATTGTATTAATTTAATATAATTTTTACATTAGAGAGAACTAAGAGGGGGAGGGGAAGAGCACCTCTAGCTTAGTCGGAGACATAAACTAGGGGGACCGTACAATAAGTCCTACCCAAGGGTTGTAAACCCCGGAGTAAGGACAGAAGCACTAAACCGAGGCATGCAAGCCCCGTATTATAACCACCATCCAAACTACATAGCAGTTATCCTAAAGACGACACAAACTATGAACTACTCCTAACCACCAACCAACGTACTCCATAACCAAAATGTAACCAACTACAAACCAAAGATGCATGCAAGGCTTGCAAGAACACCATGTGACATCCAAAATCATAACCGAAATAATTAAATCTTAAGCTAATACCATAGGTCTAGATATCATCTAATACGGCCATTCAAGGCAATAAGTCGCCGGTGCGGCAAGGGGCGGTGTGGTGAGAACTTGGTCGTGGTAGGGGCTGATCATAATTAACGTATAAGCTAATACCATCAGCAGACTTTGTAGTAGCAGGGATGGAGGGCAATCATGTGGCACCTTGTCTTCACACTTATACGATGGCCTGACGGGGAGCCAAGATGTAATGTAGCTCCCCGCCAGGAATGAGGATCACCAGAGTCGATCAGTAGAGATGTAGCAAATCGAGCTCAAGCTTAGATAGTAAGATCCTTACTCGATCAAATGGCTATTCAAACACACAAACTGGGAAGGATGGAGACGAATTAAAGGTTGTTCAAGAGAGCTGCAATTAGCACTAACAACTTACACAGACAATGAATGGACAAGGGAAGTGGGAAGGGGAGTGCCTCCTGAGGAGATCAGGAGGGGTCGAGGACGCCGACGACTCTCAAAACCGCACCTTTAACGAGGAATAGGTAAAGAAAAGAGCAGCTAGGAGCAAAGGACGACACTCAGAACAATATGCTTGGGACAACAAACGATGGGTGGAGGGGCTATTATGCAACACCCTTCAACGACCTGTGCTACGATCGACTCTCAAAATGGAAACGATGGACGTCACCGGAGAAAGGCCGGGAACAGGCAGAAGAAACCACGTAGAGGGCTGAGAGGGGAGAAAGAACACAAGAAGACTCTCAAAACAACTGGGAGGCCGCAAACAACCAGAAACCTTAGAGAAGGGGTGAAACAGAAGCTAGCCCTTTTCAATAGATCAGTAGAAAGAAGGGGACAAACAGGTTAGGGACAAGAGCTCGGTGCACGAGTCCGACTCTCAAACCGACAAACAGATCAATCAGATCAAGGGAAGGGGAAGGGGGGAGAAGGAGAGTGGAGGGCGGAACCTGGACTTTTGAGGGGCTCTTAGGCGATGGACGTGATCTGTGAAACAACAAAGAGAAGCGAAAGAGAGAGGTTCAGGTCAACGGAAGACATACCCATTCAGGCGAGGAACCAAAGAAGGGGCTTTTGTCAGATGGGGAACCGGATCTTGCGTGTAACCTTAGGGATCTGATAGATCCGGCAATAGGAAGGAGAAAGAAGGTGGTGGCGTCTCCAGATAAGCTCCGACGAGCTCTGGATCCGAAAACAAAACGCCCAGGAGAACAGTTGCAGGTTTGGAGAAGGGGGTGGATGGGAGGTTGGAGCACAATGTTTGGGGCAATATGCGGGAAGAGGAAGATGGAGGGTAGTGGGAGAGACGTCGATGGGGAAGAGCAGTCTCCGATCACCGCCTGAGGCGGCGCGAATCTGGTTTTCCTTTCAGCGCTAGCAGAATATCAAACGGAGGACGATTTTTTTTAGGCGTTGCTTTTCTGGTTTATGTGCGACAATGAGGGAAACGATAATCCAGAAGGATGAGATATGGGTCTATGGGGCCGCCAGTCACCAAGGGAGGCGAGGGCCGCCGGAAACCATGGTGGTTCTATGGGAAGGAGCCGGCAGCACAAGGGGAGAAGCAGGATGGGGGTTTCCCTCCTTGAGAGTTTCTCTCTCTGACTTTCCGCTTGTCTTTGTGGTCAGTGTTACTTTTCACACGTGATGACCCCTAGCATCGATACTCAAAGCGTATCGTCCTAGTACCCCTTCTTCCACTGTTCCCATTTTTTAACAATAAAATGCCTAGTATCCTTGTACAGTAAAGGTCCGATAAAAGTGCTCTTATCAACGTAGAACACTTTGATCTTCACATCTCTGATCTCTCATCACAAAGGCTATTCGATTCTCTTCTAGTTTTCTTCTATGGTTCGTTGGAGCTTTGATCAATACTCATCAAGTCATGGGTATCTTTCCGTATTTCCCGTTTCTCTTTGTCGAGGGCTGGATTCACTTTTTATTTGACTAAATTGTTTGAACAATTTTCTTGTTTAAGCTTGCTAGAAAAATTACTCTCCATTAATAAAAATACTGTTATATATTTTTTTAAATAATAAAAACAATATAAAATATTTTTATTTTTATTTTTATATAATTTTATACTTAAAACTAATAAGTATATATAATAGTAATTATAAAAAAAAAGAATATAAAAATGGGTGATTTTGGTACATAGACCTTTTTTGAATGTTTAATTGGGTACTTAGACCCCAAACTAATTTAATTAGCTTTGGTAGACCTCATCCAAATAGTGGTTAATGGTCAACTGTTTGACCATTGACCGGTCAATGTTAACCAACCCATTTGGAATTTTTTTTACTGATGTCATATTTTACCGTTTTGATGCCAAAATTTTATTATATTTTATTTTCACTTTAATGTTACTTTCCTAATGAAATGATTGGATGACAATTTTTTAATGCCACTTTTTTTAAACCTTGATGACATTTTTTGTTTATTGTGATGCCACTTTTTTATGTCAATTTTTTTGATGATATTTTTTTTACCGTGATGCCAAAAAATTTTAAAGTAGTGTTTTGATGACATTGTTTCTTTAATGTGATGCCACTTTTTTAAAGTAACTCGAATGTAATTATTCGATGCCACTTTTTTAATCAAATCGCTTGATGTCACTTTTGTAATTTAGTAAATTGTATATCGATATATTTTCATTGATTCTATTTTTATTCACTAATGAGTGATGACACACTTGTGATGACATTCTTTGTTGATGATATTTTTATACAATTGATGACATATGAGCTTAATACGTAATTACACTTCATTGATGACAATTTGATGACTTTTATTCATTGATGACACATTTGTAAGTACAATTAATTGATCTCAATCATTTGTGATGATATTTTTATAAAATTGGTGACATTGAAGTATGAAATGTGGAATCAAAACAGTGTCACCAAACAAGGCAATACGATCTCTTAAAATCAAAAGTTCAGGAGTTAATGATGACAACAAATTGTTTCTATTTTACTGGCCACTAAAATTTTCATCGCAAAACGACATATTTTGTCGCGAAAATAGGTGAAGGATTAAAAAATAGCCTATGCGGGATTTGAACCCACATCTATGTGCTTGAGCACAACGCTCTACCAATTTGAGCTAATAGGCTTTAAGTTAGCAATAATAAAACAAGTGAAAGGGTTTAGTTAGCAAAGACAAGTAATAAACAAGTTGATTTCAAACTACTAGTGTCCATGAATAAAGCTAGAAACACAAATGTGACAGGAAACATGACAAGTAATAAGCAAGTTGAATAAAGTTACAAAAGGACTCAAATAACTTCACTGTGCCATTGAAGATTTCAGTGTCATGAAAGTGATAGCACACTACTATAGACACCACTGTAGACACCAGAAGGGAGCTAACAGAAATATAGCCTCAAAGAAAGAGAGAGAACGTCGGATCAACAAAAGGTAGTTTTATAACTACACTCAGAGATGGCACTTCATTTGGCAGTAAAACCATTATTCAATCCAACTGGAGGGTGGAAGGGGAAGAAGAAAAGAAAAGATTCATGTTAGAAACAAGAAGAATCTAAACAGTAGAATGTAGATATTGTAAGAGAATGTGAGATCAACAAATTCTCCTTGGAACTAAAAGGAACTTATAATGCATCTCTGAGTGTAGTTATAAAACTACACAAATACTTACCAAGAGAATCAAGTCAAGATTGAGAGCTGTCATTTTTTTTCCTGGACAAGAGCACATAGGCACCTAGGCAAGCATCACACTAAGTAATAAACAAAGGGATAGATCACCTAGTTAAAAACATGTTGAACTTGGAAGCTTCATAGTTAACTAAGCTTAAATCTCAAAAGAATCATTGCACTATAATCTGATCAAAGGCAAAGAGATCTATAAACACATCAATTCTGAATGTACAAGCAAAAACTAATAATTGAGTCTAACAAACACTTGACAAAGAATCAAATCTCAACATATCCAAGCGAGCTTCACTCATGAAACCAAATCAAACGCATCTTTCACAACACTGAAGAAACAACAAAGATTAGATGCGATTACTTGACACCAACATCACCAACGATGCCAATGGCCATACCGGTGGACAAACCAGCCAAG
The DNA here is from genome assembly GCA_037127255.1 of Persicaria tinctoria. Classification (NCBI taxonomy): domain Eukaryota; kingdom Viridiplantae; phylum Streptophyta; class Magnoliopsida; order Caryophyllales; family Polygonaceae; genus Persicaria; species Persicaria tinctoria. The sequence goes on from JBANSL010000017.1 coordinate 20,008,867, forward strand.
TGACGAGCCAAACCGGATATCTCAAAGTCGTAGTTACTCTTAGCAGATATCTCATAGTACTGCAAAATTTTCTTTCTGTGGAAGGACAGCTACTTTACCTTTGCTTGTCTGTTCTTCACATCAAATTTGTTCCCACACGTACAACACAACAGGAATCTTCTCAGAGACCCAAAAAACCAGGTAATTATTAGACGGGCCAATAAGCACAACAATATAGTTTTGTGAGTTAAGTCGAAGAGAGCAAAAATACCTACAAAGATCACGATGCCATATTGGGACGTTTTTGTATGTCAAACGAGCAGTAACGTCAAACATGATGATGGCACATTGTCTGTGAATGCTGCAAGGCCAACATTCAATTCATTAGTGAACAATATTAATAATAGGAACAACCGAACAAGTTCCGATGAAAGACAAAACCATAGAAGTATCCAACTAACAAGTCTTTCAAACTTAATGCATAATTTTTCATCATGTTCAATGACATCACAAATTGAAGGACTCTGCACCTCAAGATTATCTTGAAGAACGTAAAGGGGAACAAAACTACACTGAAATATAGGTTTCGATATCTGCAGTAGTAGCATTGGCACTCTAGATATGAACAAACTCTCCCAAGCATTTTGTAATGGCCTCATTAGCCTTTTGAGAAGTCCTCTCTTCTACCTTCTTCTTTTCCCTGGACAAATAATCAACAGAACTCGTTGTTAACCTAACTGTCATCACCCACCAGGTAAGATAATCCAAGGATACAACATTCACAATATCTAGAATTGAGATTAGCTCAACACAAAACAACCTAGCTCTAGAATTGTTGATGCGATTATCAAATCTACAAACAGATAATGCCCATTCTAATTAATAGAGCAGGTCTAAGTTTTGCATCAAAATCACAACAAAGAGTGCAACTTCAAAATTTCAATTTCCACCAAGTTTGATGAAAGAAAACCGATGAATACCCTAATGGCCCAATCCCTAGCAAAAACGAGACAATCTCTAACAGGTAAAGCTTTAATAAGAAAGGTTATATCTATACTCAACTTGCATCGAGGGTTTACCTTGACTGTTCTCCATCCCCTAAAATCTACAAAATTCAAAACACAGTAACCCTAATTTGAAAAAATCAGTCCAAAAACACCTTATAAACCAACAAATTAGGTCAATGCCACACAATTAAGAGATCAGACACTAAGATCCAGATCGTAGGAAGTGCAAGCAAAGAAAAAGAAGATTTGACATACTGATGTCCATGTTTTGTGCCATGTTTTATACTTACTTTAATATCGATTTCTGCATGCATTTCATACATTTGGGCTAGAATAATACATAATCTATATAGTTTATGTTTATTTGCCAAATTATGGAATCTACACCAGTTTCTGTTTAATTTTGCAGAAATCGAGGCAATTTACAGCAGTTCAGAGAAAGGGGGAGAAGCTCGAAGTCAACTGCAGAGAGTCCAAGGTCAAGGAGTAGTGGAACCAGTACAAATCGAGCTGAAAGCAAGAAAATCGAGTCGAAAATCACAAGTCGATATCGAGCACCTTTAGTCGATATCGAGTAATCCACTTGATTTCCACCCAGAAAGCCAAAAATCGGCCAAGGAAGAAAAGCAGAGGCCGATATCGACACGTCTTAGTCGATATCGAGTGGGCCATATCGAGTCAATACCCAGAAGTCAACCCGAGAAGCTGAGAGCAGGAAGGTGTAAGTCGATATCGACTACCTCAAGTCGATATTGAGTATAAATCAATTGATTTTCACCAAGGGAGTCGAGATCGAGTCAAGGGAAGAAGAGACGGAAAAATGCCAGGTCGATATCGAGTGACTGTAGTCGATATCGACTGGACCACAGCGGCCGAAATCGAGCTAGTCCGAGTTCTTGTTAAGTTTCTATCCCGAATCCAATGGTGATATCCACAAGAGCAAATTCTATCAAGATCTATCAAGTCAAGAGAAGATATTTACCTACAATAGATATAGTCCTAGTTGATTTATTTCCAAGTTTTTATCTTATGTTATTAGATTGATGGATATAGATAGAGTTTCCTTCCTTGATTAGCAAGGATTGGAAGCCTATAAATAAAGCCCATGTGGCTAGTTTTTATTCATTCAATTTCAGAAGGAGAGAAGTAAGTAGAGAGTAGAGAAAGAGAGAGAGGTCGAGTGGAGCAAGAGGAGCGAAAGTGATCTGACTTTGTTCGGTTTGTACTTTCTTCAGTTTGGTTTAATGCAAGTAGTTTCTTTTCAATCAACAATGTCTGCGATTGCAATGAAGAGCGAGTAGTCCACCCACTTCTAGGGTTGGGGTGAGCCCGACGATAGCCATGCATGTTTGAGGTAAAAGATCCGACCTTTATTATGTTTTGAGCATCTACTACCTTTTATGTGTTTATTACCTATTCAATAGAGACCCATGTTAACAACTTCGATTATAAACATAAAATCGGTAGATACAATTAGGATTTCTTGAAAGAGTTGTCTAATTGTTGGAAAAGGCGAAAGTTTGATCCTTCGATGCAATTTGCATGATTATCGTTATTTATCTTGTCTTATGCATGTTTGGTTATCGTTGTTGCAAACCCCGATCTTGGAAGTTTTCTTTTACATAGAGTTTATTCCGAAATTTACAAGCTTTTGTCTTTTATTTACGTTACTGCATTCTACTCGATATTGACCTCCTACAGGTCGATATCGACTTCTGACTTTTGATCCAGAAAGATCGCTGCGCGTTTGTGTCTCTGCAGGTTTGGTCGATTTCGAGGAAGAACAGGTCAATATCGAGGACATCCAGTCGATATCGAGTGCCCCAGGCCGAAATCGACTACCTTCTGCAAGTTGCCCAAAATCGACTTGATTAGGTCGATATCGACTACCACCAGTCGATATCGAGTTGGTCTTTTGAGGTCGAAATCGAGTGAGATTTATCCGCTGCCTAGGATCCGCTGACACGCTTCCTCGAGGATCGATCCTAACTTCCCGCTGCTACATCAGGAGGAGGTCTTGTAATCATTTGCGTGGGCACGAATCTGGTTTGATTTATATTTTAAACTCGATTTCCTCCTACATCACATACAAATTGTGGATATCCCCAAAATCTAGTCGGCGAGGGGACAGACCGGAACGGATGAGAGGTCTTAGGCCGGAAAAGAGAGAGAGAGCAAGGCGCCATGGGAGCATGAGGAGAACGAAGAGGGTGAGGCGGGCTCCAAATCACCTGTCCCCAAATATGTCCCCCCCTCCTATCCCCCAACCCCCACCCCCTCACAAGCCTTGCCCAAAAAGAAAATATAAATAAAAAATTAGATTAAAAAATTAAAAAATGGAGAGGTTTTGTGAGAGGGGACATGAGAGGGGGACAAGGTCGGGGATAGAAGATTCGGACCCGGTGAGGCGAGCATGGTAAGAACGGAGAGAGGGATATCAGAGAGTGAGAGAGAGAGAGAGAATGAGAGGCGGATGGAGGAGAACGAGGGAGCAAGATAGTGGAGAGCGATCCAGGGACAGGGGTGGGGTACAACAACCTTTTTTTTTTCTACGGGGTACAACGCGACTAATTCTTTTTTGTTGGGGTCTAACTACCTAATGAAGTTTTCTTAAAGGTCTATTTTACCAAATTTCCTCTATAAAAATTAATATTTGCAATTTCACTAATACGTTATCATAAGGGCTTCAGGCAAGATGGGAAAAAGGCTATTGGCAGGACTATTTTTACAAAATTGCACACAAGTCCTTCCCATTCTAAAAAGAGAATATTGTAGTGAATACACCAAAAAATTGGGCTTCTTGCAAAAATAACACTCTCCTAACCCAATTTGCAAAAGTGACAAAGAGGTCCAAATATTTGCACAAATAGTCGGTTGCTCCAACCCACATTTCTGGGTTAACTATAATTATTACATTTAAAAAGTGGACATCACATCAAGTATAAACCCTAGAGTTCAAAAGGCGTTCGTTGGAGAGGGAGAAGAAGACTGCCATTGACAAAGCTTCGAGGAAGGAGATGGTGAGCGCCACGCACATAGGGAAACCGATTGCGCTGCCGGAATCGAGAGAGAGAGAGAGAGAGAGAGAGAGAGAGAGAGAGAGAGAGAGAGAGAGAGGACCACCATTGAAGGGAGGGACGAACCACCATTGAAGAGGGATGACAACTGCTGCCCAAACCGCCATTGAAGAGAGGTTATCTCCCATTCTCTATCTCTATTCTACCTCCTTTTATGGCATTTTTGGGTTTCAATTTATGGAATTTCGATTTGGGGTCCTTGGGAAGAATGGGGTAAATGGGATTGAAAATGTTTGAATATACAAACCCTAACCTTATGGGCGGTGGGCGGTTTGGGGATAGGGTGGGGATTAGCCACTGATGCTTAGTTGATGATGAAATTGAAGGTCCAAATATGGGAGAAACGAAATGAAAACCCCCATGAACGAATGAAAATTGGATTTCGAAAAATTGTTAAGGGCGAGCGAAGTCGTTTGTTTGGATTGGGGAAATGGTTGAATGGCTAGGTTTAGTAATTTCTGTGTTGGCTTCGAATTGGGCAAGTATGGGAGAGATGAGTTTTGAATGATGTTGGATATGGTAAAAGGGGAGGTGAATGGTATACAAAATGGGTGCATATGAGTTTGGAAAATGGGAACTTTTGGTGGATTTTGAGATCGGAGGTGTTTGGTAACTAGTTGCCTTGAAAATATAATGCTAGCAATGGGTGATACTTGTACATTGTTGTAAGTTTGTTTCAATGTGTTGAAGTATGTTGTGATTGAAATCGTTGATGTTACACTGGATGAATTTGATGTCATTTGAGAGTAATGTAGGGTTGTCATTTGTGTATTACAAAAGTTTATGATAGTTGACATTATTGTGTAGTTGTGTTGTTTGTGTCATTCATTACTTGTTTCAGTTACCATTTTGAGTTTATACGAACATGTGTATTTGTTGGACTTATGAATATGTGAACTTGTGTATTCGTGGTATTTGTGTATTTGTGTCATGAGTGTAATGTTATATGTAGTGGCATAAAAATTATTTTGACTGACAGGAAATTTGGATATACTGGCAAGGATTATTGCTAAAATGGGTATTATGTGAAAACTTGTATGACAGATTAAGGACACTATGAGAAAAATGAAAGGAAAAAACGTTGCGACGCCGTCGAGCAATAAGGTATTAAATGTAATCACTTCTCGGATAGATTCATGCCTCTTTTTTTTGTGTTGGTGATGTTAACTGTGTCTTATCGTGTGATATTTGTGTAGCCGACACTAGCACTTTCTCCGGAAAAGTATTTCAGAGGGAGGTCGAACCACTTCTCGAAGATGGGCTTACTTAAAGGAATGGACGAGGTCCTAACTGCTGCTGATTGGAAAATGTTGAAGGACAACAGGCTAGGGGGCATTGTAATGATCGGAAGCAATGTGCCGTATTGCCGCGCTCTTATCCATTACTTATGTTGTTTTGTACTTAACTTGTTATGAACTTTATTGGTTAGGAACTTTAGTACTTCGTTGGGTTTGGTTTAGGTCTTAAATGTTTAATCGTTTTCACCTTTTGGATGACTTGTGTTTCATGACTGATAAGGTATTTTGTGGATACTTGTTTATATGTTCTATGGATATATGGTTGTTGTGAATTCTGTGTTATGACGCATTTCGTTTGGGTTTAATGGTCGATATACTTAGGATGGGATGTTTCTGGGATTGATAAGATATGTAAGGGTTTATTATCTTATTGGCATAGACTTTAATTTTATTGGCAAGGAAAAATTATATACTGGCTAGTAACTAAAAAGTTCGCAAACATTTGTCCTTTGCATTGTCGACAAACTAAACGGACAGTTATGTACATTCAAAACCACCAAAACCCCCCAAAGTGTCAGTGAGTTAACAAGCAAACTAACAAAATACTACATTCGACTACGCAAAAGAAGAGTTATCCCACTAGACATCGATTTCACCACTTTGCCACGCCACACTTGTTTATGTCCTCCGACGCTTCCGGCGAAGGAACTCTCCCCGAGACGGGTACCTGCTTGTCTCCATTATCTTATTCCTGACGGACCCAAACGGCATGCTCTCCTCTATGAGCATTGCCCCCTCCTCTATGTTTCCACCGACCATTGCACACGATAGTAAGTAAGACCACTTTTTTCTCCCATGCGAAAGAAAGAGAATAAGCTAGTCGTCTCATAATCGGTTGGGGGTAAGAAGAGGACGTAGAGAGTCCATATTTGTAAATCGAAAACGAAAATCATACTTACCCATGATCATTAATATATATTATACGCAATTTCCACATGTATTCATGTGTATGTCAATAAATATTTTGTTGGTGACTAGGATTTTCTTTTGGCTGGCTAGTAACTAAATTGCTGGGTTTTCTTCTTCGAACTTCACGTTAATGATAGCTAGTAGACAATCCTTTGTTTTTCTCTTTTATATATATCCACCTGTCGAGACCACCCATCTCTGTCTGCAATTCATCTTTTTTCACCACATGATTTCCCTCCATTTTGTCTAGGCGGGAATAAACCATGTGAAAAGCTCCTCTTGCATTTAATGTTTGTGATGTCACATGCCCCTTTGCATTAAATGCATGTCCTAGTCAGTCTTCTCTCTTCCCAATTGCAGTAACTTTTTCTCTTCTTTTTTTCTTCTTTTTTACCAATCAAAATTCACTCCCCCCTCTCACATTTCGACACATGTCACCCACCCTCTCACAGAAAAGACAATCCTTTGTTTTTCTCTTTTATATATATCCACCTATCGAGACCACCCATCTCTGTCTGCAATTCATCTTTTTTCACCACATGATTTCCCTCCATTTTGCCTAGGCGGGAATAAACCATGTGAAAAGCTCCTCTTGCATTTAATGTTTGTGATGTCACATGCCCCTTTGCATTAAATGCATGTCCTAGTCAGTCTTCTCTCTTCCCAATTGCAGTAACTTTTTCTCTTCTTTTTTTCTTCTTTTTTACCAATCAAAATTCACTCCCCCCTCTCACATTTCGACACATGTCACCCACCCTCTCACATTACACCACACCATCCTCCTGTTCTACCGGCTACCGGGTAAGCTAGGGCTGATACATGAGCCGAGTATCTCGGGATCGATTCGGGCTCGGCTCGATAAAAACTCGACTCGGGATCGCTCGAATGTTACATGAGCCGAGTTCGAGCCTGTAAATGAGCTCGATTCGAGCTCGAGCTCGAGTAGCTCGCGAGCTCGGATTTACTATTATACCCCTAGGGTTTTATATGTTCCAACCCTCCGCCTCTCCCTGTTCATTTCCTTTTCGTTGTCAACCCTCCGCCTCTCTCATCTCTCTTGGACGCTTACTCTCTCATCCTCTCTCGCTCGCCGCCTCAATCTCTGTCGCCACCCCTCGTCGTCCTCAGATCTGGCCATCTGGGTTGCCCTCCGTCGCCGCCCCTCGTCGTCCTCAGATCTGGCCATCTTGGTCGCCCTCCGTCGCCGCCCCTCGTCCTCAGATCTGGGTCGCCCTTCGTCGCCGCCCCTCGTCGTCCTCGGATCTGGGTCACCCCTTGTCGTCGCCGTCCTCTCTTGCCCGCCGCCTCCAATCTCACTACCCTTCGTCGTCCTTAGATATGGTTCGTCCTCCATCACTCGCAGCGGCTCGCTTCCTTGCTCGTCCTCAGACGTGGTTCACCTGCCCTTCCGCTTGGCCTCCCTTGCTTCCACTGTCTGATTTTTTCCCTCTTGTCTTCCTCCTTATAGATTCAATCCACTTCAGGTTTTTTTATTTCTTTAGGTTATTTGATTTCTTATATGTTTTTAATGTTGCTGTTTGTAAGCTTTATGTTTGCTACTGAATTAATTTCATCTCCCATTAGGTTAATTTCATCTCTCAATCTTATATTGTTGATGCGTTAATTTCTCTCCAAAATACTACCAATTTTTCATGATTGGAGAATTTGTGTGTTTCATTTGGTCAATTGCTTTCTAAACTGAAATTGGATTTGTGTTGATAGTGAATTTGACATTACTCGAGCTCGTCGAGCCCGAGTTCGAGCTCGTAACGAGCCCAACCGAGCTTAACGAGCTCGAGCTCGAGTTCGGGCTCGAGAACAAACGAGCTCAACGAGCCGAGCTCGAGCTCTACATCAAGCTCGCGAGCCGAGCTTGAGCATATAAATATACTCGAATAGGATTTGAGCTCGAGCTCGAGCTCGGCTCGTTTATAAACGAGCCGAGCTTGAGCAGCTAGTACTCGAGCTCGTAGGCTCGTATATCAGCCCTAGGGTAAGCAAGTGGCCCATTTTTTTGCAAAACTAACATTTTCCTACCCCTATGCAAATTCTGCACCATATTGCCATTTTTGCAAACTTGATTCTTTTTTGGTATATCTATGCCAATTAGCCTTCTAAAAAAAATTACAAATCTGTCCGATAGAAGAATTGAAAATTACCGCTATTCAACCTCATTTCACTTGGACGAGCCACACACGGTAAAGAGAAATCACTCATACCTTGTTCATTGCGGTAGATTTGTGAGGGCTTTCAACAGATCTACCAAATTTAAGGTAAGAAGTTTCATTTACAATTGATTTTAATGATTTTTATTTGAAAAAATTGTGTGTTTTAGGGTTTGAAATTAGAATTAAAATTAAAATTAGACCTGTCAAAACATAACCCGACCCAACCGCCCGAAATTTTTTGGGTCAAGACCCTGAAATTTTGACCCGGAATTTTTTTCCGACCCGAACCCGAAAACCCGAAAATTTTCCGGGTAATCTGGGTTTCGACCCGGTGACCCAATCGACCCGGTAATTTTGACCCGATTTACCCGATTGACTTGGTGACGTGATTGACCCGGTTGATTTATAATTAAATTTTTTTATTTTTAATTAAAATTTATCGCAAAATTATCAAATTATGATTTTTTTAATTTAAAAAAGAAAAAATTGACAAACCCGAAATCGACCCGAAACCCGGTCAAACCCGGGTTCTAGTCAACCCGAAAAACCCGGAACCCGTTTTACCCGAGACCTGAAGTGACCCGACCCGAACCCAAACCGAATGATCTGTTTGACAGGTCTAATTAAAATTGATAAAATTAGTTGTTGTTTGTGTGTTTTGTTTGATTGTTGTTGATTTGGGTGTTGTTTGAGGTGAATTATGAGTAGCGATTATAACGAAAACGAAAGACGAAATTGCTCGTTTTGTTGCGATTGGAGTTGGTTTCTTTGACGTTTTTTCATGGCTTACTGTCATACAAAAGGCTCGTGTGGATCTTGCGAGGTAATGATATATGCTCGGCTACTGTCACCGAGCCTCCTTTGTACCCTCGACATCATTTGCCGAGATCCCATATTTAGCTTGTCCTCTCCGAGGTTCGACAGATTTTTTAAACGAGGACTACAAATAACCGTTGAATGTCCTTCGATACTTTTGTATGTCGATCAATTCATTCTTTAATAAATTTCACCGATTTTAACCAATTTTTTAGCACAACATTTCATTCAACAAAGTTAGGTTTTTTTCATTCGCTATATTCGTAGATGAGAATTTTGAACTTTTTTTTTGCAATTTGTTTAAAAAAAATGAAAAGGACATGCATTAAATTACTTAAAAGTGTCTTGATAACAGTCATTTTGGGAAAGCCTTACTCATAAGTTATATACAACCTTTTCGCAATTTCAATCGGTTCCTTTACTATTACGGTCCTTGTTTAATCAAGTACCTCAAAATCCGACTCTATACAAACTCCTAACTGATCCTCGTGCAATTACGCTAAAAGGATGGCAATCAGCGCCTCAGCACACAAGGAAGGTGAGCATACTGCGATATGCAGCTACTGCATTGGTTCTTGAAAATCAAGAAGCAAGATTCAAACCTTTGTACACTGCAAAAATCACAAGTATTGAAGTATATATACAAGTGCAAAGCAGGAGAAGCACACAAATAACTTCATCTTCATGCCCTAACTCTAATGTGCACAAACACAACCATACATATAAAACACAAGTTTGGAATTAAAATGCATACATAAATAACTACTGATCACCAACTTCAAACATATATATGCCGCATCAGGCATAATTCCGGCCTAAGAAGATATCTGCAAGCCTTCAAGTTGATGTTGTAGATTGCATCTGCATCAAGAGGAAAAATAAAATTAAAAATTGATCGATTCAGTAAACAAGATCTCAACCCAATCCGAGAGGGTATTACACAGCAGCCCTTTTTCAAGTCTACACTAGTTGGCGTGATTGTAATCGTACTAATTAGTTAATGACCACCCCCTCTTTGACAAATATGATCAGACGCATTTATGCAATAACATACTGATAAAAAGGTATAGCAGCAAGAAAGCTGGTTGAAAGCAAGAGTTGTACCTATCCGAGGGGTAAACCGAAGCAAGGAAGGCCTCATCCTCAGTAAACATCTGCAAGTTCTTCGACTTCATGTAGTAGGTGATGGCGTCTACATCGAAATCCACGAGAAATCCAAACTTGATCATCTCTGCCAATCTGGGAATGAGATCTTCTTTCTCCCACAACAGTCCCTCGGACAAGACCTGTGCAAAATTGGTAGCAAATTCGGCAACATTCTTCTGACCCTTTGACCTTTCCAGCTTCTGAACGAACAGTTTGTTGTTGTTCCGATCCCAGTATATCATCCTGCTGGCATCAACAATCAGGGTGTCTCCTGAAGACAAAACTAGGCCATATCTCATAGTGATAGGCTCGGCTGTCTCGAGCGCACGCACGCTGAGGAGACGCTGGATGGCCTCACGTCTGCTCTTGGGATTCATCTCGAGTGCAGGGTCAGCGAGGAAACCAAGAACAAGCATTGCCAAACCCTGTCTAATGAAAGCATCAGCCAGGCTTGTTTCCTTGACATTGGAGGCCACTGCTGAGGCAATGGATTCAGCTTTCACCACGGAGCTGGACAAGGTTCTTACTCCTATCCTTGTGTAGGTTTCGATGAGCTTTGAGTTGGGGATGCCGAGATGATTTGGCTTCGGGGTCCACACAAACAGCGGCTGTTCTGATGATTTGCAGAAAAGATCCACCAGAAGTAGATCGTCTGGAATGAAAACATCACGCTTGTCAATCAACTGGATTTCACCCGATAAAGAAGAAGCTGGAACTCTCGTCACACCATCCAAGAGGGTCTTCGAAGTCCCGTGCTTAACAGCATATGACCAAAATGAGCAACATTCACTGTACAAAGGCTGGATCCTGGAACTCTCCCAGTCTTTCCAGAGCTGGCAGTAGTCGTCCATGGAAGGCTGTGGCCTCACTCCGAAAGCCCTTCCAAAAAAGGTAAGCAGTTTCGACTCATAGTACTTCTCCAGCACTATCAATCTCGAACTGAAAAGCTTGTTCTTGTTGTAAAGAACACAGTCTGCAGGACTAGCCCATGATCCATCATCACTTCCACCAGCCCCATATGGTATCCATACCAGAGCTTCTCCCTCCGACTCCCAGTTACAGATCTCTAAGTAGCTATAAATTCTCTTAATCGAATCAGAATCACAGAGAAGCCATAAGTGTCTGGCGAGCAAGGAAGCCCCAGCTGATATGTCAGTAGTTACTCCAATCGCTTGAAGCTCTTTTTCATACGAAGCAATTGATGATCCATAATGCTCTTCATTTATGAACGGACCGTCCGTTGCTAAAAAGAGAGCTTTCCAGTTTGGACCATAAAGGATACACTCGTCTGGAGGAGCATAACCAAACGTGGTCTTCAACCATCTCGTCTCAGAAACCTTTTTCAGGAACGGCTCTGGAAGGCTGACATTCTCGGCCAGGTTAACGTGGCGAATGGTGTCTAACAAGGCAAAGACACTAGCAGGAGCTATCTGATTCACATCACTAGGGAAGTAAACGTACGAGAGCACAGACAACGCACTGTTCTTGATATCAGTCACGACGCCCATACTAGCCAGCTCGCCTTTGTACATGTGGATTTCCTTTCCATAAAACCTGTCACTATCATCAATGAATGGAAGAGTCGTGATCTTAGAAATAGGCTCCCAATCCTGACCAAACAGGATGCAGTCTTTTGGTGACATGTAAGCAGCAAGGCGAGTACGCAGCCATCTTTCTTCAGTAATACACTTCCTGAAATCGAGAGGAAACACAAACCCTCTTGTCTTCCTGAGCTCTCTATAACAAGCAAGAAATGAGAACAAATCCTCCTTTGTGAAGGAAGATCGTGTTGTTTTCTCCTTAAAGACCTTTAAGAATGCCTTCGCTGCGTTATCAAGATCAACCATCACGCCAATCTGACTCAGCTCAGCGTTATAATGGAGGATATCAGTTCCATAAAAGTTGCCGTCAATATAACAAAAACAATCAAAGACACGTAGAATGCACCCCCATATAGGGTCATGGAGGAAACATTGAGATGGATATCTGAAGCCATTGTTTGTTTTCATACATTTAGCAGCTTTCAAAGCATCAACAATTTCAGCAACGATTTGTCCTGACAAAGTACAGTGCTTTATGCATTTCAACATCAGCATGACCGCATCTGATGACAGATAATCTAGGTCACTCGAAGACTTGAAATGGTCCTTGACAATCTGATAATTGTCGTTAAATTCAACAAGCACATCAAGAAGCTGGAGCTCTGTCTTGTACTCAAGTAGACCATTTCCATAGAACTCCGTATCAATGAAAGGAATGTCGCTTAGCTGAGATGCTTCCTTCCAGCTCTCACCATACAGAACAGAGCCAGCTGGGGACCTGACTCCTCGAGAAGTCACCATCCAATTTCCCTTCTTGATACTGGCAATGAATTCGTCAGGAGAAAGGAGCTTCTCCCTCAGAAATCTGATCAGACCAAGCATCGCCATCACATTATTTTTCGTTAAACATGAGGTACCTGCCAAGGACATGAGGCGATCCCCAATGAATTTGCACGCTTCTCCATAGGTAGACATCACCCCAATTGTCTTCAACTCCTCCTCATAGCTGCTTATCTTATAATCATAGAAGCGCTGATCGATTATAGGAATGTCAATCATAACCAATGCACTCTGAAGCAGATTACCCCATGATGAACTGTGAAGAAACGATTGTGACGGAGGTCGATACCCCACACAGCCACTAAATGAGACCTTCAACCAGCTACCCTGCTTAATGGATTCCAAGAAGTTTGTTGGCAACATGATGCCCTTTGACCGAAGGTTGCGAATCCAATGCAGCAGCCAGAGGGCATTTACCTTAGTCAACGGAGCAAACACACAGGTAAGGGCTGCATTAGGAGGCGTTATATCAGGTATATCAGATGCACCGACATGCTTCCTTAAAAACTTGACAAGCTCCTTCTCCGTAGAATATTGGCTACCAAAATAGCCACTGTGCAAATAATCCTCGTGGAGTTCAACATAGCCTTCATCATTCCAAGGGTTTGAGTTTACGAGTTGAACCCATTTGCTTCCATTTGCAGGAACAAGAACACCATTCCTCTGACCAATTATCTGTCCATAGTTATTTATCAGTGGCATTTGATTACAGAGCTTTTCAACTTCAGAATGCGACAAATACCCCATGCTGAAAGAGTGATATAGAAAATGAGTAAAGGCCAAGAGCAGCCTGCGGTCGCTGCATACAGCACTCTGACAAAGCACTTGAGCATAGTTACATACACTGAGTGTTGGAGCTTTCAGGTGGTCTCTAAACCATTTCAGCAGCAAATCACTACTTGAACACAAAACCTGAATGTCCTCTGGCATGAAATACATTCCTCCTGTGCATTTAAATTCACTGCTCCACTTAATCAGCCATGAAGCATAACTAGAGTCTTGTGATCGGCACAATGTGGAGCCACCGCTGTTGGTCACTTGCTCTACACTCAGCAAAGATGAACGACCATCCTTGTCAACATACTTTAGCAGTGGGATATTCTTGAGGGTTGTGCTTTTAAAGCAAGAACTCCAGTTCAAAGCAATAAACTCGAGGAGTTCAACATAAAGACCACTATCCACCCCCAACACAAGGTTGCAACTCCTGATGCACTTTGAATACCACTCAAGGTCGACATAATCCACACCCAAAAATGCGAGCACATCATTGTACTCATCTTTGTCAAATGAAGAGCTGAGTATGTACTTACCATGTGATGAGAGATTGTGAAATTGCACACCTTGTTCCTTGGCCTTCAACAGTATATTCCAGAAGGATATCCTACCAACTTCAGAAGGTGTGTGGAAGAACAACTGCGTTGAGAAAGATTCCGATGGAACAATTTTCTCTTGGACAACTTTATGCTTGATGGACTCACGGACAACATTTAGCTCCCAGAAGGATGAATCATTGATGGGCAGAAAATTAAAAAAGCTGACTATACTGGATAAAGGAGCACTTTCCTGACTCTTCACTAAACACGTAAAAGCAGCCATAAATGCAGTAGGCACACAGGAAAGAATTCCCTTATTCCAACGATCATCCAACACAATTTTCTCCCTTGAAGATTGTAGAATGAAATCTGCTTGAATTATAAATGGGAAATTGGTCACCATTTCAGTTGGAAGGAAAGAATAAATTCCAGCCTCCATCATCCCTCTGTTCAGACGTTGCCCAAATGGAAACGCCAGGGTTATGGACCACTCGTCCACCTCCATTCTCCTCTCCACTCTATTTTCTTGTCTCACAGGAAACCTCTGCCTCCACATATAGTAGCTGCATTCTCTTTCTTCACCTTCTTCCTCAGAAGCAGTAAGATGTAGGGTGAAGGACTCGGCATCAATATTTTTCTTGGCAACAAAGTCCTTCTCACTCGAGATAGAAATAGCATGGAGATAATTGGGCTTGAGGTGATCACCATCAGCTTCCTTCACTGTAAGCTTCCTGATCTTTGAGAGAAACAAGAGCAGTTCAGGATGGATGCTTGACAGCTGCTTCTTTACAGAGGCCACCTTGTCGTGCTTCAAAGGCAAGATTAAGGTTGTTGCTGGAAATTGAGAGTGACCATAAACTTGCCTTATGTCAGAAGCAGTAGGGCGCCCGTCCACCCATTCAGGGACTATGTAGGCAATATCACAGTCAGGACAAGGCTGCTCATTGAAACGGACTCTGTAGCCATTGCTGAATATGTGTGGTTGAGAAGTTAGGAGAAACACACTCTTGAAGCCAATCCCTGTTTGACATACAAGAAAAATTTATATTATAGCTCACTATAGTCCCTTTCTAGAATCAGATGACGACAATGCCAACAAAACTACAACCCTTGAGAGTTTAGATGTACATATAGCATTTCTGATATTGTCCTAAAGCGTCTTTCCTATTTCTTTCTTGGTTAGTCAGGCCAAACTTATTACCGAAATTTAGATACAATGATGACCATATCTGTAGAATGATGAACAGATGTTTAGTCTATGTTATATGAAAACCATATAAAGCCCCATGGGAATCAGATATCTAAAATTCAACTAGACAAATCAATGGTTTGGACTTTGGACAACTCTAGTATGAGTCAAGAAGAATATGAGTGGAGATCATTCACAATCACAAGTCATATTAGTTTGATACATGGATAAAAAAAGGCACTTGATCCTTGCACTTATTTTTAAAGATTGGTCCAGAATCCAGATCACATAGAGAACATGTTAATTTTTAAAAGTTTCCCAATTGAACCATATTTTCCGAAAATAAATTGAAATAGTGTTTTTTATTAGTTGTTTGTATGGGGTTTCCTAAGGTTTTGGTTATCGTTAAAAGTTTTTTTTGTTAGTCCACCTCAGATTATCTTTCTCTATATCCCATTTTGAAACTTCTTAAACCAACTAGATTATATAGAGAGATGTTTAAAGAAAAGATTTTATACAAAATACAAAAGCAATGAGATGAATTATTAAAGAGAGAAAGATGAGAAGAACAGGTACAATGAATATAGTTACTAAAAAATTATGCTCATTGATGGTAAAAATTAAAATACTTTGTTAGACCATGTTCATAGATAAAGTATATAGAAAAAACACATGAACATGGTCAACTTCACAGAAGAACAAAGAATATTTGTTTACAGAAAAAAGTGATTAAGTTTGTTAAATCAGACTGTCTAAGATAAGAAGGTCACTAACTCATGGTCAACTTCACGAAAAGATAGCATATAGGAAATACATACAATCATGGTCACAGATAAGCACTACTTTCATATGTTTATTTTAAGGGTAACTACAAAAAACCAGACCTAGTTTGGGTCACTTTTAACAAAATCATACTTTACCAACAGAACATCATTCATATCTTATCCATATTTTATCAGTAATTTAACATTCACACTAATTTTACCGCTATTAAAAGGTTAAGAAAATGTATAAAATAAAAATGATACATATTAACATTAAATATCTATTAATAAGACTTCAAAAGCAATAACAAGGGATCTTTTGGACATTCAATTAAAAAATACATTGAGTTTAACAAGGATATAAAATGGGCGAGGGTATTGATTTGCAAACAAAACATGTTAAGAGACCAATGAATGTATTTCTGTTAATGAAGGGTGGTTTTGTGAAAATAGACTGAATAAGGCGCAGTTCAGTGCATTTTGGCATTGTTTTTTTAAACACATATCTACAGTTTAGCATTTATTTTGTTTTCAGAAGATGGATAATATCCTCCACAATAACATTCATTCAAGTGAATTTAGGAAATGACACGACCATAGTTAAGGAATTAACCTTTCTCCCCAATATATCCACGCTTCCTATAGCCAGTCTTTGAGGAGTCCCCGATGCTGCAAATGGAATCAATGTTCCGGCGTGAGAACCCCTTCTCATTGTTGAACACTAGCAAAGTCATCGGAGCCCCAGTCCCAGTAATATCCTTCGATGTTAACAGAAATTCCAGAGAAGGCTCGACTCCTTCCTCATACTCATTGTCTTCCGCGTTCTACATTAACATACATAGATTCAACTTACATTCCCTTCGTATATAGAAAAATGAAAGTCGTGCAAAAGAAACAAAAAAAAGTGATCCTTATCCAGAACCTGGATGAGCTCCATAAGAAAATGCAGGTCTTTTGAATAAAGCTCGGTGGAGAGATACTTGACAGCCATGCGAAGATCTCTGCTGACGCTGATCGTACCAATACCAATCTGGTATTTGTTTCTCCTGATCTCCTCAATGTGTTCTCGCGGGGTACCCATTGTAACTCACAGTTCAAAGCTGATAATACTGTTGATTAGATACCAATGGAATGAACTTAGAATGCAGCACAAGCAAGGAGAGCTAATTAATGCAATTGCAAGCAATACATGTAAAGAATCTGAAAACTCGTAGATCACTATCGGTTGATCAAACATAAAGCGCAGCACAGGGAAGAGAAAGAATACAAAAGCAAGCAGCACTACATTCAATTGCAGAGGGAAAGAAAGGCAGACATAATCTTCACTACAAAGGAAGTTAAGAAAGGTTAAAAGAGCAACCACGACAAAAGCAAGAATGCAGGGATCCTTGTTACCCAACCAAAAACTGTTTAGTTTTTCCACAAACCAGAATCGTTTGGAGGTCTTGGTCTTTATGACTAATCACTAATAAACCAAAAGCAGTGCACATAAATCATAAGGACATATGTAAAGGAGTGAAACCGTGAAACCCCATTAAATTTTAAATCCTGGCTACCAAGGAACTTAAGAAAGGTTAAAGAAAAGGACATATTCAAAGGAGGGAAGCCAGAATAAAAGTATTCTTGTTACCCAACCAAAGAAAAGGACATATTCAAAGGAGTGAAAAAAAATCCCAAATTTGAATAAATAAGAGCCACGATTTTTTTAGCCCAAATCTTGTGTATCTCATTTTATACTTGTGTAAACCCTAAGTGCTTATTGTGTCCAAATGCAAAACCTCCATGTCCAAATCAAAACAAAAAAACTCAAGTAGAGGTACTGAAAACCATTAAATTAAGGGAAGGTCAAAACTTGTGGAGCCCTCAATTTTACTCTTCGGAACGAGGAATCCATAATAGAAGAAAGAGCATAGTTACCAAATACAACATGCCAAAGTACCAAATACCAAATGGAACAAATTTAATAATCTCATCCATCTCCTTTCTATGATCTTGTAAGCTATAAAGCCGCTGTTTTTATCTTATTTCCGTAAAGACAAAACCAAGATCAATTTCACTTCAAAGCAAAAACTGAAAATGAAGGCACTCTCGTAAAAACAGAATGAACAAAAGCATTCAACTTTATGCATTTTGCTTAGAGGGTCAACGCAAATTCCCACCGCAAAAAAGATGGGCGCTTCAATTTGTTTAAGATAAAACTTGAGTGGTTACATCATCCAAAATGTTAGAGAGAAAATAAAAGAAAAGATTTGTCACCTTCTGGCTTTGTTTTGATTTGGCTGGAACTTGAAAGAAATGTAAAAGCTTTGTGGGTGATCTGAACTGAAAGTGAAGAGGAAGAAGAACACAGGAATGGTCTATGCTTGTAGCGATTTATGGCGATTGATCGGTCTCACCCAGTTAGCACCGACTCTTGCTTATCACTCGGCCACTGCCCACTGGACTAAACTCAACTCGCCTTTTTATGGCGGGTTTGTAGAAAAGGTACCCAACCCGCCTTTTCAGAGCACCCACAACTAGACCGGCCAATTGGATCATACCGGTCGGGTTCGGGTTGAGTAATTTCGGATTTCGGATAAACGGATCTCGATTAGATCCCAGTCAACTTAAGATCGGGTTCGACCCGGTTAAAGGTCAATTTTGAGTTTGTCAAGTTTTTTATTTTTTAATAAAAATTCGTATTTTGATGACTTTATAATAACTTTGAAATGTAAATTGAAAGATGTGAATGGTAAGTTGTTCTCTATACTTGTTATAAGATACGTATCATCTAAAGCTCAAACGCTTGTAACTATATACTACCTCTGATCTAAAATATTGATTTTTACTATTACTCATTATATGTAATAAAATTTAAAACTCTATAAAATATCAAAGTATTGATTAACCTTTTGAAATTATTTCATATGGATTAGTAATGACTAATGAGTATAAAAATTTAAGGGTGAATTGTGAAAATAGTATGAACTTTAGGAGTAATTGTGTTTAATGGCATGAACTTTTAAAAATAATCACCAACTTTGGTTCTGGTTCCAATAAGTGGCACATCTATTTTATTTATTTATTTTGTGAAATATCACCTCTTATTAACATTCTTTGTATAAAAAAAATCTAATTTTCAATTTAAAAAAATGCCCATATTTCATTTCTTAAAATAATCCATTTTTATTTTTATTTAAAAAAAATATATAATTTATTTCATAAATACCACTTTTACCCTTTTTCTTAAAAGAATACACTCATTATTTACACCTGGTTAAAAAAAGAACTGATTTTATTTTACCCATAAACTCAGTTTTTAAAAAAAATAAAATAATAAGTAATGTCTTTAAAATGAAAAATGAGTGTCTTAAAAAGATACCAAATAATATCACAATTATATTTTTTTAAAATGATGTTTTTCGAAAAATTGAAATTGAGTTTATAAACATGGAAGAAAAAATTAAAAAGAAGAAAATTGTGAGTGGGTTTGAAAAAACAATGGAAAAATATGATCTTTTTTTGTAAATAAAATGTTAATAAGGGGTGTACTTTTAAAATAAAATGGTTGTGCTACTTACCACAACCACCCTTCAAAGTTGGTGATTATTATAGAATTTTTAAAAGTTGGTGTCACCTAACGCAACCGCCCCTAATGTTCGTGTTATTTTTTTCAATTTGCCCAAAATTTAATTAAAAATTCTAATATTTTATAGAGTTATTTTAGCTTTTTAAAAACGTGTTGAAAAATAAAAATAAAATCAAATATTACCGATCGAAGGGAGTAATATATACGATACAAATAAATATAAAGGTTAATATGAAAAATAATCGAGTGTTTGTAATTATAAAATGTAATAAATTGACATCAATGAAGTATTATTAATGTGTATATAAAAGTGTCATTAATTGTATAAAAGCATTATCAATAAATTATGATCATTAATAAGATATTATTATCAATATACAAATAAGATATCAAAAAAATTTATAAAAAAAAAACATATTATCAGGTATACAATTGACTGAAGTAAAAAATTTGTATCGAACAATTAGATTGAAAAATGCGGCTTCAATCATTGGATTAAAAAGTGTCATGAAACAATTGCATTAGAAGAGTGTCATCAATCAATTACATTAAAAAAGTGGCATCAACCATTATATTATAAAATTGGCATCAAAGTTTTTTTTAAAAGTGTCATCAACGTTTAAAAAAATGAAATTGGTCAAACTTTCACTGATCAACGGTCAATTGTTGACCATAGACTTTAATTGGGTGGTGGAGGTCACCCACCTAAATAAATTTATTTGGGTCTAATTAGACTTGGGCAAACGCAAACCTGGGCAAACGCAGACGCGGGCCGGACTTAGGACAGGCTTTAGCCCAAAATTTGTCCCGTTGTTACGAGCGCGGGCCGGACTAAGCCCGCTTAATGGGTTGAAACCTTTTCCGATCCCGTCCGCTATTGCGGTTACGGGCAGCCCATGGGTACCTGCTTAATTCCCCCCTACTACTGTACTCGTTAAAAAAATAATACAATACTAGCTGTTGTACCTGTTGTTAGTATAGTAGTTGTTGTACACGTTAAATGTTAATCATGCAAAATAAAAAGTCCAATAAAGAATAAAAGGATTGAAGTTCAACAACAACACTAAAAAGTCCATACTCTGATATATGCAGTAGCCCACCAAAAAAAATATTGTAGGTTTGTATGGATATTTAATCATATTTTATTTTATTTTCTTATAATTAATAATATATATTATATTATATATATATAGAGTATGGATCAAATGTTTATAAGGCTTAACATGTTTTGTGTTAATAAATAATGACCGTTGGATGAATGAAGATGGAAGGTCAGGATTAATCAAGGATTTTCTGGATTTATTTTTAATTAAAATGGGGGACCCACATGGATTTACACCCCACTCTCACAAGGCCAGAGCGTGTGATGCACAACCCACTTTCAAAAGCCAGTAACTTACGTTTGGATTGGGATGCGGTTTTTTTTTTTTCCAATTTACACAGATTTCATTTTTGAAAATATATTTGGAAGATCGTGATCAAATATTCTGGTATGCAAAATCTTTGAAAGTCTGTGAAGTTTTCATCCAAGCGGACGAACGGTGAAGAAGAGGAAGAAGCAAAGCTCTCGGACGGTGAAATCCGTTGATGGATTCAAGTATTGTGTTATTAGACCTCATTAGCAGTTGAATTGATCGATGGTTAGAAGCAATTTGTCGTTGTAAATATGCATTTGTTAACCCTGATGGCGGTTATGGGATGCAAATAAACTCGACATAAGTATTTTCTGGGTTAATTGGCAACATGGATAATTCGATGTTGAATTATTCGGTGTATGAATGCATGTATTCGTTGTAACTATGCAATTGGTAGTGCTGATGTGGGTACTGGGATGAAAAAACAACTGCCAATATGTGGATGCAGAAATAGGCAAATTGAATTATTCGATGGTGAAATATTCGATGGTCGGAAGCAAGTATTCGTTGTTACTATGCAATTATTCATGATGATTGCAGTCCGTGGACGTCGACACAAATGGAATTTAGTAATTTTTGGATTAATTGGCAACATGATTTTTGTTGTAATGTTTTTTATATGATATGTGATCAAGCAGATTTGGAGAAGGCAAAGGAATGAGATGTTGACAATAGAGGTGGTGTCGACGAGGAAGTTGTGGACTTCATTTTTTATCAGCTGATGACGGATGAAGTTGAGGTTGGATACGTTCACTCACAATCTCCGGGGAAAACAAAATATTGGACTCCAACATGTGATGAATCATTCAAGCCAGTAGTTGGTATGAAGTTCAAAACGGTAGACGAAAGGATGAAGTTCTACAAGAAGTATGGATCGATGGTTGGGTTTGATGTACGTAATGGTGGAGCTCGAAATCATCCAACAGATGGTACTTGCCTCCATCGCTACATGTTGTGCAATATGTTATGCGCAAACAAACACAAACAAAGGAAAGCGGAGACGGTTGACCAACCGTGTTGGGTGCAAGGCGCATATATATTTGAAATTTATAGGGCTGGATGGATACCATAAGATAAAATGGAGGAGCGACACAATCACCCCCTTGTGGAAGACGCATCAAAAAAATTTCTAAAGGTGAATAGGAAGCTTGACGTTGGTCATAAACAGTTCATGATCAACTGTGCACGGGCGCATTTGGGTCTAGCCATGACGCATCGACTCATGAAAGTGTGTAGACAAGGCTCAAAACATGGGGGTCCAGAGATGCAGGATATAAAGAATTTCAAACGAGATGTGATGGCGTACATTTCGGGTGCAGATGCACAAATGGTGCTTGAGAAGTTTATGTTGAAGAGACAGGCATCCTCTGCTTTATATTTCGATCATGTTGTCAATAAGAAGATCAACTAGTGAGACTATTCTGGTGTGATCCTATCGCTCGGGCGAATTTTACTGCTTTTGGTGATGTTGTGTCATTTGACTCAACATACCGGACGAACAAGTATGGTATCTAACTAGTGCTTTAGAATATTCTATATTACATATTATTCTGTGAAATTATAGCGAATATTCAGTAATGATTGAGCAAATATTCGTCTGTATATGAGAACTTAGGTTGTTATTTTTAGAGATGTGTGGTGTTATTTTTAATCAAATGAAAACCCTTGTAAAATATTATTAAGACATTTCGACCTGTGTGGTGTATATAGGGGTGGAAATAACCCGCGAGTACCCGCTCCACCCACTTTACCCGCATTAACTTTGCGAGTGAAAACCTGCAAAAAAGTGGGTGACGGGTGGAGCGGGTGCGGGTGAAGCGGGTGATGGATGGCTTATGGGTGAAGATTTTTCACCCATAACCCGCCCCGCACACCCGCCACACAAACCCGCATAAAACCCTAAAATTTACATATATAATGTGTGTGATTTTACTATTTTACCCTTTCAAGTTTAACTTTTAAAAACCCTAATCCTTGATTAGTGCTTTGCCCACCAAATTTCAATTAGAATGGATATGGTCTCGGCTTACTCTTCCACGTTTTAGCATGGGATATACTGGATTAGTATATGATTAGTATAGAGATAAGTACCATTCAAATTTCAATTAGCTCGTGATTTGAGTGCTTTGCCGATAAAAAAATATATATACATAAACCCACCCCCTTTGTAAATTTGAGTTAGAATTGGACTAATTGTGTTGATTTGTTTTTTTCTTTTGTTTCACCCATTGGGTACCCGCTCCACCCGCATCACCCGCGCGGGTCGGATACGGGTGAAAAAGTTTGCGGGTGAAGTTTTTTACCCGCGGGGGGGTAATGGAGTGGCTTCATCCACCCATAACCCACCCCATTTCCACCACTAGGTGTATATGTACAGGTATAGCATGGTATTCGCGCCTTTTACATGCTTGGATAACAACTGCAAAGCTGTAACGTTTGGGGCTGGTTTGTTGTTAACAGAGGATAAGCAGTCGTACAAGTGGTTGTTCGAGAACTTTCAAAAAGCCATGGGTAAGGACCCATTCGTAATTGTAACAGATCAGGATCCGTCCATGAAGGAGGCTATTCCGGAGGTGTTTCCTAATACCCGACATCGCTTTTGCAAGTGGCATATCATGATGAAAGTTCCTAGAGAGGTAAGTAAATGTCATGTTATTACTTCATTATAGCAATGAAAATGGTATGACTCCATTTTTCCATTATGAATGAGATGGTGATAAGTATTCCGTATGTTGATGATTATTATTCATTATGTTGGTAGCATGTATTCGTTAGATTGAGGATGAATATTAATTACATTTGTAGCAAGTTCTCACTATGGCCATGATGAGTATTCCGACAACTGTAAGAGATATGCATCAAAATTTTCCTTTCACTATCATCAGCCTTAGCAACCTTACCAATATTGATTATAAGTTTACGATTATTCATAAGTATTCGGCCCAATTTAAGAAATATTCGGCAACATTTAAGAAATATTCAACACAGTAACTCAATTAATGAATACTCAACAAATATTCATCTACTACATATCGAACTGCATTATTAGACATAGTATCAGCTCTGATATAAATTTCTTTTTTTATGCGAATCTCCCAGGTTCCAAAAGAAGTATGTCTCAACAAAGAATTTCGGCAGAAAATAAACAAAGTGGTATGGAGCTACGAGATCACTATCGAACAGTTTGATGAGATGTGGAAGGAGATGTTGTTAGATTATTCCCTTGAAGACAACAAATGGCTGTCGCTCATGTACAAGATGAGGATGAACTGGATACTTGCGTTTTTCAGGGATGTGCCAATGTGTGGTTTAATTCGAACAACATCCATTTCAGAGTCCGCTAATAGCTTCTTTGGAGAGTATTCTGGTAAACATTTCAGCATGGTCGAGTTGATGATGCAATTTGAGAATGCTATGGATACTCAGCGGCACACCCAAGCAAGGCTAGACATGGAGTCGGCAACTGCAGTACCAAAATACGAGACTCGTCTTGATATCGAGAGGCATGCAGCATCGGTGTATACTTTGAGGGTTTTTGCGAAGGTGATAGAAGAGATTGCTGATGCTATCACCATATGCAATGTGACCAATGAGATTCGGGAGGTTGGGGGCAAGACTCATGTTGTTGCAGAACAAGAGGTCGGGGACTTTCATGTAGTATATGAATCAGCGACCGAGGCTTCTAGATGCAGTTGTAATACTCTCCATAGGATCGGAATCCGTTGCAAACATATATTTGCAACGTACAAATATATGGGCATGAAGGATATACCATCCATAATGGTCAAGGCGCGGTGGACGAAGCAAGCTAGGGCGCTGGCACATGTTCAACTTGATGATGCGGTGCTGAAGCAGTGTGCTGCAATTGAAGCTAGGAAATTGGCCGTTAACAGGTTATGGGGCACAATATATTCCACGATGGGCCTCGTGGAGGAGGATAGTGATCTTATCGATGATTTGATGAAGACTTTGCAAGGAAAGAAATCACGATACATGAAGAAAGTTGCTGACTCCGTGTCAATTGGTACTAGCAATGAGTCGTTCGTTGAGAAGTACGTGGGGGTAAAGCCTCCAGACAAGGTACTTATTCACCCCCCACCTCAAGCAAAGAACAAGGGACATAGGTTGAAGGGGTCGTTGGAGAAGGCGACAGAGAAAGCCTCAAAGGCGAAAGGGAGAAAGTGTGGAAGTTGTGGTATGTTGGGCCATAACAGTAGGACTTGTAAAGGAAAAATGAAGGCGGATGAAATGTTTGATGCTGATGACAATGATGATAATGAGGACTGGTCAGATGATGTAAGTGACGAAAATGCTCAGGAGGATAGTGACTCGCTAGGATGGTAGGTTTTAAGTTACTTGTTTTTATGTAGTGTTCTGTCTACGAACCGTTGAAGTGGTGGTTAGATATTTGGATTGTTTGTTTTGTTTGATATAATCCCTTGTTTCGTACATATGTTTCAATCTTTGGGTCATGCTGATGTTGCTGCAGGTGTGACTGAGGTTCATTTCATGTTTGTTAGTGGCTGATGTTAGTTACGTACCTAGGAATATTTACTATATATTCACCGAATACATATATATAATTACTGAATGATTACTTGAAATAGTTGTTTGGGTCCGTGTAACCATGAATAATTATTCAAGTCATTCAAAACATCGAAATATTCATCTCAGGAACTAACATTCAACTTGTATGAGGCAACAAAATATTCATCACAATTTTCAGATCAAGAGCACAATATCCATCTCAAGAGAAACACAAATTACAAAAAATGCCTCCAACTTACATAAATATTCATCACAATAATTCAATTATTCATAAAAGACAAGAGTCATTCCACCATTATAACAAACTAACCATTGTCATTTTGCTTTACACCAAAATGACGTACTTTGCACTTGATTAAAACTTGTTCCATCTAACATTGACATTGTTCAAAATAAACATTCATAAAACGTGGTACGAAACAATCGTATTTTAAATACTTCAAACTAGAACATATCCTACCAAATCGTCTAATGTGGATATCTGACTACCAGTGCAAAATAAACATAGTATATTAACATTCAAGATGAAACAGGTCGAGGCTCTAAACGCTCAGCCATATCAGAACTAGTTAATACTTCCCCTTCCTTCCGTGCAACCTGGTTAACAACACTTTCACCCTCCTTAAAAGCCGGTAAAAGCTTATCCTTTTCGACATTCAACTCCGACGTCAGGATGCAATGAGCATACTTGGCTCGAAGTGATGATATGTTCTTCCTACTTCCTCGTTTAAATCCACACTTCCATGAGGGGTCGCCTTTGTAGGTCTCCATATGGCGCATTGCGTATAAGCCTGAATCAATCCCACTCGTAGGTGTCTTCCAGTCCAACTTCAACACATTTGCAGTTGAGATTTCTTCCACCTTACTCGCAGCCGCAAGTAATCCTTCGTCCTCTAATAGTTGGTGGAGCATTTTCTTCTGAAACACACATATATATAAAGGTTAGTATGCGCACTTATCAATAAGTCACTACTTATTATGGGGCCAACAACTAAGTATATACAAAATGTACTTACCAGCTCATTGAACATTGTCTTGTAGTTTGCCGCATAATTTATTTCTTTCCCCTTTGAGTTGTCCAAAATCTCTGCAATCTCTCTCTTCAAATGAAAGACAATCACATAATACTCCCCCACTTCATATATGGGAAACAGTATCTGTACACAGACGAATATATTTTTGTCATAATATTATTTTTTTCCTAAATAATTTACAACCGATACATGCTTCTGGGCAAAGAGTCCTTACCATATCTAGATCAGCAATTTTCACCGCTCCCTTTACCGCTGCAGCAAGGAATTTCAGCAAGAACCATGTTGCGCGCTCTTCATATGTCTTTTCAACCCAATTGATGCCATTTCCAAACTACACAAACAAACAAACCACATGATTAACATTATAGCTATTATATCAAATGCATTTATACATGTGGTCTGAGGTCTCAATATGTTGGTATCATGTTTACCGTCACCCTGGGCGGAACAAAGTATATGAAGGGGGAGTCTTTGCTTCTTTTTAACTCCTCATAATTCAGGCGCAATGCCCACACATCCATCACCCGGGGTGGGATGTGGTTTCCAAGAAGGTGCAACATATCACTGGTCGTTAATGTGAAACGTAATGACAGTTGCTCATCTTTGGGTGGGTGGTCAAACAGTAGGTTGCTGGAAGTGAAGACATTGGATTAAGCTCATAAAAATATTGGACATATACAAATACATCTACGATTTTCAAGATATTCGGCAACTTATGATAAACCGTACGTATCCAGGATCTCCCTTACTGTCATCTTTTTCTTCCCTTTGACGTCATCATCCACTTGTACTGTAGGATTAACCGAGCCACCTTCGTCTCCTTCGACGCCCCTTTCTTCCGAATCAGTTGCTTCTTCATCTGCAAGTGGATGTTACAAATTAGTTAATTCTCAGTGGCGCAAGTTGTTGGTGCAATTTTTCCACATCTACACGAATATTGAATAACAAATTATCATCACCTTCTTCACTTGAAGTTTCTTTCCTCGCTCATTTGGTTCGGCTTTTGTAGGGACGTGAAGCAGTGGTTTTCTTTCCAACTTCATCTCTATTTGGTTGGTCTTCAAAGTCATCACTGCTATATTCTGGATACAGTGCACGTTTCCCAGTCGCCTTGTCTGAGAATGCTACGTTCCCTTCCTCAATGTTTTTCTGTCCACCTCTCCTAGCCATCATCTTCCGACCTGCCGTGCCACAATATTACCCAAAGATTCATCACAACAGTCAAACGCTTTATGCACATTCAGCAACATGCAACATATATTCGTCTCAAGATATAAAATACCACTTATTCATCTCACCATCAAAAATATTCATAACTAGCTAACAATTATGTTGCATACTCCATTATAGCTATTCATCAAAAATAGAAAAAATCAATGCGGTCAAATATTCAGGTCATTCAGAGAATCGAAATATTCATCACATTTTCATCTCAATCGCACTATATTTGTATCAAGAGCACACTCATTCATCAATATTCATCAAAATTACAGAAATAGTCATCAAAGTTTTTTAATTATTCATCAAAGACAAGAATCCTTCCATCGATATTCATATCAGTGTAGCCGTTATTCGTCAAAATCCCCTATGAACTCCATTATTTATCACAGACACATTCTAGGAATTCAATACACAATATTCATCTCACCATCACAACTATTATAGGCATTCAATGCATCGATATATTCATCGATATATTCATCAAAATCCCTTTTAAACTAAATTATTCATCTATAGCACTTCATCAAAAATCTTCATATCAGGGCGCCCAAATATTACAGTCATTCAAAACAACGAAATATTCATCACTCTTTAAACTCCAATTATTCATCAAAATTAAACAAATATTCAACACAGTAACCCAATTCTTTTGAATATAACTACTATTCATCAAAATCCCCTTTAAACTTCATTATTCATCACAATTACATAAATATTCATCAAAGTATTTCAGTTATTCATCAAAGACAAGAATCCTTCCACCAATATTCATTTGAATATAACTACTATTCATCAAAATCCCCTTTAAACTACATTATTCATCACAATAACATGAATATTCATCAAAGTATTTCAACTATTCATCAAAGACAAGAAGCCTTCCACCAATATTCATATCCCGATAACAATTATTCATCAAAATCCCCTGTAAACCAATTTATTTTTTAAATACACCTTTTATCAATTCAACACATCGATATATTCAATTCAGTAGTCATCCCAAAAGCACAATATTCGTATCAGTAGCACAATAATCCATCAATATTCGCCATGAACAAATAACTATTGATCAAAGTAACTCAATTATTCACCAATTACAATAACCCTTTCACCAATATTCATAACAATCTAACAAATATTCAACAAAATCACCCTTTTAACTCAATTACTCATCTCAATAGAACAATAATTCACTAATATTCAGCAAAATTAAACAAATATTCATCGCAGGAACCCGAAATTCCCTTTCACATCCACGCTTCTGAAATTTAGCGTTATAACCAAAACCCCACCCATACAAGACAAGCAATACACAATATTCATCTACACAACACAAATATGCATCAACATCCGATTTTTTACCCTTTCCTCAACCGCTTTTCTTCAAACCCTAACCCAACTAAATCAACGAATTAAATACTCAACAAGCAAGAGGGGAACTTACCCATGTCGATTAGCAATGGAAGTATTCAATTGAAGCGTCAGATCTACTATCGAAGTCGACGGTTGCTTGAACCCCTGCTATATTCCCCGTTCGAGAGCCTGGAAGCGCCAGAAATAGGGATGCTGACGCCGCCGGATTTTCTCCCTCTAGCCACGCCGCCGCCTGATGCCGGAACCAGGACCACAACGCCGCCACCTCTTAGATGGTTACAGATCGCCGCAACCGCCAATTGGAGAGCCGGAGAAGAAGAAGAAGTTGTGGAAGATCGCTTTCTCCCCGTGTGGTAGGGCCGATCCATCTTTATCCTTTCCTAGAAAAAGAGATTTGGTGTTGTGGCCACACGCGCTGATGAGACTAGTTAGTGTGAGGTTTTTGTTATTTTAATAATAAATGTAATTAAAGGGCCGAATAATCTCATCCATCAATTTTCCACAAATCTACGTCTGTGATTTGTTAACACAAAACACATTAAGGGTTGTTAACATATATATAATATATATATATATATATAATATATATATATATATATATAATATATATATTATATATAGATTGGCTTACCCAATCCCATACCCGCTGCGGGCGCGGGCCGGACTTAGCGGCCCATGTGGGCTTTTTCCTCTACCCAAGCTTGTCCAATTCCGCGAGCGGGATGAGCCGGGCGGGCCGTCCCGCGTTTGCCCAGGTCTAGGTCTAATTAGCTAATTAGGTATTTCAAAAGGTATAATTACCAAATTGACCTTAAAAACAACTCCTTAACCGATGTTGACTGGTTATGGAAGATTAATTGCCCCAAATATGAATAAGTTTCTTTGGAAAGTTCTTATGAACATGACCCCAACTAAGACGAGGCTAAGAGGCAAATGATTAGATATACCAATTGAATGTGGACTATGCAACAATAGAAGAAGACTCAACCCATCTATTTACCACATGTAAAAAAACACTAAGATTAATCTGCCTACTTGAATACAACATTGAGAGAATAATAAGAAACTGAGATAAGAATAGAAAGACTATGAAAAATATAAAAATTGAGATTTTCTAGAAGCTTATATTGTAACAAAAAAAATAGTTTTGGTGTTTTCCTAATGGGAGGTTTGGACTAGGAGAAATAAAATCTTATTTGAAAACCAACTCGAAGAAAGATTGGAACACTAGGTATGAGCAATCAGAGCACATGTGAAAAATGGGGGTATAAGAGGGTATAACAAATGCATTGGACCAAGAAGATGTAAGAACATTGACTAGAACAAAAAAAAATCGTACGATGGAGTAAGTCAAATGAATGTTTCTTTAAACTCAACTATGACGTGGCTTTGTCTATTTCTAGCTTTGTTGGTGTAGGATATGTGATTCGTGATGATCAAGCGAGGATGGTCACGTATGATGCTCCATGTTGAGAATCAATGTCGTCCCTCCATGTCGAAGCCTTTGAATTGTAGTTGGGCGTTATTGAAGCTTGTCGACTGGAAATTGGGAAGATTGGAGTAGAAAGAGATGCCTCATTATTATCAATGTAGTGAATAAAGTTTGGAATAGCCCTTGGGAGATCGAGATGTTGCTATCTGATGTTCTCTATTCCTTCCATCCTTTGAGGTTGCCTCATGCTCTAGACCTCATATCTTAAAGGAAGGCAATGCAGGGGAAAATCGAGCGATGCACATTAGGATGGCATGGGAGTCGGCCGCGTTGGTTTCCCACCTTGATCTTGACACTCTCGTCCAAAAGAACACCCTTAGGGGTGGTCAAGGAGGGTCCAACACCACCAAAATTGTCGCCTTATATCAAAAAAATATTTATATATAAGCAACCACCTCTTTGGGTCGAGCTAGTGCATGATGTACCAAGTTAATTAAATTTGCAAGAAGCTAGGTTGACCTCAAAACATGATATCCGTAAACTGGTAAATATATATAGATCTCCAAAAGGAGGAAAGAGGGACTCAAAACATGATACTACTACAACAACCCCTGTAAATCTCACTGAAAACAGTTGTGGATCACGGTCGCTATGTAAAAACTATTTTCCGACTATTTCAAGAAGGTATTTTCGAATGATCAAAGAGTAAAAACAACCAACGTCAACACAAAAAAAAAACAATGACAAAAAGACCAAGAATGTCACTAAAGATAATGAAGAAAAATAACATAAGAGGAGAACAACTAAATCGGAAACTTTAAAGGATACAATATCTATCCCCTCTTTGTCATGCCAACTAGCAATCTCCACAACATTGATATAACCCACCAACATTGATCTCTCTTCTCTCCACCCCAAAACGTGATTTACTTTGAACAACTTGAAGTTTAATGAATCTATTTTTCCAATTAATGTTTAAATGATTTGATGAAACTAAAAACTGACATAATTTGGCAAGCTAGATAGACATTTCAACTTTGGACCATTATTAAACACGACTTCAATAAACATTACTCAATGAAAGCGGTAGTATGGATTGGTTAATTTGTTTCAAAATCAAAATTATAAATTAGTGCCAATCATTAAGCTAATAATGCGGCAGCATTAGTATATAGGGGTTCTATATCACACAATAGCTTCCCTCCAAAAGTCAAAAACATGTGGGAATACACGTGTCTTAATCTAATTCCTCATACATAACCAACTAGATGTGGCAATCGGGTTGTTCGGATCGGGTATACCCATTCAGATTCGGTCATATGTTGGGTATATTATATGCTCGATCGGGTTCAAGTCAGGTAAATTTCCAGATCGGGTGAGTTCGAGTCAATTGAATTTCGAGTTGAGTCGAGTTCGGGTTGGGCCAAGTTGGTTCACATTTAATTTTATTATAAAATGATGATTATTTTTTGTTTATCTTAATTATTGACTATTATTTATTTAGTTATATTACGTCTCATTATATGTAATTCACAATATTTGAATGTTTAAAAATAAGACAATTAAAATAATTATAAAGATGAGTCGAATGTTGTTTGGGTCGGGTCAAGGACAAGTAGAATATGAATTGGATCGAGTTTGTCTATGTTCGTGTTCATTTGGGTATCGGCTCAAAATGGATTGGGATCAGGTTCAAGTTGTGCATGATATTATATTTTCGGGTTTCGGTCAGATCTGAGTTCAAATGAGTTGGATCAGGACAGATGCTCTATATCCAACCCTTTTCAGGAACCAGCAATCCACACTGATGATGACAAGCACATCCCCGACTTTAAAAGACAACCCCCAAATGAAAGGTTTCAGTGTCTAAAAAAAGATGCATGAATATGTAAAGTTGCATTTTCAATTCCAATATAGGCAGGGTTTATGATTCCTTTCATATATATATATATATCAATCGCCATTTGTTTCAACTAACACTCAAAATTCAAATAAATAGCCAACTTGTCCTTTTTGGCAACAGAAGTTTCACCTGCAACTCACTAGAGTTTAGTTAACTGAACCAATAGATACCTCGGGAAGAAACATCAAAATGCACAAAGGAATAGGAAATCAATGCTCAAATGAACAAGGAAAAAACTACTTTACTCCATATTTGCTTTTAGCCCCAAGAATCAGTAGAAAGCAAAGAACATAGCTACTAGTGCAATCGAGATGATTGTTTACTTTCTTCTCTGCCTTGTGTAAATAGCTCATCCTAGAAGGGTGGTGAAAAGAAAAAACACGGGGGTAAATTTGCAGCAAGCACAATTGATAGTGTAGTTAATCTGACTAAGATGTGATATAGGTTGAAACCACTATAATAAAAAACGTACATGTATCACATTTTCATACAGACCATCTTCAGATTCAGCCACCAGTATAGAATGTCAATACAAGCACAAGCTACTAGCTTTCAACACATCAAATTTAATCATAACTGATGCAGTGTGAAGCCATGATGTTGACAAAATAACAAGTATCTGTAATGGTAGTGTATGAAAAAGAGCAATGTCAGGGAATGCATCTAATCAATCAATGTATTGCTCTCTAGTTTTGTCAATCATCTGATATCCACCAGTCTTACCAGTTGGAACCCCCATCAGTGTCATGAGCTTGATAGAAGTCGTCTGGCTTCACAATGTTAACTTCCTCGAACTCATTACCATCATCTAGACACAATGGAGAAGATATTAGGATAAATTCACAGATCTTGACTACCAACATCACAACTAATAAAAAAAAAATTGTGCACGTAAGGAACACAGAACATAAATGTTGCAGTTGCAATATTATGCAACAGATCTTGTGCCACGGGACTAGGTAGGAGTTACATAAGTTGGCCAATAAACAAAGGTGGACCCGTGGACCCAGGCCTGAGAGGAAGGGGTTTCAGCTTTGAAGAAGTATGACAAATCTTAGGATATAAAAAAAAAACAAAAATATATAATAAAGTCACAAAGAAAGAGTTGAAACATCACTGCTTTTTGGACATTCTTCAAATTTTGAATCAGTACCAGTTCATTGTCAATTTGTCATTAGCAAGACATTGAAATAATTAAGAGGTTAGGAAAAGAGCCAAAACTCATCTTTACATTTGCACTATTAAGACTATCCCCAGTAGTTGAGTGTTCAAATGTGCACATTTGCATAAGGTGTGCATTTTTGCACAACACCTTTACCATTTTGCTCCATTGGTAAGTGTGTATTTTTTGCGCATCCCTTCTGAATAACCAAGTAATTTATCTTTATCTTCACATTTTGATTGTGATTAATATTTTTTTAATGTTAAATGCGTATTCCTTATTACTCCCTCCGTTAACCAAAACATGTTGTTTACTATATACACACGTCTTTTTAGAATGATAAAAACTATATTAAATATCAACTTTATATATATAAGTTTTTAGCTCCTAAAAAAAAAGTAAATGAATAGTAAAGTGACATGTTTTGGTTAACGGATGGAGTATAATTTTTATCACGCACATTTCGATGTAAAACAATATAATTTTGACCTCCATTTGAAAAATCAAATTTTCAATGTTCTCTACAAAATTGGACCATTGTTTCTTTTTAAAAAAAGTATATCAATAAATTAATTTAATTTAGCTATTGGATTTAAACTCCAATATTTGAATCAAATATTTTTACCGTTAGATGAGAATTTTTAAATGATAATTGTTGGAAATTTAGTTATAAAATGAAAAAAAATGATGGAGTCGTCTATGAGATCATACCCTTTCTCTTTTCATTGGATAAAGCTTTCTTCCACTTTCTCAAAATATACACTTCCAATTTACAAATTTGAGCACCCCAAAACATGTTTTTATATGCAATGCAATACCAAAAGAGATGCAGTTAATATAATTTTTTAGTAAAAAAGACTTAATTGATGAGTTAGGAAGAAGAATTTCTTTGAAAACAGAAATTAAGAATAAAAAAGGGTGGAAAATAATAGTAAAAGGAGCTAGAATATATTTGGAAGGCTCATGCGTTAAAGTGATTAAAATGATAAATATAGTGAAATAATCTTATCAACCTATAACGACACGTACAGAGTATAAATCTCAATCTATTCATGCTTTAGGCTTTGAGAATAGGAGGAAATCAAAAGAGCCTAACTAGCACGAAACCTCAGAAAAACATAGAGATATTATGAACATGAGGGGCAGCATTTTGTCACAATTCTATGTTTCAGATGATATAAGATAAGATATACTTAAAATAAAGAAAGATAAAATTAGGCTCTATTTCATCTCTTTTACAAATTCAATATTGTGCAGCAACACTGTTTCCAAATGAGAGAAGAATCTATCAATAGCTTGTCCCCATACTAACAAAAATGAAACCTTCCAGTTTATTCTTTTACTATAAAAGGCTTTAGCAACAAAGGGGAATAGAGGTTCACATGGAACCATGTACCAATTTTGTTAGAAGGTTGAAGAAAAGGATATTACCAAAAAATGAACTCAGATGAATTACTGCTATCCTAGTTGAAGGTGGAAAATTTTCAGAATCCAAAGCAGTGGGCAAAATAGTCCGGGAGTCGTAAGTAAGCTGATGCAGAATCTCCACAAGATTGAACCGAAAGAAAGCAGATAGTAAATTCTCTGATCCAGACTAAACTTCCTATTACTACATTAAGGACTTCACCATCCAGAATACAATAAGGTTTTCTTATCGAATTAAACAGAAGAAATTGTCTGCACTATTGGGGGTGGTGGGGAAACAAATGAGATGGAATTGTAGGAGGTGATCATAAAAGAAATCTCCAATCGAGAAAGTGGGGAAATGGTACAAAGAAGGGGCAAATAAAGAACATAGTTCAAAAGATTTAGTGAATTCTGGACGCTCATCTCCATACATACCAGTATTTCACTTTTAAATATAAATTGTTATTCTAGATTTATTATTTCAAGATAATTTATTTCACTCTATTGTGTACCATACTACTATATATGATGTACTACATATGATAGTCAGTCTCTCATGTACTTACTTTGAACTTCTAAAACTATTTCTAATGCATCCATAACCCAATCTTTAGCAACTTAAACCTAAACCTACAAGGTTTAGCTACAAATATGTACAGTTGATTTGACAGGACAAATTGTTTCTATACAAGTAATGTGGAGTTACTATATGAAGAACTTGATCATTTTTGTCAACACAGAAAAGTACCATAAAACAATAAGATAAAGGAATTTTATTTTAAAAGGTAAATTAATAGTAAACCTTTTCTCAAGGCCAAAGCCACCACAGCATCATTTTCTACCTGAGAAAAAGGAAGAGCAGATCCGATCAAAAGAAACTCCAAACCATAACAACTAGCATCAAGCAAAAACCAAATGTAACTTAAAGAAGAACAGTTGGGAATTCGAGATATCTAGCCAGGTACCTTCTGATCGGCCAAAGTCTTCGAATCCTCGAGCACCTCGCCGGTGTCTAGTAAGACCAGCCTCTGATCATTAACAGAGCGGTCAGTCAGTACAACCAATTTCTGCTTGATGTCCAAAGCTGTCTCTGTAGGATCGCAATGTATGAAATAAGTCGTCTTAAGGCGCTTAACACGGATATACATCGCCTGTGCAAAAGATTTTG
Source organism: Persicaria tinctoria (assembly GCA_037127255.1). Lineage (NCBI taxonomy): Eukaryota > Viridiplantae > Streptophyta > Magnoliopsida > Caryophyllales > Polygonaceae > Persicaria > Persicaria tinctoria. The sequence continues at coordinate 20,045,146 of JBANSL010000017.1, forward strand.
AACAGAAAAACAATCATTCAAAATTCACAATCCCACAACATAAAGTTGAAATTCACCCAATGCAAAATTCAAGATTACGCAATACCCTAGCATTACCAAAAACCCTAATTTCGGAAGTTACAGACAATTAATTTAGCTCAAAAGCAAAATTCAATGCACATAATCCCAGATTTGAAGTGTCAAAGATAAACCAGGGTAAAATCAATTGAAACAATGTTTCGATATGCCAACAACGAACGATCACGGTAGCTACTGTGGCCGGAATTTCAGAAATGAAGCAAACATTCAGAATTGGAAAGCCCGGAACAGTGGTTTTACCATTTTGTTAGGCTTCGACCGTGTTCTTCTTCGTCGTCTTATATCTGTAGAGACTGTAGAGTAGGAGTGTGAAGACTCCTGAAATCAGAAATCAGATCATCAGAAGCTTAACAAAGGGGGCAAAAAAACAGTTCGGATATGCCATTTGGTTCAAAAAAATCAGACCCAATTGGTTCTCAAATTCCACAAACCCTAACTATCCCTATTTACAAATTGCACTTCAAATTGAAAATCTAACCTTCTAACTTTCATGAATTTCAACTTGAAAAGAAAATCTAATTCACAATGTATAAACTTTAACATAGGAATTGATTAGGAAATGTCAAGGAATACCTAAGTTTGAATCAAAAGTTTCGATATTCCTCCGAGGCCGGAGTCCGAGCAGTGGCGGCGAAGGTCGGCACTGGCCAAGTGGGCGGTGTCGAAGGCTGGCGGTGGAGAGCCGGGAGGAGGGCCTGAGTCTCGCGGTGGAGAGCGACGGGAATATCGAACAGACAGACTAAAACAAAATGAACGTCAAACAGGGTAATAAGTTTTAACCCCTTTGTGAATTGGGAAATAAAATTGGAAAAGTTAAGGATGGGTGGTATCGAACCGGTGACCTCTTTCATTCTAGCGCAGGACCTTCCGAAGTTTTGCCAACTGAACGTCAAACAGGGTTTTAACCCCTCATATTTTTTCTTTTGTTATTCTGCAATGACGTTAGGAATCCTTTCATAGACATTTGATGAATCAGAAATGTAAAGTTAAGCAAATTGTCCCATGTTAGTGTTTAACCTGTTGAAAAAGTTGATACTATCTTATTCACTTATTTTGATGTCCAATTGTTGTAAAATATGACAGTATGTTTGATATGTTGTATACATAGTAAGTCTATGTACATCCAATACAATTTTTTTCCCCTTGTAGCTATTGAGCATATCATTGAATCTTCTACTTGGTGTGCAGGTTGGATGACCTTGATTCAAAGGCGTCTCTATCATCTGATACTACTGGGACAAAGAAATGGGGTTTCAATATGTTTTCTTCTAATAAACTAAAAAGTAATTCCTTTAAGATAGGAATGAGGAAAGGTTCTGAAGGATTGTGGTCCATTGGTAAAACACTTGGACTTGGGGTTTCTCATGCTGTATTCCCTGAAGATCTAAAGGTGTCTGAAAAAAAGATATTTGATCCTCAAGACAAGTTCCTGCAGTTGTGGAATAAACTTTTTGTTATTTCATGCATCCTGTCAGTATCTGTGGATCCTTTGTTCTTTTATCTTCCAGTAGTCAACTCTGGTGACAATTGTGTCACTATAGATAGGAAGTTAGCAACTGCAGCAACAACATTGAGGACAATAATAGATGCATTTTATCTCATCCACATGGTTCTTCAGTTTCGTACAGCATATATTGCTCCATCTTCCAGAGTATTTGGTCGAGGTGAACTTGTGATTGATCCAGCACAGATTGCTAAGCGCTATCTTCGCTGGTACTTTATCATTGATTTTCTAGCTGTGCTGCCCCTGCCACAGGTTTGGAAGAGCTTATGTGCCTTTATTTCTTTCCACTATGCGCGTCGCGTGCTCGATCTAGCAATCTTGGACAATTGTAAAGATGCTGATGTTTTTAAAACGAAAATGTATTTTTTATCATCTTTCTTGTAGTCTACCACTCTTCTGAAATCCCCTTCAGCTATTTATTTTCTTCTTTCTTGTTGACTTCATGCTTCTTTATAATCCATATACAAGATTCACCTAGATTCTACGGAATTCTACTTGTAAGTTTTGGTTTTAGGGTGAATTGCCAAAAACTGCACTTTTCCAACTTCATTTACCACTAACAAACTTGGATCCTATACGACTAATGGTACTGGTATTATACGACCAAAAATTAAGATTTTACTAGTACACTTATTTACAAATAATGGTACTGGTATTATTGGGTCAGTAGATTTCCTTGCTAGTTGTATAAAAAAAAATGTGAGTTTGCTAGTGGTAAATAAAGTTGAAAAGTTGTAGTTTGTGGTAATTCTCATTTCTTTTTAATTGCAGAAGTCCACAACCATTTAGCTCTATGAAACAAAGATGGTGTCCTGTGAACATTTTATATGTAAGCTAGTTATATATCAATATTTCACTTCTAAATGTCCCCTTGAGTCATTGAAAAAATTGTTTGCTAATTTTTATGGAAAAGGTTATTATTATTATGCCTATAATGGTAAATTGGCAACTTCCCAACCTGCTGCTGTTTTCTTAATTATGTTCCATTCACTGGGACACTTTATTTTATTTTTGGGAAGTAATATTCCCCATATCTTAATGATACAGATTGTTGTCTGGAGGTACTTGCAAAGATCAAAAGTTTCGGATGTATTAGCTACAAAACAGGCATTACTCTTCATTGTATTGTTTCAGTACATACCAAGGCTTCTTCGGATGTTACCTTTAACCTCAGAATTAAAGAGGACATCAGGTGTATTTGCGGAGACTCCTTGGGCTGGTGCCGTGTACTACCTCTTGCTATACATGCTTGCTAGTCATGTAAGTTGATATTAGATTGTAATCATGCATTTAGGGACGCTTATTATGTCCTAGTCCTCTATGTATGGCATGATTATAGATTTTTTTTTTGATTACTCTGTGTCTGTGATACTTTAGTAAATGGATGAAGAGCTGACCTTCATCAAATCCATTCAACGAATCTTCTTATTGTCCACCCAAAGCCCTCACATGCTTGTTCAAAATATGATTGGATCATTCTTCATGAAGATATGTGTTTATGGTTCTGATTGTAGGCATACATCATTTTTATTTTTTTATTTCTTACATATAATAGTTCTGTGGTCAGCTTTAAAATATATTGGTTCTGTGTTGATCTTGTCTTTTATACCTTTAATGTCATTGCTCAGTGGCAAGGCCATTAAAGCTGTCTGTTTTTGCTTCTTGTCTTATCTGGTGTCATGTTACATGAATTATATTTAATTTATTTCTAAGATTGGCTGTAAGATGTCGGAGTCCATTGCAGTGTCTGGCTTAAAGTAATCTCAATCATAGAACTAAAGCAAGTTCGCCCTGAAAGCTAAGGATACATACAATTTTGTAAGCGAGAAGGTAGTATTCAATTGGGATGGCTACATTTATATCAAGTGCTAATTAAAAGAGAGAGCCCATGTTTAATTTATATCACCTGTCAAAAGCTCCAGACTAGAGCAGTTTTGTAGTGACAATTAACAACTGTTCAGTTATTGGATTCTTCTACTGTAAATATATATTTTTGGCACTCTATCATGGTACAGGTGTTCCCAGACTTTTCAACTTATATTTTTCTCCTTACATTGCATTGAACTTGAAAGCAATTAGGAGTAAATTTTTTTTTTTTGTATATCAGAGCAGACCAATCATTTCCCCTGATGTAATTTCTGGTCTCTGAACGGTAACTTTGCAGCTTGTCGGCGCTTTCTGGTACTTGCTAGCTATAGAGAGAACTGACACTTGCTGGCAGAAAGCATGTAAAAGTAATACAACTTGCAGTACAAACTTCTTGTACTGTAGTAGCAGCCTCCAAGGGATGAATGGTTACAATGCATGGAAGAACATCAGTGGCTCTGTTCTTGATACACAATGTACAACTGATGGTGATAATCCACCATTTGATTTTGGAATCTTCTCTCAGGGCTTTATCGTCTAACATTACATCTTCCACCAGTTGCATATCAAAGTACTGCTACTGTCTTTGGTGGGGGCTGCAAAACTTGAGGTATTACATAAAATTAATATTACTGGGTGATAGAGCTGGCAAAACCCGACCCGAACCCGAACCCGAAAACCCGACTCGGTCGACCCGGAACCGATTGTTTTGAACACCGATCAACCCGACCCATTTTGGACCCGAAATCCGAATAACCGATAACCGAAACTCACCCAAATCCGAATGAACCGAACCCGATTCAACCGAAACCCATTAAGACCCGAACCTGTTACAACCGAAACCCGATATAACCCAAACTTTAAGATACATTCTAGTAAATTTTTCAAAATGAATATTGAAATAACTGAAACCCGAGACAACCGAAACCCGATACAACCGAAACCTGAACCCGACCCAACCAAATGACCAAATTATTAGACATTACCCGAAACCGAATGACCCGAAACCCGAATTACCCGAAACCCGAATAACCCGAAACCCGACTAACCGAACCCGAACCCAATCCGACCCGCCCGATTGCCACCTCTACTGGGTGATATCATTCAGTTTGTTTAAATTTTTTGAAGAGTACTTTTTTGGCCTGTATGCACTCTGTTGCAAGAAGATAAATCCTTACTGTATTATCCACCACTGTTCATTCATTCATGTCTCGTTAAATGTTTAAAGAAGGCTATAAGACATATTACATATTCTATGATTATTTGACTCATGATGTATGGAATTCCAAGATTGAGCTTCTGTAATGTAGTCGTATGAAATGACTCTAAGTATATTTAAATTTTATGTTTGTATCAATCTTGATATTTATTGGTTTTCACCTGTTTTTATCCCCCTGCGCCCCTCCCCTAAAAAACATCACACACATGGCATTGCTCTTTTACCATCTATTTCCATGTGCTGTTTCATTTGCAGGGAAATAGTTTAATTTTCTTCTTTCAGACTCCTGATATTTGTTGTTCCCTCACCTTTTTTAGTACACTAGGTCAAGGGCTTCAAACCAGCACGTATCCTGGAGACGTTTTATTCTCCATTGCATTCGCAATATTTGGGCTCATACTCTTAATTCACTCTCTTGATTGGAAATATGCAGGTATAGTTGAATTTGTTTTTTTTGAGATTTTTAGCACCACACTAAGATATCATGCCTTATTTTGAACATTTAAAATAGAGGAACATCATATATGCCATGATGATCTCTACTCCATTACAAGGAATTACATGGTCATAATTCTTGATGAGAAAATAATTAAGGGGGCTTTGTTTTATGTTATGAGCTTCTTTTTCATCCAATATGTTGGGCCCAAGCCCATTAGTCCAGCCCAATGTGAGCCATCAATTGGCTCATTTCTTCAAATGATTTAAAAGGCACTTTTCTTGCCTTTTGGCTTGTGCTGTACGAGTGAAGCAAGAAGCAGTAGCTTCCATTGTTGAAAGCTGGAAGAGTGAACCCCAAAGTAGGAGCACAAAAGTGAGGAGGGAGAAAGGAGAAAGAGGAGAAAAAGTGGTGAGAAAGTGAGTGGATCTTCCTTGTCTCATCTGGGTTCTTTCACCTCGAGTTCTCGGTAAGCCTACTCGTATTTATCGGCTTTTATTCTCTCGTTTAGAATCTCTAATCTTGATGAAAATGGTGTTGTACCAATTCGAGTGAAATTGGTGGTGGTCTCCTTGTGTGAGATTTGTAAGTGGTGAACACTTGTATCAATTTCTGTTGATTAGTGGATTTTGGTGCTCGTGGCGGGCGACAATGGTTTTTGATCCTCCGGGTTAGGAAGGGTTTTCCACTTAAATCGTTTTGTTCTTGCTTGTGATTGTTTGTGTGTTTGTGTTGCTTGGTTTGATTGTGTTTGAGGCTCCGTAAATTTGTGAACTTGGTTATCAACGGGATTGTAGCTTGAGTTGCTAGGTTCCCGATTCATTTCTGCATTTGGGTCTTGTCGATCCCAACAAGTGGTATCAGAGCCTGGTTGCTAGTTTGGAAGTAGAAATGACGACCAAGTCAGATGATTTTGCTGGTACGATGATCAAGTTGACATCTTCCAACTACTCGATTTGGAAATCAAGAATGGAGGATTTGTTGTACTGCATGGATTTGTATGATCCGATTAAGCTTGGGTCTAGCAAGCCGACTGATATTTCTGAAGGAGACTGGGAAAAGCTACATCGGAAGTCTGTGGGAACCGTCAGACAATGGGTTGATAACAGTGTCTATCACCATATAAGCCACGAAACTGATGCACAGGGCTTGTGGAAGAAGTTGGAATCCATGTATGAGAGGAAGTCTGCGCAGAGCAATGTTGTTAGGATCGAGATTCTAGATCGGATCGATGGGGGTGCAGTAGAATCGAATCGTAGGATCGGATCGTAGGATTGTAAGATCCTACTGTATGTTTAAATTTTTTAATAAACTAATTACAAAATATTGCATATCACATATATGTAAAGTTAAATCAATCCTCAATAGCTATTAACCACTTTATTTGTCTATCCATATATGAAAAATCCACACATGTGTATATAACAACCCAAAAAATTCGAGCAGTGAGTCATAATTCTAGATTTTTTTATATCCCTAAATAGAGAGTGAATCAAAACATTATTTTAAATAATCAATATAACTATATCAATCAACATATTAATTCAAATTACCAAAAAAAAATATTTAAAAAATAAACATATTAGTTCATGCTGTAGGATCTAGATTCTATTCCCGATCCTACTACGATCCTACGATTCTGTACGATCCTGCTACGATTCTGTACGATCCTGCTGCAACCGACTCTGTATGTGCGATCCAGATCGATTGGGCCACTTTGGATCGTAGAATCGTAAGATCCCACGATCCTGATCTAGATTTTAACAACCATGGCGCAGAGCAAAACCTTTTTGATAAGAAAGCTTGTAAATTTGAAGTACAAGGATGGAAAGCCTATAGCCGAGCACTTGAGTGAGTTTCAGGAGCTTGTAAATCAGCTGAACACTATGAAGTTGGTCCTAGATGATGAGTTGCAGGCCCTATTGCTTCTGAGCTCTTTGCCTGACACTTGGGAGACTCTAGTGGTGACCATTAGCAACTCTGCACCGAGTGGTGTTGTGTCCTTATCGACCGTGAAGGATAGTCTCTACAATGAAGAGACTCGGAGAAAGGATATGGGCACAAACACCTCACAGGCTTTGGCCACAACTGCTGAAGAAAGGTCCAGAGGAAGAAGCAGAGACAGAAGAGGTCGTGGAAAATCCAGAGGGAAATCGCAGAAGAGAGATGCTTCCCAAGGTAAAGAAAAGTCTGTCTGTTATCATTGTGGCAAAGAGGGGCATATAAGAAAGAATTGTTATGCGTTGAAGAGGAAGCAAAAGGAAGAGAAAAATAAGAAAGATGATGAGAAGAACACTACTGCAACTGTCTATGGCGATGAGGAAGCTATGGTGGTTCTCTCCTGTGTGGATGATCACAACCGGGAATTTGATACTCGTGTAGAGTGGATAGTTGATTCAGCCGCATCCTATCATGCTACACCGAGGAAGGAGATCTTCACCACCTATGAAGATGGAGACTTTGGTTTAGTGAAGATGGGGAACTTCAGCTCTGCAAAGATTGTTGGTATTGGTCACATTTGTGTCCAGACAAATATTGGTTGCACGATGACCTTGAAGAATGTGCGACACGTACCAGATCTTCGCTTGAATTTGATTTCTCAACAAGCCTTGGACCGAGAAGGTTATCATAGTAGCACCGGTGATGGAAAGTGGAAGCTGACAAAAGGATCTATGGTGATTGCTAAGGCAAGCTTGAGCTACACTCTTTATAGAACTCAGTTGAAGGTTGTTAGAAGTGGCCTGAATGCAGTTGAGGGTGTTGCATCACCAGATTTGTGGCATAGGCGGCTCGCGCATATGAGTGACAAAGGACTGCAAATTTTGGCAAGGAAGTCTCTCATTCCTGTTGCCAAAGGTATGACACTAAACCACTGTGACAATTGCTTATTTGGAAAGCAAACTAGAGTGTCATTCGGTAAGTCTTCTGAAAGGAAGAAAAATCTGCTTGAGTTGGTGTACTCTGATGTGTGTGGTCCCATTGATGTACCTTCCTTAGGAGGTAGTACGTATTTTCTGGCCTTTATTGATGATGCTTCACGGAAGGTTTGGATGTTTGTTTTGAAGACAAAAGACCAGGTGCTTGATTGCTTCAAGCAATGGCATGCCATGGTGGAAAGAGAGAAGGGTTGCTCCCTGAAGAGCCTTCGTAGTGACAATGGAGGCGAGTACACATCCAAGGTGATGTGGATCAAGATGGCCTTTTGTGAGTCAAACAATGATCTTGATCCAGGCGAGCTCTCAAGAATGATTCGAGGGCCATTGATGGCAAAGAATGTCTTCCTCAAGAAGAAGAAGAAGGCTCCACCATGGATTGAAGAAAAGATATTTTATTTATTTATTTATTTATTATTATTATTATTATTAAGTTTTATATTCTTTCCATATTTAGTAACTCCTATGTTAGTTGTGGCTATTTATGGAATGTCTTATTTTTAGTAATACTTAGTTAGGTGAATAAAAGGGAAAATGAAAGTTTATCTCTTCTAGATATTTTCCTTATCCACTAAGTAGGAATATTTATCTAGGATTATTATTAGGATTTAATATTTATTTATCTAAGCCAAAACTCTATCTTTTGCAAAGATAGAATTGATATAGTTCTCTATTTAAACTCTTGTATTTGCATTGATTTAATTAGATTGGAAAATTATATTGTGGAACCTTAATAGGATTTTAAGGTTTCTACAATTCCTCCAATCCAAAGGCTTTCTATCTCTTTATGTTCTTGGTTACCATCGACAATCACAAGACCAATTACCAAAACCATCACCTTCGGCCAAACACCAAAGCTGCCCATATTCTGTCGCCATAAGGAACCCAGAATCCGTCGCTGCAGAACCCAGGAACCGTCGCTGGCAGCGGCCGCAGCAGGCTTGCTGCGCCCGCAACATCCGTCGCCACCTCTGTTGCCGTCGCTGCTGTTGCACCAGTTCTGTCGCTGTTTTACTTAGTTTTATTTACTTGTTTTTCTTTCTTTTACAATAGTTCAAAGTCTTTATTGTAATTGATTGTAAACATCGAGAATATAGCAAGGATAATTGCAAGATCGGGCCATCAATAGTTTGGTGTTCTTGATTCTGAGCCCACAGGCGAAGGATCGGGTATTCCAAACGCATCACAAGGAGTTTCAGAGATATTGTCTACATCATGGGATTAGGCATGAGAAGACAACTCCTGGTACTCCACAACACAATGGCGTTGCAGAAAGAACAAACAGAACCCTGCTTGAGAAGGTCAGATGCATGCTGAAAATGGCAAAGCTTCCTAAGCCATTTTGGGGAGAAGCTTTGAGCACTGCCTGCTACTTGATGAACCGATCTCCATCGTCAGCTTTGGATTTTGATATCCCTGAGAGAGTGTGGTCTGGCAGAGACATTTTTTACTCTCACCTGAGGGTCTTTGGTTGTAAGGCATTTGTACATGTGCCTAAAGAACAGAGACAGAAGCTGGATGACAGAGCAATCACTTGCATGTTTCTGGGTTATGGAGATGCTGATTTTGGGTACAAGTTGTGGGATCCAGAGAAGAAGAAAGTGTTCAGATCCAGAGATGTGATCTTTCACGAGGACAAGACACTATCAGATGCAGATACACCTGCACCAGAGGAAGATCCTGAGCTACCAGTCTACTTCGCTTCTCAATCAGAAGAGAATGGAACAAGTGGTGAGTCTCACTCAGGAGATGATGAGGAGATTCCCACTGCAGATGAAGTGTTACCAGAAGCTGAAGCTGAATTCGGTGAGGGCTCTGAGCAGGGGGAGCCGACACAAGATGAGGAAACAGTTGAGCTAAGGAGATCAAGCAGAGACTGTCGTCCATTCACAAGATACCTCAGTTTTGAGTATGTTGCAGTCACTGAAGAGGGGGAGCCTGAGAGCTTTCAGGAAGCTCAAACCCACAAGGAGAAAGCTCAGTGGAGAAAAGCCACGGAAGAAGAGATAAGTTCTTTGAAGAAGAACAACACTTATGAGCTTGTTAAACTTCCCAAAGGAAGAAAGGCCTTGAAGAACAAGTGGGTATACAAGCTGAAGATGGATGGAGAAAAACTAGTCAAGTACAAAGCCCGACTAGTTGTGAAGGGTTTCAGCCAGAAAAAGGGAGTTGATTTTGATGAAATCTTCTCACCTGTTGTGAAGATGAGTTCCATCAGGGTGATCCTTGGCTTAGCTGCAAGCATGGATTTGGAACTTGAGCAGTTAGATGTGAAGACTGCATTTCTCCATGGTGATTTGGATGAGGAGATATATATGGAGCATCCAGAAGGGTTTGAAGTAAAAGGGAAAGAGCACTTGGTTTGCAAACTGAAGAAGAGCTTGTATGGGCTGAAGCAAGCTCCCAGACAATGGTACAAGAAATTTGATTGCTTCGTGGTGGATCATGGCTACACCAGAACAAGTGCAGATCATTGTGTTTACTTCAAGCGGCATTCAGATGGCAGGTTTGTGTTTCTTCTTCTGTATGTAGATGATATGCTGATTGTTGGACCGGATAAATCTATGGTTGATGATTTGAAGAAGAAGTTGTATACTTCCTTTGATATGAAAGACTTGGGACCAGCACGCCAGATTTTGGGTATACAGATTACCCGTGACAGGAAGGCCAAGAAGATATGGGTGTCACAAGAGAGGTATGTTGAGAAGGTCCTGAGTAGGTTCAACATGGAGAAAGCTAAGTCAGTTAGCACACCTCTTGCTAGTCACTTCAAGTTGAGCAAGAAGAGTTGTCCATCTACAAGTGAAGAGAAGAAGAAGATGGCCACCATTCCCTACTCATCAGCAGTTGGGAGTTTGATGTATGCTATGGTGTGCACCCGGCCTGACATTCCTCATGCAGTTGGTTTGGTCAGAAGATTCCTCTCTAATCCGGGTAGAGATCATTGAGAGGCAGTGAAATGGATCTTCAGATATTTGAAAGGTACGTCGAAGATGTCTTTATGCTATGGGGGTTCCAAACCCATTCTTGAAGGCTTCACCGATTCAGACATGGCAGGAGACCTTGATGGTAGGAAGTCTACATCGGGGTATTTGTTCACTTTTGCTGGGGGAGCTATCTCATGGCAGTCTAAGTTGCAAAAGTGTGTTGCTTTGTCCACGATAGAGGCAGAGTACATTGCCATGACAGAAGCAGGAAAAGAGATGCTTTGGGTGAAGAGGTTTCTTCGAGAGTTGGGGTTGAAGCAAGGAGAGTATATGGTGAACTGTGATAGCCAGAGTGCTCTTGATTTGAGCAAGAACGCTACATACCATTGCCGGACCAAGCATATTGATGTGAGGTACCATTGGATTCGAGATGCGGTGAGCAACCGAGAGATGGCTTTGAAGAAGATTCACACGAACAAGAATCCAGCTGACATGTTGACCAAGGTGGTGACTGCCAACAAGCATCAGTTCTGCGCCAAGATGGCGGGGCTGATCCGCAACTGATGCCGAGACGAGCATGGATGTCTTCCCCTTGGGCTGGAGGGGGAGATTGTTGGGCCCAAGCCCATTAGTCCAGCCCAATGTGAGCCATCAATTGGCTTATTTCTTCAAATGATTTAAAAGGCACTTTTCTTCCCTTTTGGCTTGTCCTGTACGAGTGAAGCAAGAAGCAGTAGCTTCCATTGTTGAAAGCTGGAAGAGTGAACCCAAAGTAGGAGCACAAAAGTGAGGAGGGAGAAAGGAGAAAGAGGGGAAAAAGTGGTGAGAAAGTGAGTGGATCTTCCTTGTCTCATCCCGGTTCTTTCACCTCGAGTTCTCGGTAAGCCTACTCGTATTTGTCGGCTTTTATTCTCTCGTTTAGAATCCCTAATCTTGGTGAAAATGGTGTTGTACCAATTCGAGTGAAATTGGTGGTGGTCTCCTTGTGTGAGATTTTTAAGTGGTGAACACTTGTATCCATTTCTGTTGATTAGTGGATTTTGGTGCTCGTGGCGGGCGACAATGGTTTTTGATCCTTCGGGTTAGGGAGGGTTTTCCACTTAAATTGTTGTGTTCTTGCTTATGATTGTTTGTGTGTTTGTGTTGCTTGGTTTGATTGTGTTTGAGTTTCTGTAAATTTGTGAACTTGGTTATCAGCGGGATTGTAGCTTGAGTTGCTAGGTTCCCGATTCATTTCTGCATTTGGGTCTTGTCGATCCCAACACAATAATGATCAGATTGTGACACACTTAGATGCACCAATGACCTGCTTACTTCTCTAAATCCCTTTTCATGAAAGCTACTGCACGTCTTTGCCCCCTCTTTTTTAATAGGGTTTTGATTGCTTGGTGTCATATTAACCAAAAAGTTCTGTTGTGTTCAGACTTACTTGCAGTCTCTTACTATTAGACTTGAAGAGATGAGAGTTAAGAGGCGTGATTCAGAGCAATTGATGCATCATCGTTTGCTTCCTGCAGAGCTCAGGGAGCGTGTTAGACGCTATGATCAGTACAAGTGGCTAGAAACACGTGGAGTAGACGAGGATAGCTTGGTCCGAACTTTGCCCAAGGATCTCAGGAGGGACATAAAGAGACATCTTTGTCTGGCTTTGGTCAGGCGGGTAAGGTTCTTTTATCTCTTCAATTTTGATAGAATTGTTGTGGATAGTGTGCAGTCATGCAAATCAGCTAGATGGGCTCATTATGTTTTGAGCTTTGTATGTTTGAAACTCTTTGGTTACCAATTCTGTTTCTTATGGGAAGCTCCACTTTTTTTTCCCCATAACACACAACTCTATATGTCCAAGTTAGTTCATATTGCAGCTTATACATAACATTTTTGATGCACTTATTCAAAACTTTTGCACTCAAAATTTTCATGAAGCTTAATTTCATTCCCATAGTATGAAAGTTGGTTGGAGTAACTGAAGTTATTTCTGTCCCTGTAGCATTTTCTCTTGATGTTGAAATTGTTGACGTGGTAAAAAGACATCCATCCCATTCAACGTACCGAGGGAGTGGGAAGCGAGAGCTTTCCACAATATTAATACCATTTTCTTCTTTTTGTCACTTCCCATTGTGTTTGCCAAGGAACTAATTTTTCTCAAGTTGTACATATGAGCCTCTTATTTTTTCTGTCAGTTATCTTTACCCAAGATTTTTGCTGAGTTTATTCTTCGGCTCTTCATAGCAACATTCACATTAACCATTTTGGAACTTTTCTCAGGTTCCTTTGTTTGAAAACATGGATGAAAGGCTGCTAGATGCTATATGCAGCGAGCGATTAAAGCCCATTTTATATACAGAAAATACTTTCATGGTTCGAGAAGGCAACCCTGTAGATGAAATGATTTTCATTTTACATGGTCGTTTGTTGAGTGAAACTACTGATGGCGGTCGGAGCGGATTCTTAAACCGCGGCACACTCGTGGATGGAGATTTCTGTGGTGAAGAGTTGTTAACATGGGCTCTGGATCCGATGTCTGGTTCTTGTTGTGAGCCTAAATTGCCATGTTTTACACTTACTTTTATATCGATATCTGTCTACATTTCATGCATTTGGGTTAGAATTATACAGAATCTATGTAGTTTATGCTTATTTGCCAAATTATGGAGTCTACACTGGTTTCTGTTTAATTTCACAGTAATCGAGGCATTTTATAGCAATTCGGAGAAAGGAAGGAAATCATCAAGATGCTCGAGGAAAACTATAGAAAATCCGAGGTCAAGGAGCAGCAGAACCAGGACACATCGAGCAGAAAAAAAGAAAGGAAGCACTCGACACAGTTAGTCGATATCGACCAACTCTAGTCGATATCGACCAACTCTAGTCGATATCGAGTGCCTCCTTGTCGAAATTCACCAAGTCGAGCAGCAAATTAGTCACTCGAGGAGCCCAGAGCTACTCGACGTCGAGTAACTCTACTCGATGTCGAGTACATGTCGAATGTCCACCATGTAGCCGAGCTCGAGTGCAACCCAGGAGAAGAAGACGCTAGTCGATGTCGAGTAACCTACTCGATATCGAGTACCACCAGACGTCAGTCCGAGATCGAGTGTGTGCCGAGAAGATAGGTTACTTGCAAGTGAAGATATGTGGAATTCTATCCATCCACATGAAGGTCTATCATGTCCAAGAGGGATTTATCCACATTAGGCTTATTTCCTTGTAGATTTATTTCCTTTATTCATTAAGTTTTATCTTATGTCTTTAGATAGAAAGTTTTAGATATAGATAGATTGTTCTTTCCTAGATTAGCTAGGGTTGAACACTATAAATAAAGCCCTAGGGGCTGAGTTGTAGTCATTCAGTTTTCAGTTCCAACAACACATATAACGAGTAGAGAGAGAGCTTGGCCGAGTGGAGTTTGTTTGGCGAGAGCAAAATTGGCTTCGATCGGTTGTAAGCTTTGCTTTAGTTTACTAATGCAATTTAGTTCCCTTTTGTTATCAATGAGTTTTCTTATGATGAAGAGCGAGTAAGGTAAATGCGATAAAGATACAATCTTTTGATGCGATTTCATCTTCTATATATCCCTATGAGCATGATTCTTTTGCGATAGTTGAATGTGATCCTTGTTTGTGTTATTGAAGCGAAAGTGATCTTAATGCAACTTGGATTAATTATGTGAAAAGGGTTAGTAACAAATATGGTTTATGCGAAAGCCTCTATCTTCCTATTTGTTAATAACGACAGTTATTTGATGAAAAGCATGATCTTTTATACCTTTGGCATGATTCTTATATGATTATCGTTGTGGTGTTGAAACCCTGATTCTATGAGCTTTTAGTTTATTGAATTAATCCCACCTCTTTCATGTTTGATTCCGTTTGTTGTGAAAAGTTACGTTTTTGTTCTGCTGTGCACTCGACATCGACAAGATCTGGCCAATATCGAGTAGGCTGTAGTCGACATCGAGTACACTTACTGGACATCGACTACCTTTTGTTCGTTTTTGCATTTCTGTTGCTTTCTGTTCTGCAGTTTACTCGACCGAGTGGTTGACGTCCAGGACTCTAGTCGACGTCGAGTACTTCCTGATTCGATTTCGAGAGGATTCTAAACTGAAAAGGCGGGCGCTAACACGCTTCCTCGTGGATGAATCCTGACTACCCTCTACTACAACGGGAGGAAATCTTGTATTTATTTGTGTGGGCATAATCTGGTTTAATTTATATTTATTTATTAAACTCGATTTCCTCCCCTCTCGTTAGTTCTAACCTCTCGT
Source organism: Persicaria tinctoria (assembly GCA_037127255.1). NCBI lineage: Eukaryota > Viridiplantae > Streptophyta > Magnoliopsida > Caryophyllales > Polygonaceae > Persicaria > Persicaria tinctoria. Next base: position 20,060,376 of record JBANSL010000017.1, read on the forward strand.
CCTCCACTCGAACCGTGAAAGCTGTAATTGAGGTGGAGGCCTTTGCCCTTGAAGCTGAAGAGTGGCTGGCCAGTTTAGGCGCCTGCACAGCAGACAGGTCTAGCACACTTTCCACTTCTACTCCCAGCAATGAAGGACATGGGCGACTCGGTTCATCCAAGCTGCTTGGCGTCGCCATTTGAAGAGGAAGTAGTGCCGAAGGGAAGAGGAAGAAGCAGGGTCTTCAAACAAGGCCATGAACAGCCCGAGTAGCGGCTCGTACATCCTCGGGGCCACCCTCCTAGCCTCAAAGTTTGCTGCAAACGCGCTTCGTGGGATCCACAGAACTCGACTATCCAAAGGTTCTCCGAGCGTGATTAAACCACCCAAGCCCCGGCCCGGAGCTTGATTTCACAGCTGTTGATGTTGACTGATACTCTCGTCTGAAATGCATAAAACGGTTATATCTGCCCTCCTATTACCATTACTTGGGGTATTATTCAAGTGTCGTTTGAAAGTAGTGTTATTATGTGAAGGAAAAAAAATTCAACATTTTGGTTAGTTTTCTGAAACTGGAGAATCTTTTGAAATGCCTGCCTGGGACTGGGAGCTGTATATTTAAACTTGAAAAGAAGAGATTCTTTATAGTTGTACCCTTTGAAGAAAATGAACACATGATCCAATAGTGTAATCAATTTATGTTCTATTAGCGTATACGTAATATGTATAAACTTTCGGATGTTTGGCAAGAGGTGTGGTGTGGGGGGTGGAAGCTGTAGGTAGAGGTTTTGGTTGCTTTTTTTTTCTCATGGAATTCGGCACCCTGGACTCCTGGGGAGGCAAGGTGTAGATGATGGGATGAGGGTCAAGTGGATTGATGTCCTTGAAATTCTCTTGTCAATAGTCATTCGGACATCTTGCCTCTAGTCTCACTCCCTTTATTTTGGTTATATTTTAGGGCCTTTTGCATAACTAGACCATTATTTTTTGGAAAGTTTGCAAAAATGTCATGGTTTGGTGAAATTTGCAAAAGTGACTTAGTATGTTAGTTTTGCAAATAAATTTGGTGACCTACAGTAGTAGTTGTTGGGAGAATTGTGGAAGATAGCACAAAAAAAAACTTTGCACTTTCGTCACTAACCCTTGAAATTGTGCACACATGGCCTGCTTTGGAGCAAAATTGCACAAAAGTACAGTTAAAGTCTATCGGCTTTAGGGGGTAAAGGGGGAAAAAAGGGAAAAAGGGGAAAAAAAAGTGAATCATTAAATGCTAGGGAAAAAAATTAAAAGGAAAACTGAAAAGGAAAAAAAAAGCATGCTACATTTAATGTAGGTCAAATCGAATGTAATGGGGGGGGGGGGGAAGAAAGCGGGTGCAAAGAAAGAAAGGGAATCTGAGTTCCAGTTTCATTTTGGATGACATGGTGTTTTAATTTAGGTGACACGGTGTTTAAGTTTGGGTAACATGAGAAATCTGGGTTCAAGTTTAAAGACTGAGTTGACATGACATTTAATGAATTCTTTCATGTGACAAGGCCATACAAACAGATGACATGGGTGATTTCCTAAACAAATTGGCAGATGTTAGGAGGAAGAATTGATTAAACAATTATAAAATAAATGTAAACCAATCCCTGAACCACTCAAATAAATTACAAGACTTTCTCCCGTTGTAAAGGAAGGGAATCAGGATTGTATCCACGAGGAAGCGTGTCAGCGCTTGCCTTTCAAGCTCCAGATTGTTCTCGAAATCGACCAGGGAAGTACTCGATATCGAGTAAAAGTACTCGATATCGACCACCGGTGTCAAGTAAACCTGCAACTCTGCACAAGAGAAGACGAAGCAAAGCAATGTCGAGTACAACAGTACTCGAGGTCGACAAGATTTTACTCGACGTCGACTAAACAATAGTCGACCTCGAGTAGTCTGCAGAGTAAAAATGTAACCTTTGCTGTAGAAATAACGACCGAAATAAACATGAAATTTAGGGATTCGAACTCAATAATATAAAAGGTCCTAGAATCGGGGTTTCAATGCCACAACGATAACCATATAAAAAATAACGTCAAAGGTATAAAAGATCATGCCTTTCATCAAATAACTTTCATCATTAACAAATAGGAAGATAGAGGCTTTCGCATAAACCCTAATTGTTACTAACCCTTTTCACATAATTAATTAATCCGAGTTTGCATTAAGATCACTTTCGCTTCAATAACACAAATAAGGATCACCTTCGACTGTCGCAAAAGAATCACGTAAATCAGGGATAGGAGATGAAATCGCAATAAAGATTGTACATTTGATTCGTTACCTTACAAGGCTACCGTCAGGCTCACTCCGACCCTAGAAGTTGGGTGACTACTCGTTTTTCATCATCAAAACACACATCAATAATATAAAGAAACTAACTTGCATTAAATCAAAACAAAGCATACAACCGATCGAAGCCAAATTCCTCTCTCGCCTTTCTACCTTCTACTCGGTCAAAGCTCCAAATAAAACCTCTAAATTGCCTAACTAGTGTTTGCTCAATTGCTTGAGAATAAAATCATCCTAAAAACCAGCCCATAGGGCTTTATTTATAGTGTTCCATCCTGGCTAATCTAGGAAAGAATAATCTATCTATATCTAAAACTATCTATCTAAAAGCTTAATGATAAAACTTGGATAATAACTCAAATAAAACAAATAAATTCCATTGGGTAAATATGAGAAGTTACTAATGTGGATAAATCAACCTTCTCTTGATAGAATCTTCGTTCCTTGCATGGTAAGTAATCCACACGTCCGAATCTTCACTCGAATTCAACTCGGACTGGCGCCAGGAAGTACTCGACATCAACCAAAGTGGTCGATATCGAGTAGAATTGTGCGCCTCGCATTCGAACTCGATCTTGGCTAGAACTGGGTGCTCGACTAGTACTCGTCAACGAGTAAGGTACTCAACATCGAGGACTTTCGGTGCTCTCGAGTGGTCCTCTGCTCGACTGGTGGATTTCTACCATGTAGTACTCGATATCGACCAGTCTGGTTGATATCGACTAGTCTTGTCGAGTAGTTCTCTTCCCTGTTTTCTGCTCGATGTATTCTGGTTTAGCTGCTACTCGACCTTAGACTTCCTGTAGTTGACCTTGAGCATTCTGATGGTTTTCTTCCTTCTCTGAATTGCTGTAAAATATCTTCTTTTCTGCGAAATTAAACAGAAACTAGTGTAGACTTCTATAATCGGCAAATAAGCATAAACTACATAGATTATGTATAATTCTAACCCAACGATATGAAATGAATGAAAAAATCGATATAAAAGTCAAATATAAAACATGGCAAAATATGCGCACAACAAACACCCCATACTTAAGCTTGCTTGTCTTCAAGCAATACTTTTAATGGTCATACAGGGGAAGAAACTAAACTCTCAACATCTTAGATCCATTCGTATATGTCCCTGCAATCAATTACTATCCTTGAAAAGGTACTTGTGCCACAAATTCATGCTTGTGAATAAAAGCAACTTCTACACACAAAATGAGGGTTTTGCCAAAAACATTTCATATGTGACAAAGCAACAATAATCAAGACGACTTTATTAAGCTCAATAAGGAGTAGATTGGTAAAAGGCTAAAGGTGGGATATTTTTGGTCATGTGGTGCTAATGCTCCGGTGAAATGGAGTAATTTCCAAACATTCATACCACATTCCATCTTCCTCTGATTTCTCACCTTTCTCTCTTCGCTCATTGCTTTTTTCACTATAATGTTTTTACCTCTCTAACTTCAGCACTGCCTTCTCGCGAGTCACAAACATGGGTGTCATGAATGACCCCAAATACTTAGTGCTTCAGAAAGCTAAATATCTTTGTTACAAGCTCTAGACTTTATAGTCGCTAGGCCGGCTTCTTCTTTTTAAGCTCAGGGTGGCATCTGCAGCGCCCATGTGGCTTGGGCCTCAAATAGGACTCCATTCTTATCCATTAGTTGTAGTCCTCCGGAATGAATCTTTTGCACTGTGAAAGGTCCCATCTTCTTGTTGTTGAATTTGTTGGGAAACCAATGATTCTTGGATTTGGAGAGATAGACCTTGTCTCCTAGTTCGTATTCCTTCGGATCGTCATTGGAAACCCCGCATAATTTCACATACCAAGGCAAATCTTTTCCATGTATAGATAAATCTTTAATGCAAATAGGAGAAGAGATGTCCTTACCTTGGCTTACCTTCGTGGAATCTTCTTTCGGGACCTCTGAATCTAGTCGACGTCGAGTAAAAGTACTCGACATCGAGTATGTTGCTGCTCCTGGTGGACTGCTCGATGAGGTGGGAGAAGTTGAGGACACCTGACCCTAGTCGACGTCGAGTACAGTACTCGACGTCGAGTACTTCTCTGGCTCGGGTGTGTTGCTCGACAAAGGGGAGTCGATGGAGGCTTCTGAATCTGGTCGACGTCGACTAGAGTACTCGACGTCGAGTACTTTTGGTCGACATCGACTCCATACTTAAGACCTGACAAAGTATCTAAAAAATAGTTAGTCGACGTCGACTTACCTTGGTCGATGTCGATTAAACCTTAGGTCTCCTCATTCAGAATTGCCATGCTTTCCTCCACCCGGGCTTACATATCTCTCTTCTCCAGCTCTTCGGGAGTCGTATTTCTTACCTTAGGCTCCCCGAAAGTGATGTACCTAGCTGAAACTAATTTGACCTCTTCCATATGACATGTATGCCTCTCAGTTTTATTGAAAGAGTGCTCAATTACCTCATCGCTTATGTTGAAAGTGAGCACTCCCTTCATTACATTTATGTTGGCATCCATAGTCGCTAAGAAAGGCCTTCCTAAAATAATAGGACAAGCAGGGTCTTCTGCCATATCAATAACTAAGAAATCAGCAGGGACAAAGAACTTACCTACCTGTATCGGTACATCATCCACCATGCCTGTTGGGATGACAACAGTGTTGTTCGCCATATAGAGTCGAGCATCCAGAGGCTCTAAAGCACCTATCTTGACTTTGGACTAGATTGATAAAGGCATGATACTAACATTGGCTCCTAAGTCACATAAAGCATTAAATTTATATTGACCAAATCCAGTACGTAGTTATAGAAAACTTACCTGGATCTGATCGTTTCTCTGGTAGGTCCATCTTGTTGCACTCCTCTGCGATCTCATCCATCGACCGCTTCTTGCTCAGGATGTCTTTGAGGAACTTCAAGTATGATGGCATCTCATGAGGGGCTTCTGTAAAGGGAATGGTGACATTGAGCCTCTGAAGCATCTTCACGAAACGCTGAAACTTCTTCTTGTTGTGAGCTGAATTTGCCATGTTTTACATTTAAGTTTATATCGATTTCTGCATGCATTTCACTCATTTGGGCTAAGATAGTATAGAATCTATGTAGTTTATGTTTATTTGCCAAAATATGGAATCTACACCAGTTTCTGTTTAATTCGCAGAATTCGAGGCATTTTACAGCAATTCTAAGGAAGGTCAGAAAAGCTCGGAAATCCACTACAGAAGTCCAAAGTCAAAGAAGCAGCGGAACCAGTCGAATCGAGCTGAGAACCCAGGTTACTCGATCTCGAGTAGACCTTACTCGATCTCGACGAGCATGTCCGAGCACTGACTTGTCGACCAGGAGCAACGTCGAGAGCCAGACCAACCCAGCTCCGGAACCCAACTCAATCTCGACAAGACCTGGTCGAGATCGACGAAGCCCAGTGCCACACCCGGAGTCGACAAGGAGAAGAGCTGATCGAGAAGCCGAGGACGATGACGAGGATGACCAGACGACACTCGCTGCCAGCGATTCGACTCGCTGCAGCGGACCACTCGCTGCCGCGGAAAATCTCGCTGCCAGCGGGATGCACCAAGTCAACGGAGAAGCCTACTCGCTCCAGCGGAAGGGGCAACTCGCGGAAGCGGAAGGGAAGACCCAACTCGATGTCGACGAGCCCTTGTCGAGGTCGACGAGACCCGTGAGCCAAGTCCGAGCCACATCGAGCACCAGCTAGTCGAGCAGAGTCACCCGAGGAGCCAGCCGACAACACTCCTACTCGATGTCGACAAGGCCCTAGTCGACATCGACGACGAATCTAGAGCTGTGTGACGTGGCTTGACGAATCCTACTCGGAGTTGGAGTCCTTGGAGCCGAGAAGACCAAAATCTATCCGATTTTATCTACATCTATCATGGAAGAGAGTTTTATCCACTTGAGACAATTTAGATATATTTAGATTTAATTTCTTTATTGCTTTTATTTATCCTTAAGCATTTTAGATATAGTTTTAGATATAGATATATATATTCTATCCTTGATCAGCAAGGGTTAGAAGGCTATAAATAAAGCCCTAGGGGCTGGTTTATCAAAAAAAATTCAATTTCAGAGGTAGAGAAGTAGTTCCACAGAGACAGTTTAGGGGTTCTAAGGTTTTTAGGGTTTTGGCATTCTGCGAAAGTTGATTGCCGGGATTGTAAAGGCTTTGAATATAGTTTAATGCAAGTTTCTTTTTATACATCAATGTCTGCAATTGCGATGAGGCGTGAGTAGTCCACCCACTTCTGGGGCTGGGGTGAGCCCGACGGTGGCCATGTGAGATGATGCAGTAAAGGTCAGATCTTTTTATGCAATTCGTCTTCTATCCCTATGAGCATGATTCTTTTGCGAGAGTTGAAGGTGATCCTTGTTTGTATTATTGAAGCGAAAGTGATCTTAATGCAACTTGGATTAATTATGTGAAAAGGGTTAGTAACAATTAGGGTTTATGCGAAAGCCTCTATATGCCTATTTGTTAATAACGAAAGTTATTTGATGGAAAGCATGATCTTTTATGCCTTTATGTGTTACTTTGCATGGTTATCGTTGTGGTGTTGATACCCTGGCTTTGGAAGTCTTTTATATATTGAGTTTATTTCTGTCAAATTTCTGAGTTCTGCGTTAAAATCTGCGATTTACAGTTTTCTGATTTTTCAGTCGATACAGAGTAGCTTCGTCGATCTCGAGTAGCTTGTACTCAATATCGAGTAGAACCAAGTCTAGGTCGAGTTGAGTTTTCTGCTTCTGTTGTCGATTTCCAGTTTCTGTTGTTCACTGCCCTTGTCGATCTCGAGTAGGCTAGGTCGAGATCGAGTACGCCTGCTGCTTTGTTTTACGTTTTATTTTACTTTGTCTTTTCTGTCTTCGTTTTGTTCATTGCTTTTAGTTGTTATTTTCTGCTTTTATTTCTGTATTTCTGCTGCTTGTCTGTGAGAATCTGTTGCTACCTAAGAACTGCTGACGTCCTTCCTCGTGGATTCGATCCTGACAACCTTCTACTACAACGGGAGGAAGTCTTGTATTTATTTGCTGAGACAGGGAAGTCAGTCTGAACTTTATTTTATATTTATTTCATACTTGACCATCCTCTTGCAACAACACTTCTCTGCTGGATCCTTCAAAGATTTTATCGGGAATGGCAGTGTTTTATTCTTCGAAGGTGCTGAAGTGTGGTTGACATTGACTATAGGTTGGTCGATATCGACTGCAGGTTGGTCGACATCGAGTACAATAATTGACTTCTGGGCAGGTGCAAGGTTCTGGTCGAAATCGACTACAGGCTCGTCGATGTCGAGTAGATGTTGGTCGACGTCGAGTGGTTTAGTCGACGTCGAGTACTCCTCAGCAGCTTCCTTCTCCGTGTTTTGTTTGGGCGTTTGCATCTAATGCCCACTCCTTATGTTCATGGCAGCCACCTGTCCTGCAAAGTTATTCTTAGGATTTGGTTCAGAAGAGCCAGGGAGCGTACCTGATTGTTTGAGGATTGATGAAGCCAATTGACCCATTTGGGTCTCCATAGTTTTCCTCCAGATATCCATCTACCCAAGTCTAGAGTTGATGTCGTGCAGTTGAGTATGGATGGTATTAATGGATTGCTTGTTGTCGGTGTGATTCCTTCGCATCTCGTCAAGTATAAGCAACAGGTCATCTTTCTTACCTTCCCTGTCAGGGTGACCAGGAGCTTTGTTGGGCGGGGGGTCTCTGTGGTACTAGGGCTGGCGATAATGGCTCCAGTTCTGTTGCTGATGCTGCCTTGAGTAGTTCCCCCCCGCATAACGTGCCTCTTCGTGGGTTTCTACTATAAGTATTTGGTCGGCATGTGGGCACGCAGTAGTGTTGTGCCTCACAGACTCACATTTCAAACAAGGTTTATCTATAGACAGGAATTTAACTTGCTTGGTGAACTTGCTTGGTGAGAGGACGTACCTGATCATTGTTGAACTGTTCCCTAGCGTCCGGATCGATTTCCTTCGGTGGCTCATATAAGGGCATAGATGGGGCAGGCCTTTCATACCTTTCTTCGGAGGCCACAACAGTCCCATATGTGTTGTCATAATTAGCCAGCGTCTCATAGGTTTCCCAAGCACGCCGTGGGGTGTACTCGAGATACCTGTAAGCAGTTTAGTTGTTGATCCGCTCCTTAGTTGGTGCATCCAAGCAATTGAAAATGATCTCCTAGATCACATAGGGTGGTTGTCCATGCGTAGGATTTCAGCAGCCTTTTGTAGCGTTCCCGGACCTTGGCAAGTACTTCCCCTGACTTCTGTCGGAAAGCCGTGATTTGTTGTCTGAGCGCAGCTGTTTTGGCAGGAGGAAAGAACTTGTTAAGAAACAAATCCCTTAGTTCGTTCCATGTGCGAATGGATCGTGGAGGCAAACCCTCGAGCCACTGTAATGCTATCCCTCCAAGAGACCAACGAAAAGCCTTTAGTTTTAAATATTCTAGATTGGCATTATCTACTATAGCTTTGCATAAATCTAGAAAAGTTGTAACATGCCCTTTAGAGCATGTTACAAAGTTGTAACATGCCCTTTAGAGCATGTTACAAAGTTGTAACATGCTCTAAAGGGCATTCATTGGGTTTCCCCTGAAATTGATTCCTCCTAATTTGAGAAATAAAAGAATGACGAATTTCATAATTAACGGGGGGAAGAACGATTGGTGATTCTGGAACTTCCAGAGTAGGGTGCAGATACTCCTTTGCGTTCGCAGGTACGTTCTGAATTTGTTCTTCAAGCTCTCTTTTGGCATTCGTTTTGCGATCTACCGTTGCCTCCGACCGTTGTTGATTCTGTTGATATTTCGCCTCTCGTCAGGCGTACTTTGCTTCTATGATGGTGAACTCCTCAATCCATCTGTGGAGTTGCTCAAGCTCCTGCGCTAGTGTGAGCTGGACCTCATTCTCGTTGTTGGTAGTTGACATGAGTATCCTCCTAAGCCTTTGTTGAAGATGGAAAAATCGCTCAGGCTCGAGAATATGATCAATGGGTGTGCGATCAATTCTTCGCTTTCACCTGAAAAACAAAAACAAAAATAAAAGAGTAAAAAGAAACTAGAAAGAGCGCGATTGATTGCTTCCCCGGCAACGATGCCAAAATTTGTTAGGAGGAAGAATTGATTAAACAATTATAAAATAAATGCAAACTAATCCCTGAACCGCTCAAATAAATTACAAGACTTCCTCTCGTTGTAGTGGAAGGGAATCAGGATCATATCCACAAGGAAGCGTGTCAGCGCTCGCCTCTCAAGCTCCAAATTGCTCTCGAAATCGACCAGAGAAGTACTCGATATTGAGTAAAAGTACTCGATATCGACCACTAGTGTCGAGTAAACCTGCAACTCTGCACAATAGAAGACAAATCAAAGCAATGTCGAGTACAACAGTACTCGAGATCGACAAGATTTTACTCAACATCGACTAAACAGTAGTCGATCTCGAGTAGTTTGCAGAATAAAAACGTAACATTTGCTATAGAAATAAAGACCGAAATAAACACGAAATTTGGGGATTCGAGTAGTCTGAAGAATAAAAACGTAACCTTTACTCGACGTTGACTAAACTTAACCTTTGCTCCTAGAATCGGGGTTTCAACGCCACAACGATAACCATATAAAAAATGACGCCAAAGGTATAAAAGATCATGCCTTTCATCAAATAACTTTCGTCATTAACAAATAAAAAGATAGAGACTTTCACATAAACCCTAATTGTTACTAACCCTTTTCACATAATTCATCCGAGTTTGCATTAAGAACACTTTCACTTCAATAACAAAAATAAGGATCACCTTCGACTATCGCAAAAGAATCATGTAAATTAGGGATAGAAGATAAAATCGCAATAAAGATTGTACCTTTGATTCATTACCTTACATGACTACCGTCGGGCTCACCCCGACCCTAGAAGTTGGGTGACTACTCGTTCTTCATCATCAAAACACACATCAATTATATAAAGAAACTAACTTGCATTAAATCAAAACAAAGCTTACAACCGATCGAAGCCAAATCCGCTCTCACCTTTCTACCTTCTACTCGGCCAAAGCTCCAAATAAAACCTCTAAATTGCTTAACTAGTGTTTGCTCATTTGCTTGAGAATAGAATCATCCTAAAAACCAGCCCCTAGGGCTTTATTTATAGTTTTCCATCCTAGCTAATCTAGGAAATAATAATCTATCTTTATCTAAAACTGTCTATCTAAAAGCTTAATGATAAAACTTTGATAAATAACTCAAATAAAACAAATAAATTCTCTTGGGTAAATATGGGAAGTTACTAATGTGGATAAATCAACCTTCTCTTGATAGAATCTTCGTTCCTTGCATGGTAAGTAATCCACACATCCGAATCTTCACTCGAATTCGACTCGGACTAGCGCCAGGAAGTACTCGACATCAACCAAAGTGGTCAATATCGAGTAGAATTGTGCTCCTCAGATTTGGAATCGATCTCGGCTAGAACTGGGTGCTCGACGAGTACTCGACATCGAGTAAGGTACTCGACGTCGAGGACTTTATGTGCTCTCGAGTGGTCCTCTGCTAGACTGGTGGATTTCGACCATGTAGTACTCGATATCGACCAGTGTGGTTGATATCGACTAGTCCTGTCGAGTGTCGAGTAGTTTCTCTTCCTTGTTTTCTGCTCGATGTGTTCTGGTTCAGCTGCTACTCGACCTTGGGTTTCCTGTAGTTGACCTCGAGCATTCTGATGGTTTTCTTCCTTCTCCGAATTGCTGTAAAATATATCGATTTCTGCAAAATTAAACAGAAACTAGTGTAGACTTCTATAATCGGCAAATAAGCATAAACTACATAGATTCTGTATAATTCTAACCCAATGATATGAAATGCATGCAAAAATCGATATAAAAGTCAATATAAAATATGGAAAAATAGGTGCACAACAGCAGACACACTCAGAAATGTGAAACTTTAAAATCAAACAAGTGACACGGTAAATCATTCAGTTGACACGATCGAGAGCTTGGGAAAGAAAAAGGAAAGCGGGCGTAAAAAGGAAGGGGAATCTGGGTTCCAGTTTCATTTTGGTTTATATGGTGTTTAAGTTTAAGTGACACGGTGTTTAAGTTTGGGTGACACGGGGAATATGCGTTCCAATTTAAAGTGACACGGGGAATCTGGGTTCCTCTCTTCTCTGCTCACTTTTCACCTTCAGCCGGCTGCCTAAGTCACCTTTTTTATTTTGCACAAATACACCCCTATGCTACATTTGCAATTCTCTCAAAAGCGGTGACATTTTTGCAAAATAAAAAAAGTGTGTAGTTATGCAAATGGCCCACCGGTTCCTAGTCATATGCAAAAAATTTCCCGCAAAAAAAAATCAAGAATAAATAATAGTCCTGAAGACTTGTATATGGTTTAAAATTTTTAAACGTTCCGTGCCCCTTGAAGGATTTTGCGTGTCACCTGCTACTATTTTCTTGTCACATGTTTAGATTCTCTTGACACTTGTTCAAATACTAGTTTTCTTCCTGTTACATATGTTGCGATGTTAATAGTCGATGTAGGATTCAAACCTACATCTATGTGTATTTAATTCATTGTTCTACCTTGAAATAATAGACTTTAAATAGTTAATAATATAATGATATCCATGTTTTATGCCATGTTTTTATATCTACTATAGCTCCTTATTCTAAATGCATTGCATATTTCGGGTTGAGAATATGCTAAATTTGTGTAGTATAAGCTTATGTGTCAAATATAGAGATCTACACGAGTTTATGTTTAATATTGCAGAATTTAGGGCCATTTCGGGACGAAACCAAAAGAAGGAGACAAAGGCCTGGTTCTACTCGATGTCGACAAGGCTTACTCGAAGTCGACTACCGTTGGGCCAAGCTGACCGAGGATGAAAGATGGAGACAACTCGAGCTTGACTGTCCTCGACGTCGACTACACTCCTCGACGTCGACCAGACAAGAAACTCTACCCGGGTTTGAGAAGAGGAAGCCACTCGAGGAGCTGCAAAGAGAAGCCGAGTTCGACGAGTTCTACTCGACGTCGACCAAATCTCCTCGACGTCGACCACACCTGGAACCCAACCCGAGCTCGAGAGGAGAATACTGCTCAAAGACACTGAAGACCACCCGAGATCGAGGACCTTACTCGACGTCGACCAACTTTCCTCGACGTCGACCAGACTGATTTTGGGCCGCGAGTCCGTTGGGCCAATCCGAGCATGTGTGATGCGTGTCAAGATGGCCTTCTGTAGGTCAAACAACGATCTTGATCCAGACGACGACTCAAGGACGAGTCGATTTCAAATGGAGGAGAATGATGTCATCCTCAAGCGGAAGAAGAGGGCTCCACCTTGGGAGTCGTTGAAGAAACGACGTTAATTAGTTTATTATTTATATTTCTTATTTTTTATACATTCTATTTTTAGTAACTCCTATGTTAGTTGGAGTCTAATTATAGAATTGCCTATTTTAGCATTACTTAGTTAGGTCAAATAAGATGATTAGGAGAGTCTATCCTTTAGACTTTCTTAATTATCATATTTTATATTAGGATTTTAGATTAAGTTTTATTTAGTTAAGATATAGTTTGGCTTAGCCTCTAAGAAAGTCAATCAAACCCTGGTCATTTACCTATTTAATCGCTTTTATACCTTTAATAAAAATTAGATTGATGATAGAATTGAGGAAACCCTTTAGCTAAAAGTTCTTCCATTAATCAATACACGTCGTCTTCCATTCTCTACTACTTTCATTACTAATTAATTTTGCTGAAGTGATCACGTTACAATTAATCCAAATTGTGTGTGATTTGCCGTTAGTTATCCATTATTAGTGCTCGGTTTCGGAATCGTGTAAATCGAGTGGGTGAGCCGTGAGGAGGCATTGCGCAGCCATTGTTGACCACGTAATTAGCAAGTTGTTAATTAATTGGCCTTCCACTACATTACACGCCAGGCAATCTAGTCGGTTACGAGTTCGGTCACAGAAAGACGACATACAAGAGCTATTGCAAGATCGGGCCACACACTCGACGTCGTAATCTTCATCTAAACCCATAGACAAAGGATCGGGATTAGCTATACATCAGAAGTCCTCGACGTCGATCAACAACCTACACAAACCATCAAACAACAAAGCAACCCAACCGATAAATTGACTAAGTTGTCGATATCGAGTTAGCATAGAGACTGGTCGACCCAGAAAACTATCGACCAACATAAGGGCATATGATGTCAACTAGAGCAGTCGACGTCGAGTAGTAAAACAGAAAAAAAAGTTCGTCGACAATAGGGGCCGAAGAATAAAAGGATGGTTGAGGATGTGATGATCAAGAAAGGTTCGAGGGTTTGTTGGGTTTCACAAAACACAACGTAAGGCTAAACTTTAGGGTTTCAAACAATGATAAAAAGATCTTCCAAAGCCAAGGTTTACCACGACAACAAACATGTAAGTACAATCAATGAATCATCAAAGAATCATGCTTTATTAATCAAGGAAGACACTTTTATCAATTCAAGCAAGTAGATCAATCAATCTCACCACAAGTAGAGAAGAAATGATATTTCATTCCTAAACAACATCAAGTTATTCGAACACACATGATCATTCAACACAATTCACATGATCCTCTACCACCATATTAATCCATAACTGAAGGTTCACTAAACATTTTCTCTAGAAAACCTTAATTTTAAATAAATACAAGGTAATTTGCACACGAAAAAAAGATACGAACATGCCAAGCAATTTCGTTAGCAGTTTAGTGTTTAATTAAAGTAATACCTTCTCTGCATAGCCAAGTATCCTAAATTACGATTTTCAAAGTTTAAGAATACAAATTTGCAATTTAGAAAGAGATTGATTAAAGAGCACCAAAATTCAATGGATTGTAACGGCCCGGATTTAGGAAAACCCGAGTTAAGTTTCGAAGGATAGAATCCTTCGTTCGGATCTTGTGCACCGAGTACAGGTTAAAGTTTGAAACCATAGATTGGTAGCGGAAAGTGGGATTTCAAATCCAAAACGTCGCGAGGTCTGTTGGAGACCCGGGGTTAGCACCCTTGTACCTGTCCTAGAGCCTAAGTCACGGAAATCATTTTAGCGATCAAACATAGTAGTCTAAAACCAAATACATTCAGAGTGCCACGGCAAGGCCAGGTCAAAACATAGATCCAGTACTGAAATCCCCAAAACGATCAGAGTTGTGGTGAAGTCAGAGTCTCAGAGCTCTCTCTCACGCGCTATACAAAAGTCCCACATCAATCATGTTAGCATCATACACACACATCACATACCTAAATATATAAGCGGGCATAGGATTAGATTGAGGCCCGCACTTGTCTGGTCCCCACATATAAACACACACATACGCTATTTCTAATATCATGCTTCTAATACAGGACAAAGTTTAACACACAAGCAATTTATCAGGTTATATATATATATATATATATATATATATATATATATATATATATATATATATATATATATATATATATATATATATATATATATATATGGGAGCTTTCACATGCATTCACCCCTTAGAATGCATTCGTGAGACCGTGTATGAACCGTCGGATGAGGACGATGTGAATGGTTAGATTTGAATGAAAGAATTAAAAGAATTAAAAAAATATATAATTAATTTCTCTCTCCATATCCCATCTTTCTCTCCTTAAACCATTCCAACGTGGGTTTCCTGTAAACACAAACGGTAGATTTGAATAACGTGGGTTTCCTGTAATGAATATGTATTCAAAATGAATATGTATTTAGATGAATACCTAAAGATGTATTCATACGAACAAGTAGAGTTTATTCAAATAAATATTTATTCTAACGAATAAGTAGAGTTTATTCAAATGAATATGTATTCATTTGAATAAGTAGAGTTTATTCAAATGAATATTTATTCAAATGAATATTCATATTCATTAATATTCTACGCGTTTCTAGTTAAAACTACCGTCAATTTGTCATTGTAATTAATGGATATATAAAAGGCAATTTATTTTTAATCTTTTTATTTTCCTCAAATTTCTCCTTTTAGTTTTACCATTTAAACTTCTAATCCTAATCCTTAATTCAAATTTAATCTAATGGCTTAGGATTGTTCTCACGGATGCATTGTAAGAGGCAAATGCACTAGATAGTTATTCTATATATATATATATATATATATATATATATATATATATATGCAAAAGACGGTAAATTGGGATCCCACACAAAATGCCAAGTGGCATGTCTCTCTCCTTCCACCAGCCCCCTTCCCGATCGGGTGGAGACTAGCTAGCTCGTGAATACATTCCATTTCTTGATGCCCATATAATTGAATCAAGCCCACAAGCTCAACTCATAACCATGCTCATATAAATGAATCAAGGACGCAAGCTCAACTCGTAACCATGCTCATATTGGTGTTGCTCATGACTTGACTTGACTCAGGACGAGGCCCGATGGGGCTGGGCCGTTCTATGACCCTTGCAACGACTCTAGTGACATCAGAGATCGATAACGACCGTTCTGTTTACAAACACATACAGAATAGGGGTACGTGCTCATTCATTTGTGCAAGTCCTAGCATGATACTACATGACATGTTCTTATGCTTATGCAGTACATAGTATATCATGCACATATAAGAAGTGAAGTGATTCTGTTCAATCTAAGTAAGCTTCGAGAGGAAACTTACCTGGATAAGTAGAGCAGCAAAAGAGTAGACCTAGTACACAACAAGTCACAATCACAGAGGATCACTTAGATTCATTTTTGAGAACATAATGAGTCTACCTCTATAGATACTCTAAGCACATATATCACACACAAGTAGATAGATAAACAAGTTCGCATCATTCATACTTCTCGTTCATCACGATCAAACATTGCACATCTTATACCGCATTCAACATGATTTGCCAACTCATCAACTTACGAAAATTTCCATATTATACTTAGCCAAATCCGCATATTACCAATTTATACTTAAACCTTGCATATATAACATATCATCATCATAACATCATGCTATAAGTAACGCATTGTTGCTATTAGTCACACATTCACAACATCATGCCACATTAGACATTGAATACGTCGAAATCCCCAAGTTAGTTCAAAACAATTTCAAATCCCGAGTCAAAGGGTTAGGACTTCTGACCTTTGAAAATGTTAAGCTCATTTTCCAAAAACCTGAGTTCAAATTGTCAAGTCGGGTCTTTCAAATCCCCCAAAACATCAAATTCGATTTTCGAAATCATTTGTAAAAATCCCCAAGAATCGTCAAGTTAACCCTTTGGCTAAGAGGTGTTTCGTCACAGTGAAACACTCCCAGCAAGCACCCCGCGAATTGGGGGTCTCGTGGCCGCGAAATGGGAATTCGCCCCTGCAAAGGGGGGACTCGCCCCCAGGCTCTCGCCGTGGCGAAGCCGGGGAGCCCCAAGCCTAGCCTGAGCTCACACTCACCATGGAAACGAGGGCCACTTGCCGTGGAGAGAGCGAACTCCGCATTGGCCAGTTCCTACTTGCGGCCGTGAGTTCTAACTCGCGCCGGCGAGTCTGGGCTTTGAGCTTCTGTTTTGAGCTCGTGGATGCCTCTCTTGTGCGTGTTAGCTCTCCCCACTTATCTCGACTCCTTCCTTGACCTATAAGAGTATGTATGTTAGACCACCCATAACACTTAAAAAGTGAGAGAGGGAAGGATTCGCTCACCCATTTGTCGTCTTCCACGAAAAGTGCTCCAATGGTGCGGTTGGGGCTGATTTCCAGTCGGATCTTCGAAGCAAAGTGACTAGGATTATTATAGGGTATTAAAGTTGTGACCTTTGAGTAAGTGGGAGGTGAAATGAGGGGAAAATGAGATCTTACCACTCTTAGAAACGAGAACAAGAAGGTGGTCTTCAATAGCTCCTTGGAAGCTCTTCCAGGCTGCTGGGCTCTTCATTCTGCTTAGAGGTTGTCAAGGGGTTGTCGGGGAAGCCATGGCTAGCTGCTGAAAGAAGGAGAAGGAGAAATGGAGGTGGTTTTGGTGCTTGGGAAGCTCTCGGCAAACAAGGAAGAAAGGAAGCTTTATAGCTCAGTTTTGGGCTTCGCTGAGGGTGGTTGTGGGTGGTGATGTGGCGGCAGAAAAGGGCTTGGGAAGCTCTTGGCTTCTCACTTCAAGCAAGGAGAGAAAGAGATGATAAGGCTTTGGGTGGGTTTGTGTTTTAGGGTTTTTGTTTGTTGGATGTGAGGAGGAGTGAGTCAAAGATTGATTTAAAGAGAGATATGAATGATTTGAGGAAGAGATCGAGATGGGATAAGCATGTGAGTTGTCTCATTCCTAAATGAGAGGGTGCAAGAGAGGAGGGGAGAAAAAGGCAATTGTGAGTGTTCCTCCATTTTGGGTAAGGAATCTTGGGATTGAATTCAAATGGTTCACATGTCTCCAATTCATGGATAGGGTTTCAATTTGGGCGAGAACGGGTTAGGGTGAGAGTCTTTGATCTCGAGCATGCGAATTCGAATCCTGAAATTAGTGTCCGAGTGTTAGTTTCCCAATTCCCGCTCTCTCGATCAATTAGATTTTCAAAATCTTGAGGAAGATGTCCTTATCTGAAGTTTATTTACCAAAATTCGATTTTAGCTTGGAAATCTGCTTTACGAGTTTCGAAGTCGATTCGTTAAGATGATGATAAGTTTTTCTCGAAATTCCCGATTTAAATCCAATTTAAATCCTTTCTCCGAAATTTATGATTTGAAAACCCGATACCTTTACATGGATTAGCTTAGATACACAATAGAAAGCAAATAATAATTTAATCAAGACAAATATTTACTAAACACAACGTGTTCGAGATTCTAATTTATTGAGCTTGAAACGCTTGTCAAAGCTCTTTCCTATGCTTAAATATATGACGGGTTGAGCTTCGAATATTTTTGGTTTTTTATTCGTAATATTAAAAATTGATTTTGATAACCATAATAGATTTCACATCATGCATGTGAAACGTGTTGTAGAAAATGAATGATTTTTTTTTCTCGTTTTACGGTCGTGTGTAATTTATTCGGAGCCCATTTTTCCATTTTCACCTATAATAGACTATTTGTTTTTAGATATTTTTTATATTCGGTATTTGTTATTTCTATTGTATAATATTGAAACCTGAACTCATTACCATAATATATTTCACACCATGAATCGAAGTGAATAAATGAATGATTTATATTTTTTACTCGTTTTTTAGGTTGTGTGTAATTTAATGGGAGTGTAATTATTCCAAATCGATCTATAATATACGAGTTGTTTTTTTATATGTTTTTAATTTTTGGTTTTTTATTCTTATTGTATTTAATATTGAAACCTTATTTTAATCACTATAATATATTTCACACCATACATGTGAACTGGGCTAGAAAATAAATTATTTACGTTTTTACTTATTTTAAGGTCATTTGTATTTTTAATCAGGGGTTTGATTATTCTAAGTTGACCTCTATTAGATGATTTATTTTCATATGTTTATACTTTTTGGTTTTTTATTTATATTGTATTTGATATTGAAATCTAATTTTCATAGCCATAGTACACTTCACATCGTAACTGAGTAAAGGGCTAAAGAAACTGATTGATATGTGATTGTACTCATTTTATGGTATTTTGTGTTGTCATAGGAGTTCAATTATTCCAAATTGACCTACCATAGATGATTTCTTTTCATTTATTAATGACCATGTTTATTGTCATGACACCCAATTGAAATTAATTCAAAACCTTAATCAATTGTTGTCATTATTATCATACGACTTCTTTATCTTCACATACAGTATACCAATCAAACAAAAAATGTACAGATAATAAAACTATCCAGATTCAACTAACAATAGCAATGAACAACAAAGAAATTCGATAGGAACAATCCAACTAAAGCAACTAGCACTTATCCAGTTGTAAGGTAATCCTCATGCAATTAAAAAAGTCAATTGACCTTGGATAATTACAACTTGCTACTAAGATCAAAATTCATCAACTAGCATCCCTATAAACCTAGCGATAGATTGAATAAAATTACTCAAGAACAAAATAAGAGAGAAAATCTTACAGGTAGAAGTCGAAAGCTTCATCAATAAATCAAAGAAAAGAAGAGTTGTTTATCATCACTCCATAGTCATGGAGGCTCTCTCTTAGAGTTTCTCAAAAGTATGTGAATTAGTCCTAAATTATATATGAATAAGATTTGTTGAAAATTAATCATATGAAGATTTTAAATTAATAAGCCTTCGAAACTGGCCCATAATTTAAGATGTCCGACGTTCGTACAGTCTGTCCTCAATCGATTATTGGCTTTTCATGGTTCAATGCATGCAATTCGGTGCAAATCCCACTCCAAGAAAGACCAAAAAGCTTGATCGGGACCAGCCTAAGCCGATCCCAACACTCCGAACCGATCCCTATTATGTTGTCATTTTGCCTTTATTTATAAGGAAAGCCTCCTCCTTGCTTTCCTATCTACTTTCGACGTGGGAGTGTACATATGATGTCATCTCTTTGTAAGCTACTTGCTTGCACATTCACAATCGATGTGGGAGAGTATATATGTTCTTTGATGGCTTTGGAAACCGTTTGCATATATATCATGCCCCTTGTTATTATCATACATATCTTTGTTTGGTTGATATATATATGTACATATATTATATTTTTTTGCCAATATATGTATAAAATATTATTTTAGGGGTTTAATTTATATAGCGGGAAACCCCTATTTGATTATCCATTAAGATCATACAATCTTCTTTGGGTCGAATCACTGTGTTGAATAGTTATCCCTAAATTCAGGGCATCGTCATAACTCACCGGACCTCAATTGCATCTCGACCGATTGGGGTTCGACAAAACGATGCATTTACATATATATTCTATCTCATTAATGATATGAAAATACCATAAAAATTATTTATTTTACTCATACTTTTACTTATTTGCGATCTGGATTTGTTATAGACTTATGTTGTTATGATACTGTGATTTTGATTTGCCTAGGGATGGTGATCGTGTTTGTTATTGTGAGCTCTAGCGTGCTAGAATGAGCCACACGAGCTATTTTGAGTTCTGTCGTGCCCAGCGGGGCACTAGAACATACTTGACTTAAACTCCAGCGTGCTAAGGCGAGCAACGCGAGTTACTATGAGTCGAGCTCTAGCGGGCTAAATGAGCCACGCGAGCTAATCTGATATAAGGTTAAGCAGGCTTGACAAGCCATACGAGCTATTTCGTGTTATATCGTGCCCGATGGGACACGAGAACTAACTTGACTCGAACTCCAGCGTGCTAAGGCGAGCAATGCGAGTTACTTTGAGTTGAGCTCTAGCGTGCTAAATGAGCCACGCGAGCTAGCTAATCTAATCAAATGTCAAACAGGCTCGACAAGCCATGTGAGCTATTTCGTGTTCTATCGTGCCCGATGGGAGACGAGAACTAAGTTGACTCGAACTCCAGCGTGCTAAGGCGAGCAACGCGTGTTACTTTGAGTCGAGCTCTAGCGTGCTAAATGAGCCACGCGAGCGACTCTAATCTAAGCTCAAACAGGCTCGACAAGCCATGCGAGCTAGTGTATATGCGTATGATGTATGTATGCATGTGTAAATGATGTCTTAAGTGTCGATTCCGACTGCTCAAGTCTTTTGAGGGTCGATTCCGACTGCTCGAAAGTGTGTTTTTATTCTCTGTAGAGGCTTATATGTAACTCCATGCTCGAAAGCCACGTGAATGCCAAATTTATTCTCCGTAGAGGCTTGTATGGAACTCCGTGGTTTGGAAGCCACGCGAATGTCAAATTTATTCTCCATAGAGGCTTGTATGTGACTCCATGCTTTGGAAGCCACGCGAATGTTAGATTTATTCTCCGTAGAGACTTGTATGCAACTCCGTGCTTTGGAAGCCACGCGAATGCCAAATTTATTCTCCGTAGAGGCTTATTTCCACATCCGTGTATAGAAGACACGCGATTGCTAGATTTATTCTCCGTAGAGACTTATTTGCACATCCGTGTATAGAAGACACGCGATTGCTAAATAGTGTCGATTCCGACTTCTTATTTTACGCGATCTGGATTTCGAGAGTCAAGTCCGACTTCTCGAGGGTATTGATGGTGTCAACTCCGACTACCGTTATACGCTCCAAATTTCAAGTGTCGAATCCGACTTCTTGGATACGCGATTAAAGATAGAGCTTCGAATCCGACTGCTCAATTTGGCATTTAAAATACCAAGTGTCGAACCCAACTACTTGAATATGCGATTTTTAAGTTTAAACGCCAATTCCAATGACCCATGTTTCAGTCGTTATTGATATCAAAGTGCGTGAAATCATGAGATGAAATTTAGCAGAATACCTCTTAACGCGCGCGTGAGAGACGTAAACCCCTAAAATAAATAGAGGTTTAAGATGTAAATTCCTCTCGGGAGTAACTCTTGTGGATAGCCGATGGCTTTCCGCCGGATAGAGATATAAAATGTAACTATTACAAGAGCTCTTCATAGCTCCTCCTTAATTTTAATCAAAGGAATAATAATAGAAAGGAAAGGAGAAAGTTGGCTCTTATAATCTTATAGCACTTGGACTCGCGATCTCGGACTCTTGTATGTGCGATTTATGAGCTAGGCTAATCATCGCGATCTCAGACTTTAATCTCTTCTTCGCGTTCAAATGAAAACCTACTGATGGGCACTCATCGCGGGTGGATTTCCCCAAACTTTCTCCCCTTTCAGTGTTCGCGGAGAGTAATCAAACCCACCTTTAATTTTTGCCAAGTTGATTACACTTACTCCTCGCGAATACACGGGCATCTGGGTCTATCTTCCTCCACGCGGAGTCGCAGTTTTTAAGTGGGTGATTTTTGCCAATTAAACTTTTCGATCGCGAGTTGAATATGCCGCAGATACACCGTCCTTTGCCTCCTTCCCTTGAACGATAGAGAGCACCTGCACATCTTGATCAAACTGATAATTGATTTTAGTCAAACTGATAATTGAATCATCCAATTGTGATATATTTTCCAAGGCCAAGAAAAAAGGAAGGAAGGCATTTCAAAGGAAAAAAGAACCTGCAACCTAGGAAGTCATGGCTGGAAGTTGGTACGCGTGCTCATCAACTGAGCTGGATGAGGTTATTGTGCTTTCGCGATTAGTTTGCTTCACGAATCGCACTCCCTTGCGACCGAACTTGTTTACAAATTGCATCCTTTACTTGACAGCTATTTGTGAATGAAACTCCGCCCTTTTATCGAACCAGCGAAATTGAAAGGCTCTTTCTTCATGATAAGGATGGGACATCAAGTTTCTCAAACCTTTATGGTGAAATGGTTTGGTGTTGTCTGCGCTGATCACATAGAAGATGGCGCTGCTTATGTGAATAGTCAGGTTATCAGCTCTGATTGTGAATCATAGGTATCGCGAATACGGGGCGGGGTCAATGCTTGCGATCTGCCTAACCCTAGATCCCCTCCTAAATGATGATAGATTACAGCTGTAGGCCAAGCCTCTTCGCCGATGGTGAATCGACAAGTCTGATCGCGATTGGGAATTCCATCGCTCCACCGTTGCTGCCTTTCCCCGAATGAACTTCTGATTCACGGATTTGATAATGAGCAAATTCCCCTTTCTGATTTGCATAGCATCAGCCGTATTACTTTAGAGAAATTAAAGCTTTTATATATATATATATATATATATATATATATATATATATATATATATATATATATATAGAGAGAGAGAGAGAGAGAGAGAGAGAGAGAGAGTTTTAGAGCGTGTTAATTTTTTGGGTTGGAAACAAATTCCATTTCCTGCTTTGCTTTTTTTTTTTTGGAAAAATAAATAATTTTGATTGATTTGTTGATGTATCCATCTAATTTTTTTTTTTTTTTTAATTTTGGTAATTCCACCGAATAATATTTTCTATTCTACCGAATAATGTTATTTTTTTTCCATCCAGTTTATATGAAAATTCACCGATTCTACTGAATAATTTTTTCTTTTTCCATCTAGTTTAAATGAAAACTCACCGATTTCACTGGATAATTAATCACATGCTACCCAATAATATTTTTTTATTAAGAATAATATTTTATATTTCACCGAATAATTCATCAAAAATCACCGAATAATGTTTCATATTATATAAACCCCAAATTCATAAAAAAAACCCTTCCAATTTCTATGAATAATGGTTCAATATCACCGAATAATATTTGGTATTCCACCGAATAATCCTTCAAACGGAAAGGGAAGCATTGAAGATTGAAGAAGCCAGGGAGGCAGGGAGGTTGCAGGCTGCACCGTTCCGCCTCTGCCACCATCTCACCGCCTTCCTTAGGCTGCGGGCTACACAGTTGGCTCCTCCTTCGCCACCGTCTCACCGCCAAGGCGCCAACCGTTGCTCATCTTATCGGTCGTCTTACCACCAACCGCTCGTCTCACTGCCAATCGCCACCGTCTCACCTTCGCCACCGTCCTACCTGGCAAGCCGAGCAAGAAGAGAAACGTGAAACCGCCAACAGCCACCGTCTTACCTGGAAAGCCGAGCAAGAAGAGAAACGCGAAGACGATGACCTCCGAATTCGTTCACAGTCGTCAATTACAAACAACAATTGATCTGCAAATCCGAAATCTTACCTGCAATTTCAGAAGTCGATGGCCTTCTCGCATGAGAGATCTGGGTGATGTCCGGGACTACCAGGGGCTTCATTCTCGCTTGAATTGCTCCTCGCCTCTGCCTCGACTGGGTTCGGTTTGGCTCCACGGGTCGAGATCGATGAAGACAAAGACCATCTGGACTCGCCGTCAGCTACCAAGCGAGGTCGAAAGGATGAGGTCGGGCCACCGCTCCGTCGTCCACTTCAAATCACTGCCGCCGCTACAACCGTCGCTGCTCTCGTTGCCGAATAATGGTTCAATAACCGTCGATCTTCGACGCCGCTGCAACCGTCGCCCAGAACTGCTGCCAGCGTCCTTGCCAGCCTCGCCCCTTCCTAGCCTCACCGCCGGAATTCGCAAAACACCTCCCCCAACCGCCGTCGATTAGGAACTCCCCCGTCGCCGCCAATCAGAAATTACCCCATCGCTTGTTCCTAGCCACGCCGCCGCTCAGTCGATCCTTTTGATCTCTCTCTCTTCGGTTCCAGAACGTCAAAGAAGAAGCCTCAAATTTAGGGTTTCTGATCTCGCCCTCTCTACACCACACGCGCCCAAACAAAGAGAGTAAATCCGGTTTTTTTAATTAGTGCGCGGGCCCCACGTTTTATTATATTAAAAAAAGAAAAAGAGTCTTTTAATCTCAGCCATCTGCTTACCTCAAATCAATGGCCAGGAATCGTGCACAAAGTACACCCTAAGGGGTGTGCACTTTATACCCATTCTCTCTCTCTCTCTCTCTCTCTCTCTCTCTATATATATATATATATATATATATATATATATATATATATATATATATATATATATATATATATATATATATATATATATATAATGGGTAACTTGTGAACATTTCTTAAGGCTTTTAAGGCGTACTTTATACACAATTGTGGACCATTGATCTGATTATGATGGATGGATGAGATTAAAAGAAGTTTTTTTAATTAGTGGGACCCGCATGCAAGGTAAAACCCCCTTCCAAACGGTCGTACAGATGATTTATTTTCTTTAATAATAAAAAAATGATTGATTCAAATTATATTCTAATCTTCATCTAAAAAAGATTTTTTTTATAATGCTCTTGTTTAGTTAATGAAGACTCTAAGACATTATTCGTACATACTTGGAGGATTATTCACATGTACGAAATTGTTTATTTAACCATGCAATTATGTTTTGTTTTAATATATGATGAAAGTACATTCAAATCATTTCAATAAAATATTTAAGATGTAAAGCAAAATCAAATCTTTAGGGGTTATTTTTTCTTCGAAATATACGAATTTTCATTCAACTTATATACAAATATTTTTCTAGTTATATACGTATAATGCCAACATACGTACGAATAATATCAAGTTATGTACAAACGTTTAGCATACAAATTGTTTCAGTTTTTTTAATACTATCAAGGTGCATATGAAGCTTATGAATAATTAGTTATTTAAATATGAATATTATTCAATTTATCTAATACACAAAAATAAAAGCACGAATAAAAATCTTTATATATATATAGTAATTAGTAAGCATACACATACATACGATTATACGAATAATAATTCACATACGCATGAATATTGATTCATATACATACGAATAAACAAAAACTAATTACACTAGTTTTTTTACAAATTGTTTTGATACCCTAATTTTTTCAATCTAATAAAATATACCGTGTGTATGCCTCTCTCTCTCTCTTTCCTTTTAAGTTGATTAATTACTTTCGGCCAAATTACCAAATTGGTATAAAAAATGTGCTACAAACGACAAATTAGTATAAAAAAGACTTCAAGCGACAAATAGGTATAAAAAATAACATCAACACACCACATTGGTATATTTTTGTTAAAAAAATCTGTTTTTTAATAAATTAAGTTAATTTATATCTCTTGAACTTATTTTCATTTAAAATATAAAAAATTAACAGAATTTACATTCTATTTTTTAATATTTTAAGTTTTATATTTAAATTTTATACTAAATCTATTTGAATTATATTTTTTCAATATATATAAATTTTTTAAAACTTGATTGGCATATCGGTACCACTTCTCCCCTTTTATTATTGAAAATGTTTATAAAGTTTAAAAATATTTTTTTATAGATTAATTTTTAATTAAATTCAAAATAAGTTTATAAATCATTAACATTATATAATTTTTATAATATTCATGATTTTTAATAATTCATGTTAAAATTAATGTAATATTTTATTCAATTTGTAAACACCGATAGCAAAGTGAGAAAACAAATATTTTTAAAAAATATTTATCTAAACCTTCCAAATAAAATCTAGGTTAATTTTTTTTCTTCAAAAGTTCGCTAAAAACTTGAAATAAAATTCATCAAAATTTTCAAATTTTATAATATATAATTTAAAATGTAAAATAATTTTTTTAATAGATTGATTTTATCCCTATTGGCCGAATGTTTAATTAAAAATAAATAAATTGGTTTATTAAGTGAATTGATGTTAGTTTATTAAAAATCAAAATTTTAAAGAAAATATACCAATTTGTCACACCAATATCATTTTTTATACCTATTTGTCACTTTACAGTTTTTTTATACCAATCTGTCATTTGTGATGCTTTTTATATACCAATTTGGCAATTTGGCCAATTACTTTCCTATATTGGCATTCAAGCGAGTGTTCCTCACATTACGTTTGGAGAGTAAGTGCTAATTGCTAGTGGGCCCCATCCCCTTTTAATATATTTTAATTAAATTGTTGATTAATCTCACCCATCTATTGAAAAATATCTAATGGCTAGAAATTGCTCACATTTTACACCATATGACATGCTCACACAGGAGCCATCCCCTCTCTCTCTCTCTCTCTCTCTCTCTCTCTCTCTCTATATATATATATATATATATATATGCTTTTTAGCCCGGGCGTTTTCAACATTATAGCCCGGATATAGAGCATATGGGGTCCGGGCATCAGCTTAATGTGATAATAGGTAAAGAGCCCGGACCCCAAATATAGATGCCCGGGCTAATAGAGGCCAGTCTGATTTGGGTAAAAAATCTCACAGCCTTTATAGCCCGGATGGTAGCTTAATGTCCAGGTTATTTGGTATATCAAATATCCCGGATATTGGTAGATCCGGACTATTTGGTCTGTTATTTTTACAGCATCAAATTGTGTTTATTTCCCGGATTTCATACGCCCGGGCTCTTTTATATATACATATATTTTTTTTAAATGGCCATTTTTTGTAGGTCCAATTCCACCTGTACGTTTTACATTGTTTCTATTCACCTACTTTTTTTTTTTACAAATACATCACATGCAAACATCAACACAATGCATGGTTGATTATCAAAAGTAAATGTGTTCTCATTAAAATAATTCAAACACCAGTGAAATCCAAACCATGAACATGACACTTAATCAAGCTTGAAACTAGAGAAAAGATCTTGTCTATCCCTTGCATAGTAGAACTTATATATATATATATATATATATATATGACAAGGGCCAATAGTTTGCTATTCACTAAAACGAAACATAACTAGAGAGTGCAGATGGTAAAAGACACAACTGATATGCTAGAATTGATACTCAATCTTGGTGGGTTCTTCGTCTGACATGATCACATGAGCACTGCTATTCAAAGACCGAAAAGTTCTAGGGGGATCTCAGCTGAGATCCCCCTAAAACTTGTCGGTCTTTGAATAGCAGTGCTATGAGGTAGAGGTATTGTTTCGTTTGTTTATTATTTTCTTATGTGAGGACAATGAACCAAAAATCTCTCAAAGGTTAACTTTGAAAGATTTTTCCCTTCCTTAATAGCATTAGCAGCTACCAAATAATCAAAATTTGCAGTTAAGGAACCAAAGATCTTTCAAATTTAACCTTTGAGAGGTTTTTGGTTCATTGTCCTCACATAAACAAAGAATGAACCAACGAAACAATATCTCTACCTCATAACAAGTTTTGCAAAGTAGAGCAAACATGATCAATCATGTGAGTTATCAAAGTGGTCAAGATCATGGATGAGGAAGAGGATGAAATGTTCATTCCTCGTATAGAGATGAAAATAGAGAAAATAGTTCTACAAGAGGTGGTAGAAGAGTAAAAATTTTTTTTTTTTGATCCAAAAGTAGAAGAGTAAATTCTACACATGACAAATCGACAATGTTACAAATGTGGCTGGTTTGGGTATTATGCATTTGAATGTCGAACAAGGATGCAAGCAGAACAAGGAGATCATGCCGACGTAGTTGAAGTGGGAGAAAATTTGTTTCTTGCTTCCAAAGGACTAGATACTCAAAGTTCTAATGTTTGATATCTTTATAAAGGTTGCAACAATCACATGACTGAAAAACGAGAAATGATCTCAATTTTCCATGTAAGGAGAAGTCAATTTTAGGAATAAATCTAAAATTTCAAACATTAGTATTCACTTGAAGAATGGGACTAATGTTACTTTGGGGATCTTCCTTGTACTCTGATAGCTTTAAGGGCAACAGTTGCCCACCACACCTTATTGTTGTGGGTGTTAATTTTAAATATTTAAATAATGTCGATGATAATCTACCGCAAATAGTTACGGTGGCCTGTAATTAAACTTAATTAAGCTACCGCATGATCCTGCGGTAAAATTAGAGGTGTATATATCAATCCCGCTGAATATTCATAAGATCGGTCTTTGAAGGAGGGAGTAGAACCATGTGAGGTAACCTCAGCGTTAGACATGATAGGAGGAAAGAAAACCACCACCAAAGGCTATGTATCAATGGAGGCTACAAGAAAAAGGTTAGCAATGATGGCTATAGCTTGAAAGGCAACAATGAAGGAGTAAAAAGGAATTTTTTGATGACAAAGAACCATAAAGCTCTAATGCCAAGTGAGTAACCAGAGCATGAGAGATACTTTTACTTGTATTTCAAAAGGACAAAATCTAGCTAATAACTATCATAAAAGAGGGTATGAAATATACACTAACAACTAGAAAATTAAACCTAAAACATAAACTCATAAGAGCATCCCCAACAGCTTTTCTAAAAAAATCTCTAAAATAGAGAACAAAAGAACAAAATTGTAACGGTCCGGAGTATGAAATCAGGGTTACGTTTAGAGGAAAGAATTATCCCTCTGCTAGATCTTGCAATCCAAGTACGAGTTGCTTATCTATTTTATTCAAGTTATAACCCTATTTAAGTCTTAAGAATTTAATGATACAATTCACTAGAAAATGGGATCTCAACTCTCAAAATAGCTCAACTAGTCAAAATTTATAAAGGAACAATAACTCAAAATAAATACAAAACATTTCTAAATGACAACCTTAACCAAAACATTTGTAAATCCAAGTTGCAATAGCTGTAAAGTCTTCTTAACACTCTCGTCCCATGAGAAACCCCGTCATAGAAGCAATCATCAAGCAAAAGGGAGCGGGTACCTGACACTATCCACGCAGTCAAGCCCAGTAATCGCCTGCGGGTCCTCTGACCGCGCTGAGGCCATATAACATGCATATATCTAAATAAAGGATGATCTAATGTCGTACATGATTTAAATCACACAAGCATGCTTATTAGGATATATATAATTATAAGTGCAGAAGTATAGTAAAGGCGCCCAAAGAATTCCAGGTGGCATATCCCCTGATCTGTGCCCACTCCGGGGCATATATGTCCGTACCTCGCTCCGCAGCAGCCCATGTAGGACGTTCGATCGGTGCCGCAGCCCATCTGTCCGTACATCGCTCCGAAGCAGCCCAGGTAGGACGCTCGGTCACCACCGCAGCCAGATCATATATAAGACTCGACTGGGACCGAAACGATATGAAACACGAATGCCCCAATGACCCTAGCAACGATTCTAAAGACTCACAAATAACGGCCGTTCTTTTTTCAAACACATAAAGAATAGGAATGTTCATTCATAAGTGCAAGTCCTAAGCATAATACTACATGGCATGCTTATATGCAAATGCAACACCTACACACTATATGACACATCAGGCAGGAGGTCCGGGTTGCTGAGTAAGTCTCGTAGGATACTTACATGGAGTCTTCACATACAATTAGCCAGCAAACAAGCCACTCAAAAAATCATCCATCAGCAACAAGCCATTCAGAGGATCATCCAATCACACTAGCAAGTAATAAGCAAGGAGTAACTCATCAATATATATTTAATCACACACAAACAAACTTTCAAGTCAACACATGACTGAATAATTAATATTTTAGTTAAGTACTAGCATTCTCATCAGGACAATCACCTTCCATAAATCTTGTTCACATCAAGTATGAAGTTCAGTTCATAGCCTTACCAAGATCATTACGATCATCACTCAAAACATCTATTTTTCTTAAACATTTACTCAATTAATTCATCAATTATCAAATCCTCCAATAACTCAACGGACCATAAATCCTCTATTACTCAACAAGAATCATAAGTTCTCAAAACTAAGGGTTGTTATATAAATCGATTAGCTCAAACAAAGAAAGGAAAATATATGAAAAATAAAAGGAAAGTTCCATTTAAGGGTTTCTATTCATTGTATTTGTCCCTATGCAATGAATAAATCTCTAAATATAAAAAAAAAAAAACCGAAAGCTAGTAAAGGCTCTCAAAATGAAAAACCCCTAATTCTTTCTCCCCCACCTCCCACCGCTAGCAATGGCTTGCGCCGCCAACAATTGTAGTCTCTTCTTGTTGCTGGATAAAACTCCCTCTTCCTCCCTTGGTGGAGTTCTGTTGAGCCCGAACAATACCCTCGGTTAAATCTCTCTTCGGAGAGGAAGAGAGCCCAAATCTCTCCTCGGAGAGCCCAAACCTCTCTTCGGAGAGCAGCCACAGCTTCGGCCACCTTACCCTGGCTTCGGCCACTCAACTCGGTCGCCGGCCGACATCGATTCAATGTGGCTCTGTCACAATCTAAGATTCGGTGGACTACCGGTTACAAATCCCAATCTGACAAACATGAGTCCTTTTCTTCCAATTCTAGGTTCGTTCCTTCCGGAATCGGTTTGGGGATTTCGTTCCCTAACGTCTCATCACCATTGTTGTAGACGGTTGATTTTGTTTGTGCAATCCTTCCTTCGATCGACCCGATCTGGATTGTGCTTCTCCTCACCCTTTCGATCCGTCCGTTCTCGTCGGCCTCAAGTGGTATTGTCCCTTCGGTGGTGTTGGATTGGTGCTCGTCCCCTCGGTGTTATTGGGTGGCGCTTGCCCTTTCCTTCTCACCGCCAAGGGCGTCTGGGTGTGGCTTTCGAGCCACCGTTTGCAACCTCTCGTGCCGCCCTGGTGCTTGAGGCCTTCCCTCGACCTCTCGCTTCTTGATGGCCGGTGTGTCTTTGGCCCCCTCCGCTTGGGTGGCTCGGTACCTACACCGGCCTTTGCTGTTGGTCTGTCCGGCTACCCTCTGCGACTCTTACTTTCCGGCGGCTATTCCTCCTTCGCTGGTTCGGCGGCTTTTGCCGTTGGTGTGCTTCAATTTGGTGGATAGTGGCTGGGCATCTCAAGGGTTGCTTTGGGCCCAAGACCTTTCCTTGGGTCCGAGGAAGCCCATAATTCAATTATTAAAAAAAAAATTAAAATATATAATATTATATGTCATTCGGCTTTTAAATAAGTTTAATTAAAACTTAATAAAACTTTATATATTCGTAAATTGCATTTATTAGCTATAAATAAATTCCAGAGTCTTCTCTTCTCTCGCTCTTCGCCCTTCTCGCGGTCGTGCTGCATTTCCTCGTTTGTTTGGGTGTCCGTCTGTTGGTTCGTGGTTAATTTCGGTTGAGGAGCAGTTCTGCGGTCCTGGTTGATCGAAGTGATCGTGTTGGTGGTGTTTGTGGTCTCCGAAGATCCCTCATCTAGGTGGGGGAACGTCGTGTGATCCACACTTCCCCAGGTGTCGTCTTTGTCTTACGAGGATTTCTGCTTTCCGTCTTTCCGATGGTGAGACATCGTGTCAGCATGTGCTGTCCCATGCGCTCGCTATCCACTTCACCACGCCGGGCTTCCTTCCTCTCGATGTTGTGTCCGCTTGTTTGCTTAGGGTTGGGGTTTTTCCGAGTTTGCTTATGGTGTTTCTTTTGTTGTATTCTGTATTTGTATTTCCTTCAGATATTCGTGATCTCATCCTTCAAGATCCTCTCGGATTGGCTAACCACCACCCGAATTTTTTCCTTATAAAAAAAAAATCTTATTTATCACTCTCGCATACTAAACCATGCTCAAGGAGTAAACCAAGATAAGTCGACATATAAGAACTAAGATTAAGTTGTAACTAAACCGTATTTTAAGCTCATAGCGATATCAAGGAAGACCATGCATATGCATAGTAAGTTCACAAGTCACATCACAACAAATTCACAATTACAACGTTGTTCAATGAGGAGGGTAAGACAAGCTGACATCTAAGAAATCAATTATAATTTCATTACTTACGAAGTCTACTAATACCCATAATTTCCTTTCTAACCATTAAAAAAATATTTTTGTATGTTATGTTATTATAAATTAATTACTTAATATTTTTATTATTAATAAAAATAAAAAGAATTGAGTAAATAAAAAGAAAAAATAATAAAAGGTAATTTAAAGGCCCAAGACTCGGGCTCACGAATGAAAGTGAAAATTTAAAAAGTTAGAAATAAGGTCCTTAAGCTGATGTGGCATAAGAAAAGTAAGTTAATGGCCCGAGGTTGGGGGCTCACCATTGCACATGCTCTAAGTCATAGAATAAAGATAGCTTCACCAATATTCAATCTATAAATATTATAACCATTGAATTAACCCATTTATAATGTTACTTGTCCGAAATAACTAACAACCATTTTATAATAATGCGTTAAGGACAAAGATTCGGTGATCAGCAACCCTCATCAAAATCACAAATAGCAATCCCAGCAACAACACAACAAATTCGACAGCCATGAGAACTAAATATTTCAATAATCCAATTTATAGTCAATTAACGGAAACGAATCGAATCGGGCTCAAGCCTAAGAGTTTTACCCTAACTCCGACAAGACTAGGGAGGTCTGTATTTGAGGCTCGAGCTTCAACGTCGGTCGTGGACTCCTCGGGTCCGCTGGGATCGTGACTCGCGCAAGCGGGGCTGGTGGTGAGAGCCCCGTGGTCCGATGGTGTTGCTCAGCATTGGCTTCAAGATCTGCATGCAGGGGCGAGGCGAGGCCCCGAGCGTCACCTCCGGCGTCGGATCGATGGCTCCGGTGAGGGAGAGGTAAGGTCCGCGCAGCTTCACTTGCTCCCCCGCCGTCGGAAAGCAGTGTCGACAAGCTCAGCCTGGGCGCGGCGGCAACGGCGAGAAAGGGGGTCGACTCCGGCGAGAGGACAACGGTCATTGATTTCTCTAATGTGGGCGTCGGGCTTCAATCGATGAGATCGAAAGAGGGGCGTCGGATCCGTCCTCGTCAGCATCGAAGAGGGTCGAGCGTTGCGCCTGGTGGCCAAGGAGCGCTCAACGGCAGCCTTGAGTTCGCCGGTCCTGGTTCCGGCAAGAGGTTGGGAGGAGGCAGCGGCGATCTGTGGTGTCGTTCATCGACAAGGATGACCCCGGTCTGCTCGGGTTCCGTCTGGTGCGAGGAGGAGCGGAAGGAATGGAGGAAGAGATGAGGGAGAGATGGAGGAAGAGTGAGAGGGGAAGAGCGGATGGCATGGGAGTTTGAAGCGGCAAAGAGTAGAAGAGAAGGTTGAGCTCCCAAGCCTCGGATCTGAAACTAGGGGTGGAAATGGGGCGGGTTATGGGGGGATGAAACCACTTCATCACCCGCCCCGCGGGTAAATAATCTCACCCGCTCCACCCATCACCCGCAAACTTCTTCACTCTCATCCGCCCCACGCGGGTGATGCGGGTAGAGCGGGTACCCAATGGGTGTAGTGATGATTTTTTGAGTAACTTTGAAAGATGAATAAAAACTTAAATTTTAATTTATAAATACTACAAATATAAGTTCGTGGAATTAAAATACGGGTTATACACTCATACATCACAATAACGTGTTACCTAAAATTATAAAATAAAACTAAAATATATGAGAACGGAATTGGAAGAGTAGATTGTAGAAGAATCGCATGTTTTCCCTTTTCAATAATTAAGCCGATCCACCACAATATCCTAGCATGGACATGAGCAAGTAAAATTATATGTTCTCTATTAAACATGTAAAAAAAAGATAGACAGCTACAATTAGAGAAAAATAAATTACATTTTCAATTGGAAGGGTAAAATAGTAAAATCACACCCACATATAGATATATTTTTAGGGTTTTATGCGGGTATGCGGTGCGGGTGAATGGTGCGGGTTAATGGGTGGACTATTGGGGCGGGGGATGGGTGAAAAATCTTCACCCATAATCCATCCATCACCCGCACCCGCTCCACCCGTCACCCACTTTTTAGCGGGTTTTCGCCCGCAAAATTAATGCGGGTGGAGTAGGTGGAGCGGTTACTCGCGGGTAATTTCCAGCCCTATCTGAAACAGATGAGGAAGGAACAAGGGGATCGGGCGGCTAGGGTTCCAATTACCGTTATTTATCCACCTCAATATTAGGGTAAGTTAAATTACGAGGAATAACAAAATAATTCCGCTATTTCTTCTTTATAACAATTCTAACCCAATAAACAACAATATTCAACCCAATAATTCATAAAATAATATTTTAAAGTACCGAGCATTTACAAAAATCTCTAAAAAATTTACACCCCAACTCCAACTGATTCTCTATTATACAAATTGCTACATTTATTATACACTATAATAGATGCATAAATTCATAATTTAATAAATGAAATTCCAATAACTTTTTTAAATCAATAGGCAACAACCAATGAACAAATAGGTAGGCATTGAAATAGGTGAACGCATTAAATTTTACATATTTCAACCCTTCATCTAAATTTAGAGTTTTTTTGGCTCTCTCTCCTCTCATTTCTCTTCTCTATTTTACATATTGTTTTAGATTAGCTGTTGGGGTTTAAAAACTCATATTTCCTCTAAAATTGTCCAATTTCTCTATTTTACAAGAGTTGTTGGAGATGTTCTAACGCAATAAATACAGCACCCAACTACCTAGTGACAAAATATTAAAACCCATTGGATTTTTTTTGTAACTGCCCAAAAAATGGGGGTTGTTTTGCTAAATGTCCATTTTAATAATGGATTTTGCAAAATGTCCTAATTTGACATTTTTACCTCTGCTCTATAATCCCCTCTCTTTTTTTCTTCTTGTGCTCCCTTTGAATTTGAACCGCCTGACTCGAAGACCACTGCGTGAGGAGGAAGAACCGCAGATGTGAAATTCCACACCTCACCATCCATGGTAGATCCATGGAGGAGGCCTCAAATTACCGAGGTCGGCTCGTTCTTGTCCTGGATTGTAGATGAAAACGACGAGATCGAGATTGGTCGCGCGTTGTCGACTCCCCTCCACCTCAGAAGAACTCCCTATCGTCGGATCTCTCATATACACAAGGTGAGTGAGCAGCCTCCTTTTCTTTATTTTTTAATTTTTTAAAAAAAAGTCGTCTCTCGTTCTCTTCAATGGTTCCTCATCACGCAGCCTCTCTCCCCCGACTCTCCAAGTACTCTCACGCAGTGACGCGGGTGACACAGCCTCTCTCCTCCATTCTCCGAGTGGTGACTAGCGAGTACTCTCTCAATCCCTCTTCTCTTATCTATTCAATCTCCGTTCACACTCGCCTCGGTGCTCGCAGTAGTCCTCGCTACAGTATTCAGTCTCCCAGTCGTCGTCGCCCTTCGTCGTTGCCCACTGTCAGTTCGCCACCAGGCCCACCACCCTTGCCCTTCTCCACCACCCTCACCCTTCGCCGCCCATCACCAGTAAGGATCCCTCCCCCCTCTCTTCTCAGATTTTTATGTATATTTCTAGATTTCAGATCTAGGGTTAGTTAAAAAAATTTCAGAAATCTTCAGATCTAAGTTTTAATTTTAGGGGATTTCGATTTGTACTTAAAAAAAAGCTATGTGAATGAGTGAGCCTATATTCAATTTTTAGATCTAGGTTTCAATTTGTACTTTATGGATTTTTCCTTTAAGTTTAAACTTCAATCTTATTGTAAGTTGAACTTGGATTTATCGTTGTTCTAATTTGAAGGAATGAATGGATGAAATCATGAAGGCATGGACATGCATTTTCACTTGAATTAGGATTGTACAGATTGCGGTTTTTTTTTTCATTCGACTGCAAAGTTTGCAGTGCATACAGGGGCTGCTATATGAAATCACGGTCCAACCGGTCTTTCCGGTGGGACCATATTTCTCGGTCACGGTCCGATCCACGGTCCAAGTCTCTAGAGTTTCCGGTCCACTGGATCGGACCGGGACCGAAATATCCGGCCCGGTCCGATCCGGTCCAGACCGGATGCCCAGTCCTAAACGACAGTGACCCAAGTTTTACATGAGCTCGGTTTTAATGGGCCTATTTTAATGGGCTTATATTTTCGACATTACTTGGACCAATATGTTGTTGGGCCAGTTTTGAAGTCTTCGACATATAGATTTTGATCAATTATTTTAAGATTTATCCTTCTAACCAAACATATATGTTAGTTTGTTTGTTGAGATTTTCCAGGGATTTGATTGAACTATTTTTCAATTCTTTCAACGTGTCTTTGATCAAAATCCAAGTGAAGCTTCTGGAATGAATGAAGGCGCTCCCAGGCCGAATATTCTGCAACGGTTCTCAACAAATCATGGAGAAGAGTTCAAACGTTCAAATTGCATGAGTCGGCCTTTATAAAGAGACGAAGAGGATAGCAGTATATACAAGCTTCACCCTCGTCGCATACAAGTTCTTCTGCAATCTTTTGTCTTCTACAACACCGATCTCACATCTCTCCAAGCTTGAGCGTTTTATTTCTTTGAGTGTGTGAGATTTACATTGAGCTTTATCGTACAATTCATTAGGATTATACTAAGGGTACATCTCTACCCAAACGTATAGATACTTCGGTATCGGTAGGACTTTGTTTCACTAGTGTGCTTGGGTTACTAGATAGGAAGTTAATCTAGAAGAGGGAATGACTTCTAGAGGTTGTATCTATGGCTCATTCTAGCCAAAAGAAAATTTGGTGGTGTCACCACCATAAAAACAGTGTCACCACAAGTGTATGAGTGTTATTAGTAGTGTCACCACAATTAAAAAAAATAACTACCACTGTCACCAAAAGAAAAAAAAACATAGAACAAGGGAAAGTGTTATCAACAATATCACCACAATTTTTTTTAAAAAAAATCACTACTGTCACCAAAAGAAATAAAATTCTAGGGCAATGGAAAATGTGATTAGTAGTGTCACCACAACAAAAAATTATAAATGTAATCACTATTATCACCAAAGGAAGACTCTAACAAAAGATAATGTTAAAAAAGTAATCACTGTTGTAACCACTACCGTCACCAAAAGGAAAAAAAATATAGGACAAGGGAAAAGAATGACCAATTATTAATAGTGTTGTCAGCAACCTAAAAATTAAGTGTTGTCACCACCAGTGTACCAAGTGAAAAATGACTATAATCACTACTGTCACCAGTGTCACCAAAAGAAAACATTAGGACAATGGATAGTGTTATTCGTAGTGTTATAAGCAGTGTCACCACAATTAAAAAAAAAAGTAATTACTACTGTCACCAAAAGAAGAAGAAAAAAACTAAAACAAGGTAAAAGGTTCTTAGTAGTGTCACCATCAAGACAAAATCATGATAAAGTTCAAATAACTGTCACCATCATTAAAAAAAATGTAATCATTGTTGTCATCAAATGAAAGTCTTAAGATACATTAAGAGATGAATAACAAAGTGTTATTAGTGGTGTCACCACCATAAAAACAGTGTCACCACAAAGGTACAAAGTGGTGTCACCACCCGTGTAGAAGGAAAAGAATGATCAAGTCTTATTAGTGGTCACCAAGGAAAAATAGTGTCACCACTTCTGTCACCAAAGGAAAAATATAAGACAAGCGAAAGTGTTATTAGCAGTGTCACCACAATTAAAAAAAAGTAACAATTATTGTCATCAAAAGAAAGAAAATATAGGTCAAGAGAAAGTGTTATTAGTAGTGTCACCACAATAAAAATAAATGCAACAAACACTATCACCAAAGGAAAACTCTAGGACACGAAAATGTGTTATTAGTAGTGTCACCACAATAAAAAAAAATGTAACCACTGCTGTCATCAAAGGAAGACAACACTCCATTAAGAGATAAATGACTAAGTATGTTAATAGTGGTGTCATCAACACAAAAACAGTGTCACCACAAGTGTAACAAGTAGTGGCACTGCCAATGTACCAAGTAAAAGAATGGTCTAGTGTTCTTAGTGGTGTCACCAAAGGTAAAAACAGTGTAATCAAGAATGTCACCAAAGGAAAACTCTTGGACAAGGAAATCACAAACCCTAAAGGGGCTAATGTTAAGCAAAACAACTATTGTCACCAACAAAAACCTAGGACAAAAGAAAATATTATTAGTAGTGTCATCACAATAAAAAAAATGTAATCGTTGGTGTCAGTGTCACCACTATAAAAACAGTGTCATCACAACTGTCACCAAAGGAAAAATCTAGGACAAGAGAAAGTGTTATTAGTGCTGTCACCACAATAAAAAAAAATGTAACCACAGTTTGGTGACAACTTTGTTTGTACATTTTTTATCCAGGTTCACTGTCACCGACTCACCACCCTTATTAGTGGTGACAAATTTTTTTAATAATTTTTTTTTACACTTGGTGACACTTAAAAAGCAATACATTTTAAGCCATTTTTACACTGTTTTCTTGAGCTATTACACACCCTTGGCTAAATTATTGGCTGATCATTCCAAACACACTTAGTTTTCATGAAATGTATTCCATCTAAAGTTCTGAACTATGAGAATTTTGGAGCAATCTATATCTGCACACTCAGAATCCAAATCAGCTCTACAAGTATAATATTGGGGCATCTAATTTTATATTGTTGTTGGTAAGATTTCACATGAGGGCAGCCTTGGGTTTAGATAAGAAAACTGATTTTCTGTGTTGTGCTGCCACTCATAATGTCAAGCCATTGAAGCTTCATCAAATCCACAGAGTTTTACAGAAATTATAGGGCAAGCCACACAACCAACTGATAACGAAGTACCAAGATGGCAATCTAGATAAACAAAACAATAGCAATAGCACAACAACGCTCGATTCTTGCTCAACACTGTAACATCAAGATTATTCGGACGTAGAAGTGAAGAACCCCTAAATTTTCATGACCATTGATATGTAAAAGGATCTAAAAAGTCTCGATCAAATAACTTCGTCATAATCAGCATAGTAACATCACAGATTGAAGCAAATCGCAAATTAAATCCATAAACATAAATTGAATTGCAATCGATTAAGAACTAGGGGAAGATTGAGATTTAGCTACAGATCTCCAATTCAGATGAGCAAACAAAATTGAATTTCAAATCTGAAACTCAAGAGGTGGGATTGCCTCATCTTCCATGTTTTCGAATACAACCAAATGCATGAGAGAGGGAAAGTCGGCGAGAGGTTGGCTGCGAGCGGGTCTGTCGGCGCTCTGCGAGCATGAGAGAGGACGAGAGGAATGAGCGACAGCGCGAGAGAGTAAGAGAGAGGAGGAATGAGCGCCGGATATGTAGATCTGAAGCACAAGACTAAGAGAGGACTCCACAGACCCGGACATCGACGAAGAGGAAGACGTCGGCCACCGCCATGGACGTGAGCCTCCAGAGCGAAAGAAGAAGATGAAGGCCGAGGGTAATGATTGAAAAGGGGAAAGGTAATCCCATGGTTGTAGGCAAAACCTTAAGGTAAAGAGAAGAAAGAGGTTACCTTGGTGTGGAGAGGTAGGAAGTGCATTGGACCATGTGCAAAAGCATAATGCTTTATTTATTTTTATGTTTTTATATTTAACTAATAATATTATGATTGGTGAAAATCATATAGTGGGTATAAATAAATGGGAAAAAGAGAAGAATGACGTAAACTCATGGTTGTGGAGTAAATATATGAAAACCTTAAAGAAAGAGGTTGATAAAGTAGAAAATTATTTAAAAGAAAAAATAAATGAGGTGTCAAAATATTATAGGGAGAGAGGAAAAAAATTGGATAAGAGGTAACCTTATGGTTGCGGATGGTCTAAGTGGATATTTTGCAAAAGAGGGTTAGCAAAATGGACATGTAGCCAAATAAGTGTTGATTGAAGTTTTCTAGGCAATTAAATAAGAATGGTTTAAGAGAATTGTTATTGAAAATTGTTTTAATTATTACTTTTCTTTCAAATTCTCCACTCATTGGTTTACAAGGTTAGTAAACATCACTTAATTTGGATTGGAGGGAGTATTTGACTAACTTGTAGAAACTATTAAAATCTAAACGGACTACATAGAAGTAAATCCTAACATTGACACAAGTACCCGGGAACTCTTCATTGGGTAATGATCTTCATCAAGAGGGCCGTTCCAAACCCAAGAAGTAGAGAGATCTCTAGCTCTCATAGAACTAACCCGAATAGCATCAGAAGGGTCACTGGACGTCACAACGATGTCAATATCCTGCATTGAATATGAATAGAATGAGAACTACCATCAATACATAAGATGCAATTGAACAGTCACAAACTACCTTGTCTTTTAAATGATTGCCAAATCATTTAGCGGCAGTTACACGGTCAATTTCATCCTATTTAGATTTACGCCATACATACGAAAATATATTAGCTAGGTTTATATAGCAAATTGTACTAACAACACAAAAGAAAGGTAACAACATTATTCTCAAGAACAAGGGTTATCATCCTGCTCTATAATTGCCTAGATGGATAAATTTTTGTGAATAAAGTAGGAAGAGCCTCCTCTATAATTGCCTAGATGGATGAATTTTTGCAAATAAAGTATGAAGAGAATTGACATTCCATATACTTCCTACCTTATCCTAAAAAAAATCCATTTAGGCATTAGTAGGTTTAACTTTTAGTTGGGAGATAAAATGGACACTTGTTCAATGTCATGCTATATCAAATTTGAGTAACATTCAAATATTCAGAAACAGACTCTAGAATTATACCAAATTTCCATCGATGCCATAGAAAGGCACAAATACACCACACACAAGCGCAAGGAAAGCTAAGGGCAGCTCAGACACATCAACTAAAAAAAATAAAAATAAACAAGCGCTAGTGTGCAACTTAGAAATCCGGAGAATTTACCTAAACCAGGAACTGCACATTATGTGAACACATGTTAGCTGAGGAGAATATGAAGAAGAAACATCTTTCTTTTGATACACCGCACACAATCATATAGATGCTGATATCAACTAAGCTTCCTTTGGCCGGAAAAGGAAAATGATCTGATAACAGGAAGTCCTCTGGAAAATATAATCACTTGGATGAATGCATTCAAGAAGAAGGGTCACGAAATGCTCCAGAATTGAATATCTATAGACAGCTCATTAGACCTTACATTTTTTGCAGAGTGAACAACTCAGCTCTTGTGAAAGTAATAGACACCCAGTTTTCCAGGTTAGACAGATTACAGTAGCTCATCTGTTGGACTAAATGTGTCAGCAACTAGCAACCTTCATGAATTTCACTTCAGTGCAAATCAGACAGCTCAGCTCTGGTGAAAGTAATATGAAGAATTGTCTGTCCACGTAAAAGAGGAAAGGTGAGAAAAAACTTACGGGGCAGTATTACTACTGCTAAAGCTGGTGGACACTGATACGGCTTAAAGAAACAAATACACAGATTGGACATGCCTCCATCCAAGCAGATCAACATTCCACTAGTAGATAATAGAACTGGGAATTTAACCAAGTAAAGAAGAACAAGAACTAGAGTAGCCACCCAGTTTTCCAGGTCAGACAGATTTCATTAGCTCATTTGTTTGACTAAATGTGTCGGCAACTAGCGACCTTCATGAATTTCACTTCAGTGCAGTACCAAGTAAAAATTGAGAATAGTCTATAGTGAGTCCAGGAACAGAAGATCTCCGTTCACAGGCTAAAGCAGTAGCAATGCAACAGATTTGTATCTTTTACAAGCCCAGCTGTTCAATGATA
The DNA here is from genome assembly GCA_037127255.1 of Persicaria tinctoria. Taxonomy (NCBI): domain Eukaryota; kingdom Viridiplantae; phylum Streptophyta; class Magnoliopsida; order Caryophyllales; family Polygonaceae; genus Persicaria; species Persicaria tinctoria. The sequence goes on from JBANSL010000017.1 coordinate 20,102,413, forward strand.
CCTTTTATAGTTGTGCTATTATCTAATCTAAAGCCTCGAGTAACCGTTATCAAGATCTTCATGATTGAGAAAATTAATTCTTAAAACCTAGCACTCCATAAGTGTCCAACTAAAAAAATCCAGAGTTCAACGGGCAACATATTTACATTCTGAATAGCTATGTCGTACATTGAAGCAATAAAACTACCCTGAGGGTAATATTTAACTTCACATCCCATGATACCATAATCAACTTCCTCTCATGTTTCAGAATGAAGGAATAGGATCAGAAGCCAGAACATATGACATTTAACCATTGCCTGCCCAATAATCAATTAAGTCATTCTTTGATGATTTCAGATCTATGCTTCCTTGGCCCCAGCCTTTCTGCACTCGTTTAAGAGATCTTAGTGCAATTCCACTTCCATCATCCCTGTTGAAGCAGCATAATAAGTCCCAAGTTATGAAATCAGTAAGCACGTGAATACATATGAAAAGCATCTGCCAGCAATAGAGGTATAAAAATCAAGGTTCATGGAAGAGAAAAATATTTAAGCAAAAAAACTAAAAAAAACTCTACTGGAAACTTGGTTTTTGTTGTAGAGGCGTTATAAGTAATTGGATGGATGTGCATGATAGTTGCTACTTTGGCATATTAGAAAATATGGACAGCATTAGCAAATGTCCTAACTAAGAAATATCAGGTTCCTCAAATCAGATTATGAATATTATTTTATCATTCTAGAAGTCACATATAGCAAACAGTCCATTCTATATAAAATAGGATCACTTCGACTGGAGGTCACCCTAACTAGTAAAATGAATCAATAGAACATTTGCATGGGCACCAAATAACACAAGAAACTGAAAAGGCCAAATAAGAAAACACGGTCATTCAGTAATAATACCTGTGTATTATGTTCTGCCAATCATTTTCCTTACGTTTAGTCAACCTCCCATGTGTTGCTACTCTCTTGTGATGACAAATTTTATTAGTCACCTGTCCTGATGCCATCTCTAACATCCTGTCTGCCAATTCCTGAGCTTCACGTTTCTTCCCACTTTTTTGTAATCCGTCAACCACAGGCATCATTGATGCAGGATCAAAACTGTATCGTTTCTCTATCAAATTTTGGAGAGTATGAATTGCATCTTCCAACTTCTCATCCTGGCAAAGCTTATCAATTAACTCTTTGTAGTTAAAACTTCCTATGTCAAAACCTCTATGCAATACGACTTGAAACAATTTTTTGGCTTCTAAGAGTTCCCCTCCCAAAAGTAACTCATTAAACATCTCACTGTAAAGTGATTTCTTATGTGCACATACACCAATTGCAATTTCAAATACCTCCTGAGCTGCTGTGAACTCACCATCACCACAAAAAGCCTTAATCAGAACACCAAAGGAAAAACTGTTAGGAGATACACCCTTCTGTAACATCTCATCTAAAAGAGACATAGCATCATTTGTTCTCCCTTCCTCGCACAAACAATTAAGAATGTGATTGTAGGTGGAGACAGTAGGAGAAATTCCCCGTTCTCTCATCTCATCCAGAAGCCCATGCATCTCAAAAATTTGCTTCTTGGCCCCCAAGCCCATGATTAGTGAATTGTATGTCTGCAAACTCTTACTACAACCTTTCTTCTCCATGTCCTTGAGAACCCGAAATGCTGATGATATCTTTCCAATTTTACAATAGCTAAATACAAACATATTATATATGGCTGCATCAGGAAACAAGTTTCTTCCTACCATCTCAATGAACTTGTTTTTAGCATCCTCAAGCCTGCCAGCGTTGCACAATGACTTGATTATGATTGAATATGTAATCACATCAGGCATGCATTTCTTCACATCATTACTGTTATCTACAAGATCAATGTACAAGTTTCCGAGATCAACAAGAGCAGCCCTTCCATGAGTCCACATCCCATTAGCAATTTCAATTGCTTTATCTAGCTTTTCGTTCCTACATAGACCATGAATCACAATGTTACAAGTCACTGTATCCAAGTCATATCCTCGCTCATTCATCTTTTGCAGCAAGCTCTCTGCCTCTGACATCCTGCCTTGCTTGCATAGACTATGCAGCAAGATATTGCAAGTACGAGTATTGGGGAAACAACCAGAATTTATCATCTCATCCAGCAATCTATTGGCAAAGAATGTCACCCCTTTCCTGCAATATCCTTGAAGCAAAGTACTGTAACTCACTGTGTCTGGAGAGATGCCACTCCTTTTCATGGTCCCCATCAACGTTCTTGCATCAGAGAGCAACCCGTTTTTACACAGGCCATCCATTACAGTGTTGTACGAGTAGTTATCAGGTTCCAACCCCAAAGATGACATCTCCTTGATTACTTGCTGTGCTTCCAAAAGCTTGCCATTCTTAACCAAGCCCGTCAACCATATGTTACAGCTCTCCAACTTTGTAAAAGCAGCATTCTTTTTCATTGCCTCAATCAAGGTCTCAGCTTCCTGTAACATACCAGTCCTACAAAATCCATCCAGCATCAAATTGAAGGTGATGATATTAGGCCGAGGAAGTCCAAGTTGTTCATCTATCTGCATGTCCCTGAAGATCCTAGACGCTTCAAGCATCTTCCCTGATTTACATAGAGCTGCAATCCTAGAATTGAAAGTGACCACATCTGGAAAGAGGCCATCCTCTCTCATCCTGTCCACCAGATTCTCAGCTTCTTGTGTCTTACCTTGTCTACAGAAGCTAGAAATTATTGTATTGTACACAACCGTGTTAGGAACGATCCCGAAACCCCGCATCTCATCCAGGAGATCCAATGCCTGACTGACAAGGCCAGCTCTGCAATACCCGCAAACCAAAATCCCAAAACTAAACTCATTGGGACTACACCCTCTCTCAGGCATTTTATCGAGCACCTTCCTTGCAACTGGTAACTGACCGGAATCACACAATCCACGGATCAAAAGGTTGAAAGTGTAAGTCTCAGGGGAGACCCTAGACAAGATCATGTCCTTGTATAGCCAGGGAACCAAATCAACGCGGCTACCCCGAATCAAACAGTCAAGAATAACATTGTACAAATGAATAGGTGGGGGATTCTGAGAGTAGGACTCTCGAATCGATCGAAACTGATCAATTGCCTTATCAATGAAACCAGATTTGGCGAGGATTGTTACAAGGGAGAAGAGGGGATCTTTTGACGATTCCTCGTGGGGGTAGTGATGGAGTAGATGGTGGTGGAGGGTATCGATTTCGGGAAGCATTTTGGCGCGAATTAGAATGCGGGCGATGGTGGGAACGGAGGAGGATAGTGGGGAAAAAGAAGGGTTGGAGAGAACGCGGTTGAAGATCTGCCATGCCAGACAAGGATTATTGGAGTTCTTCAAGAGGGCTCTATTCAGAATCAAATGGGGTGTTATTTGGGTCCCCATGGATGAAATTGGATAGGTGCTCCTTTTTTTTGCTGCTCCAATCCACCCCCACTCCTCTCTATACTGAAATTTGGGTTTCTTGCGTTTATCTGACGGAAGGTTTTTGGGCGGTTGGACAGTTCTTCAAAAAAATGACATTGAAGGAAGCATGTTTAGCAGGGTGTGTTCATGCAGGTGCAGGGTTGAGAGTGGAGACGGTTGTGGGTGTGGGGGGGGGGGGGGGGGGGGGGTGGGGGGGGCGGGGCGGGGGTGGGTTTGGTACGCTCCATTTTTAGCACCTTGAAATCCAATATTTATGGAGATTCTTCTCACTTGCGTTAGAGCTTGAAATCCAATATTTAACAAATTGTAAAACATTATTTTTCAAAATAAAATTTTGTGAATATATAAAAATAGATATTAGTAATACAAATATATTTTTTAAAGATTAAATATATGTTGAAATATTTTTGTGATGTAGGGAGTGATGTAGGAAGTGAAGTAGAGGATCTCCACTGTACATAAAATAAAACGCATCTTAAGTTCTAATCAACACAAATTGTTCAAGTCAACCCAAACACTTCCACAAAATTACCTTACCGTCCTCGCTATCTTCGTTCAAGCTGACATGATATGTTAACCACCACCAAATAGTAAGTATTACGTGCGAACCACCAAATGATGGTACACATGCCCGTCCAATAAGCTGTTTAAAAAGCTCAATGAAACAGGACCTCCAAATTTTCTAGGATCCGAAGTAAAATTTATTAGCACCATCTTTTCTTATAGGCTAGGTAATACAACCAATCAGTACTTTATAGTACTGATTTATTGTATTACTCGACCTATAAGAAAAGATAGTGTTTAATAGTTAGGGTAAATAAGATAGGACCACTAAATTAAAGCAAGGGGCCGAGATATATGATGGTGATGATGATCGATCGTATTTGGTATGTTGAAAGGTGCAGATAGATTCTTCAAATGCCCAGTACCTAATTCCATGAATCTAACTTAATTCATCTTCAACTTTCAATTTCAAAAAGATAAAAACCATTGGAGACGTTGTGTATTTCCCTTGTTGTCACCTTCTCTGTCTTTTGATCAACTTTGTAATTATTAGGGCATTTTCTAACTTAATTGTTTATAGGAAAAATGATCAAAAATAATACAAATTATCACCCGTGAATCAAAAATAATACAAACTTTGAAAATAACTAATTTGTATACAAACTATATGGCATAATAAACCAATTTTAATATATCTATCAAAATTCCATACAAAGTGTTGATTTTGTAAACGGAGATAATGTAGAGATATCACTTGAAATGTTCCAAGGAAGAAGAAGGCGCGTACGACGTCGTTTCCAGCAGTTCAGTTGAAAGTTAAATGAACAGCAAGAACGACGTCGTTTTGGGTTTAAAGGATCATATTTATTTTAAATCAATCCGACGTCATTTCACGCTTCCCTCTTCCTTCGTCTTTCTTCCTGGACAATTGACGAACTCCAGTTCCCAATTTAGTTCTCATGCCCGAATCAAATTGGTTGTTAGTTTTGGCGCTAAATCTGTAACTGCTTAAGAAGTTTCTAGATTTCTTTCTATTAGAGCTTTGTCTATAAATAGTGGTTCATAGACTCTTCCTGTAACAGATTTTCATAACCATTTCGTCCTTCAATAAAATTTGCATTTGTCAATCTTCTGGATCTCGATTTCCACATGGTATCAGAGCTCCTTGAGGAGCAAATTCGAGATCATGTCGCTTAATCGTGTGTCCGCTGCGCATATCGACGATGAAGACGACGTTTGAAGAAGGTTCGAACTCAAAGAACAACACGCAGAGGCCGGGAAACCAGTCCAACAATCAGAGATCTGGAAACCATTCGGTTTTCGAAGAAGGATCTAGCTCAAGGCGGAATTTGGAGGCGTACGCCATCAACAATGCTATGCAGAGCGATCCAATGTCACTCTCTAATTCGGATCACCCATGCATGAGCGTTACAGGTGTTCCGTTCAATGGACGAAACTACCTCGGCTGGCGAAGACAAATTCGGATGGCTCTTGGAGCTAAGCTGAAGCTCGGTTTCATTGAAGGAACCTTCACCAAGCCAGATCCAGGACATGGAGATTGTGAGAGGTGGATCAGATGCGACTATATGGTCGCCTTCTGGATCCTCAATTCCATGGTGCCGGAACTCTCTAGCGCATTTCTATATGTGAAATCAGCTTCGGAATTGTGGCTTGAGATTGCCGAAAGGTATGGACAGTCCAACGCTCCGCTTATTTTTCAATTGAGGCAAGAAATTGGCCAGATTATGCAAGTTAATGTCTCGATTGCTACTTACTTCTCAAAATTGAAGCGCTGCTGGATGAATTGGACAATCTGATCGGAAGTCCCACTTGTACTTGTGGATTTCTGGATAGATGTTCTTGTTCTGTTCTTTCTCGTGTTTTGGATTTGGAGAACCAAAACCATCTTATGCAGTTCCTGATGAACCTCAACTCTGATTACGGTCAAGTCCGGAGCCAGATCTTAGCCATGGATCCACTACCAAATCTGAACAAGGCCTACTACCTTCTATAACAGGTAGAAAGGCAAAGGCATGTGGTCCATATCACATCTGATCCCACAGCTTTCATAGTCCAGCATGGAGGTGGTTCCATTGGTCCCTCAAAGAAGGACAACACCAAGAAAGATAGAGCTGGTGGAAAGAAGTATTGTGAGCACTGCAAAGAGGATGGCCATGTGATTGATCAATGCTTTGAAATCATTGGTTATCCAGACTGGTATAAAGGAAAGCGGTGAAAGAAAGGCAAGATGGTAGCTCAGGTTTCCACTAGACCTCAGGAGATGTTGGAGACTCCTATGTCTGTTGACAACTCATCCTCTTCAACTGTGCACATGAATCCTGACTTTGTGTAGGCTGTTTGTCAAGAGGTTCTTCGAGTCATCAAAGGGAAGGGAGTTGATAATGCAGGTTATCCCACTGGTGGTCCTTCCTGTCTGATTTGTTTGGCATTTCATGGATCTTAGACAGTGGTGCTTCATACCATGTTACATGTTCTATGAGTCATTTTACTGCTGTTGAAAAGGTGTTGCATCCTATATTTGTTGTCTTGCCTGATCTCTCTCGTCAAGAAGTAAAGTTTACTGGTTCCATTAAAATCAGAGACAACATTATGCTCACTGGTGTTCTATATGTGCGTGACTTTCATCATCATTTGATATCTGTTCATAAATTGCTACGTACTCACAAATTGGGAGCCTACTTCGCTGAAGACTATTGTTGCTTACAAGACCGTTTGAGTAGGAAAATTGTTGTTGAATGAGCTGTAGCATGTGGCATATACAGACTGGGATTTGTTGTGTCTGATCAGAAGGGAAAGGAGACTGTCTCATCTTTTGCTGGCTCGTCTACTGTGATTGAATCTTTGTCATTGTTTCATAATCGCTTAGGGCATCCCTCTGTTGGGAAAATAAGGCATTTGCCAGTGTGTAAGGACTGTAGTTTCAGAATTTTGTGTGTGATGTTTGTGACATCTCTAAGATGCATCGTCTCCCATTTCAGTGTAGCTCTTCTGTGTATAAGGTCCTGGAATTGTTGCATATCGATGTATGGGGGCCTTATAGGGCTGCAACTCTAAATGGAGAGAAATTGTTTCTCACAATTGTAGATGATGGATCCAAGGCTACTTGGACATATATTTTGCAATCTAAAGATCAAGTTGCTTTTCGGTTGAGTTCTTTTCTGGCCTATATCAAAAATCATTTTGATGCTACTCCCAAGTTTATTCGAACTGATAATGGCTCTGAGTTTGTAAATAGAGCTTGTTCAGCTTTGTTTGGGTCTCTTGGGATAGTTCATCAACGATCTATGGTTTATACGCCCCCAACAAAATGGAAAAATAGAAAGAAAACATCGTCACTTGTTGGATACTGCTAGATCTTTGTCCTTGTTTGCTAACTTCCCTACCTTTCTTTTGGGAGAATGTGTGCTTGCTGCAACCTATTTGATCAACCTGATGCCCGTGCATGCTTTGATTTGGGCAACACCCTTTGAGAAATTATTTGGGAAAACACCTTCATATGATCATCTAAGGACATTGGGATGCTTGTGCTATGCTGCAGCTGTAGGTCCTCGGACTGATAAGTTTGCAACCAAGGGTCGTCGTTGTGTTTTCATTGGCTATCCTCCCCATCAAAAAGGGTATCGTCTTCTTGATTTATCTACAAGTGAGGTATTCTGCAGCAGAGATGTCCTATTCAGGGAGGATTCCTTTCCTTACCGAGCACCTGATTCTTCAATTGAATCTCCTCCCTCTAGCTCTTTTCCCTTGCCCTTTTCAGATGATCTGATTGTGTGTCCATCTCCTTCTCCTCATCAGGTTGGTATTTCCTCCCCTTCTGAGCCTCCCAGTCCACCTATTTCTAATCCCTCTATTGTTTCATCTCCTTCTACATTCGAGCCTTCTAGTGCTCCTTTTCCACCTCTCACACCTAGCTCAGTTCCAGTGATCCCTTCTCGTCCTAAGAGATCCATACTTCCTCCTGCCTGGCACACTGACTATGTGATGAGCACTAAGGCTAATTCTCCAGGATTGCTGGATAATTCAGTGGCCTTTTCTGTCTCTCTAGCCAATGTTTTGAGTAACCGTGAGCCCCAACATTATAGAGAGGTTGTACAACATGACTGTTGGCGCACTGCTATGGATTTGGAACTCAAAGCTTTGGACAACAATCAAACCTGGGAACTCATGCCTTTGCCAAAGGACAAGAGTACCTTACCTTCCAAGTGGGTTTATAGGGTGAAATTCAATCCTGATGGATCAATGGATAAGTATAAGGCTCGTTTGGTGATTAAAGGATATAATCAGAAGCTTGGCAAAGATTATAAACATACATTTTCTCCGGTTGCTAAGATTGCTAGAGTCCGCATTCTCATTGCCATGGCCAGTGCAAATCAGTGGCCTCTTTGCCAAGTTGATGTAAACAATGCTTTCCTTCGTGGGTTTTTGGATGAGGAAATCTTCATGAAACCGCCTGATGGGTATGCAGTTGAGTCTCCTAACCTTGTTTGCAAACTAAAACGTTCCCTCTATGGGCTCAAATAGGCCTCCCGCCAATGGAACACTGAGCTTACAAAGTTTTTTTGCTCTCTGGGGTTTTTGCAATCACCTCATGACTACTCTCTCTTTGTGTTCACTGATGGTATTGTGTTTACTGCTGGATTGGTCTATGTGGATGACATTTTGCTCACTGGCACTCACATTGAGCATATCAATTCTGTCAAGGCAGCACTGGATTCAAAGTTCACAATAAAAGATCTTGGTTTTGCTCGGTATTTCTTAGGCATTGAGATCTTTAGAACTCCTGATGGTACTCATCTCACCCAAAGGAAATATGTTACTGACATCTTATCTGACTACAACATGTCCAATGCTAAGACTTCAGGGTTCCCTTTTCCTACTGGGTTGAAACTAGCTGCTGATTCTGGTGATCTTTTGCCTGATCCTGAGTCGTACAGGACCCTAGTTGGTCACTTTTTATACTTGACGTTAACCAGACCATATCTCTCTGACTCTGTGCAACATCTCAGTCAATTCGTATCTTCTCCTAGAGTCCCTCATTGGCAAGCTGCTCAATGTGTGCTTCGTTATCTTAGTAGAACTGTCTCTCTGGGTCTCTTTTATCCATTTCAGAGTTCCCTCAAGCTTATTGGGTTCTCAGATGCCGACTGGGGGTCTTTTTAACTACTCGGCGTTCCCTCACTGGATACTGCGTTTTTTTGGGTCATTCCTTGGTCGCTTGGAAGACAAAAAAGCAAGCTACTGTGTCTCACAGCTCTGCTGAGTCTGAATATAGAGGTATGGCGACTACTACTGCTGAGTTGGTTTGGGTTTCCTATGTTCTACGGGACCTTCACGTCCCAGTTTCTCTCCCAGTAACCTTGTTTTGTGACAATAAGGCCGCTCAACAAATTGCTGCTAACCCTTGCTTCCATGAGCGCACCAAACATTTGGATATCGATTGTCACTTCACCAAAGAACGGATTCAATCGGGGTTTTTGGCCACTTCATTCGTTCCTTCTAAACTCCAATTGGCTGATCTCTTCACCAAAGGTCTGTCCCAGGCTCAACACGAATTTTTGTGTTCCAAATTGGGCCTTCAACTGGCTCCGATTTGAGGGGGAGGGGGGTGTAGAGATATCACTTGAAATGTTCTAAGGAAGAAGAAGGCGCGTACGACGTCGTTTCCAGCAGTTCAGTTGAAAGTTAAATGAACAGCAAGAACGACGTCGTTTTGGGTTTAAAGGATCATATTTATTTTAAATCAATCCGACGTCGTTTCACGCTTCCCTCTTCCTTCGTCTTTCTTCCTTGACAATTGACGAACTCCAGTTCCCAATTTAGTTCTCATGCCCGAATCAAATTGGTTGTTAGTTTTGGCGCTAAATCTGTAACTGCTTAAGAAGTTTCTAGATTCCTTTCTGTTAGAGCTTTGTCTATAAATAGTGGTTCATAGACTCTTCCTGTAACAGATTTTCATAACCATTTCTTCCTTCAATAAAATTTGCATTTGTCAATCTTCTGGATCTCGATTTCCACAGATAAACTTTGGGCTTAAAATGTAATTAGCATAAAAATATAAAATGTTGGGAGAATGTGTTGAAAGAAAAATTTAACCTTCTTCCTCCCTCGTTCTTGACATGGAAGACATCCAAGTGGTCTTCATTCCGAAACTGAACCGACGTCAAGTACTGAACTAGCCATGGAAGCAACCCTGGCCGCCTTCTATCGTCCTCGATCTCTCACCTCGCCTCCTCTCGTGCTCCTCTATGTTGTTGCTCCTTATGGTATTCAAAAGCAGTCTGGAATTTGGGTTTTTAAAAATTAGGGTTCTTGAACCCAAATATTCAGATCCAAAAAATTGAATCGAATTATTTGAAATTGATGTTGTGGATTATGTGTTTAAGCAAGATATGCTTTAGATCTATCAATTTCCTATCAAAAAATTAATGATTTGTATTCGAATTGATGCTAAATTTTTGCGATTTTTGTGTGTTCGTATGTTAGGGAGAAGATGTTGATGTGTAATTTCTTGATTTCTGTTTCCCATCCTCTCTCTCTCCATTTCATCTTCAACCTTTGTCCATCCACCATTCCACCGTGTTCTTCACCTGAACATCTAAATCGAAAACGAAAGATGCTCAGCTCGACAGTTCTTCAAGCTTGTATGTTCATGGTTTTCAATCTTGTGAGTAAAGGATATGCCGATCTGTCTCTTTTCTTCTCTCTCTTTTGGTTGTCTTGTTGTTCATGGTTTTCAATCTTGTTCATGGTTGTTCTTCTGCTTCTCTTCCTGTAAAGGATTTGTTTTGGCAGTAGATCTTGCAGGTTCACTGCATTTTCTCTTTTAATTCTAAGTTAATTATATTTTAAGCCCAAAGTTTATCTCCATTTGCAAAATGGGCACTTTGTATGGAATTTGGCCAAATTGCCAAATTAGTATAAAAATTCAACCCCAAACGACAGATAGGTATAAAAAAAACTAAGAGCGACAAATAGGTATAAAGAATTGCATCAATGTGACAAATTGGTATATTTTCCTATAAAAACATCCGATTTTTAATTAATTGGCCCCAATTGACTTAAATCATCAATTAATTAATTTTAAATCAAACATTAGGCCGGTAGGGATAAAATAAATATGTATACAAAAAATTAAATAATTTAAATTTATAATTATATTAGCGAGGAATTATAAAATTTGAAAATTTTCTTGAATTTTAGTTATAATTTTTTTTTTAACTTTACTATATAATTTAGGTGTTTACAAATTGAAGAAAATGTTACATTAACTTTAACATTAATTATTAAACTCAAAAATATTATTAAAATTTATATAATGTTAACAATCTATGAGTTTATTTTAATTTTAATTCAAAGTAATCTATAAAAAGTTGCCTACCTTTTTAAACATTTTCAATAATTGGCAACCTTTTTAAACATTTTCAATAATAAAATGGGAGAAATTGTACTGATATATATACATCAAGTTTATGATATATATATATATATATATATATTCTAAAAAAATTAATTCAAATATATTTTCATATCTATTTGATTGTTTAATTTAAATATTAAAGTTAAAATATTAAAATTAGAATGCAATTTCTTTTATTTGTTTATATTTTAAATGAAAATAAATTCAAGAGATATAAATTAACTTAATTTAATGAAAACCATTTTTAAAGAAAATATACCAACTTGTCGCATTGATGTCATTTTTTATACCTATTTGTCGCTCTTGGGATTTTTTATACCAATCTGTCGTTTGAGGTTGATTTTTTATACCAATTTGGCAATTTGGCCTATGGAATTTTGTTAGCTATATTAAAATTGGTTTATTATGTCATAGTTTGTATACGAATTAGTTATTTTTAAAGTTCGTATTATTTTCGATTCACGGGTGATAGTTTGTATTATTTTTAGTCATTTTTCCTTGTTTATATATGTGTTGCAAGTTGTATGGAATTGAACAACGTTTCGGTGCTTATTACATAGGCGGTGAAGAGTTGGGTAAGTGGTTCAAGACCCCTTATTTTTGGCCAATTTGCACGAACCCCCCTACTAGATTTAATGTTCTTATCTAAATGCCCTTCTAATATTTCCAAGCCTAAATTAGTTAATTTTAATTGTCACGGACCTCATGCATGGTAGGTAGTGACTTATATTTTCATCATTTAATAACAAGAAAAAGTAACGAATTTTATATGATTTTCAAGTTTGGGGTGGTGAGTTTACAGAAATATAAAAAGGTGATTACATTATTTTACTAAAGGTTTTTTATACGAGAAAACTAGTGTAAGCTAGTGTACGTCATCGTGTACTGAAATGTATTAAGATAAAATACCTAAGTTTCCATATAAAAGAAAAAAGAACAGAAAAGGGGTTCAAATGAAGATAAAATAAAACTATATTTATCTTTCAAGCTTAATAGGAAAGTGATAAACAAAATGCATTATGTGATGATAACCTCCATAGTAAATTAGATTGAGTATCAACTTATAACCACCACAGGGAATTAGATTTCAAAGGAACTTTGGTACCAACATGACAAACATAGATTCCTTATCAATTTGAATGAGATTTGCAAATCTTTGGAGATATGGGGAATATAATTGGGAATCAAGACTCCAAAAATATAGACAATGCCCTTCAAATGAAATTATTCTGAAAATTAATCGCAGAATTAAAAAAATCTATGGGTTAGGAATCCTAATCCATGGATTTTTTTATATATGTATAAAATGAGAAAAGCCCACTCATATACTTTGCATAATACAAGTGAATTTTGTTTTTATATGTTGATATGTCTACCTCATTCAATGACCTATATCTATTTGGGAGGAAAAAAAAAGTAATTGTCCGTATAATATAACCTAATTAATTAAATATCCACTACCTAAGTTTTATTAATTAAATATCCATCGGGCACTCCCTAACTATTGTCCGCATCTCTCAATATCGGATCTTCACTAGTTTTCTTATGCAACAAGCTCACGAATTTCAGCTCCCAAATTTGTAAGTTTAGGTAACATCTCTTCTTATATATAATAATATATGATTTCTTATTAGATATTTTTCATTCATAATCCTAACTCGGCCCGGCCCTAGGGTGGCATGGGTGGGTCGACAGCACAGGGCCCCAAATTTTTAGGCCCCCGTAGTATGGTTTGATATGTATATATACATAATACATATATTTAGCTTTGTTCTTTAATTTTTTAAACCTAATCCTTTATTAAAAGACGGTAATTAAAAAAATCTTCAATTAATCAATTGTTTTTTGATTATGAAGAGTTTATAGAAGACTTTGCATCAAAAAATGTTACAAGGATGACGCATTTCAAGTAAATTGTTTGTTGTTTTAACTAAATCTTAAATATGCCATATATAAGAATTAAGATTATTATAATATATATATGCTAACCTTTTTTTTTTTTTGTTATTAGCAAGGCCTAATTTTTATTATAGAACAGGGCCCCTACAACTGTAGGACCGGCCCTGATGGTGCACTAGTTTTTGTACCACTTACCCACCACCATTCGTGATAACCACATATATTATTGGTAACCATATTTGTGGTTATCATCGGTACATTATACTATCCTTCAATTTGTATTTTTTTTGAAACTCTACAATTACCGGACAGTAACCATCAAGGTTATCGAAGGGAAAAAATATGATTAGTGGATACCGCTTTTCTTTTTTGAGAGAGTTCTTGTTATCATCTTTTTTACATCGGCCATCTACCGAAAGACCGACGTCAAGTGTCCTAAAATAACCTCTACCTCGTGCATTCCTCGGCTCAACTCGAACACTTGTCATAAAACTTGCTGATTGATCTCAGTTGCATAACAAAGGGCCGAACTCCATGGAAACTTGGCATCCTGTGTCCAGGGCTGATCGCATTCTTCAACCTAACTTACCCAACGCACAGGAAGCAGCATGCCACTCTTGGGGCTCCTGCACTTGGCTACAATGGCAACTACAATCCATGGTTGGATTTTGCCATAGCTAAATACAAGCAAGGGCTTGGAAAACCTAACCGACTCTGGGTTTCGACAGCTGCTTCATATTTTAGATCAATCGTTCGATTTGTGAACAAATTTTGGTTTCCTTTCAATCAAAGCAACCAGCTTCTCTTTGTTCTCTTGGATATGATTTATCTTTAAGCACTGCAAATAAGTTCATCTTCAAACATAGGTTACATATGCCTGCAGTTGGCTAATTTCAAACCAGGACCAAGATTAACATATTCCACAATACAAGTTTTAGCATCTAAAGGCTAATATGCTAAAACACCGAGTTGATCTCCTACTTGAAACATATGTTACATAGATATGCCGCATTAGGCGTATTACAACTTCAACCGAGATATATAGCACAATCAAAAGCTTTCCTGCAATAACTTATATGCCGCAAAAAGGGAAAGGAGATGGTTGGAAGCAGGAAATATCCTTCAAGGTCTTCATGTAGACATGTAGTATAATGCAATTGAAAGACCCGAACGGAAAATGAAAGCAAGAAATTTACCTAGTCAGAGGGGTAAACAGAAGCAAGGAATTCCTCATCCTCAGCAAACAATTGCAAGTTCTTCGACTTCATGTAATAGATGACCGCATCTATGTCAAAACCCACAACGAATCCAAACCGGATCAACTCAGACAGTCTAGGGATTTCATCTTCTTTCTCCCACAACAGCCCTTCCGACAAGACCTGTGCAAAGTTTGTAGCGAATTCGACTACTTTCTTCCGGCCCTGGGACTTGTCCAGCTTCTGTGTGAATAACTTCTTCTCGTTGCGGTCCCAGTAAATCATCCTGCTAGCATCAACATTCAAGGCTGACCCTGAAGACAAAGTCAGGCCGTATCTCATATTAATAGGCTCAGTTGTCTTGAGCACAGACACGTTCAGGAGGCGCTGCACGACCTCGTGTCTGCTGCTGGGATCAATGTAGAGTGCAGGATCAGCAAGGAAGCCGAGAACGAGCATCACCAGCCCCTTTCTGATGAACACATTGGTCGGGCTGGTTTCATTGATGCTGAGAGAAGCAAGCGAGGGGAGAGATTCGGCTTTAACAACAGCACTTGAGATGGTCCGTACACCAATGCTTCTGTAGATTTCAAGAAGCTTTGAGCGAGGAATGCCTGGATGGTTTGGCTGAGGAGTCCAGACGAACACCGGTGAATCAGACGAATTCCAGAAAAGGTCTTTCAATAGCAGATCGTCCGGAAGGAACACATCATGTTTGTCGATCAATTGGATTCCAACCGCTGAAGAAGAAAAAGCCGGGACTTTCCACAGGCCGTCAGAGAGAAGCTTCTCAGTCTTCGAATTCCAGTGCTTAACAACATGCAACCAAAATGAGCAACACTCGGTATGGGAAGGACGGTAACCTGAAAACTCCCAGTCCTTCCAGAGCTGGCAATAGTCACCCATGGAAGGATGCGGTCTCACATCGAAAGCCCTCCCAAAAAAGCTAAGCAGCTTCAACTCGTAGTACTTCTCCAGCACTATCAGTCTTGAACTGAACAGATTGTCCTTGTTGTAAAGAACACATTCCCCAGGACTAGCCCATGATCCATTCGGTATCCAAATCATCGCAGAAGATTCTCCCTCCGGCTCCCACTTATGATGCTCTAAGTAGGTATAAATTCTCTTGATTGACTCAAAATCGGAGAGAACCGTGAGGTGTTTCGCAAGCAATGAAGCACCAGCAGATACATCAATAGTCACTCCAATTGCTTGAAGCTCTTCTTTGTAAGATGCAATCAATGGTCCATAGTGCTCTACGTCAATGCATGGACCGTCATTAACTGTCAAGAAAGCAGACCAGTCCCAGCTGAAACGAATGCACTCAGCCGGAGGCATATAGCCAAACGTGGTCTTCAACCATGCCCTCTCGGAAATCTTTTTCATGAATGATTCATCAAGGGAGGCAGTGGAGGTCTTTTTCATCTGGCGAATGAAGTCTAACAGGGAATAAACACTCGCAGGAGTTATCTGATTCACATTGCCCGGGAAGCAAATGTGCGAGAGAACAAATTTCGCACCATTCTTGATATCAACCAGCACACCCATTTTAACAAGCTCATCTCTGAACTCGTGGATTTTCTTTCCATAACATCTGTCGCTGTCATCAACAAAAGGGAGCGTTGTGATCTTGGAGATAGGCTCCCACTCTGGACCAAAAAGAATGCATTCTTTCGGTGGCTTGCTAGTAGTAAGTCTTGTTCGCAGCCATTTTTCTTCAGCGATGAACTTTTTGAATTCAACTGGAAACACAAAATCTCTTGTCCTGATCAGCTCTCGGTAACAAGCGAGGAATGAGAAAACATGCTCCTTTTTGAAGGATGACCGTGCTTTCTCCCTAAAAGCCTTAGAGAATGCCTTAACTGCATCATTAAGTTCAACACCACGCCAATCTGTTTCAGCTCAGCCTTATAAAGGATCAAATCAGGGCCATAGTAGTCCCCATCAATACATGGAAAACCATCAAAGACCTGTAGAATGGATCCCCACTGAGGGTCATGGAAGAAACATTCAGACGGATATTTAAAGCCGGTGTTAGTTTTTATGCACTTAGCATCTTTTAATGCACCAACAACTTTCCCTGATGAGGTGCTGTTCTGAAGACATTTCAACAACAAAATCAATGCGCCCGATGACAAGTAATTCAAGTCCCTTGCGGGCTTCAGATTGTCCTTGACAACATCATAGTTAGCAATAAACTTGGCCACCACGCCAAGAAGCCCAAGCTCTGTGCTATATTCATGGAGGTAATCTCCATAGTACTCCCGATCAATAAAAGGAATGTCGCTTACCTCAGATGCAACCTCCCAGCTCTTTCCATAGAGAATACATCCCACTGGGGATCTGACCCCTTGCGAAGTCCTCATCCAATTTCCCTTTTTGATACTGGCAATGTATCTATCAGGAGAAAGGAGCTTGTCTCTCAAATATTTGATCAGACCAAGCATAGCTATCACATGATTTTTCGATAAGCAAGAGGTATCTGCCAAGGACATAAGGCGGTTCCCAATAAATTCACATGCTTCTGTATAAGTAGACATCACCCCAACAGCTTTCAACTCCTCCTCATAGCTACTCAACTCATTATCATAGTAGCCCTGATCAATTATCGGGATGTCAATCATAACAGACGCATTTTGAAGTAGACTGCCCCATGATGAATTGTGTAGGAACGATTGACACGGAGGCCGATACCCTGTACATCCACTCATTGAAACCCTCAGCCAGCTTCCCTCCTTAATGGATTTCAAGAAGTTACTTGGCAATGTGATGCCCTTAGACCGAAGCTTTTGAATCCAACTCAACAACAGGAAGGCATTTTCCTTGGTCAATGGTGCAGAAACACAGGCAAGGGCTGAATCCGGAGGAGTAATTTCTGGAATGTCACGCGCACCAACATATTTCCTTAAAAACTCAACAAGCTTCTTTTTTGAAGAATGTTTGCTGCCAAAATTGCCTTTACGCAGATAATCCTCGTGGAGCTCAACATAGCTTTCGGCCTTCCAAGGATTTGAACTAACAAGTTGAACCCATAAGCTTCCATTTGCTGGGACAAGAACTGCATTCCTCCTAGCAACTATTTCTCCATAGCTATTAATAAGTGGCATTCGGCTGCAAAGGTTTTCAACCTCTGCAATTGACAGATATCCTGAAGAAAAAGAGTGATACAGAAAGTGAACAAACGCCAAGAGAAGCTTGCGGTCACTGCGAATGGAACTCTGACAGATTTTAGAAGCGTAACCATGGACGGTAAGTGTTGTAATGCCAATGTGGTCTCTTAACCATATCAGAAGTGAATCACTTCTTCCACATAAAACCTGAACATCCTCTGGCAAAAAATACAAATCTGCTGCACACTTAAATTCCTCACTCCACTTGATCAGCCATGAAGCATACTTAAAATCCTCTGATCGGCACAATGTGGGGCAGCTGCTGTCTGTTACTTCCTCTATGCTCAACACAGATGAATCACCATCCTCGTCGACATACTTCAGCAGTGGAATATTCTTGATAGACGTATTTTCAAAACGAGAACTCCAGTTCTGAGATATAAACTCCAGGAGTTTGACATAAACGTCATTCTCCACCCCCAACACAAGGTCACAACTTCTGATGCACTTCGAGTACCACTCGAGGCCAACATGACGGACGCCCAGAAAATTGAGAACATCATTGTACTCATCTTTGTCAAAAGAGGAGCTGAGGATATACTTTCCATGGGATGAGAGATTATGGAAGGTCACCCCTTGATCCTTGGCCATCAACAGTATTTTCCAGAAGGCGCGTGATATCCTACCAACTTCAGCGGGTGTGTGGAAGAACAACTGCTTTGTAAATGATTCAGAAGGAAGAATACTCTCCTGGACAACTCTCTTCCTGATCGACTCACGGACATCTTCGAGCTCCGGGAAGGATGAGGCTTGAATTGGCAGAAAATAAAAAAAGCTGGCTATAGTGCTTAAAGGAGCACCTACATCACTCTTCACCAGACACGTAAATGCATCCATAAATGCAGTAGGCACACAGGAAAGAATTCCCTTGTTCCAGACATCATCCAACACGATTTTCTCTCTTGAAGACTGCAGGATGAAATCTGCTTGAATAATGAAAGGGAAATTCGTGACCATTTCGGTCGGAAGAAAAGCATAAATTCCAGCTTCCATCATCCCTCGGTTCAGACGTTGCCCCAAGGGAAATGTGAGAGTTATCGACCATTCATCTACCTCCATCCTCCTCTCCACTCTATTCTCTTCTCTGACCGGAAACCTCTGCCTCCACATATAGTAGTCACATTTTCTCTCTTCTCCATCTTCCTCGGAAGAAGTAAGGTTCAATGTAAAGGATTCAGCATCAATATTCTTCTTGGCGACAAAATTTTTCTCACTTGAAATAGAGATAGCACGGAGAGAATTGGGATTGCAATGATCGTCATCAGATTCCTTCACCGCAAGCCTCCTGATCTTTGAGAGAAACAAGAGCAGCTCAGGATGGATGCTTGACAGTTGCTTCTTCACATTGTCAACCTTGTCGCGCTTCAAAGGTAGGATAATTGTAGTGGTGGGAAGTTGAGAGCGACCATAGATTCGTTGCAGGTCAGAAAAAGTTGGCTTTTCGTCCACCCACTCTGGAACAATGTAAGCAATCTCACAGTCAGGACATGGCTGCTCGTTGAAACGGACTTGATATCCGTTGCTGAATATGTGTGGCTGTGAGGTGAGAAGAAACACACTCTTGAACCCAATACCTATTAAGTTATACAACAAAGTATACATAATATTAGTTCACTATAGTCGATGTCTATATTCTAATGCAGAAAGTCAAAAGAAATCTACAACAAGTTGAGTTCACATGCATATGGCATTGCTAGATCACACATATAAACCATTAGAAACTTGAAACACAAATTCAAAACTTCTTAATCAAGAATGGATATATAGAGATGATAAAGATGTTCCATCATAATCCCAAGGCTACTTTTCCATGTTGTTTTCCCTCAATTCCTAAAAAGATGAACCTTAAACCACAATAAGGCCCGTCTAGTTTTTCAATATGCTATATCAATACATTTAGCCAAAGATAATAACCCAAGTAGTAGGAGGGCAAAAAAAAAAGTTGGCCAAATTCTCTATGATGGGGTTGTAACATGAAGGGGAGTAGAGAGCAACTTAACTAGGTCAAGTGTGTGCATGATGTGAGTTTGTGAAAATAATGTCATGTATGGGCGTAAGATATAGTGAAGAAGCGAGATAAGTTGCGTCCCATACACATTGCATACGATCATATAATAATGTAAAAGAAATTTACCAAAGGGAATGAACAAAGCAGAATGTCAAGGAAACAATAGAAGAGAACACGGTTGACAACTTGTCTATAAAAACAAATTATTTCAAAAAAACTTGTGAGATAGTTGATATAAAAGAGTGTGACAAAATAGGTTCTATAAGACTATTATATAGAAAAACAGGATAAGCAAATCCATGGAAGACTTAGAGAACTATGTGGGAAACTAGGATAACTAAGTAAGAAGGAAACAACATAAAGAAGTATGATGAACAGATACCCAGAACACACCTAGACCCGAAATTAATGGTTTTGGAAAGTCGAGTCTAATTCAAGCAGATTTCAAGTTTCGTCAACCACATGTCATATAAACTTAATTTTATGGATCAAAGGTATTCTATACTAACACTAAATTTAAATAGATCCGAACACGAACCATTTTTCGTTTAGTGAAATATGTTGGAGTTCTCTAAGTTTGAGGTTCCAACTAAATATATATGTTTTCAATTAGCCTCATATAGGTTTTCAAGTTGGGGTTCTCTAACAAGATTTTAGATATCAACTATATATTTAGAATGAATAAGAGCAAATAATATGGATCAGCCACAGAAAAGAATAAGAAAAACAAAAGGCAATATATAAGATAAAATAATCTGTTCATAGATGACTAAAGCATTTTTTTTTTCATAGAACAAAGCGAATAAAATTGTAAAACCAGTTTGTCCGAGATAACAGGTTGATCCAGATATCATTATCACTAAACATAAATGACGGTGAATTTCAGCTAAATATTATGGAATTAGGTAAGGAAGAATTTGATGAATTCTGCATTTTTTAACCACCTTTTGTACTTCACTTTATACTTTACTTCAAAGGCTGCCTTGTAACTTGTAAGCAAGTAAATAATATTCAACAAAAGGAACAAAGTAAAATAAACCTTTTTCCCCAATATATCCACGCCTCCTGTAGCCGGTCTTTGAGGAGTCCCCAATACTGCATATGGAATCCATATTCCTGCGGGAGAATCCCTTCTCATTGTTGAATACTAGCAATGTCATGGGAGCTCCTGTCCCCGTAATGTCCTTAGCTGTCAACATAAACTCCAGCGATGGCTCAACTCCCTCCTCATATTCATTATCTTCAGCATTCTACATATACATAGACTCAAATTATATTTCATATTCCATTTCAAACAAACAAGAAACGAGGAAAAAAAAATGGGACTATTGTTCAAGACCTGAATGAGCTCCATAAGAAAGTGAACATCTTTGGAGTACAGCTCAGTGGAAAGATACTTCACAGCCATCCTTAGGTCTCGGCTAACGCTGATCCTTCCAACGCCAATCTGGTATTTGACTGTCCTGATCTCCTCGATGTGTTCTCGTGGCGTACCCATCGTCACCGACAACTCAAAACTGAAAGCACAGTAGATCACTATCACTTGATCAAACTTACAGTGTAGCACAGGCAAGAGAAAGAATAAAATAGCAAGCAGTACTACATATAATTGCAGAGGGAAAGAAAGGCAGACATAATCTTCGCTAGGAAGGAACTTAAGAAAGGTTAAAAAAAGCAACCAGTACAAATGCAAGAATAGTTTTTCCACAAACCAGAATCTTTTGGAGGTCTTAGGTCTTTATGACTAATCACTAAAAAACCTTTTAAGGTCTAGGTCTTTGTCCTTGTTCTCCTTTTCCTTCCCACCAAAGGAAGGGAACAATTATTGCTAAACCAAAAGCAGTTCATATTACTCATAAGGGCACATTCAAAGGAGTGAAACTGTGAAAATCCATAAATTTCCAGACATCCCAAAACAAGATATAAAGTCATTATCTTTAGCCCTAAAATTTGTGGGGGAGGACTATGAAAGCCATTGCTACAAGTCAAAAATTGTGGAGCCCTCATTTTTACTCCTTGGAACCCAAGTTAGGAGAAATAATACCAAGTTACCAAAAAAGAGTACAACTCCACTTGGCAATACCAAGATCAAGCAAATTTGAAAACGTCCCCAATCCCATCTTCAGTTTATGAAGTTAATGTATAAAGCCGCTGTTGTTTTCCTATTTCTCCGTACAGACAAAACCAAGATCAAGCAAAAATGGAAAATGAAGGCACTTTAAAATAAAAATATAGAAAAAGATTGAAATTTAAGCATGAACATAACCATTTGATGCATTTTGCTTTGATATTCATTTCAACCCAGATTCCCACCACACAAAGGAGGGTTTACTTGATGCTTTGTTTAGACTAAAAAATTGAGTGATAAACGTAGCCCCAAATGTTTAAAAAACAAAAGATCAGTCACCTTCTTGCTTTGATTTGGTTGGAGCTTGAAAGAAATGTACAGGCTTTGTGGGTGATCTGAACTGAAGGAAACGCAAGAGGCAGAAAGAACACAGAAATGCTTTATGCTTGTAGACTGTAGCGGTTTATGGGGGATTTGATCGGAGTCCCGACTTTTGGGTACAATTTAAAAAAAAAAATACAGTGTTTTTATTTTCCCTTTATTATTAGGAACGAATTATAGGAAGCTACTCGTTGGTATTCTTTCGGATAATGTCTAAAATACCAGAATTATTGTAGATATCGACTATCCACCGGCCACCGGCAGAGTGATTAAGATGTACAACTTTATCAGTTACTATGTTGTCTAAACGGGGTATATGAAGGGAAAAAAAACTTCTCTCAAAGTCAACAACAAGAGTTTAATATCGGACAAGATCAGTTCAATTTACCAATAGCATTTATACCTATTGTTAAGCTGATTTATAATTATAATGGAATCAACTTTAATTTAAATTTTGTCAAAATGTAGTTCTAGACCATGTAGGACCCCATCATCTTAAGAGTCAAGACTTCCGCTTTAAGAGGGTTCTGATTACCAAGTTTTTGATAACCTATGTGTACAAAGTGTCCTTCCAAATCCCGAATTATTATTCTAGCCAAGCTGACGTTGTTTGCAATTATGGACCTGTCGAAATTTATTTTGATAGTTCTTCTAGTAGGTTTGTGTCAAACAACCTTATATTGTGCTTGTTTTTTTTCCTTGGGTGATTGAGGTTTTGTGTTTCTAGAGGAGAGACTGTGTCATTAGTTGTTATATATTTTTTTTCTCCTTAAACGAAAAAAACGATATCATTTTAATCTATATATAACAACATTCTTTTTGTTTAAAAATATTTCTTTTGAAACCTACAATGTCAATATGCAACTTATTGTTCTCTTAGCATGCAATAACGTGCAACAAGATATACAAACTTTAAACTTGCATAATTTCTTATATAATTATCGAATTTAGTAATATAACCTCTTGTTTCGAAACTCTTGAGTTGAATTATATTGCCAAAAAAATCAAATTAAGTAAAATATAAAATCATTGTGATTTATTAAAGGGTGATTTAGGTAATTAGGTTATTTAGAATCTTCAATTAGCTAATTAGATAAGAAACTTATTTAATTAGATTAGGTAGTCCATTCCCCAAATAGGGTATTAAAGTCAATGGTCAACTGTTTGACCATTGACTGGTCAACGCTCATCAACTCATGTGGATTTTTTTTTCTTTTTTAAAAAAAAACAAATTTTAAAATTTTAGTGATGACATTTTTGTGATGCCATTTTTTTACCGTTTTGATTCCATTTTTTTATTACATTTTATTTTCGCTTTGATGCCAATTTTTTAATGACATTTTTTCAAACCTTGATGACATTTTTTGTGTACTGTAATGCCACGTCGACCATTGATACCAATTTTTTTTACTGCTGAGTGCTGACTACTGATGACACTTTTTTTAAGTCAAAATTTTGATGATTTTTTTTTACCATGATGTCATATTTTTTTTAAAGTAATGTTTTGATGACATTTATTTTCTGTAATGTGATGCAACTTTTTCAAATTAGTGTTTTGATGCCATTTTTCTAATGTAATTATTTGATGCCACTTTTTTAATCAAATCGTTTGATGTCACTTTTTTTTTAATTTAATCAATTATATATCGATAAATTTTCATCGATTCTACTTTTATTGACTAATGACACGTTTGTGATTACACTTCATTGATGCAATCACTTGTGGTGACATGTTTATTACATTTTTATTCATTGATGACATTTGTGATTACACTTCATTAATCCCAATTGTTTATGGTGACAATTTTATATAATTGATGACATATCTATCATACGATATGATCGATTTTTTTGCAGTTTATAATATAGGGATCGAAATTAAACTGTCTATGTTTTGCTCAACTCGATATATTCATATGGAAGAGTTCCTGATTGAATGCACACAGTACATGTACGTGACTGCAAGCTATATATTAAAACTATAGTGAGCTAATTACCCCATGGATGCTTAAGGAGTGAGTCCGATCTAAGCTTAAGCATGCGTCTAGGGGCATCACCTCGATTCTCTTATAAATTGATCGTTTTTCTTCTGATGTTCGTTCTGCAGCAAGCAAGTCTGCAACTTGTTCCAGCCGTGAAATCGAGCGAGAGAGGGAGAGAGATAGCGATGACTTTACCCACTGGCTGGATGGTGACAGTCTTGTTGTTTTCCAAACCTGCACTCCATACATAACCCAACCCTACAGCTGAAAACCTGCACCAAAAAACCTCCATACATTAAGCTACTCAAAACACTGGAATCATAGTTGTCTTGGACATACAACAATAAATTCCTCCAAAATTGTACCAGTTCAACTGATCGACAGCAGATTTTGGAGCCAGGAGAGGATTTGCCAAAGCACCCGAAAAGCCAACTGAATGAATAGCCTCCATAAGCAAGGCTTGCGGATTGTTAGAAGCCTCACTTATCTCGGATTTTAACTTCAGAAGCTGCACAAAATCAGCATCGTTTTAATGGACAACTGCCAAATCAAGGGGGTGACATGGTGCAACAAAAGAAACATAGCGATTCATTAACCTCCCATTCCAAGAATGCAGGATTCCTAACACTGCAACAAGAAGCTCAACTATTTCTGGAACATAAGTCTAGGAATATGACCAAATTGCAAAATCCAGGACACACATTGCCAACTTTCAACATTACTACAACACTGAAACTTGAAGTTATTAAGAGCGGCGGGCATTGCTTTTTAATCAAAGATGGGAAAGCCTAGTGACAATTTTTACTGTAGATTTTGACATTTCCCACAAACACTTGGTGGGCAGCTTTAGACACCAAGATTTCAGAAAATTCGAGATCAATCCAACTATTCTCAAACTCCAAATCCTTATGTGATTTACCGAGTTGAATACTCAACCTATCTGAATTCAAGAATTTGCCATTACATTGACTCAAATCATAGAAGGATTTATGAATTTACCTTCTGAGAAGGACGCACGCTGTCGGTTGTTGAATTTCCACAAGGAATTGATTTCATGACTTGGTTCCAGAAGTTTCAGGGCTATTCTTACTTGTCGTTCCCAAGACTCCGAGGAACAATCCGATGCAATCAAGCCTGGATCCTCGCGTATGGCCAAGCCAATTGAATCCAATGGAATCAAGCACAGATCTGATGCCACCAAGCACGAATTCCTCTCTCACCTTCCTCAAAACCCTAGACGCCGAATCCGATGCAATCAAGGACGGATCCTCGCGTATGGCCAATCCAATTGAAAAGATCCAGATCCTCCTCATCCTCCTTCACGCGGATGACGCCGTCTAAGAGGACGGGGTTCGAATTAAGAGCGATGACACACCGGGAGGCGATCTGGGAGGCGGCGTCGTCGAAGAAGAGGTTGCGCTGGTGGTGAGTGCGGAGGAGGAAGGGGGAGAGGAGGGAGTAAAGAGATTGGAGAGACGCCGCGTCAGGGAAGTGGAGCCTGAGCTCCACTTCCATGGCTGGGACTGGGAGGTGGAGGGAGCCATTGATATCGAAACCTCCACTCTAAAATCTCTCATGAAGGAAGGGCCAGAGGGGCTAAAAAACTTTCAAAAAAGTCTAGAACGCTTGAAAAAATATTAAAAGTAGTTAATTAGCTAATTAAATCTCAAAAGGTGTACAAAAAACCAAATTTTCTCTTTATTAAAAGATATTGGAAATAATTAATTTGTGTTTAACTTTCAAACATTCATAACTTTTTACTCGGCTATCAGATTGAGGCTTATAATATATGAAAACGAAGTTATCGACGAGTAGAACAAATATAGGTTATCCGTCGGATAAAAGGGGGCTCCTACCTAGATTCGCCTATTTTATTTATTTTTTTGATAAGGAAAAAATTTGGGTGGTGGTTAGCCTACCCGAGATTATCCCAAAGGATGAGATCACGAAGATCTAAAGGAAATACAATCACATAATACGTACATAAAAAAACCACCCAAAGCAAACCCGAAAAAACCTCAAACCCTAAGCAAGCAAGCGGACACAACATCGAGTGGAAAGAAGCCCGACATGGTGGAGTGGATAGCGAGCGCATGGAACAACACCTGCTGACACGATGACTCGCCGCTGAAAGACGGAAATCAGAAATCCTCGTAAGGCAAAGACGACTCCTGGGGAAGTGTGGATCACACGACGTTCCCTCCACCCAGATGAGGGATCTTTGAGGACCACGAACACCACCAATGCGATCACTTCGATCAACCAGGGTCGTAGAACTGCTCCTCAACCAAAACTAACCACGAACCAACCGAAACTAACCAACAGACGGAGACCCAACCAACACGAGGAAATGAAGCATAACCGCGAGTAGGACGAAGAGCGAGAGAAGGTTCCAAATTTTATTTATAGATAATTATTGCA
The DNA here is from genome assembly GCA_037127255.1 of Persicaria tinctoria. NCBI lineage: Eukaryota > Viridiplantae > Streptophyta > Magnoliopsida > Caryophyllales > Polygonaceae > Persicaria > Persicaria tinctoria. The sequence continues at coordinate 20,128,916 of JBANSL010000017.1, forward strand.
ATTTACGGATATATATATATATATATAGTTTTATTAAGTTTTAAATTCTTATTTATTAATTATTATTTTAATTGTACGGGCTAGCTTTGGGCCCAAGGAATTTCCTTGGGCCCAAAGGATAGACAAACAGGCCAAAAGAAGGAAGAAGCAAGACGAGATCATGGCCGAGCCGAGGCTAAAATGATCGAGATTATGGAAGATGCAAATCTGGGATGTAAGGCAGAAACTGAAGACGAGACAAGCGCCGAGGCAAAGCCGATGGAGGTTTCGAATCCGGCAACCGGCGCCATGCCCACACCAACGGTGGGAAGAAGCACAAGGGCCAAAGATTGAAAAATGGATTTATGCAGCACAAATTGGAAAAGAGAAAGGTGAGAATGGAATGAAGAACCCATAAACATTAAAAGCCCCTACTTGATTTTGATTTTTGATCGAAACAACGATTGAAAATCGATTTGATTTTCGATCAGAACGACGATTGAAATTCGGAATCGGAGGATAACAACACCACCGAAAGCGAGGGGCACCACCATCGAAGATGAATGTGGAGCAGCGGTGGTGGCGAACGGGTGGCCGGTAGCGGTGACCGAGGCCAAGATGTTTTAAGCCAAGGAGGCGGGTTAGTGGCTCCCGGAGGAATTTGTGGCTCCCGAAGGAGATTTAGGGCTCCCGAAGGAGTGTTTATGCAATTATGATTCGATTTGGAGACAATTCACTGATTTCAAATTAAGGGAAAAAAATCAGACTTGGGGCAAGAAAATTGGGGCAAACCCTAGATTTTTAGTTAAGGAAAGAAAAAAATCTTCCAAAGATCAACGTAGAAAGACCACACCGTAATTGATTTCTTAAATTCTTCTTCTTCTTTCTCCTTTCTTCCCTCTTTTCTTCTTTATCCTTTGTCTCCATTGTTGTGTTCTGTTTTCTCTTCTAGTTTGGGAGCTTGAAACTCACTTTTTTTTTTTTTTGTTACTCCCTCTCTCTAGATTTTTAGAGAGGGGAGGGAGCTTTTTTCTTGTACCTAGGTCCGCCTATGACCACCACGACCCCAACAAGTCTTGACTCTGGACGCTGCATCTTCAATCAAGCCGAAATATGTCTAAGATCACCAAAAAGCACAACCACAAACAACTCGAATATTGTACGCCCAAATTAATTATCAAGGCCTTGCATGACAATGGTTTCAAGTCTCGATGAATCGAAGGGTTCAAGTCTCGATTATAATCGAGGGGTTCATTAAATGTATAATTATTAATACTTTGGGTTTTGATATATGCAATAAGGATTTGGTTCGGTTAGCGGGTCTTGTCAAATGTATAATTATTATAATCGAGGGGTTCATTGAATCGAAGGGTTCAAGTCTTGATGAAACGTCCTCCCTGAAGAACAGGCAAACAAGAGACAAAGAATAGAAGAATCGGACATAGGAGAAGAAGGGTTGCTTATCGGTTTTTTTATTTGGAATTCCAAAAGCAAAAATTATCAGCATGGGGTGGGGGTTGGAACTTGTAGTAGTAATTCTATTGTCTATGTTGAAGCATTGGGTCTCGGAAAAAAGAGTTCTTAGAGAGAAAAAAAAAGTTGTTTTTTGATAACTTTTTGATCGTAGAGGATAATTTGAGTCAAATGTAAAATGTGCATACACTATTGGAAAAAACAAATTTTAGTGATATATATATATAGAGAGAGAGAGAGAGATAGAGAGAGAGAGAGAGGATAGATCATATGTATTCAATCCTTAACATGTATCATGAGAACAACTATGGGCTCTTGATTGAAGCGAAATGGAGGGCTGAGATTATTCGAAGATATTTTCTTAATTATATTTTTTTTGCCAAAATTAACACCCCACTACAAATAATATGTGCGTGCATCACAATCACTTTAACCCACCAAGGAGAGAGAAAGGATTTGGGTGAGAGCGACCTGCGAAGAAGATTGCAACAGGCCGAACGTCGATTGTAGTAGGTGGCTATGGATGTCGGAGAAGGCGGACGACTTACAGTGGGCGTTGAAAGCGGTGATGGCTGACATCGATTGCGATGAGCGTTGAAGGCGGTGTCGCAAGGTGCAAGATGGTTGTTGGAGGAGGCGGACGACTCACGGAGGCGGCGACGATGATTGGAAGGGCTTGTCGAAGGGCGGAAGTGGAAGGAGATGGCGATGGCGGCTGGTGAAGGCGGGACGGATGTGATGGCGATCAGTGAAGGTGGATCGGAGAGGTGCGGTGCAACGGCAATGTCTCCCATGGCGTGAATCCACCGTACTGCTTGATCATTCCATTTCTTTCTCCAAAAAAAAAGTCAACTCCCCTTTTTCAATTTATTTTCAATGGATTAATCTTCAATCTTCAATTCAATTGATTTGGATTATTCAATTGGAGTTTTATATGTCCTGATTTTATCGAATTTATGTTCTCTTTACACCGATTATTTTTGGTTGAAAGATTTCAATCACTAGGGCTCCGATTGCTCGAACGCGGGATTCCAGCGATGGCGGCGCCTTTGATCTGTCCTCCACGGGTTGGATCGATCCGAATTTGGACGTTGTTCACCAGCATCCTAGTGTGTCGGATCTATCGATCCGTCGGTGCAACCGCCTCTGTCTCTGAGCTCGCTCCCTTTCCCTGGCGCAGGCGTACTTCGGTTTTTCTTCCCCTATTCTCAGATCTGGGCGCCAACGAGGAAGCCATGGGCAAGATGGCTGAGTTTTTTCAAAAGGCAGAGATTTGAATAGTAGGTGGAAGAAATTTCCGAAGGCGGCGGCGATTTGAAGCCATGGGTGACTCCCTGGTAGTGGATTTACAATCGGGAGGGTTGCCCTGGTGGTGGATCTGCAGTTTGGAGGTTTTCCAGTAGAGGTGGATTTGCGGTTGGGAGGTTTCCCTGGTGGTGGATTTGGAGTCTAGGTTTGTGATTAATTGAAATCGTTTTTGTTTGCAATTGCTTGATTTAATTGCTCGATTGAAAGACATATTCGGAGAGAAAGCCGAATTATTCATATGTATGGATCGATTTTGTGATTTTGTGCTTCATGATTTGTTTTTTTTTATTTGACAGTCATATGAATTAAAAATGCATCAATGCTATCGAATAATCATGCGATACCATCAAATAATCTTGTGATACCATCGAATAATTTTAGTTATACTACTGTGATGCATGCGGATTTATAAGTATATTTATGTCATTTTGTATGTTGTAGAAGTCGTTTCAGCACAATTTTTCATTGTGGTGTAGACGTTGCGATCATTTTTTAATGTTTTTTTCTTTCTTCTCACACACAACCCTAAGTTCTCTCTCTCTTTTCGATTTCAAAATTCAAATTTGCCCATTATATCGAACTTATTTTTTGCATTTTATTTAATTTTCTCCCTCTCTTTTTCGTTGTTTTTTATATTATATTCTCCTTTATTTCCATTTCATTATTTTTATTTTTTATTTACAAGGGGTGGTTACTTCATCATGTAAGTGAACATAATGGGAGCTTGGTTCATATTCGTGATCGCTCATTTTTATTTTACTTCATAACTTAATGAAATTCGTGAACCACATGTTTTTGAACAACAAATGATTCAGGATTCTCATGCGGTTATGAACATAATAGTGGTCAAGGACTTTGAACTCTATGAATTAGTGGTTCAATGCATTAATGATATGTGGTTTAAAACTTCAACTCTTAGTGGTTTGGAGAGGATTCTTATGCATGTTGTTTAGAACATAAACGAAATGTGGTTCAGGTTGTAATAAATAATGGTTCAAGGTGTTATGAATACTGTTTCATTGAATTAACGATTTGTGGTTTTGTGTTTCATATCTGTAACATATTATGGTTCAAGGATATTACAAAATGTGGTTCAAGGCTTGTACTCTTAGTGGTTTAGAGATAAAATGTGTTATATGTTTAGGATAGTAGTTCAGGTTGTTCAGAACATAAATTAGCGTGGTTTCGGGATGTGACAAATAGTGGTTCAAAGTGGTTATGAATTAGTTGCTCAAGACTGTAACATATAGTGGGTTAAGGATATAACAATATGTTGTTCAAAGTTGTAAGAAATAGGGGTGATTTGTTGGGCATTGCATATTGTCTTTTTAATCGTTTCTTTCTAATTTTCTCTTTGCGGTATTTATTGTCATGTTTAAATTTATCATCAGTTTGTTATTTGTAATTTTCCATTACCGAAATTCATAGATTTATGAGTCATGTAGAGGTGGTGGGGCAATGTTGTGGTCCATGTACGAGTGTCCAAAAAGAGTTTTGGTGCCAGCTTCTATCACTGCCTCCATTGAGAGGTATGGTGCAAAACTTCCCTCTCATCAGGGGACATCCCTAAGCAATTTTGTGTCTATAAACTTCTCAAGCTTGTCTTTTGTGTGTATTTGGTGTGTGTCACTACTAAAAAAACAGGAAATAGCTACGAATTTTTAGCCACGAATGTCAGCCGACGCTGTTTTCGTTGCCAATAGCAATGACATTGGTCACGACTGTTCTTGACCCTGGCTATTTTTGTGACTGGTGTTCACCCAAGAATGCCACATCATCAAATTCGTTGCTAATAGCAACGAACACAATGTCCGTGGCGGATTTCGTGGCTGAAGAAGTGGATGCTAGTGGTAATTAGCCACGAAATTAGCTACGAATGCTTATTTCGTGGTTGTATTCGATGCTGATTTGGCAACAACATCAACCTCGTGGCTAAATCTGTGGCTATTCAGCATCAGAAATCCAACGATTGAATGGACACGAGGTGATTGGGCTTGGATCGGTTATTGTTGCCGAGTTGGACATGGGGTGAGTGGGCTTGAACTGTAGCTGAATTCGTGCCCAACAAAGAAGAACAAATGTTATGGGCTCGACATGGATCAATAGCCCATTAGAAATGATCGGCCCAATTACCTTATTAGCCCGTAGAATGAAATGTGTATTTAGCAAGGACTCGATCCGTGGCTAAATCCGTTGCTATTACGTTTGAGCTCAAATGTGCTTTAATTTATTATGGGCCCAACTATGACTATACTTTCCCGGATTGGCCCATTGACGGGCCCAAATATGACTATGAATTTTTTATATATAAATTATAAGTGTTGAAAAAAACATATATTAACTTATTAATAAATTTTTATGAGAATATTATAATGGTATGTTTTGAGGAAAACTCGTATAATTGACTAATAAATGTTTAATAAAACCTTATATTAAGTAATAAATTCTTATTATAATACTATAAGAGCATGTTTTAAGGAAAACTCATATAAGTAACTAATAAGTGTTGAATAAAACCTTATACTAAGTAATAAATTCTTATTAGAATACTATAAGGTTATGTTTTGAGGAAAACTCATATAATTAACTAATAAAACCTTATACTAAGTAATAAATTCTTATTATAATACTATAAGGTTATGTTTTGAGGAAAACTCATATAAGTAGCTAATAAAACCTTATACTAAGTAATAAATTCTTATTATAATACTATAAGGTTATGTTTTGAGTAAAACTCATATAAGTCACTAATAAAACCTTATACTAACTAATAAATTCTTATCATAATACTATAAGGTTATGTTTTGAGTAAAACTCATATAAGTCACTAATAAAACCTTATACTAACTAATCAAATTCTTATTATAATACGATAAGGTTATGTTTTGAGGAAAACTCATATAAGCAGCTAATAAAACCTTATACTAAGTAATAAATTCTTATTATAATACTATAAGGCTATGTTTTGAGGAAAACTCATATAAGTAGCTAATAAAACCTTATACTAACTAATAAATTCTAATTATAATACTATAAGGTTATGGTTTGAGGAAAACTCATATAATTAACTAATAAATGTTGAATAAAAGCTTGTATTAACTAGTAAATTCTTATTAGAATACAATAAGAGTATGTTTTGAGAAAAACTCATATAAGTGACTAATAAATGTTGAATAAAAGCTTATCTTCACTAGTAAATACTTATTAGAATAATATAAGAGTATGTTTTGAGTAAAACTCATATAAGTAATGAATAAATGTTTAATAAAACCTTATTTTAACTACTAAATTCTTATTAGAATACTATAAGAGGATGTTTTGAGAAAAATTCATATGAGTTATGAATAAATGTTTAATAAAACCTTATATTGACTTCTGAATTCTTATTAGAATACTATAAGAGTATGTTGTGAGGAAAATTCATAAGAGTTATGAATAAATGTTTAATAAAACCTTATTTTTACTACTAAATTATTATTAGAATACTATAAGAGTATATTTTGAGGAAAAATCATATGAGTTATGAATAAATGTTTAATAAAACCTTATATTGACTACTAAATTCTAATTAGAATACTATATGAGTATGTTTTGAGAAAATTCATATGAGTTATGAATAAATGTTTAATAAAACCTTATTTTAACTACTAAATTCTTATTAGAATACTATAAGAGTATGTTTTGAGGAAAATTCATATGAGTTATGAATAAATGTTTAATAAAACCTTATATTGACTACTAAATTCTTATTAGAATACTATAAGAGTATGTTTTGAGGAAAATTCATATGAGTTATGAATAAATATTTAATAAAACCTTATTTTAACTACTAAATTCTTATTAGAATACTATAAGAGTATGTTTTGAGGAATATTCATATGAGTTATGAATAAATGTTTAATAAAACCTTATTTTAACTACTAAATTCTTATTAGAATACTATAAGAGTATGTTTTGAGGAATATTTATATGAGTTATGGATAAATATTTAATAAAACCTTATTTTAACTACTAAATTCTTATTAAAATACTATAAGAGTATGTTTTGAGGAAAATTCATAAGAGTGGGCTTTAAATAAATGTTTAATAAAACCTTATATTGACTTCTAAATTCTTATTAGAATACTATAAGAGTATGTTTTGAGGAAATGTCATAAGAGTTATGAATAAATGTTTAATAAAACCTTATTTTTACTACTAAATTATTATTAGAATACTATAAGAGTATGTTTTGAAGAAAAATCATATGAGTTATGAATAAATGTTTAATAAAACCTTATATTGACTACTAAATTATAATTAGAATACTATAAGAGTATGTTTTGAGGAAAATTCATATGAGTTATGAATAAATGTTTAATAAAACCTTATTTTAACTACTAAATTCTTATTAGAATACTATAAGAGTATGTTTTGAGGAAAATTCATATGAGTTATGAATAAATATTTAATAAAACCTTATATTGACTACTAAATTCTTATTAGAATACTATAAGAGTATGTTTTGAGGAAAATTCATATGAGTTATGAATAAATGTTTAATAAAACCTTATTTTAACTACTAAATTCTTATTAGAATACTATAAGAGTATGTTTTGATGAATATTCATATGAGTTATGAATAAATGTTTAATAAAACCTTATTTTAACTACTAAATTCTTATTAGAATACTATAAGAGTATGTTTTGAGGAATATTCATATGAGTTATGGATAAATGTTTAATAAAACCTTATTTTAACTACTAAATTCTTATTAAAATACTATAAGAGTATGTTTTGAGGAAAATTCATATGAGTGGGCTTTAAATAAATGTTTAATAAAACCTTATATTGACTTCTAAATTCGTATTAGAATACTATAAGAGTATATTTTGAGGAAATTTCATAAGAGATGTGAATAAATGTTTAATAAAACCTTATTTTTACTACTAAATTATTATTAGAATACTATAAGAGTATGTTTTGAGGAAAAATCATATGAGTTATGAATAAATGTTTAATAAAACCTTATATTGACGACTAAATTATAATTAGAATACTATAAGAGTATGTTTTGAGGAAAATTCATATGAGTTATGAATAAATGTTTAATAAAACCTTATTTTAACTACTAAATTCTTGTTAGAATACTATAAGAGTATGTTTTGAGGAAAATTCATATGAGTTATGAATAAATGTTTAATAAAACCTTATATTGACTACTAAATTCTTATTAGAATACTAAAAGAGTATGTTTTGATAAAAATTAATATAAGTAATGAACAAATGTTGAATCAAACTCTATATTAACTACTAAATTCTTATTAAAACACTAGAAGAGTATGTTTTGAGCAAAACTCATATAAGTAACTAACAAAGGTTTAGTAAAACCTTATATTAACTAATAAATTTTTATTAGAATAATATAAGTGAGTGTTTTGAGGGAAAATCATATATGTACCTAATGACTGCATTATAAGAATACTATAAGTGTGTGTTTTGAGTAAAACTCATATAAGTAACGAATAAATGTTTAATAAAACCTTATTTTAACTACTAAATTCTTATTAGCATACTATAAGAGTATGTTTTGAGGAAAATTCATATAAGTAATGAATAAATGTTTAATAAAACCTTATATTGACTACTAAATTCTTATTAAAATACTATAAGAGTATGTTTTGAGGAAAACTCATATAAGTAACTAACTAATAAAACCTTATACTAACTAATAAATTCTTACAAAATACTATAAGAGTATTATTTGAGGAAAACTCACATAAGGAACGAATAAATGTTTAATACAACCTTATATGGACTAAAAAATTCTTATTAGAATACTATAAGGGTATATTTTGAGGAAAACTCATATAAATGACTAGTAAATGTTTAATAAAACCTTATATTAACTAAGAAATAAGTTTTGGTATGAATATTATCCAATTACAAACTTTTTTCTATCAATTGTTTTTATTCCAAACTGATATATATTAATATTGATATTTTAAAAATTCTAATAAGATACGGGTAATGAACTAGGTTAATGATATTGGCTAAAATCTTATAAAAACACATCAATATATAATTAAATTTGAAAAAAACTTACCCAAAGTATATATTTTTAATGATAAATATTTGTATTGATAGTTTTATTTTCTAGATGTAAATTGTGAAAAAAGAAGCCTTTGTCGAATTTTTTTTTAGCGCCTAATTGATTTTGGAGCGGGAAATTTCCCGTGCTTGAATTTGAGAAACGCTATAACCCTAATTTCACACATTCTGTCACCACACACCTCTCACCGCCCCTCATCCATTCTTCCTCACCCGCCCCGCTTCGCCTTCCTGTCTTCCTCCAAAATTTCAGTTTTCTCCCCCAAAATTTCAGATCTCATCTCCCCCGCCCCGCTTCGCCTTCCTGTCTTCCTCCGACAGAGAATGACGCCGACATCCTCTTCGCCTTCCTGTCTTTCCTCCCACGGACCGTGCTCATGACGCCGACAACCCCTTCGTCGACAACCTCTTAGCCGAAAACCGCTTCGCCTTTCTGACGCCGACAACCTCTTCACCGCTGAGAGCGCCGCCTCCTTTGAGGTTCTGCCCTGGTTCTCCAGTAGCGCCGCCTCCAGTTATGTCCTCACCAGTAGCGCCGCCTCCAGTATTTTTATCACCGCCTCCAGTAGCGGTGAGAAGGCCCCGATTATGTCTCTGTCCGGGAGTATTTCCGCCGGCTGTGGTGACCTGTGAAGCCAAGGTACTCCCCCACTCTCCAGATCTAAGTTCTTTCTTACTCCGTTGAGGTTCTAGTCCTCTCAAGATCCGAGTTCTTCCTTACTTATGAGTTCTCTCCAGATCTGAGTTCGTTCTTATGAGTTTCTTCTATATTTGACAAAGATTTTGGGGATAAATCCTAAATCTGACAGAGAAGCTTATACCTAGAATCGAATTCTCCCTGCTTGCATTTTTTCATCTGGCATATTTTGGGAATTACAGGAAATCGACAATGGGAGAAGCCATGGGAGGTGAAGTATTCTGCTCCCCCTCTCTCTATCCGGCTTGTCTTTCTCTTTTTGGGTTGATACTTGATATACAATACGAAATCAAAGAGTAAAAAAATTGGGATTTTGTGTGTATCTGTTGAATCTGCTATTTATGAAATTCTCCCTGCTTGTATCCGTTGTGTGTATACTGATTTCCTACTCATGGTTAGAAAGTGGTGAGCTTTTTTTGTGTGTATCAGTTGAATTTGGTCTAATTGAGGTTGGATCTGGGTTATTTTGAATCGATGCATTGTATATCTCTAATGGTTTTGTTTATGAACTTATTATTTTAAAAAATAAATTATTTACTTATTCAATCTGCCATTGCTATTTATGAAATTTAGTATTTGATTTGTATTGTGTATTTTTGTAATTGAACAGGGCATTCAATTTCATAGCTGGGTAGAAAAAATGGATACTTGCCCTCATTGCAGTTCAATCTCTAGCTGGTCGAGGGTGAAGCATTGGGTGCAAGAACAAGGCAGAAGTGCTCAAACTAGTGTCTAGATTCTTAAGATGTGTTGGTGCCTTTTCTTAGTTAGGTGTAGTATTTCTGGATGCTGTACATTATGTGCATGATCGATGTTGTGTTTTGTATTTGGATGCATTAGTTATAACATTATATATATTCTTTATTGTATAAATAGCGCATTCAAATAATCGCAACAACGTAAGCCACGAATTTAGCCACAACCCTAGCAACGATGCCCACCTTAAAACAAGAAACAACATTAGCAATGAACTTAGCCACAAAATTAGCCACGACATTTGCGATGACTATATTCGACGTTGTCGTCGTCGCCACGGCCACGACATTCATAAGTCATACCTAGCCACGGAATCAGCTACGGCGGTATAAGTTCGTTGCTATTTTCCGTTGCTACATCGGCCCGAATTTAGTCACGAGGCATATGGCTACGGATGGCCTGACCGTTGCTGAGTCCGTGGCTAAACCGGTTAGTCACGGTCATTCGTTGCTATTTTCCGTTGCTAAATCCTGTTTTTTTAGTAGTGTGTATTTTTGGGGGATGGAGTGATACTTATTTATTCACATTTGCACCAAAATTTTGCTTTTTTTTTTCTTCCACCTGTTTCACTATTGATGAAATGTATTGTTTATCACTTTATTTTGTTTTGTCTTTTGTTGATATTATTCATTCTCTACAGTATTACAACAATAGCAATCCTTTTGAAAAAGAATGAGCCACATGTTATGACTAGATGATTTTCTAGGATTTTTTTCTTTTCCTTGTCCACTTTGTTTACAACTTTGTAGAAATTATATATCCATTTTGTTTACAGTTTTTTTAGAAATGCACATCTATTCCTCTTTCCTTTCTACCTATGTATTTGTCGATATTTTTGATTATGGATTCCTTTTGTTCTACTTTTCAATTTTTGAAGAGGACCTACACAAGAGGAGGACGGGGACCTTTGAAAATTTTTCTTTTGAATGCAAGAAAGTAGAAGGAGCATGAATGAAGATCAACGATTGAATTCAGGTCCGTAAAGGTTGAAATCAAATGTCCTAATGGGCAGAGATCTGTCTCACAATGCGAACCGATTATCTATTCGCCGAAAGAAAGGGATGATGTAGACGCAGACAACACGAATTGTTGGATGAGGATGCAAACGACAGGTTGTTTACACAACGCCGACACTAGAACTCCATATATAGGTACACTGGCGGATCTAGAGGGATCAGCCGCTCAGGGCAGTTGAAGCCCCACCTAATCCGGAAAAAAAACTTATAATTTATTTTATTTTGGGGTTTTTTGGTAATTTTTACTAATTTTAGAGATAAAATAGTGTAAAATGAGTAAAGAATCACAAAGACAACTTAGTTTAGTTTCATATATTTAAAATGAGTAAAGAAAGAATCACAAAGACAATGGGGAAAATGAGTAATTTTCAAAAACGAATTTTAAGCTTTACAATGTAAAGTTTACATGCGATGACTCTAGTTTGATCAAAATCTGATCCAATGTAGCTGTAGGTGGTATCCTTCATTTCTCTATGAACCTCCAAGTTGTCTCATGATACATATTTTATATGGTCAGTTACAGGGAGTCTTAGGTGTATTAAGTATTCACATTGAGTGTTTAATAAACTTATTCATATTCTTGGTCATTTGGTATTCGAAGTGCGAAATCTACGGTTTCTAGTGTTTATTTGTAGGTTATAAGATCCGACCTTGAAAGGTGGAGAAAGAATAGAGCAAATGGACAGTGACGAGCTAAGAAACAATAGCGAAAATGAAGAACATAGAGAAATCCCATCTTTAACGCTCTGAGAAGTTGGAATTAGCTTCTGAGGTCTTCATGAGAATCGTAGTTCTTGGAAAGAGCTTTTCAACACGTATTCATATGCGTCAATCGGACAAAGGATGACTCCAGAAAGTGCGTTACAATTTCAGTCTGTCGAAGTTGTCAACACTGTAGGGACGGCGCCCGCCGTCTCGTCAGTTCCCGGATTTGCGATATGCGGCCCAATATATCTTTATGGAAACTCTTATCTATCTTCCCAAGGGTTTTGGCCGACTCCTTTGAGCCCTATTGATAATACACATTTAGGTAGTGTTAACATCAGGGGCGGATGCTCTTGGAAGAGATGGGATGCTCAAGCATCCCTAATTAAAAAAAAAATTAGTATTAGTGTTAAATTTAATATTATTATATTAAAGCATCTCCTAATTATTTAAAAAAAACAAAGAAAATAACTTACCTGTTGCTCACGTGCTTGTTTTTTAGAAAGTGGGAAAGAGAGGGTAAGGATAAGGCACACTGTCATCCCAACCTCAAATCCCAATTGAGTTTTCCACCATTAAACCTAGACCATCGACCCACTTAAGGAGGCGGCGGCGACGGGGTCACGGGAGGCGTGATTGTGTAGGGCAAGAGGCACCGGCGACCGGGAGGCGTGATTTTGGAGGGAAAGCGACGCCGGCGACAAGAGAAGAGCGATTGCGGAGGGCAGGAGGCGCCGACGACCGAAGAGGCGCGATTGTGGAGGTTGTAGGGCAGGAGGCACCGACTGTCTTGGTGGTTCAAAACTTCAAATTGATTCATCCAGACATTCAAAATTGATTTCAGATTTGGTCCATTTGGAGGTAATCATCACTTATTCAAACTTGATTCAATTCATTATTGTTGAATGAATTACTTGAATAAATTGGATTGTTATTACTTGCGAGTTAGTCCTTATTTAGTTATTCAAATATTATTAGATCAAGATTATATAATGTCGGAACCAACACGAAAGCGTCAAAAAAGACTATTGATTCATGGTTTTCAAGGACTGGGTCGGGAAGCTCGAACCCGCAGTCTGCTCCATCCATAACTTCTCCAAATCCTGTTGAGGCAGAAACAGAGGAGTCATTACTAAACCCGCAATCTCTAGAGCCACTTAATAGGTCTAATGCTCTTCAACGTGATCCGGGATTACGTTGTCCGATATGGGAATGGTCAGTAGATGAGCAGAATAGAGTTCGAAAAGCTTATATTGCATTAGGGCCTTTTCAACCTAATGTGGTGTTTCCAATGACATCATTTGGGAGTCAACAACGCAGGTTTCAGTATTCTTGGTTCAAGACTTACACATGGCTTGAGTACTCAGTTGCTATTGATAGAGCGTACTGCTTTCCTTGCTTTCTGTTTGACACTAAAGATTCTAGCAATCATGCCTTTACTATTGAAGGAGCTCAAAGTTGGAACAAGGTTTATTCAGGTAATGATATGTTCTTGAAGCATGTCGGAAGCATCAATTCTTCACATATGGCTGCGATGCAAAAATGGGATTTGTTGAGGAACTCTGATGGTCACATTGAAAGAATTATAGAGACAAGGACAGTGAAGGATGTTGAAAACAATCGCTTGAGGCTTACGACTTCCATAGAGAGTGTTAGATTTCTTGCTAATCAAGGAGCTCCTTTTAGAGGCCATGATGAATCTAAAAACTCCTTGAATCGTGGCTATTTTCAAGAAGTAATAAAGTCATTTTCAAGGATGAGTGTGAATATTGAAAGAGTTGTCTTAGAAAATGCCCCTAAGACTGTCACGTACACTAGCCCATCTATTCAAAAGCAAATCCTTGGTATCCTTGGTAATAAAGTGAGAATGAAGATTCGTGATGAAGTTGGAGCTCCAAGTATTGCATTCTTGTAGATGAAGTTGTAGACACATCCCATAGGGAGCAAATGGCAATCATTTTGAGATTTGTTTTATCTTATGCTTTATAGGTTGATTTGTTTAGTTTTAGTTATTCCTGTTTCTACAGAAACAACTGAAAGGGCATTTTCTGCTATGAACATTATCAAATCTAAACTTAGAAATAAGATTGGAGATGAGTTTCTTGGAGACTGTATGGTTCTTCATATTGAGAAAGAGTATGCCGAGTCTATAGAGAATGAAGACGTCATAAAAGAGTTTGAAGAACTATCGACTCGTAGAGTTAAATTTAGTTAGTTTAATATTCCTTATTGTATCCATTTGAGGGGTTAAGACTCGCTATGTTCCCCATTGACTAGGTGTATCCATTTTGATTTCGATTAATATAAACTTTTCTTTTGTTTATCGAGTCTATTGTATACATTTTAGTTTGGTTAACTTTTGTTGTTATATGTTGCATCTTTTTACATCATTGCAAGTTAGAAAGTTTGACTTGATCTTTGAAGAATCCCCTACTAAGTGGTCCAGGATCCGCCCCTGGTTAACATGTGCATTTAGATAGATTTAGATATAATAAAGTGCATGAATTAGAGTAGTTTTTGTATTTTAGTTAATTATATAGAGAGTCAGAATCTACATATGTTTGCACATACTTTCAAGCATTGGTGGAGCCAATGGATGACATGAGAATGACCTAAAACCCAGCAAGAGGCTAATAAGCATGAAGAATTGATTGGAGTTGTCCAAGCTGGCGACGCTGCACTAAAACGAGCTGTCCAAGCTGTCGGAAAGAGGATTTGAAGACCTACAACTTTCTTGTTTACGACTTTTCCAAATTCGGCCTTGAAGACAGTGAAATCTGGACGTCAAGATGACTACTGAAAAGAACTCGGCCTGGGCAACAAAACTTGGACGAGTTCTTTGGCGAGCCCGAGTTTTGTAGCATGTCCAAGGATGTGGGTTGTTACTCCTAATTAATTGATGAAAGATGTTATTTTATTTATGATTAATTTATTTTGGAAGAAAACAAACCGGTGGATTTGGAAGAACAAAAGGGAGGTTTCTTTAGTTTCTTAAGGGAGAATTGGTATGTAGCTTTTGGGGATACCTTTTGTAATTTTCTCAAGGATGAAAACTAACCCTCCTTGCTTGGGAAGATTAATCGAAGCGTCGGGTTTATCATTTCATTGTGAGATTTCTCTATCTTAATACTCATCTGTCAATATTATCAATTCTTTGCGTCGAATGTTTAGGGTTTTCGTGAATTTCTATTAGTCTGATCAACTGATGCATTTTCATGATAATCTATAGCTAGATATAAGTAATTTCTGGTTGAATTATCTATATTCTTGAGTAGCAAAGTATAAATCTCTGAAACTGGTTGATTTAAGGATTTGTATAAAGAATTGATTTGCAATTGATGCAATAACTGGTTGTGCGCGTCGATTGTCTTTGTTGATTTCTTTTAAGCTTCATCGATTATTGAATTGAATCTTGATAGTTTCAAGATTCTTTGATAATTAGGGTTTTCAGGGTCTAGTTGTCCTATTAATTAGATTCGATAAGGAATTGGGTTCAAAAGACCTAGTCTTTCCACAACAAAGTATTCAAGAGGAAGTTATCTATTCGATTTCAATGATCAATGAACAAAACCTGATTGCTGAGATTGGTTGACCTAAGCAATTTCTCTCATATTCATTCATTCATTCAATCTGTTTTATTTTATTGTTTTTCTTACTTTTGCATTCTTAGTTAGTTTAAACCATCACAATCCCCCTTATTTGTGTCTTTATTTATTATTAGCACATTTGACTTGCATGCAAATCGTTGACTCTCTGTGGGATCGACCCGTATTTGCCAAACTACATTAGTTAGGTTAGTCGGATATATTTGATAGGATTTAGGCGACTAAAAATCCTCCATCACCTATATTAGACATATTTCCAACATTCATTCAATCAACTAACATTCTAATAAACTCATTACAATGAGAGGATTTAAGTTTAGGGATTCAAGGTTTGTTATACTTGCCTAGAATTCTTGTGGTTTTGCTATGATTCAAGCCTTGGTTGGTTGATTGAGACTTGATTTCTATATTATTCATGAGTTTATTTATCATCTTGTTCTTCATTGTTTATATTTGTGATTCTTTCTATGACCGCGCATCTAGTTAGAGTTCGCAACTATGCTATGAATCTGTTTTTGGTTTCTCGATAGCAAACGAACTCATTGATTTAGTGATATTTCTATGTCTTTGTAGTGGATGATAACAATTGATCTATGTTGTGTAGATTCGATTAGAGATGAGTTCGGTATGCGCCTATTTGTCTTAATTGCATTAAATCAATGTGGCAATTTGTCTAAGTACTTGAGTTCTTAATGCTATTCTTTAGTGATATTGAATAAGGTAGTTGTATCTCTACGGATCCTTCAACTTTAGTCAAGTCGACATAGGCTTAGGAATAATATTGCAATCATCTCAAGGATCAATAAATCAACCAATGTTGCGAATTGTAGGGAAACTATACTCTTATCTTTTGTCTTCTCTTTGTTCCTATCCACATCTTTGTCTTAGTTTATTTGTGTTGTCTTTCCTCATTCATATCTCTAGTCCATTGTTAGTGTCATAATTGATAGATACACATTGCATTGAAATATTTGTTTCTATGTGGGTTCGATTCCTTACTTATCCGCTATACTAGTTAAGTTGTTAGTTTGGGTTATTATTTTTGGCGAGGTGAAACACACGACATTTCATCCCACCATGGTCCATGGTCTTGATCCTCATGTATTTGCCAAAGTCAGCCTTGCTTAGTTGATTGATCAAGTGAAATTTCTTAATCTCATACAGTTTGTTTCTTGATCCTGCTGTTAAATTGAATTTTGTATAGACAAGTTTGATAGTAGCTTTGGTTTGTAAAGGTTTGAGTGTAGGGTTGGGGCAGCTTACCACCACTTCATATCCAAAGATATCAGTGGGGATCAGCTTGTAGTTTTTTATTTGAGAATGGGGAAGAGATATACATGTCATTCCTTCTTGGCGCTTCTCTATTGTCTTCATAGTACACCTGCAGTTAGTACATTTTCATCCCTAGGATTGGATGATAGGAATACATACATATAGATGCTCCTGTATAAGGGATTAAAATGGAAATAAGATGACATAGTAGAAATCATAGCCGCATAGGGAACCAGACAGTGATGGTTTCCAAAAGAAAAATACGGAAAACCATCACCCTAAGGATCTTTGATGTTCAGAAAATTACAACCATAATCCAACAACAAGAAGTTAATCCACAAAACATAGTTTTTGAAACAAGCAAACTGGGGATTATTAATACGGTAAATATGAGCTTTGTGCTGCCCCTCCCCACACCAACAGATGATGATGATACTAATCATCAATTCTTCTTCTTGTGGGACTTCTTCATAGCTGGAGATGATGATTCATTGTTGTCTTCCTCATCCTTGCGTTTGGCCACTTCACATTCACTCTGAGACATGTCCTCTTCGGTTTGCTTAATGACTATACCTCCCATCTTCCTTACCATTGAGCTCTCTGATCTGATTGAGGGCCTTGATTCTTCAGTCTCTTCTCCGGTTGCTATCATCTTACCCTTCTGGTGCGCTTTGATGAGTTCATCCAGAGTGTCTTCCATAAGAGTGTTACCATTTCTAGTAGTTGCATTACTGGTGGAGAGGAGGGTGTGTAGAGTAGAGGGAGCTATAGCAAAAAAGGGGGGGGGGGTGCTACACTCAGCTGAGAGCTTATCCACATGAGCATTATTCAAAGAGATCAGTTGGTTTATGAGTTCATTAGAGAAATTGGCATTTGAGGTAGGTAAGGGTGGAAGCTTAGCATTGGCAGGGGCCATGCTGGACAGAGGTAGGAGGCCAAAATCACCTTGCCTTGGGAGCATGATTTGGGAAACCATCGGTTCCTCAGGGTTGGAGGAAGGGATAAAGGCACTCCCACCACCCAGAAGCCTGTTTTCAGAGGGGTTTCTATCAAGATTAGCAACCGGGGAGTGAGCAAAGAGGTCCATCTAAGGGTTTTCTTCAAGGAGATCACGCTGAATTTTCTAGGACGAGGGGCATTAAGAGAACAATCTTCATATATATGGTCAAAGCCACCACAACAACCACATCCATCAGAAAAATCCTCGTACCACACACGAAGTCTAACAGATTCATTTTCATTCTTTCTAATACAAATGAAAGTAGTGAGCTTGGAGAGAAGAGAAACTTTAATGCAAGTACGAGCAAACCTCATCTTGTTGCAAATGTTAGAGACTTGATCAATCCTTATCAAGGTGCCTACCCCACCAGCTTCCAAGATGAAAGCAATGGCTTCAACCGAGTAGAACCGATCAGGCAGACCAGGGATTCTGATCCAAACATCAGCCGTCAGGGTGTCCTCCTCCATAGGGTTGAAGGTGTCTGTCCATGGGTACAGAGCAAGCAAGGAGCCTTGGACATGGTATAGCATGTTAGTCTACACCATAGCCCGGTCTTCCTTGTTTGCAAATCTGAAAATGTACCAGACATTGCCTATGGTGTCAATACCCCAACTTCCTTTGAGATTCTTCCATTCGGTCTTCATTTTACCAGCAACTTGCTTGAGCTCCACCGGAGCTTGAACAAATCGCCCCACCAGGCTATAATCCGAGAGCTTTTGATGAAGATCTTTGACCCCGGGAATCTGGTAGAGATATGCTACATGCATACTGAAAGAATTTGCCTCATGAGGGGGGGGGGGGGGGGGGGGGACTAATCAAGGCTTCCACAAAGGATATTTGGTTCTCCATCACAGAAGGGCAATCAGAGTAGGAAGCTGAGGAGAAAGAGGAATGTGTGATCGATCATAGAAGTATTTACTCCTATTTATATACATAGCTGTTAGAATTATTTTATAATTCGGACATTATTTTATATATACGCCCAAAAGATATAAAAGCCTAATTTACGTAATTAGGTAAGTAATTCTTATTCGTTAAGAATTAATTAATATTAGGATAAATAATATATATTCGTTATATATTTATTTATCTAATAAATAAAAGAGATATATAGGAGAGACTCCTCTCTCCTATTCTCTAACCCTAGAGAGTCTGTTCGTCAGACGTTCTTCTCACGTAGAGAAATTCACAGAGAACTCTCCTCCGTGGAGAGAGTCTCCTTCCTCTCCAATGCTCTCCCATGGTGTGTAGGCTGTTCTCCACTGCTCCTGAATCTCTAACGAGATTTAGGGCTATGGAGATCTACCCGGTGATCAAATTCGAAGGCAAGACGATCTAGATTCCGCTTCCGCTATTCGAGGTAATCCGTATATCTCTCAAATTCTAACATTGGTATTAGAGCTTTAGGCTCAAATTGCTTTTGAATTTGTTAAATCGAATTCATATCAGGATGAATTAGGTTCCTAGAAGTAGATTCAACGGTATAATTTTTATTTGTTTTGCCGTATTTTTTTCCATGAAAGAGGCTACTTTTGCTTTTATGTTTATTTTGATGAACTGTAAAGTAAATTGCTTTTACTTGGAAAATAAAATGCTTTGGGAGCCGCACCTCCTATAGTCCTATGTACCCAATTTCACACAGTGCTCCATCTTCAACCTTTCTCCAACACCCTCTGTTTCTCATCCATCTTGAAATTGCTCTTCAAACATGCATATTATAATTGATTTCATTTTGTCTTCGAATTCATGTGATAAGTGCCTGTGATTCGAGATCTTTTGCTTTGTATTCGAAGGTTTTTTTTGTACTCTTCGATTTTGTGCATAGGGTCGGATGAATTGAGCGATTTGGATGAAATTCGAGCAACCGGGGCTTGATCTTGCTTGCGTTGGATGCAGCGGTGATCTACAAGGCTTCGATGACTGATTTTCATGGTCGATGTCATCAGAGAAGGCTGGAATTTCAGATTGTTTTGTTGGGATTCTGTTCTTCGTGAAAGTGAACCCTAGATCTGAAATTTGAAGGTCTTGTTCGAATTTGAGATTTACGGTTCGAGTTCTTCGTGGATTCTTACCTAGATCTGATAAACTGGAGCAGGTAAATCGATCTCCTTCGCCGGACTCGGGGCTGGGGGGTGTCGTTCGCCACCGTGTTCCTTGTAGGAGCATTTGGAGGTGGCTGCGCCACCGCCAGTGACGGGACGGGGAGAAGATGCTCGCGCCGCGGGCGAGGGCTGGTCCTCCTGTTCGGGGCTGTTCTCGCCGGAGACCCAAGGTCTTGGAGGCGCCAAGTACGCCACCGTGCTCCTCCGTCGGAGCACTAGGAGGCGGCGGCGTCACCACCTGAGTCTCACCGGCGGGGAAACTCTCCTGAGCAGTGGGAGGAGAAAGGAGACCCGAGCTAGATGCGAGGGCGGCTAGTGTGCTCCCGAGCTTGGCGGTGCTTGGCGTTGCTCATCCTTCGTGGGTGCTGGCGGCATCCGGCCCCACCGCTTGTGGAGGTCGCCGGCGAGCTCTCATTAAGGGTCACGCTTGCCATGGCGGCAGGAGCTTCATTGGCTTCGTAGAGCCGGGCTAGCTGGTGACCTAAGGGTCACGGGCTTCAGCGAGCCTTCGGGTCGCGCCTGGGCTAGGCAGTTGTTGGGTGTGGACATTGGGCCTAATTCGTTTGGGCCTAATTTTTTTTTTGTGCAAAAATGGCGGAGCACGTATTGTTGGACCTGTTGTTATAGGTTGAATGTGACTCGTTTGACCGGATTCGTTTTGGACTGTTACTTGCGTGTTTGACCGAGCATTGGAGTTGTCTTAGTCGGGTTCGGACTCGGACTGAGACATGGTGGGTTGTGTTTGATGAGTTGGGCTTAGCCCGATTCGGTTCGAACGCGAATCATCGCTTTTATATGACCAAGCTGAGACTAAGTTAAGTGAACTAGGTCCGTTGAAACAACATTTCAGGTTATGTTTGCTCTCAAAATTTTGATCGGACTATGTGTCTGATTGAATTTTGAATGAAGCGAACAAACTTGAAAGTTATATGATATATCGACCTACGTGGCCTTTTATATAATAACGAGCGATGATGAGTCCTAGTTATGATGATACGTTCACATATGGACTGAGCTCTCTAAAATTCTTTTTCAAAGAATTTGTTTTTCAAGGATGTTTAACTTTGGTTGAATATCGTTTTACTTGAAAATTGAGCAGATTTAAATAATTCAATCGTGAATTGTTTGAAATTATTTTGAGTTAACGAATAGTTATTGCGTATAACTTGTTAACTTAAAATGCAAAATTGATTTTATGTAAGTTAATTAAAATCTGAGAAATAAATCTTTTATGTAAAGATTGTAAGAGATAGACATTTTGGATGCATCTCCGAACCTTGCGAATAATTTCTTGTTTTACGACTAACGTAGTGATGTACTTGAAATTATGAAGAGACACTTGATTTATTTGAGTGTGATTGCAAGGCAATAGAGCAAGTAATTCATTTGTTAAATAGATGAAAAATATTCAGTAATTTTGAATAGCGTTTTTTTAAACGTAGTTCTAAAAATCTGAATAAACCCTTAAGGGGTAAGGACCTATATGTCTAGGATCCTGAAAGTCGATAGTCCTAATGAAGACATGTTATCAGACTTTGCTCGATTATACTGGATTTGTTCTAGTGTATATCCATACGTTGGACATACAAATAAAGTGAGCTGAGGTTGAGTACTTTGGGTACGTCAACAGTAAAACAATTCCCTTGAAAATTAGAAAATGAGCAGATGGACTTGATGAGAGTTTGACTCTTGAGTCATAAGCTTTAAAAATTATTTTCTAATTTGGAAAGTTCATTTTTTATTTTCTCAGATCAAGAGAGTTGTAAAACTGAATTTCTTGGTTCTAAGGCATTTTCATGCTAAGGAAGATTGTCATTCAGTATACTGTGTTTCACTTAGGGACATGGTCCTAGTGGGAGCAAATCTTTAGACTGACTCGCACAGTTCAAAAGATAACCTTGAACATATGTTGTTTGAAAATCGTCAGATGGGCGATTATGTTGTCATGAATCCGTGTTCTAACGGAGTTGATTGCATGCTACAAGTATGGTTTTGCTTCGAAGGTCATGGTAAATGATGATATGTGTAGGTGTGTGCTTCGTGCATAAACGGTAACATGTTTCTGGTCAATGGTGATAGACGGGTAATATACTCATTTCACTGATCTGAATAAGAAGTTAGCAGAACTGAGGTTACATCGATTTATATCGTAGTAATAGAAGTTTAGGTTTCTTGAAAATGTCAGGGGCTTTTGAAGTTTCCTTACAAAGACCATGTGATGTCATGATGCTAGTAATGGAACATACCTTGAAATCTTATTGGATTTCGGTTCCAATGTTAAGATCAGAAGTTTGCTGATTTTTGGTTCAGCAACAAGAGGTAAATTTGTCACTTTTGTGATAATGGTTGCAAATATGATTTGTAACTTATGCATAATCTGATCATTGGGAGTAAGCAAGTCGTTGCTATGTCCAAATGAAGAAGTTGCGATATACTTGGTTCAAGTTGATCACTAGACAACTAGATCAGATGATATACCCAAAGATTGGTGTTGAACTTCGAAGTTTAGCTGAAGCCAATCGTATAAGATGACATCAAGTTCAGATCTTGGTATTCTCTAATCCTCACTGAATTTTTGTAATTCATGAGAAGTGTCACTATGGAAGCATAGTTTAACCACTTTGCAAAGTGATAAAGGGTAGATGAAATGCATACTCTAAAAGGTATTCTACTAGCGAGTGGGAGAATAGGTTCAATGGAACCTGAGAAAAGACAGAGTTGTCAGAAGAGGATGTTTCCTTATCTGAAAATAATGTGACACACCTTGGGGTATGTCCAGGATGATCATTCTGGGATTGTCCAAAGAGATTAGATGTTTATTACGTTAAGCACTTCTCTTGAGGCTTCGATGGTAATCTGTTAATTGTAATAGATCACTACATTTTTTGTAGATTGCGTTCTACAAAATTTAGAAGCTTAAAGCACAAATTCTATTGTGTTGTTTGAATTTCATGATCTCCTAAGATCAATATGGATCTAAGAGTGCATAAATGGATGTTGATATACAAGGAGAGCTTGTTGGTTAACATAAATCCATGTTTCCTCTCACATTGGGTGATGAAGAAATCAGATGAAATTCAAAAAGGTTTCTGTCTTAAATTCTTCTGTTGACTGAAGTTGCACGAAATGGTCAAATCCAAGCACCAAGCATTGGTTTCTGCTGAGTGCGTATTGTGTTGATTTGTGGAGTAGTTCATTTGTTGGACAATCCTTGGTCAGTTACTTTCTGGGGATGGTACAAGTGTCATGTTAAAGGCTAAAGGCATAAGATGATCTCTCAGAGATGTACTTATGATTAAGGGTCACTTGGTGAACCTTAAAATGTAGAATAAGCTTAACAGCTAGTTCTTGAAAATTTTAGGCTTATCTATTTAGTTGCATCAAATCCATTTGGATAAAAGGTAACATGTATAATGTGTGTACTAGGCATGAGGCTAGGTACATGATCACATTCTTAAATCATCTTGGAAATGCGAACTTCTAAGATAGATGAGAGCAATTTGATAAGGAAAATGAGTTTTCGTAGCTCAGGGATCCTTAATCATGATTGTGAGACAGTTGCTAAGGCAACTTAGGATAAGTTTTGATTGATGAAACCACATCATAGCCTCTGGTAGTTTAATTAGTCATTACATCATCCTACGATAGTTGTAATACAACTCTTGCCACATTAACATTCAGGATATTCTGGATCAATCGTGATCTAGTGTTCCTGAGAATGTTCAGAGCTAAAGAAGTTTCGCTCTTGGCTCACAACTTGTGGAACACATGTGTTTCGAGTTCAGGATTTTCATCTAGAACGATTGTGAGCATATCGAAACCATTTTAGAGTGGGAGTTGTTTTGAACACGAGGTATCTCAAAAATACATTAGATGTGGTTGCTCCAAAACTATCCAAATGAGACAGCCCCAATCACCACTAGAGTTTGTGATCTGTTGGTAGATCTAAGACACATCTAGCGGATGGTGATGACAGATAATAAGTCTATAGAAGAAGCCAAGTCTGAACTGGTTTCTATCCTGCCTAGACATAAAGCAATGAGATAACTGGGTTCTTAAAGCTTTATAGGCGGAATGATCCATTGAGAGTTATACCCTAGATCAAGAGAGTTAGGTTGGAACCTTCTCTCTACATGGTTAGATTGTGTTCAATCAGACCGATGAATGGCTACAAAAGCTTGTATCCGTTTACAAGTTGACCTAGATAGCAAAGATTTTCCAGTGGGAGGACTTCTGGTTATTCGTTTTCTGGAAAAGTTTCTGCTAAGGTTTTGAGAAATACACTAGTGTTGTACTCACACCTATGTAAGCATTGAAACATGCATCTAGATGACAATGATAAGATGTTTTGTACTTTGTGTTCAAAATATGAATCATTGTAAGTATGTCATATTGGAAAGTTTAACTTTCTGATGATGCTGATGACACACTGATAGCCAACTATGTTGTGATTCTAGCATGACAACTTTGATACAATTGTCAAGTGAATCTGTTACATAGAAATTGGGTAGTTGTCTATGAGGTTATTTCGTATAATCTTAATTATGTCATTCTCATATATAGAAATGTGTAAATGGACTTATGTAGGAAGTGGATTAAGTGAGGAACACTTGAGAAACTGAGTGCAATCTCGCATTCTGTTGTATGCTGAGATGAGACAAGCGAACATGTGTTTGTTTACAAACTGATTCGAGTCTTATGCACTGAACACAGTAAATGATTGCATAAGCACTCTTGTCAACTGTGTATTGTGTTATGGTGGATGATGTCTATGTCCATGTTGGAACATAGATATGGATCTTAGTGATCTAAGGGAGGAGACACTGATGTATGTATCAGCATCAGTCCGTAGGTCTTATCTCCAAGGAGAAGAGACATTGATGTCTAGCAAGAAACTGTCTTGCTTATCCTTCCACCACGGAAGCTGAGGTTCTTACATCATCAGTAGATTCCGAGGAGATTATGAAAAAAGGATTCTCCTGAAAACACAAAATTTGGTTGTGGCAAAATATGGTGAGCGGATGTCATGACTATGAGTTGTGACTGACCATTTTTTGTCAATACCAGGATTTCCAAAGGATGTTGGAGATCACATGATATTCAGATCAAACCCTGTCTAGTCAGAGAGACGTTGTTCAAGAACAACGTTATCACAATATGTTTGACTCCTGATTGTTATGAGAGCCACCTCTCTTATTTGAGTTTTTAGCAAGTGGGAGACTTTGGTCTTAACTCATATGATGTGCCATTGATGTGGTGAAAACTTGTGATGTAAACGTGAAATATGTTACATGTCACTGAACCATAGTTTGTTCTCTCACACGAACAAACGTTCCTATAAGTGTTTGTCACTGTATATGTAAGGTATCTCAATTCTTATGGGAACGGAATGAGATGATAACCGCCTTGACTATCTTTGGATGTCAGGATGAAGTCTCTCCGGTTGGGAAAGACTGAATGGGTAATTTATAGTAAGTCATTTATATGACTTGTAACTATGCTCATGCGCCCATTGGTTCAGATAAGCAAGGTGTTGTAGGGTAGAATGGTTCTCAAGTCTACGTGACTACGAGATGAACACCTTTACAGGTTGAGTGGACAACGCTTTAGAGAAGCGCTCCCTGTAGCACACTGTCATACTAGTGTGTGCTAGTCGACCCTATGTGGTGATAGATTGATCCCATCTCTATCACTGTGTGAGCTAAGATGTATGTAAACAAGGCAACCCTTAGTGAGTAACGGCTTGAGTTACTGATTGTGGTGGTGATGCGCTACTTTGGTTGTGTTCCGATGGCCATGAGTGATGCGGTCTAAGTGGGGCACTTCTGGGAAAGTGGTCATCATTTACATTGAAGTAATGCCAATGCGAAAGGAAGGTATTATGACTAATCGTTGACGAGAATGAGATTTGCTGGATCCGACAGTTACGTACTGTTGTGAATCGCCATTACAGTTGAACTAAACTGAGAGGGATCCAGTTTGGTGTGTCAACTAGTCCGATAAAAGATAATCCTAGGGATGCAGCAATACTTTTCAACTAACGTTGTGACTTAGTCCCTAGCGGGATTTTTATGCAGGTAGTATTGCCGGGTCGCACGGCCTATACACGACAAGTATAAGATTGAGTTTTGGAGGAACATAATTTTTCGTGCTAGTGGGAGATGATAGAATTATTTTATAATTCGGACATTATTTTATATATACGCCCAAAAGATATAAAAGCCTAATTTACGTAATTGGGTAAGTAATAAAAGAGATATATAGGAGAGACTCCTCTCTCCTAATCTCTAACCCTAGAGAGTTTGTTCGTCAGACGTTCTTCTCACGTAGAGAAATTCACAGAGAACTCTCCTCCGTGGAGAGAGTCTCCTTCCTCTCCAATGCTCTCCCATGGTGTGTAGGCTGTGAATCGTAGGTTCTCCACTGCTCCTGAATCTCTAACGAGATTTAGGGCTATGGAGATCTACCGGTGATCAAATTCGAAGGCAAGACGATATAGATTCCGCTTCCGCTATTCGAGGTAATCCGTATATCCCTCAAATTCTAACATTAGCAATAGAACAGTTATCATTCAAATAACCGATTTCATTGTATAGCAACTCTACGTAATCACAGGGGGGATTTTTGATGGTAATCATACCTTTTCTATGGAGAGCAACGCTCGATGCTTCGATTACTTGAGAAAGACGGGGTAGATTCAATGCTCTTATTATTTCATTCTTTTGGATTTAGGAAATCAAAAAATCTCCCCCTTCTGTAATATCTTCCGAGGCAGTGATTAGGCTAGAGTTAGGGAGAGAGGCGCCTAAACACATCCTTCCCGCCCAGCATTGCCCAATCACCCACCCTGCATGCGTATAATTATTGCTTAATCTGAAAAGATTCATATAGCAATCTAGGGGGTTAGTATAATCACAATGTTTGTTTAATAAATTTTTGGTTTGAGATTTGGTATTGAGAGATTTGGGGTTAGCATTTCTCAAACGAGAAAGCCGAGTTTGGTCTCGGAACTCTGGAATTGACATTAATTCCATCGGTTCACTAGAAAGGTTGCAATCATTCCTTTGCCTAACTGAATGCAGCTCGGCCACAATCAATACAACAAAGGCATATTTTTGGTAGTCTGTGGAGAGGGGTAATCCACAAATCTGATTTTTTGAAGAAATTTTGAACCCAAAAACCGGGGTTGGATGTTTGATTTTTGATTGGTAAAGATTGTTTAGGAAGACATGATCCAAACACGCATCAAGCCCCCAAGAGGACCCTTTGGATGTTGGATCCAAAGAGCACCAGAACCCACCCAGAAGCACCACCAGGAAGCAAGCAGAGGAGAGATTTCAGAAGAGAACCCTCTCCTATCTTGAATTGATGAATTTATTGTTGAAGTATTTACTCGCTATGTTTAGTTATTAGTAGTATTACTTTTTTTTCATTTGTAGAATTATCTATGTTATATCAAGTCAATGCTACATGTACAAAATTTTGCCTATGAGTTTCGCGGCGCTGTAAATTTATAATTTAGCATTTTTGGTAATCTGTTGGATCATTTGAGTGATAGATTACCCTTTTCACTCTAAAGTCATGAACTTGACCATCTTTTTAAAAATATTACCTACATAAATGTAGAGAAAGGCATATGAAGCTAATGAGGAATTGATAAAAAAAAATAGTTTTCATCCAGGTTTGGTATCTATGTTAATGCTGATAGATTTGGCACTATGTTGCATCCTTGTCTTACTGAAACAAGCCTGTCATGTCTAGCAATGCAGATGAGGAGGCTATCCCTCTCAAATTTCACTGCCCTCCTCAACATCAAGATCATTTAATTTCTTGGTAGTAATCCAACCTTCACTTCCATCATCTTATTTACTTCCATTACATCGATTTCTATAGGTTTTATATTGATAAATTTCAAGTAATCAAACCTATTCTTTGACTTCATTAACATGTCATTTATTTATGGTTGAATGCTGGATTGCAGAAGTCAAGCTACCATATTGGAAGTTACTGCTCAAGTGCAAGTTGCTCACTGAATCTTCTGCCTTCACAAGGTAACCAACTAACTCTTTTTTCCTTTTGATATTCAAAAAATAATCAAAATCTAAAAACCAAAAATAAACAATTAATAAAAAAATTAAAAATCCTAATTTCACTTTCAAATCGTAAAAAATGTATTTGAATGTTTTCAATCTTTCACCAGTTTGAAATTAATATTGATTTTTATAAAGGCCGGTGACATCTTCACATTGTTCAATGTTCCATTTATATATGTGAGTTAATCTTAGTGTCTCAGGATTTCAAGCCCAAAGGTGAAGATTGTAGAATAGGGCTGTATTTATCACCAAAGGAATTATTCGATCCATTGATCCCTCTGAATTTGATTGGGTTTGGTATCTCAGGATAGGTACAAGATGAAGATGACAGCGCTTCTTGTTCTGAAAATCAACGGTTCCGGCGAGCAAGAAGATCCTGTGATCCTGGCGAACGCCCTCGGATGTGAGCCGTTTCGGCTAATTCGAGAGATCCAGCGTTAAGGAGTTCATCGTCTTTGATATAGCAGATATTCGATAAACGCAAGTTGAAGAAACAGATAAGCGGAAGCGAAAGAAACTCAAAGCAATAACACAACAGTTTTACGAGGTTCGGTCAAATGACCTACCTCCTCGGGGCCTCCAGATCGGGCCTAAATCCACTAACTCAAAGGTTCACAGGCTTACAGAGTAACACAAACAAAGATAAAACATGAAGAACATGCAAACACAAGAAACCACAAAAGACTGAAGAAGAAACAAGAGCAAGACGAAGAAGATCTTCGTCGAAGGTAAATCTGCAGAGAAACAGCAGATCGGCCACCAGAGATCAGCACCGGAGACTACCACCAGAGCCAGGAAGAAGCGACGCTCCCGGAAAGGGATGCGGCGGCGCTAGGGTTCCTGGCACTCTCTCTTTCTCTCTCTTTTTCTCTTGGGACTTACCAGACGCGGAGCAGCTTCAACAGTGAAGAGCAAATAGGAGGTAAGGAGTATATATAGGCGAGCTCTCAAGGAACCCTAGAAACCGAGCTCAGCTTCCACAAAGGAGAGATGGGCTGGCTTTGGGCTCAACAATTTTGGACGGCCCAACTCGGTTTGGCAGCCCAAGGGCTAACACCCAAACACAAGCTTAGCCTAAGCACAATTCCACCTTTCTATCACATCCCATATAATATACACACATTACACATATTACATGTAACAAATAATTTGTACGAAACCTAAGATGCTTAATGAAATAACTCTACAATATGCCCATGTATTTTTTTAAGCCGCATATCATGGATCTGCAGCGAGTTAGAGCTTTATAGCCAACTGGATTTAGGGGGAACCGATCCTTCTCAAGCCCATCATACCTTGTGACACCAGCTAAGTGGGATCCTCCACATGGAGGAAGTTCCTGCAGAACATAAACTTTTCAGCTGTAACAATTTTAGTCCCAAAATCTGCAGGGTTTTTATCACCACTTATTTTAACAACTTTAATAACATTTTTATCAACATTTTCTCTTATAAAATGGTATCTCACATTTATATGCTTTGTTCTTTCATGATACATAGGTTCATGACAAAGATATAAAGCAGATTGAGAATCAATGTTAATAGTTGAAGTCCGAGGTTTTCTAGAAATCTCCCTGTATAGGCCCTGTAGCCATATTGCTTCCTTTGCAGCTTCTGTTACTGCTATATATTCTGCCTCAGTTGATGAGAGAGCAATAATAGGTTGTAACTGTGATTTCCAAGAGACACATATAAGAAGTAGTAGACTTCATATTGTCCTTGTTGCTTGCATAATTTGCACCCACATAGCCTTGAAGGCTCACAACTGAGTGTCTGCCATAAACTAAGCCAACATTTTTTGTTCCACACAAATATCTTAACAGAAATTTCATAGCAACCCAATGCTTCTCACTGGGGTTAGACATAAACCTGCTTAGAACACTGATTGCAAAAGCTAGATCAGGTCTAGAACAGATCATTGCATACATAACTGAACCCACAACAACATCATAAGGAACCTTCTTCATATAAGCAGCTTCATTATTAGAAAGAGGAACAACAGTTTTAGTTAGATTAAGATGAGCACCAAGAGGCATAGAAGATGTCTTAACACATATAACACTGAATCTGTCCAAAACTTTATGAATATAATCAGATTGGGATAAAATAATATGATTCTTCCTTCTATCTCTAATAATGTCAATTCCAAGAATTCTTTTAGCTGCACCAAGGTCCTTCATATCAAAGTTGGATTTAAGACCATTTTTCAGTTCTTTAATCTTAGTCATGTTCTTGCACACCAGCAGCAGATCATCAACATATAACAGAACATAAATAGGCTCAGCAATTCTCACACCCTTCATATACAAGCAAGTGTCATACTTAGATCTATAATAACCCAATTTAAGCATGCATGTATGAAACTTAATATTCCATTGCCTGTGAGATTGTTTCAGGCCATATATAGACTTTCTAAGTAAACACACATAATCAGGATTCTTATCATCCACAAAACCCTTAGGTTGCTTCATATAAATTATTTCATACAGATCACCATGCAAGAAAGCTGTTTTAACATCCATTTGCTCAATGTGAAAATCATAAAAAGTAGCAATGGCAAGCAAGAAACGTAGAGTTTTATACTTAACAATAGGGGCAAATATCTCATTATAATCTTCACCCTTCTTTTGGGTAAAGCCTTTGTCCACAAGCCTGGCCTTATACCTGAGAGGATCATCAGCAGTAGAACCAGATTTAATCCTATAAACCCATCTACAATCAATAACCCTTTTATCTTTAGGTTTCTTAACTAAGGTCCAAGTTTTATTAGCATGCACAGAATCAATTTCATCTTTCATAGCAGAAAGCCAAAGATCAGAATGAGAACACTTAACAGCTTGTTCATAAAGATCAGGGGTGTAAGAATTTATAACTTTAGAAACCATAAGAGCAAATTCAACCACATTAGACTATGTATACTTAGGATTTTGCTTCTTAGTTCTGGGCTCCCTATCTCTAGTCAACTGGTAATCAGCCAAGGGCTGACCATCCAAGTTGACTGAGATAGCATCCTCAGTATCATCAAGAGCCAAATCCCCATCATTAGAATCAGAATCGGAAGAAGAGCTAGAAGAAGAGGAGGAAGAAGAAGAAGATGAAGCTTCAGTCTCACCACCATCATTAGCTCCTACATTTACCTGACCCCCGTGGGGTTGAACTTGATCATTGTCAGAACCATCCTCCAAGGGGGGAGTCTGAGCTTCAGGCACATAGAAGGGGGTGCCAGTTGCAGCTTCAGTAGCCTTCACAGTGTTGTCAGGCTGAGCTGTAGGGGTTAGCTTAGACTTGAAGTAGTATTCAGTCTCTTTAAACACAACATTCCTGCTCACAATGACTTTATATGCACCAGGTTGAATCAATAAGATTTTATACCCTTTAACTCCCTCAGGATACCCCAAGAAAACACCCTTTTCAGATCTAGCATTTAGTTTTCCATCAGACTTGTGAGAAAACACAATGCACCCAAAAGGTCTCAAGTAGCTCAAGTTAGGTTTTCTTTTATGCAACAGTTCATAAGGGGTTTTATAGACAACAACAGAGGAGGGAGATCTATTAATCAAATGAGCAGCAGTCACAATAGCATCACCCCAAACAGAATGTTTAATGCTAGAAGAAATAAGCATGCATTTAGTTTTTTCAAGAAGAGTTCTATTCATCCTCTCAGCAATGCCATTTTGCTGGGGAGTACCAGTAACATTCAAGTGTCTCTTAATACCATATTCTCTACAATATGCATCAAAGTCAGAGTTGCAGAATTCAGGCCCATTATCAGTTCTCAAACACTTAACCACATAGCCAAATTCTTTTTGAACACTGGTTTTCCAGTTTTTAAAGGTAATGAAAGCATCACTTTTAACCTTTAGCAAATAAATCCACACATATCTACTGAAGTGATCAATGAGAGACACAAAATACTTCATGCCAGAAAAAGAATCAACCTGGGCAAGGCCCCATAGATCAGAGTGGATATAATGTAAAGGATGCTCAGCAATAAAACTAGACTTATCAAATTTAGATCTAGTATGCTTACCAAGCAGACAATCATCACACATATCCAATTCAGCAGGTTTAAGCTTAAGAACTTCAGTTTTATAGAGCTGTAACATGCAAGTGTTCCCAATATGTCCTAATCTCTTATGCCACAAAGCAGTTTCAACATTAGACATAGAAACAGAAGCAACATAAGCATGATGTTTCAATGCAGACTTAGCAATAACATGGTAAAGACCTTTCTTTTTCACAGTTTGAACCAAGACTTTCCCATTTTTAGACACTCTCTTATTTCTCAGATAGGTGTTAATATGACACCTCATATCATCAAACACACTTTCAAAAAGCAAATTTCTTCTCAAATCAGGCACATATCTAACATTCTGAATAATCCTAATCTGTTTATCATACATAAGCAAAGGCACAGAACCCACCCCTTTAATAGAAACAACATGATGATCACCCAACAAAATATCCCCTTCATCAATTAAAGTAAGATGATCATACCATTTCTTATCAGGTGTAGCATGCATAGTACAACCAGAATCAAGGATCCAGACATCATCACATGCAGAATCATTACAAATAGGCAACAATTCATGCTTAGAACAAGAACCAGCTTCAAACAATGCAGAAACACCAGACTTTTCTTTCTACGCCTCATCCTTCTTTTTCTTATAACAATCTTTTTTCATAATGTCCAGTTTTATCACAGTAATAACACTTCACATTTTTCTTAGGATTTTTATCCTGCACATTTTCAGACACCTTTTCCTTACCTTTATTGTTATTAGAAGGAGGCTTGTCAGTTTTAGCATTATCATCCTTTTTCTTAAAATTCTTGTTCCTTTCTTTTCTAAAATTAGCCCTAGCCATTAAGGCCTCAAACTTAGCTTCCTGTTTAGATTTAAAGACCTTCATGACATAATTTTTTTGAGTAATAGACTCTATAATTTCCTTCTTATTCAAATCCTTACGACTGAATTGAATGACATCTTTAAAAGTATCAAACTGAGAAGGTAAAG
This sequence comes from Persicaria tinctoria, assembly GCA_037127255.1. Taxonomy (NCBI): domain Eukaryota; kingdom Viridiplantae; phylum Streptophyta; class Magnoliopsida; order Caryophyllales; family Polygonaceae; genus Persicaria; species Persicaria tinctoria. The sequence continues at coordinate 20,162,027 of JBANSL010000017.1, forward strand.
AATTTAACAACAACACAGATTGATGCAGATCAGAAATATCATCACCACATCTAGTTAAATCCTGAGTCATACCCAAGAATTTGTCAAGGTTATCATTCAGAGAAGCATGCACATCCATTTTGAAATTGAACAACTTACACAATAAATTAATTCGACTAGGGAGAGATTTTACCAGATATAACCCCTCAAGAGCCTCCCACAGCTCTTTGGCTGTTTTCTTACTCATTACCCGTCGAGCTACCTCATCAGAAAGGCGAATCATAATCTCACTGTGTGCTATAAGGTCGAACTCTTTTTTTTTTTATCATCATCAACAGTAGTAGGATATACTGGATTGATAGGCAACACGCATTTCTCCTTAATGAGAACTGCTTTCATTTTTAACTGCCATATTGCAAAGTCAGAGATCCCATCATAGGGCTTGATCCTAACAGAGGATTCAGCCATGGTTTATCCTGACAACAAAAGGCAAGAAAAACAACTTAGCTTTTAGAATAACTAAGAAGACCTTAGCTAAAGCAAACAAAACAACTACAGAGAATAACTCAACACACAAACGATCTCAGGAAGTTATTTAAGAGCTTACAGATCTTCAAGAAACCCTAGATCCAAACAGTAAAGTCTAGATCTGAAAGTTTCGAGACCAAAGAGCTCAAGAATAACCAAGATCTGTAGATCCCAAACTCAGAATAACAAACAGCAAAGCTAGAAGTGCAAAAACCCTAAAGCATGCAAGACACACAAGATTTCGGACAAACAAGAACATGATCTGATGCGTCGTACAGGGGGGAATGGCACCAGGCGATACACCCTATCTAGGCCCACCCGCATCCTGCACCAAGTTCCGCTATATGAGATCTATAAAGATTCAGAAAGTTTGGAAAGCGGACACTCAAGCTCTAGCATCAAAACACATGCTCTGATACCAACTTGATATAGCAGATGTTCGATAAACGCAAGTTGGAGAAACTGATAAGCGGAAGCGAAAGAAACTGAAAGAGAGAATACATCAGTTTTACGAGGTTCGGTCAAATGACCTACGTCCTCGGGGCCTCCAGATCGGGCCTAAATCCACTAACTCAAAGGTTCACAGGCTTACAGAGTAACACAAACAAACATAAAACATAAAGAACATGCAAACACAAGAAACCACAAAAGACTGAAGAAGAAACAAGAGCAAGACGAAGAAGATCTTCGTCGAACGTAGATCTGCAGAGGAACAGCAGATCGGCCACCAAAGATCAGCACCGGAGACGACCACCGGAGCCAGGAAGAAGCGACACTCATGGAAAGGGATGCGGCGACGCTAAGGTTTCTGGCGCTCTCTCTTTCTCTTGGAACTTACCAGACGCGGAGCAGTGTTGTAAGCCTAATTCGCCATGTTTTACATCTACTTTTATATCGATTTCTGCATCCATTTCATGCATTTGGGTTAAAATAATATAAAAAATGTATAGTATATGTTTATTTGCAATATATGGAGGTCTACACAAGTTTTTATTATATTTCGCAGAAATCGGACGCATTTTGGAGCTTAAAGTAAAACTCGTGAAGAAGCTAAGGATGGTGCAGCCGGAGAAAATGCCATTTTTCGGCATTCATAATTCTGAGTCAAGTTCTGATGTCTTCATTAGAGTTGTAGCCCTCGGAAAGAGCTTTCCAACGCATGGTCATATACATCAATCCGACAAACGATGACTCAAGAAAATGCGTTTGAAGAACAGAGCAGGATGCTGAGAAGACTGGTCGATATCGACCAAGCACACTCAATATCGACCAGATTTAGGTCAAAATTCTCCAAATCGACTCAGAGTTTGCCAGAATCGACAAAGCTGAAGAACAGTGGTCGATATCGACTTAACCAAGTCAATATCGAGTGCCCCATATCGAGTCAACGTCCTGGAATCGAGTCAAGAAAGCTGGAGCTGAGACATGCTAGTCAATATCGAGTAACTCAACTCGATATCAAGTACAAATCAACTCGATTTTCATCTCTGGAGTCAATATCGACCAGCTGAAGAGAAACCGAGGAAGCACAGGTCAATATCGACTTAACCAAGTCAATATCGAGTGGACCCACGACGGCGGATTCCGAGCTTAACCGACTTCTTGTTAAGTTTCTATCCCGAATCCAATGGAGATATTTTCGAGACCAAATTCTATCCACATCTATCAAGATCTATCAAGTCCAAGGAAGATTTATCCACTTTAGATATAATCGTAGTTGATTTAATTCTTTTATTCCATGTTTTATCTTTATGTTATAAGATAAAGTAGATATAGATATAGATAGACTTTCTTACCTGGATTAGCAAGGGGTGGAAGCCTATAAATAAAGCCTTAGGGGCTGGATTTTATACATTCAATTTCAGAAGTAATTAGTTACATAGAGAGAGTAGAGGAGAGAGCTTGTGGCGAGAGAAGTTGGAAAGGCGAAAGCGGATTTGGCTTCGATTGGTTGTAAGCTTTCTTTAGTTTATTTAATGCAAGTTATTCCCTTTTGTTTATTGATGAGTTTCTTGATAATGAAGAGCGAGTAGTCCACCCACTTCTAGGGCTGGGGTGAGCCCGACGGTAGCCATGTAAGGTGATGCGGTAAAGGTACGATCTTTTTATGCAATTTGTCTTCTATCCCTATGAGCATGATTCTTTTGCGAAAGTTGAAGGTGGTCCTTGTTTGTGTTATTGAAGCGAAAGTGATCTTAATGCAACTTGGGTTAATTATGTGAAAAGGGTTAGTAACAATTAGGGTTTATGCGAAAGCCTCTATATTCCTATTTGTTAATAACGAAAGTTATTTGATGGAAAGCATAATCTTTTATGCCTTTATGTGTTATTTTGCATGGTTATCGTTGTGGTGTTGATACCCTGGCTTTGGAAGTCTTTTAGTATATTGATTTATTTCGTTGGAAATCTGAGTTCTGTCTTCGAAGGTTTGCAATTTAAAGTTTCTGTGTTTGCTTTATTTTCTGCTTTCGTTTGTTATTTCTTTCTTTCTGTCTTTCTTCTATTCTGTGAGATTTACAGCTACCTGAGATCCGCTGACACGCTTCCTCGTGGATCGATCCTGACTTCCCACTACTGCATATGGAGGGAGTCTTGTAATCATTTGCAAGGGACGAAATCTGGTTTGCTTTGATTTATTCGTATTTTATTGCAAGTCTCAATTTCCTCCTACAACAAATTGGCGCCGTTGCCGGGGAAGCAATCATTCGCGCCTTAGGTAGTTAGATCTCACGTTTTTCCTTGAGTTAATTAGCTGGTATATGCGATGTTCTGGAATGCAAGACACATATGATATGGAGGCTAAGATTGCGGAGCTTCGCCAACGGATAGCGGAGATAGATAGAGAGAGGGTGGAATTAAAACGTCACGCGGATGCCGATGCCGCCAAGACCCTCCGGATTAGGGAGCTATTTGATATCTGGCGTAGAAGGGACAACGTCTCCTTCTATGAGCCAGTCGACAACGACTACCTGGACTCGGCATATACACATTCTGGAGGAACTGATCCAGAAACACCAGCCGAAATTATCTATACCACAAAAATCCAGGTATGTCCTTCCTCTATTTCAATATCTACTTCGCTATCTATCTTTAAAGAATCTTCTGAAGGATCCCAAGAAGAAGAAGAGCTACCAATGCAAAATCCGGATGTCGTTGCCCATGGTGTTTCAAAGTCGCTTTTACCTTACAAGGTGAAGGCCATCCCTGACGATTTTGGGCAACCGATGTTCGTGTTCAAGTATGGGGTCCTCGCAAAGTGACATGAAGATCCACAAGATGAGGGGGAAATATCTCTTCCCATTCCACCGTTTTGCTGTGGTGGAGATGTGCATACAAATCAACCAATGAAGCGAAAGAGGTATGATGATGAGGTATGTATAGTTTCTTTATATCTTCCTTTATGCATGCCAGCTAGAGCCCAGGAAGATGAATGGGTGAAGTCATGGAGCGTTCACTCGGGGAGGTTTTAGCTTCTCCACATGATGCCCCCGGATGACATTCCACGCTTCCCACCACCGGAGGAACCACCAGATCCACCTATACCTCCGGACAAAGATGAGCCAGGCTAATGCTTAATGGAGAAAGTCGGCCTAGCGACTATAAAATCTAGAGTTTGTAAATAGACATTTATTTTGGGACTTTTTGGACATTGTTGCTTTTTGTTTGTTTTTGGTTTTTTTAGTTTTTCTATTGTGGGTATATGTCTTCTATATTTTCAGGTCTATGGGGATAGAAGCAAGCTAAATCGAACTCACCCCAGGCATTAGCACTCGACATTTTGAAGCCCTGCACATCTGTCTAGTGAGTTTCTTTCTTTACCCTTGTTTTTATATAGTGAGGACACTGTAATGTTTAAGTATGGGGTGGGGTAAGGGCTTACTTCATGCATATTTGATCTATTTCAACATTATGTGTGCATTTTTAAAGTTTAGTTCTTGATTTGCTTATGCATGACTATTTTGGAATTCATTATTGATTTATGTGCTTAAATGCATGTTTTCCAGAGTTTGAAAAAATGACCCCCATTGAAAATTTTGATTAATGTCATGAAAGTTTTATTGAACTCGACGATGCAAAATTGGATTCATCAGAAATATAGCATGAAATTGCCTAGTAAAGGGAAGTCACAATGAAGTGCATATTTTATTGAAAACCATGAAAGTAGGTAAAATTTGAAATTGCTTTTGACATGTTGCATGATAAGAGGATGGAGGACTTTATATTTCCATATAATGCTCATATTGTTATATCCTAGCCACACCTATGCTTATGCATCACAAAAGCCATATTATGCCTTATTTCAATTATTGCTCCACATGTTCTAAATATTTGCCATTCTTTACCTTATTTCTTATCCGGGGATTATTTTGAGAATGATGTTACATTATGGAGATGTTATATGGTTGTTGTGTTGTTATTATCATTATTGGAATTTGGTAGGAGAATGTTCGAAATATATGAAAAATTTAATGAGTGAGAAAAAATCCGATCACCTAAGGAGATAAAGGTAGATCGACCCTGCTCGCTGAGATAATAGTTTGGCGAGATGGGACACACATTGTGAGGAGTCCAAAGCACTAAGTATCCGGGGCCATTCATGACACCCATGTGTGTGACTCGCGAGAAGACAGTGCTGAGGTCAGAGAGGTAAAAGCATTATTATTGAAAAAAAGCATTATGGAAGGTGATGAGAGGTAAAAGCATTAATGCAAGTTATTCCCTTTTGTTTATTGATGAGTTTCTTGATAATGAAGAGCGAGTAGTCCACCCACTTCTAGGGCTGGGGTGAGCCCGACGGTAGCCATGTAAGGTGATGCGGTAAAGGTATGATCTTTTTATGCAATTTGTTTTCTATCCTTATGAGCATGATTCTTTTGCGAAAGTTGAAGGTGGTCCTTGTTTGTGTTATTGAAGCGAAAGTGATCTTAATGCAACTTGGGTTAATTATGTGAAAAGGGTTAGTAACAATTAGGGTTTATGCGAAAGCCTCTATATTCCTATTTGGTAATAACGAAAGTTATTTGATGGAAAGCATGATCTTTTATGCCTTTATGTGTTATTTTGCATGGTTATCGTTGTGGTGTTGATACCCTGGCTTTGGAAGTCTTTTAGTATATTGATTTATTTCGTTGGAAATCTGAGTTCTGTCTTCGAAGGTTTGCAATTTAAAGTTTCTTTGTTTGCTTTATTTTCTGCTTTCGTTTGTTATTTCTTTCTTTCTTTCTATCTTTCTGCTATTCTGTGAGATTTACAGCTACCTGAGATCCGCTGACACGCTTCCTCGTGGATCGATCCTGACTTACCACTACTGCATAGGGAGGGAGTCTTGTAATCATTTGCAAGAGACGAAATCTGGTTTGCTTTGATTTATTCGTATTTTATTGCAAGTCTCAATTTCCTCCTACAACAAGCAGCTTCAACAGTGAAGAGCAAATAAGAGGTAAGGAGTATATATAGGCGAGCTCTCAAGGAACCCTAGAAACCGAGCTCAGCTTCCACAAAGGAGAGATGGGCTGGCTTTGGGCTCAACAGGTTTGGACGGCCCAGCTCGGTTTGGCAGCCTAAGGGCTAACACCCAAACACAAGCTTAACCTAATCCCAATTCCACCTTTCTATCACAGCCCATATAATATATACACACATTACACATATTACATGTAACAAATAATTTGTACAAAACCTAAGATGCTTAATGAAATAACTCTACAGTCTTCGTAGCTCGCACAGTCGCTAAATGCACTCCTCCTAGACAACGCCAATCTGTCCAACACTCAAGTGTTCTCTCAATCTGTTGTAGGAAGCCTCCAAACTAGTAGCTTCATTCATGGATCTTTGTTAGTGCTCTATCTGCTAATGAATATGTAGAGGATGAAGTGACTAATAATTAATTAGTTTGCAATTGTAAATAGAATAAGGTGCATGCTTACAACAGGGGAGGTATATGTGCAATAGCGTTTATGGATGACCACTACCCAGTTCGTAGCACATTTTCAGTTCTGAACCAGGTATCATCAATCTTAGACATTGTTTGTCTTGTTGATTTTCATGTCACTAGTTGAGCTCCTATCAGAGCTAGCCTCCACTTTTCATGTAGAATAAGAGAAAGAGTCTATAATATATTCTCAGGTGTTAAATGAATACCAGAAGAAGTTTGGTGAATCATGGAGGACTATCAACACAGATAATGCTCACACATGGCCATACTTGAATGAAGCCCTGACCAAGTATCAGGTATTCTGTCATTCTCATCCCATCATCTACATTTCACATGATAATGATGCAGGATTTGATAGTTTTGGTCTTGAGAATATAGAAGATAGTTCTTCTTTTTTTAGAACAGGCATTGTTCTCTATTACAGTAGTTCATTGAGTTAATTTGATTATAAGATTATTATATATATTCACCTCTCAGGATCCTGCAGAACCGGATAAGCTACTAAAAATCCAAAGGGATCGGGATGAAACCAAGATTCTTCTCGTGAGCTTCTTTTATCCAATCGGAATAGTTAAAATTTGTTACTGTTGGTGATAGATTCAATGCTATTTAGATTTGCATCTACTTCCATCATTAGAGTGCGTACATCCTGACCCAGTATATCCCTGCGTTTTGCGGAATATACTAGTTGTTGGTGCTGTTGTCTACTTTTCATCATTAGATGGAGCTAGCATGGTTGTGTTTTCTTTCCATGTCATGTGATTATCCTCTTTCTAAATGAGATGATTGTTTGAAACTGAAAGACAATAATCTCTTATGCAGTTATGCCTATGCAGCAGCTATACTTTATTGTGGAAATTCTAAACTATAGGATTTAGACATTTCATAGCGTTTTTTTTAATGTGGTAAAACATGTTTTATTATCCATTTTGATATTTGCACGGCGAATTTTTCACAAAACACACTGCTGAAAATCTCTACTGGCTTTGAAAGCTGGTGTCTTTGTTCTGTGCTTGCGGAAAATTTCGTTGTACATATAGTAACCGAACCCCATTTATTTTTGTATGCATTAATCAAATGTTGTGTTGTATTTTTTTCCAGTTTAAAAAGGCGTCTAGTTCTCTTTTTGTTTTATTTTATTGTATTTCCTGTGGTAATATTCTAGCAGCTTAGTCTTAAAATCTAATTGTTTGCAGCATTAGACGATTGATAGCGTCCTTGAGCGAGGGGAAAGGCTGGACAGCTTGGTTGAGAAGAGTTTAGACCTTATTGCTACTTCACATGTACTTTTACTACATGTTTGCCTGACTACTTGTAGTTAGTTTCCTTGGTTCGGTTCTGCTTATGCCTTGTGTATGTTGCAGGTTTGTCTTTCTCCATTTTGTTGCTGGGTTTCCTTCATCAATTAAGTTCCGTGATCATTGTTAAAATGATGGGAATACTGAATGACATGTGTTCTAAGCACTTTTTTTTCCCTAACAGGTGTTCTACAAGCGAGCTAAAAGGATGAATTCGTGTTGCACCGTAGTATGATGCTCTTTCTGGTTGTCCGACTATTGTGTGGTAGCTGTTTTGAGTACTAAATTAGGGTTTGGTTTTCCTATTGAAACTGGGTTTTGAAGAGTATGCTTTTAAAGAGTTTCAAATTCAATGACCAAAGAGTAGCTTTTGAAGAGGTCTTGATGCTAACTCCCTCTAAAAATCACAACACGAGATTTCAAAGTATCCAAAAAGATAAACACCCAAACACAGCCCACAATTTTATCAAGCACAGCTAAACACCCAGTTAAACACCAGCATTTCCATGTATAAATCACTATAAACGTTAATAAGACATGAAGTTGCTAGAATAGTCCAACCAAATAATGGAAATGAGAGTCAAAATTATACTACTGAGAACCAACAAATACTGATTGATGAAAGTGATTTGTCGTACCCGAATCCACCTACTACAAGCAAAATCCTTTTTGCTGTATGCACCTCTTCCTACAGAAGCCCGAGCCAGGACCTCTGTCTACTGAACATGCTACGTATCAACATCATGAATGCAATCATCCAGTGTAAATATTCAAACAATAGTGAAGTAAACAGAGAGTAAATACACACACAACAGAAACAAAAAGTGATTAGTATATCAAGATATATTCACACTTGACCAAAGTAGACGTATCACTATTACTATGTTTTCTTTCTCAAGGGGAAAAAAAACTCCTTCGCATCAGTTTTACCATCCGTAAATGAAAAAAAAAGTAGATCAATCAAGGAAACAAGCCCCTTGTTTCCCTTTTCTCCTTGCCAGCAAAAACTTTAAAATTTTCCTCAGAATATATGCACATGGTCATAGGCAGTTTTAGCACCCGGAAATGAAAAACTAAGTAGAGCAATCAAGGAAACAATCACCCGGTGCCTTCTTTCCCTTTTCTCCTTGCCAGCAAAACTTCAAAAATTTCCTCAGAATATATGCACATGGTCATAGGTAGATCTGTGTAATATTAAGGAAACAATCACTAGGCATCTTTCAAATTTCAAACCTTGCATCAGATTTCATAAGTTGAGACAGATGGAAGGCATAGTAAAGTAATGTGAGAAGGAAAAGAAGTAAAACAAATAATTTCGTAAATGCACATGTGAAGTGCGGAATAGACAGATATAAAGCACACAAATACTCTATAAGGGGGAGGGGGGGTTGGATAGAGTATGTAAACTTTTCGCGAACTGAAACAGTAAGACCTTACCACCTGCTGTAAGACCTTATCTGAGAAGCAAAAGCAAATTAGTAACAAATAGCAAACAATTAATAAGCGAAAATAAATAACAGAAACTGAAAGAATACGATACTTGTTAACGAGGTTCGGCACAACCGCATACGTCCCCGCTTAGGGTTGTCCAACCCGTAGGATTCAACACACTTTATTTCACTTTATCTTATGAGTTCTAGATACAACCTCTAGAAGACTTACCCACTTCTAGACTAACTTACTATCTAGCAACCCAAGCACACTAGTGAAACAAAGCACCTATGGTTATCGAAGTACCCTATATGTTTGGGTAAGGAAACCCTTAGTATAACCTAGATGAATTGTACTATAAAGCTCAATGAAACCTCACACACAAACACTTAGCAATAAGAGCTGCGTGAGATCGGAAGCTTGAAGAAGACTTGATTGCAGTGAACGTTGAGCGCTGTAAAGATGTATATCCTGCAAACTTCTTCTTCTTCTTCTTTAAATAGATATGACCTCCTGATTTCAAACTCGAACCTCCGGATCTTGCTCCAAGGTTATTGAGTTTGTTGCGCCAAAGCTTCCTGGGAGATCTTCTAGACGTTGAACTTTCTTCCAGAATCTTCGCATGAGCCTCTACTGGAGATAAGCTCTATGCACTGGACGTTGATAATATTTTGCAAATCCCTGGAAAAACTCAACTACACAATCTAATATATGAAGATAAGATAGATCATATCACAACATCCGAAGTAATCCAATTAGGCCCAACAAATGCTCAAACAAAGGCCCAACCACAGTTGGCTCTTTCATAATTTGATCTCGGTTCTGTAGAGTAAATTAGGCCCGTTTAACAAATAGGCGCATTTTCCCTAATCCAGAATCCGAGTCCGTTTGTGCAATCCTAATCCTTTGAGCCCTTTGGTAAGACCTTACCAAACTTAGGAATCCCGAGTTTGTCTTTCATCAACCAAAGCCTTACATTCCTTTAGTCAGGTTTTATCATCAAGGTGGAGTTAACAACATGAAAACACATTTTCAATGCAAAGGATACGTCCAGAATAGCACAAATGATTGCAGTGGAGAGGGGAAAAAACTGTTAGTGAACTAATTTGAAGATAGAGGATTGGCGATAAGAAGTTTCATGTTCTGACATAACATAAGACATACAATCTGTTAAAATGCGGGGATGCCCTTTGTTCATCAATTATAAATGTCAGTATCATGCTGTTCCCATTTCAAAGAGTTAGCAGCTGGTAATGGTTCAGACAGAAAATATTATATGGTTAAATCAAAATCTTTATGCCAACTTACCCTTTACCTCAAATTTAACACTGCATTAGTTGGGATTGATATAAAGATTGTTCGACTGATACCCTTGTGCTAAATTGAAATGAAATGCCTCCATAGCTGCGGCATTAGCTCCCCATATCTCGCCATTTTCATAAACTATGGATTCAAAAGAATTAAGCAACGCAGTCGCATCAGAGTCTAAATCCTGCATATATCCTTGATGTTGATGATCATTGTTATTGGCCTCTGGAGCCCTTGGTTCTCTGAGATCAATCTGTTGGGAAACTGATGAATTCAAAATTCATAAACAAGGGTAAAAGAATTTTTTATTAATTTTTTTTACCAGGTTATGGAATGCACTAGTGGGAAGTGGGCCGAACAATCGTATATTGGCACATTGCATGAACCGAGCGAGCTGAAGAGCAAGTCCTATTAGGACCCTGAGTAAAACCACGTATATGCTACAATATTAAGTGCATCATTAAAAGAGATGCATAAATTGCACAATAACAAAAATAAAAGTTCAACAATGAAAATAAATGCAAATATTTACCAACTCCCCAGACGGATTGCAACGACAGAGTATTAACGCTGAACCATAGCAAGTCCTATTAGGACCCTGAGTAAAACCAAATACGCCAACTTCAACATCACAACGAACCTGCAAAGTAACCAGATATGGAGGTGAGAAAACAAAATCCATAAGGAGATGGAGGTGTTCTTAAGGGGTTGGGTGGGTAGGGTAATAAAATTAAACAGAGAAGGCCAACAGAACGCAAATTGAAAGGCAGCATAATACTTCCCCAGATAGTGGCAAACACGAATACACTTGAAGAATCACAAGTGCTGCTTTAATAACAGGGAAACTATGGGTATTGGATATGACTGATAATGCAAGAGTATAGGTATGTTGGGAGTATGTTATGCTACACCTGGGCTAAATTCTAAGCCCTTGGATAGGATAGCGAAATTGTGTGCTAATGTGAATGGTGGGGCAGGCATTGAAAAGAGGCAATAGATTCCATGCATCGTACATCTGCACTAGCTTCTTCATCATAATTCAAGTACATTATTCAATAGCATTAGTAGAGGCACTTCAATTGGAGAAAAAGAGTGCTATCAAGAAAATGAAGTCCAACGCACTATGTCTGTAACAAAGGATCTAACCTCGTACCACAAGGGCATTTACTATGACATGTCTAGATTTGCTTAGAGAGCATAACATGCCATTATAGACGAGAAATCATTCAATAGCATGAGTAGCAGCACTTCAATTGGAAGAAAGGAGTAGCATCAAGAACATCAATTCCAGCACACTTAAGTCCATGTACTCTACCAAATGAAGGATCTATCTTCATAGATAAGGGTATATCGGTATAACCTACCTAGAGATGTTTAGGCCCTATAATTAAGCGAGAGAAAGTACATTTATACTATTTCCTTTATCATAATGAAAGCACATTATTCAATAGCATGGACTTCAGTTGGAAAACAAAGGAGTATCACCTTCAGGAACATCAAGTACAACATAACACATGACCTATCTAGAGTCGCTTAGAAAGCATAACACATCATCACCGACAATGAATTATTCAATAGCATGAGCAACAACCCTTGAATTGGAAAAAAAAAAACTAGCGCCATCAGGAACATCAAGTCCAACAAAACACACGGCCTATCTAGAGTTGCTTGGAAAGCATAGCACATGATCATAGACAAAGAATTATTAGATAGCACGAGTAGCATCACTTCAATTGGGAAAAAAGAGTAGCATCATCAGGAACATCAACTCCAGCGCATTAAGTTCGCGTACTCTACAATGGATCTATCCTCATACTGCGGGAAAAAAACCCTAGTCCATGTAAACATCATCATAGACAAGGCAATGAGTTAATCCGTGCAGGAAAAAACAAGATTACTGAACAAGATTGCAGATCATTTTCAGGGGTCATTATCAAGTTAATCCGTGCAGAAATGACGCAACAAGATTGTTGAACAATTCAGCAGATGCATGACAAAAAACCCTAATTCTTGACCAAGCGTTTTCCAAAGTCCATGTAAACATCATCATAGACAAGCCAATGAGTTAATCCGTGCAGAAAAAATCAAGATTATGGAACAAGATTACTGAACAAGAATGCAGATCATTTTCAGGGGCCATTATCACGTTAATCCGTGCAGAAATGACGCAGCAAGATTACTGAACAATTCAGCATACACATGACAAAAAACCTTGATTCGTGACCAAGCATTTTCCAAAATTGCTTCCAATGGTTCGCCTTAGATGAGTTGGAACTATAAAATTTACAATAACAACAGCTACCGAAGAACGATTCTTACCACAATGTCGGCCATTTTTCAAAAGTATCAGCTTGGAAACTTACTCCCTCGACCCTCGGTGTCTTGCGTAGAAGATGAAGGGGTTCAGGGTAGATTGGGATTTGTTGGGGGGTTTGGGAGATAGATACTGGTCATACTCCTTTACAAAACCTCTAATCACAATCACATTTATTTATTTTGTAAATAATACTGTATGGAGTAAGATGTAACTAAGGCTCCGTTTGGATTAGACATGGCCACGGGTCCGACCCGCCGGGTCGGCAACCCGGGGTCATGCCCTGACCCGGGATTCACACGGGTCGGTGGGTTTGGGTCACCCGCCGGGTCGACAGGTTGGCGGGTCGGAGTCCCGGGTCAGCCACGTGGCGGTGAAATGTGGAAATAGGCCGACCCGCCAACAAGTCACATTATTTTATTTTTTTAAAAAAAAAATTAACTATTAAAAATAAATAAATAAATAATATGTGAAGATAAAATCTTCACAACACATTTTATCACTTTGATATGAAGTGTTAAAAATGTGGGAAGATTTTATATCTACATAACAAATCTTTCATCCATAATGATTTCAATGTGGGAGGTAAGAGAAAAAAATATGAGGATATATTTTTTCTCAAACTTCATTTCCAATGTAGGAAATGTAGGAAACAAGTGAAGTGAGAGAAATAGGATAGTGGGATACATATATATAGCCTCATGACTTCTTATTCTAACTCCATATTTTCGATGTGGGATGCAGTGGTTGTCCTACATTGGAAATGAGGGGATGGAAGGAAGACTTCCAAGTCTATAAAAGGAGAAGAATGGGAGATTATTTGTCTCACATTGCCATTGCATATTAGTTTATGTAATATTATAAATATGAATTATTCTAATAATAATTTATATAATTTACATAATAATTATAAATTTATTTTTTTAAATAAAATTTTCAAAAAAAAATATTGAAATGAAGGGTTGACCCGCTGGGTCGACCCGGGTCGGACGCGCCGGGTCACGGGTTCTAATTCCCTCGATCCTAACCCTGACCGTCAACCCGAGTCGACCCTCGGGCCCGTGGACCCTGACCCGGCAGGTCACGGGTCGACCCGTGACTCCTGGCCATGTGTAGTTTGGATGGGCAAGTAATTATGTTTTATAATTATTATGCGTTATGGGGTAAAAATAATTAAGTTTTGTTTGGGATATGTGCTAAAGTCTTGTCATTTCCCCCTCTCTTTCATCTTCCCCTATGGCCTATCTCCCTTTTTATATGAAGCTTCGACACCTTACTTCCTTTTTGTGTGATGTCACCGCCACCGTTGCAGGAGTCGCCAGATGCTATCAACCCGGAGAAGTCTATTACACCTATAGTAGGGCCGGACCTGAGATTTCGAATGTCCGAGGTGAGATAAAAAAAAATTGGGCCCTCCTACTTTAGCTACTTGAACAAGTGCTTTATTATATATAATTTGTAAATTATACATATGATATGAACATTACCCTTCTGATATATATGATGAAAATTTCAATCCCCTTTTTTTTGATTAAGTAAGAAATCGAGGGTTAGACATGCATGACTCCTCAAGAGGCCGACAAAATTGGCAGACGACGAACCGTCAAACATACAACGAAAAATAAAACCAGCGCTAAACAAAAGTGGCAAGCAAATAAAACCAGATGAACAAACGAGCCTAATCCAACAACGATGAGGACAACATAGACTAAACCCGAAGCCAAGTGCAACCAAGCAATGACACCACTGGCCAGCGATACAACAGTTGTCCCTGTGGGCGATGAAGACGAACCTCCAAGGAAATTTCCGGAACACGGAGTCGCCTCGATACACACCGTCTCCTCCCCAGCCAAACCTGACACTGGACGCCAGAGTCCCAACTCAGACTAGGGCCGCCAAGAACAACCGAAAACGCTGCCGAGAACAACCTTGCAAGACGCACCAAAAAAACCTTTCGGGATTTAAGCAAGACTCTTTCGGGATTTTAATCAAGCCCTTTCGGGATAAGATTTTCATTCTTTTGTTTTTTTTTAATACATAGGCTGCCTCGGCCCCAAGGAATTTTCTTGGGCCCAAAGCACAATCTGATTGGGCCTAACTTAACACCATTGGGCCACCTCGGGCCCAAGGAAACCCAAGGACCCAAAAAGAGCAGAGAGGAGTAGCAATGAGTAACAATTCACAGTAAAACCCGACGACGCAAACCCCGACAACCAGTGGCCAGAGCCCATCGACGCCGGCGATGAAAAAAAGGGAGCACTACCGAAAGTGGCTGAAAGACACCGCCCTGCCCTTGGTGAACATCGAGTGAACAGATGAGGCTGAAAGAGAGGGAGTCGAAGGTTTGAACTGGTTTCAAGAAATCATCGAAAGAGCCGAAATCGTTGGACCACAAGGCGAGATCGGAGAACCGGGGAAACGAAACCACCAACAGCAGGGTCGATCGAAGTCGCTGAGAAGGTGATTTGGGGATCAAGGGATTCGAAATTACAAAGCCCCAACACAGACGGTAGACGAGGAAGAGGGTGAAGTCGGGGGACGACGCCAACCCCACCAAAAAACACCCAAGGGGCTGAGGAGCCAACGACAGACCGGAGATCCAATCCTACTCAGCGAGGACGAGGACCACCACCACCGATTTCAACAAAAACCAGCCCCAAGAAAGAAGGAAAGGTCGATTACGAAGAAGACAAACCATAAAATAAGTTGTTTTGAAGAGATAGATTGATTTGACGAGGGTGGCAATGAGCAGGGATTACAACAGAAATTTGGACAAGTTCTACAGAGAAGGCAGAGGCCTTCTCTCTAGAACGGGGTTTAGAAATGCATGTGATAAAATCTAAGGAGGGGGACATAAAGTTTCAATCCCTTTGTCAGCAGCTAGATCAATAGATTATCAAGAAGTGTTAATTCTTATTAATAATTATTGTAAACTATAATAATATTTTTTTGAATATTAACTAGAATTATTAATTCACTTTGTCTACCCATAATCTATTATGTAAATTAATTTTATCTATTTTTACTTAAATATAGCATTTTTTGTATTGAGTAAAAATTCGGATGCGAAAAAAATGCTATCCGATAGCATCCTTGCGGATGAGGTCGACAAGACCTGGATCAGTGTGTAAAGTAGGCTTAAAGGCAACATGAGCAAGGTGTGCAACCTTATATGCCACACAGTTGCCTTTACGAAGGATGTGAGAAAACGACACTTCGTAAAACCCTGTAAGTAGAGTGCTAATGTCTGACATTATTAGCTCAATTTCCCATGAACATTTGATTTTGAACTTTAGATAGTTAATGATGATTAATGAATCACCCTCAATAATAAGTTTAGGAATTTTCATTTCTAGAGCTCTCATAATCCATTCTCTTACTGCCAAGGCTTCAGACATTAAAGGGGACTGAAATCCAATTAGATTACTCCATATTGCCAGCGATTGCACTGTGTCATTACGAATAATGTACCCAATCGAGCTTTACCGTTGTTTTGATGCGGATCCATCGAAATTTAATTTCATTTTCCTGCTCGGTGTCATTACGAATAATGTACCCATTTTTCTTAGGAGTATTTAGTCTGTGATTTAACTCATTGTTACCTCTTATGTCATGTTTTTCTGCTTTGTTCCATTCACTAACGTATGAATCGACTATTTTCACAAACCCTTCTTTGTTTGGCACTTTTTGTTGTTGGAAAATTAATTTGTTACCTACTATCTAGATAGTCCACCAGTGGAAAGCCAGCTTTTGTTTTTGTTGAGGGGTTAATAACCTATCTAGTTAATATGCCATTATTGATTCAATATTTCTTGATGTCCTGATGTAGTTTGAAACTTCCGATTTCACTTTTGATGATAGGCTTGAACAACAGAATGAGTATTTGCATTTGAAGAGTAGGTGAGTGGCATCTTTCTCATGGTGATTACACATAGCACAGTAAGGTGGAATCGCGATGCCTCGTCTAGATAGTCGAGCAGCAGTCGAGAGTCCATTATGACAACTTTTCACATGAAATTCTTGATCTTAGGGGGAACGTTAGTTTTTCAAATCCATGCATTATTGTCTTCTGACAACATGGTGGCTTTTGTATTGAGTTTGCCACCAGTACATTCTGTCTTGTATTTGATTTGTTGGGAGAGGAATCTCTGCTATCTCTTGTGCAATTCCAATTGGCATTACTGACCTAAGTTTCTCCACATTCCACGCCCCGTTTCGGATATATTGATCGATCGTTTCCTCCCAGTTGATTTTACTTGGCTCAAGGCAAATACTTTGGATTTTTTTAACGGGAGCCCAATTGTCCTTCCAAAACTTGATAGATTTGTCATCCCATACTGACCATGCAAGACCTTCCTTAAATGGCTGAATTAGTTTCCGAAGTTGCGTCCATTGCCATGATGCATTTCCTTTCTTTTCAAAATTTAGCGTTGGTGTCGATTTCAGATATTTATGATTAATAATTTATGATTATTTGGTTCTTTAATAATTTTCCATATTAGCTTCATTTGTAATGCCTCGTTCATTTCTTTTATTTTTCGTAATCCAATACCCCCATCCGCTTTTGGTCTACACACTTTATTCCATCCTATTAGGGGTTTATATTGGAGGTCCTTATTCCAAAAAAAAAGTCCTATTGATTTTATCTAGTGTTGAGTGTATTGACACTGGGAGCATAAAACTTTGCATAGCAAAAAGAGGTTTTGAGGCCAAATTCGAATTGATTAATACAAACCTACCGTGTTGGGATAGTGAATCAGCCCTTTATTTGGACAATTGACTGGTTGTCTTGCCAATAATTTCTTCAAATGTCTTTTTGTTCACTCTTCCATTAACGATTGGACATCCCAAATACTTATCAAGTTTGGTGTGCTTCGAGATATTTAGGCATCCTTCTATGGTTGATATTCGTGAAGCAAGAATACATGGGGATCCTTGAAAAGCATACTTGTTGTAATTTACTTTTTGTCCTGACAGTCGGCATAATTCATCAATGATAGTTCTAAATTTTTTTGTATGTTGACATGTTTCCTTTTGCGAAGACAATGATATAATCAGCAAATGCCAAAAACGGAATCCTTGGACCGGAATGACCAAACCGGAAGCCAATGCCAGATTGGTTGAGATTGGATTCCAAAGTTAGTTTTTTAGAAAGAACTTCTGCACCGAAAATGAAAAAAAAGGGGACAGGGGGTCACCTTGTCTTAGGCCTCTATATGGCTTAAAAACCTCTGTTAGCCCATTATTGACTAGTACAGAAATTGAAACTGTTGTTACACATTCCATGATCAATTTGATAACTTGCTAGTTAAACCCGAATTTCCTCATTATTGCCTCAGTGGATGTCTAGTGGACCCGATCATAAGTTTTCTCCATATCCAGTTTAATAACTAGCCATCCATCTGCCCCCTTTCTAGATTAAAAAGAGTGAAAAATCTCGTGTGCAATCAATATATTGTCTTGAATAGCTATGTCAGAGACAAATGCTCCTTGAAACGGATGAATTAACTTCCCGATCACTTTCTTAAGTCTCTTCGTTAAAATTCTCGATATTATTTTGTAGATTGTAGAACATAAACTAATGGGTCTATAATATGTCGTTTTGGAAGGATTGCCACCTTTCGGCCGAAGAGTGATGAAAGTATGATTAATCTGTCGGAGTAGCCTTCCCGAGTAGAAAAAGGCGTTGATAGCTTTAAGGACATCATTACCAACAATGTCCCAATACGATTTATAGAACTCAATTTTCATTACATCAGGTCCCGTGGATTTGTTGAATCCTAAAGACCAGACTACACTTTTTATTTCTCCGTTAGATGGTTGCTGGATAAGTGTCCTATTTTCTTCTTCCGTGATAGAGTGTGGAATTAGGTCAAGGTACTCATCAAGAAGTGCCATGTTTATCTGCTCTTTTGAGAACCGTCTTTCAAAGTCATTTTTAATTTAACGCCGAATATTTTTCTCTCCTATAATTTGTGTTCCAAAAGTTGTAGTAATATTTCTTATTATTTTCCTATTTTGTCTCCTAGAAGCCACTCTATGAAAATAAGCCGTATTTGAATCAGCAAGCCTGAGATGTTTTGACTTTGCACGTTGTCCCCAATACTCTTTATGGAATTGCAAAAGCTTTTCTTTTTTAGTAATCAGTTGTTTTTCGATAGAATTACCATTACCCGGCCTAGATCCACTATTGGATTGGATGCTAACTAGCTCTTTTTCCACAAGTTGTATTTGACGAAAGATATATTTCCAAAGGAGTTCCTATTCCATTCTTTAGCATTTCCTTTTAGAACTTTTGTTTTATACATTAGCCTATACATTGCCGAACCATTGCACTTGATTCTCCATACTTGTTTGAAAATATTCCGGAAATCCCTTCTTTGTAGCCACATATTTTCAAACTTAAATAGAGGTGGCGTAAAAATATAGCAAAATTGATATCAATGGATAGATAAAATTTATTCATGTTCAAATATATATATTTTTATGTTTATTTACTTTTAAAATTAAGGCATATTCATTTTATTTAAGTCATATTCACAGTAGATAATATTTCGTAAGTTTATATTGTGGATTGCAGATGAATAGTATCCTACAAAGTAATGATACAATGTCAATTAATGTTGTGCCGCGTGTCCCTTTGCTATAGGTGTCCTTCATTTTAATCTTGTAGTGCATTTTTTCCTTTTAACTTTTTGATGTCCTTCCTTTTTAGCTATGATACCCTGAAACTCCATTTCATAGCGGTTTCGCGTTTCTGCATATGAAGAAACTTCGAAACTCTGAGGAAACACCTCATAAACGTTTCCGAAAGGTTAGAAACTTTGACCGTTTCGTTGACCAAAAAATTCTAAAACTTTGACCATTTCCGTTTGGTCAGAAACGTTTATGAGTTTCCAGGTGACGTTTCCACTAATTTTGTAGTAAAAATAAAATCAAACTCTAAATCATACTTTCCCTTCCTCTCGTCTGAAACTCCCGTTTCTTTCTATCCTTGCCGTCTACTTCTCCTCCATTTTTAGTCCTCCCTCCTCTCACTTGCTCGATGCTCTCTCCCTCTAAGCTCTCTTCGGTAAACCTTCACTTGTACAACTTTCTCTTAATAAGTCAGAACTTAAGGAAGAGTTAGCTAAGTAGAAGATTGATGTTGGATTGATTACTTTGTGTTGTTCTTGATTATGTTGTTATTTTAAAACCAAGTTCCTTTATTTTGTTGGTTTGCAAGACATTTAATATATTTGAGATGTCTGTATTGATTTATGTTAAGGAGTAAGAACACTGTCTATCACGGTATTGAATACTTTAATTTGTAGCCTTAATGATGCATTCAATGTGTATCACTTGGTGATATGTTTATTGCTCTTATTTAGACCTTTAAATGAACATATAATTCATATTGTCGTTTCCTCGGCGTTTTCGTTTCCTACAAATTTTGAATTGTCGTTTCTCCGTTTCCCTTTCCGTTTCCCTTTCGGTTTCCGTTTCTGTTTCCGTGTAACATAGCTTTTTGGTATCCTTCATTTTAATATTGCGGGCTTTAGTTTTCCCTTTTAACTTTTTTTTTCCGTTCTTTCCTTTTTTTCATTTGTTTTCCACATATATACACATGAAAACTTTGGGCCCCGTGGGATATTGTGCCTGAGGCGAGAGCCTGTTGGGCCTCGCCTGAGGTCCGCCTCAGCATAATAAGAACCTGCACAATGCAAAAAGTCAACGGCTTTGTCATGAATCGGATATCGGATATGTGTGTAAGCAGTTGATGAGCCCATGATAAAAGATGGAGTGTCCGGATCCTCTCCTTATATTAGGAGGCATAATAGGTAATCTCCATTCTCCACAATCCAAAGAATTTAATTGGCATGATTATACAATTTCTTTGATTTTTAAAAAAAACCCACCTACAACCTATCATCTTCATCCCCGCGTACATATTCTCTAGATTTTCGAGTTGAAAGAAATAAAGAATCGATTCAATAAACGTTAAGCCTTAAACATATACTATTTGATTATCATAACCGTTCAAATTGAGATGTTGCTTATAAGTATGATGTTGAGTTATGAAAAATTAGATATGTGTGAATTTGAAGAGATTATCAAATAAAAGATTAAACCTATGTTCTTTATTTAAACTTTAAATAATATATGGACCCATAGACAATGAACTTGAAATGGTTAAAATGTTAACTTGAAACAAAATTTGGAAGATTATGATGGAAATACAATTAAAGAAGGCCCATTTATCAGTTTGAGTGGTTTTGCTTGACTAATAGGCGTAACTGGTATCATTGTATTATTTTCTGAGTATGATATTGCCTGATGAGAAATTTTATTCATGGTCTTCGAGTGAAAAATACAGTGATAGATATGTATATCAAGTCTGGCAGCTTATTGCATGCCTACAAGAAACTTAGTGAGATGGAACTTGATAACTGCTGGTTATGGGTCTCGGGATGAGTGCCTCGAAGTACTCAAACTTTTCCTATCTCTGATCACATCCTATAGCCCCGGCTAAGTTAATTTGAATTGAAAATTGACCACTGTATCAACGGTGGTGATCTGTTAGACCGTGCTGTCATTTAGAAGAATAAAAATATGGTTTCTGAAAATCTTAATGTTGGATGATAAGATAAGCACAAATAGTTGCTTAGAAACAACAAACTATTTTCCAAAATCCATACCAAATGTCAACAGACCATCTCTAACTTCATTTCTTTAAAATCAATCAAAATTACACCATGTAACCATCTATTGTCACACGTGTAACTATGATATCCTTATTTAGTTAGAGCAACCCCAACAAATATGGTAAAAATTCTCTAAAATAGAGATTAAAATGTCTAAATCTCTAAAAACAAATTTAGTCCAACTCCAACAACTTCTCTATTTTACATATTTTTACATTTATTATACACTATAATAAATACATAAATTTATAATATATTAAATGTAGTATTTATTAAGAAAATTTATAATATACTAAATCCTCCCATCTTATTTTCTGAGTTGAAGCCGTTTGTAGCATCTCGTAGTTCCTTATATTTGTAAAGCTTCACATGGTCTATGCCTAAGACTTCTGTTGACATATGCAAGGAAATGCACCAAAATCAGAATATCATATTGTGTTATAATTTGAGGAATATCTTGGGTTACCTTCATCGAATTCATATGCTACCGAATAACCAGGGAATGAAATATTTCTATAATCTTGAATTGAGCTTAGAATTAAGAGCAGATAAGCTTCATGCATCAATTCTAATAAGATCTATCAAAAGATGAATAGCTGATAAAAACCCACTTCAGAAACATTCAGTAAAATGTAAATAAGAATAGAAAACACGCAATTGAACGACATATGACCCACAACTTAGCAAGAATGTAGAAAATGAGAGGAACCCATATGAGATAAATAAACGAAATTTAAACAAATGGTGTTGAGAGGAGGAACATAGGGGTTTTGAGGTGAGGAGAAGGTAAGTTTCGACGGGAACAACATATAGCGAACAAAAAAAAAGGGTAATCGAACAACAATTGAACAACATATAGCAAACAGTGAAATCGAACAACATAAAACTAGTGAACAACAATCGACAAGCAGTTAACTAGCGAACAACATAAAATTAGCTAACAGTGAAATGAAATCAGTGAAATAACACAGAGCTTGTATTGACAGAACATATAATTAGCGAACAACAATCAAACAACAATCGAAAAGCAATTCAACACAAAGCTTGATGCGTTTGGCCAGTTCTGTGTGTTCACAACAATACAACAACAACATATCGACTCCCGACCAGCAATTCAACAATCGAACAACAATTCAACAAGAAATCTACACAGAGTGGCCAACAATCGACAACAAATACAACAATAGAAATCGACAACGACAATCGAATAATCAACGAATCAAGAACGGGGTTTGACAGGGGTGAATTGTAGGAAGGCGGCCATGTTATGGTCGGGAAGGGGCCAAGTCAGCCGAATATGGCAACGACAGGGTTGGAGCCGGAGCTTGAGAGGTAGACGACAAATTGTTTCTATGTTGAACAAATTGATGGAGCGGTGACCTTTCTTGCCTAGATTCCCAAAACATTTAATTTTACAGTTTCTCTATTTCACTCATCTCTTTCTCTAAATTTAGAGAAATTTTTTCTCTTTCTCCCAATTTCTCTATTTTACAGGTCAATATAGAGGGACCGTTAGGACTGTAAAATACTCATTTTCTCTAAATTCTAGAGATTTTTCTATTTTACATCATCTGTTAGGCTTGCTCTTAAGAGAGATGTACCAAAAGATGCACACAAATTTATTAAAGACAGTAAATGTTGTCAAATTCCAAGAACAAAATTCAAGTTTAACTCGACTTGAGCCGATCTTTGAATCAAGTTTGAAAAATGTGCAAATACTTAGTCATTTACTAAATGAAGCTCGAACCGAGCTTTTATTGAGCAGAACCCGAGTCAAACATGAGTTACCGTGGTATATATTATAAGACCGTCTACCGTAAAATGTACCAACACTTGTTGGTTATCTAAACGTTGGTTACCTAAACGTTGGTTACCGATCGATTTATCGATTACCAAAACTTATTGGTACAGTTCGGTAGTCAGTTGGTATGGTAAAAAAACTACAGGATCGTTATCTATTTTTAGTTCATTGGTTCTCACTTCTAGATCAAAGTTTTTATAGACTCAATTTTTGTAAAGAAATAATTCTCATAGAAGAAGACGAGTACGTAGGTTTCTAAAAAACCAAACGGACCCCAAATAGATGGCCCTCGTGCATGCCTTTTTTTTTTTTATCACCAAGCCAACAAATTTTCTAATGTTACTAATAGTGTCGGATCTGCGGGGGCTTGGGATGGCTGAAGCCAACACATTTCCTAATGTTACTAACACATTTCGGAAGCCCCCTTAGCCCGGAAGAAAAACGTAAACAAGAAAAAATTATTTTGGATTTTTTGGTAATTTTTTACTAATTTTATGGATAAAAAAAAATATAAAAGGGGTAAGGAATCATAAAAACACCTTAGCTTAGTTAGTAAGAAGGGGTATTTATTACCTAGAGGTCATGGTTTCAAATCCTTGTAGCCTCACTTTTTATATAATTTTTCTTTCTTAGTTTTCTTCTATTAAAAATCCCTAATTAAATGACAAATTTAAAATTTTCTCCAATATATTTAAATAAAAACATTATTTTCCATATATATATATATATAAACATTAAAAATCCCTAAGAAGGGGTATTTATTACCTATATATCTTTTTGTAATAATTTAGGTTTTTCCAACTCAAAATGACTATTCAAATCCTTTTAGCCTCACTTTTTTTTTATAATTTTTGTTTCTATTAGTTTTCTTCTATTAAAAATGTCTAAATTAATAAGAAAGAGGGAATTAAAGGAAATAACCCTTGCCCCGGTTTGGTTTGCACGCCTAACCCACTAACCGTTTGTAATTGCAAGGTTTAGACCCCCCCCCCTTAAAAATGGCAAGGTAGCCGGTTGGAATAAGGGTGTTGAAACCGGTTGTTGGGGGTCATTAAAGAAGGGAGAGAGCGTGGGAGGGAGGAGGAGAGAGAGGACAGTTTTTAAAAACCCGTCACTTCTAACTGTGTAAAACAGAGAGGAAGGAGGGCATAAGGCACGAAACCGCCATTCTTGTTACGAGAAAGGAGAAGAAGAAGGCAAAGGAAGAAGATGAACCTGGGAGTAAGGAGGAGAAGAAGCCGACGGATTGCAAGCCAGTAAATCCGATAACCTGTAGAAGACGACCTTGTGGGCGTTTAGAAGAGAGGGACCGACGATTTTCAAGTAAGTAAACCCTAACTCTACTGATTTAGTACGGATTGCAGAAATTGAAAGGATTAGGGACCAATTGAAGAACCTAATTTGTTTGCCATGGTTTGCAATTGGATGAAAGAACGGGTGGAATATCCGCCCTTGTCATGTGCGATGTAACCGGCGTCTAGTATGAAAACAATGGGTGAAAATAAGGGAACGGGGGTGTTCGAGTCGGGGAGAGAATGGAAGTACCATTGTGGTGATGACATGGTAAAGGCCTTGAATGAGGAAGCAAATTAGGGGAAATCGATACATGTATTGTGTGAATATTTGGGAAATTGGTGAAATTGGGGAAAATGTGAGAATTGGGGAAATTGGTGAGATTGGGGAAATTGGAAAGATTTTTATAGATAGAGGGAAATCGGGGAACCTTTATGTGGGTAAAAAAAATATCAGGAACAAGTTATTGAATGTAAATGCTGTTACATTGTAACATGTCATGTTTTGAATATTTAGTTGCCATGTTTAATAGGTTTACTGTCATGTTTAAATGAAAAATTGTGAGACATATATTTTGTGGAAGCTATAAAATGGTTACAGTGCTCAGGTGATAAGTATAGGGTAAGGTATGGTGAGGCTAGAAATTTACTGTCGTTTGTGATAAGTATATGGTAGGAAATGGTGTATGTCATGTTAAAATGGTCACATGACATGTTAAAATGGTCACATGACATGTGAAATGAACTTACCGTCATGTGCATTGTGACTGGTGTGATGAAAATGTGCAAATGTTTGAATAATGCTAAAGTATTGCAAGGTATCAAACAAGAACATGGATGGTTCAGGAGAAAGAAGGATAACGCAGACACCGACAACATGCGAGGTATGGTTTGGGTAGTGTCGATCAAGGGTAGAGTGTTTTACAGATGAGTCGCTCTAATATTCCACCCCACCGTACAGGCGATATATGTCGTCCCCGAGGACTAGCATTTCAAGTGCAGGTGCAACCAATACGACAGGCCCTAGGTCCTTTCAAAGCTAGACCAGTACCTGAGCACCTCAGACTGGAAGCGTCTGTGTGAAAGCCAGTTTGGCAGCATTGCAAGGCTCGGTGCCAAAGTTGAGTTCTCAGCACATCTAGTCCACTACGTCCTGCAGCGGCAGCTACGGTTGAAAAAGGAGCATGAAACCTGGTACATGATCTAGGGGTCCATAGTCCGGTTCTCCATCGCAGAGTTCGTGCTAGTGACCGAACTGAAGTGCTCGTCAAACGTGCTGCGGACCGTGGACACTGAGGCGGACAAGGCTGCCTGCTTAGATTTCTTAGGGACGGAGAAGATGAGGATGGAGGACTTTGAGACGGAGTACAAAGTGGCGATCAAGTCCGAGCGTTCTGCCGCCAAGCGCTTTAAGTTCGCGCTCATAATGCTGGTGGAGGCGGTGCTCTTTGCGAAGGAACCTCGCAACTTTATTCACGGGTGGGTTGTAAACATGGTGTCTGACACTAAGGCGTTCTTGCGTTACCCGTGGGGACGACTGTGCTACGAACGAACCCACGAGTTCCTCTACCGGGCTGTTGAGCGCAAGCTCCAGCACGGGGTCAGCAGCTCTCGCCCGTCGTACTTGTTAGGAGGCTTCCCCCCAAGCCCGCCCTTAGGGTGGACCAAGTGGTCCGATCGCACAGGGCCCCCAAATTTCCGAGGCCCCAAAATATACGAATCGGACCTTTTTTTTTGAATTTTTTTTAACCTAATTCTCTATTGCAATTAAAAAAAGATGGTTTATTGGGCAATTTTACAACACTCGAATTCTTTCATAATAATAATAAAAAAAGATGGTATTCTTCTATCAAAAGAGCGAGAGAGAAAGAGTAGGGCCCTGCCGAAGACTTTGTTTTTGTTACAAGAATGAAAATTCAAAGTTGTTTGTTATTTTAATCAAGTGTTTGATATATTATATGTAAAAATTAAGATTATTATAATTATAAAACAACTTTTATATTTTTTGTGTTATACTGTATTTTTTTTTATTATCAGGGCCTAATATTTATTATAGAACAGGGCCCCGATAATCGTAGGACCGGCCCTGCTTCCCCCTTGCATTCCAGGTATGTACATAAAGCTCACAGGAGAAATAATGATTTTAACTGGACACTGGATCCTGGTAACTGGACATAGGCACTGTGCATTGCAAAATGCAAACTAAACACGATTAAATGCAAAGTGTCGACCTGTCATCACCTGGTTTTTTTTTTTGTAGTTGTGGGTGTACGAGGCTCTGCGCCCAGTTGCAAGACAATTTACTGAGACTAGCGACAACATAATCTACCCTCGGTGCATGCGGTACAAGTCGAAAGAGCACAATATCATGTACGATTCTCTTGCCTCCCTCATCCAGCAGTCGAAGGACGAGTTGGGCATGTTCGACGAGGTGGACGCTGTTCGGACAGTCCTCCTTCCGGATGCCGAGGAGGTGAGGAAGGGGGTTATCTTTGGCGCCGTGTTCGCGACAGAGAAGCCGGATAAGTTCTTCGACGACCTCGTGGTGGAGTATAAAGCGAAACATGTGCCGAGCACGATGGAAGCATCCGGGCCAGGCACGCAAGGTGAGGGAAGTACGATGGCTACCCAAGTGGATGTGTCAAGGATTTTGTCTAAGATGGATGATCTGGGGACGAGCATATTGGCAACGTTCAACGAGAGGATGCAAAGGATTGAGGCGGCGATGCTGGAGCTGAGAAGGGAGGTGAGGGGGAAGAAGCGAGGCGAGGAAGAGGTGACACACTCGCAGGACAGGCATGGAACTTATGGTGAGGAAACCGAATATGTTGAGTTGCAGTCGAAGGAGGTAAGATGTTCAATTTGTCATGTCAATATCCATAACCGTCATGTATAACAATATAGACGTCATGTATAACAATATAGGCGTCATGGTAACATACCATTCCCATATTTGGGTAGGGTGAGGAAACAATTAAGGAAATGAGCCAGAAATCGGGTACTGATGCAGGTGAAGATGAAACCACCAAGACAACCTATGAGGTAAGTATTCTAACTGAACTCATAATCTGAAGGAGATGCGTAAGAGTAAGGGACCAGTCCATGGGGAGACCGAAATGGAGAAGGATGCTGATCCACAAGAACCCCCCTAAGAAACACCCACCACAGAGGTAAGTCATCCCTGTCGTTCTGCGATGTGAGTGTTGATAATGGTGTCGACACTAAGTTCATTCGCATATTTGAATAGGGTGATGAAGTGTTGAAGGAAAAGGGTCAGACTGATAGCACAGGGCAACCTGAAATGGTAAGAGCGATCGGTGTTGAGCAAGTAGCAGCCACCACCAAAGTCACAAGTGTTGAGGTAAGCCATCTGCCGCCCAGTGTCATGTGAAGTTCGTTAGTTGTCATGTCAACAATCTTTTTCTGTCATGTAGGCGGACCGGGCTAATGAGGATGAGGTGTTAGCTGAGGGGTCTAAGACTGTGGCACAAGGGCCTAGGGCCACGTCAACCATCTCTGAGCCAGAAGCACCCACGACACAGACAACCTCTGAGTTTGGTCGTGTTAATGGTACTGTCATGTGATATCACGTATGTGTCATGTTATTTTAAGTTTGTGTCATGTAAACCACCATAGGAGGCTCATGATGAGGCCATCGTTCCCCTTCAGCGTAAGGGCGGAAGGGTAAGGCGAGTGCGTGCGACGTTAGAGGGCCACAAAGTCACTCAGCCGATGAAGAAGCCGCGTGTCGAGAAGGGGAACAAGGAAAATTAGGTGGTTGATGACGTGACGAAAGGGGCCGAAGAAGACGCGGGGCGCCAAGGGGAAGAAGGTCATTGTGGGGGTTGACGTCGTGGCCTTGGGCCTGATGACCAGGGCCGACGTGGACGCCTTTTCCGTTTGGTTGACCACCGACGACGCCCAAGGGACTAACCCCGCACGTACAATGATGGGCACCCTCCTCTAGAGGGATTTCTTCGGGGACTTGAAAACGCCAAAGAAAATGGTGGGCTCAGAGGTAAAGTCCGCCCACCAGTGATCCGATAACATGACAATTTTGATGTTGACTGGACACATGTTTCTTTTTTGCAGCATATCGACCAAGCATGCGGCATCCTCCGAAAGGAGGTAGCCAACGAGTCGAAGTACGCAAGCGTCGCAGTCGTCGACCCCTACTTCGGGGTACTGCTGCAGACACATACCAGCATGAAAGTCGACGAGGAGTTGGAGTACTACTTCAGCGGTATGTTGCCTGAGAGGTGTACGAAGCCTTGGGCCAGCGTCGTCCGCGTGTTGGCCCCCTGGAATCTGAAGGACAACCACTGGGTTGCGCTGGAGATCGACCTGGCCGAGTGGACTATCCATGTGTATGATCCGGACACTCGTTTGACTCCCGAGCGACATTTGCCCGACGTTCTGAAGCCCATCACGCACACCCTGCCCCGGCTGATGGATGGCCACCAAGAGCTGCATGTCAAGCATGTAGGGAAACTGCCCCAGCCGTTCAAGTACAACCGTGTGAAGGGGATCCCTCAGAACAAGCAATCGTAAGTCGTCGTTGTCCATCTTCTGATTTATAGTGTAATTGCTGCGAATTTGGTTTCACACATAGACTTTTTGCGACGCAGAGGAGACTCCGGCCCCTACGCTATCCGTTTCATGTAGATGCTCGCATCAGGTGACCGCGCATTCAAAGGGATGGACGACGCCTTCATCGATGCCTACCGCCTAGTCCTTTGTGTCGCCATCTACCACGGTGCCTTCTGACCCAGCCCCGATCCTCAGTAGTCATTGCCTCCGTCTTCAATTACAAGAACATTGTTGGTTGTACTGTTGTCTGGACATGTTGTTGGTGGCTTGAACATTTGTGCTTTCGTAGAATTTAATTTGGTTGACTTTGTTATCGACGGTATGTCGTTTTGGGAAACCTAGGGCTCAAGTTTTGAAACTATGATGTCATGTTATTTTTGAAACTCTGTTATCATGTAGGTCGTACGATGGTTGACACTTATATATTTACGTCGTCCGCATTTCCATTAAAAATGCACAATTAAAACATGTCATGTCCAAAATATCACCTGCCAAGTTAATATTACTGCATGTCATGTACAAAATTAAATAGCTGCACCCAGGCCCAACAAGCCTTAATAACAAAACATTGTTGGGCGAAGTTCATACTTCAATGTAAAAGGGGGAGCGATAACGTTTTCGAATAAGTGAGCCCTGATTACAAAATGTGGTAAATACCTACTGTCATGTCTTACCCATAATATGTCATGTCAAAATATGTGCCCGTTATGTAATATCCTTCTGGTCGACCAAGTATGGCGCGGGCGGTTACTAGGTGCGGCGCCGTTTCGGGAACTTCCTTTCCCACTGAGACGGGTACCTAGATGTCTTCGGCCTGCCAGGGCATACCTTGATAAGTGGGGGGAGGCAAGTCTAATTAGTGATTGCCTCGGGTACCCTCCAAGTCTCTCGCAACGGGACTGGGTAGATCACGTCCTTGTAGCACGCACGCCACACATCTACCTTTTACAAGTCGTTGACGAGCGAGTACACATCCGTCCTGTGCAATTGGGATGTTGCCATTGGGTGCGCGCATGGGTAGTGGTTGACGTTGAAGCGTCTGCAGCTGCATAAACGTCCTGTTAGGTTTACAAGCCAGATGGAGGTTCCCTTGCGTACCTCGAACTCATTAGGACTCAGCTGTCTGACGACCATGGAAAGGGACTGCACGAAGTTTGCTCTGATGGCGGTACCAACCCAGCCGCTTACGACTTTCCCCTGCTCGCCGCTTGTCTTCCTATGTTTGGAAAACCACGCGCCGACGGTCTCAAGGATGGCATCTACAAGGGTTGTTAGCGGCAAATCCCTAGGATATTTGAACACCGAGTTCAAGCACTCAGAGTTATTAGTGGTTGTGATGTTGTACCTATTCCCAGCGTAGAAAGCCCTTGCCCAGTTGCTGAACCCGGCCTCCTTTAGATATTGGCCCACTCCGGGAACCCGTGCACAGAACTCCGCGTACAACACCTGGAACTCCTCGTACGTGTAACCTTTACACATCGTCATGAACTCTTCTTGCAAGCCCCCACACTTGAACCGGAAGCAGACGTTTTGAAATAAGTGATATGTGCAAATGTCGTGCTTCGCGAATGTGTAGCTATCCCGTATGCCCTTCAGGATGCTCATGTGGCGGTCAGATACCCACACCAGATCAGTTGTGTCTTCAACAACACGCAACATCTGCCAGAAGAAGAACCCCCAAGACCCATCATTCTCGCCGTCAACCATGGCGAAGCCGATGGGGTAAATGTGGTGGTCAGCGTCTTGTGCGGTAGCAAATAGCAAGCACCCTCGAAATTTCCCTTTCAAGAAGCTCCCGTCCACCGATATAACCCGGAGAATAAATATCTTGAGGCGTTAGAGGTGTCATGTCTATTCAAAAGTATGTCATGTCGTATTAATATGATTGTCATGTTTTTAGTATATGAGCGTCATGTTCCATTTACTGAAGGACTGACCTTTCGTAGGTTGGAGATAGCCCTCCGCCACGCTCCAAGACTCACAAATGCATACTTGAATCGCCCATCCGTGTCGCGTTCTATCCTCGTGTACGTCCCAGGGTTGGCCTGCTCCAGCATGTACATGTACGAGTACATGCTCCGATAGCTTTCCTCGTCCGTTCCGTACACGTTGTCCCTCACACTCAACCCGGCTCGGCGCGCCTTCCAGTAGCTGCATGTGACCCCCAGCTGCGACTTCCTCATCCTCTGCACTTGGTCTGGATCGAGGCGCTTCTTTGACCGTCCAAAACTGCACATGCCCATTCACAAACAAGTGTGTCCAGTTTTAATTAACGTATGTTCAGTGTATATAGGTTGTTGTCCAGTTACCATTATTGTATGTCCAGTTACTACCAAGGCATGTCCAGTTTATATCAGTATATGTCCAGTGGAATTTAGGCAAGAGTCCAGTTAAGTTTTACGTATTGGGTCACATACCTTTCGACAATGCGCCGCCCCACCTGCGTGTATGACGCACTACATTTTTTTCTGACCGCCTCGTTCAGCGAGCACGTGTGCTCGTCCACAAGCTTTCGGATCTTCCATAACCCCGTTCCCTTGTAAGTCGAAGCCCGACATGACCACTTGCACTTGGGAGCAGCGCACCCTACAACATACAAGATCGTCGTTGACTTCTTCACCTTCGTCGTGAAGCAGCGAGTCAGACCCGCCCACGCTACGAGTTCCTGCACATCCTCCTTCCTCCGAAACATTTGTCCCCCCCGGAGCTTAATACTGCACTGGATGGGATCCAATGGGTTCCCCGCCACCATTGGTTCACTTTCAGCATGCTTCGGAGAAGTTGTCGACTTCCATTTTCGTCTTTCGTATGCTTCCTCGACTTCCCTCACCGCTCGCTCCGCCTCATAATCCCATGACCAAGACTTCGTCGGACCAGAACTACCGTGTTCAGGTTTAACCACTTTTGGGATTGCATCATCCTCGTCGGAGGAGCTACCAAGGTCAATGGCTCCATCTTCCATGTCACTGCTAACATATATGACCTGCTTCCCACGTTTAACTGCGTCGCCATTCTTTTTCCTCTTCGCAAACTCCAACTCTAACTCCTCACTTATCCCTAACTGTTCAGAAGTCTCTTTTAACTGGACGGCTGTTTGGGTTAACTGGACATCCGATGATTCCAACTGGACATCCAGTTGGTTTACCTCGACAATTTTTTCTCCCAAATCTTCGTCTTCTCCGTCAAGACCCAAGGGGAGATCTGTATTTGTGTGATCTTCTTGGGTCACGGGCGGACCAGTTAACGGCACTACAACATCGTCCAAGCCTGCAGGAGACAAACCACCACCGTCTGAGTCATCCGTTGTCGATCCTTGTGCTTTGGGCATGTCTCCACCAACCTTGCGTCGCAGGGAGACATTGAGGTCGATAGGCCAAATTCGTTCTTCAGACAACCCGTTCACAAACTTTTAGGCCTCCAAGTCTTCGTCATCCCCGATAGAAAACGGCCTGGACCCTTCCTTCTTTGGCTTTACATATGTGAGCTCCACATCATTCCTTCTCCCATCGACATTAAACTTGTCCATCACTTGTTTCTTCAGATTTACATAGTCAATCCTTTCGTCCACCAGCATGGCTTTCTGGCTCCTTGTTCCCCTAAAGACCCAAGTGTCGCCTTCACACGCCCACCATCCTCCAAACAAAAACTGATGATTTTTCCCCTGTTGCATTACATAGGGAGACAAAAATTAATTTATACTACAGTAATTACATATGAACAACACTTACCATACATAGAGACAACACTTACCCATTTTATGTCCGACCAGAGCAATATCCAGTAACTTCCAACACGTGTCCAGTGGGTACGATTTAACTGTCCAATGAAAAGTGGCTTCGTACAAGTAAGCTGTTTACTGAACCCAGGCCCACTTGCTTTTTTTTCAATGGATTCTCTCTCTTTCTTCAGATTTTGTGAATAAAAGTGACGCCCAGAATTTCTCTGATCTCCTTATATAGACCACACATCATTGGACACCTACCCTCTTTCTTCAAATTTTTCTCCAATATATTTAAACAAAAATATTATTTTCTATATATAAATGTAAAAAATCTCACTTTTTTAAATAATTTTTTGTTTTTCCTACTAAAAATGACTATTTAAATAACAAATTTAAGATTTTTTCTAATATATTAATTAAAAAAATAATTTTCATATATATACATATATATATGTATTAAAAAAATAATATTAAAAAAAATTAGCCCCTCCTTAGTAAAATTTCTGGATCCGCCACTAGTTACTAGTATGGTAATGTACAACTAAAAAACCATCAAAATCACCCAAGTGCGAAGATATATAGCATGGAAAGATCCAAAACTCTTGGTAGCTCGTAACACATTAAGAGGGCATTAATTTCTATGTATGAATCATAAAGAAAAAGATGATAGAGTAGGCGAATTGACATACTTGAAACATTTGGGCATGACAAATTGTGTACCTCTTATTGACTTACTGTTGTTCAAAAGCTTGATAGAATTGAAGATTAGAATCCATAACGTCTATTCTATATCATTTATGTATGAAACTGTGCTGACACATAAAACTGAATTGATTGTGAATTCGATCTACTGACCAGAAGATGCTCAAAAGAATAAAATGAGCCACAACAAAGAAAAGAGAACGATCATCACTAGAAACGCGTAGCGAAATATCCTAGAATAGAAACTCTCCCTCTTTGAACACATTCTAAACAGAGTACCCATGATCTCGAGAGAAACCAATGTGCTAAGATCTACAGGATCCTTGAAGCTTTGTATCCAATTCTGATTTTGGAAAAAAAAAAAAGGAAATTAAAAATAGAAATATATATAAATTAAATCTCAGAGAGTTTGTATTTATCTGTTATTGGTTTGATCTAGGGATGGGCATGAGACGGGATGTGACGGGATTGAGCCGGGACGGGACTCGTCCCGCGAAATTTTTACGGGACGGGATCGACACTTTTTTTTCGGGATGGGATCAGGACAGGATGGTGTCTGGACGGGATGGGATCGGAACGGGACGGGCCTTGTCCTGCAAATAAAAATAATAAAATATTATATAAATTTGCAAAGTGAAAAATGCTTTCATAATTCATTAATTTGTATAATATGTTGAATACGGTATTCTTCTCAACTATATTATTCAATAATAATAATAATAATAATATTATTATTATTATACTATTATTAATTCATACAATGATTGTATAATTAATTATAATGTTCAACATATTTGGCTACATTATCTTACTAGATAAGGACGGAAAGGGATTGAGACGAGATTCACCAGATACTGTCTCATTATTGATTGATAGTTGGGAAGAATACCGTATTTAGCTATTTGCCTCTTATAGATCTAAGGCCATGTTTATCAGTTACTATTCAAGATACTAAAATTACTATTTTTTTATTCATCTCTCTCCGCCACATCAGCATAACATCCCTTTCTCACTTTTTCCAGTTTAACAATAGCATCCCTAACATCTCACAATCCATCTTTTTTTTACTAATTCAATTTACGAATATACCCTTCTATAACAATTATTTCCAACATGTTTATAATATGATTATAATATTATATTATCATTTTTATACTAAAATGTAATTATAAAATATTGATTTAAAGTAAAATAGAAAACTTCATTGATTAAAATAAATCATTTTTTTCAAATTACGTCGAAACATATTCAAATTTGATGTCTATGTGTAGAGAAAAATGAATATAGTATTATCGTAATTTTTAATTTTTTTTTTACATTTTACATATCGAAATTAGCATTATTTAAATTTAATTACAATCGGCCAGATTGAATCTGGGCCGTCTATTCCTTTCAATCACAGCCGTCTGTGCCCTCCTCCTGTGGTGTGGCGACATGTGTCCTCCCCCTCTGCAGAGCTGCGTCAGCCTTGGCCACACATGTGGCGACACTTGTCCCTTTTTACTTGCCATTTCCGAAAACAAAAAAAAATCTGACAAGGGTATTAATTACTCCCCATTGGCATCGATGCCAATTAAGCATCTCACAAGCATCCCAAAACCTTTTCCCTCAATATTTTATATTTTTTTTAACCTTTAGCATCTCAAATAGTGAACCGATAAAATTGCTCTAAATGGGTATAATAATAATAATAATAATAATAATAATAATAATAATAATAATAATAATAATAATAATAATAATAATAATAATGCCACGTTATAATTTAAAAAAAGTATTATTACTTATTTTTATTGTTATTATTATAAAATAATTATACTTTACAAGAAAAAAATATAATATGATATAATAATAATATAATACTCCCTCCGTTCCATAATACATGTCCCTTTCCTTTAAGGCACGCTTTTTAATGAGCGGAAAACTCTATAAAATATAATTTTTTAATTGATTTTTTTATATGATATGATACTTATTACTAATGAGTATCATATTATATAAAAAAATTAATTAAAAAAATAATATTTTATAGAGTTTTTCGCTCATTAAAAAGCGTGCCAAAAAGGAAAAGGACATGTATTATGGAACGGAGGGAGTATAATAATAATAATAATAATTTTATTATAAAGTAATATTATTATTAAATTAAATTATAATATTATATAATAATAATATTATTATTATAATCAATTATTATTATAAATTGAAAATTATTATTATAATTATAAATAATATTTTCTCAAATAATAATAATATTATTATTATAAATAAATATTATTATTATTGTAAATGGAAGATTATGATTATAACTATAATATTTTCTCAAAATAATAATACTAATAATATAATATTATTATTTTATAATAATAATAATAATAATAATAATAATAATAATAATAATAATAATATTATTATTATTATTATTATTATTATTATTATTATTATTATTATTATTATTATTATTATAATATGCGGGACTAGACGGGATTCGCGGGATCCCATCGGGATCGCCCGGCGTTTTGTCCTGCATAATTTTTGCGGGATGAGATTCACTATTTTGTCCTAAATCCCACCGGGATCGCGAAGGGATCGGGACGGGACCGAGACGAGATCGGGATTTGCGGGATTTGTGCCTACCCCTAGTTTGATCTGCATTCCGCTAGCCGGATCGACATTTGTAACTCTTCTTCCATTGATTAGGTTGACTTTATCTTCTTCTCTCATGGAAAAACTTTTGGTGCGAACCCTTTTACTTGCATCACGAATAAATACTTCGATCCACGAAAAGACTATGGAACATAAACCCCCAAATCAAATAGGTTATATGAGATTATGCTGATGGAACATATGCGGGATAGGATGCAAAAACCTATGGACGGAAATAGATTCATTTTGTAAAATTGAAAAAATTCAAGTAATTGCTTTACTAGAAACAAAAACTAAAAGACAACCAAAGGAGACAGTTTGGAAAAAAAAAGAAGTTGGGTTTGACCATATGCTTTGGGCCCTGGCAATAGGAAGGGCCGGAGGATTATGTGTTCTATGGAAAAGTCATAATCTTCGGAACGAATCACTAGAAATGGTACATATAGATCAAAGATTCATAGTAACCAGATATGAAAATAAACATAGAAATATTTCTATCAACATCGTATTCGTATACGGACCACCGCATGAGAATGGAAAATCAAACTTCTAGGCCGGACTACAACAATACGTCCAATCCTTGGATTTCCCATTCATGATCATGAGAGATCTAAATGAAATTCAAAATAGCTCAGAAAAAGAAAGAGGGATGGAACCACATCCGAACAAATATAGAATATTAACAGAATTCAAAGATAATTGCTTCCTACATTAACTACCTACCACTGGAAACATTTTTACATGGAGAAAACAATACAAAGCCCAACCATTTGCTTCCCCAATATTACAACGAAAAATCATGCATTTACATCATCAGATCACTGTCCTGTTGTAACAGATTTAGATAACTAAGAACAATACAAAGCCCAACCATTTAAATTTGAAAAAAAATGTGGACTACACGAAAAGATTACCGGCACGTGGTCCAACAAGCTTGAAGATTAAATGTTACGGGATCACATCTGTACAATCTGGTGAAAAAACACAAATACTTAAGCGATTGACTAAAAAATGGAATAAGAAAACATTTGGAAATATATTCCGTCAATTAATAGAAATTGATGATTCACTCATCGATTTACAAAATAGAAACGGAATATCCCAGAATGGAAATGATAACCAAAAGCATAATAGACTTATAAATAAACGAGAGAAAATCTTATCATACTATATAATGTATTGGAGCTAACGAGCAAAAAAAAAACACCTTAAACTGAATGACACAAATTTGGGTTATTTCCCCTGAATGGCATCAAGAAAGAGAAATAGGAAAATCATAAAGGAAATTCAAACTATAGATGACACACTAGTCACATGAGAAGAAAATATTACAAGAGAAATAAAAAACGATTTTGAAAAAAGGTTTAGGAAGCAACCCATCGACTATAACCTTCTAAATAAGTACATCTCACTCATCAACACATATATCACTAATGAGGACAATTCGAAGCTAACTGAAAAGATATCAAACCAGGAAATAAAAAATGCCTTCTTCTCGATAGGAAAAGATAAATCCCTATGTCTTGATGGAATAAAAGTAGAATTTTACCAAAAATACTGGGATATTGTAGGCCCATCAATCATTAAAGAAGTCAAAGGATTCTTCCACTCTGGTAGAATCCTGAAACATATCAACCACACCTTTATCACATTGATCCCAAAATTGGACAACCCGACAACTAAAAATCACTTTAGACCAATAAGCCTATGTTCCACAGTTTACAAAGCTATAGCCAATATCATTGCAGAAAGGATGAAATCAATTCTACAGAAAATTATCCACCCCCTCCAAGGGGACTTTGTATCTGAAAGGGCTATCTAGGACAACGTCCTAATACCCCATGAAAATTTTCACTCATTCAAAAGTAGACACAGAAAAGAAGGTTGGATGTCCGCCAAACTAGATATCGAAAAGGCATATGATAGAGTGGAATGGGACTTTCTATTCAAAGTTTTAGAAAAATTCGGCTTCCGCCAAAAATTTCGAACATGGATAGAACAATGTGTCAAGACTGTATCTTTCTCAATCTTGATAAATGAAAGTCCCACGAACCCTTTCATACCAGGGAGAGCCGGAGAGGCATTAGACAAGGAGACCTGCTCTCACCCTATCATTCATCATAGGAGTAGAAATTTTTGCAAGGAAGCTACAAACCACTTCTAATAAAACAGACAAATCCATCGGATTCAAAATATCTAGATTAGGAATGAAAATCCCATTCATATCCTTCGCGGACAATATGATGATATTCTACAAGGCAAACCAAAACTCATGTCGAATGGTAAAGAATATTATTGATGACTACTGTGCCATATCAAGACAAAAGGTCAATTTCCACAAATCGGCCTTTCAAACTACCCCAAAAGTCACAAATAGTGCAAAACAATTGATCCAAAACACGATCTGTATAACAAATAAGATAACACTTGATAAATATCTCAATTGTCCCATTATCAATGGTCGAGTCAACCGAACCACATTTGAAGAAACAGTAAGCAAAACCAGATAAGAACTCACGAAATGGAAAGTCAACTCCGTCTCACAAGAAGGAAGAGCGACCCTAATAAGATCAAACATAGAAACTAAGCAAAATTATACTATGCAAAATTTATGCTCCCTACAACAATCCATAGAACTTGACCAAATATACAAATGCTTCTTCTGGAACAAAGAACAATCCCTTAGGAAATGGAAAGACAATCAATTTCTAGAAGGATATCTGGCTAGATGGAAAACCACTACAAAGTCGACAACATCCAAGCATCACAATCAACGAAAATGACAAGGCAAAAAAATACATCGACATCAACAAGAAATGGAATATTGATGAACGATCCATAATCCTCCCGATGGATGTGGTCAACAAGATCGAGAATATCTACATATACCAGAACAAAAAATAGACGACAGACTATACTGAAAACCTTGCAAAAATGGATGGTTCAGTAAGGCAAGTGTCCTAGCACACATCATAACGCAAAATATAGAAGAAACTAGTGATATGACATGGATATGGACCCTAGACACATTTCCGAAAGTTAAAAACTTCATCTGGAAACTTGCACTAGATGGAATCCCAACAAAAACCAGGCTAGCAAACAAAAACATTCATGTTCTACTAACTTGTGCTTTGTGTGATCAGACGGATGAAAGCCCAATCCATCTCTTTACCGAATGCAACCACACCCTACAACTGATTCACAAAATTGACCTAGACATTGAAAAAGTAATCAGAGACATCGACACTAGAAACACATCAATAAAAACATTATATGCGAAATTTTCACTAAACTCAACCCTGAACAAAAAGAAAGACTTGCGACAACATGATGGAGTTTATGGACAAGTAGGAATCGAAAAGTATTTGAAAACCTCAATACAACATCCATCCATACTATGGAGAATTATACCAAAAAACAAATACAGAACTGGGCTGCCTCTAAATTGACCTTTGAAGAGAAGCACACATACCACCATCAGAAAACTCGAATAATTGAGCCACGGAGAAGAAGAAATTTGAGAAGGAGCAAACCAGATGAGGGATCTTTCAAAATTAATTTCGACGGATCCAAACTGCCTTCGGGGGAAGATTCTATAGGTTTCATTATTAGGGACTATAGCGGGGCAATCATTGCATGCGACGGCTTCAAATGTGGGCATATCTCTGCTTTGGTTGCGGAGGCTCTGGCGATCAAAGGAGGCATCGCCAAGGCGAAGGAGCTTCAGCTACCTAGTATCATGATTGAAGGTGACAACTTGACCGTCGTCAATTGTTTGCGAGGTCTGTGGTGCTGCCGTGTGAGATCGAGATGCTGATTTCCGATACCTTGTTCCTACTCCAACATCTTACAAGGGTGCAATTCGGTCATGTTTTCCGAGAAGTCAACTCGATCGCTGGCAGGATCGCGCGACTCATCCACATAATGCCCAGAAATAGGCCATGGACTTGGATCTACCAAATGATAAGAATGTCTTTGAGATTCAATCATAAAACACTTTGCCTCAGTTGTATGTAAACCGCCCCCTCACCCCCACCCGATGTCCTTCGCTTTCCAAATCCGGCGGGCTTGTTTTGGGCCTGGGGGCAGCTGAGAAGAGAACGATGGATGTCTGAGATCCAGAGAGGCGGGTCTTGGAACACCATCCAAGGATGCCCTTGGATGGTGGTCCAACAGAGCCTGACCCCATTCAAATATTTACCTTACAAAAAAAATTATAAGAGAGCACGATGGTTAAAATCACAAAAATTTCAATCTGTAAGGTTAACGTAACGATATAAAGTAGATTTTTAATTGAATTATTGGTTAGTTTTTTAAGGTGCTAGAATATGTGATAACTCTATTTGATAGGGTAATTAATTTATGTAAATTGGGAGAAGATAGTAGAGAAAAAGAATATATTTGTGAATCACTACGTCCTGGTACAACTCAGGCAACGGAGATAAAGTCGTCACCTGAAGGCCTCTCACGTCACTTGAGGATTCAGGCAACGGACATGTTGTCGCCTGAGACCCCGTAGCTTCAAGCCCGTGCCTCTGATCTCTACGCGACGAACAAGCGTTTGTTCGTTGCCTGAGTTATCTCAGGCAACGAATAAACCGTTTGTTGCATGAATATGGCCAACGAGCTTGCAATCGGGTGTATCCATTCAAGTGATGAGATAAGTTTGTTGCCTAAGTCTAGTTTGTTGCCTGAGTGTTGTTCCGTGTCAGAAAATCTAAATATTCAGGCCACGAAAGTAACTTTATTTCGTTGCCTGAGTCATCTAGCAACGGATATGATGTCATTGCTTAAGTCTTGAAGGAAGTGTTTTTTCATGTTGTAGCAACCACAAGGGTTTCTTTGTCCGTTGCCTGAGTGATCATTGTTCGTTGCTTGATCATAAAGTGACAAGATAAATAGTATAAGTTCGTTGCCTGGGTAACATATTGGTTAATTTTTTTAATGTTCTTACAACGGGTTTACCCTATTTTCGTTGCTAGAGTGGAGTAGCCAATAAACAAAATCCTATTTGGAAGCTCCATTTGCTCCCTGCGGACACGCACCAAATCGCACCCAAAGCACCTGTTTCTCATAACACATTCACAAGCTTGTGGACATCTCGCACATACATTTCACGTACATTCATAATTGACATCCATATACATTTCACATTCATAATTGACATATTTAAATTTAGGGTCTCCAATTCTCTTCTGGTTTCCAACCTATTGACAAGGATAACATTTGAGTGAAGATGGACATCCAATTAGGGGACGAATCATCAAGTTCTCAAATTACGAGACAAGGATAATATTTGAGTAAAGATGTTTACCCATTGAAGGAAGAAAAGGTGAAAATTGTTCCTGCGGCCATGCTCTTGGTCATTTGGGTACAACCGCCTATACTCGGCTTCATGCACATTCATGTAGGTTGTTACTTCATCACAGTCAATCAGAACTTGCCAGTGAGCCTCTGCAATCTCATCGCGACTCAACCTCCGTCGACAGTCCTCGTTTTGAGGCCGCACGAGGTCGGATACGACGGAAAGAGTATGGTGGGTTGCATCATGAGTGACATCAGTTTCCTCGTCATCATCATCATCGACCCCTAGTAAGTAATGGCCTCTTCTGTAAGGTATTTCTCCGTGATACTTCCCTCTAGGAAGCATTTGTTGGCTACCTTTTGCTTGTAATTGCCCAATTGTCTGCAGAACATCACAAGGAAATAGGATCAACATTATGTCTTGCTAAAGTAATAAAAGAGGACATAAATCACAATGTAGGCGACATTATACCTTTCTATTGGGTACATCCAAGTATAGTGCACATGACCGGTTTGCAGCATTTGGCGTGGTAGATGCACCATGAGGTGAACCATG
Source organism: Persicaria tinctoria (assembly GCA_037127255.1). Lineage (NCBI taxonomy): Eukaryota > Viridiplantae > Streptophyta > Magnoliopsida > Caryophyllales > Polygonaceae > Persicaria > Persicaria tinctoria. The sequence goes on from JBANSL010000017.1 coordinate 20,204,116, forward strand.
ATCGTGCAAAAGTGTGGAGGATAAATCATCTCCAGGTGACATAGAATCTGGACGATCTCTTCTTCCATCGCTTGAACATCTTCTCTCCGCAGCTCCCGAGTGCATAATTTCTGAAACCATCTGGACAGTGCAACCAGAGGCTTCACGACGGTCGATGGCAAGTATGCATGAATGAAAATTAGGAGAAGTCATTGAAACATCACATGACAGTCATGTGTTTTTAATCCTTGAAACTTCTTCTCATGCAAGTTAACTTTGTTCTTCAGACACCAAGGATAACCGTCAGGGTACTTCACATCACTAAACCACTCGAACACGTCGAGAAGATCTATCGACTTCACCAAGAACGGTGTGTGCGGAAGCCGTCCTCTATGCTTCTATGTCAGCTCTCTCCTAACCCCTCTCTGTTGTAAGGCGTCCCTTGGCTTTGGGCCATCTTTTGACTTTCCGACAATGCTAAGTGTGGTCCCAATGATGTTATCGAAGAAATTCTTCTCAATATGCATAATGTCAAATGTATACCTGACCACACTATGCTCCTAGTAAGACAATCTCCAAAACTGCCACTTATTAGTCCAACAACTCCGGTTTCTTGCATTATAATGTACCTTGAACTTCTCGTGCAAGCTGAGGACGGGGAACATACTCCTGTAAATATATAGAGAAAATGGATTAGGCATATGTCTTCGAATCTAATATGGAATGAAATTGAATGTGGGATTCGTACCGGTCGACTCTATCACGAACATCCTCTCCGAACAAATTGGGAGGTCTCTGTTTGTATTCGGACTTGCCGTTGAATTCTTGATGTGCGGCCCTCCAATGGTTTTTCGGTGCAATCCATCTACGATGACCGTCGTACATCATTCGTCCTTGTTCGTGTGTTGCAGCAGTTTCATCCAAACAAACGGGACACACTTTATAGACCTTTGTAGCTGCACCATCCAACAAGCCCATCCCTGGAAAGTCGTTAATGGTCCACATCACAACTGCTTTCATCATGAAAGCGGACCCTGAATATCGATCAACGTTACAGACTCCAGTGCTCCACAACTGTAGGGGGTCATCAATCAACGACTCTAGGAACACACTCAGACACTTTAGGGGGACTTCGGCCCTAGAATCAACAATGCCAGCATATTGAATTCTTTCTTCATGCACATCGAGGGAGGAAAATAGTATGGTATCACAATGACGGGCCATGTGCTATGGTTCAAACCCAACGTAGAAAAAGGTTTGAACCCGTCAGTTGCTAGCCCAAGCCGCACGTTCCTCACGTCATGCGAAAAATGTGGATACATCCTATGAAATTCCTTCCATGCCTCCCCATCTGCTGTGTAACGGCCCGAAATTATGATTTCCGGGTTACGTTTCAAGGGATGAAACCCCTTGTTCGGATCTTGCGATCCAGGTACGGGTCGAGGTTTCAAACTCATTTTAAGATTAGTAGAAGGAGGGATTTCAACCCATAAAAACCTCGAAGGGCCATTGGGTACCCTTTACCTGTCCTAAAACTATGTCGCAAAATCCATTTCAACCGAAAATAAAGCGGAAGCAAAACTAGGATACAAATGCCACGACAAAGCCTGGTCAGAATCAAATCATAAGCGAGTGATTACCATTTTACCAAGTTAGAATATTAGCTAGGTTCTTCGATTCGCCAAAGGGTTTCCCGTCACAGAAGCAAGGAGCAAACAAGATCTGCAGAAAATACCTTAAAAAAAAGAACGGGGAAAGGAGTCAGATCGAGCCACTCATGCGGGACCGGCAGTCCTCGCTGAGGCCACATAGTATGTGCTATACCTAATAAAGATGCTCTAATGCAGTACGAAAGTCAAACACACTAGCATGCCCCTAAGTATAATAATGTGCAGAAATACTGTAAAGGGCCCAAGACAATGTCAAATGACATATCCCTCTCCTACCTCCACCCCCTTCCGATAGGGCGGAGACTGGCCAGCTCGTGAATGCATTCCATCATAATCGGGCGGTACGCATGCCTAACCCGCTCCACAATAAAGCCCGCAGGCATATCATAATATAAGGAAGTTCATGACTCGATTGACTCAGAGTACCCGATGAGGCTGGGCTACCCTATGACCCTAGCAAAGACTCTAGGACTATCACAGATAACGGCCGTTCTGTTTCAAACGCATAAAGTAAACAGATGCTCAATCAATTAGTGCAACCTAAACATGATACTACATGGCATGCTTTTATGCATATGCAACACCTAACATAAAATGCAACAACAGGAATGAATGTCCAACCTGAGTAAGCCCCCTAGGGAACTTACCTGAAGATGCAGAACATCAAAATAGCGCAAGCAATGGCCCAAATGCAAGTCCAAAGCAATCCAAAAGCAATACACACCTATCATCAAGCTATTTTCATAAGCTACCAGTCCACCATTCATACACACGAACTCCACATTCTCAACATGCTCAAAACCAATCGATAGTAAAACCATTTCATTTCCAATCAACCGATCGATAAATCTTACCAACAATATTTCCAAACTCATTTCCCAAGGTTTTCCAAAGTCTTAAATCTCAAGTTAAGTCAACTCATATCCAAAAAATTTCTCAAATCATACTTGGCCAAATTCCGACATTAATCGTTTAAATCCTTAAAACCAATCTCTCAAAATCATACTATAGAGATGATTCCGACATTTTATTTTCAAAACCTAAAACCCTTTTTAGATAATTGTACAAACCATATTAACTAAAATAAAACAACAGAACTAACCCATTTTCACAATCTCTAGTTATAAATCAAAGGCCACAATTCATTTCAATATCCCTGTAAAGAAATAATTTTATAATATATAAAATTTCAGAAAATATATATCTCAACAGAATAATATGATAATAGTAATCTAATAAATAACTCTTTATAGTTAATAGTTATAAACCAACATCATATTACAGATTTACACCTAACATATATAAATAACATAACACTCCAATTAAATAATAGCCCATAACACAACCCAAAAGGCCCAATCTCTCACCCGGAATCGGATCCACCTGCACAGCCCAAAACCCGGCCCACACCCAACTCCCAATCTGGAAAGAAGACTACCCGGATCCGAACCCGTGACCCGAAACCAAGGCTTGAACCTGAAAATGCAAGGGAAAGAAGGGATCCGGATTATGAGCCCAACCCGGAATTTTAGGCCCAACAGAATTGAAAGGAAACACCGTCTCCCACCTAGGAACGAACAGCGAGCTCTGCTCTCTGGGCATTGCCGACGGAAAACGGGAAGAAGAAAGGAGGAGCAGGGTCCCCGCCGGCGGCTCTCTCTCCGGCCACCCTCAAAGGCCCAGTCCCGACCTCAAATACACACACGACTCACAAAGAACAAAAAGGAGAGGAGGGGAGAGAAACCTCACCGAGGTCGGAGCAATCGCCGGGAAAAGGTCCGATCTGGCTCGATTGAAGGCGGCTTCACGTCGTCTTGGCCTGGGGAGAGAGGGAATCGAATAAGGGTCCGCCTTTACCGGGTAATTGGTTCGGAAATTAAAGAAGGAGCCTTACCGCCCCGCTTGAACAAAGAACAGAGGGAGGAGGAAGAGGGTGGCGGCTCGGCGGCGCCGGCTGCTCCTTGGCGGCTCCTGAGTTCGGCTCGGCGTCGCCTACGCCGGAGGTTATGGTGGTCGATGCTGCTGCTGCTGGCGTGAAACAGATAGGGGAGGGGAATGATGATGTCGACAGTGGGCGGAAACCGGGAGAAGTGGTGGCGCTCAGGAGGACAGAGGAGGCGCCTCGGAGGTGCTCGATGAGAGCTCAGGGGTGGAGACGTTGGCTGCGAGGTGGCTTCTCCGGCGACGTTGGTGGATGACGACGACAGGGAGGGGGAAGGTGGTGCCTGGTGGTTGTACTCGAACATTGGGGGGTTTTTGCTTTGCTCTGCAGACAAGGAGAAAGGGGGGGGGGGGGTGAAAGAGAGAGTGGAATCCTTTGTGGGTTGTGTTTGGATAAAGAATGGGCTGAGAGAGGGGTTCATGTAGGGAGGAAAGGTGTGTTGACCAATTGCCCAAACGAGGAGGAAGGCATGGGAAGAAGACAAGAATTAGCTGGGAATTGCAATGTATCCCCAATTGAAATTCTGAGAACAACACAGAGAGAGAGGGGAGAGAGAAGAAAGAAATTTATATGGTCAAATTTTCTCTAATTGTCCAAACACCAAAATTATTCTTATCCAAATCATACCATAATTATAATAACTTTAAAATTGAAATAGGGATAAAAGACCGAGACATTTGAGGTGGAAGACATAAGGAATATGATCCCAAGGAAAATACCCGAAAAGAAATAGAATATAATAAAATAAATCATGAAACCCGCTCACTCGACTTTAACCCGACTCAAAAAATATAAAGCTTAAAACTTCAAATTGAAATCGAATTCTCGAACTGAATCAAATAATAAAATTATATTATACTTTCAAATTTTAGCAAGCGAAAGCGAAAATAAATCTGAATGAAAGCCCATTTAAAATAATTATATGCCGGAATTCATTTTAAGAGATTTTAGTTAACCCGATTTAAATTCATATTTCATTTCTTTTTCCGAGAATTAAGATTTAAAAATACGGGCCTTTACATGCTGGATGCTTCAACCACTCATCTGAAGTGACTCTTTCGCCATGCCAACGCATGGCTTTTGCAATATTAGGCTCCATGTACAACCTCTTCAATCTAGGAGTCAATAGGAAATAACGAAGTGTCTTTCTGGCAATCCTTCTTCCTCTCCTATCCGGGCATGGCTTCCATCTCGGGGTCTCACATATGGGACAAACATCTTAATTCTCATACTCCTTATAAAAAGGCACGCAATTGTACTCACAAGCATGGATTTTCTTATAGCCAAGCCCGAGATTCATACAACTTTCCTTCATCGATTTCCTACTTAAAAGGCACTTGTGTTCACGGGGGAGCAAACGGTTAATGTGTTTGCACATGTCATGGATGCCGATATCTGTCCACCGATTCTTCATCTTCACTTTCATTGCATCTAAAACAACACCTAGAACAGTGATATCAGCGCCAGGGTACAACGGAGTCTGAGCTTCAACTAAAAGCATCTCATACTTCCTGTATTCATCGTCAATGACATCCTCGAAGGTGAAAATTCCATCATCAATGGTAGGGTTATCCCCTACATATGTATTGTATCTAGCATGATACGGAAATGCATCATGCAACATCTCCATCACAGGGCCCTCGTTAGAAGTGGAAGCCCCTCGATCCAGTATCTACATTCTGAGTTGGTCTGTTCTTCAATCGACCGGTTGCTTCCCATGTTTGTCTCATACCATGTAGCTAGCCAACATACCTCTTTCGCTCAAGTGCTTAAACATCTCCGGAATCGTAACCCCACGGGAGTTGCAACAACAACCACATGGACAATGAACATGTAACCTCCCTTTGCTTTGTGATAGGCCCAAGCACAAAACAAAAAGATCCACTCACTGTATTTTGGATGACCACGAGGAAGTAACATCCAACTCTTATCCGGAACCTCCATCTTCCTGTTTTATATAACAATCATCATCACAATCATATTCAAAATCTCCAACAAAATCACATCATCGATCAATTATAAATTCGAATGTCAATTACAATCTCCATTCTAATCTCAACATAATTTCTATTCCAATCCCAACCTAGTTACAATCGTAATCTCAATTACATTTAAAATGTCAATCTCAACCTAATCACAATCACAATCATCATTTCAATCTCATTTGAAATCTCAATCAACAAAAAAAAAATATTTCAATCACAATTACATTCAAAATATTAATCAAAATCTCTATTTCAATCTCAACTTATATAACAAAATAATAAATAAATAAACAATCTCAATGACAATCTCATTCAAAATCTCTCAACAAAAAATTATAATAAATAAACATTTCAATCACAATCTTAGCACAAACACATTCTCAATCATAATTTCTCTAAACCATATGACAACTTAAAAAAAAATCCAAAACATCAAAATCTCAATCACAATCTCTATTTCAATCTCATTTGAAATCTCAATCAACCAAACAAAAAACATTTCTATCACAATTACATTGAAAATATTCATTAAAATCTCTATTCCAATCTCAACCTAATTTATAAAACAAAATAAATAAACAATTTCAATGACAATCTCATTCAAAATCTCACAACACATAATTACAATAAATATTCAATCACAATCTCAACCAAAATCACTATTTCAATCCCAACCTAGTTTATATAATAAAATACAAAACACAATCTCAACCCAATATCATTCTCAATCATAAATTACAAAACAAACAAATAACCGAATATATGAAAAATCTCCAAAAAAATACAATAAATATAACATTTTCACTTAAATACATAGATTAATAAACGCAAACTCCCCAAAAATTACAATAAATTAAAAATATATATATTTACAAACCTCAACTTGACTTCCTTGGAGAACAAAATGGAGGGGTGAGGATGGAGATGGAGAAGTCGAAAATGTTGGGAAAACTATCACTTTTCGTATACAAGTATACAATAGTTAATGCGGTTGTTCAAAATTTTCACTCAGACAACGAACATTGGAATATATCTGTTGCCTCAACCATTAATTAACTTTAAATGTGGCAAGTAGGGTTCTTTTATTCAGGCAACGAACTTTACTCATGCGATGAACATTGGAATATATCCGTTGTCTCAACTCACAGCTTCAAATGAGGCTTTAAATGAGGTTGGTAGGGTCCCTTTATTCAGGCGACGGACATAGTATCATCTTGTTGCATGAATGAAACCCACTTTTTGGTCAACCTTGTCATTTGCTCAGGTGACCATTTCCACATTGTCCATCGCCCGAGTTCATTTAGGCAACGAATATTGCTAATATGTCCGTCACTCGAGTACTATATACTTTTGGTCACATTTTATCATATGCTCAGGTGAGCACATACAACAATGTTCGTTGCCTGAGTGAATTCGGACGACGAACATTGTTCTATGTTGGTTACCTCAATCCAATCCAAGATAGGGGTTACCTTGGGGTTGTATGGGGCAACGACTCCGACTTTGTCCGTTGCCTGAACCGATTTCCAGCAACGACACTGTATTTGTTCGTTGCTTGAGTTGCACCACGGCGTAGTGAATATTTAAAAAAAATTAAAAAAATTAAAAGGGGTATTTTGAAAGAAAAATATTAATTCATAATAACCTTCTTAAAGCCCAATTATTAGTTTGATTATAGATTATTTCGTTAATTTGATTATTTATTCTTCTTCATTCTTGTTCTTTCTTTTTTAAAGGTTTTTTTGGAAATTGTAAATGATTCAAGGTAGTTTGAAAATTAAGTACTGTATAGATTATTTCGTTTGATTCAGTGGATAGTTAATTAATCCAAGACAACTGTGAATCCTCTCTGTCTCACTCTCAACCACTCAGCTATATTATATATAAGAAGCTAAACACACCTATTATTATTCCACATTCTTCACATACATTTCTTCTTATTTCTTGCCATTCCATCATTTATATCCCTTTTGGTAGCTTTTGAGTTGTAGCCTCTCCACAGAGTTCATCACACAATTTTACTTTCTTAATTAGGGAAAAATGGAAAAGGAAACCAACAACTACAACAGCCCACAAAGGAAACACAAAAGGCTTGCATTTGGGATCTCCATTCTCCTTAGGGTGTTTGCAGTGGGCGCATCCGTTGCTTCTGCTTGGCTCATGTTCACCAACCACCAAACCGCCGAGGTCTTCGGTGTGCCCATGGTTGCTAAATACGCCTACGTCTCTTCTTTCAAGTAACTATCTTATAGTCTTTCCGATCTATTACTCCCCTTGCTTTTTTTTTATATTTTCTTTCTCTTACTCCAATTCGACCGGCCAAAGCTGCTCTACAATCTACATTTTTATTACGTTAGTACTGTATGATCTATTTAAGGATCTGGTGGTATTCCTAAGCGACTTCATACTGTTAAAAGGATTGAAACTGATTGCATGCAGATGCAGGTGATGAACTTAACTAATAAATCACTAATGCAGGTTCATGGCATATGCAAATGCGGTAGCAGGAGGGCTAGCACTGCTGACTCTGTGTGCTTCTCTGGTGATCTCTACTAAGAGGATGACCTCCAACGGCTATTTTTTCCTCTTTCTGCATGATCTGGTTGGTAACTAATTAACTAGTCAATTAGTCTCCTTCTGATCTGCTTGCTTCCATTTGCATCACTTTTAAGTATACATAATAACGAAAGTAAGTTAAGTTGTAATTAAACAAGTGGAAATTTTCATTGTAGATGGAAAATGATCAAGTTAAATCAGTCCAAATTAGATTTAAAGACCTTAAAAGGGCCAAAAAAATAAGTTCACCTATTTAAAAGTGCACTTTCCTTTCTAATTCATGTATTTATGAAAGATTTTGATTTTTGAGATAATCTTTTTGTCAACTTTAATCCTATTTGGATTTTCTACCTTCTTCATTAAATGATTTTTTAAAAGGTGTGCCCATGGATAAACAATAAACAATCTAAAAAAGAAATATTTCTTTTAAAAAAAAAAAAAATTCTAGATTCATCCTATTAATTTCTAAGGTCATCAATACATAAAAGCAAGATTTTCTTTCCTACTGTACGTGGGCTTCTAATGTGTACATACAATAAAAAAAACCGATGAGATATTTAACTCATTAAATACCATTAATGATAAAACTTTCTAATTTTATTAATTTATTATATTTGTTTTCTAAGATATGTCTTTATTTATTATTTCACTTTCTTACGTAATTTATTTATTAATATTTTAATTATTCTTATTTCTATTTTAATCTTCCTTTAAAAGCATAAAATAGATTTAAAATCATAATAAATACGAGTGGAGTATTTCTTTTTCAATATGCTGATTCTTAAAATACACGAGTACATTAATAACAATATCTATATAAACTCTTAATTTAGAAGAGTTTAGGAGGATGTGTCATTCTTAGAGACATTTTAGGAGTCTTAACTAATCATTATTATTTTTTTCATTTTTCTTGGATTTTCTTTAATTCTCCTTTTTATTCATTTTCCTTTAATTCTTTTTTTTCTTTAATTTTACTAACTATCTATCTATATCTATATAAACTCTTAATTTAGATGACTTTCTGCCTACATGTCAGTCTCTCCTTAATTCTCTCTTTTCCACCAATCAAGTTTTTTCACCCTTCTTTAATTATTTATTTCATCTAATTTTTTATTGAGAAAATTTGCTAGAATATCACCTTTTGCTAATTCAATTAGGTTATTAGCACCCTAATAAAATAAATTGGCCTTTATAACACCTTATTAAAAAAAATTAGCCTCCTAACACTCCACCTGTTAGCTCTCTCTCACGCTAAATCTGGACTTCTCCTCCAACCACTGGTCGGTGAGGAATCCGGCTCGGCGATGTGCGAGGGCGGTGGATCCGACTCGGATCTGGTGAGAGGTGGCCGGAATGGGTGGTCAGAGATCTTCGGCGAAGCATCGGGGCCGGTGCAAGAACGGGAGGGAGTTTGCGAGGCTTCGTCGGTGGGGGCTGGGTGTCGGATCGGCGGGATTTGGGCTTGGGATGGCCGGAATTGGTGGCCAAGGAGGGCGGATCTGGTGAGGGAGCGCCGGATCTGGTGTGGAGGCGCCGGATCTGAGTCGAGGACGAGCGAGGCGGAGCGAGCGAGTCCAGATCTGAGCGAGGGAAGGAGGCGGTGACGAGCGAGGGGGGGAGCGAGGGAGGGAACAAGCGGTGGAGCGTCCGGAGCGAGCGAGGTCGATCGGCCGGAGCGAGGGTTCCAGGAGCGGCGGCCGGAGCGAGGATTGACAAGCGGCGGCCGGCGGCAGGAGCTCTCGAGGAGCAATCAGAGGTTGAAGAAGCATATTTTACAAAATTACAAAAATTAACCTATAAATAGCAATTTTTGTAAAATTACAAAAATTAACCCATAAATATAAGAATGAAAAAAACTATCTGTATTTTATTATATGATTCACTTCTTCTATATTTTTATATGCGATCTGGATGTGCGACTCGATCAGTCCATATATGTGCACAACGTAAAGTTATTTTTGCAAAACAAAAAGTTCTGAAACGAAAAAAAAAGCGGAAAAAAATTATATTTTGCACAACATACAATGTAAGAGTTGCACGACTCTGTTGTAAGAGTTGCACGCCTCTGTGGTAAGAGTTGCACGACTCTTGTTTTAAGAGCTGACTGAGTTATTGGATACAAATGTCATCAATGAAGTATAATCACAAACGTGTCATCAGTACATAAAAAGTACAATCGATGAAAATGTATCGATATATAATTGATTAAATTAAAAAAAAGTGGCATCAAACGATTTGATTTAAAAAATGGCATCAAATAATTACATTAGAAAAATGGCATCAAAACACTGATTTGAAAAAGTTGCATCACATTAAAGAAAAAATTGTCATCAAAACATTACCTTGAAAAAATATGGCATCACGAAAACATTACCTTCAAAAAATATGGCATCATCAGCAAATAAAAAGTAGAATCGATGAAAATATATCGATATATAATTGATTAAATTAAAAAAAAATGGCATCAAACGATTTGATTAAAAAAATGGCATCAAATAATTACAGTAGAAAAATGGCATCAAACGCTGATTTGAAAAAGTTGCATCACATTAAAGAAAAAATTGTCATCAAAACATTACATTGAAAAAATATGGCATCACGAAAACATTACCTTAAAAAAATATGGCATCACGGTAAAAAAAAATATCATCAAAAAATTGATATCAAAAAAGTGTCATCAGTAGTCAACGGTAAAAAAAAATGGCATCAATGGTCAATGTGACATCACAGTAAACAAAAAAATATCAGCAAGATTTGAAAAAAGTGATATTAAAAAAGTGTCATCAAACCATTTTATTAGAAAAGTGACATTAAAGTGAAAATAAAATGTAAAAAAAATGGCATCAAAACGATAAAAAATGGCATCATTGGTTAAATAAAAAAAAACTGTTGACCGGTCAACGGTCAACGTTGACCGGCGTTGACCTTAATAGTTAAATTGGGAAGGGTGCTAGGTTAGTTAATTAATTTTGTTTGGGTGCTAGTTAGCTAATTAGATATTTATAATGTGTTAGTTGCCAAAATAACCCTTTTTTATTTCTCCATTTATCTCTTTAAATCAATTACATTTTTTCTTTTCTTTTTTAATATATTTACTAACTATCTATATATCCTTATCTATATAAACTCTTAATTTAGAAGACTTTCTGCCTATGTGTGTTAGTCTTAATTCTCTCTCTTCCACTAATCAAGTTTTTTTCACCCTTCTTTAATTATTTGTTTCCTCTAATTTTTTATTTCTACATTTATCTCTTTAAATCAATTACATTTTTTCTTTTCTTTTTTTTAATATATTTACTAACTATTGGGCTTAATTTAAAATATTCAATTCAATCTAATATAACCATTGTGCTTAATTCAAAAGATTGAATCTATATAATTTAGTGCTTACGATTAATCAATATTATTTTAGATTATGATTATGTCACATCGCATTTAAACAAAGTCACAATAATATTATTATGATTTTTAATGTGTGATTTAAAATATCTATATTTATGTATGCTATTTTAAATGAGATTTAAAAAAATCTAAAATACATATAAGATACATATATGGTAAAGATTTTTATGAGTTTTATCTTAACTTTTATTTATCCATTATAAAATAATTTTTATTATTTTATTAAGATTTAGAAAAAAAATCGCGACATGACGCGGGAATTGTACTAGTTATCTTTATTACGGAGTATTTTTTTTGGTAGGAACAATATTATCTTTATTGATGGATCGGAAAAAATATGTACATTAATGCTCATTTATGGGAGTCTCAAATCCCAACCGGGATTCGTGGCAGATGAACCTATGCAATTCCTTATATCCCGTCAATTCCATTCGATATTAAACAATATCATGCGAGCAAAAATGATCGAGTCGGTTTGTTACTATAGAATTGTCCATGTGATTGATTTGTTTTTATTTTTAATTTAATAAAATAATAAAATAAATCAGATCGCCCGGCCGATTAATTGAATGATGATAAAAAAAAAATGGCAATTAAAAAGGGTGAAAATGGATGCAGGTGGTGATGACGGTTGTGGTGGCGGGGAGCGCCGCGGCAACGGCGGAGGGGAACTTGGGGCGACACGGCAACTCGCACTCCGGTTGGATGGCCATCTGCGGCTACTTCGGAGGATTCTGCCACCGCGTCTCCGTCTCCGTCGGCCTCTCATACTTGGCCTTCCTCCTCTTTCTCTCCCTCGCTCTCATCAACGCCGCCTCCTCCCGCCGATAGAACTTATAGTTCTATCTTCGTTATTTATTTAATGGAGTTCATTTGTTGAGTTATAAAGGCTAGGAGGCCTCACATATTAATAATGTACTCCGTATTTGATTAATTCGCTAGACGATCCATCGGTTTGAAGGCACCGGGAATCTTGCATTAAAAACTATAATTTGATCATTACAATATTGCAACATTAACTGTGATAGTTAGTAGTATTTCTTTTCCCTCCCCCCTCCAATTAGTTAAATTATTATTTTGTAGATAAATAATTAAGGTTCTGTTTGGCATCGATATCAAATGATATTGATAGTATCAAGATATCGATATTGGTTGATATCTCAGGTGATATCCCTCAAAATCGGTACATAAAATATGCTAAGATACGGTATCTAGATATCAAATGATATCGATATCAGTTAATATTAAGCATTAGACATCAAATATCATATTAAATAATATCGATATCTATCTATACCAAATACTAGATATCGTGGCTGATATACGATATCTAGATACATTTTAATAAATATGGTTACAATAAATTAAAATGGAATTTGAATACCTACTCGTATAGTATTTGATGGAACCACAACCTTTGTTCTGCCTCTCTTTGCATCTCCTAAATTCAAGAATAATATCACCCATGAAATATTAGAGTGGTAAGATAAAAAAGACAATTAGGACGATGATTCTAAAATAATGGAAGATTAAAAATAAATTTTAAAATACATAATTCATGAGGATCGTTGTTAAACGATGAGAAAAATGACTTTGTAAATTGGGATCAATAGTTCCCGAACCTGATATATACACTACTTGTCAATATATACAATCCTGAAAAAGTGTATAGTAGAAGTTTGATAAAAAAAAATGAAACTAAAGAGAAAATAAAGTTTTGGGGGGTCAATATTTCAAGATTTGGATAAATATAGGATATGTATATAATAAATAGTGTAGGTCCCGTCCCTTGTACGAAGAATATATTAATATAATATTATATATAATTTAAATAGATTCTAATAAATAAAAATAAAAATAATCTACATATAAATCATTTTTCCACAGAAAAATAATATAGATATAAATAAGATTAGTTCAAATGATTATAAAAAGTCTAAATATCTTTTATTTAGATTATCTCAAAATATAAATAAAATTCACATTTATAAGGTAAATTTTTTTTTTCCAATCTAGCATTAATTAAATCTCATGTAATTTAATAAATAACTATTTTTTAAAAATATCTATCCACAAATGGATTCTGAAAACATAATATTTTAATAAATTATTTTTGTCTTAGAAAATTATATAGATTTAAGTAAAATAAAATTACTAAATAATTAATTTTGATATAAATAATTTTTTCTATTAATATTTTTCTATTAATATTTTTTGGTAAGTATGACTATGAAATATTTTTTATTTATTTTTATCAATTAATTAAAATATATGTATAGGTAGATTGTGACTTATATAACTTTCTATAAACTATAATAACATATTATTTTATTATTTTTTTTCTTAGAATCAACCACAAAGCACTACATAAGATTTTTTTTCCCCTAAAATCAACCACAATGTGCCACATAAAACGCTATACATCGATTTTAGTATATGTAAATATATTATATCTTGTCTATATCTATATACTCCCTCCCTCCAGTCCAAAAAGATTGTCGTTTGATTTTTAACACGTATTTTAAGGAGTTAAAAACTATATAAAATAGGGTGATTTTGGTGATGGCCTTTTTTGAATATTCAATTGGACACTTAGGCCCTAAATCAATTTAATTGATTTGATGTAGACCCCTTCCCAATAGAGTGGGTTGGTCAATGGTCAACTGTTTGACCATTGACCGGTCAACGGTTGACCATTGACCGGTCAACGTTGACCGTGGACTGGTCAACGTTGACCAACCCATTTTGATGCCAATTTTTTTTTTTTGTGATGTCATATTTTACCGTTTTGATGCCAAAATTTTACTATATTTTATTTTCACTTTGATGCCACTTTTCTAATGAAATGATTGGATGACACTTATTTAATGCCACTTTTTTTAAACCTTGATAACATTTTTTGTTTACTGTAATGCCACGTTGACCATTGATGCCATTTTTTTTACTGTTAACGACTGATGGCACTTTTTTATGTCAATTTTTGTATGATATTTTTTTACCGGGATGCCATATTTTTGATGAAATTTTTGCAAAGTATTATTGTGATGATATTTTTTTCAAAGTAGTATTTTGATGACATTTTTTCCTTTAATGTTATACAAATTTTTGAAAATGGTGTTTTGATGTCATTTTATAAAAATGTAATTATTTGATGCCATTTTTTTAATCAAATCGATTGATGCCACATGTTTTTAATTTAATCAATTGTATATCGATTTATTTTCATCGATTATACTTTCATTCATTGATGACACGTTTGTGATTACACTTCATTGATACAATCATTTGTGGTGACACGTTCATTAAATTTTTATTCATGGATGACATTTGTTATTACGCTTCATTAATCACAATTGTTTATTGTGACAATTTTATATAATTAATGACATAAGAGCTTAAACGGTTTACCATTGACCGGTCAACGTTGACCGTTGACCAACCCATTTGTTTTTTATTATTATTTATTTATAGTGATGCCATATTTTACCGTTTTGATGCAAAAATTTTATTATATTTTATTTTCACTTTGATGCCACTTTTCTAATGAAATGATTGGATAACACTTTTTTAATGCCACTTTTTTTAAACTTTGATGACATTTTTTGTTTACTGTAATGTCACATTGACCATTGATGCCATTTTTTTTAATGTTAACGACTGATGCCACTTTTTTTATGTCAATTTTTTAATGATATTTTTTTACCGTGATGCCATATTTTTGATGACATTTTTTTCTTTAATGTGATACACCTTTTTCAAAATGGTGTTTTGATGTCATTTTTATAATGTAATTATTTGATGCCATTTTTTTTAATCAAATCGATTGATGCCACATGTTTTTAATTTAATCGATTGTATATCGATTTATTTTCATCGATTATACTTTCATTCATTGATGACACGTTTGCAATTACACTTTATTGATGCAATCACTTGTGGTGACATATTCATTAAATTTTTATTCATTGATGACAGTTGTTATTTCGCTTCATTAATCACAATTGTTTATGGTTAGGGTTGTGCATAACCGAGTATCCGACACAACACGACACGGTATGTCGGATACACGAAACCGATAATACCAAAAAGGCCGATCCGAACACGACACGATAAGTACCGGGTATCCGACACGAAATCATTTCAAAACACGAAACGATTTCGTGTCGGATACTCGTGTAACACGACACGATCCGTTTATAAAAAAGTTAAAAACCTATTTTTTTATCATTCCCTCTTAATACAATTAGGTAACTTTTCAATTTGATTATTTCAGATTATATATTACTCACTCCATATTTAAATTATACTACTGTATTACATAAGCTTCAAAATAAATCACCAATTTGAACAGCCAGCAACCAACAGTAGGTCCGTACCAAGGAGCAAGCATTGAATCAACATTGCAACCCAATCGAACCAACAATAACAACGAAAATCACTAAAACGAACACCAATTCCAATCATTCAATCACCCAATACATCACCAATTTGAACCATTCAACATTTGCAACTCAAACCATTGACTGAAAACAAAAACGAGCAGCTAGACGAAAGTTACCGATCTGAATCAAGTCAACCACGCCGGATCTGAAGACTGGACAAGGGGAGAGGGTAAGCGAGGCCGAGGGCAAGCATCGAGCGACGCCGGATCTGAATTCTGAAGCCTGAACAAAGGAAGAGGGCGAGACTCGAGCGAGTTTGAGGAGCGGCCAGATCTGAAGTCTGAACAATGGGAGAGGGCGAGCGAGCCCGGATCTGAAGTATGAACAAGGGGAGAGAGCGAGCAAGGCCCAGGGCGAGACTCGATGGAGAGGACTCGAGAGGGCGAGCGAGGCTGAAGAGAGGCGAGAGGGGGCTGGGTCTGTCGGAGAGAGAGGCGATTTGGAGCGGGCTCGGGGAGGGGGTTCGGTTAGGGTCGGGGTGGCGCCAGCGACAAGCTACAACCGGAGGAGGTGACCGGCGGCGGTGATCGGTGGCCTTAGGCCGACGCGAACGATCGGTGGCCTTAAAAATGATTGTTGATGAAGATATTTTTAACAAATCAAATTTTATCCTAATTTTTTTATCCTTTTTTAAAAGGATTGGTGGATGAAAATATTTATCCTTTTAAAAACTAATCAGTTAGATTAATGTAGACGGATTGGTGGATGAAGGGATTATTATCAATGGAGATCAATGTAGACGGATTGGTAATTGATTGTAGGGTCATATAAGAATGAATCTATGATGTTGAGAGTTTTGAATTCTTCCCCTGAATGACCATCCAAGTTATTGCTTGGGGACAAGCAAGCTTAAGTATGGGGTGATTTAATGTCCATGTTTGGTGCCATGTTTTATACTTACTTAATATTGATTTCTGCATGCATTTCATACATTTGGGCTATAATAGTACATAATTTATGTAGTTTATGTTTATTTGCCAAATTATGGAATCTACACCAGTTTCTGTTTAATTTAGCAGAAATCGAGGCAATCTACAGTAGTTCAGTGAAAGGAGGAAAAGCTCGAAGTCAACTACAGAAAGTCCGAGGTCAAGGAGTAGCGGAACTAGGACAAATCGAGCTGGAAGCAAGAAAATCGAGTCGAAACACACAAGTCGATATCGAGTACTGCATGTCGATATCGAGTGAAGTTAGCCGATTTCCACCAAGAGCCAGATCGAGTGAAGAGAATAGATTTGGTCGATATCGACCTAGCCTAGTCGATATCGAGTTCTCCATACCGAGTCAATATCCTGGAAATCGAGTCAAGCAGCTGAGCAAGGAAAGACGTAGGTCGATATCGAGTACCATAACTCGATATTGAGTACAATCGAGTCGATTTGTCTTCTGGTGGCCGGAATGGAGTTGCTGAAGAAGAAGCCGAGAAACAGAGGTCGATATCGACTGGCCTTAGTCGATATCGAGTGACACCCCAATGGCCGATTTCGAGCTAGTATGAGTCTTGTTAAGGTTCTATCCCGAATCCGATGGAGATATTTCCGAGAGAAGATTCCCAACACATGAAGATTCAGATAATTTTATCTTTTTATCTTTTTTATCTATCCTAAGGATTGAACAATTAATTACCCTAGGATTTATCTAGTTTAGATGTATTTATTTCCTAAGTAGAATTATATCTTCTATGTTAGATAGAGATATAGATAGAATTTCCTTCCTTGATTAGCAAGGATTGGAAGCCTATAAATAAAGCCCATGAAGCTAGTTTTTATTCATTCAATTTCAAAAGGAGAAGTAAGTAGAGAGTAGAGAGAGAGAGAGAGAGAGAGAGAGAGAGTGGAGCAAGGGAGCGAAAGTGATCTGGCTTTGTTCAGTTTGTACTTTCTTCAGTTTGGTTTAATGCAAGTAGTTTATTTTACATCAATGATGTCTGAAATTGCGATGAAGAGCGAGTAGTCCACCCACTTCTAGGGTCGGGGCGAGCCCAGCGATAGCCATGCGTGTTTGAGGTAAATATTCGATCTTTGTTATGTTTTAAGCATCTACTACCTATTATGTGTTTATTACCTATTTAATAGAGATCCATGTTAACCAACTTGGATTATAAACATAAAATCGGTAGATACAATTAAGGTTTCTTGAAAGAGTTGTCTAATTGTTCGAAAAGGCGAAATCTTGATCCTTCGATGCGATTTGCATGATTATCCTTCTTATCTTTCCTTATTCATGTTTTGTTATTGTTGTTGCAAACCCCGATCTTGGAAGTTTTCTTTTACATAAGTTTTATTCCGAATTCCGCAAGCTTTGTTCTTTATTTTATTTTACTGTTTCTACTCGATATTGACCTCCTACAGGTCGATATCGACTTCTGACTATCGATCCAGAAATATCGCTGCTCGTTTGTGTTTCTGCAGATTTGGTCGATTTCGAGGAAGACTAGTAGATATCGAGTTCCACCAGTCGATATCGAGTGACTTAAGCCGAAATCGACTAGCTTTCTGGAGCTGCCCAAAATCGACTTGATTAGGTCGATATCGACTCCCACCTGTCGATATCGAGTTGGTCTCCTGAAGTCGAAACCGAGTGAGATTCCTCCGCTACCTAAGATCCGCTGACACGGTTCCTCGTGGATCAATCCTGACTTCCCACTGCTACATCGGGGGGAAGTCTTGTAATTATTTGCGTGAGCACGAATCTAGTTTGATCTATTTTATTATATTTTGAACTTGATTTCCTCCCTACAACAAATTGGCGTCGTTGCCGGGGAAGCAATCATTCGCGCCTTAGGTAGTTAGATCTCACGTTTTCCTTTAAGTTTAGATTTTTCAGTGTATGCGCCGTTATGGTCAACCTCCTTATTTTGACGGCTTAGATGATCCGAAACGCCTTATACACGTCCACTTTAGACTATAGAGAGCAATGGCGGCCGCAGAAACACAAGCCCAGCTGATAGAGAGGCTTAAGGCGGAAATAGAAGCCAACAATACTGCTCTCGCCGCTGAGAGAGCACGAACTGCGCATGAAGCAGAACTAAGGAGGTAGGCAGAGGCTGAGCTTGCCCAACATCCCACCACTGATGAGGATTACATGCATCCGGCTCTTGTCGTGCCTGAATCGGCCATTCTAATCCCTGAAAATAATTTTGAAATTCGCACTGCTTTCCTGATTGAGATTAAAAATAATGCCTTTTACGGAAGGTTTAATGAATGTCCTCTTGAACATATTACCAATTTTTCTGATATGTGCCATACTCTTGTTGAAGGTACTGCTCTGGAATATGTCAAGATGAAAGCTTTTCGATGGTCTCTTGTCGGTCCAGCATTGAAGTGGCTTGAAGGACTGACTCCATGATCCCTCACAACATGGGCTGAGGTAAGGCAGGCATTTCTTAATAAATTCTTTCCTCCTTCCAAGACATCGATCCTCCGCCTGAAGATTACAACTTTCAAACAAAAGCCTGGGGAGCCGCTAGCAAAAGCACGGGAACGATACAAGGATCTACTGCGATCTTGCCCTACACATGGGCAACCACCCTATGTCGTTCAGGAGATCTTCTTCAATTCTCTTGATATGGCCGCTAAGGCTAGGATCAACCAGTATAGTCATTATGAGTATCTAACGATGCCACCAGCTGACGCATGGGCTACCCTCGACAAGCTCACCAACTTCGACAATAAGTATGGGGCTCCGACAAACTATGACGAGAATGCATTTGCCAGGCCAGCCCCATCCATGCCCCTCTATGAGCCTCCTAAGGAGATTGATCCAGATGTTAAGGAGCAATACTATAGAGATCAAAACTGTAAGCTCCTAAAACAAGTTAAATTTTTATCTGTTAACCAACCTTGCATTGAATGTGGTTCCCAGCGGCACACCGCTACAGAGTGCCCACATACATAGCAAGTCTGGATGGCAGAAACTCACGAAGAGGTAGCTTACGCAGGGGGTCCCAATCGCTATATGGGGGACCAAAGGTTCCAACAACCACAATGGAACGAAGGTGCCCCTAGGAACCCCCCGCCATACAGAGCTCCAGGACATCCAGAAAGGGACTAGCGGAAGGATGATCTACAGCTCATCCTTGACAAGATGCGCCAGAATCAAGGCACCATCAACAATCAGCTCCAGCACATCAATACCAGATTTGGAGAGTTGGACATCTGGAAGAGGAACAGAGAGACCCAGATGGGTCAATTCGCGGCACAAATTTCACGACTGACCAGGCAACTCCCTAGGCAAACAGAACCAAATCCCAAAGGGAAGATCGGACACATTGCTGCTGTAAAGCTAAGGAGCGGACACGAACTGCACGACCCAGAGGTCGGAGAAGTAGAAGACGGAACTACTGCAGAACAAGTCGATATCGACCAACACTTGGTCGATATCGACCAAACCCAGGTCGATCTTGGGCAGACAACACCAGCAAACCCGAAACCGACTAAGGAAGTTGAAATCGACCAAAGCCAGGTCGATATCGACCAACATATACTCGATATCGAGTCACCTCTAGTCAACATTGACTCATCTGCAGCACCTCCGACATCTGTTCTGGCTCCGAAAAAGACGTTGTCTTTCCCTTTCAAGGCGCTGAAAGATCCCACTGCAGGTAGGTTTGAAAGGTTTGTTAAGATGCTTCAAGAACTGAATGTTTCAATTCCTTTTACAGAAGCTCTTCATGAGATGCCTGCATATGTCAAGTTCCTCAAAGAGATTCTTAGCAAAAAGTGATCCATCTCAAAGATCGCCGGCGAATGCAAAAGAATGGACTTCCCTGAGAAGAGACCTGACCTTGGTAAGTTTTCCATTAATGTGGGATTTGGGAAATTTAACTATGATACCTTGTGTGATTTAGGAGCAAGTGTGAGCATCATGCCCTTATCAATATGGCAAAAGGTAAAGATAGGGTCTATAGAGCCTGTGGATGCCAAACTATACATGGCAAACAATACAGTGGTCATCCCTACAGGTATGGTTGATAATGTCCCTGTCCAGGTTGGTAAGTTCTATGTTCCCACTGATTTCCTTATTATAGATTGTGCTCAAGAGCCTACTAGCCCTATTATTCTTGGTAGACCATTCTTAGCTACTGCAGATGCTAAAATAAGCGTAAAGCAGCGATTTCTCACCTTCACGATAGGCGACGAGATCTTAGATTTCTCTATTGGCCCTACAAAGGAGGAAATTCCATGGCTGGAGGTGAAGAGCATACGCAACCACGGGGGCGAGCAAACAACAACGGAAGAAAGCACTAAGACACAGCTCGATATCGATATCACCAACTCGATATCGACCTCTCAACTCGATATCACCCCCCCGGTCGATATCGACTTCCTCTGTTGAGCCCCGAACCTGCCAGAAGCCTAAGTATGGGGCCCCTGCACTCGATATCGACCCCTATCACTCGATATCGACTGACCCCCAACCCGAAGATGTCTGGTTTGGGCCCGAAAAGGTAAGTTCAGGTATGATTTCTACTCCTCCTCAGTCCATTAATAAATTTAATAAATATTTAAGGGGAAGTAAGGCCCCGTGGCGAGCTAATCTGCGAAAAATGAGAGCTGGAAAGAAGATGAAGGAAGGAAAGGGATACTATGCAAGCGACCACCTATCAGCTGAGCTTGCATACTATAATCAGGACCTAGATGATCCAGGAGAAGGGCCAAGCACAAGGGGGCTCCACATTGACGGTCCTTGAGCACAAACGGAGAAGTCAGCCTAGCGACTCTAAAATCTAGAGCATGTACATAAAACTTTTTGAATTTTGGGACTTTGAAACTTTTGGTTTTGGTTTTTGTTTTTGTTTTTGGTTTTGAATACTTCATGTGGAATCTTGTCTTCCGGAAAAACTAACAAATTTGCAGGTCGGAAGAAACTTGAGTCGACCAACCAGGTCGATATCGACTGACCTTAGTCGATATCGACTCCTGAGGTAGAAATCGACCAGAGGAGGATGAAAAGAAGACAGTCGATTTCGACCAACATTACTCGATATCGAGTAAGTTGGTTGATATCGACCAAATTCCCCGACTTCGACCAACACTCTGTTACTCGACATCCCCTGTTTTGCCTCCTCAGCGCGTTATTCGGTGAGCTCCTTCCTTTACCTTTGTTTTATATTGATTTTATACAGTGGGGACACTGTATATTTTAAGTATGGGGCGGGGGAAGGGCTTATTATCATTATTACATATTCTTGTTTTTTGTACTACATGGTGAATTTTGAGTAAATTTTTAATTTTTGTGCTTAATTGCTAAACTCAAAATTTTTTGAGACATCTCCCAAAACTTGTAAATTGTTCAAATAAATAGTGTCATGGAAGCTTTGATTGAAACCGACGATGCAAAATTGGATTCATTAGAGATATAGCATAAAATTTCCTAGTAAAGGGAAGTCACAATGAAATGCATTATTTTTATGAAAACCATGAAAGGAGGTAAAATTTGAAGTTGCTTTTGACATGTTGCATAATAAGATGATGGAGGACTTTATATTTCCATATATGCTCATATTGTTTCTATTTCCTAGTCATACCTATGCTTATGCATCACAAAAGCCATATTATGCCTTATTTCAATTATTGCTCCACATGTTCTAAATATTGCCATTCTTTACCTTTCCTATGCGGGGATTATGTTGAGAATGATGTCACATTATGGAGATTATTATCTGGGTGTTGTGTTGTTATTATCATTATTGGAGTTTGGAAGGAATGTTTGAAATATATGGAAAATTTAATGAGTGAAAGAAAATCCGATCACCTCAGGAGATAAAGGTAGACCGACCCTGCTCGCTGAGATAATAGTTCGGCGAGATGGAACACAAGGTGAGGAGTACGAAGCACTAAGTATACGGGGCCATTCATGACACCCATGTTTGCGACTCGCGAGAAGGCAGTGCTGAGGTTAGAGAGGTAAAAGCATTGAGCGAAGAGTGAAAGGTGATGAATCTTATGAAGAAGGAATGTGGAAATTCAGTTTGGAAAGTACTCCATTTCCCCGGATTATTAGCACCACATTGCCAAAAATTGCCCACCTTAAGCCTTTTACAAATCTACTCCTTATTGAGCTTAAATAAAGTCCTCTTGATTATTAATGCTTTGTCACATGATTTGTTTTTGCATAAACCTCCTTTTGTGAGTAGATGTTTCTTTTTATTGCACATGTATGGATTTGTGGCATAAATACCTTTTCGATGATGGTAATTGATTGTAGGGTCATATAAGAATGAATCTATGATGTTGAGAGTTTTGAATTCTTCCCCTGAATGACCATCCAAGTTATTGCTTGAGGACAAACAAGCTTAAGTATGGGGTGATTTGATGTCCATGTTTTGCGCCATGTTTTATACTTACTTAATATCGATTTCTGCATGCATTTCATACATTTGGGCTAGAATAGTACATAATCTATGTAGTTTATGCTTATTTGCCAAATTATGGAATCTACACCAGTTTCTGTTTAATTTAGCAGAAATCGAGGCAATCTACAATAGTTCATTGAAAGGAGGAAAAGCTCGAAGTCAACTACAGAAAGTCCGAGGTCAAGGAGCAGCGGAACTAGGACAAATCGAGCTGGAAGCAAGAAAATCGAGTCGAAACACACAAGTCGATATCGAGTACTACATGTCGATATCGAGTGTAGTTAGCCGATTTCCACCAAGAGCCAGATCGAGTGAAGAGAACAGATTTGGTCGATATCGACCTAGCCTAGTCGATATCGAGTTCTCCATACCGAGTCAATATCCTAGAAATCGAGTCAAGCAGCTGAGCAAGGAAAGACGTAGGTCGATATCGAGTACCGGCCATAACTCGATATTGAGTACAATCGAGTCGATTTGTCTTCTGGTGGCTGGAATGGAGTTGCTGAAGAAGAAGTTGAGAAATAGAGGTCGATATCGACTGGCCTTAGTCGATATGGAGTGACACCCCAATGGCCGATTTCGAGCTAGTCTGAGTCTTGTTAAGGTTCTATCCCGAATCCGATTGAGATATTTCCGAGAGAAGATTCCCAACACATGAAGATTCAGATATTTTTATCTTTTTATCTTTTTTATCTATCCTAAGGGTTGAACAATTAATTACCCTAGGATTTATCTAGTTTAGATATATTTATTTCCTAAGTAGAATTATATCTTCTATGTTAGATAGAGATATAGATAGAATTTCCTTCCTTGATTAGCAAGGATTGGAAGCCTATAAATAAAGCCCATAGGGCTAGTTTTTATTCATTCAATTTCAGAAGGAGAAGTAAGTAGAGAGAGAGAGAGAGAGAGAGAGAGAGAGAGAGAGAGAGAGAGGTCGAGTGGAGCAAGGGAGCGAAAGTGATCTGGCTTTGTTCGGTTTGTACTTTCTTCAGTTTGGTTTAATGCAAGTAGTTTCTTTTACATCAATGATGTCTGCAATTGCGATGAAGAGCGAGTAGTCCACCCACTTCTAGGGTCGGGGCGAGCCCAGCGATAGCCATGCGTGTTTGAGGTAAAGATTCGATCTTTGTTACGTTTTAAGCATCTACTACATGTTATATGTTTATTACCTATTTAATAGAGATCCATGTTAACCAACTTGGATTATAAACATAAAATTGGTAGATTCAATTAGGGTTTCTTGAAAGAGTTATCTAATTGTTGGAAAAGGCGAAAGCTTGATCCTTCGATGCGATTTGCATGATTATCCATCTTATCTTTCCTTATGCATGTTTTGTTATCGTTGTTGCAAACCCCGATCTTGGAAGTTTTCTTTTACATAAGTTTTATTCCGAATTCCACAAGCTTTGTTCTTTATTTTATTTTACTGTTTCTACTCGATATTGACCTCCTACAGGTCGATATCGACTTCTGACTCTCGATCCAGAAAGATCGCTGCTCGTTTTTGTTTCTGCAGATTTGGTCGATTTCGAGGAAGACTAGTAGATATCGAGTTCCACTAGTCGATATCGAGTGACTTAAGCCGAAATCAACTAGCTTTCCGGAGCTGCCCAAAATCGACTTGATTAGGTCGATATCGACTCCCACCTGTCGATATTGAGTTGCTCTCCTGAAGTCAAAACCGAGTGAGATACCTCCGCTACCTGAGATTCGCTGAGACGCTTCCTCGTGGATCAATCCTGACTTCCCACTACTACACCGGGAGGAAGTCTTGTAATCATTTGCGTGGGCACGAATCTGGTTTGATCTATTTTATTATATTTTGAACTTGATTTCGTCCCTACAACAGAATTCCATATAAAGAAAAAAAACAAGTTCAAGAGAAATGAGCAAAGAAAGAAAGTTATGCTAGCCACCTGGAGCGACTCGGACTCCTCAAGTGACTCAGACACGGAAGGGAAACAGGCAAATCTCTGTCTAATGGCTAAGCATGAGGAAACTAAGAGTCAAGACCTTGAGGAAGTGGTAAGAAGCTTAATATCTGGCCCTACTAAAATTCTACCTGAATTTAAAAAAAAAATGATTTCTAATGAAGAGGTTTACAACGGTGAAATCAACATCTTAAAGGAGAAGCTGAAAGATCAACATAAATGTATAAGTGAAATGTCGTTGTAAATAAAAAAATCTTAAAGCTTCTCAGTAGGGTCTTGACATTGAAGTCAAGACCTTGACATCAGAGAATTCTGATCTCAAGCAAAACCTCTCTTCTCTAAAGCTTCGCAATGATGATTTAGAGAAAGAGAATGTTAAGCTGACTGACAAGTGTAAAGACCAGCAGACATCACTCATACAATCCATGAGATCCAAGACCAATCTTGATAAGATGTTGGGTGAGCAACAACTATCGATTAATAGAAGTGGTATTGGCTATAACAAGAATTTCCCAAAGAAACCTACTACCACTTTCGTTAAAGAAAAAGGAAGTTGGCGTTCACCCACCTGTTTTTACTGTTGTGAGAAAGGGCATGTGAAGGAACCCTGTCCTTATAGACGAAGGGATCCTCACATCATTAGGAATACATTTCCAGTGCGCTTAAACGAATAGATAAGACAAGTTTGGGTTCCTAAGGGGACTAGACTACCTAACATGGTCTATCCCCGTTATGAATCTAAATCTGTCTATTGGTCTAACCGAAAGGGTTCATGTTTGTCTTGCAGGATATCATCAAGACCAAGGAGCCAAAATGGATCATGAACAATGGATGCTCTCGGCATATGAGTGGGAAGAAATCTCTCTTTCTTGATCTAAAGGAGCAAACCGCTAGAACAATTACTCTTGGTGATAAAGGGACGTGCAATATTATTGGTATAGGTAACATTGGTAATAATTCTAATAATTGCATTAAAGATGTATATCTCATTGATGGGCTAAAATATAATCTTCTAAGTGTCTATCAGTTGTGTGATAAGGGAAACAAAGTTGGATTTGACAAGTGTGAAGTTATAAATGAAGAGACAAGCGATCTGATCCTTATTGCTCACATGCACAATAATACATACGCTATAAATGCTAACCAAATTGCATAAACACATCTCAAGTGTCTCAAGGCCTTGAAAGAAGACCCAAGTCTCTACCATAGAAGGCTAGGACGTGTAAGCATGCATAACCTCAACAAACCGAAGTCAAGAGACCTTGTGAGAGGACAACCTGACCTAAACTTCAAGAGTGAGGAACTGTGCAACGCATGCACAAGAGCTAAACAAATACGTGGCTCATCTAAGCCTAAAAAGGTTGTAAGTTCCTCTTGTCCCCTTGAACTATTACATATGGATTTATGTGATCCTATGTGTGTCAAATCTCCAAAGGGTAAAAGTACATCCTAGTTATCATTGATGATTTCTCTCGTTTTACATGGATTTCTTTCCTTAGAGAAAAATCATAGGCTTTATTTGAGTTTTCTAAATTGTGCAAGGAGTTGTAAACTTTGAAAAACATACCAATTGTCTCCATTCGGATCGATCATGGTAGAGAATTTGATCAACTCAAGTTTGATTTATTTTGTACAAAATATGGCATTTCACACAACTTTTCAGCTTCTAGAACTCCTCAACAAAAAGGGGTTGTGGAACCAAAGAACCGCACCCTAGAGGACATGTCTAGAACAATGCTTTTAGAAAATGGTTTGCCAAAATATTATTGCGTTGAGGCTGTGAATACAACTAATCATATTTTGAACCATTGTTTGATTCGTCCCATTATAAAGAAGACTCCTTAAGAACTTTTCAAGGGAAGAAAGCCAAATATTTCCTATTTCAAACCTAATGGATATACTTGCTTTGTTCATCATAATGGCAAAGAGAACCTTGGGAAGTTTGATGCCCGTAGCGATGAAGGTATATTTCTTGGTTATTCCTCTAATATCAAAGCTTATGGAATTTATAACAAGCACACCAAAATTGTTGAGGAGAGTATCCTTGTGGTATCCGGCGAAAGCAATAATGATGTGTTAAGTAAAAGTTTTGCAGATCTCAATCTAAATTACCATGATTCTGATGGAGAAGAAGAACATAAATCTGAGTCCAAGAAGGATCAAGAACGCAATATGTAAGAGAAAATCCAAGATACAAACGAGCTGTCTCATTGAGAAGAAACTATAGAGCCTTGATGAGAGCATCACAAGCAATGAGGAACCTATCTCCAACACCATCTCTCAAGACCTTGAGGAGAGACTCACTGCTGTCATGAATGATCAAGGATCAAAGCAACGAAAGTTCAAGCATGCTTCATCATATTCAGTTCAGGATATCATATTAGATCCATTGTTCGGTATTCAAACTCGGTCTAGATTAAAGAATATATGCGCTATCTACGCGTTTATTTCCCTTGTAGAACCAAAGACACCGGCTGAAGCACTCAAAGACTCGGACTGGATCACTGCTATGCAAAGCGAGCTGAATAAATTTGAAAGAAACAAGGTATGGACCCTCCAACCAAGGCCAAAGCACCAATCAGTCACTGAAACTCGGTGGGTGTTTAGGAACAAATTGGATGAAGCTGACAAGATTATTCAAAACAAGGCAAGACTGGTGGCTCAAGGTTACAACCAAGATGAAGGTATAGACTACGAGGAGACTTTTTCTCCTGTGGTAAGGTTAGAAGCTATTCGTATATTACTTGTCTTTGCTTCTTATATGGGCATCAAGTTATTTCAAATGGATGTCAAGTGTGCATTTCTAAACGAGTTCTTAGAAGAAGAAGTTTATGTTGCTCAACCTCCTGGATTTGAGAGTATAGAATTTCCAAATAATGTTAATAAATTGGACAAAGCTCTTTATGTTCTCAAGCAACCCCCTAGAGCTTGGTATGAGAGATTCTCCAAGTATCTTCTTGAAAATGGTTTTCAAAGAGGTTTGATCGACAAAACTCTCTTCATCAAGACCCGTGGAAATGAACTTTTGGTTGTTCAAATCTATGTTGATGATATACTATTTGGTGCTACTAACAACTTCTTTTCCAAGGAGTTCTCGGATATTAGGTGCAGAGAATTTAAAATGAGCCTCATGGGAGAATTAAACTTCTTCCTCGGTCTACAAGTTTATCAAACAAAGAAAGGCATTTTTCTTAATCAAGGCAAGTACACCATGGACTTACTCAAGAAATACAAGATGGATCAATCCAAGACAGCAAAAACACATATGAGCTCTATACTCTCCCTTGATCAAGACAAGAATGGTAAGAATGTGAACCAAAATGAGACCGAGGTATGATTGGTTCTCTTCTCTACCTTACTACTAGTAGACCTGACATCATGTTCAGTGTGTGTATGTGTGCTCGGTTCCAAGCTGATCCTAAAGAGTCTCATCTCATTTTCGTGAAGAGAATCTTTAGATACTTCAATGGGACTCAAGACCTTGGTCTATGGTATCTAAAGCAGAGTAATTTCCATCTCATGGGCTATTCAGATGCAGATTTTGCAAGTTATAAGGTGGATAGAAAAAGCACTTCTGGGTGCTGCCAACTCCTAGGATCATCCTTGATCAGTTGGCACTCCAAGAAGCAAAACTCAGTTGTACTATCCACTACTAAAGCCAAATACATAGCAGCAGGAGCCTGTTGCTCACAAATTCTGTGGATAGCTCAGCAACTTTGAGACATTGGCATCGATCTCAAAGGTATCCCTATCAAGTGTGACAATACTAGTGCTATATCAATTACTAAAAACCATGTACAACACTCAAGAACCAAGCATATTGATGGGAGGCATCACTTCATTCGAGATCATGTGGAGAAATGTGATGCATCAATTTCTTTCATATGTACTGAATTACAATTGGCTGATATTTTCACTAAACCTCTGCCTGAAGATTGGAATTGTTAACAGAGAAGCACTTTCATAGGGGGACTAGTCACTCCCTTATGAAGTGTAAATTCGATTGATATCTCAAGACCTTGAAAACCTATGGTCTTGAGAAAATCAAAACCGAATCATATTAAATATTAAACCAAAAGTTCTGTTAATATCTCTTTAGATATTGATATAATTTCTTTTTTTTAAAAAAAAAAATTCTTTCTACTTTATGAACACATGATTTTCATCTTTCTTGAAATATTTTATCCTATCCCTATTTCCCAAGAAATCTCTTGATTTTCTTTTACTTTTCAAAACTTTTGATTCGTTGAATCATTTTAATCCATTCCCCATTTAATTCTAGTCTAATTTGGGTTAAATGAACTCTTCCTTTTTAAATTTGGAGAGAGGCCTTTGGGCTTCAAAGTACGGCTATTTAAAAACCCCTCTTTTTTATTGTCTTGTCACCCGTCATTTGCACTCTCTCTCTACTCCATTCTTTGATCTCTTCTCTCCAGTTTTCAAGACCTTTCTCCCCCTCTCTTCTCCTTCCATCATCAATGGCATCCGAGAGATCAACTGCTTCTCCGACTGCTCTCTCTTCCAAGCGCTTCAAGATTACTGCCAACAAAGGAAAGAGGATATGGGAGTCTCCAAAAACCATCTCTGAGGATTCTGGCTCCTCCACTCCAACTCCACTTGTCCGGAAGACCAAGAAGACTCCAATGGCTCAATCAGCACCTACTCACCCCAGTCAGGTAAAGTCCGGCATCCCTAACACTTGGTATGTTTCTGTCGAGGTGGCCGAGTCCCGGGAACAGGGCTTTGGCCACCATCGGCTATGCTTTTGCGATGCTATTGACATCGAATTTCTTGAGTCCATGCCCCTTGCTTGCATTACCCTTTTAAAATCAACCTTTCTCTGGCCCGTTCTTAATCCTGGCAATTTTTCCTATCCCCCGCCTCTTCTATACTAATCTTATCGCTTATCGGGTCAAGGGAACCCTAACCCTTGTCTCTAGGGTCAGGAACACCCGAATTCGACTCACCGCTGCAAGGCTAGCCCTCATATTTGACATCCCAAGTGAAATCCCCACAAAAGACTTTCCTGAAAAAATAGATTGCATTAACTTGCCAAAAAAGGAGTTCTTCCTCACTCCCCGGCCAGCTCTTGAATCTTCCTCCATCCACAAGCCTACCCAAACCATACTCAAAATGCAGCCCAAATTAATCTTTGCCATCCTTGCCCGCTGCATTTTCCAAGGGTCAATTCAAGAGAATTGGTCACTGAAAGCCTGCTTGAGATTCTCTATCTTGTTATGAGCAATTATGAGCCCAATCTTTCCGACCTCATTCTCAACTAAATGCTTCATGCTTCAACCTCCTCATGGCCCATGCCCCTCCCTTACACAAATCTCCTCCCCGAGATTTTCGAGTCCTTCGATGTTGACACATCTGTAGAGGAAAAACAGACCTATAGTGGGATAATCGATGAAGCCTGCCTAGAAAGATTAGGGATTGCTACAAACATGCGGGGCCAGTGGGTGTTGAGGAAAGAGAACAAAGGTACTCTGGCCTCTGATCAGGGAATCTTAGAGGATCGAATTGCAGCGCTGGAAACCGACCTTCAAGACCTTAGAATGGACATGGGGAAAATGTGGACGGATATCTTCTCAAGGCATGACAATTCTCATGAGTTGCTTTCAATCATGAACTGCAAGATAGATCAAATGATGATTCTCAATGCCTTGACCTTCACTGTTATTGGTTCCATCATGTCACTGGACTAGGAGACTGTTGATTACATCAGGGAAAAAGTTGCAAACGTCATCCTTAACTGTGAAAGATTGGTGAAGAACAAGCCTATTCTGCGGCTGACTCACACTGACCCCACCATTATGACAGTTGAAGAATATGGCTTTGTGAAGAAGTATAGAGACGTGGAGAGGCAGAAGTTGCTGGCTAGAATGGAGAAGGACAAGATCACCAAAGAGACGATGGACAGATGGAGGAAGAAGTGCAAGGACAGTGTTTGCAAGAAGTACATTGGGTCGAACAAGCAGTATCCCACCTTTGGAGAATGGCATGAAGAAGGACCTACTGTTGTCCCTCCTGAGCCGTATGAGCCTACTCCTGCAAAGCCTTCTATGTCAGTCGTGCCTACCAAGACCTACAGCAAGAAGAAGAAGAAGTCTGCTGATGGAGCCTCCTCTTCAAGGCCTTGATACTCCAACCTCCTCTCTCTTGGTTTTCAAAACTCTGGTTTTTATGGTCCTCTTTTCAACTATCAGTTTGATGTCCTTTAAACTCTGGTGGTACTTTAAACTTTTTGGTCTCTATCCCTTTTGTTAGAAGACAATAAGGGGGAGAATGTTTTGATTTGTTGGTTTTGCAGTTTTTTGGGCGGTTGGTCTTTGGTCTAAACATTTTATCTACTACCTATATACTATATGCTGCTTATTTATATTACGTCCTTTAAATCATGTTTTGTCTTCCATCAAGGGGGAGATTGAAGACTCCACCTTTATTGTAAGACCTTGAGCAACTAACCTGCAGGTCATGCCAAAGAATGATGAAAGACAAAACAAGGCTTGGTTTCAAGGTCTTGAAACCAAGGCCAATATATCTGCATTCAGTCGTATGTATTATCTATATAGTATGATGAGAATTTTATATAAGGTTTATTTGTAGGTCACTAGATAAGAAATGGGTCGTATGAGTATGAGCTTATGGGCCTTTGCCTTGGGCTTAAAATCTTGTTGACTTAAATTGATTTCATATATACACTTGCTCTTATATGCTAACGTGTTTTAGAAAAGTGGATCATGTGAAATCCTTTAGCTTTGGACTCAAGATCAAATCAAGGATTGTCGTGTACAAATCAACTCCATCATATCTCAAGGCAGCATACCATGGACTGGAGTTTTGAAAAGTATTGATTTGGAGGAATTCAAATTTCAAACGGCTTCCCTCATAATCCTTGAAGGTGAACGACTATATATATAGACAAGTGCAGAAGATGATCCACAACTAAGCAAGCAACCATTCAAAGTGGTCAACTCTTCTTAGCATCCGTCTTTCGAAGTTTCTCTCTTAAATTATCATAACGTTTAGCTTGGGTTGTCTTTGAGAGTTGAGGGAAACACAAGTGCTTAATTATTGTACAAGTGATTCATTTTACTCTAAGAGTATTTCATACTCGATCAAACATACATTGGTGTGTGGTGAGAGCTTTTATTTCACTTGTAAGGTTGAGTGCTAGAATAGAAGCGATGAGGCTTTGTATAGAAGAAGGGAAATTCTTCTAGGAAGTTCTAGAACTCTTCGGAAGTGAAATAAGAAGTGATTTGAATCCTACGGGTTGGATAACCCTAGGCGGGGACGTATGTCATGTTCGTGCCGAACCTCATTAGCAATTCGTGTGTCTATCTTTTATTTCCCAATTATTTATATTGCTTGGTTTTCACTTAGTCAAGATTTGATATTCATATTAAGATCTTGACACGTCAGGCTGAAATTCTTTAAAGAGTTTTTTTTTTTTTCAAAAATCGAGTATACTCTATTCCCCCTTCTAGAGTATTGTTTATCACCTTATAGACTCTTCACATTGAAGCAGTTTAGTTTAAGCAAAGCAGATGAAGTGAGATTTTATAGCAAAAAATCCTATCACATTTTTGACGAAATTCCTCAGCTTGAACTTCGAGCTCCTTTAGGAGAGTATTGTTCATTGGAAGCCGCTAGAAATTAATGAACACAAATAGCTGTACAATATATAGCCAGAGGAGGATTGCTCATTTGTTCCCCAAGGCTCTATACAGCTGGCTTGTCCTTTCCTTTCTAGAGGATGCCTTCCCCTGGGCTTACATTCTTGGACACTCCTAGGCCATATATAAGGCCAAGGGCCATCACATTTATATCTTGGATATGGATTACTACTACGACTGCAACAAAGGTAAGGCACATGATCAGGTTCAGTTTTAAGCTGATGTGCAAGAATCTTGTGAAGATTGTTGTTGGCAGAGCTTCCCATACGATGGCTTGGCTGACGATCTCGAGTCAAATAACAAAAGCTACTTTGAATCGCAGATGGAATGGCCGTTGCTTGTCATCCGGGATGACTGCCTAGGCCTTCTCCATCGGCTGTAAGATCAAACAAAGATACAATTTGTTACAACATCCGTTACTAAATAGCAGTGCTTGTCAACATTGTCATCCTCAGTACGTACATTGTCAACAGATCAAACTAACATGTTCTTAATGTGAAGACATACGTTTCTTGAACCATTGAAAACATATTTAATAAGAAACCATTCATTTATTTTTAAATTTAGATAACATAGGAAAACAGTACTTATATTTGTATAAATGAGTTAGAAAAAGGAGTTACCCTAGTGTATATCGAGCTCTCGGGTTGATGATTGTGTGAAAACAAACAAATGTCAAAACAATACTTGTTTAAATTAGTTTGAAAAATGCTATTCACAAAATTTTAATTTATGAATAGATTTTTATTAAAAATTTCATCTACATTTTAATTCTATAATATGCCAACGTAGCCGTAATCTGTTGTAACTGGCGGAATATGTACCTATTTTTATTACATAATAAAATAGTACATCCGTCTTAAAATTGAAGCCATTTTATTTTTTGACACACTTTTCAATGTATTAAAAACTTTATAAATATCAACTTTTTAAATTTTATTTTAAAAGGTTGATATTTTAAAAAAAATAACACAATTAAAATACGTGCGAAAAATCAAAATGATTTACTCCCTCCATTTTAAATTAAGTGACGTTTTGAGATTTTTATGTGTTTGCATAATTAATTGACGTTTTATGATTTCCAAAACCCACTGGCCTCAGCTTTCTTTTCATCTGAATTTGTTTAAAGAGTGAGAGAGTCAGAGTGTAATTAATTTGTCCAAACCCCCAAGAGTTCCTCCATTTTTAATTGGTAGAAGAGGAGATAGAGGGACAACTATTGGGATATGAGACTCTGATATACGGAGTACTCAATTGCTTTAATTTTTTTTTTGGATGGAAATTTCATTGCATTAATTAATTGTTCAGTATAATTAATGTTGAGAAGGTTCAAAATCTACTTTTTGTACCAGTCTTCTGCAAATAATTGTACTCCTTAATATATGTGCCAATCTCCTAAAACGTCATTTAATCTAAAACGGAGGGAGTATAATTTAAGAGGGGGAGTGTAGTGTAATTGTGATAAAATCATCATTGGATATTTGGATGGAATGGAATACCCTCAAGTGAAGTGGCCAACGCCTAAAACCAAACATTGTATTTGTGATAAAATAGTGGGTCTATTCCATCCAGCCAACTTGCGTCGTCAAAATATTAGCTTTTCGGTCACATGTAAATTTGTAAGTAGACGACGATTACATAAAAAAAACATATCAAAGTATCAAACCAACCCAATAACCCATTAATGTCATCCCATCATGGTCTCATGTGATCTCTTTGCCTTTGGAGTTTGGATTCTAGTCCACTACTAAAAACGCAGGAAATAGTTACGGAAAATAGCAATGGATTTAGCCATTAATGTCCATTGCTAATCGGTTTAGCCACAGAATTAGCCACGGGCGGACGATCCTTTACTATATACCTCGTAGCTAATAGCGACGAACCTTCATCGATGTATTTAGCAACGAAAATTTATGGTCGTGGCTACGTTCGTGGCTAATAGTAGAAGACGTGCCAAGGATGTGGCTACGAACTCGATTTGAAAACAGCGTCGAAATTAAAGTCGTGACTAAGTTTGTTGTTGAGTTCGTGTCTACAAACAGGTGATGAGACTAACCGAGTTCGTTGCTGATCCGTTGCTATGGTCGTTGCTAACGTTGTTACTCGTTTCGTTGGTAATGTTGTTGGTAGGGTTGTTGCTATTGCTAGGGTCGTTGGTAACGCCAATATTCGTGTGATAGATTACATAGGTCTCCTCATGTATAGTGGGTCCAAAGCCCATTAAGGCTCAATACCTTTGTAACCTATATATATGATTATTAATGAATGGAAACCCTCGAGGAGGACATTATAATCAATCTCATAGTCTCACATGGTATCACAACATTTTCTTCCTCACGGAACCCTATTTTGATCCTCCCGCCCCACCCCTCCTCTTACCGTCGCCGGCGTCGTCTCTTCACCGCCTCTCTCTCTCTCTCTCTCTCTCTCTCTCTCTCTCTCTCTCTCTCCCCTCGCCTCACCGGCCTCCCCCTCGCTCACGGCTCTCTCGCTCTCGTTGATCCGCTCTCGCTCTCGCTGGTAGGCTCTCGCTCTCTCGTTTCCTTCCGCGCAAAAAAATAAAAATAAATTATGTCGGACCTCATCTGCTGCGCCCGCGGCCGCGGCCGCGGCATCGACCTCTGCGGCGGCCGCCGCCCGATGCAGCGACCACGGCACCCGAGGACTCGCGGCCCTCCTCCTTCGACCGCCGCTCCTCGATGGTCCCCGGCTCCTGGCTTCAACCCTCATTGGCTTCACTCCGGCTCTCCTGCCCTGCGACCTCAAGCCTATCTGACATCGTCTGATCAAGGCTATGTTCCGCCGGCTGGGCATCACGCCTTCTCCTCTATGCAGCCGACATCTTCAGACTCTTCTTGGTACATGGACACTGGCGCTACCTCCCACATGACGAATTCCTCAGGTAACCTCTCATCTATTTCTTTTAACGGCCCTGCACATTCTATTATCCTCGGAAATGGTGGTCGTCTTGCTACTTCGGGGATTGGCCACGCCAAATTACAGACCCCCAACCCACCCACTACACCTCAACGATGTCCTCATTGCCCCAAAAATTGTCAAAAACCTTATCTTTGTCCGTCGGTTCACTACTAACAACAATGTTTCCCTTGCGTTTGATCCCTATGGTTTCTCTGTGAACAATCTTACTACGGGGGTTACTCGCATGAGATGTAACAGCACCGAGGAGCTCTAGCATGTCACACCACCTCTTGCGTCCAGTCAATCGTGCTCGGTCGCCCTCTCGGCATCGTCGTCCAGCTTGTGGCATGCACGTCTGGGCCATCCCAGTGCTGCCGTTCTAGATGCCCTCCGTTCCCAGAGTCTTGTCACCTGTACTAAAGACCCACGCTCTGGTTTGTGCTCTTTCTGCCAACTAGGCAAACATGCCAGACTGCCGTTCCAACGGTCTTTGACCTCTACCCTTGCCCCATTTGATATCATTCATAGTGACATTTGGACCTCTCCTGTGCCTAGCAAGGAGGGTCACAAGTACTACCTCTTGTTTCTTGATTATTACACTCATTACTTATGGGTCTTCCCGTTGCATTTCAAGTCCCAAGCATTTCATGTCTTTGTCAGATTCCATACCTACATCAAAACACAG
The DNA here is from genome assembly GCA_037127255.1 of Persicaria tinctoria. Lineage (NCBI taxonomy): Eukaryota > Viridiplantae > Streptophyta > Magnoliopsida > Caryophyllales > Polygonaceae > Persicaria > Persicaria tinctoria. Next base: position 20,240,669 of record JBANSL010000017.1, read on the forward strand.
TTTCACACATCCATCAAATGTTTCCAATGTGACAATGACCGTGAATTTGACAACAAAGACTTTCACTCTTACTTTGCCCCAAACGGGATCTCCTATCGCTTGTCTTACCCCTATACTTCTCAGCAGAATGGCAAGGATGAACGAATCATCAGAACCATTACCAACATGATGCGCTCTCTCCTCTTCCACACATCCATTCCCCTCTCCTATTGGCCTCACGCCTTAACAACCACATGATATCTCCTCAACATTCTACCGTCTACTACCCTTCAACATCGCTCGCCAGGTCAGGCCCTCTACTTCACTTTGCCCAGGTATGATCACCTTCGTACCTTCGGGTGCTTGTACTTCCCAAACCAGTCCTCCACCGCCCCACACAAGCTTCACCTGCGCTCCACTCCTTGTGTCTTCCTAGGCTATCCGCCTGATCATCGCGGTTACCTCTGCCTCGATATCAAGACCCATAAGCTCATTGTGTCTCGTCATGTCACGTTTGATTAGTCTCGCTTCCCTTTTGCTTTTCCTCCCCTCCCCTCTTCTACACCTCCTATGTCTCAGTCTGAGTCAGAGTCGTCGTTCCCTCACTTTGTTCTTCCCCAGAGCGCTCCCGGTGCTCCTACCTCTCCCCCTCCCCCACCACCACCACCCCCTACCACAAGACCACACACCCGCAGCATCTCTGGTGTCTTCCGACCCCGTCAGATCGTCTCCATGACGACCGCCCATCACCCTGCCGCTCACCACCATGCCTACACCCCTCCGTCAGATCGCCATGTTGCGATGCTGCGCCCGCCGCAAGACGTTGCGCCCGCAGCCAATCAACGAAACCATCCCCACCCTCCGTCCCACACACTGGCGGCGCCCGCAGCAAGCCTTGCGGCGCCCGCAGCATGGCTTGCGGCGCCCGCATCCAATCAACAAAGCTCCGCCCCCTTGCCTTCGTCCCTCCCGACTCCCAATCAACCCTTTCCTCCACCTCGACCTCCCTGTCCCCCATCCCCACCTTCCACAAAACAGCCCTCCTCGACCCGAATTGGCAGGCGGCTATGCTCGACGAATACAGGGCCCTTACAAAGAATGGTACTTGGGTTCTTGTCCCTCGCCCTCCAGCGGCGAACGTCGTTCGCTGTATGTGGCTCTTCCGTCACAAGTTCCGCTCTGATGGGACGTTGGAGCGCTACAAAGCACGTCTTGTGGTCAACGGTCGATCTCAGCAGGTAGGTATTGATTGTGATGAGACCTTCAGCCCCGTGGTCAAGCCTGCCACTATCCGAGTTGGTGTTGAGCTTAGCTCTGTCGCGCAAATGGGCCATTCATCAGCTGGATGTCAAGAACGTTTTTCGGCATGGTCACCTGAATGAGACAGTCTACATGTTTCGGCCGTCGGGGTTTGCTGATGTTGATCGTCGCAAACACGTCTGTCTCCTGAAGCTCTCTTTGTATGGTCTGAAGCAGGCTCCGCGAGCTTGGTTCTAGCGCTTTGCTTCTCATCTGCTCTGCTTGGGTTTCATTGGCAGCCGCTCGGATTCGTCCCTGTTCATCTATCGTAGAGGCTCCGACATGGCATTTCTGTTATTGTATGTTGACGACATCATTCTCACCGCCTCTTTTGATGCTCTTCGGACGTCGATTATCTCCCAGCTGAGTGCTGAGTTCGCCATGTCAGATTTGGGTCAGTTGTCTTACTTCTTGGGAGTTACTGTTCAGCGGCATGCGTCTGGGCTATTTCTCTCACAGAGTAAGTATGCTGTTGAGATTGTTGCTCGGGCTAAGATGAGTAACTGCAATCCTGTCGCCACCCCTGTCGATACATCCAACAAGCTCAGCGTTCATTCTGGTCCTTTGGTTGATGATCCGACATTGTACAGGAGCCTTGCTGGTGCTCTTCAGTATCTCACCTTCACCAGACCTGATATCAGTTACGTCGTTCAGTAGATCTGCTTGTTCATGCATGCACCCAGGGAACCCCACTTTCATGCCTTAAGCTTGACTATGTTGCTTGATCATTCGGTACATCAGCGGCACACTCGAGCTCGACATCACGATCACTCCTTCCTCTAAGCTTGACTATGTTGCTTATACTGATGCGGATTGGGGTGGTTGTCCTGACACACGTCGCTCCACGTCTGGTTACTGTGTCTTCCTCAACGACACCCTTGTGTCGTGGTCGGCCAAGCGTCAGTCTGTCGTGTCTCGCTCCAGCGCTGAGGCCGAATACAGGGGTGTTGTCAACGTTGTCTCCGAGTGCTCTTGGCTCCGCAATCTCCTGCTTGAGCTCTGTTGCCCTCTTATGAAGGCCACTCTGGTCTACACTGATCACGTCTCCGCCGTCTATCTGGCTAGCAAACCGGTCCAGCATCAACGCACGAAGCACATTGAGCTTGATCTCCACTTCGTCAGGGACAAGGTTTCCATTGGACATGTCCGCGTTCTACATGTCCCGTCCTCTTATCAGTACGCTGATGTATTCACCAAGGGTTTACCTAGACAGTTGTTCATTGATTTTCGTTCCAGTCTCACTGTACGACCCCCTCCAGTTTCGAATAGGTCTCCTTATTTATAGTGGGCCCAAAGCCCATTAAGGCCCAATACCTTTGTAACCCTCAAGAAGGACATTACAATCAATCTCATAGTCTCACAGTGTCATTGCTATTGTTGTTGCTCATTTAATTGGTAATGTTTTGTATACTTAAAAACTATACAAAACTTTTATAGTCATTATAGATACATCAAAAGCAATATCAAATCTAAACAAAGATAAATGGAGTACAAAAATAAATAACATATCATGGAAAAAAAAGAATCAAACTAAAAGGAAGAAATCAAACATCAAGAAATTAAAAGAAATTGAATTTAGTATTAAAAACTCAACTCTTTTTAGGACAATCTGTGAAACAATCCTAATTGCAAAAATGGGGAAGAGGCCAACCAAGTCCATCTCTCAATCTGAACGCCGGAGGTTGTTTACAAACGTGCCCCACCAGCCACAATGGTGGTGGTTCTGGATCTGTAGCATTGGCAAGAGGAGAGGGGAGAGAGAGAGAGAGAGGTGTGGACGACGGCGGTTGCTCCGGTGTGGACGGCGACGGTTGCTCCGTCGCCGTCCTGGGTAATCCGGGAGTCTAATGAATGGGAGAAAAATGACTTAGAGAGATGGTAGCAAAAGAATGGAGATGTTGGGCACGGAAGCGCGTCCGGGGTAATCCGGGAGTCTAATGAAAATCAGACAGCAATCTGGCTACACCAGAAAAATAGCACCAACAACTGGACAAATCTAGAACCAAAACCAGAACACATCCCAGCAACGCAAACAACAAAACAAGCACAGATAATCAACACAAGATTTATGTGGGAAAAACCATCTATAACCAGAGGATCAAAAAACCCACCTTCTGCCCGCCAAAGCAACCAATCCACTAATGAATAAACCAGTACAAGTGTTTAACAATCTAGTCTCACACTGAGACAAACAAACATGGAGATCTCAAACACCAATCTAAATACAACCCGGATCTAAAAATGATTCCTCTCCAAAAACTAGCTAAACACTTGTAATCATATTAGATTTTTAGAGAGAGAAGAATACCTATCAACAAACACCCGTTGTTAACTAATCGAGGGAGAGAGACGGATCACCAAAGTAAGAGACGAAACACTCGCTCAAATCTCTTATCTTTATTCTTCTTTCTCTTTCCTCTTTTTTTTTCTCTCTCTCTTTTCTTCCTTATTGCTACTGGTGGCACAACCCTTGGAGCTTCCCTTTTGTGTCTCGTGCTCATCAAGACAAAAGGCAAAAATGTCTTTCTTTAATTCTTTCAACAAAAGCCAAGAAATGGTCTTTACTTGGGCTAGACCAAATGAGCCCTAGGCCCAACAATCTCCCCCTCCAGCCCAAGGGAAAGACATTCATGCTCGTCCTAGCCTCACATGCATCCCAGTCCCGTCTCACCCTCGAGACGCAGAACTGATGCTCGCTAGATGTCACCATCACCCACTAGCTCCCCCTCCTCCGAAACTCTCTAGTACTCTGAGGTAGAACTCCCTGTGAATGCATGATGTCCTCTCTCTAACCCTTTGTCAGTTTCTTCTATCTATGCTAGCTCAACGTGCTCAGATCTGTCACTAGTCATAGCACCTGATGAACTCCCCTCTGACACGGCTATCCCATCAGCACAATCCTTTGAAGCAAACTCCACACTTGTGCTATCCTCTTCTGACGTCTCAGAAGTTCTGCTAAATCTTGTCTGCAATCCAAACAAATCACAAGTGCTCAAGGTCTTCTTATCAGCAAAAGAAACGAGAGACTTTCTTTTCTGATTATGTAGCCCCTTTCCACTGAAGCATGTCGACCACCTATACTCCAAATCAAAAGAAGTATCTGCTTGGTCAAACTCCTGCCAAGCCTTCCCTGGTTTCTTCCACAATAGGTTTCCCATATCTAAACTTAAGATTCATCCGAGCTGACTTTTCCATCATATCCATGACTTCCTTTTTTTCTTATCTTTTTTTTCACCTGTGCATCGATCTGTTGCATTACTAATCCGATGAAAACACAATCATCAACACATGCTTTGATGGTTCCCTAACAACCGCTTTGTGCATATTCATCTGGCCACTCTCTAGAGTCTCTACTAGCTATCTTGTCCCAACTCTATGAGATCAAACATTGTCATTTCCAACTCCATATACCCACAATCATAATCACACCAAGATCCCAACTCGAAGCTCTGATACCACTTATTGGGCACGGAAGCGCGTCCGGGGTAATCCGGGAGTTTAATGACAATCAGATAGCAATCTGGCTACACCAGAAAATAGCACCAACAACTGCGCAAATCTAGAACCAAAACCAGAACACATCCAAGCAACGCAAACAACAAAACAAGCACAGATAATCAACACAAGTTTTATGTGGGAAAAGTCCTCTATAACAAGAAGATCAAAAAACCCACCTTTCGCCCGCCAGAGCAACCAATCCACTAATCAATAAACCAGTACAAGTGTTTAATAATCCAGCCTCACACCGAGACAAACGAACATGGATATTTCAAACACCAATCTAAATACAACCCGGATCTAGAAAGGATTCCTCTCCAAAAACTAGCTAAACACTTGTAATCAGATTAGATTTCTAGGGAGAGAAGAATACCTATCAACAAACACCCGTTGTTGACTGATCGAGTGAGAGAGACAGATCACCAAAGTAAGAGACGAAACACCCGCTCAATCTCCTATCTTTCTTCTCCTTTCTCCTTCCTCTCTATTTTCTTTCTCTCTCTTTTCTTCCTTGTTGCTACTGACGGCACAACCCTTGGAACTTCCCTTTTGTGTCTCGTGCTCCTCAAGACAAAAGGCAAAAATGCCTTTCTTTAATTCTTACAACAAAAGCCAAGAAATGACCTTTACTTGGGCTGGACCAAATGGGCCCTAGGCCCAACAGGAGATTCTTCTGCTTTAATTGGGAGGAGGAGGAGGAGTTCTTCACCTGCTTCGATTGGGTGGAAGAGGAGGTTTGCAGTGGTGAAGAAGAGCAAATGGTGACAAGGGCGGTGATGGAGTACGTCGAGGACCCGGCGGCGAGGTAAGCAAATTTAGTCATGGGGACAAATTTGCAAAAGAGAAGAGGGGGAGGAAGAGGGAGGTGAAGGGTTTCAATTTGATTTATAGTCAGCCAGGAAATAAAGTATGGCGAGAGAAGGGTTTCAATTGGATTGAAGACTTAAACTTCTCAAAAAAAAAAAAAAATTCAATCCCCCTTCAACGGGAAATGTGGCGCTTTAATTTGTTTTTTTGGGGTCAATTTTGGTGCTTCAATTGCCATTTTTGACATTAATGGCGCTTCAATTTTTTTGGGGCATTAATGGAGCTTCAATTGCCTCCGATTCAATTTTTTTGGAGGCATTAATGGCGCTTCAATTTCCAATTTTTTTTCTTCCACATTACTGTATTTTTCAATGAATGGAGGCAAATTAATAAATTTGTAAATCAAGAAGAATATTGTACATAGTTGGGATGAGTAATTTTTTTTTTGGGTGCAATGATTAATTGTTTTTTTAGTCACTAACTTATATTTCTAAAAAAATAAAGATTTAATTGTTTTTTTTCTCACAACTTAAATCTGTACTACACTACATGGAAGTTAAGATATCATTTAATTTTATGGGAAATTATAAAAATAAACTAGTACTCTCATAAGAATTTATTAATTAACATTTTATTCAACATTTATTAGTTACTTATTTGAGTTTTTCCTCAAAACTTACTTTATAGTATTATAATAAGAATTTATTAGTTAATATAAGATTTTTTTCAACACTCATTAGTTACTTATATAATTTTTCCTAAGAACTTACTTTTATAGTATTCTCATAAGAATTTATTAGTTAATATAAGGTTTTATTAAACATTTATTCATTACTTATATGAGATTTCCTCAAAACATTAGAGCATAGTGTTCTAATAAAAATTAATTAGTCAATATAAGGTTTTATGAAAAATTTATTCGTAATTTGTATGAGTTTTCCTCAAAATATACTTTGATCATAGTATTCTAATAAGAATTTATTAGTTGATATAGGGTTTTATTAAAAATTTATTTGTTACTTATATGAGTTTTCCTAAAAATATACTCTAAGCATAGTATTCTAATAAGAATTTATTAGTCGATATAGGGTTTTATTAAATATTTTGTTACTTATATGAGTTTTGCTAAAAACATACTCTAAGCATAATATTCTAATAAGAATTTATTAGTCAATATATGGTTTTATTGAATATTTATTTGTTACTTATATGATTTTTCCTTAAAACATACTCTCATAGTATTCTAATAAGAATTTATTAGTCAATGTAAGGTTTTATTAAATATTATTTATTTGTTACTTATATGAGTTTTCCTCAAAACATACTCTTATAGTATTCTAATATGAATTTATTACTTAATATAAGGTTTTATCAAACATTTATTAGTTACTTATATATGAGTTTTCATCAAAACATACACTTATTATAGTAGTATCATAAGAATATTTTAGTCAATATAAGGATCTATTAAACATTTATTCGTTATTTATATGAGTTTTCCCAAAGCATACTCTTATAGTAGTTTAATAAGAATTTATTAGTTCATATAAGATTTTATTAAACATTTATTCGTTACTTATATGAGTTTTCATCAAAACTTCCTCTTACAATATTCTCATAAGAATTTATTAGTTAATTTAAGGTTTTATTAAACATTTATTCGTTACTTTTATGAGTTTTCATCAAAACATACCCTTATAGTACTCTAATAAGAATTTATTACTTAATATAATATTTTATTAAATATTTATTAGACACTTATATGAGTTTTCCTGAAAATATACCCTTATGGTATTATAATAAGAATTTAGTACTTAATATAAGGTTTAATTCAACACTTATTCGTTACTTATATGAGTTTTCATCAAAACTTACTCTTACAATATTCTCATAAGAATTTATTAGTTAATTTAAGGTTTTATTAAACATTTATTCATTACTTTTATGAGTTTTCTTCAAAACATACCCTTATAGTATTCTAATAAGAATTCATTACTTAATATAATATTTTATTAAATAGTTATTAGACACTTATATGAGTTTTCCTCAAAACATACCCTTATGGTATTCTAATAAGAATTTAGTACTTAATATAAGGTTTAATTCAACACTTCTTAGTTACCTATATGAGTTTTCCTGAAAACATACTTTTATAGTATTCTCATAAAGAATTTATTAGTTAATTTGAGGTTTTATTAAACATTTATTCGTTATTTATATGAGTTTTCCTTAAAACATAATCTTATAATATTCGAATAAGAATTTATTACTTAAAATAAGGTTTTATTCAACACTTATTAGCTGCTTATACGAGTTTTCCTCAAAATATACCATTATAGCCACGAACTTAGCCACAGATATGGTCGTAGCTAAAATCATGGCTATTACGAATGGACTCATTAATATGACGTACACGTGATCTATTGAGTTTGCATTCTTTGGGCTTAGACTATTTGTAACAGGCTTGACCGACTATAGAGTCTAAACATTGATGGACTCATATTTATTTGGGTAGTTGATTTAAAATTAATATCGGGCCCATCCATGACTATTTAGTATTTCCATGGATTGTCAAATTTCCGACACTGAATAGCCACGGATGTAGCTACGAATAGTGTATTGTTGCCATATCAGCTTCGAATACAGCCACAAATCTCCCATTCATAGCTACTTTCATGGCTATTTACAAGCACCAACCACCTATCAAGCCACGAAATCAGCTACGGACATCAGACTCGTTGCTATTAGGCACAAATTTGATGAGGTGACATTCCAGGATGACTACCAGCCACGAATATAGCCACGGATGATAATAGTCGTCGCTAACGTCATTGCTAGTGGCCACAAAAACAGAGTCGGCTAACATCCGTGGCTAAAAATCCGTAGCTATTTCCTTTTTTTTTTTTTAGTAGTGGTCCTTAGTTAAAGATTCATCTTCTACTTTTCCTAATTCCTTTCTCCACCCCTTTCTATTTCCCAGTCTGCGTATTTACGAATTTCCTATAGATGGTTAAAGCATGATGTGTCCATCTATCTTTACCTGTTATGTTCTTTATACCCAAGAGCCAGGTTGACACCCCTAGTGTGAGTTAGTGAGTCCCAACTGTGATTCGGATCAAATTCAGATGTACCAACTTAATATGATTGTTCACTCAAAGGGGTGGAAATCTTACTGAACCACCCTAGTCACAGCTTTATCATTACCCTCTCCTCCTACAAATTAAACCACACTGTCCATTAACAACTTTTAGTATTCATGTAGTTTAACAACACACCATTGATGATAGAATGAGGTTTGCCCGACACTGTCATCACATGATGTGTGACAACAATCCCAGGGTTTGAGGTGACTCGACTCGGAACTCTCTTCTATTAATAAGGTATCCGAGTTCAAAACTACCGAGTATGTCATAACCAGAGCACCCACAAACACTTCCTATTACAGTACAGATTGCAGTGGGATTCTTTCAGTGTGCTAACTAATTGAATGAATGTATAACACATCCTATCGATAGAGTTCAGAAACAATAATCAACAGATTACAAAGCTCAACTCACATTATTTCTAACATTAGGATATAAACAAAGCAACTATATTCGCGATACCAACCATCGGCAATCAGGGTCATGAGAAAACGCCCCATAATCTACCCCGGCCATGATCAAGACTCTCCAACTTCTGGAGAAAAGTACACGCACCAGTGGCGACAATCTGCTCCCGGCATGTCTTCGAATGAGCCAGCGAAGACAGCACTGAAATCAGCCACTTCCTGTCCACATTCTTTAACAAAGGATCCAACAGCTCAACTGTGCTCATTATCCCTTTCTCCTCCTTACTGAAAGCCTTCACATTCAGATCACACAATAGGAGCCTTGACAGAGCTTTCGTCGCCACATCTCTTTCTTCTACCGCCTTCCCCTCAAGCATCCTCGTCAGGGGAGGAATGCAGCCACATTCGCCGATCTCCCTTCTTGACTTTGAGCTGAATCCGAGCTCATATATGGCCCCTGCAGCTGCAATTCTCACACCTGAAACCCCATAGCTCAGTAGAGGAACCACCCTTGGAATGAATCCTTCAGAAACGAAGCGAGATTAATCTTAGTAATGGATTCAATTATCCAAACTACATACATATGTTTATGCACTCTCATCACTAACAAGAAGGCATTGATCTTACAAACTCTAGTCATTCTGTTTTTCCAATTTGGATTTATAATGTTCATCACTTCACAAAAACCATTATACAGTAGATGGTCCTTTCTGAAATAAAGGTTGCAAAAGTTTTCCTTCGATTTGTTCGCCTTATCTTTAGTGTTATTTATCTCATTTCTAATCTTGGGGTTGTCTTCATTAACAAATTTAAGCTTGTGCAATAGCAAAATCATTTTCATTTTTGAAATGTCAAAGCATATAGATGAATAGGAAGAACAACACATTGTCATATTGTATGGCATGAGAACAGCCTGGGCAGCATGCCACTATAACGTACATGTGTTGATTCAAGTTAGTATTACTATATTTTAGACAAATAAAACGGTCTCTTTTTGTAATTAAGTAGACCGATTCATAAGTCATTTGGTAAGATTTCCACAAGACACAGATTCCTCCCGATTGGACTAAAGACCATATTGTCAAACCCCGCGTTTTTCCAATTTGCTTCTGTTGGTTCGATTTCTGTTTTAGTTTCTACTAGAGTCATGACTTGGATATGTTTGATCTTAAAAGTAGTTCCGAGGTCTGACCAGAAGTTTTTCCGGCCTAATCCTCTAACATTCCAGAGGCTAATTTTCATGAATTACCATTGAATTTTTCCTCCACCAACTATTAAGAAGCGAAGGAGATGTTAAGTGATTTGATTTGGTTCGTTGTTGGATACTTGGATGAATACTTTCTTGATGATGCAAAGGGTAGCGCAATTTGGTTTGAACACATTAGATTTTCCTTTGAATTTTCTGCTGCCATTGTAGTTGTGCACATTTTTGGTTGGTTTGTTAAGGGTTAAATCCTTCTGGCCGTTAAGCATCGGTAACTTTTTCGAGCTGTTAGGATATGAATCATATTTTGTTTTCAGTTCCCTTTTTCCTGGGGAGGGGTTTCGTTTGTGATTTTGAGTGGTTATTGTTTGTGGGTTGGATGAACGGTGTTTCGATCTATTAAGCGGAATCGAGTCAAGTTCACAGTCTTGGCTGTTAAGCATGGACTGTGCGGCGAGGCGGAACCGCACCCAGGGGAAGATAGGGGTAGTGAGGTGGTCGTACAGACAGAAGCCTTGAGAGAGCGAGAAACGCCGTACCGACGAGATTTGGGAGATCCTTTTGCTTGCTCGGCTTTTATCCTGGTGTGGATATGAGGGTGGAGAGTTGTTTGAAGGCCACAGCGACGGCGCCGAGCCAAATCTGGGTGACGGAGGGAAGTCGCGCCTGAGAGAGGAGGATGCGAGGGAGGCGCTGAAACTGTCAGCGAGAAGAGATAGAAGAAGAGCGCACGTTCGCTGGCCACCTCCCCCACCGCTAGCCCATAACGGCCGCTGCACCACTGGAAGACGCCGCCACCACCCCCGGATTGGGGACCCCTTCTTCCTTTTCTTGAAATTTCGACCACCTTTTTTGCTCTTCGCCCGCTTTTTTTCCTTTTCGTTGAGCAATGGGGGCTCTCTCTCACTTCTTTTACCATGCTTAACAGATCTTGAAAGACAGATCTGGGAGATTATTTTGTGGATCTTTCGATTTGGGAGTGGAAGGTTTTCAATCTGATTTTGTTTGGGAGTTTGGGTTTGCAAGTGGTTCTGGTTGGCGGCGGTGGTCGCACCTGTGGCTGTAAGTGAACCTAGTCGACGGAGTCTGTAGGCGGCTTGAAGGAACACTACTGTGATGCAACTTTAGCGCACCATCGAATTCGGCCCGGGTTAGGGATGAACGCGAATTTTCATTAGAGGGGAGTTGAAAGGGGATTTTGATGAATATCTGTTGTCTTGATATGAATATTGTAGAAATTTGAGTCACTGGTACGAAATAGGTCATGTTTCATACTCGGGGGTGTGATATGAATATTAGTGGAAATGATTCTTGACTCTAATGAATGTTTTTTAAATGTTGTCGAATATTGATGAATATTTGGGAAATTGTGAATATTTGAGTGACTGTGATGAATATTTGAGTGATTGTGATGAATATTTGAGTGACTGTGATGAATATTTGATAAATTTTAACAAAAACTATGATGAATAATTGAGTGATTGTTATGAATATTTGAGTGCCTGTGATAAATATTTAATAAATTTTAAGAAAAACATTGATGAATAATTGAGTGATTGTGATGAATATTTGATAAATTTTGCCGAATATTGATGACTACTTGGAGAATTATGACTTAAAAAATTATGAGGTTAAAAAACTTTGACCTTCCTCTTCTTCACCGTCCGCTTGTATGAAAACTCCACTGATTTTCAAAGATTTCGTATACTAGAATAATTGATCATGATCTTCCAAAAATATTTTCAAAAAGGAAATTTGTGTAAATTGTTGTGAGCCTAATTCGTCATGTTTTATACTATCTTTTATATCGATTTCTGCATGCATTTCATACATTTGGGTTAGAATAGTACAGATTCTATGTAGTTTATGCTTATTTCCCAAATTATGGAATCTACACAAGTTTCTGTTTAATTTCGCAGAAATCGAGGCATTTTACAGCAATTCAGAGAAAAAAAGGAAAATCACAAGGAGGTCGATATCGACCACATCTCGTAGATATCGAGTCAAGCTGGTCGATTTCCACCCAGAAGGCCAAGATCGAGTGAAGAAGCACAAAAGAGGTCGATTTCGACCCATATTGGTCGTTATATATCGACCAAAGTCAAGTCGAAATGTCTATCAGAAGCTGAAATCGAGTTGTCAGAAGACGAATCCGAGAATGTAGCTCGATATCGACCAAACTTGGTCGATATCGACCAACTTATAGAAGCTGATTTAGAGCGATTCCGAGTTCGAGTGCTGAGCTGGCTTTCTTCCACATGAAGCAAGAGATATTCTATCAACTCAAGAGGAGATTTATCAAGTTCTATGAAGAGAAGAAAGATCTATCCACACTAATCTTAGTTTCCTTTTAGATATATTTGTTTTATTTCCAAATTTAATCTTTAAGTCTTTAGATAGATAAATTTAGATATAGATTGATGTTTCTTTCCTAGATTAGCTAGGGAATGAAGCCTATAAATAAAACCTTAGGGACTGAGTTTTATTCATTCAATTCCAGTTACAATTAATTCCATAGAGAGAGACAGAAAGAGAGCTTGTGGCGAGAGAAGGTGGAGAGTTGAGAGACGATTTGGCTTCCATTGGTTGTAAGCTTTCTTTTGATTTTATTTAATGCAATTTAGTTTCTTTTTTATTATTGATGAGTTTCTTGATGATGAAGACCGAGTAGTCACCCAACTTCTAGGGTCGGGGTGAGCCCGACGGTAGCCATGTGAGGTGATGCGGTAAAGGTAGACACGGCCACGGGTCGGACCCGCCGGGTCGACAACCCGGGGAGGGTGACCCTAGTCCTGACCCGGGGTTGGGACGGGTCGGCAGGTCGGGTGACCCGGCGGGTCGGCGGCTCGGACTGCCGGGTCGGCGGGTTTTGCGGGTCGACCCAACGAGTTTTGCGGGTCGACCCGCCGGGTCAACCATTTTTTTTAAAAAAAAAATTGTTTTAAACCCAAAATAAAACTCAACTCAAGTCTTTCACCACACTTTCGAAATGGAAAGATTTAAGGTTGATAAAACATGGTATGTGGGAAGATATATATATATATATATATATATATATATATATATATATATATATATATATATATATATATATATATATATATATATATATATATATATATATATATATATATATATCCTTATTCCACTCTCATCATTTCATCACACTTTAGATGTGGGAAAGAAAAGGTTGGATTGTGGGAATGACAAGTAGGGTATGAGGATCTATATATAGAGAAAATAGAGGTATGTAGCTCACTTTCGACGTGGGACAGAAATATGAGATATGAAAGAAAATGTGAGAAATTGATATTTAAGTATATGATGTAAAATGTAATGTAATTAAAGTCTTTGGATTATATGGTGGAATATAATGTAACTTAAGTATTTGGATTATATGATGTAACATATAATAATATAATTAAAGTGTTTACCTCTTAGAATTTAATGAAATGAATAACACATGGTGATGAAACATCATGATACAATATATCAAGTTATGTTGGATTAATCTTTCTATTTAATTTAATTGATAGTTGTGTTGATCCATTAATCAATCATAAATATTTTATTTTACTTGCATTATTATGTTAATTTCCTGATCAATGATTTTAAATCTAGGTTCTTCTTTATATAGATATGTTAAACTTTCTCGTTTAAAGTTGAATTAGCCACATGTTGTGTATACACTTAATGATGATGTTATTAGAATTACATACTTGGATTGCTTGTTATGACGTACATGAAAAGACACATTGAAAAAGTATTGCCAATATTATATTTCATTCTTGTGTTTGAAAATCCGAAGTTCTATATCATTTTGAAAATAAACGAAAACTCGACATTAAGGATACTATACAAGTGTAACGGCTTTATCAATAACAATGATTGTATTATTTGAAATTATATCATAAAGACTCCTAACTTAGTAGCATATAGAATGATATAGAATGATTTAATAGTGGATCCACCAAATAACACAAATGTTTAAGGTATATTGTTGAACTTCACACTTTCTTGTTACCCATTCGTTATTTCTTTCATAATTGATAGGTAAAATATATATATATTTTTTAAATAATATTTATATAAAGTATAATAATAGTGTTTGTTTATGATAAAAATTTATAAGTAAGGATTGGCATTAAAAACCGAATGGTAGAGATTGAAGACATGGTGTAGATTCTATTTTCTACCCTTGGTCTTGTCCCACATTGAAAACTAGAGAAAAGGGGGGGGGTGCTAAGTCTATAAAAGGAGAAGCATGGGTGTGCTAAGTCTCACATTGCCATTGCATATTACACTATGTAATATTATGAATTATTCTAAGAATAATTTATATAATTTACATAATAATTATAAATTTATTTTATTAAAAATATATTTTTTCAAAAAAAAAAAAAATTTAAAATGGCGGGTTGACCCGGCGGGTCGAACTGGGTCGGACCCGCCGGTAACGGGTTATCTTTTCCCTGTCCCTCAACCCGAGCCGACCCTTCGACCCGTGGACCCTGACCCGTGGCCATGTCTAAGTAAAGGTACAATCTTTTGATGCGATTTCGTCTTCTATCCCTATGAGCATGATTCTTTTGCGAAAGTTGAAGGTGATCCTTGTTTGTGTTATTGAAGCAAAAGTGATCTTAATACAACTTGGATTAATTATGTGAAAAAGGGTTGGTACTCCCTCCGTTCCAAAATAGATGGGTTTTGACTTTTCGGCACGTTTTTTAAGGAGTTAAAAACTATATAAAATATTATTTTTTAATGATTTTTTTACATAATTTGATACTTATTAGTAATAAGTATTAAATTATATAAAAAAAATTAATTAAAAGAGCTTTTGTGGACCGGGCTTTTGTGGACCAAGTAGAAGAGCAACGCGTGGGGCTCTCATCTTTCCGTTCATATCCGATAAGATCCGGTTCACGCATCAACGGGTATTTCCTATGAACAATGATTTGATCTATCGATTTTATGCATGAAGATCTTACGATTAGATAATAGAAAATAGTTTCTAAAACTTCCGTTGCGCATCTAATTATCCAACAGAATCCAATGTTCTGCATGATTGAATTGCTGCATCAAGTCAGCAGAATACATTGTGGGTTGATGATTACAAGTGTTCAATTTGTAGGTTTGAGAGAGGTTCTGGTTGAGGACATCAAATCTATCGATTCCCAGAGAATCGTTTAATGCTGACAGCAAGTCTTGTAACAAGGATTCTCCGCCTTCACCTCCTTCTGGCACCCTTTTTTAAGGCATACTAATAACATCAGATCAAGTTGTTGCTCCTGACTTGTGATCCTACTGTAGCTATATATCTTCTTTCATAGACTAAGAAGCCCTTGTGGTGATGAAACCTGAAATATAATATCAATAGCCTTTAGCTGAAAGCATTTTCGCAGTGTTCAGAAAGTAAAATAGTATGTACATAGTGAAGATAATAATCTTCATCTGCAAACTCCCATTGTCAATTGGATCATATGTGCATATGTGTGCTTCTATATTGGAAGGGAATATCATAAAATATCTTGGTTGCATTTTGTTTGTTATCCTTCGATCAATTAACCTATCAACCAAATACACTTACATATTGATAACAATCTAAGATCAGTGGATACCTTGAGGCCGACAATTAAATTAATAAAATTCAATCACCAATATAATCTACAAAAACTAAATCTCTTTAATAAAAGAGGAATTGTAATAATGGCAAATTGTGAAAAAAACTGGAAAAAGATACCCCTTGCATCATAGCATAGCAAATTTACTTACTTGACAAAGATTACAACGTGTGATTGTAACTAACTACGCAGTAAACATTATATGCTATGATATCATGTATGCCGTTTTCTTTCCACCCTACCAAAGAAATCATCTCCCTTGAGACTCTTCTAAAAAGTTTTACCCATTTTGGAACTTTCAAGTTGTCTTTCACCTTAAAATATCAAAGTTTACCCAATTAGGAATTGTCAAGTTGTCACAATCTTTTATGTGCACCTCCTTGGGGGAGGTGAGGAACTGAATCCCTTCAGGAAGTCTCTCCATCTTTGGAAGGCGAATTAAAGACACGCGATGAAGGCTTTGGAGCCATTTCCACAGCAGTTCATCATCAGATGTAGCTGTCAAGATTTCACAATCCTCAATATGGAGCTCTTGGAGGGAGGTGAGGAATGGAATCCCGTCTGGCAGTCTCTCCATCTTCGGAAGATGAATTAAAGACAAACGTCGAAGGCTTTGGAGCCCTGCCCATACCCATCCATTAAATTTAGCTATTAAGTTAGGACACATATCTTTATAGGGCTTTTGAAGTGAGGTGAGGAATCGAATACCCCAGGGCAGTTCCACCAAGTCTGGAAGGTCAATTAAAGACTGCTGAAGGCTTTTGTAACATTTGCACTGTAATTTAACATGTGTAGATACGAAGTATTGACACTTCTCTATACGGAGCTCTTGGAGTGTAGTGAGGAATCGAATACCCCAGGGCAGTTCCACCAAGTCTGAAATGCCAATTAAAGACAAACGCTGAAGGCTTTGGGACAGTTTCCATGGCATTTCATCATATGTAGATCTGAACGAGTTGTGACAATTCTCTATACGGAGCTCTTGGAGTGAGGTGAAGAATTGAATCTCACTTGGCAGTTTCTCGGCTTTCTCCATCCATATGTTCCGCAAAGACATAAGGTGAATCTTTTGAAGCCCTTTCCATGGTAATTCAAAATACAGTTGAAGCTTTTGGCAGTCTTCACTGTACAACTCTTGAATAGCAATGAGATGTTTTAAGATGTCTGAGATAATCCTCGACATTACATCACCCTTGATTTTGAGAGAGACAAGATCATTAGTAATTCCACTGAAGCCATCATTTGAATTGGTTGCTTCAATGGTGCAAAAATGCCGAGCATTCTCCATTACCGAAGATACAGGATTACCACTGAGATACCATTGACAATATTGTTTCCATGGAATTGATAGCAAGAGGTTTGTCATTGGTATGAAATTGACTTGATCGACCTTCCTTTTCCGCCAACTTAAAAGTGTAGAAGTCCACATCTTCACACTTTAAGAAAAACTTTCTGACTGACGAGAGAGGCATGGATGTCATGTCCAAAAAAGGACATCTATATATGTAGAGGTCAGAAAGACGAGGAAATGGTGGCAACAATGAGGATTGTTCTTGCTCGCTATCATTAGCATCAATAGCTAATCGTCTGCACCACCCTTTCAGTTTAGGAAGTTCAATCAGCCAAAGATACTCTAGTGAAGGGAAGAACAGTGCAGTTGAAGTATTCTCTTCGATGTATTCCAAACTCAACAAATTAACGAGAGCCAAACGTTTCAAGTAGCGCAGTTTGCTGAATGATGGGAGATGTTGACATCCTATACACTGATCAATAATTATAGAAATCAGATTTTGCAACACAGAAGCCAAATCATCGATCGGCGCCCATGGCGGAAATTTCACACTCTCGTATCCATATAGAGTAAAATCCTCGAGATCAGAGTGAGGCTGGAGTTTTCCAAAGATGTCCATATCATTATGAACGTTCTTTTCTGATCTGTACGAAGGCCACTCTATCTTTAACTTCTTCAACCTCTTGTTCAACAACAAGGCACCCATTCCTTGCAATGTCATCGTTTCTGAAAGTTGAATCATCAAATCCCCTTCCAATTTTGAAAGAGGTTCCAAGTCTTCCAAGATTGCAGAATCCTTTGACTTTTTAGGGCCTACTATAAATCTGTTTAATGTGCGGAGTGATGTCAATGCACCCATCCCTGAAGGCATTTTGGTCAAGACATTACAATCTTCCAAATTCAAATGCCTAAGGTTAATCAACTTTCGGATGCCCTTTGGTAACTCCTTCAAGTTGGTGGAAGACTTGAGCAACAAAGACTGTAGATTACACAATTCAACAATTGCATCTGGGAGGGTCTTGAACTCATTATAAGAGAGATTTAAATACCGTAAATGGATCAGCTCTCCAACTGAATTTGATAAACTCTCAATCCTCCATTTCTGTAAATCCAACATTCGAAGGACTCGGTACTCTGACATCAATTTTTCAATGCTAAGCAACTGCTGCCATGGATTGTTCCAGGTAAAAACATCATGGTGTAGTAGAGTGCGCAGTCGAGTGTTTTTGGGTTCAACCGTTGAAATTCGATCAACAATCTCAACAGCGGACTTGAGGTTCATATGGCGAATATGTTCTTCAAGGACCAAGCTCCTAGTTGAATCTACCATGACACCTGAATCCACCACAAACATCTCAGCTCCAGCTACATCTTTCGCCAATTCATGCATCAAGTCATGCATTCTAAAATGGGTAACATCGCCCCATTCATTCCTTTCCGCTTCTTCTATGAAGCATCTATTATGCAGGATCTTCAAGTTATCATCACAAACATCCTCTGCAGCTCGACTTTCAATTGGTTTGACACAATCATTGGCCATCCGAATGCAGATCAGAATCTCTCTCGAAATAATAGCATTCTTTGGTAAAAGCGCACAATACTGAAAGCATTTCTTCACTGTATGATCGAGATTGTCGTAACTTATCCTCATAATAGGCATGATGTCGTTACTCTCGTCTGCTACTTTTGCCAAGTCAACGTCCCTAACATGCTCCCATTTGCGTTTACCTTGGCGAAACAGGAGACATCCGATTGTCTTTAGGGCCAAAGGAACTTGACTACATTTCTTAACAATAACCATTCCTATCTCAATCAATCCTGGATCCTTGCTTCCACTGAAGGCCATGTTTTCAAATAATTGCCAAGAATCAAGCGTTGAAAGACCTTTAAGTTCATAAGTTGAAGCTGAGCCCGTCACCATTGCCACCTCTCTCGAACGCATTGTAACCAAAATTCTGCTCTCCTGGTTTCCTGCTTTCAACAAATACTCCAACTCTAACCAATTCTTGCGACTCTCATTATGCACATCATCTAAGACAAGAAGGTACTTCTGTCCACCAATTTCCCTTTTAAGCCAATTTCTCAACTCCTGTACTCCGACGTTATGCAAACTTGTATCAGCGGGACTAATACACAACTCAATCTTCCGAAGCAATAATTTCAAATCAAACTTCCAGGAGTCAGATACCCACAACTTTCGATCAAACTGACCACTTTCAAGCGCACTCTCGTCGTTATAGACTAGTTGAGAAAGAGTTGATTTTCCCATACCACCGATTCTGATAAATCTCGGTGGGCCATATAACCGTGGGGGGTTCACACGGCAGAGCGCATCATGCACACCCAAGCCGAGCACACAAGACCAGTGGAGTTCCATCCTAAAACCAATTGGAAATAGGAGGAGTGACCCACTGAGTTATATGCAAGGCTCGGGTTATCGTGTTTTTCGATGTGGGACAATCCCAAGAAATTTTTGGTGTGGGCCTTTCCTATGCCGAGTGGGTGCTTCCCAATAGTGGGCTAGGTCCTAATTTATTTTATCATTTAAAGCTATAGTGATTATAGGTTTATATGATTAAATTTATTTCGTTACCTAGTTTATTATTGGTACACTTTTTTTTGGCGTGGGGCTGATAGTGGTGAACTAGTGGTAGCGTAGCCTAAAAGTGGACAATTAGTTTCTCTTTTTCAGTAAGACCCTTAGTATGGTATTACATTTTTGTACCTTGGTTTAACCACCGCATCTATATATTTACCTATTCAGACATTCATGAACCAAACACCCTTAGTATGGTATTACATTTTTATTCCTTTGGGTGATAATCCTACTAAGGCATCTCCATTGAGTATTTTGTTTCATCAGAATCTTCTCTAGTTTTTTTGGCTAGTCTTAATGTTTTTTTTTCTCTAGAATGTTGAAAGATGTCTTTGTACTTGTGCTTGTGTATGTGAATCTGTGAGTGAGCGAGCATGTATAGGTGCATACGTGTGCAAACTCCATTGAGTATTTCTGATTGTTTGGAATTTTATGGGTTAATCCTTTATTTTCTATTATATATTTATTGAAATTGGGGTTGTTCAACATTTGATATAACTTTTTTTGAATTTTCTGCATTTCTGATTTTTCTGTATATCTGTATGCATGCACTTCTGATTTTTCCGAGTTTCTGAATTTTCTGTATTTTTGGACTTTTATGGCCTTTTATTATAAATATATCTTAATGTACATTTAAAGTTTTGTATAAATAATAAAGGTATTTTTTTTGGAAAAGTAATAAAAGAATAAAAATTACCTTTTATAGCCTTTAATTGCTATGTATGTATTTTCTTTCTTTTTAAATTAATCTTTCTTTGAATTCTATGAATTCTCGCAGGAATGTGGTGAGCTGACTTCAGTGACTAGATGGAGGTATCTTTGTATTCATTCTTCTTATTTTAATGACGGTTCACATGTTGTGATCTAGATTAAGTGATTAACAAATTGCTTTTTTCTCCTCTCCTCTGTAACTTTGTTTGTCCTCCTTATTTTGGTATATGTGAGTCACTTTCCTGTGTGATCCACTCTTGTATTTCCCATTTATTGATTTTTTGTTTTGCATTCTTGGATGAGAAAATATATTGTAGGAATATTATTGGAAAATGACAAATTTATTTTTTAAAATGTTTCAACAGAAAAGAGTGATATTATAGATTTTTCAACTGTAATTTTAAAGTTCCTACTTTGCTTAACTTGCTCGCAACTCTTTCATTTCAGTAACAATGGAGAATTTATCTACTTGAAAATAAAGGCGGGGGAAAAAGCAAGATAGGTTCATTTAAACTTCTCTTTAATATCATCTCATGTTTTGTAATACCCTTTGAACCGTGGGATATCTAAAGGCATAAAATATTCATCTATGATTGAATTATATGGTCTTTGTTGGGATGTGCTTTCCTTTTCTTTTCTTTTTAGTATTGGCAAATATAATGGATTGACTTGTATCGGAAAAGTTCCAATTTGCTGCTACCTGACCGGCTGCATTTTCATTTTTGGTTTTTACCTGTCGCTTCTTTGATTTGAACGATAAATTGGTGAAATAGAGAATCTATCTACTTCATTGTGAAATGGTCCAGAGCCTAGCTAAGAATAGGCGGCTACTCCAAGTATTTCATTTTTTTTTCAAGATCATATTTTTTTTTATCTACTTTGTTTCTTCCCATGGCTATTTTTATTAGGTGCCTTTATCTCCTTTCTCTGTATTTGTTGACTTGTTGAGGCTTTTTTGCCTTTATTTTGTGATGGTAAAATATCTCTTGTTTTCATCTCTCATGAGTTGAAACAACCATATGTTATTCTTTCTTTGTTTCTTTTTTTTTACAGGAGTCATGTTAATCTTGCTCGTTGAAGTAATATTGTTGTTTTTTAGTTAAGTAAGTTTGGAGTTAGAATTACTAGTGTCTTTTGGACATTTTATTTTTGGTTAAAATGTAATTTTGGACATTTTATTGTATATGTATATTTTGTAATTATGTATTTTTATTCTATATAAATTATGTAGTTTTTTGTCATTTTATTATAAATGTAAATTTTGTATAATTAATGAAATTTTATTATATAGCTAAATTGTGTGTATTATTTTATTTTATTTTTAAAAAGTATTGGACTTTTTAGCCCGTGTCTAAAGAATCCGGGCTAAAAAACAGTTTTTTTTATTATTTTCCACCCGAACCTTAGCTACGGCAACCTACCGTCGCAAATGGGTCATGTCTTTCATATGGGGTCGCTTAGCCGTAGATATGCGGTGGCTAGGTTGGTCGCCACGGCAAGCATCCGTAGCTATTAATATTTTGCCACCGTAGACTTGGCCACCCCTAGTTTCTTGTGGCTACGTCCGTGGCTAAATAGGTTTTGCCACCCCAGATCAGCGTTTCGCCACGGTAAATTGCCGATGCTAAATTGTTTTTTTTTGCAGTGTATATAGCCTACATAATCAGTGCAGTTGGGTTTTGTTTGTGAAAAAAATGTATGTTAAGCTCTTTGATACAGAAGAGCTTTTGTTGGTCAAGTGTTCTCATAATCCGTATGTATAAAAATATTCTTTAGTAGATATATTCCTGTGTAGGTAGATGGTTTATAGATGGCAATATGATGGTGGATGGTCAAGTGTTCTCACTTTATGAGAGTTCATATCTATTATTTCTGTAAAAAAAAAAAATCTGTAATACTACGTATATATGTATCTATAATTTGTTATTCAATCTTTTGTAGCAACATAAAAGTAGATGGATGCAAGTTCCAAAGGGTCCAATTTTATCAGGACTAAAGCAAGTATGAAGATCTTAGTTTGTTTCTGAAATTTGTTTTCTGAAATTTGTTTCTAAAAGCTGTTTTCTATCAAAACAGATTTCTGTCTATGAAAGTCTGACCTGTCCGAGGCTCCAGATTCACCTACTTATATTGCGACAATTGGCAGTCACATTCTTATTGTTACAATAGACTCTGGTGTTCCTCGTCGGCCACCAGCTTGCAAGCGAGCCAGTGACCAGGAGAACTATCCCAAAATTGAGGAAAATTCAGAAATTTTAGAAACAAATTTCTTGCATTCTTCTATTGACTTCTACTATGATATGTCTGCTACCATCTTAAACTTTATGTCATGTTTTATGGTGAGATTCTTCTAGTGCACGTGTGCATAGTTGTGTTGACTTATTATTTGAAAATGAAATTGATTTCTTCTTCATATATAGTTGTCAAGTACTTTGTAAGTTTGTATTACTGTCAAGGTGTTTTATGCTTTGCTAATATATATAGGCCTCCTGATTTCGAGCTTGTTGGGCAAGTATTTCTAGCTTGATGGTTCACGAATGTCCCTTGCATGATGTAAGATTGTGTTATCAAGGATGAAGGAAGCGAATAACTTGGCTTGTTATTGAATGTGTTATTTAGCCTATGTTTTGTTTCAACTTTTCATTTCGAGACTATGTACTTTTGAGTTCCAAATGTAGTTTTACATGTAATTCCTGATATAAAGATATAGAGTTAAAAATGAGCTGAAATAAACTTGAAAACGAGCTTAAAACAATCAAAATGAGCGAAACTGACAAAACGAGCATAACAAGAAAAAAACGAGCATAACAAGCAAAAATGAGCAAACGAGCTTGAATTCTAGCTTGTCTAATTACTCGCGAGCCGGATATGATCACAAAACGAAGTTCCCTAAAAAAAAAATCACCCTTATTGACAATGTATGATTTTGGCTTCATAGCCCGACCTTGTTGCTATAGGCTATAAAGTCGTATATTTTTTCTCTTTTATAAAGAAATTTTATAGCTCAAGCCAAGTATAACCGGACTGTAAAGTCATCCATCAAATAAAATAGATCCATTTTGGTAATTTTACCATTTAATCTCCAAAAAGCTTGGATAATTAATAGACATGCCAAACAAGATGCTCAATCTTAAACTAGATTATAATCTTAAGCTAGATTAAAAATTTCACCTAGATTATAATCTTAAGCTAGATTATAATCTTAGACTAGATTAAAAAATGTGCATGCCAAACATACCCTTAATCAGAAATTGTCAACGATAAGGGGTGCATATATAATACTCCCTCCGTTCAAATATGTAAAATCATTTACTTTTTGGCACGCAGTTTAAGGAGCTAAATACTATATAAAATATTAATTTTTTTAAAATTATTTTTTTACATTTTAATACTTATTAATAAAAAGTGTTATATTATAAAAAAATAATTTTAAAAAAATTAATATTTTATATAGTATTTAGCTCCTTAACATACGTGTCAAAAAATAAAAGATCTTACATTTCCGAACGGAGGGAGTACTACTATATATTCTGTACTACTTGCATATTTTTATTTTTTTTAAGAGGAAAGCGAAATACTAGATGACAATTTAAGGGCTGGGTAAAACTTAACCAACCGGTCAATTGTTTATCAATTGAACCAAATTAATTTGGCATAGAGTAAACTGAACCAATTGTTTATTAACTAAACCAATTTGGTTTATAATTGATTGATATATGGTATAGTTAAAAAGTTAATTGGCCGGTATTGTATCAATTCCACTCCTATATGATATGTTGTCTAATGATTCGAGAGGCCATAATAGTAGCGGATTGACATACCGTCATGAAACAAAGAGAACAATCCAAAGTAATAAAAAAATAAAAAAGAAGTACTGACTAATGAAAATATGAATCTTAGCGAATCGAACAAGTGAAGCACAAAGAGAAAGGCAAGTGGCGGATAAAAGAACTACGATGAGGAATCGTCACCTAGAGAAAGTGCACAGAAAGCCACCTGTGAAACGGTTGTAGAATCCTCATATTTGGACTCGATCAAGAGCTTTTGGAATTCGATCATACATCCACAACCCCTCCATGAGAAAAACAACCTCAACATGTTGTTGATGAAAAGCTCCCGAATTAAGAAGTACAACACAACATCCATAAAAGCATCCACTTCTAAAAAACAAGTGGCTTGAACATTTGACAAAAGGAATAACATAAAACAAGTTGAAGTTTCAATTGTAAATTAATCCTCTTGTAATGCACACTAAGAAAATCGATAAGAACAATTCAATTTAAACAAAAAAACATAAATCAATTAAGCTAATCAATCTTAGAGAATTACAATTTGCTACTCGAATCTAAGTAATTCCACTTGAATTTCCCCAGATCTAGCAATCAACATATAGGATTAAAACTACTTAAAAATAATAAGAGAAAGAGAAAATCTCCACTAGTAGAAAAAACACCTATTAGTCTGGGCGTGTCAGCTAATATAGCCGGGATATAGGCTAAATAAGGTTAGGCATCGGAGTGGTGTGAAAATAGGTATATAGCCCGGATCTAAAAACATACGCCCGGGTTATTTGAGTTTGCCAGATTTTTCCCTTAAATTTTTAAAAGACTTTAGAGCCCGGATCTAATTCCATATCCGGGTTATTTGGTCAACCTTTATGGTCATAGAAACAAATTATATAAATCGGTGATTTTGAGGTCCGGGCTATATAGTTCTTTTTTTTAAACTACCTAATCATTTTCATAATAAATCCCACTTGATATTTTTCATAATTGTCCATGCATTCAACAAACACACTTTACAAACCACAAGCATACATGAAAACCCACAATCGACTATGATCGATTACATTATAAAAATAAATCTCACAAGTGTAATCATCCACAAGGTTATTAAAATATCATACATTACAATGACTTGATTATATAATTCAAATCCAATCATTCTATTATTTTTATCAAAGCTATCAAAAAACCCCTAGCACTTGCTGTGGCCTTAGCTGAAGTTGGACTTGCATCAGTCATGGAGGCGAGCCATTCTCATTTGTGTAACTCCTCTTAATAATATATTCCAGAGAATCCGTTATACTCTGCAGAAGCCAATTCGCAGTATTTGCATGATGCTACTGAGTTCAAGTCCATTCCTCAAACATCTAGGGAAACAGTCACATCCAGTTCCATTGACATCATACAGTCCTAATGCATCAATAGATGACATTTGTAGAAGATATAATATGTTATTTACACACTAAAAAATCTCAAAGAGGGACTAAGGAGTACAGACCAACTTTTGTGTATTCAGTTTGAATCAAACTATGAAAGGTGATCAAAGTATCAAACTTTATCAGATCTCATATGGTAGAATGAAATTTTCGGGTATAGGGAGAAAATACTACGAATGAGCTCCTGATCTGGAATTTTCATGTATGCTAAAATCCAAAGGCTTAAAGACTAACCAACACATATTTTTATCACCCCCAAAGATGAATGAAATAATAACTCCATGAAAGTACCGAGAATAAAAAAATTGTGACAAACCAGGGAATTTTCGCCTTCAACATCAACTGGGTCTGCTAAAAGAGTAAGTATGTTAGCCAAGTGCTTCTGCAAATAGGACAATTGATGAGCCTCCTCATCTGCTTGTGATGGGATACATTAATGACTATTGCTGCGTGCAAGCTACAAGGTAATAGAAAAAGAATGTTTGTGTTACCAAATGGATCATGACCAAATAATCAGCAAGGAAACACAAAACACAACCAGAGATCAAAAAAAGAGTTTAGGCCAATGAATGCTCACACAAGTGTCAATAAATAAAAGGTTTCATTTATTTCCTGTTTGATGATGTTTGGTTCAAAGAACTAGACACTAATGTCAAACCCCCAATATCAAGAATCAAATGGAAATAAAACGCAGAAGAGGTAACGTTAAAAGATGGACTAATTCAATTACTCTTTTCAAACAAATTGAAGGGAAAAAGACGAGCATGGAAAATGTTAAAAGATGGACTAATTCATTTTTTTATTAGAAAGATGGACTAATTCATTTCTTTAGATAGAAATGCATTAAGATA
Organism: Persicaria tinctoria; assembly: GCA_037127255.1. Lineage (NCBI taxonomy): Eukaryota > Viridiplantae > Streptophyta > Magnoliopsida > Caryophyllales > Polygonaceae > Persicaria > Persicaria tinctoria. The sequence goes on from JBANSL010000017.1 coordinate 20,267,300, forward strand.
TACTCCATATATCTCCTTTTACCCTCCCTTCAACCATTAAAGTTCTGAATGATGTCAAATAAATAATGAGAAGTATAGTCTAATCTCGTATTCTCTTCTCTTTCTTCCTTCCCATTCTCACTATCCAAATAAAAGGCAACCAGTACCAAAGATCAAATTTCAAACATGTTTCAAAATTCACTTTAAGTTCAATGACTACAATAATACTGTAGTAAATTATATATACCTCATTATCAGGGAACACCAGAATATTTGATCTAATCGAGTCCATATCTCCTTTCATCGCATCTAGTTTGTACCTGTAGACAGCACCTATGTTAATATAAAAGTTAAAAATTCATTTAGAGGGGCACAAGCTAAAGCATCCAAACGCAGCTTCTTGCTGCTCCATGATAACTGATAAGTAGTTAATAGTATAAGCCATAAAGGAGTACTAATATAACTTTATTGGTTACATATAAAGGAGAGCATGGCACAAGACAATTTTTAATTTATGTAAGTTGCATTTTGGGGAAAAAAAAAAGAAATAGATAATAGAAGCGGCATGACTCAACACATGGAAGCAGCATGACTCAACACCCTTCTAGTTATATGGATATTATAGCTAACATACTAACGCATTTCATACCACATATTTCATTTCAGATGATATTACAACAAGGAAAATCAACATTTGAGCTCATCATTAAAGTCTAATGCTTACAACTTATGAACACCGATGGCCGCAAAGATAATGACTCAAGAATCATCCCAGAACCAGAAGCTCAGAGAAGCAAACTAACTAAAACACGTTGTTATAACGAGAATGATAAAGCGAAGAACAACACAGAGATTTACGTGGTTCAGCAACGGTGTGTTGCCTACGTCCACGGGCAGAGAACCAGTTTTCTTATTAGAGGAAGCACAACAGATTAGGTTACAAGGGGTCGGCGTTCCATCAGTATATGAAGAGACTCATGGAACCCTAAATAGACAATGGACTGAAAGCCCAAAATAGACAGACGATAGGCCTGTTTACAATAAACATCGCATACCGTAAAGGCGGGGTGGCGCCGCCCCCCGATGCGTCGCCGGTCAACAATGATTCAATGCACATTAACAAATCTCCACCTTGACTTGAATCCTCTCATAAACAGATGCACCTATGACAAGTGCTCAGACGTTCTCTGCCTCAGATTGGTCCTTGACGAAGGACCCAGACTGCCCCGCAGGGCAACTCAACAGCTGGTGATATTAAGCAAGTCCAAACAATGTTGGAATTTGCTTTCTGGAACTGGCTTAGTGAACATATCAGCAGGATTATCAGCAGTTCCCACCTTCTTCACCCTGATTCTCTTCTCATTCCTCAGAAAATGGTACCTGACATCAATGTGCTTCGTCTTCTCATGATAGACTTGATCCTTGGTTAAGCATATTGCACTCAAGCTGTTGCAATACACTAAAGCCTGATCCTGATGCAGACCTAGATCATTGACCAAGCCTTTAAGCCAGATTCCCTCCTTAGCAGCTTCTGTCAACGCCATGTGCTCTGCCTCTGTGGTAGACAAAGTGACTGTAGGTCGTAGAGTTGCTTTCCAACTCACCACAGAACTCCCAAGAGTGAAAACATAGCCAGTCATCGATCTCCTACTGTCCACATCGCCGGCATAATTAGAGTCTGAAAACCCAGCAACCAAGCACTCTGTATCATTCCCATAGCACGGACCAACATCAGTAGTGCCTCTGAGATACCTGAAGATCCTCTTCACAGCTTGCCAGTGTTCCTTCCCAGGCGGAACCATAAAGCGACTTACCACACTAACAGCAAATGCTAGATCTAGTCGAGTGCAGGCCATAGCATACATCAGACTCCCCACTGCGCTTGCATAAGGGACCTTAGACATGTACTCCTTCTCCTCCTCGGTCTGAAGTGTGTACATTCTCAGCTTGTTGTTAGACGCCATTGGAGTATCTATAGACTTAGCTGAAGACATTCCAAACCTGCTCAATATCTTCTTGATGTACCCTTCTTGAGATAAGAAGAGTTTTCTCTGCTTCCTGTCTCTATGGATCTCTACTCCCAGAATTTTTCGAGCAGCACCCAGATCTTTCATATCAAACTCTGTACTGAGACAATCCTTCAGCTTCTGGATATCTGACTTGTTCTAAGCAGCAATCAGCATATCATCCACGTACAACACCAGATAAATATGTGAACCATCATCCAGACTGTTGTGGTAAACACAACAATCATATGGACTCCTTTTGTATCCCAGCTGCACCATATAGCTATCAAATCGCTTATACCACTGCCTTGGTGACTGTTTCAGCCCATACAAAGACTTCTTCAGTCTTGGTTCTCTTTTCCAGGAACCTGAAAACCATCCGGCTGAGACATGTATATTTCCTCCTCCAACTCTCTATGTAGGAAAGCTGTCTTCACATCTAGTTGCTCAAGCTCCAAATCCTGATGTGCAACCATTGCTAGTAGCACCCTGATAGAAGTATGTCTGACCACTGGTGAGAAAATCTCATTGTAGTCTACTCCCTCTCGCTGATTGAATCCTCTTGCAACTACTCGTGCTTTGTACTTAACACCCTCAGCAGCTGATAGTCCTTCCTTTTTCCTGAAGACCCATTTGCAAGTAATCACCTTCCTATCAGCAGACAATTTGACAAGCTCCCAAGTCTGATTCTTGTGAAGAGACTCCATCTCTTCTCCCATTGCTGCGAGCCACTGTCCTGACTCACCTCCAAAAATGGCAGCCTTGTAGGTGGACGGAGCATCATCCTCCACCTCCTCGGCCACCTGCAAGGCATATCCCACCAACTCATCAGACCTATATCTCGCAGGAGGTCTGATGTCAACCCTTCTTGGCCGATCTAGAGCAATACTGCGATGTGTCGCTCCACCTGCTCCTGTGTCTAGTGGTATAGCCTCTGTCTCAACAGTGTCTGACTCAATAGTACCTGATTGGTTTGTGACCAAATCATGTACCTGACTCTCAGATGGAGTGAAGTCCAACTCCACCTCCTCAGCAACAACTTCTTTCTCAACAGCATCACTGGTCTTCTTCCTAGAATTCAGCAAAGAACTCTCATCAAAGACTACACTTCTGCTAAGTATAATCTTGCTATCAGACCAAATCATGTACCCTTTCACATCAGTACCATAGCCCATGAAGACTCCCTTCTTAGCTCTTGGCTCTAGCTTACCCTCATCAACATGATAATAAGCAATGCACCCAAAAACCCTCAGATTAGAGTAATCAGCAGCCTTTCCAGTCCATACCTCATAAGGTGTTTTGCAGTCGATACCTGTGTGTGGGCTCCGATTCACGAGATAGCAAGCCGTTGAAACTGCTTCTGCCTAGAATCTCCTATCAAGGCCTGAATTGGAAAGCATACACCTTGCTTTCGCCAGAAGAGTCTGATTCATTCGTTCTGCTACACCATTCTGTTGTGGTGTGTATCTGACTGTGTGATGCCGAGCAATGCCCTCATCTCTGCAGAACCCATCAAACTCAGATGAACAGAATTCCAGACCATTATCAGTTCGCAGCCTCTTGACCTTCTTTCCAGTCTGATTCTCTACTAGAGTCTTCCACTCCCTGAACTTACTGAATGCCTCACTTTTGTGCCTCATCATGAATATCCAAGTCATCCTAGAGTAATCATCAATTAGAGACAAAAAATACCTATGACCGCCCAAGGACTGAACACGTGAAGGACCCCAATAGTCTGAATGGATGTAATCCAGCGTGCTCTTTGTCTGATGAACTGCTTTAGGAAATTTGCTGCGATGTAATTTCCCAAACACATAATGTTCACAAAACTCAAGGCTCTGGGCCTTATGGCCTCCTAGAAGATCTGCTTTCGAGAGAATTTGCATCCCCCTTTCACTCATATGAGCCAACCTCATATGCCAAAGCCTGTTCAGATCAGCTTCCTGAACCCCAGCAGAAACAGCCACTGCAGCACCTGTAACTGAGGAACCTTGTAGGGTGTACAAAGTTCCCTTTCCCCGCTTGACTCCCTGCAGAACCACATCAGAGCCTCTGAACACACGCAACTTTCCCCCATAACCTGTGTACCTGAGCCCCTTGTCGTCTAACACTGTTAGGGATATCAGATTCTTCGTCATGGATGGCACGTGCTTGACATCCTCCAACGTGCGAAATTTCCCATCATCTGTCCGAAACCTAACTGAGCCAGTTCCAACAACCTTACAGAGAGCATCATTCCCCATGGATACAATGCCCCCATCAGCACGGCTATATGTTGCAAACAACTCCCTTTTAGGACATATATGATAGGACGCCCTAGAGTCAAGATACCACACATCAGCCTTGTGTGTGTGATCATCAGCTAATAGAACAATATCCTCCTCAGAAGTATTGCCACGATCAACTACTGCTGCAGACCCAGATTTCTCTTCCTCTTGCTTCTTCTTCTTCGGACAGTCATTCTTCCAATGACCTTTCTCCTTGCAGTAGTTACAAACATCGTTTGGTTTAGGGCCTGATTTGCGATCTTGCCGATGCTTCTTCTTATTGCCCTTTCTACCATCAGATTTGCCTCCGTTTTCCACAAGCCCGAAAGCCTGATTGTCTGTAACCGACGTGGTTGCCTTCAAACGCAACTCTCTTCTGTGAAGCGACGATCTAACCTCTTCCAAAGTGATGGTATCCTTCCCAACGACGAACGACTGAACGAAGTTCTCGTATGTGGGGGGTAGGGATACCAGCAGAATTAGGGCAGCATCTTCGTCCTCCACCTTAACATCAATATTACGCAATTCAAGTAATAAAGTGTTAAGTTGATCAAGATGATCTCTGAGTTGTGTACCTTCCTGCATACGCAGCCCGAACAACCGTTGTTTCAGAAGCAACTTGTTCGTCAGAGACTTTGTCATGTACAAAGACTCAAACTTTAGCCACAACTTGCTTACGGTTTCCTGATCAGCAACTTCTGTTATGACATCGTCTGCGAGACACAACATAATCGTCGAATGAGCCTTCTCCTCCAGAAGGCCGTACTCAGCGGTGGTTGTATCTGCCCCCTTCTTGTCGGCGGCCAACGGTGTCCATAAGCCTTGTTGTTTCAGCAAAGCCCGCATCTTGATCTGCCACAGACTGAAAGAATTTCCTCCAGTAAACTTGTCGATCTTCAACACAGAACCAAACATCATTCTCGGCGGAAATCAACAACCAAAGCTCTGATACCAGTTTGTTATAACGAGAATGATAAAGCGAAGAACAACACAGAGATTTAAGTGGTTCAGCAATGGTGTGTTGCCTACGTCCACGGGCAGAGAACTAGTTTTCTTATTAGAGGAAGCAAAACAGATTAGGTTACAAGGGGTCGGCGTACCATGAGTATATGAAGAGACTTATGGAACCCTAAACACACAATGGATTGAAAGCCCAAAATAGACAGACGATAGGCCCGTTTACAATAAACATCGCATACCGTAAAGGCGCGGTGGCGCCGCCGCCGGGGGGCGGCGGAGCCCCCCGGACCCCCCCATGCGTCGCCGTTCAACAATGATTCAAGGCACATTAACACAAGTTTTACTTGACTTTTGATGGCAAGAATATCAAGTCAAGCACAAGCCACTTCACTAAACTTCGAAGTTTTACTGGGATGCTTGACTAAATTAACAAGACATGTACCCCAAAACTAGGATAGTCTATTTGGCATTCAATGGTCTCATCAATCTTTTTCTGCAAGCATAAGCAATAACTATTAGTAGTGAGCAATGAACAAGACTACATGATTGAAAGTTCAAACATATATAATAGGATAGAAGTTGATATAACCAACAAGTCCTTGTACATGGGAATTGAGGATATCTAAAGTTTACAATTATTAGTCTGCTGTTTGCGACAATGAATAATACTATATAGCGGTTCTGAATCGGCTACTATACAGAGATTAGAGAAACCCTGCAGACTTTGAAATTGGAATTTCAAATTACCAAATCAATAGGCCGAGTAAAATTGAACCAATTGAAAAGAATTATTGCTATCTGAAAGTAGAAGAAATCTATTTTAACCTTAACTTGAGTATACTCTTAATACACATCCCAATTTCAGAAATAAAAAATCCAATTTCAGACAAAAAATCGGTGTAAACTAACAAGTTGAAAGAGAAGCAGAAGATATCGAGATTAATTGTTGATTTGCAACTCCATCAGAAGCACTACAAGCGGGGCTGTTATGTATAACACCAGCACCAGAACTACTATCATCAACCTGAGCTGCTGATAACTGCTCTATGCAAGCCTCTCCTGTACCACAACCTGTTTGTGACTCGACAAGATTGTTTTTGAATTCAACAGATAGAGAAGATACTGTAGTGGAAGAATCATCACCTCCAACTGCTTGAGACAAATCAGACAAGCATGGGGGTGAGGACACATGTATGCCAACCTTCCGATAAAAAAAAATTGCACGTTAAATAATTGATGAGTTACAAAAGAAAACAAACAGAACAAGTTGAAAAGCCAAAATGAGACAGACCTGAAGGGGCATTTGGGCATGTCCTTTCAGTACTAGTTTCTTACAATTTTCCTCAGCAGTGTGAGAAGTAACCACTACATCCTGCTTCTTACCATTAATATTCACTTTAGATGATTCAACATGAGAAGCACCAGGCATAGAAGATGTTGTCACATCAGTAGCATTCCCACCGGCAGAAGCAGATGTTGGTTTCAGCTCCTCAAAGCCAAGGTTTGAATGTGACAAGTTGTCAGGTTCATCTGATAGTCCTTACGAGAATGAGAAGAACCCATCTCTTCAGCCAACCTAGAAGCTCTTTGCGTCTCAGCCTGTTCATCAGGTTTTGGGTCCATGCCCTTTTCTGTGGAAGAGTGAACTGCTGGCTTGATGGGAACAGATACAGGCGTAGAGCAACAGTCCCAATAATTGACACGGAATGAGGAGCAAATTGTACTGTGAATTAGGGGATAGTGGAAAAGAGCTTGTTGCTCTGTAAATTACTGCAGGAATTCAATACAATGGGAAGCTGTCATTACATCTGTATTTGAAGGAGGTGGAACTGCTATAAGATAACGACATTCATTTTGTCTACTTCCTATACAAAATGCTCAATCTAATTGGGCCTAGTGCACTTAATACTTTGGGCCTAGACCATACACTACTAGATTGGTTTGCCAATGACAAAGTATGTGGCGCCAATGACAAAGTATGTGTCCCAAAAATTGAAGTTGAAACCATAAGATAGAAGGAGAAAAAGTGACAGAAAAGTGTAGAAGATTGTACCTCTCAGATGGGTGTGATCTGATCTGAATGATTTAGTTTAAGTTCTTATCTTCAGAAAATAAATGTCTTCTAATAATTCTGAGAAACACAAAGAATAATGGAATCAATCCAGACAAGCAAGATTTCTACCTAGATTTGAGTAACAAATATCTTCAAAAAGGTAGGAATTAAAACACGGAAAGAAGATAAGTATCATACTAAACCGTTAGTTTTGTTGTTTAACTGGCCAGATCTTACATACACAGAAATGGATATCAAATAAATGTGAGTAGAAAAACATAAGCAGTTACATGCACAGAATTGGAAGGACATTGGCCTGTTCATTATAATGCTGAAATATAAGCTAGCACTTACATTATAATGCTGAAATATAAGCAGTTACATGCACAGAATTGGAAGGACATTGGCCTGTTCATTATAATGCTGAAATATAAGCACTTACATACACAGTAATTATGAAATAGATGTGGAATTATAATGCTGAAATATTTCATCTCTTTGGGATTATAATCCTGGATCTAAACATGGATGTGAAATTAAGTTTAAAAAATGGGTATGGAATTAAACATGGATGTGTAGAGAAAAAAAAAGAGGATGTGGAATTAAGTTAAAAGATCATCTGTTTGGGATTTTTTATGAGGAGAGAATATTACTTCTTAAATTTATTAATCAGGTTTTGTTACTAGACAAGATTTTTTTGTAGCTATTAGGCAAAGTCAATTACTGAAACCTAATAAATAGATAAATAAATAAAGTTATGAATAAATAAATAAAGTGATGAATCTGTCCAGAAAAGTCAGCCAGTAAAACGAAGTTTTTGAGGTGCTGACTCCTCAAAAAGACCATGTAATTAGTATCAAAAGTATTCAATATCCAAACATGAGCTCTAATGTGTTGTGATATGAGCTTACATTCTTCCAACGTATACATGAAATCAGTTTATGATAGCACTATGATATATAGTTCATGACAGAAGTACTACACTACTAAAAAATTTCGAACAACTCTTAAATTTTCAGCAAGCAAACTCTGATCTGCTGAGAGAAGAGGAATTTTTTTCAAACTGAAATGATTTTATATTGGGTTTCTTCTGGAATCATATATCTCAATAAATAAATAATGTAACATAATCTGCATAAGATCAGAAAGAAACTAAGATCTGATCTGAATGATTTAGTTTAAGTTCATATCTGCAATTGCTCAATTACAGATAAGAAACTATATTTGTATATTGCGCTGAAGCCTTTGTCCCAATATTCTGCTTTGCACCAAACTAACAGATGAAAACGACCCTGCTAAGTGTTGGAGAAATGTTCATTGTGGGGGTTTTCAAATGTGGCTTTTGAACTTCTTTTTTGTCCCACATTGATTACAAAAGGGGTTGGGGGGATTGTTTTTAAGGAGAAGTTTTTCAAGGGGTTATTGAGAGTTGGGATAAGGATCCCACACGCGCGCATCACCACCGCCGCCGGTCCGTGTTCGTGACACGTGCGCGTTGTGGTCACATTTTACGTCGTGTTTTAATTTTTATCCATTAAACGCCTCAGATGGTGTTGAATTAGGGTTTGACTAATTCAGCGCTTTCAAAACGTTTTAAAAAACTGTTTTGATTTTTTCCGAGATCTCCGCTGGGTGGAGCGTCCATCTTCTGGTTTTAAAACCGACGCTGGTCTTCAGTTTTCAACACAGAAAATCGAAACTCCTCCTTCTCTCTTCTTCTTCTGCAACCGTTCTGAGTCCTGGGTGGTTCCATTGCTTCGACGGCGAGAAGCCGCTGTGTATCCTTGGGGGGCGACGCCAGTAGCCGACCTGCACCGTGGTGTGGGGGCAATTTCGCTTCTAAGGCAGTGGTCTCCTTTATACCACGCCACAACAAATCAAACATGGGTTTTTACAGATTTTAAAGCGGTTTTCACAAACACATTGAGGCTACATTTCGCAGATTAAATCCAACAACTTAGAAGCGAAATTTTCAGTTGCTGCGATGGCCTTCCAATTCTTCAAACCGCTCCTAGATCTGTCGAAATTGGACCCGCTGGATGGGATGAACTACAAGCGATGGTCGCAGAAGATGCTCATCTTCTTCGAGCAGTTGGAGATCGACTACGTCCTTCTTTAGGACGCCCATGTTGTTGCGGCAACCTCCTCTTCCACCACTGTCGGCGACAACAAGGCTGGTAAGACCGTCGATGATGCTATTGACACTACAAAAAAAAAACAATTTAGCATCGGCAATTTACTGTGGCGAAAGGCTGATCTGGGGTGGCAAAACCTATTTAGCCACGGACGTAGCCACGGGAAACTAGGGGTGGCCAAGTCTGCGGTGGCAAAATGCTAATAGCTACGGATGCTTGCCGTGGCGACCAACCTAGCCACGGCATAGCTACGGCTAAGCGACCCCGTATGAAAGACACGACACATTTGCGATGGTAGGTTGCCGAAGCTAAGGTCTGGGTGGAAAATAAAAAAAAACTGCTTTTTAGCCCGAATTCTTTAGACCCGGGCTAAAAAGTCTAATACTTTTTTAAAAAAAATCAAATAATACACACAATTACCTATATAATAAAATTTCATTAATTATACAAAATTTACATTTATAATAAAATGACAACAAACTACATAATTTATATAGAATAAAAATACATAATTACAAAATATACATATACAATAAAATGTCCAAAACTACATTTTAACCCAAAATAAAATGTCCAAAAGACAATAGTAATTCTAACTCCAAACTTACTTAACTAAAAGACAGCAGTATTACTTCAACAAGCAAGATTAACATGGCTCTTGTAAAAAAAAGAAACAAAGAAAGAATAACATATGTTTGTTTCAACTCACGAGAACTTGATGGAGATCAATGAACACCATGAACGTGATGGAGATCGACAAGCTGGATAAAAAAACAAATGACATACTTTAAGACCAATGAACACCATGAACTTGATGGAGACAACATATAATGAGCAGGGCATTAAAATCAGCAAGTATATAAGAATTGAATATATAAGAATTGAATCAGCAAGTATATAAGAATTGAATATCAATACTGCTCAGTACTCACTAGAGCAAATAAAAATAAATATGCATATGGAGAATTTAGGAAAGAAATGTTCATATCTGTCTCCCACCAAAGTTGGTGGAACATCTAGGAAACTCTCTAAGGTGCTTGGGCAGATGAGATGGTGTGGGAGCTTTAGTGCAGGACACGGTTTCACCTTCGGTAGTTCAGGACCTCTTGATTGTGATTGTCAATGTTTCGGCCATTTCTAAAGGCTAAATAAACCCATTTCGGCATATGTAAGAGGAGCAAAGTGGGGTTTCATTCATTTTCCTTCAGATGTTCTTGTCCCTCTAATCATTATAAATCGAAACAGAAAAGGGAAAAAAGGAAAGCGTGTCAAACCTGTATCAGTATGGGGCGTGTCAAAATCAGCTAACTCCACTATGATAACAAAAGCATCCAAGCACTCATTATGGGGAAGAGTATAAAAGCAGAAGCCTGCGACAGCCAGATTAAGAGGGAATCAACATCACTGGTATGAAAGTTTAAATAGGTATGGCTTGAATTGGTACTCAAACATACCATAACAAAGACCAGCTCTGCATTGGCAAGAGAAGTTGTGACAACATGCCTCTGCATCCCGTCTTACAACGGCTTGCAACTATAAAGTGAGTATCGAAACAGACAATAAGAGTGCATCTTATAACATGATCTAAATTTAATAAAAGGTGAAAGAATAGTTCGCTTTGTGCTTACTGCGTGACTGTGTAACACGGTGTAAATTTAAGTAGCAAAGGAAGAAAGGGTGGGTAGGTGGGTGGAAGATAGTCACTCACTTGATGGTGATAACTCTTGACCGCTGATAAGAATCTTGTTAGCCATTTTAGAGCTTCAGACACATAGACGCCCCAAATAGATTCCTTATTAGGTGTGCTTTGATCAACAAACCCCACAACTAGTTTAAGATATTGGCGTTCAAAGCTTCTGATAAGCTACAATAATAATGATCAAGTGTTAGCTGGTAATCTCATTATGAAATGTGTGTTGTCAGCAAAGCAAACTAGTTACAGGTACCTTAAAGAATGTGCACCTTCTAGAGAGTGTTTCCCTTTGGATCTTAGCTCTCCTGATCTTCAAAAGTAACACTTATTTAGTATGTCTTCTGACGGAATTCAACAAATAAAGAACCAGCCAGCAGCTCTAAAAGACAACAGTAATTCTAACTCTAAACTTTCTAATAGCAGAATTCTAACTCCAAACTTACTGAAAGGACCAGAGGAGGAGAATATCAGCTTCCATTAGCAGAAAAAGAAAGTAGAAGACATCATGCAAGCAAGCCTTCAATTGGATGAAGTTGAGAAAAACACGCAAAGTCACATATATAATATATAAAGGTACAACCTCCATAAAAAAAAGTATACTAAGTTGTCAAGGCAATTCTTACTCTTAATAAAAATTAATCACTACAAGAAAGTAGTCTTAGAAGTATAAACTTTCCAAGAAAGACATAGAGAAAAATTTAGATAAGAGACAAGGCAAATCTAAAACCAAAAATGAAATTCAAATCTAAAACCAAAAATGAAATTCAGAAGGCGTCTACTTTCTTCATTAACATAAAGTGGAGATAGATTTCTTAAAGTGTAAGATAGTCTGCCGAGAATTTCAAGTTTAAAACTAATATTTCATTATTTAGGGTTGTTCATAATGCTAAATAAGTGCAAAACAGGAAGGGAAAAAAAACAAATAACTGAGAACATAAAATAAAAGCAAATATCAACGTCCATATGATAAGACCTGAACTTTTACCATGATGTAATTTACCAGAAGAACCAATTTCCAAAAACATCAACAAAAGCAATACATCCACACACATATAAAACACAAATATTTTGAAATTTCAATCTTGGAATGATTGAGGATAACGGGGTCTAGATACAACAAACAAAAAGAGCATTCAATAAGATACTCCGTATATAATGGTAAGCATTTATACAATTAAAATATGGATAATAAGAGCTTAAAAAAAGTATACCAACACTTTCTCCAAGGTGCATTGATATTGAATTTAGCTGAGCTTTATTCTCATACAAGCGATTCACAGTTTTTCTTGAGCTCACAATTTCTCTAGCAAGAGCCTAAACATTATTCAAAAACACCCAGGAAACAAATGTCAGAAATAAGAGCAACCCCAACCGTTCTTGTAAAAATTCTCTAATATAGAGATGAAAATACCAAAATTTCTAAAAAATTTACACTCAAACTCCAACCACTTCTCTACAATCAACCACAATTGAACAATCAATGCATTTATTATATACTATAATAAATATAGAAATCTCTAATATAATAAATGCATTTATTATGGAAATTAAGTAAAAACAATCAAATCTAAATTATGAGACCAAATAAATCAAAGAGAAATCAGTGAATAATCAACCACAATTGAACAACAATTAGCTGAAGAAATCATTTACAAACAATTGAACAAGGCAGTACGTAAACACAAGGCAACAATCAAATAGGAGCAAGATGACATTACTCAAAATCAAGCAAAAATATTAATAGAACACAAGCAATATATAAGACTTTAACTTGCAGGAATAAACAAAATACAAAAGCAAGGCTAAATGTATTAGTCACGAACAACTGAACAAGGCAGTAAACGGAAAGCAGCATTCGAAAGGAGGTACGCAAGGCAGCAATCCATGACAGATGAGGCAACCCCGATTCAACCGATAAACCATGCTGTAAATCAGTGGAAAAAATCTGGAGCCCTAATTGCAATCGACAGGCAACAATCGATCAACATTGATTTCGAACAGCAATTGAGCAGCAACTAGACAACCATAATCGAACAACCCTTATAAATCAAACAAAAAATTTCAGCAAAGAACATTAAGAGTGCGAGAGAGTGAGAGAGAGGCGAAGGAGCGACGAGGTGACCTTGGGTCCCCAGCGACGAGGCGAAAGAGCGCGAGGAGGAGCGGCGTGCGTGAGCGCGAGGACTCAGGGGCGTTCAAGGAGGGAGCTGAGGAGCGGGGCTGTTCGAATCGGAGAGTGAGAGAGAGGTGGCCTCAGATCTGGCGTCGAGGGGTCGATTCAGCAAACAAGGAGGCTTTAGCCTCCTACAATCCGGTGGTGGGCTGAAGGGAGAGCCATGGGAGGATGATGGGTGCTATGGGTGCTTGGAGGGAGCTCGAGAGAGCCATCAATGGATGCGACCAATGAGAGAGGCGAGAGGGTGAGGGTTTGGAGACAGGCCGGTGAAGGCAGGGTCGCGGGAGGAAGAACCCTGAATGAGGAAAGTGAAGGATGCATAGTGAGGGAGATGGAATGAGGGGAGGGGAGGAGGCGGAAGCCATTGAAGAGGGGTTTGAGAGCTCGAGGAAGCGACGGCGGTAGGTGAGGAGAGAAGAAAGAGATGAAAGGGAGGGTTTGTCTGAGTGAACAAGAGGGGAGTGTTTATTAGGGTTCGGGTTAGGTATATGGCAAAGTTAGCTTCGGTGCTCTATTACCGTGGCTAAGTCCTGAAAAAACCAATTTAATGGCCACGGTAAACCTAACTGGGGTGGCAAAATCGACCCAATAGCCACGGCAAACTCACCCCGTTGCTAATATCTTGTTTTTTTTTTCAGATGCAATGCTTGTCGTGGCTACTGCCGTGGCAAAAGGGCATAAATTGCCACGGCAAACGCTTGCCGAAGCTAACTGGCGTGGCAAAATTAATTTTTTTTTGTAGTGTGATGCTGTCGACAAGGGTAAGAAGGTTGCTGATGATGACCTCGCACGGGCTAAACGGTATGAGTCCGACAATAAGTCTGTGCGAAGCCATCTTCTTAGCCATGTCTCGAACCCTATTTTTGATATGATCTCTATGCATAAATCTGCTAAATATATTTGGGATCTGCTGGAGAAGAAATATGGGGCTAACGATGCAGGGAAAAAGAAGTATGATGTCGGAAAATTTATGCAGTTCAAGATGGTCGATGATAAATCAATCATGGACCAGGTGCACGAGTACGAGAATCTGGTGGCTGACATACTCTCCGAGGGTATGAAGATGTGCGAGATCCTGCAGGCGAATTTTCTGATCGAGAAGTTGCCTGATTCATGGGGTGGTTATCGCAACCATCTGAAGCACAAAAAGAAGGATCTGACCCTGGAGGAGCTCGTCGGTCACATGAAGATCGAAGAGGCTAATCGCCTCAAAGACAAACCTAAGCCTAAATCTGCTGATACTGTGCAGGCTAATCTGGTTGAATCTTTTGTGAAATCTGATAGGTCCAAGCAAGGAAACAAGTCTGGAGGTTCTAAGCCTAACATGAAACCAAAGAAAGGCCAGAAGTTCAAGAAGTCTGGCAATCAGCCGGACAAGCAGCAGAAACAGAGAGGCACTGGGATCGGCTGCTATGTATGTGGCAAGCCAGGCCACAAGGCTTGTCAGTGTCGCAATCGGGCTGACATCCAGAACCAAGGACAGCAGCAGAACAAGCCCGCAGCTCCAGCCCACCAGCAAGCCAACGTTGTCCAGGACAACAACCAGCTGATACCTATGATCACTGAAGTCAACCATGTGGGCGGCCAGGTTCATTGGCTCTTGGACAGCGGAGCCACTCGACACTTCTGCGCCAACAAGGACATGTTCGCCGAGTTTGAGGATGCTACAGACATCGACCAGGTCTACATGGGCAACTCGAGCATCTCTCGAGTGCTAGGCAAGGGGAAGGTTGCACTCAAGCTCACCTCAGGGAAGTCTCTTACCCTAGTGAATGTGCTTTATGTTCATTCTCTGCGCCGAAATCTGATTTCATGTGGTTTGCTTGAGATAGCTGGAATTAAGCAAGTGACCGATGCTAGCAAAATGGTTTTAACCAAAAATGGAGAATTTGTAGGAAAGGCTTATAGGGCTGATTTTCTGTATGTGCTTGAGACCATGATTGAGAATAATGAGAATGCTTCTACTTCTGCTTATATTGCTGAGTCTGTTGATTTATGGCATGCTAGACTAGGACATGTGAATGCAAAATCTGTATGTCGATTGCATGATATGGGTTTGATTGCTAGCCTATCAAAACATGACCATAGCAAATGTGAAATATGTGTTGAGGCCAAATTTCATAAACAACCATTTAAAACGGTGTTAGAAAGGACAACTGAATTGCTGGAGTTTGTCCATTCTGATTTGGCTGATTTTAAGACCACTGAGAGTAGAGGTGGCAAATGCTATTATATCACATTTGTGGATGACCATTCTAGATATACTAAGGTATACTTGCTTAGGTCTAAAGATGAAGCAGAAAGCATGTTTTATGTGTATAAAGCTGAAGTAGAAAACCAATTAAATCGAAAGATTAAAAGGCTTAGATCAGATAGAGGCGGTGAATATGTCACTCATTCTTTGAGAGAATTTTGTGAGCAAAATGGCATTATTCATGAGTTTACAGCTCCCTACAGCCCACAACAAAATGGTATTGCTGAAAGGAAAAACAGAACTTTAAAGGAAATGATGAATGCTATGCTTTCTAGTTCTGGTTTGCCTGATAATATGTGGGGGGAAGCTGTATTGTCCGCAAATCATATTTTGAATAAGGTACCTCACAAGAAACTTGACAAGACACCTTATGAGCTTTGGAAAGGGCATCCGCCTAATCTGAAATTCTTAAAGGTGTGGGGGTGTCTAGCTAAGGTGGGGTTACCTTCGTTCAAAGTTGATACTATTGGGCCTAAGAGTTTTGATGCAATTATGATTGGTTATGCTGATAACAATGCTGCATATCGTTTTATGTGCTTGAGTGATCGTACCTTGTGTGAATATCGTGATGCTGTTTTCTTTGAGCATGTGTTTCCTTTAAAGAAATCTGCATTGCCTGCTAATGATTCTTCATCTCATGATGCATCTTCATCCATGCCTAATACTGTTGTGCCTAATGCTCAATCTGATCATGATGAACCTAGGAAAAGTAAAAGGCGTAGGAAAGAAACTAGTTTTGGTCCTGATTTTGTGACTGCATTTCTAGTTGAACTGAATGATTTAAATGAACTAGATGAGACATTCATTAGTCTTCATATGATAGAAGATGATCCTAAGACCTATGATGAGGCAATAAGTTCACTAGATGCTAGTTTCTGGAAAGATGCTATTAACAGTGAGATATAATCCATTATGTCTAATCACACATGGGAACTAGTTGATATGCCTAAAGGAAATAGAGCCATTAGTTGTAAGTGGATCTTTAAGAAGAAGCTTAAAGTAGATGGCTCATTTGATAGATATAAGGCAAGACTAGTTATAAGAGGATTCACTCAGAGATATGGCATTGACTTCTTTGACACTTATTCTCCTGTTACAAAAATTGCTACCATTCGTGCATTGTTTGCTTTGGCTTCTAGCCATAAAATGCTTCTTCATCAGATGGATGTTAAAACTGCATTTTTGAATGGTGATCTGAATCAGGAAATTTATATGGAACAACCTCCAGGGTGCATTGTTCCAGGACAGGAAAACAAAGTGTGCAAGCTACAGAAGTCATTGTTTGGACTCAAGCAAACAGTTTCTGAATCAGGGTGATTATATGTTTATATGTGGATGACATGTTGTTATTTGGATCACACATAAATGCTATAAACACAACCAAACAGTTTTTGTCATCTATTTTTGAGATGAAAGACATGGGTGAAGCTGATGTCATTCTAGGTGTTAAAGTAACTAGAAAAGAAAATGGCTTCATTTTATCACAACCTCATTATGTAGAGAAAATGTTGAAAAGGTTTGATAAATTTGATGTTGTGCCAGTTTTGAAGAAAAATTTTGGAATTGGTGTTTCCCAAAATGAGTATGCTAAAATAATTGGGAGTTTAATGTTCCTGATGAACTATACTCGGCCTGATATTGCATATATATGCTGTTAGTAGACTCAGTAGATATACCCATAACCCCAGTAGTGAGCATTGGATTGCACTTAACAGATTATTGAGATATCTTAAGGGCACCTTTAATTGGGGTTTACATTATGTGGGTTATCCCCATGCTTTAGAGGGATACTGTGATGCAAACTGGGTCACTGACAATGATGAGGTTAGCTCCACTAGTGGTTATGTGTTCACTTTATGTGGTGGGGCTATATCATGGAAGTCATCAAAACAAACTTGGATTGCTAGATCAACTATGGAATCTGAGTTCATAGCATTAGATTTAGCTGGTCAAGAGGCTGAGTGGTTGAGAAGCTTACTGGCTGACTTACCTTTGTGGGGGCATAAGACCCCAACTATTTCTCTACATTGTGACTAACAATCTGCTATTTGTGTAGCTAACATCAATACTTACAATGGTAAGAAGAGACATATACGGATTAGACATGAAGCTGTGAGACAGCTGATTGCTACCAGTGTTATTTGCTTGGAGTATGTGAAGTCCGAGAGGAATTTGGCAGATCCGTTGACGAAAGGGCTGAACAGAATGATGGTCCTTGAATCGTCTAAGGGAATGGGGCTCAAACCCACGTGAGCTGAGGTACACTATACCCCTTCCCAGGACAGGTGTATGAGAAAGGATGAGTCTAGAACTCTTAATGAGTCCATAGCCCAGAGTTGGGTGGTCCTATTGAGAAGGACTTGATGGATTCACCGAAAACTGTAGAGGTTGAGCCTTGTTCTCTTAATGATACCATAGCCCTGTAAGGGTGGTCCTATTGAGAAGGACTTGATGGAATCACCTACGAGAGTGTGAATGGTTGGTCGCCTTCTATGGAAGACTAGGGTTGTCTTTCTAGAGCACTCTTTAGCACCCAAGGTATGAGATGACTATTACAGTTGAAAGTCAGATCGCGGAACCACCAGGGCAGTGGTGAAGGTATGTGCTGCTGAGGTCAACTCGCGAGTCTGGAAGTTCAAGATTCGTTCACTTTTATGACTTGCGAGATACTCAGCTTCACTATGTGTTGGTTCAAGATTCGTTCATCAGCATTTAAGTACTTTCTCCACGAAACCAGCTCAGAACGATGTTTTTGTCTTAAAACCCCAGTTCCTCACATTTGTGGGGGACTGTTGGAGAAATGTTCATTGTGGGGGTTTTCAAGTGTGGCTTTTGAACTTCTTTTTTGTCCCACATTGATTACAAAAGGGGTTGGGGGGATTGTTTTTAAGGAGGAGTTTTTCAAGGGGTTATTGAGAGTTGGGATAGGGATCCCACACGCGCGCACCACCACCACCGCCGCCGGTCCGGTCCGTGTTAGGGTTTGACTAATTCAGCGCTTTCAAAACGTTTTAAAAAACTGTTTTGATTTTTTCCGAGATCTCCGCTGGGTGGAGCGTCCATCTTCTGGTTTTAAAACCGACGCTGGCCTTCAGTTTTCTGTGTGTATCCTTGGGGGGCGACGCCAGTAGCCGACCTGCACCGTGGTGTCGGGGCGATTTCGCTTCTAAGGCAGTGGTCTCCTTTATACCACGCCACAGCAAATCAAACACGGGTTTTTACAGATTTTAAAGCGGTTTTCACAAACACATTGAGGCTACATTTCGCAGATTAAATCCAACACTAAGGATATTGCCATTGCTAAGTCCTAAAACCCCATATCCAACAGTACAAGATAGATACTAAGAAGAGGGGAAGAGAAGATGAAAACATCCATTTTCAGATCACAAATTAACAATCACCCAGTAATTAGAAAACTGTCTCAGTTTGCCCTCTCTCGTTTCCAAATTGTCCCCAAGAATGAAGGGGTGGCAACATCGGCATTAGGTGTGAATCTAGAAAGCAGATTTATCTCAGTCCCAAGTCAACTCACAAAGAAAACAGTGTAAAATAGCAATAACAAGAGAGATTTTTGTATCGGGAAACAGAAAAGGCCAAATTAGCCAATAGATTCTAGCTATTTCATTTTGCTAAATACGGAGTACAATTAATCTTGAACTTTCATTACTCAAAACTCAAAAGTGAAGTGATAATGCAAGAGAATGTGATCTGCTAATAGTAATTATAAATCCTTTTCTGCTGCAGTATAATAATAACTATAACTATTTCAAATTAAAATCAGATTAATCCAATATACGTTCTGTATGATTCAATTGCTGCATCAAAAGTCAGCAGAATACATTGCGGGTTAATATCGATCGATTCCCAGTTAATTGTTTAATGTTGATATCCAGTCCTTGAATTTGGTAAATAAAGAGCGGCTATCCGGATTCGAACCGGAGACCTATGGGTACTCCCAACAAGTCATTTCCAGTGAGCCATTCCGGAATGTTAATATCTAGTCCTGTAACGAGGATTATCCGCCTTCACCTCCTTCTGAGAACCTTTTTGAAGGCATACCAATACCACCAGATCAAGCTGTTGCTCCTGAATTCTGATCCTCCTGTAGCCATCTTCTTTCACACACTAAATAACCCTTGTGATGATGAAAACCGAAACGTGATATTGATTGCCTTTAGCGGAAAGCATTTTCACGAGTGTTAAGAAAGTAAAATAGTTGTTCACCAAAAAAAAAAAAAAAGTAAAATAGTATTTACATAGTGAAGATAATAATCTCCAACTGCAAACTCCAACCGCACTGCGGAGCTATGGGCGATTTATCATGCCTTGAGAGTTTCAAAGAGATTAAGCCACTCAAGGTTGATTCTTGAAACTGACTCTGTTACGGCGTGCGAGCTCATGTTAATCGCGGGAAAGATGCAAGAAGGGACTACCACTTGATCAACCAATGCAGGACCTGGGTGGATAAAGGCAGCTGCATAGTGAAATTCAACCATGTTAAACACCAGGCCAACCGAGTGGCGGATGATGTAGCTGCAACAGCTCTCTCGAACTCAGCCCCTTTTGCTGAACATTTAATTTTACCTGATTTCTTATGTAGCCTCATGAATTCTGAGATGGGGCGTTTGAATCCAGACTCTAATAATATTTAAAGGGCTTTAGACCACCTTCTGATAATAAAAAATCTCTTGAGTTGCATTTTGTCATCATTCTAATTAAGTTGCACATTCTGGCGTAGTTATCCCCTATCAACCAAATACACTTACATATTGATTACTATCCAAGATCAGCAGACACCTTGAGGCAATTAAATTAACTAAATTCAATCACCAACATAATCTACAAAAGAGGAATTGTAATAATGACGAAGTGAGAGAAAACTGGAAAAACATACCACTTGCTTCTGAACTTATCACCGCATAGCAAATTTACTTGCTTCTCACCTTTAAAGTTGTCTTTCACCTCAAAATATCAAGGTTTACCCATTTGGGAATCGTCAGGTTTTCGCAATCTTTTATGCAGAGCTCTATGAGGGAGGTGACGAACTGCATTGCTTGTGGCAGTCTCTCCATCTTTGGAAGGTGAATTAAAGACAAACAATGAAGGCTTTGGAGCCCTTTCCACGGTAGTTCATCATCAGAAGTAGCTGTCAAGTTGTGACACTTCTCTATATGGAGCTCCTGGAGGGAGGTGAGGAGCTGCATCCCTTCTGGAAGTCTCTCCATCTTTTGAAGGTCAATTAAAGACAAATGTTGTAGGCTTTGAAGCCCTCTCCACGGCATTTCAGGATCAAAACATGTCAAGTTGTGACTATCCTGTATATGGAGCTTCTTTAGGGAGGTGAGGAACTGGATCCCTTCAAGCAGTCTCTCCATCGTTCGAAGCTTAATTAAAGATAAATGCTCAAGGCTTTGAAGCCCTCTCCATGACATTTCAGAATCATCACCTGCTAAGCTGTAAAAATCCTCTATATGGAGCTTTTTGAGGGAGGTGAGGAACTGAATCGCTTGTGGAAGTCTCTCCATCTTTGGAAGGTGAATTAAAGACAAACGCTGAAGGCTTTGGAGCCCTTTCCACGGAAATTCATCAGATGTAGCTATGAAGTTGTGACATTCCTTTATACGGAGCTCTTGGAGGGAGTTGAGGGATCGAATCTCTGTTGGCAGTCTCTCCATCTCTGTAATGTACGACAAAGACAAAAGTTGAAGCTTTGGATACTTTCTCCATGGAATACCATGATCTTGGATTACCTTTGGAGAAATAAAATCCTCATTTTTTACTGGCATATGCTCTACAATGTGCAACTCTTGTAGATCATAGAGATGAAATAAGAAGTCTGAGATAATCCCCGGCATTTCTTTACTCTTGATTTCGAGAGAGACGAGGTGATAAGACATTCCACTAAAACCTTCATTCGAATTGGTTGCTTCAATGTAGAAATCATGCACAGCCTCCTTCAGTACCAAAGATACGGGATTGCCATTAAGATACTGTCGACAATATTGTTCCCATGGAATTGATAGCAAAAGTTTTAGATCATTTGTATGAAATTGAGTAGATGTGTTTGCAGCTTCTAAATCATTCTTTTCAAAGTCAGCTTCTAAATCATTCTTTCAGCCCTCTCAAACCAATTTGTGCGGCCAAACTCACGTTCCTCTCTTTTGGGATGTGTTAATTAGGTTAAGTCGTTCTAAGCCCATCTTTATAAGCTCATATTTATACCCTATTTAATTAATTATTTATTTCACAAATAAATCTTATCCCATTATTATTAATATATATCTAATATACACTAATAATAAAATCATCTATCTTTTTGATCAAGTCCGTCAACTCTAAGTGTGTGACCGCATAGGACCCGTTTATAATAGTCATGAGTTTAACCCGTTTAAGCCCATTAATCGTAGTTGGCTTCTAGCAAAGCATTCCGACTCCTAAAATAATCGGATTGAATATCTCTATCAATTGTCTTATTCCATAATTAGTCATTGCATATTAAATTAAAGGACACAATTCCTTCAATCTCCCACTTGTTCTTAAACAAGTGTGCAATTTAAGATACCCGTGTCTCTTAATGTCATATTTGATGATATGGTGACATTCATATCTATTATCAAATATATTCCTTGAACTCCGAGTTCGAACTGTCAATTAAACGGATGATTACAAATAATCCATCCGAGCATGGCCATGCATTTTCAGTTCTTGCTCTTCAAGTGGCCTAGAGACCATTCCTTTTCAACGCATCACAGTATGCATGAAGAAGGAGGACATCTAAAGTCTTGTATGACTATGGCTCCCACTCAACTTTTGGCAATCCCAACTACGACCTTTATAACTCCCTGTTACGGAAAGCGTTTAGTCGTGTCAAAGAAATATCAATCATCAAGAGACACCATAACACACTCATGTATGAGGAATATACTAATCATGGTTTAGCATAAAACTCCGCAATCGCTTTTGTAGAGTCTTAAGGTGAGTATGTCCTATATGTATCATCCATACATATATATGTAATTGACTAGACATCTCCATGTCGCTATATCCAATGAAACCTGGCGCTATCAGTCAACTTACAATATAGTCATTTAATAAAAACCGGAACGGATATCTACACTGCTAATTTTTACTATTTCCACCGCTAATCACCGCATAGGTATGCGGTGGGTCACCGCATGTATATGTGGTGGGTGGAGGCGTATGCAAACCCACCGCATATAAATGCGGTGGGCTTGTCCGTTCCATTTGAACCCCACCGCATACCTATGCGGTGGTTTTCGGGTAACCTAAATTTGGGCTACATGTGATGGACCGGACCGGACCGCTTTAGTTCCTAACGTCACCACATACGTATGCGGTGGGTTCCTACAAGTGTGCCAAATGTACTTGTCATTATCCGAAAAAGCTCATATGTTTAGAGGTTAGAAGGACGAGAACGGAAACGAACAACCCACGAATTGACATGGATGCATAATGGTCAAACAATCGGAAATGGCATAAGAATAGTTGAAAACGAAAGTTTGATAAATGTTAAGGATGAAAAAAAACGTCTGTCGAAAAATGTTATAGAACACAGTTCGTGAAATATGACAGAAGACGATACAATCAAATTCAACTTATGGAGTTCGAAAAATGACACGAGAAAGTGGAAAGTGCTAATAGGACAGGGGACGACCACCATCACGATGGCGGTAAGCTCTGTATCGTGCAATCTTCGCCGCAAACTGCTCTTCCCAACCGTTGACCGTGCGATCGTGATGTTGTGTCCATGTAACGTAGACTGGAGGTAGAGGGAAACTAGGAAACAACCAAATCTGTGAATAAAAGGTGAATATTGACAATAGAAGAAAAAAACGAAACATTAACAACTGAATGAATATGAAACACGAAACGTACCGGAACGAAGTGGTTGTTGTTGCTGACTAAAGCTATTCCATCTAGCTCCTCATAGGCCGGTACTGACGGACCCCCGGTGGCGTACAGAGGTAGGCACAACATCGGCATCATCTGTGACAAAATGAACAAAGGACGCTGGTGAAGCGTGGCAAACACCTCGCCCATGATCATCCAATACGTAGCATCATGACACATGCCAAACAATTGACCCTCATGATGAGCTCATCTAAGGCAGGATAGTAATGGTACCGATCTGCATGCGGCTGCAACTCAACGGCCAATTCTCGTCGAATTCGAGGCCATGCGTCTTGTCCCAAGTTTAGAAGACAAGCAAAAGATCGATACCCACAGTGCCCATCACCTGCAACATTTGTGACGGCTCGTACGAAAGTAATCACGAATTCGTCGATGTTGCTAGTGCCCTAATTGAAATCTACACGAGGTACATTCTACGGTGGAAGCGCCGTAGGTGCTGGCGGTGGAATGTCACCTAAAGTCTCCGGAGCTGGCTCCGACGCTGCTCGACCTCGGCCACGTCCCCTCCCACGACCCCATCCTCGACCTCGTCCTCTGCCGACTCTTCGGCCCCTAGGAGGGTCGTCGATGGCAATTGCGTTGGACCCAGTGCCCTCCTCATTGCCTTCCACCTCATCTGCTTCATTTGATGACGATTGACCCCGCCCTCGACCTCGTACTGATCCCCTGCTCCCCTCTCTATCAGATCGACGTTGGGCCTGAGCACGCTCACGTTTCTAAGGTAGAGGGTTCGTCTGACCCGGGTGGCGAGTCCTCGGTCTATCGGCCGGTCTACGGTCCTCCAGGTCAGGTGGGGTCAACGATGTATGAGAGGGACGATCCCCGTCGTTGAATGCCGATGCGATTCTCCAACGCGTATCCTCGTCCATAGCTCCACTCTGGAACAACGTGATCATGTGCGCCTTGTCGACATCAGCTCTGATGAGGGGAGTGTTATCCTGGACGTTGTCAACATGCTGCCTCTTCCAATTCAATTGATTCCAAAAAATGTGAATCTGGGACGGTCTAATGGGTATCTGCATGTCTCGACAAGCTTGCATCTCATATGTGCATGGGAGACCGTAGACGTCCCTCCAATATCTATCTCTGCATGGTTGCAAAGGCGACTCGACTTCCATCTTCGTGTAGATTTCGAACAACAAGTTGAAACATTCCTTCGACACAATATTCCGAATTCGATCGAAAATCCATAAGCCGTGGGAGTCAGTCGGCCAGGTGTTGTTCGCTCGCCCCATTGTATTCTTCACCTCACTTATTTGGTCCGCCATCATCAAATCGATTGTGGTGATCACGTGAGTGAAATCACCGACCGCAGAGTTTAAGGTCTTCTTCAAAACAGAATGAGCTGACTCCACCCTAGAGGAGGAGTGAGACTCGCATGTAAATATCGTTATATGTAAACAAATTACGCGTATAATGAATTTCGTAAGAAAAAGAGGTGCACCTGTTCGTCGTGGCCATACCAAAATGCTGGATTGCATCTGTCCATGCACGAACTATATTCTCCGAGTAATCTCGTAACCACGTCGCCTCCAAATACGAAATCAGCCCTTCGATATATCCCCACTTTGCATGCATACCCCTCCTTCTAGCGGAGAAAGTTTCAACCGATCTGGATTGGAACAGGCCAACACATGGGTTCTTGAAATGCCCAGCAACATCAAGATTCTTTGACTTTTGGAAAGAAGCTTCTTCGCACCGTCGGAGGACTTCCTAGGTGACAGTTCGATCTCCTCTCATTTCAGCTTTAAACTTTGCCCTCGCATTGTACAGTTGGCACCGCAATGTGAAGTTCAACTTTTGCCGTGCGTCAGCTGTCATCTTCAAGGTTGCTAAAATCGGTTTTGGTGGGGTACCAGCCACGGTCAGGGCCAACGTAGCGTCCCTCTCCTCTGTATCTATCCGCCGGACGTATGCATGACCGTCCAACGCATTGGGAAGGTCATGGTTGTGCTTGCCGTAAAGAACGTCAAGCCCCCATTCCCCCCGTTTGAAGTCCACACCAGACAACACAAACGGATACCCCTCTATCTTCGAAACAGCTCTGCGCGTGTTCCCGCTGGCCACATCTCCGGCAACTCGTGGCCTCTTACGGGGAGTGTACTCGACGTATGTTGTGAGCCTAATTTGCCATGTTTTACACTTACTTTTATGTCAATTTCTGCATGCATTTCATACATTTGGGTTAGAATAGTACAAAATTTGTGTAGTTTATACTTATTTGGCAATTATAGAGGTCGACACAAGTTTTTGTTATATTTCGCAGAAATCGGGCGCACTTTGGAGCTTAAAAGAAATTTATGAAGAAGCTAAGAATGGTGAAGCTAGAGAAAAGTCCACTTTTCGCCATTCTTCATTCTGAATCAAGCTTTGATGTCTTCATAAGAGTTGTAGCCCTTGAAAAGAGCTTTCCAACGCATGTTCATATGCGTCAATCCGATAAACGAGGACTCGGGAAAGTGCGTTTTAAGAACAGAGCAGAATGCTGAAAGTTGACAGCTCTACTCGACGTCGACCACGTCTAGTCGAAGTCGAGTACACCAGGAGCCAGAAGTTCACCCGGAGTCGAGCAGAGCCACTCGAGAGCCTAGAGCTACTCGACGTCGAGTACACGTACTCGAAGTCGAGTACACATGTCGAGTCCAGAAGGTGCCCGAGCTCGAGTGCAACCCAGGAGGAAAAGTTCTAGTCGACGTCGACTAACTCTAGTCGAAGTCGAGTACGATCCAGTGGCCGAGTCCGAGTCCGAGATCGAGTGGAGTATGGAGAAGATAGATTACTCGCAAGGAAAGGAACAAGATATTTTATCTAATCAAGAGAAGATATATCAAGATGGAAATGATTTATCCACATTAGCTTTATTTCCTTATTAGATTTATTTCCTTTATTTATCAAGTTTTATCTTTATGTTATTAGATAAAAAGTTTAGATATAGATATAGTTTCCTACCTTGATTATCAAGGATTGGAAGCCTATAAATAAGGCCCTAGGGGCTGGATCTTATTCATTCAATTTCACACACAATTAGTTACATAGAGAGAGTAGAGACAAAGAGCTTGTGGCGAGAGAAGTTGGAAAGGCGAAAGCGGATTTCGCTTCGATTGGTTGTAAGCTTTCTTTGGTTTATTTAATGCAAAGTTATTTCCTTTTATTATTAATGAGTTTCTTGATGATGAAGAGCGAGAAGTCCACCCACTTCTAGGAAGTTGAAACTCCGATCGTTGTGGTGTAGAAACTCCGATCGAGAAGTCCACCCACTTCTTTGGTTTATTAATGAGTTTCTTTGGCTTCGATTGGTTGTAAGCATGAATCTTTTATGCCTTTATGTGTTACTTTGCATGGTTATCGTTGCGGTGTTGAAACTCCGATCTTGGAAGTTTTCTTTCACATAGTTTATTCCGAATCCGAAAGCTTTGTTTTTTATTTTATTTACTGTTCCTACTCGACTTCGACCACCCCTTGGTCGACGTCGACCACTGATTTCTCGATCGAGCAAGATCGTTGTTGCTTTTGTCTCTGCAGGAACCCGAAGTCGACCAGACCGTACTAGACGTCGAGTACGGCCTAGTCGACGTCGACCACCACCAGTGACTTCTGTTGCTCGAAATCGGTTGTGCCTGACTCCTGTCGACTACCACTTAGTCGAGGTTGAGTACCCTGTAGTCGATCACCATCCGTGAGATTCTTCCGCTGCCTAAGATCCGCTGACACGCTTCCTCGAGGATCGATCCTGACTTCCTACTGCTACATCGGGAGGAAGTCCTGTAATTATTTGCGTGGGCACGAATCCGGTTTGATTTATATTTTTATATTTTGAACTCGATTTCTTCCTACAACAAATTGGCGCCGTTGCCGAGGAAGCAATCATTCGCACCTTAGGTAATTAGATCTCACGTTTGCTTTGAGTTACTTCGCAGGTGTATACGCCGTTCTGATCAACCACCTGAGTTTGACACCTTAGATGATCCGGAACGTTTCCTACACATCCATTCTAAACTGAAAAGAGCCATGGCGGCCGCAGAAACACAAGAACTGCTGATACAGAGGCTTAGGACAGAACTAGCCGCCAAGGATACTGCTCTCGCCACTGAGAGAGCACGCACTGCGCAGGAAACATAACTCAGAAGGCAGGCAGAAGCTAAGCTTGTGTTGCGTAGATGGGAACATTACACTATATTGCCCAAATCAACAATGACAAGTTGGTTCGACAACGTCCCCTTCTATGAGCCAGTCGACATCGACTACCTGGACTCGACATATACACATTCTGGAGGAACTGATCCAGAAACACCAGCCGAAATCGTCTGTACCACAGAAACCCAGGTATGTCCTTCCTCTATTTCGATATCTACTTCTCTATCTATCTTTGAAGAATCTTTGGAAGGATCCCAAGAAGAAGAAGAGCCACCAACGCAGAAAACAGACATTGTTGCCTAGAGTATTAAAAGATTGCTTTTACCTTACAAGGTGAAGGTCATTCCCGACAATTTTGAGCAACCGATGTTCATATTCAAGTATGGGGTCCTAGCAAAGTGGCGTGAAGCTCCACAAGATGAGGCGGAAGTATCTCTTTCCACTCCACCGTTTTGCTGTGGTGGAGATGTGCAAACAAATCAACCAATAAAGCGGAAGAGGTATGATGATGAGGTATGTATATTTTCATTATATCTTCCTTTATGCATTCCAGCTGGAGCCCATGAAGATGAATGGGTGAAGCCATGGAGCGTTTACTCGGGGAAGTTTAAGCTTCTTCATACAATGCCCCCGGGTGACATTCCACGCTTCTTGCCACCGGAGGAACCCCCAGATCCACCTATATTTTCGGACAAAGATGAGCCAGGCTGATGCTTAAAGGAGAAGTCGGCCTAGCGACTATAAAATCTAGAGCTTGTAAATAGACATTTATTTTTGAGACTTTTGGACATTGTTGCTTTTGTTTGTTTTTGGTTTTGAACTTTTAGTTTTTCTATTGTGGATATTTCTCTTCTATAATTTTCAGGTCCATGGGGATAGAAGCAAGATAAATCAGACTCAGCCCAGAGCATAGCACTCGATTACGACGTCCTGCACGCATGTTTAGTGAGTTTCTTTCTTTACCCTTGTTTTTATACAGTGAGGACACTGTAATGTTTAAGTATGGGGTGGGGGAAGGGCTTACTTCATGCATATTTGGTTTTATTTAACATTATGTGTGCGTTTTTTATTTCTTGAATTGCTTATACATGGCTATTTCGGAATTCATTATTAATTTATGTGCTTATATGCATGATTTCCAAAATTTAGAAAAATGACCCCATTGAAAATTTTGATAAATGTCATGGAAGCTTTATTAAACTCGACGATGCAAAATTGGATTCATTAGAGATATAGCATGAAGTTACCTAGTAAAGGGAAGTCACAATGAAGTGCATTATTTTCTTGAAAACCATGAAAGGAGGTAAAATTTGAAGTTGCTTATGCAATGCTCATTGTTTATATTCCTAGCCATACCTATGCTTATGCATCACAAAAGTCATACTATGCCTTATTTTAATTATTGCTCCACATGTTCTAAATATTTCCCATTCTTTACCTTATTTCCTATCCGGGGATTATGTTGAGAATGATGTCACATTATGGAGATTATCATATGGTGTTTGTGTTGTTATTGTTATCATATTTGGAGTTTGGCAGGAAAGTTTGAAAAATATATGGAAAATTTAATGAGCGAGAAAAAATCCCATCACCTCAGGAGATAAAGGTATATCGACCCTGCTCGCTGAGATAATAGTTCAGTGAGATGGGACACACATGTGAGGAGTCCAAAGCACTAAGTATCCGGAACCATTCATGACACCCATGTTTGCGACTTGCGAGAAGGCAGTGCTGAGGTTAGAGAGGTAAAAGCAATATTATTGGAAAAATCATTGAGCGATTGAGAGAAAGGTGATGAATATTATGAAGAAGGAATGTGGAAATTTAGTTTGGAAAGTACTCCATTTCCCTGGATTATTAGCCCCACATTGCCAAAAATTGCCCACCTTTAGCCTTTTACCAATCTACTTCTTATTGAGCTTAATTAAAGTCCTCTTGATTATTAATGCTTTGTCACATAAATTGTATTTGCATTACCCTCCTTTTGTGAGTAGATGTTGTTTTTATTGCACATGCATGGATTTGTGGCACAAGTACCTTTTCGATGATGTAATTGACTGCAGGGATATATGAGAATGGATCTAAGATGTTGAGAGTTTAGATTTCTTGCCCTGAATGACAATTATAAGTATTGCTTGAGGACAAGCAAGCTTAAGTATGGGGTGTTTGTTGTGAGCCTAATTTGCCATGTTTTACACTTACTTTTATGTCAATTTCTGCATGCATTTCATACATTTGGGTTAGAATAGTATATAATTTGTGTAGTTTATACTTATTTGGCAATTATGGAGGTCTACACAAGTTTTTGTTATATTTCACAGAAATCGGGCGCACTTTGGAGCTTACAAGAAAGTCATGAAGAAGCTAAGAATGGTGCAGCTGGAGAAAAGTCCACTTTTCGCCATTCTTCATTCTGAATCAAGCTTTGATGTCTTCATGAGAGTTGTAGCCCTCGAAAATAGCTTTCCAACGCACAGTCATATGCGTCAATCCGACGAACGGGAACTCGGGAAAGTGCGTTTCAAGAACAGAGCAGAATGCTGAAAGCTGACAGCTCTACTTGACGTCGACCACGTCTAGTCGAAGTCGAGTACACCAAGAGCCAGAAGTTCACCCGGAGTCGAGAAGAGCAACTCGAGAGCCCAGAGCTACTCGACGTCGAGTACACCTACTCGAAGTTGAGTACACGTGTCGAGTCCAGAAGGTGCCCGAGCTCGAGTGCAACCCAGGAGGAAAAGTTCTAGTCGACGTCGACTAACTCTAGTCGAAGTCGAGTACGATCCAGTGGCCGAATCCGAGTGCGAGATCGAGTGGAGTATGGAGAAGATAGATTTCTCGCAAGGAAATGACCAAGATATTTTTTCTAATCAAGAGAAGATATATCAAGATGGAAAGGATTTATCCACATTAGCTTTATTTCCTTATTAGATTTATTTCCTTTATTTATCAAGTTTTATCTTTATGTTATTAGATAAAAAGTTTAGATATAGATATAGTTTCCTACCTTGATTATCAAGGATTGGAAGCCTATAAATAAGGCCCTAGGGGCTGGATCTTATTCATTCAATTTCACACACAATTAGTTACATAGAGAGAGTAGAGACAGAGAGCTTGTGGCGAGAGAAGTTGGAAAGGCGAAGGCGGATTTGGCTTCGATTGGCTGTAAGCTTTCTTTGGTTTATTTAATGCAAAGTTATTTCCTTTCATTATTAATGAGTTTCTTGATGATGAAGAGCGAGTATTCCATCCACTTCTAGGGTCGAGGTGAGCCCGATGGTAGCCATGTGAGGTGATGCGGTAAAGGTTTGAGCTTTTTATGCAATTCGTCTTCTATCCCTGCAAGTATGATTCTTTTGCGAAAGTTGAAGGTGATCCTTGTTTCTGTTATTGAAGTGAAAGTGATCTTAATGCATCTTGGATTAATTATGTGAAGAACGGTTAGTAAAAATTAGGGTTTATGCAAAAGCCTCTATATTCCTATTTGTTAATAGTGAAAGTTATTTGATGAAAAGCATGAATCTTTTATGCCTTTATGTGTTACTTTGCATGGTTATCGTTGCGGTGTTGAAACCCCGATCTTGGAAGTTTTCTTTCACATAGTTTATTCCTAATCCGAAAGCTTTGTTTTTTATTTTATTTATTGTTCCTACTCGACTTCGACCACCCCTTGGTCAACGTCGACCACTGATTTCTCGATCGAGCAAGATCGTTGTTGCTTTTGTCTCTGCGGGAACCCGAAGTCGACCAGACCGTACTCGACGTTGAGTACGGCCTAGTCGATGTCGACCACCACCAGTGACTTCTGTTGCTCGAAATCGGTTGTGCCTGACCCCTGTCGACTACCACTTAGTTGAGGTCGAGTACCCTGTAGTCAATCACCATCCGTGAGATTCTTCCGCTGCCTAAGATCCGCTGACACGCTTCCTCGATGATCAATCCTGACTTCCCACTGCTATATCGGGAGGAAGTCTTGTAATTATTTGCGTAGGCACGAATCCGGTTTGATTTATATTTCTATATTTTGATCTCGATTTCCTCCTAGAACACCGTACTTCTCACATGCGAGCAATACACTGCCACGCCTTGCAGGAGTGCTCCCCCAAGAACGCTTGATTGTCAGAACCATATTATACTTTAAGGCGGTTCCACGACAGTGCTGTAGCAGATCGTCGCGATTGTTCCACGTCTACGATGTAGCGAAATCAGCAGTGTAATCGCGGTAGTCCTGGTTACGGGGATCCACGTGGTCACCGTCGTCCGGCATCGGATCAGCCTGCTACTCCAATGGTAGTTGTCGCCATGCAGACAGTACATATACGTTATCCATTTTATGGTTTCCATTCGCTCTATTTCAAAACCTAAGTTATTCCACTACATATAAAACAAGGTACCTATATCCTGGTTTCCATTCGATATGATTCTAAACCTAAGTTACTCATATACATATATATACTACGGTAGCTATAATGTCATTGTAAACGATAAAGATGCAGCACGTACTGGAAGATGAGCGGGTGGAGAGTTATCGACCATTGGAGTAATTGTATGTGCTTCGTCCCATGCGCTTGAAGGCGGTGGATTGGTGTCGTCGTTTTCTATATTACAAAATGAGGTTGTGGGTGAATGGATTCCAACGGAGAGCGGAAGACTTCTTATACAACAACACCGCATACCTATGCGGTGGTGGTTGAGGACCGTTGACGCAGAAAATTTGAATTTATGGGTCCCACTGTTTAGGTATGCGGTGGGTAACACCGCATAGGTATGCGGTGGGTGCCTATATATAGTCCATCCCCGGGCTATGCATTTGTTGTGGCGGAAAAGCGATGATAATCTAGGCAAACTAGCCACGGCCAAAGATTTGTGTCTTCGGATCAAAATTTTTTACCGCTGACTAGTTTGCTCGGGTTGTATCGCTACGGCCAACAAAATATAAAATTCGTATTTATGCTTGTCGTGGCGGAAAAGCGATGATATGAGGCCCCCCTCCGCAAGGCTTCTTCCTCCCGTCTACATACGACATGTGCTATGTGTGCCTCGTAATCTCTCAGAAGTGAAACGGTTTGAGCCCCCCCTGGCCATTCGCGCTGAATTACCCCAGACCTGCTAGGCTCGCCATGCTGCCTAGCACCCGCTGCACTACTACCCTAGCCATGCTGCTTAGCACCCCCTGCACTACTTCCTTAGCCACGCTGTCTTCGCCTCCGCTGCACTCCACGGACGGGGGCATGGGCCGCCTCATCTCCTCCCCTGTCCTGACCAACATCGTCTGATGTCCCCCACATCGGATCATGCAGTGTCCTAAGAGGAATAGTCGACTCATGCGTCGGAGGTGCAACAAGCTCAGTAGGCCGCGCCTACTCGCTTGTCTGTCCTCGTACATCCCTCTCTTGTCTCCCAGGAATCGACTCAGGCTCTGAGCTCCTAGGTGTCGCCGGTGTGAACGACGTAAAATCTATCTGCCCGATGACCCATGGCTCCTGGTCGCCCGCTCGAGCATGACTCGTCCCAACACGCACATCTTCGAGCAGAGGTGTCGAGTTGTCATACGAGTTCAATTGGTCTCGCTCAAACGCAATCCCAAAGTACGCTTGATAACCGTCTTGCTGAGTCTGCAACTGCTCATCCACTCGCTCCGCGCCAGCCTGCTGTGCTGGGTCCCCCCGTAGGTACTCCTGCATCATCTCAAAACCCTCCGCTCGGCTAGACTCTTCGACCGACTGCATCACTGGGTCATCGGTGCGGTCAGTCATCAAATCCAGCTCAATCTGCACCAGACTCTGATAAGTCTCTAGAGACGACTGTGACGTATGCGCCAAACCATCACTGTAGTCAACACCTGACTGAATCAATGGCTCAAACCCAGTATCAGCTCCTACCGCCTCACTATCCCTCTCCGGAGGATCCACTACATCCTTCAACGTCTAGCTGTCCCTGACGGCAGCCCTAGTATCATCACCTATCGCATCACTATCTATCTCCATAGGAGCCACTACATCCTCCAACGTATGTCTCTCCCTAGCGGCAGCCCTCCTAGCAGATTGCAAAACCACCCTCTCTCCTAACCCCCTCGATAATGTGGACTGTGTAAAATAAAAAATATTTGTCGAAATCTTATCGCTCAAATATGATACTATATCGTATGACTTACTAAATGTTGCAAGATTTCCCTACGCTTTATTAATGATTTCAACTTAATACTATCGTTTCCTAAGAAAACAAAAAAATTACTTATTCGATTTCAATTTCCCTACACCTAGTAAATGATTTTAACATACCTTAGGCTGAGACTGTGGCTGAGATTGTGGCTCAGGCTGTGGCGGGGCGTCTGGCGTCCTCCTTCTCTGAATAGTCGGTTCGGGCTACATTATATATAACAATAATACGTTAACACTATCTCATTCCACTTAAAACATACGCATTCGATTTTTATATAGGTTCGTTGTTACCTGTAATGGATGTCTCCGAAAAGGACTGATACCATGAGACGCATCTTTTCCACGATATTCTTTCACCATCTCGAGACTCGGATACAAGGTGGGGGTAGAAAGAGGGATGGGAGAAACGACGGAACCAAAGTCGGGCTCGAAAAGGAAGACAAGAATTGGAATCGGAGAAGAGTCGGAAAGTGTATCGGAGAATGGGGCCCGCACGCGTATTTATAATGGGCCCCATCTGCGGTAACAACCCACCGCATAGGTATGCGGTGGGTTGTATAAAAATCTTTTAAAATTCAAAAAACCCACCAGATAGGTATGTGGTGAGTTTCGAATATCTTGGAACCAATCGGATTTCGGCATAACGGACTCCATTATACCCTAAACCACCGCATATAAATGCGGTGGCTCACAAAACGGTCAACCCACCCACCGCATACCTAGGCGGTGGGTGAGAGGAAAATATCATTAAGCCACCGCATACCTATGCGGTGGTTTTGCGGTGTAAATAGTAAAAATTAGCGGTTAATTTATCATCACCCAATAAAAACACCTATGTCCAATTTGGTGATTTCAGACTACGAACTTGTGATAATTCATAACTGCATTTCATTTAATGGGGTTTCATTTACCAGAACACTTAAGATAAGCCCATTTGCGAACTACGAATTATTTGGACATTTTATTTATTATCGTTCAGCACAATGTATAAATAAAGATGAAATATCATATATCATAAAATCATCCAATCGAGCATAAACTTAGTGTCTAACACTCTAAACATAAAACGTAATAGAAAGCAATCTCAAATCCATTTTCCAATGTGTTTGAGACCCTTAGCCCTAGTGTGACTATCATGCTTGGGCCTAGGCATAGGCTTTGTCAATGGATCTGCAACGTTGTCATCTATATTTGGAGCTCGAGCTCAGTTCCTTGGCTTGGGATATGGCACCATTGTTGTCACAATGGATGTCAATAGGCACTGAGATGCTAGGAACAACACCGAGTTCATCTATGAACTTCCTCATCCAGACACCCTCCTTAGCCGCTTTACTAGCAGCTATATATTCAGCCTCTGTAGTAGAATCTGTAACTGTGTCTTGTTTAGAGCTCTTCCAGCTTACAGCTCCACCATTAAGGACGAAAACATATCCCGATTGAGATTCAAAGCCATCACGGTCAGTCTAGAAGCTCGCATCAGTATAGCCTTGCACGATCAACTTGTCATCACCCCCCATATACTAAAAAATCATCCTTAGTTATATTCAAGTACTTTGTTCTTAGCTGTTGTCGGGGAATCAAAGTTTATTTCTGTGTTTGTGTGTTTGCCAATTATTGTATATAATTAACTTTGTTGTGAGCCTATCTTACGGTTCATAACACCCGTGCTACTAACTGTTTGTGTTCGTGTGTCTAGGTGGTTCCCTTTAAAGATGACTCATGGTTTATTTTGTGATTTTTGTGGAGTTTCTAATCATATATTTAAGGATTGTCCGGTGTTTAGGGTTCCGATCGGAAAGGTTAAGGAAGTACATCATTTGTGCAAAACTCAACTTTCTCGTGAGATGGATATCATTAATGAGATTGCACAATTAGAGCTCCTAATCGGACAATTAGAACCTCCATGTCTGGCTCCACAATCATCACAAGAATCGTCCATGTTGCCCCGTATGGAAGAGCACTTTGCTGCAATGGAGTCCCAACTTATAAAGATCCAAATTGATTTCAATAACGAGATGAGGCGGATCCAAGTGGCTTAACAAATTACAATTCCAATTTTTTCAGAGATTTTTCCTAGGCAGACGGATGTGGTGGTTAGTGACGACTACGCTATCATCTCTCTTGACGAGGAGATCTTAGGAGATTGGATATATGAGCAAGATGAGGAAAATTTGACAAAGAGGATTCTGTTGTTTGAATTTAATGAGGGTGCAAACGGATAAAGAGCTAAGAGATGGCAAAAGAGGAGCATATATTTTGAGAAGCCATCAATGGAACTGAATTGGTGGTATTACATATCCTCTGCAGAAAGCCATGCTCGTTTATGTGGAATATGTGCCCAAGAGTTTGACAAGTTATTGAGGGCGTTAACAATGTCTGAATCGATCTTAGAAGGGACCAAGGTATGTTTTTTTTTTTTCCTTTTCTTTTTAAGTTAGATTAATTTTTATATTTCTTTATTTATTTCCGTAAATAAAAAAAAAGAACTCTTTCACCCGTCTCCCTCTTCCTTCCCTCTTTCCACCCGTGTCTGTCCTCCTCTGAACTCCGGACGCCCGCCATCCACCGCACCAGTAGCCATCGCCTTGCTTCCCCACCACTCCACCGGTGCGGCACCACCGGTCCCTCTCGGATCTACTGATGCTATCGCTCCGGCCGCCGCCACCGTCCCCTTCGCCCTTGCCCCGACGGAACCCTAACCAAAGGGCCGCTTTCTTCTCTCTCCTGGTCGTATCTTCACCGTACCACCTCCTCCCGCACTCCGTCCTGAAGCCAGCGATCGCTAGACCACCAGCCTCCCACTGCCGCTCCTCACCACCATTCCCTTCGCTGCTAGTTCGCTGCAAGTCTCTCCCACCCGCCTTCTTCTCTCTGATCACCAGGTTCTACCCAGCAGCCCTTCCTCCTCACCTCTCTGTTCACGTCTCTTGACCATACTCCCTCTCTAAGAACCACCGCGGGACCACGAGGAGACATCAGGTTCGATTTCAATCGGGTATGATTAGGTTAGCCTCTCTTTTTTTCAATTTGCAATGTTGAATTCACCGTCTCATAGTGCTGAATTTGTGAGTTGTTGAGTCTTGGATGAGTGATTGATGATGTTTGCTGTTGGAGATTTGTGATTGGGATGTTACTGTCTCGAGTTAGCACTTAAAGGACCTTGAACGGATTTTGCTACTTATTGTTTTTCTTTGCATAAGTAATGTGGTTGGTGTTGCTCTATTGTCCTATTTTGGGAAGATTATTTCGAGAAGGATTATTGCTACTCTGATTTGCTAATGGTTATAAATTTGGTGTTTTGTTTGCTTTGAACTTCCCATGATAAGGCATTGATTGAGTTGGGCTATTTCAAAATCTTGAGCTAAGATATCCTGCATTGGTGGTTCAAGTTTCTATTTGTGATTTGGGCAGATGTGAATTCTAGTCTTCCCATGCCTTTTATTCTTGTGTTTTTCATGCTTCCTGTGTCCATATCCAATTTTCATGAATCTAGTTGCCAAATATGGATGAGCATGATGAATATGGCTTATTTTTCTTCGGTTGCTGAGGTTGTTGCTCCCTGAGGCCACCAATAATTTATTATTTTTCTTTATAGTTAATGGTTGAGCTTGAGTTACAAGGATGATTTTTGGACTAATCCTAGTCTGTAGCTTGAAATATATTCTCTTTCTTGGATAGTTGGGTTGCATTTGCTTGTTGTGTTTCTTTGCTTTTAGTTTTGGCCAGGACAAATTGCAAGGGGATATATCTTTGTTTTTCTGACTCCAAGAAGGGATTTGCTGGTGATTTTTCCAAGAACATCTCGTTTTCTTCCTTCCTTTAGATTTGAATTGAGATAAATGGTTTTCCGAATGCCTGATTAAATGGTGAGTTTCCTCTACCTTTCTTCCATTATATTTCATTACTTTGAGGACAAAGTAAGATTTTAAGCATGGGGTGGGGAATTCAAGTGTAGCTCCGTCTTTATATATATGTCAATTTTTCTGCTTTTTATTTTTTTCAATTTTTGTTATGCATTTCATTGCATTTAGGTGTTATTAATGATACCCATCTTGGTTTAGTTTGTCCTCTAATTCATTTTTATGATCTTAATTGCATAAATCCCATGAATTGATTAAAAATGATTTTGGAGCATGATTTGAGAATATAATTGAGCAAATATGGTTCATAGTAATAACTTTGCATTAAATAAACTGAAAGAAAGCTTACAACCGAACAAGTCAAAACCGTTTTCGCCTTTCCACCTTGCTCTCGCCACAAACTCTCTCTCTCTCTCTCTCTCTCTCTCTCTCTCTCTCTCTCTCTCTCTCTCTCTCTCTCTCTACTTACTACCCATTCTCCTTCTCTAGAATTGAATATGACTAGAAAATCAGCCCCAATGGCTTTATTTATAGGGCTTAATCCTTGCTAATCAAGGAAAGCAATCTATATCTATTTCCTAAAGATAGAATTAAATAAAGATAAAACATTAAATCTAAAGGGAAATAATTAAATATCTAAAATATCTTCATGTCTTCATGTGGTAGGTAGATAGATCTTGATAGATTCTGATAGATTCGGACATCCTTCGAGCCCAAGCAAGCCAACTCGGCTCGGATTAGCCCAACAGCGTCACAGCCCAGAGAACTTTTGCTCGATATCGAGGAATTTCCTCGACATCGAGTAGCTTCTTCCCGACTTGGACTCGGACAAGACTTCTGGTTTGGTCGATATCGAGGAATTTCCTCGACATCGAGTAACAATGTCACTTCGAGTTGTCTTCTTCTCAGCTTTCTCGACCAGGCTCTCCTCGACCAGACTTTGCTCGCACTTTCTTGTCGATATCGAGGAATTTTCCTCGATGTCGAGTAAAACTCGGCTCCCGTCTTCTCTTCTTGGTTTTGTCCCGGAATGGCTCCAATTTCTGTAATATTAAACCAAAACTTATGTAGACCTCTATTTCTTGCAAATAAGCATATATTACATAAATTCAACATATTGTCAGCCCGAAATATGCAAAGTGTATAGAATAAGGAGCTAAAATGTGCATAAAAACATGGCTATTTTAGTGGACATCAACAATAATTCAATAACATAAATACCTGAAGTGTTGGAACTCAAAGTTCCATTCTTCTTGTCTTCCAGGTACTTGGGATAGTTTATCTTCCAATGTCCCTTCGCCTTCCAATGGAAACAATCATGATCTGCAGCCACTCTTGGCTTCTCACCTCCCTTAGGTTTTGCAACTTTCTTGCCTTTCTCTTGGGGATTGCTCTTATTCTTGGATACCTTCTTAAACCCTTTCCCTTTATTGACATTAAGAACTTCTTTCTTGCTGTCAATAGGAGTATTCTGCTCAGCAGCTTTGAGCATACCATGGAGTTCGTTCAGGTTCTTCTTGAGACCATGCATATGATAGTTCATCCTGAATGAGGCAAATCCATCATGCAATGAGTGCAACACGATATCTGTGGCCAACTCTTGGTCATATGGGGTGCCAAGTGTCTCCATACGGCTAAAAAGCTCAATCATGTTAAACACATGAGGACCTATTGGCTTCCCTTTAACAAGCTTGCTATCCAGTATAGCCTAGTGAGTTTCATATCGTTCAATCCTTGCATGTTCCTGAAGCAACACTTTCAGGTTTGTGATGATTGTGTAAGCATCCTGATGTTCAAACCTCTTTTGAAGATCAGGTTCCATGCTGTTGTAGGAGGAAACCGAGAATGCAAATAAAATATAAATAATGCAAAGCAAACCCGATTCCGTCCCTTGCAAATGATTACAAGACCTCCTCCTGATGTAGCAGCGGGAAGTCAGGATCGATCCACGAGAAAGCGTGTTAGCGGATCCTAGGCAGCGGAGAAATCTCACGAAAGTCGACAACAGGGGTCCTAGATCTCGAGTACAACAACTCGACAGAAGATCGGACAGTCGAACACAGCGCAACAGCTCTCGGCAAAGGCTACTCTATCTCGACAAAGAGCTACTCGATCTCGAGTAGGGTCCTCGTCGACGTCGGCTTGTCTTGGTCGAGTACCTGCACACAAAAGCTACAGCGACTTGGGTCGAAGATCAGTAGTCGAGATTGAGTTGTGCTATTCGATCTCGAGGAAGACAGAGAATAAAAACGAAATAAAGTAAATGCAAAGGGCTTTGGGGATTCGAACTAAACTGTATGTAAAAGGACTTCCAAGATTGGGGTTTGCAACAACAATAACCAAGCATGCATAAGGCAGAAATAAACAGATAATCATGTGAATTGCATCAAAGGACTAAGCTTTCGCCTTTTCCAACAATTAGACAACTCTTTCAAGAAACCCTAATTGTCTCTATCTATTTTATGTTTACAATCCAAGTTGTTAGCATGGACCTCCATTAGATGGGTAATAAACACATAACAAGTAGCAGATGCTCAAAACATGATAAAAGTCAAATCTTTACCTCAGGCACGCATGGCTATCGTCGGGCTCGCCCCAACCCTAGAAGTGGGTGGACTACTCGCGCTTCATCGCAACCTCAGACATTGATTGATGAAAAGAAACTACTTGCATTAAATCAAACTGAAGAAAGTACAACCGAACAAAGCCAACTTGCTCTCGCTCCTTTGCTCCACTCGGCCTCACTTTCTCTCTCTACTACTACTTCTCCTGAAATTAAATGACTAGAAATAAGCCCCATGGGCTTTATTTATAGCCTTCTAAATCTTGCTACTCAAGGATAGAAACATCTATCTATATCTAAAACTATATCTAAAAGGCTTAATGATAAATAAAAGCAACAACATAATTAAATCTAAATAAGGGAAAGTGTATCTAAAATAGGTAGAATGTCTTCTTGTTGATAGATCTTGTCTTCCATAGACAGAACTTGATGGATCTCGGACAAACTCGGCTTCCTTCGGCCCCAAGGATTCCCAAACCGAGTAGGATAGATCAAAACGTGTTACGCGGCTTCTGGAAGCTTCCTCGATCTCGAGTAAGTCTACTCGATCTCGAGTAGAAGTGACGTCGACTGGGCTGGCTCGGCGTCTCGGGTTGCTGGTCCTTGACTGGCTCGGATATGGCTCACAGGTGTACTCGATCTCGAGGAAAGGTCCTCGATCTCGAGTAACTTGGCTTCATCGTCTAGGTCTTCTGGGGTTGTCGAGCAACCTCTCTTCGAC
Source organism: Persicaria tinctoria (assembly GCA_037127255.1). NCBI lineage: Eukaryota > Viridiplantae > Streptophyta > Magnoliopsida > Caryophyllales > Polygonaceae > Persicaria > Persicaria tinctoria. The sequence goes on from JBANSL010000017.1 coordinate 20,308,191, forward strand.
ATAGCTCGGGTGCCGGCTTCCGGGTTCCTCGATCTCGAGTAGGTTTACTCGATCTCGAGTAGAGTGTAACCCGGCATGTCTTCGTCTTCGGCTTCTCGATCAGCTCCTCCTCGACTAAGCACTCCTTGGACATTTTTGGTCGATCTCGAGTAAAACTACTCGATATCGAGTAAATCTCTCAGCTTTCTGCTCTGTTCTTAAAACGCACTTTCCCGAGTCCTCGTTCGTCGGATTGACGCATATGACCATGCGTTGGAAAGCTCTTTCCGAGGGATACAACTCTTATGAAGACATCAAAGCTTGATTCAGAACGAAGAATGGTGAAAAATGGCCTTTTCTCCAGCTGCACCATTCTTAGCTTCTCCATGAGTTTCTTTTAAGCTCCAAAGTGCGTCTGATTTCTGCGAAATATAACCAAAACTTGTGTAGACCTCCATATATTGCAAATAAGTGTAAACTACACAGATTCTATATTATTCTAACCCAAATGCATACAATGTATGCAGAAATCGATATAAAAATAAGTGTAAAACATGGCAAATTAGGCTCACAACAAACACCCCATACTTAAGCTTGCTTGTCCTCAAGCAATACCTTTATTTGTCATTCAGGGGAAGAAATCAAAACTCTCAACATCTTAGATTCGTTGTCATATAACCCTGCAGTCAATTACCATCCTCGAAAAGGTAATAATGTCACGAATCCACGCATGTGCAATTAAAAAGCAACATCTACTCATAAAAGGAGGGTTATGCAAAAACAATTCATATGAAAAAGCATTAATAATCAAGAGGACTTCAATTTAAGCTCAATAAGGAATAGATTGGTAAAAGGCTAAAGATGGACAATTTTTAGCAATGTGGTGCTAATGATCCGGGGAAATAGAGTATTTCCAAACTGAATTTCATACCACATTCTTTTTAATAAGATTCATCATCTTTCATAATGCTTTTTTCAATAATAATGCTTTTACCTCTCTAACCTCAGCACTGCCTTCTCACGAGTCGCAAACATGGGTGTCATGAATGGCCCCGGATACTTAGTGCTTTGGACTCCTCACAATGTGTCCCATCTCTCCAAACTATTATCTCAGAGAGCAGGGTCAATCTACCTTTATCTCCTGAGGTGATTGGATTTTCTTTCACTCATTAAATTTTCCATATATTTCAAACACTTTCCCGCCAAACTCCAATAATGATAATAACAACACAAACACCATATGATAATCTCCATAATGTAACATCATTCTCAACATAATCCCCGGATAAGGTAAAGAATGGCGAATATTTAGATCACGTGGAGCAATATTTGAAATAAGGCATATTATGGCTTTTGTGTAATGCATAAGCATAGGTAAGGCTAGGATATAACAATGAGCATTATATGGAAATATAAAGTCCTCTATCATTTTATCATGCAACATGTCAAAAGCAACATCAAATTTACCTCTTTTCATGGTTTTCTTCAAAATATGCACTTCATTGTGACTTTCCTTTACTAGGCAATTTCATGCTATATCTCTAATGAATCCAATTTTGCATCGTCGAGTTCTATATAAGCTTCCATGACATTTATTCAAATATTTTCAATGGGGGTCATTTTTTTCAAACTTTGGAAAACATGCATGTAAGCACATAAATCAATAATGAATTCCAAAATAGCCATGTATAAGTAATTCAAGAAATAAACCTTCAAAATGCACACATAATGTCAAATAAAGTCAAATATAGAAAGAAAACAAGGGTAGAGAAAGAAACAAGGGTAGAGAAAGACTCACAACACATGCCTGCTAGCATCAGACAAGTGTAAGTTCTATATAAGCTTCTACAATGTATGCAGAAATCGATATAAAAGTAAGTGTAAAACATGACAAATTAGGCTCACAACACATGCCTGCTAGCATCAGACAAGTGACAGGCAAAGACTCACTGCTAAGTTTTTTTTCATTAGCCTTCTCCGCATCTGATGAGGTATCAGTAATGTCAGGGATAGGGGTTGATAGGACATCTTCACGCCCTTCAGACCTGAGGACGATTCTCAGATTCCTTTCCCAATCGAGAAAATTCGTTCCATTCAATTTGTTTTTCTCAACTATTGAGCGCATGGTGAATTTAAAGTTATCGTTCGACATAATGCCTATATAAAAGGAAATGGCATACAAATCAGTTTATGTTCGAAACGCAAATTACTTAGGATTAAACACCTTTAAAATAAGTAAATGCGCATTTTATTCAAATTGTTATTGTCCCGCCACTTCTTCACTATACCATACTCCTCGACGGTGAAAACGTTTGCCTCTGGGAAGAGAGGTCGTAGGATAGGGCTATTGGTCACCTTGTGCTCGCAATTGAGGAGAACATTCTTAGCCGTTTCCTTGACATGCTTCACTGCATCGGCATCCATTGGCAAGATTGAAGTGGTCGTACGGTAATTCAAGCCACAAAGCGTGAAGAGCTGATTCAGCTTTTCATTTAAAATCCTAATCTGCTGGTGGTTGTCGTCCTGGCGATCAACAATGTCTGCTCTTGCGGCGTTGACGTCCTTCCTCAGAGAATCAACCTCAACTTCCAGAATCTCGATCCTTTCCTCCATTTTCACTGAGTCCCCTTGAGCTTGAGAAGGATGTTTCAGATTCCAGCCACCGGCTAGAGTTTGCTCAACCCCAAGGCGCTTCCAGCAGTATTCATCGATACGACCGGTGTGAGAGACAAATTCCTCTCCTTGAATGTCAACATTGAAGAACTCAAAGATCTTGGGAAGAAAATTAGCATAGGGGAGAGGAGCAGTCAAGGGAGGGTTGATAGTGTGGAGCATGTAGGTAAGGATGAGATCGGGGAGATCCAACTTATGGCCTGCCATAATCAGGTAAAGGTAGTGCAGCAAGTTGTCTGTGACAAGCTTGCGGGAATTCTTCCTAGGCAAGACACATCGAGCGAGAATGGTAAAGACCATTTTAGCCTCAAGAGATAGGACATTATGGGTGTGCTTAGGCTTAGACTTGGAAGTTTCAGCAGAGGCAGAGCGACGAACAAAGAGTTCTTTTTGGCCTTTGTGGATACAGTAGGCTTTGGTAGGATGAGAGCTAGTGTTGACGGTTTCAGGGGTGCCGAGAATGAGAGCTAAGGAGGAGCGAGTAAGGGTGATCTGGCGCTGCTTTACCTGAGAAGAGAGAGTAAGAACCCCCTGTTATCGGCTAGCAGTAAGGTTGACAAAGAACAGCCTAGTCAGGCGAGGATAAGCCAGGGTTCCGGGGTTGAGAAAAGACCAGATATGTGAGTTCTTTAGTAAATTGACACAAGAGAGTTTTGTGGATTTTAGAAATTCTAGATCCATATGCTCACAGAAATTAATGGGTCGATGAACGAACACGTCTTTCCACATTCCGGATGTCGTATGATTAATAAACCAGCGGTGAGGGACATCGAAGAATACCTCGTGAGGAATCGGAACCTGAAGATTGTGTTGATGAGGTCCCTTCTTTGGAGCACGGGGGTTCACTTGGCACGGATGATTGTGAGAGGGATATCGGGGCTCCTGTTTGATTATCTTCCGGTGGGGGCGAGTCCCTTCTTCCTCACTCTCGGAGGAGGTTTCCAGTTGCCGGAGAAGAGCTTTCCCCTTGAAGTCGTCGTCGATTGCTACTCCCTTGCCCTTGTAATCGGAGGGACGGTGACGCTTCGCTCCAGATCTGGTAGTGGGAGGTGAGGAGGGTTTCTTCGGGGCCATGGTGAGGGGGAAGTACCTGAGTGTTCTTGGGAAGAGATGAAAACAGAGAAGAAAAGAGAGAGAGGAAGAGGGTGTGTGATGTGACCGGGTGAGGAAAGAGATATAAATAGGGGAGAAACTTTTGAACTTCCAAAACCCGTATGATGAATCCGGCCATATCTTCTTTATTTAAAATCTTAACCACTTTTCAAGAGAAGATAACTACAAGAGAATTGGGTAAAAAAAATTTAACCTTTGAAGATAATTCGGAAAATTAAAAACAGCCAAAAGATCTTATGGGTAAATATCTAAAGAGATATTACCTAAAAGATTTGATCCAAAAAATTGTGTTTGAAATTTAAATTTAATGTCAAACTATTTCAATGTAAGACATTAAATTTTAATTCAAGATCTTATTGTAAGAGATAATACTAATATCATAAGATACGATTGCTCCCCCTACATCGATACTTCCTTATTAAGCATTCCAAGTTCTAATCGGATGAAATTAAATCTATCTTCAGGAAGAGGTTTCGTAAAGATATTTGCAAGTTGAAGCTCAGTAGCGATAAATGTCAGCGACACATCTCCTTTTTCGACATGATCTCGGATAAAGTGGTGTCTCACATCAATGTGCTTCGTTCTTGAGTGTTGTACATGGTTTTTAGAGATAGAAATAGCACTAGTGTTATCACATTTGATGGAAATACCCTTATAGTTGATTCCAATATCTTGGAGTTGTTGTGCAATCCATAAGACTTGCGAACAACATGCTCCAGCAGCATTATATTCAGCTTCGGCTGTTGAAAGCGCTACTGAATTTTGCTTCTTGTAATGCCAACTTATAAGGGCTGCCCCAAGAAATTGACAACACCCTGAGGTACTCTTCCTATCCACTTTATACCCTGCAAAATCAGCATCGGAGAATCCGATAAGATCAAAGCTTGTTTGATGTGGGTACCATAATCCGAGATCTTTAGTACCATTAAGATATCTCAAGATCCTCTTTACCGCGATCAGATGTGATTCCTTTGGATTAGCTTGGAATCTTGCACACATACAAACGCTGAACATAATGTCAAGTCTGCTAGCAGTAAGATATAGGAGAGAGCCGATCATACCTCGATATTCTTTCTGATTTACCTCTTTGCCGGTAAGATCTTGATCTAGAGAAAGTGTGGAACTCATAGGAGTTTTGGCCACCTTGGAATCTATCATCTTGTATTTCTTGAGTAGCTCTCGTGTATACTTTCCTTGATTAAGGAATATGCCTTTTGAACTTTGATGTACGTGAAGGCCAAGAAAGAAATTCAACTCTCCCATCATGCTCATCTCAAACTCCTTGCACATAATGTTAGAGAATTCCTTGCCCAAAGAATCGTTAGTAGCTCCGAAAAGAATATCATCAACATAAATTTGGACGACATGTATATCCTTTCCATGAGTTTTGATGAAGAGAGTTTTGTCAATCAATCCTCTTTTAAAATCGTTTTCCAAGAAATATTTAGAAAGCCGCTCGTACCAAGCCCTCGGGGCTTGTGTTAAACCGTACAGAGCTTTGTCAAGCTTGAAAACATGCTCCGAAAATTCATCGTTTTCAAAACCTAGAGGTTGAGCAAGAAAAACTTCTTCATCCAAAAACCCATTAAGAAAGGCACACTTTACATCCATTTGATAAAGCTTGATATTCATGAAGGATGCAAAGGCAAGAAGCATACGAATGGCTTCGAGTTTGGCTACAGGAGCGAAAGTCTCCTCGTAGTCAATACCTTCTTCTTGATTATATCCTTGTGCAACTAGTCGTGCCTTATTTCGGATAATATTGCCTCCTTCGTCCAGCTTGTTTCGAAATACCCATCGAGTTCCAATAATTAACTTTTCCTTTGGCTTAGCCGTAAGGGTCCATACTTTATTGCGTTCAAACTCGTTGAGTTCATTTTGCATAGCTATGATCCAATCTCGTTCCTTGAGAGCTTCGGTGTATTTCTTTGGTTCTGTAAGAGAAACAAACGCATGAAATGCACATAAGTTTCTAAGATTGGAGCGAGTTTGAGTACCCGACGAAGGATCCAAAATAATGTCTGCCAAGGAGTGAGAAGAAGCATGTTTGAATTTCCTTCGTGTTGATCCTTGATTGGAAGTTGAAGCTCCATGGGCAGAAGATTCAGGCTCCTGAGGTTCAGGAGGACTTGTGGGATATGGTTCAATAGGCTCGGGAGGAATTTCATTTTCGAGACTGGCTTCATCGGTAAGGCCTTGAGACTGAGTTCCAGGGCCTTGTGATAGCTCAGTAAGATCTTGAAATGGCTCCTGCATATTTCTTGATTTGCTCTTTCCTTGATCATTGCCATCTCCTTCCGACTCATAGTCCTCATAGGTGTTTAAGTTGAGATATGCAAACTCTTCACTCAAGGTACCATTATTACTTTCATCAAATAAAACATGTATGCTTTCCTCGACTATTTTGGTACGTTTATTGAATATTCGATAAGCCTTGCTTTGAGTCGAATATCCAAGAAATATACCTTCGTCGCTGCGTGCATCAAATTTCCCAAGATTATCCTTCCCATTGTTATGTACATAACATGTACATCCAAATGGTTTAAAATAGGATATACTTGGTTTTCTTCCTTTGAAAAGCTCATAAGGAGTTTTCTTTAAAATTGATCGAATCAAACATCTATTGAGAATATAGTTTGTTGTATTTACAACCTCTGCCCAATATGACTTAGGCAGATTATTCTCTAATAGTATAGTCCTTGACATCTCCTCTAGGGTGCGGTTTTTCCGTTCCACCACCTCGTTCTATTGAGGTGTTCTTGGAGCAGAAAAATTGTGAGAAATACCATATTTCGCACAAAATAAGTCAAAGTTTAATTGATCAAATTCTCTACCATGATCACTTCAAATAGAAACGATGGGTAGGTTTTTCAATGTTTGTAACTCCTTACAAAGTTTTGAAAAGTATAAAAGAGTTTCCGATTTATCCTTAATAAAGAAAACCCAAGTAAATCGTGAATAATCATCAACAACTACAAGAATGTATTGTTTACCTTTGGGAGATTTGACACGCATAGGTCCGCATAGATCCATGTGTAACAATTCTAAACGTCTAGTAGTACTAATGACCTTCTTTTTCTTGAAAGAGCTACGAGTGTGTTTTCCTCTTGAGCAAGCATTGCATAGATCATCAACCTTAAAGTCCAGATCCGGAAGTCCTCGGACAAGACCCTTAGACAGTAGCTTTCCAAGAGAATGCATACTGATATGGCCAAGATGCCTATGCCACACTCTTGGATCTTCTGATAAGGCCTTGAGACATTTCAGATTGGAGGCTGGAATTCGATCTGTATTAAGAGCATAGATATTAGAGTCTCTATATGCCGTAAGAACCACATCTTCTGTCTTCTCATCTTGAACGATGCATTTCTCCTTATTAAAGCTTACACGATTGCCTTTATCACAAAGCTGGGAAACACTAAGAAGATTATATTTAAGACCATCAACAAGATATACATCTTTAATGAAATTATTGGGATCAACACCAATGTTACCAATACCGACGATGTCACACTTTCCTTTATCACCAAGAGTTATAGTACCGCTGGATTGCTTCTTTAGATGATGAAAAATAGATTCTTTTCCACTCATATGCCTGGAGCAATCGCTATCCATAATCCATTTATGATCATTAGTCTTGGTGATATCCTTCAAAACAAAAAATCAACATTTCCGGCTTGACCAATAGACCGATTTGGATCCGTTGTGGGGATATACCATATTTGGCAACCTTGTTCCTTTAGGGACCCAAACTTGCCTTATCCGTTCATTTAAGCGTACCGGATATGTGTTTCGGATAATGTAAGGATATGTTCTCCTATAAGGACACGTCTCCTTTACATGACCCTTTTTGCAACAAAAGAAACACGTAGGAGACCTCCAACTCCCTTTTGCTTTAACGAACTTGGTAGTAGGCTTAACAGGAAAGTTCTTGTTATAACCTATACCATTTCGGTTTAAAGAAAGTTGTTGTTCTCCAAGCATCCTATCAAGAGTGGCTTTGGATCTTGTGAATTGCACTAAGGCTTTTTGTTGATCTTGACATTTTTCAGACAGCTTCACCTTTTCATTCTCAAGATCAGTGTTCTGATCAGTGAGAGTTGAAAGTTTTTCCTTAAGTTCGGAAATTTCTGATCGTAAGGTCTTACCTTCAGTGATAAGGTCTGAATTCTGGTTGTCAAGATCTTGTAATTTCTGCGACAGCCTTCTTATGCAAGTTTCCTTATCCAATACCTTCTCTTATAGGCTGCTGATTTCTCTGTTGCAGCTTTCCTCATTTGAAATCATGTTTTTGAGAAATTCAGACAAAACGACTTTGGAACTAGAAAGAAGGTTTCTTACCATTCCATTCAGGTGCTGATCTTTATCGTCGGTCTTTTCCATGAGGCATAAGTTTGCTTGTTTTTCTTCAGAGTCCGAATCACTTGACGCATCTGAGTCACTCCATGTTGCCATGACTTTCTTATTGGAATCTTTCCTCTTGGCCTTGTTGCGTTTCTTGAGAGAGCACCCCTTAACAAGGTGATCTGTTTCACCACATTCATAACATGTTAGAACTCGGTTTCTCTTAGAAGAGGTAGACGACTTACCTTGGTTCCTTGATGACCCTCCAAATTCCTTGTTGGAAAATTGCTTCTTCATTTTGAGAATGCGAGACAATCCCCTTGTTATAAGAGCAAAAGGATCTTCCTCATCTTCATTCTCGGAATCTTCAGGAGATTCTTCTTTCTTAACCTTCAGTGCTAAGTTTTTGACATTTGTGGAAGGCTCCCCATCGTCCTCATTGAGGATCATTTCATGGGTGATCAATTTTCCTAACAAATCGTGAATAGCTAGCGTGCTAAGGTCTTGAGCTTCTTTAATGGCGGTCACCTTAGGACCCCATTTCGATTTGGGAAGATATCGAAGTATCTTTCTAACTTTCTCATCATTTTGGAAAGTTTTTCCCAAAGAATCAAGATTGTTAATGATCTCCGTAAAATGGGTGAACATTACTTTCACAGACTCATCAGGTTTCATCTTAAACAATTCATATTGCCTAAGATAGATATTGATTTTGGATTCTTTGACCTGACTAGTTCCTTCATAGGTCACGACCAATTTATCCCAAATTTCTTTTGCTGACTTGCAAGATGAAATTCGATTGAATTCATCAGTACTCAGCCCATAGTACAGTGCATGAACCGCTTTGCTATTTTTAGTTGTGCTCTCTAGATCAGCTTGGTTGAACTCTTCTTCTGACTTGTCTAACTTTGTTCCATTGGGTCCATCCTTCTTGGGAACATTTGGCCCTCGTGTAATGATATGCCAGAGCTCGAGATCTTGATCGATGATGAACATTTTCATCAGAGATTTCCAGTGCATGAAATTGTCCCCAACGAAGAGAGGTGGACGAGAGATAGATCTTCCTTGACCGAAGCCGCCTTGACCTTCGCCTGCCATGTTAGTTCTCACAGATAGTAATATCTAAAGTACGTGAGTTAGGCTCTGATACCAATTAAAGTGCGGAATAGACAGATAAGAAGCACGCAAATACTCTATAGGGGGGGTTGGATAGAGTATGTAAACTTTTCGCAAACCGAAATAGTAAGACCTTACCACAAGATGTAAGACCTTATCTGAGAAGAAAGAACCAATTAGCAAAGATAGTAAACAAGCGACAATCAAAAGTAAAACAAGCAGGAAAGTAAAGCACACGATACTTGTTAACGAGGTTCGGCACAACCGCCTACGTCCCCGCCTAGGGTTATCCAATCCGTAGGATTCAACACACTTTATTTCACTTTGTCTTATGAGATCTAGATACAACCTCTAGAAGACTTACCCACTTCTAGACTACCTTACTATCTAGCAACTCAAGCACATTAGTGAAACAAAGCACCTATGGATACCGAAGTACCCTATACGTTTGGGTAAGGAAACCCTTAGTATAACCTAGTTGAATTGTACTATAAAGCTCAAAGAAACCTCACACACACTCAAAGTAAATACAACACTTAGCGAGGGGAGCTGCGTGAGATCGAATGAATGAAGAAGACTTGACTGCAGGAGATGATGAGCGTTGTAGATGTGTGTTTACTGCAGACGTCTTCTTCTTCTTTAAATAGAAAAGACCTCCTGTTTTTGAATTCAAATCTCCTAAAATCGCTCCAAGGTTTGTTGAGTTTGTTGCGCCAATCCAGAACCTTCTCTTGATATGCTGAGTAAGCATCTAAGGTCTGGAGAACTTCGGAGATCGTTGGACGTTTAGGATATGTTCAAATCCCTGCAAGATCTTAACAAAACTAGAGGAGATATGCAATAGGATTTTAGATAGAATAAATGAAGTACGAACAAATCCAAACAAACATAAAAATGAGCCCAAACAAAATTATGCCCAATACATGCTTAAGCCCAAGTCCAACCGGAATGGCTCTTGAATAAATGGATCTCGGTTTGGGTTAGAGTAAATTAGGCCCGTCCGTTTAATAAATAGGTCAATTTACTCTAAACCATTTCCGAGTCCAGTAGAAACAACCTAATACTTTGAGCCTTTTTGGTAAGACCTTACCAAACTCAGGATTTTCGAGTTTTGGCTTTCATCAACCAAGACCTTACTTCCTTTAGTTATATCTTATCATCAAGGTGGAGTTAACAACATCCTATCGATAGAGTTCAGAAACAATAATTAACAGATTACAAGCTCAACTCACATTATTTCTAGCATTAGTAAGGATATAAACAAAGCAACTACGTTCAGAAATAATAATCAACACCAGAGCACTCGACTCTCTTCACTCGACTTGGAACTCTCTTCTATTAATAAGGTGTGACACCAGAGCACTCACAAACACTTTCTATTACAGATTGCAATGGGATTCTTTCAGTGTACTAACGAACTGATCAATGAATGTATAACACATCCTATCGATAGAGTTCAGAAATAACAATCAACAGATTACAAGCTCAACTCACATTATATCTAGCAATTAGGATATAAACAAAGCAACTACGTTCGATCAAGCTGATCGATACCAACCATCGGCAATCAGGGTCATGAGAAAACGCCCCATAATCTAGACTCTCCAGGAGCTTCTTAGCCCCTTCGACTTCCAAATCCACCAGCTTCTGGAGAAAAGTACACGCACCGGTAGCGACAATCTGCTTCCGGCATGTCTTCGAATGAGCCAGCGAAGACAGCATCGAAATCGGCCACTTCCTGTCCACATTCTTTGTCAAAGAATCCAACAGCTCAACTGTGCTCATTATCCCTTTCTCCTCCTTCCTGAAAGCCTTCACATTCAGATCACACAATAGAAGCCTTGTCAGAGCTTTCGACGCCATTTCTCTTTCTTCTACCGCCTTCCCCTCGAGCATCCTCGCCAGGGGAGGAATGCAGCCACATTCGCCCATCTCCCTTCTTGACTTTGAGCTGAATCCGAGCTCATATATGGCTCCTGCAGCTGCAATTCTCACGCCTGAAACCCCACAGCTCAGTAGAGGAACCGTCCTTGGAATGAATCCTTCTGAAACTAGCACCTCCGCAATCGGCTGGTACGAAGTGAAATTCCTGATCAGCTCAGCTGCTGGGTCGAGCTCCCTCCCTAGTCCCTACCACAATTGAGTCGCAGTAGCTCTTCATCCCGCTTACTAGGAAAGCAAAGGCAAGGAAATAATGCCCATTAATCTTAGTCATGGATTCAATTATCCAAACTACATACATTTCTTTATGCACTCTCATCACTAACAAGAAGGGATTGATCTTACGAACTCTAGTCATTCTATTTTTCCAATTTGGATTTATCATGTTCATCACTTCACAAAAACCATTATACAGTAGATAGTCCTTTCTGGAATAAAGGTTGCAAAAGTTTTCCTTTCTGGAATAAGAGTTTGATCTTTGTGGAAAGGATTGATTTTCACATTCCATTGATGAATAATTTATACACAGAAAATATAAATTGTAACCTATAATCAAGGATCCTATATCTATGATTTACACGTATTAGGATCAGTCCAAATCTTTTCATATCAATAACAACAATATCTTAACACCCTCCTGCAAGCTCACGGTCGATCACGAACGAGCAGCTTGAACCGTAAATTCTTGAAACGAGAAGAGCCAACACCTTTGGTGAAGATATCAGCTATCTGATCAACAGACTTGACATGAAGAACCACCAGCTCCCCGGATTGAACTTGTTCACACACAAAATGGTAATCAATCTTGATATGTTTTGAGCGATGATGGAAGACCGGATTAGCTGTGAGAAATGTGGCACTAAGATTATCACACAAGATGATAGGAGGCTCAACAGAGGAGCTTGACATTTCCTGAAGTAGCTGGCGGAGCCAAATCAGCTCAGCAGATGCGAAGGCAATTGCTCGATACTCTGCTTCGGTGCTAGAGCGAGCAACCACCTTTTGCTTGCGGGATGACCAGCTGACCAAATTTCCTCCAAAATAAATGGAGAAGTCATGCTGGGATCGACAGTCGTCAAGATCCGAAGCCCAACCGGCATCAGTGAAGCAAACCAAGCGAGAATCACGCGAGGGACGAAAAACTAAGCCGGCATCAATGGTCCCTTTTAGGTAGCGTAAGATACGTTTAACCGCAGCCCAATGAAGCTCAGATGGGCTATGCATAAATTGACAAACGCGGTTGACAGAATAAGCAATCTCAGGACGAGTAATGGTCACATACTGGAGAGCACCGACAATGCTCCGGTAGAGATGTGGATCAGCCAGAGGATCACCCCCTATGCGCAACCTAGATCCAGGTTCGGCTGGTGATGCTATGGGCTTGGCTCCCATCGTATTGTTGCGGTCAAGTAAGTCCAAGATATATTTCCGCTGAGACAACAATAGAGAGGATGGAGAGCGATGTACCTCAATACCCAAGAAGAAGTTGAGAGCACCCAGATCCTTCAAAGAGAACACAGAATTTAAATACTTCACAAAGGCGTCAATGAAGGATGAATTGGAGCCTGTGATGATGAGATCGTCCACGTAAATGAGAACATAGACCACATCCGAGCCATGACGTTTGATGAACAGAGAAGTGTCTGAAACACAAGGTTTGAACCCATGTTGAAGGAGCGACTGCTGCAGTTTCTGAAACCAAGCTCTCGGAGCTTGCTTGAGGCCGTAAAGAGCCTTTTTAAGCTTGCAAACATAGGTCGATCGATCAGGATTAACAAAGCCTTACGGTTTCTCCATAAAAACAGTTTCAGCAAGATCGCCATTTAAAAAGGCGTTGTTGACATCAACTTGCCGAAGTTGCCAATTTTGAGTGATTGCAATGCTCAACACAACTCGAATGGTGGTAGGCTTGATGACGGGACTAAACGTGTCAAAATAATCGACACCCTCTTCCTGATTAAATCCTTTAGCCACCAACCGAGCTTTATACCTCTCGACCGAGCCATCTGGTTTCCGTTTGATCCTAAAAACCCACTTGCAGCCCACAATATTAGCAGAACGAGGCCTAGGAACTAAGTCCCAAGTCCTATTAAACATTAAGGCATCGAATTCTAATTGCATAGCATGTTGCCAATTGGGATTTTTTGTGGCTTGTAGGAAATTTTTTGGTTCAGGATCATGTATATCAGATTTTAATGGGTGTTTAGTGGCTGAAAAAAGTTTAGGTTTAAGGGAAGTAGTAGAAGCTCGTGTTACCATTGGATGCTCTGAGTTTGCAGCAGGGCGGAAATACGTCGGGGCATTCGGATATGGTTCAGCGGCTGAACTGGCTTCAGAAGGGGACAACTCCATCATGGGAATGAGGGATGGCGTGAGGCCTGAAGTAGATGATGAGAAAGGCGTGGAGCTGTCATCTGTTGGCGAGAGGCCAGAGGTTTGATCAGGTGAACTGACAGAATCAGCTACTGATGAGGGGCTGTTGGAGTGGGAGCTAGAGGGAGGAATTGGTGTAGACGCCACTGATTGAACATGGTCACCAGAAGGAGGCGAACTGGAAGACTCAACAGAGGTTGTGAGCTGCGAAGAGGAGGGACTAGGAGAGCCGACCGAGGCAGCAGCTTGGAGTGTGTGAAGTGGAAGCAACGTATAAGGTGGTGAATCTGGCTGATGGGAGGCACTGTGTTCAGGAAATGGAAATACAGATTCGTCAAAGACGACATGCCTAGCAACATTTGTGCGAGAAGAGGCAAGATGATGACATAAATAGCCCTTGTGTTTGGCACTATAGCCTAGGAAAATGCAAGGTACTGAACGAAATTCGAGCTTAGTGCTATTATAAGGACGGATGTATAGGTAACACGAGAAACCAAAAGATTTAAGGAATTTGTTATCTGGTTGACGATGATATAAACAAGCATAGGGGGATTTGTGTTTAAGGATAGGTGTAATTGTCCTATTGCTAAGATAAATGGCCGTGTGAAAAGCTTGCTCCCAAAAGTTTATGGGTAATTTGGAGTGAGCGAGAAGGGCAAGACCTTTCTCAATAATAATCTGATTGCGCCTTTCAGAGGCGCCATTTTGCTCAGGTGTGTAAGGACATGAAACGCGATGAACAATTCCATGAGTTTGTAAGAAGGATGAGACATTGCGGTATTCACCACCCCAATCAGATTGAAGAGCTTTGATTTTGGTGGAAAATTGTGTTTCAATCATCGTTTTGAATTGAATAAAGGTTGATAACACTTGAGATTTGTGAGTGAGAAAGTAAGCCCAAATGAATTTTGTGCAATCATCAATAAACAAGACAAAGTACTGATTACCATTCATAGAAGCAAGAGGAGCATGGCCCCATACATCCGAATAAATTAAAGCAAAGGGCTGTTCAGCAGAGACATGTGAGTTAGGCAAATGAAGGCGATGACTTTTGCCTAACTGACAAGAGCTACAAGGTGACAGCAGTTTATTTGAGGAAATAGGTAAATTATAATCAGACAGGAGATGACGCAGAACGGACTCATGTGGATGAGCGAGGCGATGATGCCAGCAGGAAGCAGACGCACGTTCACCCCCAAAGACACTAGGACAGGATGACGATGGGCTGGAAGAGAGCCGATATAAACCATTCTCAACGACCCCCTTTAGTAAAATCCGACCCTGCAAGTTCTTGACATAGCAATCATTAGCATGAAACTCAAGGATAACATTATTGTCTTTGCATAATTGAGAGACACTTATGAGATTTTTGGAAATTTTGGGAACAACCAGAATGTTTTTTAGAGGAAGAGGATTAGAAACATGCTTTGCAGTTAAAACTGAGTGACCTATATGAGAAATAGGAAGAGATTGACCATTCTCAATAACCAAGTTGTAGGTACCAATGTACTCAGATTGAATGCTCATGTTGCCGAGATCAGTAGGCACATGGTTCGTAGCGTCGGAGTCAACTATCCATGGATCAGTGAGAGTGGATGGGTTGTTGCCGGAGACAGTGTACGCGTGCTTGGTGTTGTTGGATGCTGATTTCTTGTTGGACTGCTTGTCAGGACGGCGAGTTGATGGGAATTCAGCCATGTTGAGACGCTGATAGAAATTGCGAGCATCATGGAAGTTTTTGGAGCAGATCTGGCACGGCAGCTTTGGGCGATCAGGGGTAGAGTCAGAAGTGTGACTTGAGCGATCAGAAGACTTGCCTTTGGCAGCAACATTCGCAGTGAGCGGAGAGATATCCTTGTTATCATCCTCAAGTCTCTGTTCTTCACGAAGGAGGAGCCCAGTCAATTTATTGGAGGAAAGAGGCTCGACACGGATGTTGAGAGCCGACTTGAAAGGGCCATAGTCCGAGCTGAGACCAAACAGCAGGAATGAGACAAAATCCTCATCAGACACAATCGTTATGCATTCAGCCAACGAGTCTGAGATAGCCCGTTTCTTCTCGACGTACTCGAGAATGGAGGAGGAGCCTTTGGTGAGTGTTTGGAGTTGCTGCTTGAGGTGCATTTGGCGTGCCCGGGTTTGAGAATGGAACATCTGTTCCAGGACGAGCCATACTTCAGAAGTGGTTTTGCAACGAGCTACAATCCCCAACATCCACTACAAAAAAAAATTCCTTTAGCTACACCCAGTTAGCAACGGCACACCTTTTCCATCGCTAATGGAGTGCTTTTGCCACGGTTTAAGCAACGGCGTTGACTCCATCGTTAAGTTTAGAGACGGCTAGGGAGTGCGGTCGTCGCCAATGTTAATTAGTTTTTTTTTAAATAAAAAAAAAGGAAAGGAAAGGACGAAATGAAAGAGTTTTTCACTCCCCTCACGCCCTCAGTTGTCGTCAAGAGAGAGAGAGAGAGAGAGAGAGGAGGAGTTAGGGTTTGAGAGATTTGAGAAAGCTCTCCCGAGCTTTCATGGCGGCCGAGTGCTCAAGACCTATCCCATAAAACTCCCAAGTTCTCCTACTTTATCTCACCCTCCCCCTAATTCCTAAATCTCTCTCTCTCTCCCCGCTACAACAATATACAGGAAGTCCGGTGCCAGGGCACTTTCAGTGCCCCATCTCTCTCCCATCAGCCTCTACAAAGGTGTTACCCGCTCCACCATGTATCGGGTGTCTACTCCCTCTCCTTTTTCCAGGTACAATTTCGCTCTCACTTGACCCAGATCTGAGCCGTTCTTTGGGGATGCGTTTTTGTTAATGGATTGCAGTTTCTCATGGAAAGTGATTGATAAAGGTTGGGCGTGCTATTTAATGTTGGGTCTATGAGGAATCATCCTCCCTTTTTTTCCAGATTTGTTTGTTGGGTTGCGACCCCAAACCCTAACTTTGGGGGATTTTACTTTCGCAGGTTTTTTGAAGCAATTGATAGTGGGATTTGAATGCTTTGTCTTCTAATGGAACCTAGATGTATATGGTATTATGAATTATGTTTCTCTCTTCTTCTTCTTTTTTTAAGTGTGATTACACCAGGTTAGCTTGTGTGAAGTTGTTCTGAAAAATCATCAATGGTAAAGGTGAAACTAAATTTTAAAAATTGATCGCAATCGAAATGGAGAATAGAAAAAAAAAGCTAGTAAAAGTTACCTGCGTATCTGTCTATAACTAACAGAGCAGTTATCTTTCATTTCTCATCCATCAATTGTTTGCTTTGTATGAATGAATTTCACTGCCTGAATCTTGTTTGATTCTTCTTTTCTATGCTCCCCACCTTTGGTCTGTCAAGCTTCATTAATTAGGTGAGCTCCCACTCTTCTGATTTCCTCAAATTGAAACTCAAGAGGTTGGATACCGATCTTGTGTTTATTGTTAGGGATATGGCGGCTTGAGTTGCAGCCGAAGCATGACTCACTTTTCCCATTGAAGTCAACTTACCAAGTCTTCTCAAGGTTTGTTAAACCTAACATTTCAACTTCAAAGGTGACTATTGATTAAAGGTCTCCTACTTTAGATAAGGTAAGTTCGTAGACAATTAATTTAGTATTTCCATCTTCGTTCCTTCACTCGATTCATTCATTGAATTCCCTTGAATCAGGGGCTGCATAGCCTCAATGGATAGAGTAGTGATTCATTCGTTTTATTAGCTTGTAGACCATAATTATGCTCAAAATTGTCAATGGCCTAAGCTGAAGGTTACTTGATAATAAATATTCATTTTATAAGGAATGTTTTATTAGCTTGTACACCATTATATGATTTGCATCAGCATGAAATTTTGGATTGATATGGTGCTTGATTTGATTAGTTCTTTAAACCTGAACTTGACACCTTAAATTGTGTAAAGGCTAGTAAGTTTATAAATCTTAGGCGCCTTATAATGTGTTAAGACTAGTAAGTTTATTGATGAAGAGCCTTAAAAGCTCCAACCTTCAAGACTAGTAAATTTATATTTATGCTTCCTAGTATCATTGGTGTACTGGTATTTTTCTAGTGAATTAAGTAGCTATTTGAGACAATAGTGTTGCAGGAACCATAAAATTTAGCTGGTTGGAATTTCATAAAAATATTAATAAAAATATGTGGAAATGAATGTGTAACTAAGTTATTACGGTTATTGTTGGTGAATTTATCATTTCTTAATCATTTTCTTTTGATCTAATGACATTCTTTGCTTCCCATTCTCATATATTGCCCTATGTATTGGATGTGTGACTATATTTTACATGTTTCCTTAAAGCATTTGGTTTTCTGTTATAGCCTGCAACCTGAATGAAGTGCTCGTCGAAAAGAGTTTATATTGGAGATGGAGTTCAACTCTTACTATCCGATTGCTCAGAAGATTTAGCAGGATAAGAGGGTCAAGTTTGGAACGTAAAAAAGAGTACTTGTTTTCGTTGATCCGAAACGTAAATCTTAAGATCGTCTTCTTTAGGTTATATGTATGTTCTTGAAATGATTGAAGTTATGTAATACTTTTTGATGTACTTATAAATGTTGTTGGCTTGAAACTCATTGGTTATTGGAATTGGTATTCAGTTAGATCTTTGAATATTGGTAGACAGATCTAGCAAATGAGAGAATAAATTTAGCTCAATGGTGATGGCAATAAGGTGGCACCATAAAGAAAGTTGGGAAATGAACTTTAGCAACGGCAAAAATTGCCGTCGCAAAAACGATGCCAAAATAACAAAAATAAAGGGGGTCTATTTGGCGACGGCGTCATCCGTCGCAAAAGATTATTTGCTACCCCATTGCTAGCGACCGATGGTTTGTCGTGGCCTAACCGTCGCAAATATTTTTTAGCGACGGCAATCTTACTTTTGGCGACGGAATTGTACCGTTTCTAAAACCATTTTTTTTTGTAGTGATCGGAGTAGTGAGGGTAGAGCGAAGCCATAACAAGATGAGTTTATCCTTGCGATTCCAAGAGGAAAAATCAGGATTAGGATCACCAATAGTTGAACCGTCCTTGGGCGGCAAGGTTGGAGATGGAGCCTTGCCGGAGACCAAGAAAGATTCAAGCTCATAAGCCTCGAGCGCGGAGCGGACTGTTCCACGCCAGAGAAAATAATTAGTCCTGTCAAGACGGACTGCAAGCGCCGGAAATTGGAGGTTTGCTGAGGCACCACCAGCAGTGATAAAGAGAATTTGAGTGGCGGAAGCGTTGGATGATTGGCCATCGGAAGACATGGTGAAGGACCGAAGGCTACGATGATACCATATAAGAGTTTGATCTTTGTGGAAAGGATTGATTTTCACATTCCATTGATGAATAATTTATACACAGAAAATATAAACCGTAACCTATAATCAAGGATCCTATATCTATGATTTACACGTATTAGGATCAGTCCAAATCTTTTCATATCAATAACAACAATATCTTAACAATCTTTAGTGTTATTTATCTCATATCTAATATTGGGGTTGTCTTCATTAACAAATTTAATCTTGTACAATAGCAAAATCATTTTCATTTTCGAAATGTCAAACGTCAAAGCATATACAGTAGATGAATAGGAAGAACAACACCTTTTCATATTGGATAGAACAACACCTTTTCATATTGGATGGCACGAGAACAGCCTGTGCAGCAGAAGCGCTCAGCCTCGGTAGATACTCGCGCAGCCTCCAGAGTATACACCACCCTTGATGAACATGGTACAGACTATTGTGTATAAATAAATATGCCTGGGCAGCAGGTGCGCTCAACCTTCGTCAGCCGACAGTTTACCCAGCCCTAAATTGTCATCTACTGTTTCGCTTTTCTTTTCAAAAATAAAATATAAAAATATGCCAGACTACAGAGTACTCCGTATAAAGTATTCTATATGGACGACTAATCGTTGACAATCCCTTGTATCTCAGATCTGCATCCAACCTCTAAATTTACGCATTTCTTGAATCCAATACGCGAGAAGAATACGATCTAATGGAGGCTACCCTGCTGTTCAAGGCCGCAGATCTCCTGTTCAAATTTTTGGGCTCTCCAATTTCAACAGAGATTCAATCGATCTGGAAATATGAAGAAGAGATCAACACGTTCAAAAATACCGTCGGCCTCATCCGGGACGTTCTCTCGGATGTCGAAGCCAAGCTATTCAAGGAGGAAAGTGTTGCTAAC
Source organism: Persicaria tinctoria (assembly GCA_037127255.1). NCBI lineage: Eukaryota > Viridiplantae > Streptophyta > Magnoliopsida > Caryophyllales > Polygonaceae > Persicaria > Persicaria tinctoria. The sequence goes on from JBANSL010000017.1 coordinate 20,327,906, forward strand.
GCCTATAAACGACTTCGAGAGGCGTTTCTTGATGCTGAGGATTTCCTTGACAGATTTGAGACTCACAAGATGCAGCTCCAGTCCGATCCTACTAAGCTCAAAAAGGTACGCTTCTTTTTCCTTCATTTGTTCTTTTTCTCCTTTCCGACATCAATTAGATAAGATATGTGGAGCTAAACATTCATACCTAAATTTACCCTGTGAAATTAGACTCAAGACATTCAAGTGTGCCTAAGCAGTAAGCACTGTGTGTCTGTATTTACTCTAATACTCCTCTATTTTATGCCAATTAATGTACAATTTGAGCAATAAAGGGACACTAGATTGATTTACACTAAAACGACACTAGATTGATTGCTCAATTGAATTGATTGTTATTTCTTATCAGCTACGGCGTTTCTTCACTGGCTCAAATCCAGTTAAGTACGCTTATAAGGTGCATAATGAGATGAAGGAGAATGGGAAGACTCTGAATGCTATTGCACAAGACCTCCATAAATTTGGGCTCAGTGAGCGTACCGTCACAGAGGCCAGGAGGGTACCTGAAACATATTCTTTTGTCAGCACTGATGATATCATTGGAAGAGACGATGACAACAGAAACGTAATCAATTTGCTGCTACGATGCTCTGCTGATCAAAATAAAATTCGGATCGTTTCAATTGTTGGTATTGGCGGTACGGGGAAATCGACTCTTGCTCAACTAGTCTATAACAACGAGACTGAGCTTGGAAGTGGTCGGTTTGATCGAAAGCTGTGGGTATCTGACTCCCAAAAGTTTGATTTGAAATTGTTGCTTCAGAAGATTCTGTTGTGTATTAGTCCTGCTGATACAAGTTCGCATAACCTCAGAGTACAGGAGTTGACAAATCGGCTTAAAAGGGAAATTGGTGGACAGAAGTACCTTCTTTTCTTAGATGATGTGCAGAATGAGAGTCGCAAGCATTGGTTAGAGTTGGAGGCTCTGTTGAAAGAAGGAAACAAGGAGAGCAGAATTTTGGTTACAACTCGTTCAAGAAAGGTGGCAATGGTGATGGGCTCAGCTTCAACTTATGAACTTAAAGGTCTTTCAACGCGTGATTCTTGGCAATTATTTGAAAACATGGCCTTCAGTGGAAGTAAGGATCCAGAATTGATTGAGATTGGAAAAGTTATTGTTGAGAAATGTAGTCAAGTTCCTTTGGCCATAAAGACAATCGGATGTCTCCTGTTTGGGGAAGATAAACACAAATGGGAGCGTGTTAGGGACGTTGACTTGGCAAAAATAGTAGAAGAAAGTAACGACCTCATGCCTATTCTGAAGATAAGTTATGACAATCTCCATCCTACATTGAAGAAATGCTTTCAGCACTGTGCGCTTTTACCAAAGAATGCTATTATTTCGAGAGAGATTCTGATCTGTATTTGGATGGCCAATGATTGTGTCAAAGCAAATGAAAGTCATGCTGCAGAGGATGTTTGTGATGATAACTTGAAGATTCTGCATAATAGATGCTTCATCGAAGAAGCGGAAAGGAATGAATGGGGTAATGTTACCCATTTCAGAATGCATGACTTGATGCATGAATTGGCCAAAGATGTAGCTGGAGCTGAGATGTTTGTGGTGGATTCAGGTGTCATGGTAGATTCAACCAGGAGCTTGGTCCTTGAAGAACATATTCGCCATATGAACCTCAAGTCCACTGTTGAGATAGTTGATCGAATTTCAACGGTTGAACCCAAAAACACTCGACTGCGCACTCTACTACACCATGATGTTTTTACCTGGCGCAATCCATGGCAGAAGTTGCTTAGCATTGAAAAACTGATGTCAGAGTACCGAATCCTTCGAATGTTGGATTTACAGAAATGGAGGATTGAGAGTTTACCAAACTCGGTTGGAGAGCTGATCCATTTACGGTATTTAAATCTCTCTTATAATGAGTTCAAGACCCTCCCAGATGCAATTGTTGAATTGTGTAATCTACAATCTTTGTTGCTCAAGTCTTGCACCAACTTGAAGGAGTTACCAAAGGGAACCCGAAAGTTGATTAACCTCAGGCATCTGAATTTGGAAGGTTGTACTCTCTTGACTCAAATGCCTTCAGGAATGGGTGCACTGACATCACTCCGCACATTAAACAGGTTTATAGTAAGCCCTCAAAAATCAAAGGATTCTGCCAGCTCGGAAGACTTGGAACCTCTTTCAAAATTGCAAGGAGATTTGATGATTCAACTTTCTGGAAAGATCGCACTGAAAAAGCCGGGCGATGGTGGTGCCTTCTTGTTGAACAAGAGGTTGAAGAAGTTAAAAATAGAGTGGCCTTCATGCAGATCAGATGAGAACCTTCATAATGACATGGACATCTTTGGAAAACTCCAGCCTCACTCTGATCTCGAGGATTTTACTCTCTATGGATACGAGAGTTTGAGATTTCCACTATGGGTGCCAATGGATGATTTGGCTTCTGTGTTGCCAAATCTGATTTCTATTCTTATTGATGAGTGTACATTGTGTCCACATCTGCCATCATTCAGCAAATTGCGCTGCTTGAAACGGTTGACTCTTTGTAATTTGTTGAGTTTGGAATACATCGAGGAGAGTATGTCAACTGCACTGTTCTTCCCTTCACTAGAGTATCTTTGGCTGATGGAACTTCCTAAACTGAAAGGGTGGTGCAGACGACCAGTTATTGATGATAATGATAGCGGGCAAGAACAGTCATCATTGTTGCCACCATTTCCTCATCTTTCTGACCTCTACATTTATGGATGTCCTTGTTTGGATATGAAATCCATGCCTCTCTCGTCTCTAAAAAAGTTTATCTTAAAGGGTGAAGATGCGGACTTCTACACTTTAAAGGTGGCGAAAGGGGAAAGTTCAGCCCCGCCCTACAAACCTGACTTTCAAATGAACGATTTTGAAGCTGCACAATCATCAAGTAAATTTCATACAGATGACATCCGCCTTTTGCTATCAATTCCATGGGAACAATATTGTCAACGGTATCTCAGTGGCAATCCTGTAGATTTGGTAGTGAACAAGGATGGTCGGGATTTCTCCATTAAAGCAAGCATTTCGAATGATGGTTTCAGTGGAATGTCTAATCACCTTGTCTCTCTCATAATCAGAGGTGAAATGCCGAGGATTATCGCAGACATCTTCAAACAAGTCACTGCTCTTCAAGTCCTCCAGAGCCTTCAACATTTGTCTTTAATTGGCCTTTCAAAGATAGAAGGGATTCAATTCCTCACCTCCCTCAAACAGCTCGATATAAAGGATTGTGACATCTGGGCAGGTGATGATTCTGAAATGCCATGGATAGGGTTTCAAAGCCTTCAGAGTTTGTCTTTAACTCGCATTCGAGGGATGGAGAGACTGCCAAAATGGGTTCAATTCCTCACCTCTCTCCAACAGCTCTATATAGAGAAATGTGACATCTTTGTAGGTGATGATTCTGAAATGACATGGAGAGGGCTTCAAAGCCTTCAGAGTTTGTCTTTAACTCGCATTCGAGGGATGCAGAGACTGCCAGTAGGGATTCAATTCCTCACTTCCCTCCAAGAGCTCTATATTGAGAAGTGTCACAACTTGACAGCTACTTCTGATGAACAGCCATGGAAAGGGCTCCAAAGCCTTCAACTTTTGTCTTTAATTCACCTTCCAGAGATGGAGAGACTGCCACAAGCGATTCAGTTCCTCACCTCCCTCAAGGGGCTCTGCATAAAAGATTGTGAGAACCTGACAATTCCCAAATGGGTAAATCCTGATATTTTGAGGTGAAAGACAACTTGAAAGTTATAGAATGGATGAAACTATTTAGAAGAGTCTCAGGGGAGACGATTTCCTTGGTATGGTAGAAAGAAAACGCTATAATGATAGCATATAATGTTTACTACGTTGTTAATTAGAATCTCACGTTGTAATCTTGTCAAGCAAGTAATTTTGCTATGCGGTGATAAATTCAGAAGCAAGTGGTATGTTTTTCCAGTTTTCTCACAATTCGCCATTATTACCATTCCTCTTTTATTAAAGAGATTTAGGTTTTGCATATTATATTGGTGATTGAATTTATTTATGTTAAATGCCTCAAGGTATCCACTTGTCTTAGATTGTAATCAATATGTAAGTGTATATATTTGGTTGATAGGGGATAACTATGCCATTAAATGCCAGAATGTGTTCTGCTGACTTGATGCTGGAATTGAATCATGGAGAACATTGGCTGTCATCTCTTGTATCATCAATATGTAAGTGTATTTGATTGTATTACCACTCTTTCTAAGGGAGATGTTTGCCTCAACTTGTTGAGTAATGGATTCATGCGATTTTAATTTTAAAATAGTTATTATTATACTGCATCAGGAAAGGAGTTATAATTGCTGTTAGCAGTGTAATCCGTTTCTTGTGTTATTTAAGTTTCCTCAGCTCTGAGGAGGGGAGTTTTCTCCCTGTTTTCCCACCAAAATAAAAAAAGGCAAATAGAACCTATTGGTTTGGCCTTTTCTGCTAAAACGCACACACAAAAAATCTCTATTGTTATTGTTATTTTACACTTATTTCTGTGTGTTTTCATGGGATTGAGATAAATCTGCTTTCTAGCAAAGACAACTTATTAAGGGGTAACCTATATGGCTATACATGATATGATACTTTTGTGGAACTCTACATGTTTTTCGACCTTCATTCAACTCGGCAGCTTGTTCCTCTAAGAACATAGAAGCAATTCAGTTTAAGCAAAGCTGGTTAACTGAGATTTTTATACCCAAGAGCCAGGTTGACACCCCAGTGTGAGTCAGTGAGTCCCAACTGGGATTCGGATCAAATTCAGATGTACTAACTCAGTATGATTGTTCACTCACAGGGGAGTAAATCTTACTGAACCACCCCAATCACAGCTTTATCCTTACACTCTCCTCCTACAAATCACACAGTCCATCAACAACTTTTAGTATTCATGTAGTTTAACAACACACCATTGATGATGGAATGAGGTTTGCCCAAGACTGTCATCACATGGTGTGTACAACCACCCCGGGGTTCGAGGTGACTCGACTTGTAACTCTCTTCTATTAATAAGGTGTGACACCAGAGTACTCACAAACACTTTCTATTACAGATTGCAATGGGATTCTTTCAGTGTACTAACGAACTGAATGAATGTATAACACATCCTATGAATAGAGTTCAGAAATAATAATCAACAGATTACAAGCTCAACTCACATATTATTTCTAGCACTAGGATATAAACAAAGCAGCTACATTCGATCAAGCTGATCGACACCAACCATCGGCAATCAGGGTCATGAGAAAACGCCCCATAATCTACCCCGGCCATGATCAAGACTCTCCAGGAGCTTCTTAGCTCCTTCGACTTACAAATCCACCAGCTTCTGGAGAAAAGTACACGCACAGTTGAGCTGTTGGATCCTTTGACAAAGAATGTGGACAGGAAGTGGCTGATTTCGATGCTATCTTCACTGGCTCATTCGAAGACAATAGGAGCCTCGACAGAGCTTTCGACGCCACTTCTCTTTCTTCTACCGCCTTCCCCTCGAGCATCCTCGCCAGGGGAGGAATGCAGCCACATTCGCCGATCTCCCTTCTTGACTTTGAGCTGAATCCGAGCTCATATATGGCCCCTGCAGATGCAATTCTCATTTCTAATATTGGGGTTGTCTTCATTAACAAATTTAAGCTTGTACAATAGCAAAATCATTTTCATTTATCGAAATGTGAAAGCATATAGATGAATAGGAAGAACAACACCTTGTCATATTAGATGGCATGAGAACAGCCTGGGCAGCAGAAGCGCTCAACCTTCATTAACAAATTTAAGCTTGTCATCGCAGATCTGCATCCATTCTCTAAATTTAAGCATTTCTTGAATCTAACACGGAAGGAAGAAGACGATCTAATGGATGCTACTTTGCTGTTCAAGGCCGCAGATCTCCTCTTCAAAATTTTGGGCTCTCCAATTGGAAAGGAGATAATTCAATCGATCTGGAAATATGAAGAAGAGATCAACACGTTCAAAAATACCGTCGGACTCATCCGGGACGTTCTCTCGGATGTTGAATCCAAGCCAGTCCAGGAGGCAAGTGTTGCTAACGGCTATAAACGACTTCGAGAGGCGTTTCTTGATGCTGAGGATTTCATTGACAGAGTTGAGACTCACAAGATACAGCTCCAGTCCGATCCTACTAAGCTGAATAAGGTACGCTTCTTTTTCCTTCATTTGCTGTTTTTCTCCTTTCCAACATCAATTAGATAAGATATGTGCACCTAAACATTCATCCCTACATTTATCCTGTGAAATTAGACTCAGACATTCAAGTGTGACTAAACATTAAGCACTGTATCTGTATTTACTCTAATACTCCTCTATTTTATGCCAATTAATGTACAATTTGAGCAATAAAGGGACACTAGATTGATTTACACTAAAACGACACTAGATTGATTGTTCAATTGAATTGATTGTTATTTGTTATCAGCTACGGCGTTTCTTCACTGGCTCAAATCCAGTTAAGTACGCTTATAAGGTGCATAATGAGATGAAGGAGAATGGGAAGACTCTGAATGCTATTGCACAAGACCTCCATAAATTTGGGCTCAGTGAGCGTACCGTCACAGAGGCCAGGAGGGTACCTGAAACATATTCTTTTGTCAGCACTGATGATATCATTGGAAGAGACGATGACAACAGAAACGTAATCCATTTGCTGCTAGGATGCTCTGCTGATCAAAATAAAATTCGGATCGTTTCAATTGTTGGAATCGGCGGTATGGGGAAATCGACTCTTGCTCAACTAGTCTATAACAACGAGAGTGAGCTTGGAAGTGGTCGGTTTGATCGAAAGTTGTGGGTATCTGACTCCCAAAAGTTTGATTTGAAATTGTTGCTTCAGAAGATTCTGTTGACAAATCGGCTTAAAAGGGAAATTGGTGGACAGAAGTACCTTCTTGTCTTAGATGATGTGCAGAATGAGAGTCGCAAGCATTGGTTAGAGTTGGAGGCTCTGTTGAAAGAAGGAAACAAGGAGAGCAGAATTTTGGTTACAACTCGTTCAAGAAAGGTGGCAATGGTGATGGGCTCAGATTCAACTTATGAACTTAAAGGTCTTTCAACGCGTGATTCTTGGCAATTATTTGAAAACATGGCCTTCAGTGGAAGTAAGGATCCAGAATTGATTGAGATTGGAAAAGTTATTGTTGAGAAATGTAGTCAAGTTCCTTTGGCCATAAAGACAATCGGATGTCTCCTGTTTGGGGAAGATAAACACAAATGGGAGCGTGTTAGGGACGTTGACTTGGCAAAAATAGTAGAAGAAAGTAACGACCTCATGCCTATTCTGAAGATAAGTTATGACAATCTCCATCCTACATTGAAGAAATGCTTTCAGCACTGTGCGCTTTTACCAAAGAATGCTATTATTTCGAGAGAGATTCTGATCTGTATTTGGATGGCCAATGATTGTGTCAAAGCAAATGAAAGTCATGCTGCAGAGGATGTTTGTGATGATAACTTGAAGATTCTGCATAATAGATGCTTCATCGAAGAAGCGGAAAGGAATGAATGGGGTGATGTTACCCATTTCAGAATGCATGACTTGGCCAAAGATGTAGCTGGAGCTGAGATGTTTGTGGTGGATTCAGGTGTCATGGTAGATTCAACTAGGAGCTTGGTCCTTGAAGAACATATTCGCCATATGAACCTCAAGTCCACTGTTGAGATAGTTGATCGAATTTCAACGGTTGAACCCAAAAACACTCGACTGCGCACTCTACTACACCATGATGTTTTTACCTGGCGCAATCCATGGCAGCAGTTGCTTAGCATTGAAAAACTGATGTCAGAGTACCGAGTACTTCGAATGTTGGATTTACAGAAATGGAGGATGGAGAGTTTATCAAATTCAGTTGGAGAGCTGATCCATTTACGATATTTAAATCTCTCTTATAATGAGTTCAGGACCCTCCCAGATGCAATTGTTGAATTGTGTAATCTGCAGTCTTTGTTGCTCAAGTCTTGCACCAACTTGGAGGAGTTACCAAAGAGCACCCGAAAGTTGATTAACCTCAGGGATCTGAATTTGCAAGGTTGTAATGTCTTGACTCAAATGCCTTCAGGAATGGGTGCGTTGACATCACTTCGCACATTAAATAGGTTTATAGTGGGCCCTAAAAAGTCAAAAGATTCTGCCAGTTTGGAAGACTTGGAACCTCTTTCAAAATTGCAAGGAGATTTGATGATTCAACTTTCAGAAACGATGACATTGAAAAAGCAAGGTGAGGATGGTGCCTTGTTGTTGAACAAGAGGTTGAAGAAGTTAAAAATAGAGTGGCCTTCATGCAGATCAGAAAAGAACGTCGAAAATGATATGAACATCTTTGCAAAACTCCAGCCTCACTATGATCTCGAGGATTTTACTCTATATGGATATCATGCGAGTTCGAAATTTCCACCATGGGTGTCGATGGATGGTTTGGCTTTTGTGTTGCCAAATCTGATTTCTATACTTATTGATCAGTGTACAGGGTGTCGGCATCTGCCGTCATTCAGCAAATTGCGCTGCTTGAAACGGTTGACTCTTTGTAATTTGTTGAGCCTGGAATACATCGAAGAGAACACTTCAGCTGGATTGTTCTTCCCTTCACTAGAGTATCTTTGGCTGATGGAACTTCCTGAGTTAAAAGGTTGGTGCAGACGACTAGCTATTGATGCTAAACATAGCGAGCCGTCATCATTGTTGCCACCATTTCCTCATCTTTTGGATCTCTACATATATGGGTGCCCTTGTTTGAAAATGACAGCCATGCCTCTCTCATCTATCATAAAGTTTTCCTGGAAGAGTGAAGATGAGGACGTCTTCACTTTAGAGGAAACTAATAAATGTTCAGAAGCTGCACATGCGACTTGTGAATTTCACACAAATAACACGAACCTTCTGTTGTCAATTCCATGGGAACAATATCTTCCGAGGTATCTCAGTGGCAAGCCTATTTCTTTGGTGATGAAGGCGGTGATTGGTTTTGACATTCAAGCAAACAGTATGACTGAGGCTTTTAGGCGAATGTCTAATCACATCGTCTCTCTCAAAATACAGAATGACCCAAGGTCGAGTATTATCTCCGAAATTATAAAACATCTCACCGGTCTTCAAGAGTTGTTCATTGAGCAGGATAGGCTAGGTGAGATCCAGTTCACCGAACTTGGATCCCTGGCAATCAAAGTCTTCTATTTCTACTTCATTAGAGGTAACCCAAGACGATGAAATGCCATGGAAAGAGCTTCGAAGGCTTCAACGTTTGAATTTGAGTAGCATTGCAAATATGGAGAAATTGCCAAAAGGCATTGGATTCCTCACCTCTCTCCAAGAGCTCCATATATTGATGTGTTACGACTTGACAAATGATGATTCTGAAATGCCATGGAGAGGGCTTCAAAGCCTTCAAAATTTGAATTTATATTTCCTAAATCTGGAGAGACTGCCACAAGGGATTCAACTCCTCACCTCCCTCCGAGAGCTCTATATAAAGACTTGTCTCAACTTGACATTTACTTCTAGTGAACTTCCGTGGAGAGGGCTTCAAAGCCTTCATTATTTGTCTTTGATTGACCTTCCAAAGATGGAGAGATTACCAGAAGGGATTCAGTTCCTCACCTCCCTCCAAAAGCTCCTTATAAAGAATTGTTACAACTTGACATTTGATGATTCTGAAATGCCATGGAGAGGACTTCAAAGCCTTCAAAGCTTGTCTTTAAATCAGGTTTCAAACATAGAGAGACTGCCAGAAGGGATTCAATTCCCCATCTCCCTCCAAGAGCTCCATATAGAGGAGTGTCACAACTTGACAACTACTTTTGATGAACAGCCATGGAAAGGGCTCCAAAGCCTTCAACTTTTGTCTTTAATGCACCTTCCAAAGATGAAGAGACTGCCACAAGCGATTCAGTTCCTCACCTCCCTCAAGGGGCTCTGCATAAAAGATTGTAAGAACCTGATAATTCCCAAATGGGTAAACCCTGATATTTTGAGATGAAACACAACTTGAAAGGTCTAGAATGGATGAAACTATTTAGAAGAGTCGCAGGGGAGACGATTTCATTGGAAGGGTAGAAAGAAAACGGGATACATGATAGCATATAATGTTTACTACGTAGTTAATTAGAATCGCATGTTTTTTTTTAGATAAACAGAATCGCATGTTGTAATCTTGTCAAGCAAGTAAATTTGCTATGCCGTGATAAATTCAGAAGCAAGTGGTATGTTTTCCTAGTTTTCTCGCAGCCTGCCATTATCACAATTCCTCTTTTATTAAAAAGATTTAGGTTTTTTTGATATTGGGTGATTGAATTTAATTAATTTAATTGCCTCAAGGTGTCCACTGATCTTGGATTGCAATCAATATGTAAGTGTAGTTGTTTGATAGGGGATAACTATGCCAGAATTTGCCAACTTAATTGAAGGATGATAAAATGCAACTAAAGAGACATTTTTACATTCCCTTCCTATATAGAAGCACACAGATGCACACACACGATCCAATCGACAATGGGAGATTGCAGATGGAGATTATTATATCTTCACTATGCACATACTATTTTACTTTCTGAACACTCTGCGAAAATGCTTTCAGCTAAAGGATATTGATTTTGCTTTTCAGCTTTCATCACAATTCAGGATCAACATCTTGATCTGATGTTATTGGTAATTTGGTATGCCTACAAAAAGGGTGTCAGAAGGAGTTGAAGGCGGAGAATCCTCGTTACAGGCTGGACTCGCTGTCAGCATTAAACAATTCTCTGGGAATCCATAGATAGATTTGATGTCCTCAACCAGAACGTCTCTCAAACTGGAACACTAGTAATCATCAACCCACAATGTATTCTGCTGACTTGATGCAGCAATTGAATCATGCAGAACATTGGATTCATCTGATTTTAATTTAAAATAGTTATATTCTTAGACTGCATCAGAAAAGGATTTCTAATTATTGTTAGCCGTAGACATTCTCTTGTATTATCCCTTCACTTTTAAGGATTGAAAGTTTAAGATTAATTGTATGTTTACACTGTTTCCACACAAAAATCTCTCTTGTTATTGTTATTGTTATTTTACACTGTTTACTTTGTGGGTTATCTTGGGATTGAGATAAATCTGCTTTCTACATGCACACCTAATGCCGCCTGTTGCCAAACACGAATTATGATTCTCATGAATTTTTCAGCAAGGATAAGTTATTAAGGGCTAACCTATATGGCTATACATGATACTTCTGTGGAACTCTACATGTTTTTCGACCTTCATTCAACTCGGCAGCTTGTTCGTCTAGAAACGTAGAAGCAATTCAGTTTAATCAAAAGCAGATGAATTGAGATTTTATAGCAGCTCTCTATCACATTTTTGTATGGAATTCATCGGCCTGAACTTAGAGCTAGCTCCATTGGGAGAGTCTTGTTTGTTGGAAGAAATAAGAAAAAAGGCCCCTCCTCCTTGAGTCCCATTGATGCACCCAACAACGCACCAACGAAGTTTTTGACCTCTTGACATGACATCCACTAGCCATATATCTTAAGTTGAAAGACAAGAGCCATGAACAATTACAGAATGAGGAAGCGTTTCAAAAACCGAATGTGGGGCTCCAAGACCCAAGTGTATGGAACGAGTCCAGTGTAACCATTACAGCATGATTTATATATTTTGAGGTGGAATGGAATACCCTCAACTCAAGTGGCCAGCGCCTAAAAACCAAACATTGTATTTGTGATAAAATTAAAAAAAAAAAGTGGGTCTATTCCAGCCAACTTGCGTCGTCAAAATATTAGCTTTTTGGTCACATGTAAATTTGCAAGTAGACGACGATTACATCAAAACAAACATATGAAAGTTATCAACCAACCCAACCCATTAATGTAACCCCATCATGGCTTTCATGTGATCTCTTCCCTTTTGGATTCTAGTCCTTTGTTAAAGATTCATCTTCTGCTTTTCCTAATTCCTTTCTCCACCCATTTCTATTGCCCATTTTTCATAATTACAAAGTTGTTAAATGTACCAACTGGGATTTCTTAAATTTTTTAGATTTCCTATAGATGGTTAAAGCATGACTGGTGTCTCCATTTATCTTTACCTGTTATGTTCTTCATACCCAAAACCCAGGTTGACACCCCCAACAAACCATTGATAATTGAATGAGGTTTGCCCAACAATCCGAATTGACTCAACCCGGAGCGCTCTTCTATTCATATGGTATCCGAGTTCAAAACTACCGAGTATGTCACAACCAGAGCACTCACAAACACTTCCTGTTACAGATTGCAGTGGGATTCTTTCAGTGTGCTAACACTGAAAGAATGTATAACACATCCTATCAATAGAGTTCAGAAACAATAATCAACATATTACAAGCTCAACTCACATTATTTCTAGCATTTGGATATAAACAAAACAACTACATTCGATCAAGCTGATCGATACCAACCTTTGGCGTTCGGGGTCATGAGAAAACACCCCATAATCTACCCCGGCCATGATCAAGACTCTCCAGGAGCTTCTTAGCTCCTTCGACTTCCAAATCCACCAGCTTCTGGAGAAAAGTACACGCACCCGTAGCGACAATCTGCTTCCGGCACGTCTTCGAATGAGCTAGCGAAGACAGCATCGAAATCGGCCACTTCCTGTCCACATTCTTTGTCAAAGGATCCAACAGCTCAACTGTGCTCATTATCCCTTTATCCTCTTTCCTGAAAGCCTTCACATTCAGATCACACAATAGGAGCCTCGACAGAGCTTTCGACGCCACTTCTCTTTCTTCTACCGCCTTCCCCTCGAGCATCCTCGCCAGGGGAGGAATGCAGCCACATTCGCCGATCTCCCTTCTTGACTTTGAGCTGAATCCGAGCTCATATATGGCCCCTGCAGCTGCAATTCTCACGCCTGAAACCCCACAGCTCAGTAGAGGAACTGTCCTTGGAATGAATCCTTCTGAAACTAGCACCTCCGCAATCGGCTGGTTTGAAGCGAGATTCCTGATCAGCTCAGCTGCTGGTTCGAGCTCCCTCCCTACCACCATTGAGTCACAGTAGCTCTTCAAGCCGTCAATGGCGCCTTCTCTTGCTATTATCAACTTCAATGATTCATTATCAGATACCAGATGCGCTAGACAAGCAATGACATTCTCCATCGCAATGGCTGTGCCTGATGCCAAGAGCGCAACAAGCACAAAAATGGCGTTCTCCTCCATGAAATTCTCCCTAATCTCTTCAAATTGAGCGAGGTTTCTGAGCACTCCGGCTGCGACGCCCTGCGAATTCGGCGTCCCTGCCTCGCAGATCTCCAACAAGGAGGAGATTCCGCCTCTTGATCCGATTGCGCGCGCGTTCTCCCTGGAGAAGCTCAGCGCCTGAAGAGCAACGCAGGACTTCTCCCTGGCGAATCCGCTGCCTGATTCGAGCAATCGGAGGAGACGATTGAGGAGCAAAAGGCCTCCTTCCATGAGAGCTTGGCTGCAGCTCTCCGCCATCGAAACCCTAGCAATGGCATATACAGTTTTCTCCTTCATCTCCTTCGAGGTCGAATCGTCCAGCATCCCGACAAGAACAGGCACAATCCCCAGCGCGACGGCAATTAGGACGTTCTTATCGTCTCCGTGGAGAATTCCTATCAACGAATCCATCGCTAAAGCCTTGGAATCCGGCGCTCCAATTTGTAGCCTGGTAAGAAGATTCCTGATATCGGTTCGCAACGCATCCTTCTTCGACACGGATGCAGGAACAGAATCAGCATTAACTCTAAAAGCGGAATCTTGACGGAGGACGCCGCTGCGGTGGAGGATGTCGGAGTCGCGGATGTGACGGTCGAGGAGGGCGGAGAGAGAATCGAGGTCACTCTGAGTGCGGAGCTTGCCGTCGGCTGGGGAAGGAGCCTGACACTTGGCGGCGAGGGAGAGGGCGGAGGAAAGCGTAGCGGAGATGGCAGGGAGGAGGTCGGTGAAGAGAGGATTGGAGAGAGAAAGGGGGGAGTCGGAGAGGTCGCGGAGGCGGGAGTTGAGGAGGGAGAGCTTGGTGCGGAGGAGAGACCACTTGCCACGGAAGGAGTGGATGGCGGAGAAGAGGTTTTCATCGAGGAGGGAGGCGAGGTGGGCGTTGCAGATGTGGAGGGGGCTGGTGGCGTCGTCCGGCGGTGGAGCTTCTTTCATGGTGATCGCCGGAGGAGAAGGAATAGAGAAGAAAGAGATTTTACTCCTTACTTTGGCAAGTTCACAAGCAAAAAAGAGAAAAGTACATTCACTAATTTAGCGGTGAGTCAACTATGGAGCCGCAGGCGGTGAACGAGATTCACGAGTAGCCCAGAAGAGGATTGGGAAAGAAGATCATCTCCAAAAATATTTATATTATAAATTTATACTCCCTCCGTTTTAATAAAGGCGAAATTGATTAAAATAACCCGACCTTTAAGGGTGTGTTAAAAATATATCTCAACCTTTTAAATGTAAGATAAATATTCCGACTTTTAAGGATATGTTAAAAATATATCCCTACCTTTCAAATGTAAGATAAATATATCAACCTTTATAAGTGATGTTCAAATAATATATAAAATAATTCTCTACTAAAAAAAAACTAACATGGCATACATATGTGGCAAACTAAATTAATAAAAAAATAAAATTTTAAAAAAATATATAAAAAATTAATAGAAGGATTTAAGAAAACAAGTATTTTCATTTATTATTTTAAAAAAAATTCAAGACACTTTATTAATATTTCAATTTTCCATATGATTCTTCTTTGTTCAATTGTTCCATTTTTTTTACATAATTTATTTACTAAAATTCTAACTATTCTTCTTTCTATTTTAAATTTTCATCAAAAATGCGAAATTAGTTAAATGGTCCATTATACGAATATGGGTGTTATCCCTCAAATATAAAAATAATCTAAATAAAATATTAAACACTTGTAAATATATCATTTTTTATATATATTTATATTTTATTAATTTATTTCTTTCCCTTGATAAAAAAGAAAAGAAAAGAAAAGTGGTTTAATAAAACAAGGTTTTTAATATAGAGTTATAAAAAAATAGTGTGTATAAAATATAAAAGATGAAAGATATGTAAATCTATAATTTTTTTATATATATTTTTTAAAGTTTTTTTTTTTAATTTTTTTTGTCATATATGCATATCCTGTTAGCTTTTTTTTTGGTACAAATTTTTTTGAGATATTATTTTAATATTACCTATAAAGGTCGAGATATTTATATTACATTTGAAAGGTTGAGATATATTTTTAACACCCCTTTAAAGGTCGGGATATTTATCTTACACTTTGAAATGTTGGGATATATTTTTAACACACCCTTAAAGGTCGGGTTATTTTAATTAGTTTCGCCTTTAATAAATGTTGTTTTTCTTTTCGACGTGTTTTTTTAAAAACGAAAAATTCTATAAAATATTATTTTTTTAATTAATTTTTTTAATATAATTGGATAATTAGTAGTAAAAAGTATAATATTATATATAAAAAATTAATTAAAATAATAATATTTTATAAAAAAATTCACTCCTTACAAAAGTGTACAAAAAGATAAACGACACTTAATATGAGTCAGACAGAGTAATTAAGAAAATTTAAAATTGTATTTTTAGTACGGAGTATATGTTTATAAAAAATTACTGAAAAATAAATGTTTTATATGGAGTAATTTTTATAAAATCATATGGTAAAATAATCAATTTTTAACTTGTATAAAATGTATAAAACTAATTTTCTTCAACTTTTTTTTTATAAATATATACTAATAGTTGTTTAAAATATAAATATAATTTTATTAT
Source organism: Persicaria tinctoria (assembly GCA_037127255.1). NCBI lineage: Eukaryota > Viridiplantae > Streptophyta > Magnoliopsida > Caryophyllales > Polygonaceae > Persicaria > Persicaria tinctoria. The sequence continues at coordinate 20,343,734 of JBANSL010000017.1, forward strand.
AAATTATTATAAATTTATAATAAGCTCTCTTCATTCAAACTTAAAAATTGTTTGTCTTTTTTTAAGAAGGTAAAAACACTATAAAATATTTTTTTAATAATTTTTTTTTGATATAAGGAAAGAAATTCAAAATTAAATAGGCCTAGAGAAACCGAGAGCCCGAACAAGTCGGGAGATAACCATCATGTACAACAAGAATAAAATAACATGAGCAAATGACTGAATGAAAATAACAAAAAGCCAATGACGGAAAGGAAAAAGCAAAAAAAAAAGTACAAGCCTTTAATTTGTAAATAAAGAACGGTCATATCCGGGGTTCGAACTGGGGACCTTACTTTCCAATGAGCCATTCCGGAATGGTTAAAAAAAAAGTACAAGTCATCCTACACTATATAAACAACAAGCAAGCAGACTAAAGAACCGATCCGGCAAAAGGAAGACGCACACAGAGAACTCTGGGGTTCAATAGCAAACCCCTCAACTTGGACTCCAAACAATATCAATAGGTGTCGATCGCATTTCCACGACATCTTTTAGCTTGACAAATTAGTTGATCACCGTTTACATGAAACTGGTACTACTTCAAGAAAAGCAAAGTACACCAACCCGCATACCAAAACTCTAACCAAACCATTGTCGACACAAATCTCAAAAACCCAACTCACACCCTCAAAAATGATAGCATAGATTACCAAAAGAGTAAACCAAATATATAGAGAAAACAGTAGGAATAAATAAACAACAATAGAAAACAGGCATAACCCATAAGGCTCACAGACACTATTGTTTATCCCTTTTTCAAATATATTTTTTTTCCTATTTTGAAAATTCCCCAAAGGAAACAAAAACAGGAATCGTTGAGCAACACCTTGGCCCGAGAAGGGCGGCTGCCGAACAAACTCCGAAAGGAGATCGACGAAGACGGGCCAATGGCCATGGGAGCACCAGACTGTGACAGAGGATCATTTTGAGGTGATGGAGAACCTGGATTGAAGTTGTTGGTGGCGACGGAGGCAAAGGAGCACTGTGCAGGGACGAGCAACATGACGTGAAGGTGGTCCTTGCAAGGCAAAGGTGAGCCGAGAGCGTAGCTTTTGTAGGTTTCGAAACGAAAGGCAGCGCCACCAACGAAAGCGACGAGGGTGGGCCAGTGAAGGGGGCGAACCAGGGTAGATGCTCCACACCGGCCATCGACGGAAGAGCCGAGGGTGGACCGGAGGGAGGCTAAAGAGACGATGGTAGAGTGGCCATGGCGGCGGCCAAAGAGGTAAAGGGCTGAAGGCTTAGTGACCGAGGTAGGAGGGACGATGGTCCAAAGCTGGCGACGATGGTGGATGGGTCTGAAGCGGTGGGCGATAGCGGCTGGCTAGGGGCGCCAAAGGTATTATGTAGTGGTGACGGCGCAAGACCGAGAGCAGAGCTCTTTAAGTCTAGAAACCCTCGAATTCCCTACTAATAATTTAATAATTTTATAATTGTTAGTTATAAGTATGAAATTGTAAAAACAAATTTATTTAAAAAATATTTTATAATGTGTTTACCTTTTTAAAATGCGTACCAAAAATTAATTATTATGAACGGTACGAGTAAATATTTTTGTACGGAGTATTACATAAGATCAAACCTAAGGGTGTGTTTGATAGTAGGTGTGAAGAGGTTTCGGAGGTTAAAAAAAATGAAAGCTCTGGAGTATGGTGTTTGGATGCGTCTTTGTGTGGAGGTTTGAGAGTTTAAGGTGGAGTTTATTTTTGTTGAAAATAGAAGTTGTCCCCCCTAGCTTTCGGAGGTTAAGGTGGGGTTTTTTTTTGTGGAGGTTTGAGAGATCAGTTTTACCCTCCACTTTCTTTGACCCTTTTGCCCCCCTAGCATTTATGAAGGGTATTTTGGACTTTTTCACTACAATAACCTTTTATAAACTTACAACCATCAAACACCTTTCATCTTTTTTATAAGGTTATCAGGGCCGTACCAATCATTTTAGGGGTCCTGTACAATTTTTTTAAAAAAATATATATTGAAATTATTTTAAAATTGTCTGCTTATCTTAGTAAAATTTAACTAATGAAAAATAAGGAATAACATAATTATTTGGATAAAAAAAACATCTAAAAAATCAACAACAAATTTAAAGATTATAAATAACATGTAGATATTTTTTCTTTCAAAAATTGACCAAAATACTCTTAATACTTGCAAAATGTTGCAAAATATTTAAATACTAATATATTTATCAAATTTTAGATTAAATTAATCTAAATATTTAGAAATAATGTGATAATTAAATGTTTCTAAATACATTTAGAATAAAAGGGTTGTAGATGCTTCTTTAAAAAAGTTAAAGCATGCATACGATTTTGTATACTTGTCTAATTATGTACATAAGTTAAAAAAAAGTTAAGACTAAAGAAGAAAAAAGAAAAGAAAAGTAGTGAAATATTTAAAAAAAAAACGGAAAATCGGAATGATTAACCAAAAATAGAAGAAAGAGTGCTTGCTGAGTGGAAAAAAAATGATGAAAGAGATGGAAGAGTAGGATTCGAATCTGGGTGAAATGAAAAAAAGAAGGGTCCATCTTCTTTGCATGCAAACTACCGGTAGGCCAGAAATGTTTCACTGATTCTTTTTTAAAACAAATTTCTATATGTATATACAACTGTTATATTATTGGACCTCAAAAATTTAGGGGTCCTGTTCTGTTGGGCCGGTTGCACATGCTAAAGCACGTGCCTGAAGATTACAATATTTTTTAAAAAAAATCTCAACCTCCCACACCTCCATAATACACCAAATAAATTCCTTCTCCTAAAAAAAACCCAACTCCTAACAAACTCCCAATTTACCAAACACGCGCATGGTTGGTGATTTTCACTGGGAGGGTTGAGATGGAGTATCGCACCCGTGCCCACGAGAATACTTATCCCATGCGCTATTTTCTAGAAGTACTTGTGTGGATCAAAATATAAAGAGAAATTTACAGAAAACTGCCCCTTAAATATCAACATTTTTACTTAACCACCCATAAAATTAAAAATTACAAAAAATCACTCTTTATAGTTTATAGTGGTTCTATTAACAAACAACCACCATTTGCCTTCTATCGTCTAATCCTATTGAATTTATACAAAAGACACAAATACCCTCCACAACTTTCTTCTCTTTGATGAAAGTGAGTGATGAACTCTCCTCCATTGTGTTGCTCCGACCTCATCTTTAGTGAACCCTATTACCACCACACCAAACTCACATCCAGTAAACATATAATGCCATGTCTTAGAAGAAAAAATGTTTTTGAACGATTGCAGAGGCTTCTTGATATATATATATATATATATATATATATATATATATATATATATATATATATATATATATATATATATATATATAGAGAGAGAGAGAGAGAGAGAGAGAGAGAGAGAGAGAGAGAGGGGTTTGGCCGAGGAGGGACCTAGTTAACAATGATATAGACGGAAGAAGGCAAAAGGTGGTACTTTGTTAACAGAACCCTATAAAGGGTGTTTTTTGGTAATTTTAATTTTAAAGGGTGATTAAGTGAAAACATTGATATTGAAGGGGTGGTTTTCTGTAAATTTCCCAAATATAAATTATATGTTCCGTCGAGTTTGATAACTTTGTCCCTGGAATAGGAAATAATATATGTATTTATAGCATGTAGTTCTTTCCTTTGGGTCCCACAGAGTTTTAAAAAAAAACTGGATTTGACAAGATCATAATCGCTATTTTTTATTTATTTTTTGTGAGAGGAAAATCAACTTTACATAGTAGAGTTTCCCCACAAATCTAATAAATCCGAATCGGTAATTCTTATCTAATATATCGTTTCTAACACTTGCAAATCAAAACAAGTCACGAACTCCCTGGATTTTCGTCTTCATGCCTATTTCGATGTTGATTGGGCAAGCTGTCCTTTTTCCAGAAAGTCCATCAGTGGTTACATGGTTTTCCTCGACTTGTGTTTGATCTCCTGGCAATCAAAGAAATAGCAACATGTTTCTCTTTCTTGTGCCGAATCATAATATAGATCCTTGCATCGTGTCTGCGCTGAGTTGGCTTGGCTGAGCCGGTTACTCTCCGAGCTTGGAGTTCCTGATATACCTCTAGTTAATGTTAAGTGCGACAGTCAAGCCTCTACTTACATAGCCCGTAATCCTGTGTTTCGCGAACGCACTGAACACATTAAATTAGATTGTTATTTCGCCAGAGATCTAGAGAAGCTTCTTGAAGGTTTGATTTCTCTCTCACATGTTTCGACTCGACACCATTTAGCTGACTTCCTAACTAAAAACATTGTTGGTGTTCATCTGCTTCCCTTGTTGCGCAAGATTTGGTTAGTTGGAGCACCACCCTAATCTCGAGGGGGGTGTTGACATATAGGGTGTGTATGGATGTAAAATAACTAGGTTAAAAAAAAAATAGAGATAGGCTATTTTTCTTTTTAACCATGTATGGATGTCAAAAATCGTGTAATTATGGTTAAAATTTTGAGTTAAAAAATAAGCTGACAGAAGGTGCTTTTTTTGTGTTTCTTTGGTTTATATGTTTTGAAATTACCATAATATCCCTAATAACAACCAAATAAACTCCACTTTTTACAAATAAATTATTTTTCGTCTCATACTATGTTTATATTATTCATAAGTCGAACATTCTGGACAAACATCAGTACATGGTGCAGAGCTAAGCACATTCATGTGTTAGCTTTGGCTGAAACCAAGACAGAAACTATCCCCGACCCTAAGACCTGGCGAGGTGCCGGGTTTGATAAAGCTATTTGGTCTCCTGCGGTGGGCAAGTCAGGGGGCCTAGGACTACTATGGAAAGAAAACCACCTCCTACATGAATCAATTGAACTCAAAATACAGCTACCTAGGGTGATTGTGATTAAATACGACAACTTGCCGGAAAATTTTAGCTGCCTCCTTTGGTTTGTGTATGCTCCCCCGCACGAAAATGCCAAAACCAAATTTTGGAACCACATTACAACAACCATAAATAAAGAATCGCTCCCATGTATAATAATGGGGGATCTGAATGAGATTGGATGCTTTGCAGACAAAGAAGGTGGAGCTAGGACGCTCCCAGGTCGTTTCGCTAGGCTCACAGAATTCAAGAACCAATGTTCGTTGATGGACATCCCAACATGGGGTAATCAGTTTACATGGCGTAAAAATCAAAAGGAAGTTGGCAATATTCGTGAAAAACTAGACCGCGTTCTAGTACAACACCAAATCCTTCAGCAATTCCCTCTGCTGAATACTAAAAACGGGGCTTTTTCCTTTTCAGACCACTGTTCAATAACTATCGAGCTAAATAATCAACAAACTTTCAAACCACCACCCTTTAAGTTTGAAAATTCGTGCCTACAAAGGGGCGATTTTAAGAACCTTGTAAAACAAGCCTGCAGGCTAAGCTGCCCGGGATCCGCCATGTTCCAGCTAACTAGAAAAACAAGACTGTTAAAGGAGAAAGCAAAAATCTGGAATAAAGCCACATTTGGAAACATATTCACACAACTCCAGAAGGTGGAGGATCAGTTAATGCAACTACAAACGAATCAGATACAACATACAAGCAGAAACATATGGAAAAGGGAACGACAACTAATAAATAAAAAGGAAAAATTACTGCTTTTTCAGAAATCATACTGGAACCAACGGGCAAAGACCAAACATATCAAATTTTCTGACACTAACTCGGGCTACTTTCACAGAGTAGCTTCTGACAGAAGAAACAGAAAACTAATTAGGCAAATTACCACTGCAGAAGGTACTCATATCACGGGAGACTCTAATATTAATAACGAAATCAAAGATGACTTTGAAAAAAGATTCAAACGACAGTCAATTAACCGCCCTAAACTGATTGAATACCTCCGGTTAATTTCTCCTGAAATTTCTGATGAGGATAACAAAATGCTTACAAACATTCCGTCGAACGGAGAGATAAAAAACGCCGTGTTCGCCTTGGGCAGGAATAAAGCTCCTGGCCCGAACGGAATGACAGCAGAATTCTACCAAGCGTATTGGAGCATTGTTGGTTCTTCTGTGATAAGGGCAGTGAAAGGATTTTTCATCTCCGGGAGAATGCTCAAGCAGGTAAATCACACCTTCATTACACTGTTGTCGAAGATTGACAACCCAACCAAAACTGGTCATTACAGACCAATAAGTTTATGCTCAACCATATATAAAGTAATATCTAAAATTCTGACGGAAAGACTCAAGGCGGTCATGGGGAAACTAATCAACCCCTTATAAGGCGCTTTCGTTTCTGACAGAGCCATTCAGGACAATGTGTTGATCGCACATGAAATTTTCCATTCTTTCAAATCCAGAAGGGGCAAAGAGGGATGGGTAGCTTTAAAACTTGATATGGAAAAGGCTTACGATAGGGTGGACTGGGAGTTTACTGAGCTAATTATGCAAAAATTTGGTTTTCACCCCACCTTTGTTGGGTGGATTAAGGAATGTATCTCTTCGGTTTCCTTTTCAGTTCTGGTGAATAACGGCCCAACAGATTTATTCACCCCGTCCAGGGGGCTCCGTCAGGGTGATCCTTTATCTCCGTACCTATTTATCTTAGGTGCTGAAATTTTGGCTCGCTGGTTAGTTATGAAGGCACGCGCACCTGGAAAACTTATTGGGTTTAGATTTGGATCCCGAGGACCTGTGGTACCATTTCTAGCTTTTGCTGATGACATCTTGATTTTCTCCAAAAGAAGCACAACTGCTTGTCAAAAATTAAGGATAATCCTTGACGAATACTGCCAAATTTCAGGCCAACATGTCAACTACCATAAATCCTCATTCCAGGTAACCTTAGGCATTGCGCGATCCTACATTCAAGAGTTGGGTGGGGTTCTTGGCATTGCTCATACAAACTTCATTGAAAAATATCTAGGATGTCCAATTATCAATGGCAGAGTCAACAAGGAGACATTGACAAATATCATCCACAAGTCCAAGGAACAATTGAGCAAGTGGAGAGCTGATGCCTTATCCCAACAAGGGCGAGCTGTCCTCATAGGGTCGAACCTCGCCGCAAAACCTCTATACACTATGCAAAACTTCATGTTACCAGTAGCAATGCATAATGAATTGGATAGGATCAATAGATCCTTCTTCTGGAACAAAGATGCACAACATAAACCACTCATCGGATGGAATAAAATCTGTAGACCCAAAAAGTCTGGGGGTTTGGGGATTAGAAAAACAAAACAGATGAACGAGGCATTATAGCTGAAACTTCTCTAGAAGATATTGGCGGAACCAAATAACACATGGGTTCGGGTTATTTCCCACAAATACCTCCGAAACAACCATCTTTTGACTTACAAAAGGGCTAGCACTGCCTCGTGGCAATGGTCGAAACTATCCGCTCTCCTAGATAAATTTAAAGCAGGCCTCATTTGGTCTATTGGTAATGGAAGATCAGTCAAATTCTGGACAGATAACTGGATATCGGAATTTCCTATCATCAAGCGCCCCGATTTCCCGACCCAGTTTAATGAACATGAGCGTGTGAGTGACTACATTATTGGTGGACAATGGTGGACCGAGAAATTGAATGGTATTTTACCTCGTGATATCGTCAAAGAAATTACGTCTATTCCCCTTCCATCTTCTGGTATGGAAGACAGAATGTACTGGTGGCCGGACAAGAATGGGTGGTTTACCACGTCGTCTGCCTACAGTTTCGTTACCAAGGACAAGTCTGGTGGGGGTGATGATCTTGGATGGATATGGAAACTAAACCTACAACCGAAAATCAAAAACTTTCTATGAAAAATTGGCCTACATGGACTACCAACAAAAGACAGATTGGCTAACCATGGTGTCTCAATCCCTACAACCTGTAGTTTCTGTAACGATTGCAGAGAGGATGACTTACACATTCTCATTGAATGTTTTCCAACTTTAACAACAAAACATCTAACCCAAAATGAACACTATGTACTGAATAAGAAATGCATGAATAACAGAGACATCGGCGGTGTATTGACATGGATGAGATCGCTACATAAAGACAAAGAACAAAAGATAGGAACGACGTGGTGGGCGATTTGGTACTTCAGGAATGGTGTGGCCTTCAGGAATCATCATATTCCAGGAATAAGCGCTATTGAGAACTTCATTTCTAAACAGTCGGAGGTGTGGCTGAGTGCTATGCAGTTTACAGACCAAATTGACCTGGACAACCAAGACATGCCACGAAGTGGAGGAAATCGAAACCCTCAAAGAAAAAACACAAATTCCATTCGCAAGTGGACAAAACCACCCTTAGGGGTCTACAAACTGAACTTCGACGGTTCAACCCTACAATCGCGTGAGGGTAGTGCTGGAATCGTGATCCGCGACTGGAACAGGAAATCAATCTCAGTAGCGTGTAGGAAGCTGGGGCGATGTTCCCCAATTATGGCCGAGGCACTAGCTCTCAAATTGGGGATCATGGAAGCAAAATGCCTAAATCACCAGAACTGGATTATCGAAGGAGATTCAAAAATCATCATTGATTATTTACAAGGGAAAGACAGGTCCCCTTGGGAAGTTGAACTGCTCATATATGATATTCAATCACTGATGATACACTTGGAAAAGGTGTCATTCTCCCATGTTCCCCGCGCTGGCAACAGAGTGGCTAACAAGGTTGCACACCTTGGTCACTCGCCTATTGGGGTTAATCTAACAATTGACACAGATCTTCAGGATCTCATCCGCAAGGATGCTCTTGGATAGTCCTGGCTATCCAAATCTTTTCCTAACAAAAAAAATAAAATAATAACCTTTCAATATTTATTTTACATAATTTTTCAATTTCAATTATTTTTAAATTTTAGTCACTTTTGCTCCATACGGACCCATAGGCTCAGTTGCTAGGTAGAGTTGGGCTGGTTTTTGTTCAATGGGCTGTACTCCATACGGACCACTACATAAAATTATAAATAGCTAATTTTGTAAACATTTTCATTTTGAGAAATGTAATAGAAAAGATCTGATTTTCTTCTCCCGCTACGGCTTCTTCTTCCTCCTTCAGCTTGCGCCCCAAGCTTCTCTATTTTGAGCTTGATTTGTTGCAGATCTTGCTCTTCCAACATACCATTATATAGAGATCTTGTACAAGAGTTCAATCTTGTTTTTTTCATATATATTGTTAAAAGTTTGTTTTATTTTTTAACCTGGTGAATTCGCTCCAAAGTACGGGGATGTCATGAGCTAACGACATTAATGAAAAAGGTTTAGAAGAAAAACATTTCGAAAAATCAAAAACGGAATCCCACGATGAAACATGAATCTTTGTAACAGACCAACCTCGCCGGTGATCCCTCTTGGAGCAAACCAGTGTATTATTCATCGGGTCGTGCCATGTTCGAGCCTATGATTTCATTCATTGAATAACCACACCAACAACAGCAACAAGCTACAGCTAGGAAACACCATCACATTCCTTACCAATTGCTACCCCCAAATTTAAGATCAGCAGACAGTGTTTGGGACTCACTAAGCATAACAAACATTACGAAGATGGATCAAAAGAGGTTGAGGTAGTCGATGATGTGCTTGCTGATCTCTTCCGGCCTTTCCTGTTGAACAAAATGTGCAGCGCCTTCGACTATCACAACCTCATCCAGAAGCGGCACATCCCTCTTGAATCCGCCCTTGTTTATATAATCCATCACTCCCGGTAAGCCGAGAGCTAAGTCTAGCTCCCCAGCGATGAACTTCGTTGGCACTTTGATTTGCGCACCTGTCCATGGCGCCGTGAGCTCCCAGTTCCTGCAATCAAGATTTCTAATGCTGAATTCCGCTTTCACAGTGTCGAAATTATGCAAGACAGTCTTTGGGATCGAATAGAAACATACATGTTCAAAGCCCGGTAATAATTCAGACCTCCGGTGATGCCCCTCTGCTTAATCTTGTCAGCGTAGTAATCGATGTCTTCCTCCGACAGCCATGGAGGACACTCAACTGGAGCATCTACCGAGCCCCCCAATCTCCCTTTCGGTATGCGATGGGGTCGTATGTCTCGAGATCCTAGTGATCGTTTCAGCCATCTTTTTATGTCAATGTTTGCGAATTCTTCTTCTATAGTCGGATCCTACGTACATCAATCGTTTTAGATGCAGCGGCCACAATTCAACAACAAAATGAAATCAGTTAACCAGATTGAAGAAGAAATGGTGTTTCTTCATTGAAAATTCCATTTTTTCAGTTGGTTTGTACTTGTCAGCTGAATATTGTCTCTGGGTTTTCACAATTGTCAGTATCAAGTCTGTTGCATTGAATTCACACCATTACTAATAAATGTAAAAGTACCTTAAAAATTTAATATTTTATTATACGGAGTATACTACAGTATATTTAAAAAAAAATTAAATAGTTTGTACTACCTCCGTTTAAAAATATAAATCATTTTAAATATTTACACACAAATTAAGTAAATCATAAACTTATTCCATTTATACCCTCATTTCTCATATCTCAATACCTAAAAAACCTAAAAAGACATATATTTTCAAACAAAAATCTAAGCTTAAAATGACTTATAATTTTTAACGGATGGAGTAATTTAGAAGGATCTATACCTTATTTAAAAAATATTTTAAAAACTTAAAATTTTGATTCCCCCCCCCCCCCTTTTTCAAAGAACCAATCAATCAGTCATGACAATTTTGATGGTTTAAAAAAATAAGTGTTCCGTTTGAACATTATTTTAAAATATTTTGATTAATTTCTACTATATTGAAGCTTAAAATAACTAGGGGAATTACTAGTAAATACCTCACTTTGATATTTAGTTTGCAAAAATACCTAGGTTTGAAAACAATTGCAACAATATATGGAAATTTGCAAAAATACTTTATTTAATTATCAAAACTACCCACCACCCCAAAAAATCAGGAAAAAAAAAGTTAAATATTTTTGGTATTTATATTTTTTCTTATATTTTTAAATTATATTAAATAATTAAATAAAAAAATCCGGAATTAAAAAATAAATAAATTTCCAATCCCAATCCCTAACTGTTAGCCCCCAACCGACCCAATCTCAATCCCTAACCCGGACACACAAGAGCCGCCTGATCAACCCTAAGTCTCGTGCGCTCTGACCTTAGCCCGCACTAATTCTCCGACTCTGTCGTTGTCCTCACCCTTCGCTGCATCGCTCACTCTCCGACGCAATCATTCTCTGGCTCCGGCTCCATCGTCGGCCTCTACTGTCTTAACCCGTGCTCGACCCCAAGAGCAGCCCGACCAACCCTCCGACCTTAGCCCTATCTCTTTACTCAATCTCCCGCCGATTTTTTTTTATCATATATATCCTGTCAATGTTCATATTTGGATTGTCAATGACAATATTCATCCTGTCAATGTGATAATATTATGGTTTCAAGATATATATTGACAATCCTTTTATAAATATGGTTAATAATCCTGAAGATATGATTTACCGTATCTTCAGCGATTCTCTCCCCGATTATAGTTTCAAACCTGTCAAAGTAAACCTATAGCCTTGTCACTATAAACATTACTCCTGTCGTTGTGAACAAATAACTTGTCATCTTGGACATACCTTTAATTTCTAGTTATGATATGGATAAAATCGTGTCTTTATTCTCTTCCATATTATAGACTTCATCCTGTCATTATTAATTATTAGCTTTGTCATAAAGAACCTATATCCTGTCAATAACAAATTTTATTCCTGTCATTATTAATTCTCTTACTAGGACAGAGATTTTCATCCGGCTAGTTTAATTATTTTTAAATTTCTGAGAAAAAAATATTAAAACATTATTTTAATATATATTTCATTATTTTATATATTTTTTACTTTTCTTTTAATTCATTATTTTTTAGCACAAATGACCCGTTTTTTAGCACAAATGACCCACCTATCCTATTTTTGCTATTCTCAGAAAACGGGTATACTTTTGCAAACCGAATACCAATTTGGTGTATTTATGCAAATCCGCCAAATAACTATGCCAAAAAAAAAAAAAAAAAAAGTCCTGGGTCTGTTTTGAAAGAAATCCGAATATATGGGTGGTTAGCTATAATTTTCGGTTTACAGGTTATTTTGTGAAACATACTCTAACTTAAGAGTGGTTTGATGTAATTTAGCTAAAAACGATTAAAAGAGGACTGAATCCCGATTTGGCCAAAACAGAGAACCCCCTTTCCAAAACCCTAATATTCATCAATGCTCCAATTACTTCACCCACCTACCCAGAATCAACGAATTTTTTCATTTTTATAGCGATCGCCATCAAATCCAAACAGAAAAAACTAAAAAAAAATCCTAAATTAGATAACTATAGATACCATACCTGGAATCGGCAAATATAGAGATCGTCTCCAAAAGCGAGCCTGAGCCCATCAACAGTCTTGATTTGGGGGTTTCTGGGCATGAAAGGGACGCTCAAATTGACGAGAGCCTTAATTCGATCATGGCGGAAGAGAGCAAAGTACCAAGCGATGATGGCGCCCCAGTCGTGTCCGACGACGAACACCGGCTGGTGGAGGCCGAGCTGGTCAAGGAGGGCGACCAGGTCGCTGACGACATGGAAGGCGGTGTAGCTGGCAGGGGAGGGAGGGGCGTCGGAGTCGCCGAAGCCCCGGAGGTCGGGGGCGATGGCGCGGTAGCCGGCGGAGGAGACGGCGAGCATCTGGTGGCGCCAGGAGTACCAGAGCTCCGGGAAGCCGTGGAGGAAGAGGACGGCGGGGCGGGATGAGGCGGCGCCGATCTCGGCGACATGGAGGTTGATGCCGTTGACATGGAGAGTCCTGTGCTGGATTTCGTCCATCCCGATGGGTCGCATATGGATTTGGGAGAGTAGGGATTATGTGTGTATTTATGGAGACCGGAGAGAGTGGTAGTGGAGAAGAAAGGAGGATTAATATGCCAACTTTTGCCCGCCAATTGAAAAAGGTCAAAGCTGGGCTAGGCTGCTACTACTGTACTACAAGAGTGTGTAAGTGGATTAATGGTCACACAGTTGAGGGATGGACGGTTGAGTCCTTCTGTACTTTCACAAGAATCCTACTACCGTGGTTCTTTTTCCTTTCTATTGAATTTTGTAAGGGTTTTGATACCGAATTTTTATTTTCAGAATTTTCATATAAAAATAAATAATTCCGAAAACATTTACCGTTTGAAACCATTACAATTTTTTTTTTCAGAGCTGTCTTATTCTTAACATGCGAAATTTGATTGACGTCCGGAAGAGATTTGAAAATTGCCAAAAGAAATACGGTCTCAATCCGCGTTTCTTTGGTCAACTTTCCATCTAACAAGAATACTGAAGACGAGTGGTGATGTGGCACTAGAAACGTGGCTTCACTTTACTTTAGTCAGGAAAAATCAGAGATTCCCTGGTTAGTTTGATGACACCATGTGACCAATGTTATTTTGTAAGTGATTTTCCCCTCATCATTCTAGGGAGAATCTCTGTAACCCTAAGTAAAAACGCGATCTGATCCCACGTTTTTAGGTTGATCAAATTATTGGAACTTCGTTACTCCTTGTTCATCTTCTACCTTTGCTGGTTTCCATCTCAAAACACTCTCAATCTGAAGATATAAACTCTTCTAGCTCCTTCTCCAATATCCACGTTATCTCATATTTAGTTAAGGCAAGTTATTGTTTTTATTTTAATTTCTCGCTCTTATTTCAATGATATATGTATTTGCTATCGTCATTGGGAAATTTGAGGATTAATTATACTCCCTCCGTTCAACAAAACTTGACGTTTTACTATTCATGCACGCTTTTTTAAGAGCTAAAAACTATATAAAATATTGACTTTTTAAATAATTTTTTTAACAATTTCGTAGTTATTATTATTAAGTACAAACTTGTTAAATTTTTTTTTAAAAAAATGAATATTTTAAATAGTTTTTATCATTCTAAAAAAACGTGCGTGAATAGTAAACAACAAGTTTTGTTGAACGGAGAGAGTATAATTTTGTTATTTTTGATGGCATATATTGAATTAGGATTACGTAGTACTTAGCATGAGTGAGTTTATGAAAATATAGTTGATATTTGTTGATGAAATTTATTGAAATATGAATGAGTTTATAAAATTTGGTGGTTAGTGTCGAGAGTAATTGGAAATTTGATCTTAACATTTGTAATAAACTAACTTTTGTCACTGATAACGTAGGATGGATAGACATAACAACATATTTGTGCAGAATGAGATCTACGTTGTTGCTCTTGGGGTTGATCACGAAGACAACTTGGACGAGTCTGATGAGGACGATGATGCAACTAGGGAGACGGCGATGGCGGCGATTGAGGATGAGGCCATTAATCCCAATTGAAATATCGTGGAAGCGGATCCAATGATAATACATTCTTAGCAAGAATTAAATTTGCACGTACAAGAAGAAGATTGAAGACAGTTTTTTTGCGGACAATACTCAACTCACTCGACGAGTTAAAATGTGAGTTGACGGAGTATTCTGTTAAAATGAGGAAGCTATATTATACAACAAAGGTGAGTCCATATTGGTACACAATCGTATGTGATAAGAAGGACAGTTGTGGGTGCCCGTGGCAATTGTCTGCTTGTTGACAATTGTCAATTACAGTGGGCCTCATGCGCCCAACTCTGTAGCAAACATTTTAGAGTTGGATAATCGCAATGTCACCTCAAATTTCATTAGGTGTGAGATTCTCATGTTTCTCCGCAAAGATCAAGATGCAACGCCGAGCACCATACTCGAGCATCTGCAGAAAAGGTATGGGATTTGTGTGTCCTACATGAAAGCATGGAGGGCAAAACAGAAAGCTATAGCAGAGATTTTTGGTGATTGGGATGAGTCGTACACGGAGTTGCCTAGGTTCATGGCTGTAGTCCAAGCTACAAACTCGGGAACAGTGGTTGAACGGTGTCATCTGGATTCTCCAACCCCACAAGAGAAGATATTCGGTCGTGTGTTATTGGATTTCACACTGTCTATTGTTGGGTTTGCATATTGTCGTCCTTTGGTATCTATCGATGGCACCCATTTGTATGGGAAGTACAAGAATGTTGTGCTAATGGCAACGGAGTTCGATGTAGACAATCATATTTTCCCTCTTGCATTTTCTATTGTTGAGAGTGAGAATGGAGATAGTTGGGCTTGGCTCCTGGATTATATAGGATGATATGTCACCGAGAGAGTCGGATTATGTGTTATTTCAAACAAACAAGCAGGCATATTGAAGACCATGGTGGAGTTGCCAAGATGGAGTACGTCTAATGCACATCATAGGATATGCATTCGACACTTGAAATCAAACGTGAATTCTATGTTCCATGATCATAAGTTCAAAGGCATGGTAGGCTGGCCTACTTACCAACTGACGACAAGTGGGTTCGAGAAAGGATGTCCATGGCTAAGGATAACGGAGTGGGGGGGGGGGGGGGGGGGGGGAGGGGGAGGCGAGGTATGGTGTCATGAGGATAAACTTATCTGAGGCGCTCAATGGCGTGCTAAAGGCACTACTACATAAACGATCTAATGTAGCGGTGTGTTGTGGCGATTTAATTTAGGTGGCGTTATATGTGGCGGTTTTTAGGATGTCTAACAATTCTAAATCATTTTTTCGTTTCTAAGGCTAAGGTAGCGTTTATTATTAGTTTAATGTGGCGGTTTTTAAAAATAAAGCAAGTGCAGCGGTTTTTTATGTGTATAGGTAGCGGTTTCAATAGCGGGAAAATTGGGCGCTTCATCCTAGAACAAATTTTAGGGATAATTTTTTTTTATAATAATACGGAGTACAAATGAAAGAACAGTCGCTCTTTAGGTTTGCGATCCTTCTGGTCGCGTCTCCTCCCTTCGCCAGCCACCAATGCAACACCGGTCGCCGAATTCACCACTGGTTATCGCCGCTCACCACTACCACCTGAACAACCGGATATAGCCCCACCTCCGTATAAGCACAGCCCCATAACTACTCTCTCTTCTCTTAATCGCATCGATCTTCTGGTCTAACAGCATCCACCACTGCTTCCGATCACTCCCGCCGACCACCGACGGCGCCCGTCCACCATCTCCGGCCTTTTGTCCGGCTACAGTCCTCCTTCTTCCTCCATTGAAACCTTGAGGTAACTTTCCCTAATTCCCCAAATTTCTAGGGTTTTCGAATTTGATAAATTTTAGAAATTTGGGTATTATGTGTGGGATTGTGTGTTCTATTGTGAGGATTTTGTGATTGTCAAGGTGATTCTTTGAGTTTTTAGTTTGGAATTGAGTCTTTGTATGCTAACTGCACGAATGAGAATGTAAAAAGGGAATTCCAGTTTTCTAATAGTTGGGTGATATTTGATTTTAGGTTGATGATATGTCTATGCTTTAATAGCTTGTAGCCGAGAAACTCAAGAATTCCAATTTGAAATCCATATTCCATTGATTTCATGTCAGATTTGGGATAATGGACCCTCATCCGGTTTTGCAGATTCAAGGAGAGGGTATTCTTGGATAGATACTTGTCTTATCTCTCTACAAATCACCTTCTTGGACTAAATGGTTGTACGACAAGGTAATGCTAAATTTTCTAAAATTTTATATTGTGTGTGGTTTGGGGAAATTGTATTTGTTGTAGAGGTATTTTATTCTGGTTAGTTAGTGCTATGAATTTTGTACCTTTATGAGGCCTTAATACTATCACAAGATGCATTTCATGGGATGAATCGTGATTGGATAGTCTATGTTGTTGGTTTCATGTGTTTGCGGATTGTGGTTAAAACCAGCAAGTTCATATTTGATTTTATAAATTGCCCAAAATTTCGATAAAAAAGAAGCACTTAATCCATTCAAAGTTTGTTAAGAATCATCTTTAGAACAATATATTTTTTATAGTTGTTTCACTTTTAAACTCTAAATGAAGAGAATTTACTATTTAGATTTGGAAGTCACTACACAGTAGACATGCAATTTCCATATATCTAATTATAAACGCCTTACACTTGAAAAATGAAAGCAAGGGGACATCTACAAATTAAGACAAGATCTTATAGTTGATTATATGCCTTGATCTTTGTCATGTTCCATCCATCTATTTTAGATTTTGCGAGTGCTGGTTGATTTTATTCTAGTCTCATGCGTACTACCCAAAAAAAAAATTCAATCAGGCTTACATGACTCTTGATGGTAATTTGACATATTCTACTATATGTTATGTGAATTCTAATGTGGTGATGTTATGACATAGAACTACAATAAGGCCAGATGATACTGCTGCAATTCAGCAAGTTAGAACTGATGTAAAAATGCAAACTTGGGCTATTGGGGCTGCATTAGGGCAACAAAAGGGAGTCATCACTGTTGCTGAAAATTTGCAGAAAAGTGTTGTTTATGTGGATAGAAAAATGCACAAATTAAACATCAAGAAGTAGTTGAAGTTAGCTCTACTCACACATTAGGAGGGGCAGAAAACGGGTGGTAAAGGTTTCTAACCCTTCTCCTAATCATTTTGCCTCTCCTTTGATTCATGTTCTTCCTTCTCCTAAATCTAATTGTATATTAGTTGGAGAAATACCTATATGATTGCACTCTGTTGATGGTTATGATGTGTTTGTTGCTATGCTTGATCATGTGTTTAAACAACTATCAATCCTGAAATACATGTTATACCTACCATTGTGCAACCTTATTGTGAGCATGACGTCTGAAGTGTGATATGCATGATCTAGGTGCCTTGTGTGAAGTGTGTTGTACCTAGTAATGTGATGAAGTGTGCTTAATGTCTAAAGTGTGATATGCATGATCTAGGTGGCTTATGTGAAGTGTATTGTAGCTAGTAATGTGATGAAGTGAGCTTACAATTTTTCTTTGAAACCTGCTGAAAAGTTTAAGGGTTTGAATAAGAAAAATATTATGTCCTAGTTAGTTGTAAAGCGTATAAGCGCACATTGGGAGGGAATAAAATCAGGTGTACGTTAATGCTTGATAAATACACTATGACTGCAGGTATTGTTTGTTGTGCTGACAGCTATGATGAGCTGCAAGTAGGCTCCCATTTGGTGCACACTCATTAGTAGAACAAGGATGTTGATAGGAGGAAATCGAGTATGCAAATAAAATATAAATAAATCACAGCAAACCAGATTCCGTCCCTTGCAAATAATTACAAGACCTCCTCCTGATGTAGCAGCGAGAAGTCATGATCGATCCACGAGGAAGCGTGTCAGCGGATCCTAGGCAGCGGAGAAATCTCACGAAAGTCGACCACAGATGTCCTCGATCTCAAGTACAACAACTCGACAGAAGATCGGACAGTCGAGCGCAGCGCAACAGCAAGCACAGGTTGTAGTCGATATCGACCAGAGGGTCCTCGATATCGAGTAGGCTTCGTCGACGTCGAGTTGGGCTTTGTCGAGTACCTGCACACAGAAGCTACAACGATTCTAGATCGAGAATCAGTACTCGATATCGACGAGTGCTATTCGATATCGAGGAGACAGAAACTAAAACGAAACGAAAGAAAGTAAAAACAATTGCTTTAGGACTTCGAACTAAACTTAATGTAAAAGGACTTCCAAGATTGGGGTTTGCAACAACGATGACCAAGCATGCATAAGGCAGAGATAAACAGATAATCATGTGAATTGCATCAAAGGACAAACTTTCGCCTTTTCCAACAATTAGACAACTCTTTCAAGAAACCCTAATTGTCTCTACTGATTTTATGTTTACAATCCAAGTTGTTAGCATGAATCTCCATTAGATGGGTAATAAACACATAAACAAGTAGTAGATGCTCAAAACATGATAATGGTCGGATCTTTACCTCAAACGCGCATGGCTATTGTCGGGCTCGCCCCAACCCTAGAAGTAGGTGGACTACTCGCGCTTCATCGCAACCTCAGACATCATCGATTGAAAGAAAACTAATTGCATTAAAATAAACCAAAGTTTACAACCGCTTGAAGCCAATTCCGCTCTCGCTTCACAACTCCAATCGGCCGCTCACTTTCTCTCTCTCTACTTCTACTTACTTTTCTCTGAAAAATTGAATGAATAGAAATCAGCCCTATGGACTTTATTTATAAGCTTCTAAACCTTGCTACCCAAGGATAGAAACATCTATCTATATCTAAAATTATATATAAAAGGCTTAATGATAAATAAAAGCTATAATGAAATTAAATCTAAAATAGAGAAATATATCTAAAGTGTCTTCAAGTGGATAGATCTCTCTTCATCATGATAGAACTTGATAGATCAGATAGACTTTGGAAAACTTCGAGCCCAAGGAATCCCAATCCAAGCTTTCCTCCTACATTGTATCCTTCTCTCACTCTCTCCAGCAGAATGTACGTCTCAAGCTTTCCTCAAGAAGATCTTTCACTAGCTCATTTTTTAAAGGTATGTTAACTTGCTTTTATTTTATGTATTTGAGTTGATTGACAATTTTGTTTCCTGATGGTGGATGATATCTAACCAGAAATTGATCAATTCTTGCAGCTACCATAACGGACAAAGGTACGTAGAAAGAAAAAAATAAGGGATTTCTCATCCATATTGCACAATTGGCACAAGGGATGAAAATGCCATGAAATTGAGTGAGTCTACTAATTTTGCAATTTTTGACCTTTTCTTTTGTCCCTTAGTTTATTCTACCTTTCATTCTATGAAAATTGTTTTGTGAAATCATTGACCAACATTTCATAGCTTGTTTATCAAGTTTGAAAGTTTTTCTTAGTTAGTGAGTTGGAATATTATTTCTTGGTTGGGCTTATGATTTTAGATGAAATTCACTTGTCTAGAGCTCTTTAGAGATGTATTTATATTTAATCTGGATTATTTTAATTCTTTTATGTAATTGATATATATTTTATCTTTAGTATCATTCCTCTTTGCATCAAACTTCATTTAGTTATGTGACCTTATTTATAACTGATTAATATGTTGACGACTGATTATTTATCTCTATCAATATGCAGTGAGCTCACACATTGATGAAGGTGATAAATAATAACTTACAGATGACTTCAAACAAAAGAGAAGTGGTTAAACATGTGGGAAAGTTTGCTTTGTGTGCTTAGAGATAGTTTGGATTAGTATGAAAAAAAATTGTTTCAATTCATGAGCATGAATAAATTATTGTATGGTTATGTATGAATATCGGTGATATTATCTAGCTATAAAGATTATTGTATTTTCGTTTTGATGATGAAATACATTTTACTTTTTATTGTATATTTCTTATATAATTTCTTATTTATAAGTATTTATAATTTAATAATGGAAAATGAACAGTTACAAAAGGTTTGATAGAAATCGCCACATTATGGTCAACTAAAAACCGCTACAATAGGCCCAAAAAACCATTATTTTTTATTATAAAAACCGCCACATTATGCATTCAAAACCGCGACAATAGAAATTTGTGACTACTGTGGTCACCCAATACCTTTTGTAGCGGTTATTTTAGTTTTAGTAGCGGTTTTGCACTTCATGCTAAAAACCGTCACAATAGCTAAAAAAACCGCCACCTTTGAGCTAATGCAGTGCCAGTAGGTGTAGCGACCTAAAAACCGCTATATTAGCTTTTAAGAAGCGGTTTTTCTATTTTTTGTGGCAGTTTTGGCTGCTACTAAAGCCCTTTTATGTAGTAGTGAGGGTGGAAGGAGCCTTCCGCTCACACCACTCATGCGTAAGACATTTTACAAAGTCAACAGTTACTTCGTGAGGGGGCTAGGTGAAGCCGCTCAGCGCATTTCTCTAGGTTTCCCACTAATAGAAGCTACCGATAAGAATATTGGATTACTTCTCACTGGTGGGGTAAATGCACATGTCATATCATTAGATTTGCATAATGGAATCTTTGAGGTGATTTTGAACCCAAGGGGGTCGCAAGGTAGGCCAAGTGGGAGGTCATACACCATGAACTTGCGATGTAGAACGTGTACATGTGTCAGTTATAAGTTGTTGAAGATTCCTCGTGCTCACGTATTGGTTGTTTGCAGATACCAGAGCATCTTATATGTGCCACTTGTGGACCAGTACTTGACAACACAGTCCTACTGGTTAGCGTACCAATCGACTTTTCTACATGTTGGTGAGCCTTTTAATTGACCAGATGTGGAAGGCCCTCGCTTGGCTGCTGATCAAACGCGTTTGCGAGATGTTGGGCGAACCCCCTCGCACAGAATTAGGAATGAGATGGATGTAAGGGTCCCAGGTCAAGTGCGTTATGGCAACTGTCGAGGTCATGGGCACAACAAATGATCTTGCCCGAGTCGTCCGGGTCCATCAGGCTCGTGAGCCTCATGCCCCTTTCATAAACTTTTGTTCGGCGGTGGTATGTGATCCTTTCATCTAACATTTGGGTTGTGTTTTATGTACTGTGATTTTATGAACTCATTATCTGTTTTATGTATGGTGGTTTGATGAACTCATTATGTGTTTTATGTACGGTGGTTAGATGAACTTCTTGGAGATGTTTGATGTATGGTGGTTTGATGAACTTATTGAAGATGTTTTATGTATGGTGGTTTGATGCTAATTCTACATCTCCTATTCTATGTGAAAACAAGTTTGGGTCTAGTCCAGGCCGAACTGGAGGTGCACCACCATAGAGGTTGCAAGGGTCGCGGTACACAATCATCCCCTGATGACATGGTAGCATAGTAAAAAAGGTAGGAGCAGCACCAAACATTGTCAACCCTGATCCCGCGGCTGGCCGTATGGATCCATCATCATCGGCGGTGTGCCACCTGCACTACCGTATGATGGGTACGATGTGAAGACCATTGATGATGGAGTTTACGTCTCTGGTTGGGAGGGCCCTCCAAATCCCGTCTGGGAAATCTCTATTTGAGATGGGCGTGGCTGAACTGTAGTAGTCGAGATGTGTGTGAGTGGGGGGTTGTAGGACACCTGATGAAGTAGCTGCGGTCCCTGCAATGTAATATAGCTTCAATATTCATCCACTTTGCCCATCATGGAATTGTATTGATGTTGATCGCAGACAGAGCGAGATTCATGTGAAGTCTCTGCAAGTTGAGAAGAACGTTTAGTTGTAAGTTTTTTACTAGGAGTGGGTGGTCGAGTTTACATTGATTCTGATGATTTGTCTGATGAATGTTTTGAACATTTGTTAACCATCCGTACTGCCTTGTTGCCTGTCCGTTTCGGAACCACTATTATGTTAGAGCCCTACTACCCGAATAGGTTTGCCCGACAATTCGAGTTTGATCAAGATGTTCCGACTGATTCTTTCTCATTTCCCTTGAGTAAACGCATCAAAAAGCCCTTGGAACTCATCGCCATTGCCTCCGTGTTGTGAGCTAAATCTACCATGTTTTACAGTATCTTTTATATCGTTTTCTGCATACATTTCATGCATTTGGGCTAAGATAGTACAGAATCTATGTAGTTTATATATATTTGCCAAATTATGGAATCTACACCAGTTTCTGTTTAATTTCGCAGAATTCAAGGCAAATTTCAGCAGTTCTGAGAAAGGTCGGAAAAGCTCGAAAATCAACTAGAGAAGTCCAAGGTCAAGAAACAGCGGAACTAGTTGAATCAAGCTAGGAGCCCAACTTTACTCGATCTAGAGTAATCTTACTCGATCTCGATGAAGGTGTCCGAGCACAGGCCTTGTCGACTAAGCACTGATCGAGAAACTGAGTCAGAGACAACCCGACTCCGGAAGCCAACTCGATCTCGAGTAAACTTTTTCGTGATCGAAAAAACCTTGACGCCATGTCCGGAGTCGACGAGCTGTGCCAAGTCGAGAAGCTGAAGACGGAGACGCCGAGCACCACTGTACTCGATCTCGAGGAATTTCGTCGATCTCGAGGACCACCATAGCGCCAGTCCGAGTCCGTGCCGAGGAGGATCTACTCGACAACACCAGGCCACACAGAAGTCGACATGTCTACTCGATCTCGAGGAATCTCCTCGATCTCGAGGACCCAGCACCGCACCTGTCCGAGCATGTCGAGGAAAAGCAACCCGAGACGTCCAGCGAAGCGAAGTCGACGACCAATCCTACTCGATCTCGAGGAAGCTTAGTCGAGATCGAGGAAAACGCGTCCGAAGCCGCATTACGTGGTTTTGCTGTCCTACTCGGATTGGGAGTCCTTGGATCCGATTCTATCCAATTTGGCCGAGATCTATCCTACATCTATCAAGTTCTATCTATGGAGAAGACCTATCAACACATGGAAGATATTCTACCTATTTTAGATTTATTTCCCCTTTTAGATTTAATTCCTTTATTTAATTTATTTATCTTTTAAGCTTTTTAGATATAGATAGATATATTCTATCCTTGAATAGCAAGGAATAGAAGGCTATAAATAAAGCCTTAGGGGCTGGTTTTTCATCATTCAATTACAGAGAGAACAAGTAAGTAGTAGTAGAGAGAGAGAGTTTGTGGCGAGCAAGGTAGAAAGGCGAAACCGGATTTGGCTTGTTCGGTTGTAAGCTTTCTTTATTTAATTCAATGCAAGTTAGTTTATTTTGTTATTTGATGTCTTTCTTTATGATGAAGAGCGAGTAGTCCACCCACTTCTGGGGCTGGGGTGAGCCCGACGGTAGTCATGTGAGATGACGCAGTAAAGGTTTGATCTTTCTATGCAATTCGTCTTATATCCCTATGAGCATGATTCTTTTGCGAGAGTTGAAGGTGATCCTTGTTTGTGTTATTGAAGCGAAAGTGATCTTAATGCAACTTGGATTAATTATGTGAAAAGGGTTAGTAATAATTAGGGTTTATGCGAAAACCTCTAGATGCCTATTTGTTAATAACGAAAGTTATTTTGATGGAAAGCATGATCTTTTATGCCTTTATGTGTTACTTTGCATGGTTATCGTTGTGGCGTTGATACCCTGGCTTTGGAAGTTCTTTATATATTGAGTTTATTTCTGTCGAAATCTGAGTTCTATGTTCGAAATCTGCAATTTACAGTTTCTGTGTTTTAGTCGATCTAGAGTAAGTGTTGTCGATCTCGAGTAGGCCTTTGTCGAGGTCGAGTTACTGCTGGTCTGGATCGATTTTCTGAGTTTTCTGAAGTTTCTGTTTCTGCCAAGTTTTGTCGATCTCGAGTTAGCTTTGTCGAGATCGAGTAGCTTCTGTCTTTACTTTTATTTCTTGCTTTCGTTTGTTATTTCTATCTTTCTTTCTTTGTTTCTTTGTTTCTGTCTTTCTGTCTTTTGTTTGCTTTTCTGTGAGATTTACAGCTACCTAGGACCCGTTGACACGCTTCCTCGTGGATTCGATCCTGACTTTCTCTTACTACATTGGAGGAAGTCTTGTAATTATTTGTTGTGACACGAATCTCGTTTGAGTTATTTCATTATATTTCATACTCGATTTCCTCCTCACAACGAATTGCCGCCGTTGCCGAGGAAGCTATCATTCGCGCCTTAGGTAACTAGATCTCACTTTTCTTTTTAAGTTACTTCGCAGGATTATGTGCCGTTCTGGTCAACCACCCGAGTTTAACGGCTTAGACGAACCAGAGCGCCTTCTACACATCAGAGTTAAACTACAAAGAGCCATGGCAGCTGCAAAGACATAGGAACAACTGATCGAGAGGCTCACAAGGGATCTAGCTGCCAAGGATGCTGCTATCGCCACTGAGAGAGAAGGCAGGCAACAGGAAGCTGAGCGTGCGAGGCAAGCAAAAGCTGAGCTTGCCCTATACCCAACCACTGCAGAGGATTATATGCACCCGACTCTCGTCGTGCCTAAATCGGCCATTCTAATCCCT
Organism: Persicaria tinctoria; assembly: GCA_037127255.1. NCBI lineage: Eukaryota > Viridiplantae > Streptophyta > Magnoliopsida > Caryophyllales > Polygonaceae > Persicaria > Persicaria tinctoria. Next base: position 20,368,478 of record JBANSL010000017.1, read on the forward strand.
GAAAACAACTATGAAATTCCCACTCAATTCCTTATTGAAATTAAAAATCATGCTTTTCATGGTAGATTTAATGAATGCCCTCTGCGCCATATTACCAACTTTACTGACATGTGTCGCACTCTTTATGAAGGTACCACCTTAGAGTACATCCTGATGAAAGCTTTCCGTTGGTCGCTGGCTGGTCATTCATTGAAATGGTTGGAAGGGCTGAAACCATGATCTCTCACGGCATGGGCTCAAGTGAAACAGGAATTTCTGAATAAGTTCTTTCCTCCTGCCAAGACAACACTTCTTCGCCAAAAGATCACATCTTTCAAACAGCAGCTTGGGGAGACGCTAGAAAAGGCATGGGAACGCTATAAGGATCTACTGCGATCCTGCCCTACACATGAACAGCAACACTGCGTAGTTCAAGAGATCTTCTTTAATTCTCTGGACTTGGCTGCAAAGGACAAAATCAACACATATACTCACTATGAGTATCTGACAATGCCGCCTGCAGAAGCATGGGCTGCTCTCGACAAGCTGACCAACTATGACAACAAGTATGGGACTCCAGTCAACTATGAGGAGAACCCCTATGCCAGGCCAACACCATCCATGCCCTTATATGAGCCCCCTAAGGAGATTGATCCAGATGTTAGGGAGCAGTACCACAGAGATCAGAATAAGAAGCTCCTTAAGCAAGTTAAGTATCTTTCTGTCAACCAGCCTTGTATTGAATGCGGATCACAGAGGCACACTACTACTGAGTGCCCACACACAGAATAAGTGAGACTGGCATAATACCATGAAGAGGCAGCTTACGCAGAGGGTCCCAATCGCTACATGGGGGACCAAAGGTTTCAACAACCACAATGGAACCAAGGTGCCCCTAGGAACCCCCCGCCCTACAGAGCTCCAGGACATCCGGAAAAGGACCAAAAAAGGGATGATCTGCAGGTAATCCTTGATGAGATGCGGAGAAATCATACAGAAACCAAGCAATCCTTCAACTCCGTCTACACTCAATTGCAAGGTGTCAACTCTAGGCTTGGGGAAATTGATATATGGCGGAAATCAGTTGATACACAGATTGGCCAGCTAGCAGCAGGAATCCTCAGACAGTCAGGTTCGCTCCCTGGATCTTCAGAACCAAATCCCAAGGGAAAGACTGGACACATCATTGCTGTAAAACTGAGAAGCGGCCATCAACTGCAAGAGCCAAAGGTCGGAAAGCAGCAGACGGAAGAAGAACAGCAAGTCGACCAGCAGTAAGTCGATATCGACAAACACTTAGTCGATCTCGAGGAACAATTGGGCAACCCTTCGTCTGCACAGCACAGCAACTCGACACCACATAAACTGGTCGAGATCGAGAAGAATTTGGTCGAGATCGAGGAAGACCAAGTCGAGATCGAGAAGGTTGCTACACCTCCGACATCTGTTCTGGCTCCGAATCAGAAAAAGAAGTTGCCTTTCCCCACAAAATCTCCAAAGGACCCAGCAGAGAAGAAATTTCAGCGCTTCATCAAGATGCTTCAGAAGCTCAATGTCACCATTCCCTTCACAGAAGCTCTCAATGAAATGCCATCCTATGTCAAATTCCTAAAGGAGATTCTGAGCAAAAAGAGGTCAATGGTTGAGATTACAGAGGAATGCAACCACTTGGACATACTTGAGAAACGGCCAGATCCAGGTAAGTTTGCTATATCCATTGGATTTGGTCCATACAAAATTAATGCTTTATTTGATCTTGGAGCTAGTGTGAGTATAATGCCTTTAACAATTTGGTCCAAGATTAAGATAGGTGCCCTAGAGCCTGTGGATGCTAGACTTTACATAACCAACAACACAGTGGTCATTCCAACAGGCATGGTGGACAATGTGCCAGTATAAGTAGGTAAATTCTTTGTCCCTGCTGATTTCTTAGTTGTTGATATGCAAGAAGACCCTACTTGTCCAATTATTCTAGGAATACCCTTCTTGGCGACGGTGGATGCCAACATAAGCGTGAGGAAAGGAGTACTCACTTTCAACATCAGCGATGAGGTAATAGAGTTCTCCTTTAATAAAATTGAAAGGTATATAGGTCCAATGGAAGAGATCAAATCTATCTCAGCCGGCTACATCACTTGCGGGGAACCCAAGGTAAGAAATATGACCCCTGAGGAGCTGGAAAAGAGGGATATGGAGGCACAGGTGGAGGAGATCATGGCCATCCTAAAGGAGGAAACATAGAATCCACTCGACACGGACCAAGGTACGTCGTTATGAACTAACTATTTTTCGGATGCCTTGACAGGAGCCAAGTATGGGGTCATAGTCGACCAAGATTCCTCGATATCGAGGACTCTAGTCGATCTCGACCAAAACCAGGAGCCTCCACCAGCACCAACATCGTCGAGCAGCAAACCTGAAGATCAGAACTCCTCGAGATCGAGTAGAGTACTTGAGATCGACCACCACCCCGCTGACTCGATTTCACCTTCCTTGACGCTGACTCCACCAGAAAGCCAGAACTCCTCGAGATCGACTAAACCTGTCGAGATCGAGCAACCCTCACCGTCCCCAGCTCCTGCATCCTCGAGCAGTCCACCACCAGAAGCTGAAAGTTACTCGAGATCGACCAAACACCGTGGTCCCCGATTCCGTTTCTGCGAAGGTAAGCCAAGGTATGGATCTTTCTTCTCCTATTTCCATTAAAGATCTATCTATACATGGGAGAGGTTTGCCTTGGTATGTGCGCTTATGTAGGATATCCAATGATGAGCCCAAAGAGTATGAAGTTGGAGACAAGCTCTATGTTTCCAAATCAAAGGATCATTGGTTTCCTAACAAGTTCAACAAAAAGAGGATGGGGCCTTTCGTGGTGAACAAGATCCATTCTGGAGGATTACAGCTGATGGACAAGAATGGAGTCCTATTTGAAGCGCAAACTACATGGGCCCTACAGATGCCACCTTGAGCATAAAAGAGAAGTCAGCCTAGCGACTATAAAATCTAGAGCGTGTACATAGACATTTATTTTTGGACTTTTGAGACTTTGTTGCTTTTGTTTGTTTTTGTTTTTGGAACTTTTAGTTTTTCTATTGTGGGTATATGTCTTCTGCACTTTTCAGGTCCATGGATAGAGGCAAGCTATGTTCAGACTCGGCCCAAGCAATTCTTTCATTCGAAATTGAGAGGCCCTGCACACTTGTCTTGTGAGTCTCTTTCTTTACCCTTGTTTTTATACAGTGAGGACACTGTAATGTTTAAGTATGGGGCGGGGGAAGGGCTTACTTCATGCATATTTGATCATATTTGACATTATGTGTGCATAGTTAAAGTTTATTTCTTGAAATGCTTATACATGGCTATTTTGGAATTCATTATTGATTTATGTGCTTATAGGCATGCTTATAGGCATGTTTTCCAAAATTTAAAAAAAAATGACCCCCATTGAAATTTTTGAAAAAATGACCCCATTGAAATTTTTGATAAGTGTCATGGAAGCTATATTGAACTCGACGATGCAAAAATTGGATTCATTAGAGATATAACATGAAATTGCCTAGTAAAGGGAAGTCATAATGAAGTGCATTATTTTATGAAAACCATGAAAGGAGGTAAAATTTGATGTTGCTTTTGACATGTTGCATGATAAAAGGATGGAGGACTTTATATTTCCATATAATGCTCATATGTTTATATTCCTAGCCTTACCTATGCTTATGCATCACAAAAGCCATATTATGCCTTATTTCATATTTTGCTCCACATGATCTAAATATTGCCATTCTTTACCTTATTTCCTATCCGGGGATTATGTTGAGAATGAAAGTTACATTACAGAGATATTATATGGTGTTTGTGTTGTTGTTATCATATTTGGACTTTGGCAGGAAATTGTTTGAAAAATATGGAAAATTTAATGCGTGAGAAAAAATCCAATCACCTCAGGAGATAAAGGTAGATTGACCCTGCTCGCTGAGGTAATAGTTTGGCGAGAGGGGACACATTGTGAGGAGTCCAAAGCACTAAGTATCCGGGGCCATTCATAACACCCATGTTTGCGACTTGCGAGAAGGCAGTGTCGAGGTTAGAGAGGTAAAAGCATCATTATTAAGAAAAGCAATATGAAAGGTGATGAATCTCAAGGAGAAGGAATGTGGAAATTCAAATTTGGAAATACTCCATTTCCCCAGATCATTAGCACCACATTTCCAAAAATTGCCCACCTTTAGCCTTTTATCAATCTACTCCTTTATTGAGCTTAATTAAAGTCCTCTTGATTATTAATGCTTTGTCACATGAATTGTTTTTGTATAACCCTCCTTTTATGAGTAGATGTTGCTTTTGTTTGCACATGCATGAGTTTGTGACACTAGTACCATTTTAAGGATGGTAATTGATTGCAGGGTTATATGACAATGAATCTGATATGTTGAGAGTTTTGATTTCTTCCCCTAAATGACAAATAAAGGTATTGCTTGAGGACAAGCAAGCTTAAGTATGGGGTGTTTGTTGTGAGCTAAATCTGCCATGTTTTACAGTAACTTTTATATCGTTTTCAGCATATATTTCATGCATTTGGGTTAAGATAGTACAAAATCTATGTAGTTTATGTTTATTTGCCAAATTATGGAATCTACACCAGTTTCTGTTTAATTTCGCAGAATTCGAGGCAAATTTCAGCAGTTTTGAGAAAGGTCGAAAAAGCTCGGAAATCAATTACAGAAGTCCAAGGTCAAGAAACAGCGGAACCAGTCGAATCAAGCTAGGAGCCTAGCTTTACTCAATCTAGAGTAATCTTACTCGATCTCGACGAAGGTGTCCGAGCACCGGCCTTGTTGACTAAGCACTGATCGAGAAACTGAGTCAGAGACAACCCGACTCCGGAAGCCAACTCGATCTCGAGTAAACTTTGTCGAGATCGACAAAACCTTGACGCCATGTCCGGAGTCGACGAGCTGTGCCAAGTCGAGAAGCCGAGGACGGAGACGCCGAGCACCACTGTACTCGATCTCGAGGACCACCATAGCGCCAGTCCGAGTCCGTGCCGAGGAGGAGCTACTAGACAACACCAGGCCACACAGAAGTCGACATGTCTACTCGATCTCGAGGACCCAGCACCGAACCTGTCCGAGCATGTCGAGGAAGAGCAACCCGAGACGTCCAGCGAAGCGAAGTCGACGACCAATCCTACTCGATCTCGAGAAAGCTTAGTCGAGATCGAGGAAAACGCGTCCGAAGCCGCGTTACGCGGTTTTGCTGTCCTACTCGGATTGGGAGTCCTTGGATCCGATTCTATCCAATTTGGCCGAGATCTATCCTACATCTATCAAGTTCTATCTATGAAGAAGACCTATCAACACATGGAAGATATTCTACCTATTTTAGATTTATTTCCTCTTTTAGATTTAATTCCTTTATTTAATTTATTTATCTTTTAAGCTTTTTAGATATAGATAGATATATTCTATCCTTGAATAACAAGGAATAGAAGGATATAAATAAAGCCTTAGGGGCTGGTTTTTCATCATTCAATTCCAGAGAGAACAAGTAAGTAGTAGTAGAGAGAGAGAGAGAGTTTGTGGCGAGCAAGGTAGAAAGGCGAAAACGGATTTGGCTTGTTCGGTTGTAAGCTTTCTTTATTTAATTCAATGCAAGTTAGTTTATTTTGTTATTTGATGTCTTTCTTGATGATGAAGAGCGAGTAGTCCACCCACTTCTGGGGCTGGGGTGAGCTCGACGGTAGCCATGTGAGATAACACAGTAAAGGTTTGATCTTTCTATGCAATTCGTCTTCTATCCCTATGAGCATGATTCTTTTGCGAGAGTTGAAGGTGATCCTTGTTTGTGTTATTGAAGCGAAAGTGATCTTAATGCAACTTGGATTAATTATGTGAAAAGGGTTAGTAACAATTAGGGTTTATGCGAAAGCCTCTAGATGCCTATTTGTTAATAACGAAAGTTATTTTGATGGAAAGCATGATCTTTTATGCCTTTATGTGTTACTTTGCATGGTTATCGTTGTGGCGTTGATACCCTGGCTTTGGAAGTTCTTTATATATTGAGTTTATTTCTGTCGAAATCCGAGTTCTATGTTTGAAATATGCAATTTACAGTTTCTGTGTTTTAGTCGATCTAGAGTAAGTGTTGTCGATCTCGAGTAGGCCTTTGTCAAGGTCGAGTTACTGCTGGTCTGGATCGAGTTTCTGAGTTTTCTGAAGTTTCTGTTTCTGCTGAGTTTTGTCGATCTCGAGTTAGCTTTGTCGAGATCGAGTAGCTTATGTCTTTACTTTTATTTTTTGCTTTCGTTTGTTATTTCTGTCTTTCTTTCTTTGTTTCTTTGTTTCTTTCTTTCTGTCTTTTGTTTGCTTTTCTGTGAGATTTACAGCTACCTAGGACCCGCTGACACGCTTCCTCGTGGATTCGATCCTGACTTTCTCTTACTACATTGGAGGGAGTCTTGTAATTATTTGTTGGGGCACGGATCTGGTTTGAGTTATTTCATTATATTTCATACTCGATTTCCTCCTCACAACACTCCGCACATTTGTTGAAGAAGGGAACTGGGTTATTTTTCATATTCCCCACTGTTATTACTTAGGTACTTATACTTATAGCTACTGTGGATGGTGGGCTAGGGTCTCTTCACCATATTTGGCACAATCTTGCAGCCAAATAAAGTTTGTTCTGACCGGTAAGCCTTGCAACGAACGAGAGCCTATTTTTCTCATTGTAGATACAAGGATAATTAGGGATAGAATGAAGGGAAAAATGACAGTTGAGGAGGTTGAACAATGCAATCTTGGACAACGCAACCCTAAATAACACAGTTTCGAACAACACTGTCCCGAAGAGTGCGAATCTGGGTTGTGCATGTCTAAACAATGCTAGCCTAATCATCGTAAGCGGAGAAGCAAGTCAGCTCACTCAACCAAATCTTCACCTTCTATTTGTAGCGATTCAAATGTTAATGTGCAAGGGCTTACTCTACCGTCTGAGCTGAGTATAAGAGAACCTCCCGGTAACGACCGCTACTTCAAAGGACAACGACATCGCAATAGATCAGAAAGCCCTTCCTCTATGGGGCTTGATTTACTCCCTCGAGCCAACTTTTCTATCCCACAAGGTGATGTTCTTGATGAAGACAACTCAAATTTCAATGTGACAGCTGATAATGCAACTATACCTACTAAGGTGACATCTGATATTGTGAATGTACTTGCTGAGGTGACAGCTGATACTGCACCTGCACTAACTGTTACTGAGGTGCTTCAGGTACCATCTCCGGGCATGAACATAGAGTCTTCAAGTATGATTTATATTCCATCAATTTCGGTGAGCCTACATAATCTGCTTGCAATCGTATCGGATGATTGGATCTGTGACAACCTCATTACCATCATTAGGAGGATTGCAAAAGCATTTTTAGATTTGCAATCTCCAAACGAGTTATTAGCCGAAAAAGCTCGCATCTTGCGATTCCTTCATATAGCCGAGGCTATTGCTAGGGCTAATGAGATTGATCTTGTGTGGCTTATCTCAAAATTCCATACTCTCATTGATGATGTTGAAGTTGCTGCCAACATTTTGAACACAGTAGATGTAAAACATATTCAGCAGTCTGGGTTGCCCGAGTAGTTGGGTCCATCACAAAGTTCCCCTACAAATCATGTTAAAGTTTTTATAGTACATAAACATACGAAGTATATAAATCATTCAACAAGTAAAAATGTACAATTTAGAGACTAACCACCATGTGATATTCCGGAGCCATTGGTTGATAAACCCTTGCCGACGTACTCATAGGTGTACTGATGAGGCGCCTGGTGATACTTGCATACCATGTGATGTACTATGATGTAGCATCGTCCTTATCGTCCACTTCTGAGGCTGCCTGAATGGAGTTCTCCCGCTCATTCCACAACTTAATCCATTCTGCATGCACGTGGGCCCAATTGTGTTAGGGTTTTGCCGTGCGGTCCATCTTGTGCAACACCTGGTCGAATGCACATGTTGGGGGAACTACTTGCACATCCCAAACTGATGTGACACTCGCTCTGGGTGATGCCACTCCACAATCTCGAAGCATATAGGAGGTGTAGTAGATCGCCAAATGTTCATACCTTGTTGACATATGGGAGCTAGGCAACCTAATACATCACTGGAGTAGGGCTCCCAAACAAACTGTATAGTAACATAATGCAGATGACTACGAGAGGTCAGGATTGCACTATATGGAAGGTAGAGAAGTACCAGATTGGAGTACTAACATGATCTAGAGTTTGACGATCGAATGCATCTCGGTAATACATCAGTCTCTTGGGGGTAGTTCCATATGAGTATTTTCCATTCAACCATCTCACCGCTAATGAGTCCTGCCCATCTCGAAAGCGCCCGGTAAATGCAGAAGGTTGTGACCCATATCCTTCTTCCAATGGAGATTCTTTCCCATGACCACAACTAGTAATTGCGTACAATTAACGAGTTAACACATTTATCAAATATAGGAAATGACAAATGTAACAGTGAAATCTTGCCAACTGTATATTGTAGGACTTGAGGGTCGACAGCTAGATCTCTCCCAAAATTTTGCAAGTGCATCCTATGTTGGATAACACCATTCGTCTGCAAATATAACACTTACACACATTAGGTATCCGATCTATATGTTCCGTTCAATTTACTTTTACCACTTGGTGAAAATAGTATATACTTACATATTCCTCGCGAGTCCATACAGAAGTTGACCTATGGATATGTTGTCTGTGGAGCACCTCGTTGGTGAGCAGACCAGGATGCAGTTGCATTTTCATTTGAAACTCCCTAACAAAAAGAATTTTTTTTACAAACTGACAAAAAAAAGTACGTTTCTGAATCTAAATTACTTTGTGGTAATCAAAATCTATTCTCCTACAATCGCTTAAGTTCTAATTGAATTCTATTTTCCTAAAATCACATACAATCTCTTCTCTTGTTACTGTGTGCTAATTAAATTTTCTCCTTCTATTTTGTGAATCTAAACTTATTAACTTAATAATATAATACACTATAAAAATATATTTTTACAAATATGTTTTTATAGTATTTTATTCTAAATAAAAATTTACTCTCCTACATTCTCGGATAAACGAAATCTACTCAACTATTATTTTATACTTATTACAATACTTAATTTATCCCACTCATTCGGGTATTTCACATTTCATCATCACCTCCTACACAATTTCATGTATAATAACTCATCACAATTTCTCATCACAATTTCAACTTACAATTTCATATCTATACTAATCACAATTTCAACTCACAATTTCATATCTATACTAATCACAATTTCAACTCACAATTATTTCATATCGATACTAATCACAATTTCAACTCACAACCGAAATAAATTCGTTTCAACTCACAATTTCATATCTATACTAATCACCCATCATAACATAGAACTCTACAACATTCAAATTTCATCAGCATTAAAAAACCGAATTTAAAAAAGAAAAAAACCTAACCTTTGTATGTTCAGAATAAACATGCCGCATCGGCTTTAGATGAAAGATGACGAAGGATCTTTCAAACGAAGGTTGAAGAAGATGATAATTGCTTCAGATGAAGGATGTAGGGCGCATGGAAGAAGCAAGCAAAGGTTGAAGACAACCGATGACGATGACGATGAAATAAATAAGGGTAGGTGGGCGGTTTTGGGTAGGGTTTCATCTCCAACTAAAAACGTGGTTTGGATAAGCATTTCATTAAATGCCACACAAAACACACGGTTCCAAACTTCGTTTTTGGCCGAAGAATCTTTGACTTTTTTTCCTCTGAAAACGCAAATAGAAGCCGCGTTTCTAATGCCATATCACCACCCGTCTTCCTGTCATGTGGAAAGTTGACCAAAGAAATGCGGTTTCAAACCGCGTTTCTTTGGCAATTTTCAAATCCCTTCCCGAGCGCCAACTAAATTTCACATCTTACGAATAAGACACGGTCTGAAACCGTGTTTTTCTGACGACTCTGCAAAAAATGAATATTTTTGGAAATTGTTTCAAACAGTGAATATTTTCTTAATTATTTATTTTTCTATGAATATTCTAGATTTTTTTTGATATAAGCAACATCTTCTATAACTCTTCCTACAACCCTCTCCGCTTTTTTTTTTGACATTTATTTAATTTTTTAAAAAAATTTAAAAATTATATTTATATTTTTAACATCTATTTTCATATATTTATAAAAATCTATTTTAAAAAATCACGTCTTCAAATTTTTAATAATTTTATTTTTAAAACATTGCCTTTTTAATTTAAAAATTGTAAAAAATGATTTTTGTAAATAAAATTTTATAAATATATAAAAATAGAATTGAGGATTACTGATATAATTGTTTAATTTTTTTCTAAGAATAAATAAATGTTAAATATTTTTGTAATGTAGGGAGGGGAGTAGGAAGTATGGTGGAGGAGATCTTGACTGGTTTTGTTAAATAAACCACTAATTTTTATAGACTAACTAGTGTAGGAATCCCTTGCGTTTTGTTTGGGGTTAGAGTTAGCCCGCACTAGAGGATGGAAGCGAGTGATAATTGAAGGAGATAGCCTTATGGTGGCCAATGCAATCAATGATCCTGCTAAAGTTCCATGGGAGATCCTTAGAGTTATTGAGAAGATTGGAAGACTCCGTGCAACATTCACATCAGCAACTTTCTGCCACTGCTTTAGAGAAGCAAATTCAGCAGCTGCTCTTATTACTAGATGTGATTCTATATGTAACTTGTATACCTTCCCTTTGAATAGGGAGCTGACTACCATCATTCGAAAGAATGATCAAGGATGATCTTTTTGCGTAAAGAAGTCATAATTATTGCCTACTGTACAAAAAAAACAACTAGTGTAGGTCCCGACCAATGACCCCTTGCCCTAGTGTTAAGGGAGAGGTGGCCCTTGCAAAAGGTCAAGGGTTCAAATCCCACTTCTTACACAATTTGTGTAATTAGTGGGTGCTCAAGCCTTCATTGGCTTGGGTGAGCCTGTCTAGTGGCTTGTCGTCTGGCTTAATCGGTTCGCGTCCTTTGCAGGCTAGGACTCGGACCCATGGGGGACTAGTCGATAACCTTGGAACACCAACGTCACAAAAAAAAACTAGTGCAGGTCCCGTTCCGTACACATAGAATACTTTAATGCAGTATTATAAATAATTTAGAAATATTCCAATAAATATAAATATAAATAATCTAAATATAAAAAAATTTCCACCATAAAATAATATAGATATAAATAAAATTAGTTCGATAGATTAAATATAATCTAAATAACTTTTATTTAGATTCTCTCAAAATATAAACAAAATTCACATTTATAAGGTACAAGATTTTTTTCCCCTAATCTATCATTAAATTGAATCTCATGTAATTTAATAGATAACTGATTTTTAAAAACATTTTTATATTTTATTTATTAATATGATATATTTATTATGTAAGTTTACTAAAATAGTTATGCATGGATGGATTGTGGCTACATAATATTTTTATAAATCATTTTAGGCTTAAAAAATGATATTGACATAAATAAATTAACAATTATTAAATAATTAATTTTTATATAAATATTTTTTTCATCAAAAAAATAATCTAGATATAAATAACATAACACTTATCAAATACTACATATTTATCTATTAATATTTTTGGTAAGTATGACTATGAAATATTTTTTTTATTTATATTTTTGTCAATCAACTAAAATATATAAATAAAAGACGGAAAAAAAAGAGGCGAAAAAAGTCACAAAGGAAAACACTCTCTTTTGCCCCCCTGTTCTTCCCTAGCCCCCCCTGTTCTTCCCCATTGTGTTCTCCACTCTCACCCATCTTGTTCGTCGATCTTGCAAGGGCTGCCACTGGCAGCTCTTCGTAAGATTGATCAAGTGCAACCTCAACCTCAATATTTCCAGTAACACCAATCCAAACACCAATATTAGAATTCAAACAATCAATTTTAACCCCAAATTTTACCCCAAACACAAACACACCAATACCCCATATTTTCCTTTCAATCTCACCATTTTCAAAGGAAAGCATGCGTTCTTGGAGAGGGTGGTTACCAATCTCAATTGCTTATGCATTAATCAACAACAAGGATTAAATACATGCTACCAATTCCAAGTGAATGAGGCCTTTCGGCAAATCAAAATCTTTTTGCTACAACTCTCAAAAACCAACCTTTATACAAAACTTCATCTGAACCAGTTATGTACTTTAGTCATTAACATTTGTACTAATCATATCACTAACCATAGATTACCTAGCAATTATTACAATGCAGGCGGCCAGGTTGGACAGTTCGAGGCGGTTAGCCAACTGCCGATGCCACAATTCCCTTCTATTCTCTTGAATACAACACTGGAACCTATTTCCAAGAGAACAAAGAGATCCTTTACCCATTCCAAGAAGCAACCAGCCGAGGAGAAGATGAATCTGGTCCGATGGAGCCACATCTCTAAGATCTGGGCTCCTAACGGTAGGCAAAAAGGCACGATTACCTCTATAATCTCGGCTAACAGTAATATTTTCAATTTCCCGCCCTTACATAATACCTCCATCACTGAGTATCTTGATAAGAACATTGCATGCACTAATAGTATAAGTAGAACTCCTGAGATCTATTCAAAATCACACCCTCTTCATCTTTTTCCCTCTGCTTCCACCTTCTGTTGCTTGCTTGTGTTCATGGATGCCCAACAATCCTTCATGGAAGCTCTCATCAACAATGCTAGGCAAGGTATCTACCTTGAGAACATGCCTATCCCCTCTCAAATCCTGACTATGGCTATCTCCACTCAAATGGTCGAGCCTACCCTTTCCTTGGCTTTAGACAACCAAGGTCTGACCTCCCAAAATACTGACACCCACCCCATTCAGGCTACTCCTTTGAGCTCTGCCCCCCCCCCCCCTTTGGATGCCAATCCTCACACCCTCATTCACATTGTCGATCCTTACTCTGTCCCTGGAGTCAAAGATCTCCACAACAAGCTATCCGAGTTTAGCTTGATAGGAAGGTTTGTCCAAACTCCTGTTGATCTCAAGAAAGTGGCTGGCAAGATGAAAGTGGAAAGAAAATCTCTAAAAGGCAGCTGGGGGATAGATTCAATTGGAAACGACTGGTTTATCCTCAAGTTTGCTAACAAGGAAGATAGAGTTGTGGTTTGGAGCAACAGGCCATACCATGTCCAAGGTTCTCTGATGGCCATTTATCCCTGGCCAGATACTTTCAATCCCATGGATGAAGATACCACCAATGTAGATGTTTGGGTAAGAATTCATGGCCTCCCTCATCAATTTTACACTGTTGAGCTTGAAGCTATAGCTTTCATTTTGGCTTCTGGTGGTGTGGGAGCTTTGATCAGAATTGATCAAGTTTCCAACATTAGAAACAAAATGAGATTTCCTAGAGCTTGTGTCAATGTATCCCTCCTAACCAAGCTGGTTACCTTTGTCAACATAAGAAAAAATGAGAATGAGAACATTAAACTTAGAATATGGTATGAAAATTTCTCGGATGGTTGTGGGTTCTGTGGGGGTTATGATCACTTGTATGATGACTGCCCACTCAATGCCCCTAGACCCAGGAAATTCAACCTTGTTCTTGAGGAAAACCCCACTGTTGATCTCCTTGCTCTTCCGCCCTCATTGAACCCCTCCAAACATGACATTAGACTCTTCAACATGCCCAATGTTCCACCCACCTACCCTCAGGGGGATGCTGATCCTGCTGTGACTCAAACTATGCAGCCTAGATATGCCGACTTTGGGCTCCTCCCTGCCTCTAGCTCCAACACTGTCCAACCCATGTACAACTCTACCCAGCTTACTAGTCCCTCTTACCCCAATGAGTTTATCAACCACCTGATTGCCCTCAATAATGCTCATGCTGCTAAGCTGTCGATCGAATCCTTAACCTATCCCTTTGTGATTGCACCTTCTATCCTTCATTCAATCATGGACACCAGTGCTCCCTCTACCCCTGCCATGGCTAACATGCTCCCTGAGAGTGCCTATGAAGATCTTTTGAGAGCTCAAATCAAAGGTAATATGACTAATCCTGGCACTAACTCTGAAGAATCCCACCTGTCCCTCAAATCCGAAAACTCGGTTGTCAAGAAGATGGGGGGAATTGTCATAAGATTCCCTGAAGATGAAGACATGGCTCAATACACTGAGCAGAGCAAGAGGAAAGAAGATGATGACCAGACTGAGACCACTTCACCGGCAACCAAGAAGCCCAAGAAGAAGAAGGTCTAATGTTGAATGCCACCTTGATGCAGGGCTCGCTGTGTTATCCTACTAAAGATCATACTTTCTTAAATAATCTTAGGCTTTATATTACACCTATCTCCCTGCTTATCATCTTTCCTAGTTGTATTTTGAACCTGGTTGCTTTGTTTTCAGGATATTGTTGTTCTGTAGTTGGTTTTGGTGGCTTCTCCCAAGTTTCTACCTTGGCGGGAGTAACGTTTCTTGGTTGTTCTTATGCAAAATTTCAAATTTCCCTTATATCTATGCTGCTTATATTAACTTTGATGCTATTATCTTATGTCTCCCCCCCCCCCCCCACGAATTAGCTATGAGCTCTCGAGCCATTACCTCATATCCTGCAAAACCAATTCTGATATATCAACACCATATGGAACCAAGAGATGGCTGTTTGAGCACAGCTATATGCAAGGAAAAAAAAGGTATGTATTCCTCAAAACTTATCCAACACCAATCGGCTAACATCCCCATGAGGCCTTCTGGTCCCTTCATGGTGGAAAGCCAAATCAAACTTTCAAACCAACAACTCTCACACAACAATTTTCTCAACCATTATGCAACAATCTACCATGTTGCCCATCAAAACTGCAACCACCAATGTACACATAAAGATTATCAAGCCGGGGACAGGACCAAACCTGCAATCTTCCTGGAAGGAGGAGCTCACTCAGGTAAAAATCACTACCTCAGCTCCATTCAATTAACTACAGCTTACAGAAACAATCAAAGAGATAAAGGACACTTCTTAGATTATCTCCTCATCATAACATCCTTGTGCAATAATCTTAATCACTAAAGAGATTGGTTCCTAATTGCCAAGCTATATAGCATAGCTCTTGTTTGGTTTCATGCTTAGAGTCGGCTACTAGAATATTAGGGGTTCCAAGCGGCCTCTTCTTTGGCATGAAATCAACCAACTTAGGTACAACAATAAACTTGACATTCTAGCCTTAACCGAAACCAAATCAGGTGATTCCCCTACACACTACAATCTCAAAGAATCTGGCTTCAATAATGCTATAACCATCCTATCGAGTGGTGCTAAAGAAGGTCTTTGGATTCTCTCCAAAACTTACCAAACCTCTGCTAGCTATATAATCCTTGAACAACATCATAGATTCTGTATGCTAAAAATCACAATCGACCAAACTGATCTTGCCATCATCTTTGTCGACGCCCCTACTAATGAATCAGAAAAAAACACTTCCTGGTCCGAGATCATCACTGCTGTCAATAAACATATGCTTCCAATTATAATCGTAGGAGACTTAAATGATATAGAAGATGATACTGAAAAAGTGGGTGGTTGCACCCCATCCATTGCCAGATTTCGCAGAATCGGAGAGCTTAAGAATGATCTTAACCTCCAAACTATACCATACCTTGGCTCCCCCTTTACCTGGAGAAGAACTGCCAATAACACGCCCAACAACACCTATGAACGCCTTGGTAGGATTCTTGCCTACCAAGATATAATGTCCCAATTTAAAAATCTTAGAGTTCAACACCACCCATTCTCTTTCTTCGACCACTGCCCCATCTCCTTAAAGATTGGTTCTTTAAACTGCCCAAAAGGGGCTCCTTTCAGATTTGAGATGGCTTGGTCCACTAATCCCAATATTGAAGACATTGTTTCCAAGGTTTGGAACAACAAGCTAATAGGTTCCTTTGCATACTCTTTCATGCAAAAACAAAAGCTTCTTAAAAAGAATATCAAGACTTGGTTAAAAAGACACAACCAAAACAACATCCAAAGACAACTATCTGAAATCGAAATCAACATCCAAAAACTACAGCTTCAACTCCCTTGGGGTACATTGTCTCCTGATGATGCTAGAAAGCTTGCTAGATTAGAAAGGAAAAAGAATACTCTTCTAGACTATAATCTCAAATTCTGGAAGCAAAGATCTAAGATTAAACATCTTCAGCTAGGAGATAGGAATACCAAATATTATCAAACTATTACCAAAATCAAGAACCACAGAAATTCCACAACCACATTTACCACAAAAGATGGATCTGTGCTAATGGAAAAAGATGATATAGCCAACCAAATCACCAAAGAAATGTCTGACATGTTCATAGCTTAAAACAGAACCCCTATTTCCAGTGATCAAATTAAGCATATTCAGTCCCAAATCACACCCTTGGAGAATGTTGCCTTACTAACCCTGCCATCTAACAAAGAAATCAAAGAAACTATCAGTAGTATGGCTGAAGATAAAACTTCGGGCCCTGATGGGTACCCTCCTGAATTCTATCTTGAATACTGGAAACTCGTTGGAGCCTCTCTCTGTAAAGCAGTTAAAGCCTTTTTTCACTCTGGCAGCATGCTAACTCAAATGAACCAGACTTTCATTGCCCTCATACCTAAGATAGAGAATCCCTTAAATATCAATCACTATAGGCCTATTATCTTATGCAACACCATTTATAAAATCATAACTAAGATCCTTGCCAATAGGCTCAAACCAATCCTAAACAAATTAATTATCCCCTTTCAAGGTGCCTTTGTTGGAGGAAGATCTATTCAAGAGAACACCCTCATAGCCCATGAAGTATTTCATAACTTCCACAAACAAAAGGGGAAAAAAAAGGATGGATGACAATCAAAATTGACATGGAAAAGGCATACGATAGAATCAATTGGGATTATATTCGAGCAACTCTCACCAAATTTGGATTTGCCCCCCAATGGATCACTTGGGTCATGAACTGCATTACCACAACCACGTTCTCAGTTCTAGTGAACAACTGCCCAGGTACCCCCTTCAAACCAAGTAGGGGTGTAAGATAAGGAGACCCCCTAGCACCCTATATATTCATTCTTATCATGGAAAATTTGGCCAGAGAACTAATTGAGGAAGCACATTACGATGACGCACTCGTTGGAATCCAATTAGCAAAAAATGGCACTACCATACCCTTTCTTACGTTTGCAGACGATACAATTATTTTCTCTAAAGCCTCTCATAAAAGCCTACACACCATCAAAAATATTTTAAATAACTTCTCTAACCTCTCAGGTCTAACTATAAACTATAACAAAAGTTCTCTACAAGTATCCGAAAACATCCCAAATCTGGCTAACTCCCTAGCCCGAGAGATGAACATTTCTATAGCCAAAACCCTTGAGAAATACCTTGGAATACCTCTGGTAAGGGGTAGAGTTAAAAATGAGATCTTTGATGAGGTTATACAAAACCTGAAAAAACCATTATCCAATCGGAAAGCATCTACTCTAACACAGGCCGGTTGTGCATCTCTTATCCAAGCTAATTTAAGCTCAAAAACCAATTATTTGATGCATAACTTCCTTCTACCAAAAGAAGTTCTTCACTAGATTGATCAAATAAATAAAAATTTCTTCTGGAATAAGCTACAATCTAAAAGATACACCCCCTTGATTAGTTGGGAGAAGATCTGCAAACCAAAAGAGCAAGGTGGACTCGGATTAAAGCTTGTTGATGAACTGAACACAAGTCTCCAAATGAAACTCTTATGAAAAATCTATCACGAGCTTAATAACATTTAGGTTAAAATAATAAAGGAAAAATACCTTCAGCACCAAGGACTAATATGGAGAAATCCTCGCAGAATACTTCATGGCAATTCAATAGACTCCTCCATCTACGAGAAAACTTCTCTCAAGGTCTACTATGGATCATAGAAAATGGTGAATCTATAAATGTTTGGAAAGACAACTGGTTACCAGATAAAAAATTATCAGACTTTCAACAGAATCTTGACCCTGATCTTAAGCTTAGCCAACTTCTCAACATTAATAAACATTGGAATATTCCTCTCCTTCATGAGATTTTCCCCAACAACCTTGTCCTTAAGATTATTAAAATAAGAGTTCCAACTTGGAGTACCCCAGATAAACTTGTTTGGAAATATAACCCGGATGGAAAGTTTACAACTAGATCGGTAAGACAAAAGATAATAAATAACAACAACTATAATGATGACTATAAGTGGATTTGGAAACTACACATCCCACCGAAAATTAAAAACCTCCTTTGGAAGATTACTTATGACAGCCTTGCTACTAAGGATAGATTAAACAAGTATTTCAATAGAGTACCCTCTAACTGTTGCCTTTGCAATAACAATAGCGAAGATAACAACCACCTCTTCCTAACATGTCCATTCACAAGGACTACCATTGCCTCCTATGAGAACTTGGTAGGCAGAAACAAACCACTAATACCCAACAACTGTAATAATATCAAGGACCTATTTAGCACAAACCGTAACAAAAAGATCTAGAGGAACTTAGCTTCATTTGGCAAAAGATCTGGGATACCAAGAATGATATGATTTTCAGGAATAAACAATAGGGGACTTCCCACAACATTGCAGTACGCTCCCTGTCAGCTCTTGCTGACTGGCATACTGCAAATAAATCCCCATCTACCAAACCAGCACCAAGTATCAAAAGGAAACACAATTCTAGATGGATTAATCCACCTAGGGCTATCTACAAAGTGAACGTAGATGGCTCACTAAAACCCACGGGCGCGCTTGCCAGGTGGGGGTGATTATTAGGGATCATTACGGTTCAGTGATTGATATTCTTCAATTGGAAACTGCAGCCTCATCTGCTATCCAAACAGAAGGTGCAACTTTTTACACAGGTGTTAATTTAGCCATATCCAAAGGTATAAGGAGAGTCATAGTGGAAGGTGATTGCTTGGAAGTTACCAAAGCCATTAACGACAAGAATCACGTCAGATGGGAAATATTAAGGGAAGTGGAGATTATCAAAAGTCTTAGTGCCAGCTTCGATAATATCGAATTCAGACACTGCTACAGAGAAACCAACAGAGCAGCAGATTTTATAGCTAAGTCTAGTGACATTTGTAATCTATGTAATCTCCCTAATCTTAGGGACCTCTGTAAGATCATCCTTTCGGATGATCATGGCGACACCTTACCCTGGTAAGGTTTGCCTACATCTTGCCTACTGTAAATATATATATATATATATATATATATATATATATATATATATATATATATATATATATATATATATATATATATATATATATATATATTGTGGCTTATATAACTTCTTATAAAGATAAAATTGTCTATATACCCATCAAATCTTCTCAATTTGTTTATATACCCTTCAAAAGTTTAAAATGATCTATATACCCATTCAAATATACAAATCTTGTTTAATTGCCCAATATATAATTTTATAATATATCATTCCTAACAAAAAAGATTTATTGTGATTTTCATGTATATTTTTTTCTTTCTTCCCTATCAAACATGTAGAATTCATCCAATTGATCTGTAAGCCAAAAGTTCACCTTCCACCTTCCTCTTCATTTAAAGCTAAAGGTACAATTAATTCAATTCTTTATTTCTATATGCTAGGTATGTACTGATTTTTTATTTGTTTTTTTTATTAGGTAAAAATTCTGATGGAAAACCCAATCCGAAAGCATCCAACAGAATGATTCGAACGGGAAACTCTATTCGAAGGCATCATGCCGGATGTGGTCTAGAAGACCTGAATGATGGTATAACTCTGGCCCCTTGGTAGAGTAGCAAAGATGTGCAACCTTATCCGCTACCCGATTACCAATACGGGGAATATGGGATGTACTGACGTTCTTTACTCCTTTAAGAAGAGATTGGATATCAGACATAATCATTTCTATTTCCCAGGGACACCCGACCTTTTTACTTAGGTAATCCGTGATAATTTTTCTACCCCTAGTCGTAGTGCTCGGGCTTCCGCCATGAGAGGGGATTGTCGGCCAATGGTATTACCTCCAAAGCTAATAGGATTTCCCTGCCAGTCTCTAATGATGTATCCAATAGAGCTATTTGAGTTCGATATAAATGATCCATCAAATTTTAATTTGTACTTGCCCATAGGGGTTTCCTCCAGCGGTAGGTTTTTTGTTTTTGTTTTTAGTGATATTGTTTCCCCCCTTCTATTTTAGTAGATATTCTATGTCAGATGCGTTCCAACCACTAGCTCTTTTCCAATTTTCAATATTATCTCCTATCATTTTTTTAATCCCCTCAGTAGAGGGGGTGTTTGCATTTTTGAAGATAGTTTGGTTTCTAATAAACCAAATAGTCGACCATCTTATTGCTATATATTGTTTCTTGTCCATCGAAAGGGAGGAACTTAAGATTTATAGAATTTGATTCATATCTCTATTTCCCGATAGGAGAGAGTCGACTCGTTGAGATAGGTCTCTGGGAAATTGTTGTTGGAAATTGTTGATAGGGCATTCTATGAACAGGTGGATATCATTTTCTTCACATTGATTGGAGAAGATACATGTATTTGGCACCGCAACCCCCTTTTGAGATAAGTGGTTGTCCGTGGCAAGACCTTTTTGTTTTATCTTCCATATACAAATTTTGACCTTTGGGGCCGCGTCAATTTTCCAAATCCATGAAAATTTGTCTGATGTTCTTTGTGTTGTGGATGTGATTAGGTTGTAGGCACTTGTAGTGGTGAACCAACCCTTTTTCGCTGGCCACCAATACAATCTGTCTTCAAAGGGCGTGATCGGCCGAGGGATTTTCATAATTTCTCCGGCTAAAGAGAGTGGGAGAACGGATAGTAGCTTCTCCCTCCACCATTTTTTTCCTATGATGAATTCGCTAACAGTGTCATTTAGATTTATATTATGATGAGAGTCAACTCTATCAATAAGAGGTGTCGTTGTTACCCAATTATCTTTCCAAAACTTGATTGATTTCCCATCCCCCGCTAGCCAGATGAGCCCTGATTTAAACTTCGGCACCAGTGAGCTTAGTTTTGACCATTGCCAAGATGCATTGCCTTTTCTAGAGTAGGAAAGGTTGTGGTCTTCTTTTAAATATTTGTACTGTATAATTTTGACCCAATTGTTTTCTGGTTCCGCCGGGATTTTCCATAGAAGTTTTAGTTGGAGTGCTTCATTCATGTCTCTGGTTTTCCGTAGTCCTAGTCCTCCTGCCGCTTTTGACTTACAAATTTTTTCTTCTAGGTCTCTTGCTCTAGGGGTATATTAAGAATTCCTTCTAGGTCTCTTGCTCTTGATCTGATGATTCTCGGTGAGGTTTGAAAAGACGATCTATGGTAGTTTACTTTTTGCCCGAAACATTTGCAGTAGTCTTCAATTATTTCTTTAACTTTTGTACAACTGCATTACTTCCTTTGGAAAATATTATTATATCGTCTGCAAAGGTTAGGAAATGGATGCAGGGTCCCGACTGACCAAATCTAAAGCCGACACTTTTGTGATTAGATTCTGCCTCCGCCGATAGAGCTAGGACTTCTGCACCTAGGAGGAAGAGAAAAGGGGAGAGGGGGTCCCCTTATCTCAAACCCCTCGTTGGCTTGAATAGGTCTGTTGGTCCATTGTTTGCTAATACAGAGAAAGATAATGTAGTCACACATTCCATAATTATATCTACAAATCTTTGATGGAATTCAAATCTTTGGAGGACTGATTTTGTAAATTGCCAATCTACTCTATCATATGTTTTTTCCATATCGAGTTTTATTGCAGTCCATCCCTTGAAACATTTTCTTGTGCGAAACGAGTGGAAGATTTCATGTGCTATAAGAATATTGTCTTGAATTGCTCTGTCAGATACGAAGGCTCCTTGTAATGGGTGTATAAGTTTTCCCATTAATATTTTTAACCGTTCAGTTATTATCTTGGAAATGATTTTATATAGGGTGGAACAGAGACGAATTGGTTGGTAATGTGTAGTCATAGAGGGATTGTCCTTTTTCGGTATTAGGGAAATGAAAGTGTGATTGATTTGTTTTAATAAGTTTCCAGAGTGGAAGAAGGCTTTTATGGCCCTAATTAAATCGGAGCCTATAATGTCCCAATATTGTTTTATAGAACTCCGCCGTCATACCATTTGGACCGGGAGATTTGTTGCTACTTAGTGGAAATAATGCTTTTTTGATTTCGATATTCGTTGGTTGTTGAGTCAGTAACCTGTTTTCTTCTTCTTTAATCACCGGGTTGATTACTACAAGATATTCTTCCAATTGGTGGGCCGAGTAATTTTGTTCCTTGCAAAACCTTTTTTCAAAGTCTTTTTGGATTTCCTTTTTAATATTTTTATCACCTATAATTTGCGTTCCTTCTGCTGATGTGATTGATCTAATTATTTTCCAATTTCTTCTACCAAAAGCTACTCTATGGAAATAGGATGAGTTAGTGTATACCAATTTCAAGTGTTTTGATTTAGCTCTTTGATTCCAATAGGTTTTATGGAAAAGGAGTAAATTTTTTCTTTTTGATACTAGGTTTTGCTCTTTAGTGAATGTACTTGGGTTTTGGTTTAGATCGGGAGCTGATTGTAACTCTAATAGGGCTTCGTCTACCTCTTGCAATTGTCGGAAGATATTTCCAAAAGTTTTCTTATTCCAGGCTTTAGCTTTATATTTGAGGATTTTTTTATGCACGATTTGGAACATGGCAGAACTAGCACATGAAGCTCTCCATGATTGTTTAACAATATTACGAAAGTCCATTCTCTGAAGCCATATGTTTTCAACTTTAAACGGTGGTGGTTTGAAGGAAGTGTTTTTGGATAGATTGATTGAGATTAGGCAGTGATCTGAGTCGGAGAATGAGCCATTTTTGGTTGCAAGGTCTAGAAACATGTCGATTATCTCATGATGTACAAAAACTCTATCAAGTTTTTCCTTGATATTATCTGGACCTTTTTGTTTGTTCCTCATATGTAAATGGGTTACCAAACGACGAGATATCCATCAGAGAGCATACATCTTTGAATGCCAAAATTCTTTGGAACCTTCCCGGTAACGTCTCTGCACCACCAGTTTTTTCCGAAAGTTGAGTAATTTCATTCAAGTCGCCCATAACTAAGTAGAGAATGTTACTTTGGGTGATCATTTGGGAGTGGTTTTTCCAAAAATCTTCTTTCTCTGAGAGATTGGGGGGCATATACAAAGAGCATTAGACATTCGAAAATTTCCTTTGTATTTTTGTATTTAACTCCAATAAATCTTGGGAGGTCGATTACCACTGAGATGATTTCGTTTAAAAACGAGTTTTCATTCCAAAGTAATGCAATGCCCCCAGCCCGTCCAGTAGCCGGTGACCAGCACATGTTCGTAAATCCAACGTTTTTCCATAGAGATTCCTTTGGTTCGTTTTCAGTTTTTGTTTCAGCTAGGATTAACATTTGTACATGATCTATTGTACGCCGTGTAAAGGCTCGGAATTTCAAATCCTAAATTTCTGGAAAAAAAAAGAAATAAAAAATGAACTTAAACAGAATTTAAAACTCATTTAGCGGATTCCGACCGAAATATAAAATTTGACGAATAATTTCCGTCGTTTTACCTTGAAAATTCAAAATAATTATTGGATGGCGATATTCTTTTCAATTTTAAAAATCTAATTGATCGAGAAAGCAAGATTCGGGAAAACTAATATTCCAAAAAATAATTGCGGGATTCAAAATTCTTGTGTTCCGAATTTATTTTCGGGTATTTGTTTAACCAATTCAACAAACAATCCCTACCCACTCCCATCACCAACCTGGAAGAGGATCCTCTCCTTATATTAGGAGCCTAATAAGTAAATCTCCATCGTCTAAAAAACTTAATGGTCTAGATTATACAATCTCGTTTTGATTTATTTTAAACAAAAAAAAAAAACAAATCCCCCTTTCTTCTCCTCCCCTCCATCTCATCAACCATAGTTACTTCTCTGTGCACCCACCGACCCACGTACTTTCTCCGCCTCCATCATCCAACTCGTACGAAGAAATGCAAAACAAAACCCAATTAAAAGAGTCAGGCACAAAGATACTTATATTTATTCATTTATGAAACTACAGATTCACGAAATAAATCAAATCAACACCCAAATTTAACCTTAATTATCACCAATCCTCCTCCATTAGGAATCTAGACACTGTTCACCTCATCGGAGACCTATTGCCGCGCGGCGTAACGAGGAGGACGAGAACGGTGACTCGATGAGCACCATGGATGTATCGAGAGCTCATTCAGCCTAGAAAAAAACCGAATTGAAAATCGTGATTGCGTTGAATGCATCAACTCCAATTTATTTTTATCCAACTGAATTCTATGTTGCGATTTTAATTTGAGTTGAAGTGGATGCATATATTAAACTCCAATTTTGATGTTTCTCTTCCAGTTTGTGTGGTTGTCGTCCGACTTATCTATCATCGCCGTCCCTCACTCGCTACCCTTAACTCATCACCACCATCACCCTTCTTTTTATCCAACTGAATTCTATGTTGCGATTTTAATTTGAGTTGAAGTGGATGCATATATTAAACTCCAATTTTGATGTTTCTCTTCCAGTTTGTGTGGTTGCCGTCCGGCTTATCTATCACCGTCGTCTCTCCCTCGCTACCCATAACTCATCACCACCATCGCCTGCTCCGCTGTCTACCACCATTGTCATAAGCGCATAGCCATTAAATCGGTAAGTGATCAATTAGACCATCGATTCAGATCCTCCGAGGACGGGAGTCGCCCCTGCGAGAACCGATGGCATCACCAGAAGCGTCGGTTTGTCATCGCCGACCACGATGACAACGAACTCTGGAACCATAACGTGCCGGTGAAATCCGCTCCCTTGACCGATTTCTCGGTGGATGCACTCACCGCGGTGGTGGCGGACAGTGGAGCAGGCGATGGTGGTGGTGGGTAGTGGGCAGCAAGTGGGCAGTGGGTTGTGTGTTAAAGATGGAGGCTGAGAAAAAAGAATAAGGATAGTAATTAATTATTTTTAAATTAATTAATTATAGTTTTTTAATCTTATCCGTTGATTTGGATCCGGATCCGGATCCATTCAGTGGGTTGTGTGTTAGGAGAGGATCCGGACCCATTCTCCTCTCCTTCTTTCCTTCATTTCCGCTCACCTGCTCCCTTTCACGTCTCCTCACCATCACCGTTCTGTTGAAAAAACATAAACTTAATTAATCTCTTAGGTTACTTCTTTCACATTGAGAGGTATGTTTCAAGTAGCTTTAAGTTTCCTACGTTTGTGAATTAAGTTGAAGGTTTAAAATCCTAGTTAATAACTCATAAGTTTACAAGAGTGTTTCATGTACTAGCATCCTATAAATAGGTCCCTTTTGTAAGCTTGAAAAGATATCAATAAAAGAGTGAAGAACACAAATAAAGAGTTAAACACATTTGAGAGCTATTTGAGCTTATTTTTCCTCTTCAAATTGTCTCTTCCGATATTATCTCCTCTTCAAATTCTATCAAATTGGTATCAGAGCTCGGTTATGGCTAATTCAAGTTTTTCGTTCCAATTTCCTCGTCTTACAAAAGAAAATTATGAGAATTCGTGTCTCCGCATGAAGGCACTTCTTGGTTCCCAAGATGTGTGGGAGATTGTCGAGAGAGGCTATGAGATACCTAAAGACGAAGCTTTGTTGACTCCCACCGAGAAGGAGATCCTTCAAAAGACCCGGAAGAAGGATCAACAAGCTCTCACTCTCATCCACCAATGTCTGGATGAGTCCATGTGTGAAAGAGTGGCCAATGAGACGACCGCCAAGCAAGCATGGGAAATCTTGAAAACCTCTAACCAAGGGGTTGACAAGGTGAAGAAGGTGCGCTTGCAATCTTTGCGAGGAGAATTGGAAGGTCTCCGAATGCAAGAGTCTGAATCGTTTGCGGATTTCTTTGCAAGATTGTTAGCCGTTGTCAACCAAATGAAGCAATACGGAGAAAGCATCAAGGATGCCCGAGTTGTTGAGAAGATACTTCGTTCGTTGCCAATGAAGTTCGATCATGTTGTAGTCGCCATCGAAGAGTCGAAAGACTTGGAGACTATGACGGTTGAAGAAGTCATGGGTTCTTTACAAGCCCGTGAGGAAAGGATCAAAAGCCGAAAAGACGAGGCAATAGAGCAAGTCTTAGCCACCAAGCACTCAACTCAAGAGAAAAGTGATGGCCAAGAGAAGTCTCAAAGAGGAAAAGGACGAGGACGTGGACATGGATCCTTTCGAGGAAGAGGAAGAGTCAGACCATCAAACCATGACTCCAATGATGGAGAAAGTGGTCAATCCTCGAGAGGACGAGGAAGAGGAAACTTTGGCAGACAAGATAGATCGAAAGTTCGATGCTATAATTGCCAAAGCTATGGGCATTACCCTCGAGATTGTTGGAGTGCTCCTAGCAATGTTGAGGAGAAGGCCAACTACGCGGATGATTCGAAAGTGAACGTTGCCACTTTGTTGCTAGCCTACCAAGGCGAGGACAAAGACAAGGACGTATGGTACCTTGACAATGCGGCGAGCAACCACATGTGTGGTGACAAGAAGAAATTTGTTGAGCTCGATGAGTCGATCACCGGAGGTGTTACATTTGGAGACAACTCCAAAGTTCCCATCAAGGGAAAAGGTACGATTCTGATTCGTATGAAAAATGGTGGTCATCAATTCATAAGCAATGTTTATTTTGTTCCTAACATGAAGAGCAACATCTTGAGTTTGGGACAACTTTTGGAGAAGAACTACGAGGTACACATGAAGAATCGTAGTCTCTTGCTCCAAGATGATCATCAGAACGTGATCGCCAAGGTGCCAATGACAAAGAATAGAATGTTCTTGTTGAATATTCAAACAAATGTCACCAAATGTCTCAAAGCTTGTGTAAATGAGACACCATGGATATGGCATCTAAGGCTTGGGCATGTGAACTTCGGGAGCATGAAGTTGATATCTCAAAGAAAGATGTTGAATGGCTTGCCTCAAATTGACCAACCAGATCAAATTTGTGAAGGGTGTCTTGTTGGAAAACAAGTCCGGAAAAGCTTTCCAAAAGAGAGCACTACAAGAGCAAATCAGCCACTTGAACTTGTCCATGCCGATGTTTGTGGACCAATAAAGTCAGCCTCGTTCGGTAGAAATCGGTACTTCCTGCTCTTCATTGATGATTTCAGTAGAAAGACCTGGGTTTATTTTCTGAAAGAAAAATCCCAAGTTTTTTCTATGTTCAAAAACTTTAAAGCTCTTGTGGAGAAACAAACTGGTCTTTATATCAAGTCTCTTAGAAATGATAGAGGTGGCGAGTTTACTTCTAACGAGTTCAATGAGTTCTGTGATTTGAATGGCATCAAAAGATTTCTGACAGTGCCAAGATCTCCTCAACAAAATGGCGTGGTTGAAAGAAAGAATCGGACCATTCTCAACATGGCCCGAAGCATGCTGATGACAAAGAAGATGCCGAAAGAGTTCTGGGCTGAGGCAGTTGACTGTTCGGTCTATCTAGCCAACCAAAGTCCAACGAAGAGCTTATCAGATCAAACTCCTCAAGAAGCATGGAGTGGAAGAAAGCCAAGTGCATCTCATTTGAGAGTGTTTGGGAGCATTGTCTATGTACATGTGTGATAATGCATATACTAGATAGGCATTATATGCATTTTTAGCTTAGATAGGTTGCATTTCTTTCGTTCTTTGTTACTAAATTGCATCTTATGATTATTCTAGAAGAGTTAGAATTCTGCGCAAATTTGTGGTTATCTTGCAGATCGAATCGGAACACATGTGGGAGATGCAATATCTTGAAGAGGAGTATAAAAGACATTGGAGAGAAGCAAGGAATGAAAAGAGCAAATCACCTCAAGAAGCTACTCTCAGAGAAGACAAGAAAACCCGCAAACAGGAATGCGGTGGCCGCCGCCAGGGCCGTATCTGCCGACAGCGTTTATACGCTGCGTTTTGTTTAAAATTAAACCCTAGAACCTATATTGTTATTTCATGGCCGACTTTATATGATACTTAAGGCCGCTTTTTAGTTATTTTTTGGATCACTTCTATTCTATTCTACCATTAGACACTTTAGAGATTTTGAACAATGTCTTCCATGAGGAACTAAATTCATCTATTCTGCCTGCAATTTGAAGCTTTATTCGGATTGATTGTGAGTTTCTAATTCTCGTTCTTGTTTCCTATATTTGAATGCTTCAACTTCTTTGTGCTTGATTGTCTATTGTTTTATTTTATCTAGCCCGCGCAACTAGTTAGAATCAATTCAATTGCTAAGGTTTTGTTGATTCCTGATTTTGAACCTTAACCTAAGTGGCAAACTTGTTCCCTTAGGGCTGACTGAACTAATTGAATAAGTAGGAAGTTAAATGTGTTGTTAAATCCTTCTTTAGGGACTGCAAATACCTTGGCTAATCTCTGAACTTAAAGCTATCAATTGGGTTAAATCCTTCTTTAGGCACTGTTCGATTGATAAGGGTTTCTAAGACTGATTGGACTAGTAACTATATTAGGCCGGGACAAGGGCATTCATAGGAAACTTAATAGGACGATAAGAAGTTACAAGGATCGCTTCAATCCAATAAAGTGAAAAATTGTAGGTAGAATTACTTCTCCAAATTGTCTAAAACCAATTCCTTAACTTTGCTTTATTTACTTCGCTCTGATAAAAGGCGAATCTTTCACACACAAAAACCCACCAAACTGGTTACTTTGATTGACACTTGAAGCATACTTGAGTTACAAATTTCCCTGTGGATCGACCTATTGCTTATTGCTATACTTGCTATAGGTTTGAGTTTTCTTTGGCGGAATCAACGATAGGTTTTCCCTCCATCAATGTGCCAGATCAGGTCAGAACGAAGCTTGAAGATAAAAGTAAGAAGCATGTCTTCATCAGCTATGACCAAAGATCGAAAGGCTACAAGCTCTATGATCCAGTGGCGAACAAGATTGTCATCAGCAGAGATGTTCAGTTCGATGAAAATGATGCATGGGATTGGAGCCTTGAAGACAGGGAGAGATATGATTTCTTTCCAACTCCTACCGAAGAAGAGCAAGGCGAAGATGTTTATCCAGAACCTAAAACGCCGTCTCTATCACCAGGCGTTCAAAGTTCACCATATTCTTCAAGGACATCAGCATCAGCATCATCCTATGAGAGCTCGAGTGAGAGACCTCCAAAAATGAGAAGCCTTGCAGAAAGTTAGCTGATTCTGAGCCCTGGATTTTCAGGAAGCAGTGAATGATGAAAAATGGAGAGTTGCTATGAATGAAGAGATCAAGTCGATCGAGAAGAATGGTACGTGGGCGCTGACAACTTTACCAAAAGGTGAAAAGCCCATTGGTCTGAAGTGGGTTTTCAAGGAGAAAAAGAATGCCTAAGGAAAGATCGAGAGGTACAAGGCAAGGTTGGTTGCCAAAGGCTACAGCCAACTTCCAGGGATCGATTACGGTGAGGTGTTTGCTCCAGTTGCTCGATTAGAGACTGTTCATTTGATGATTTCACTTGTTGCTCAGAGAAACTAGAAGGTTTACCAGATGGATGTGAAATCAGCATTTTTAAATGGAGTGCTTGAAGAGGATCTTTATGTTGAACAACCTCCTGGGTATCTCATCAAAGGCCATGAAGATAAGGAGCTGAAGTTGAAGAAAGCCTTGTATGGCTTAAAACAAGCCTTGTTTTAAGCCTTGTATGGCTTAAAACAAGCACCACAAGCAGGGAATAGCAGGATTGACAAGTATCTGCAGGACAACAGGTTTGTCAAATGCCCGAATGAGTATGCTCTCTATGCCAAGGTCTGTAAAAATGGTGATACTCTATTTGTTTGCTTATATGTTGATGATCTGATTTTCACAGGTAACAACCCGAGAATGTTTGGAGATTTCAAGCAAGCCATGATGAGAGAGTTTGAGATGACTGATCTTGGTCTCATGTCTTATTATCTCGGCATTGAGATTAAGCAATCAGATGCCGGGATCTTCATTTCCCAAGAAAGATTTGCTAATGAGATTCTGAAGAAGTTCAGAATGGATGGTTGCCAGCCCGTAAGTACACCAACGGATTGCGGGGTCAAGTTTTCAAAGTATGACGAAGGTGAGAAGGTTGATTCTACAACTTTCAAGAGCCTTGTTGGAAGCTTGAGATACTTGACATGCACTCGCCCAGACATTCTTTATGGAGTTGGGCTCGTGAGTCGGTACATGGAGACACCGACATCAACACATTTCAAAGCAGCAAAACGTATTCTTCAGTACATCAAAGGTACTATCAGTTATGGTTTGCTTTATTCTTCTTCAAATGAATATAAGCTTATGGGTTATAGTGATAGTGACTGGGCCGAAGATGTTGATGTTCGAAAGAGTACTTCTGGTTTCGTTTTCTTCATGGAAGATACTGCTTTCACTTGGAGTTCAAAGAAGCAGTCTATTGTTACTCTTTCTACTTGTGAAGCTGAGTATGTTGCTGCTACATCATGTGTTTGTCATGCTATCTGGTTGAGGAGATTGTTGGGAGATTTGCAGATGCCGAAACCACAAGCCGCAGAGATCCTTGTTCATAACAAGTCAGCCATTGCTTTGGCTAAGAATCCAGTGTTCCATGATCGCATCAAACACATTGACACGAGGTATCATTTCATCCGTGAATGTGTTTCCAGGAATGATATTGAAGTCAAGTACGTGAAGACTCAAGACCAAGTTGCAGATACTTTCACGAAGCCTCTGAAAGCTGAAACTTTCATCAAGTTGCGGTCGATGCTCGGAGTTACGAGAAATTAAGTTTAAGGGGGTATGTTGAAAAAACATAAACTTAATTAATCTCTTAGGTTACTTCTTTCACATTGAGAGGTATGTTTCAAGTAGCTTTAAGTTTCCTACGTTTGTGAATTAAGTTGAAGGTTTAAAATCCTAGTTAATAACTCATAAGTTTACAAGAGTCTTTCATGTACTAGCATCCTATAAATAGGTCCCTTTTGTAAGCTTGAAAAGATATCAATAAAAGAGTGAAGAACACAAATAAAGAGTTAAACACATTTGAGAGCTATTTGAGCTTACTTTTCCTCTTCAAATTGCCTCTTCTGATATTATCTCCTTTCAAATTCTATCACGTTCTCCATTGCAACAACAATACATCGCACCTCTGATGCCGCATCTTCAAACCACCACACACATCCCCTCCCTCCTCCTTTCTCGAAGAGCAGCAGCATCAGAATCTACCCACACTTCCTCCACCTCTCCTATTCAAGCGCAAACCACGTTCCGGTAAGCGATTCTCCTCCGTTTTTAATCGGAATTGTCCCTGAGCTCCTCCATCACACTTACCCACATCCGATGCAGGTCCTACAGGCCATTGCAAACCTCCGACGATGCCCAATAATCCGATCGAGAGCTCCGCAGTCGCGAACACCTCGGTGAGCTTCAGCCGTTTCTTTCCTTCCTTGTTTCGATTTCGTGCTTTATTCCATTGTTATATTAGTCGGGAGTTAGTGAGGGCTGAGTGCGGGATGATCGGGCAAGCTCGAGAGCTCCGGCGAGCTCGAGAGAGGTCCAGCAAAGTGAGTGACCGATCGGCGACGAGCGAGGTCGAGGGAGGCTATGCAACGAGCTGTGTAAGGGCGGGACACCGAGAGTGCGAGCGAGGTGAGGATGAGGGAGCTGCGAGAGCTGCGAGGATGGGCGCGAGCAAGGTCGAGCAGGAGGTTCTCTTCCGAACTAAGCAATGGTGCCGGCGGCGGCGGGAATCTTCAATTTGAAATGAAGAAGAAGGCGTTACTTGTGGGCTCCACCGCCTTGATATATTATATAGATTGTTTTAATACTTAAACCGAGTTGGGATTTGTGGGTTCGGTTCGGTTCGGGTTTATCGGTATATAATTAATTAATTAATGGTATTTAAAATAAAATATAATATTATTAGGGGTTTAAAGTATAACATTATTTGGACTTGAAGTTTTTTTTTAAAAAAGAATATAGAAAAGAGTTTCAGGGTCGGAAAGTGATTTAATAAATAAATTGAAAAAGGAATTTTGTGAGTATTTTCAAGGGTCGAAATTCATAACTATTTGACTCAGATTTTGAAACGGTTTTGGAACAAATCTGGGAATTAGACTTATTCGATGACTAACTAGTATGATAATATGATCGTTTGACTAACGGTGTGATAGTTGTGACTAATAGCATGACTTTTGTTGAATTATTATAAGGGATTAAATGTTGGATAATTATGACAAGGTAGTAGGATTTTATATCACACAAATTATGTCTTATGATTTTGATGAACCGTTGAAGTATATGTGGAAATGATGTATATGAACATGCGGAATTGGTTGAATGATTTATGGAGAACGATGTGATCTTGTGGAGCGGATGATGCGATGAAATGATTTTCATAATGTGTACTTGTTCTAATTCTATTGATTGAGGTGTGCTTGAGTGCTTAAGAGTTGGATGTAGACTTATGTATATTTCATTATGTACTAGGTGATACTCTGTGATCGGGACTACTGTGTGTTGGATCCTTCTTTTGCTTATCTTCTAGCCAGGTAAGTCTCTTCGGAGCTTACTTAGATTGAAATAGAGATATTCCCTACTTTAGGTGCATGATATACTAGGTGCTTACATTCATGATCGGCATGCCATGTAGTACCATGCTAGGTTGCATTTACCGTTGAGCATTCTATTTCTTTATGCGTATGTAAACAGAACTACCATTATCTGTGAAGTAACTAGAGTCTTTTCTAGGGTCCTAGGACGACCAAGTCCCATCGAGTCCCATCCCGAGTCAATCGAGTCATATGGAACTTCCTTTACTTATATTACGAGCATGATTGCAAAAGCTGCATGCGGGCTTTATTGTATGGTAGGTTGGGCATGCGTGCTGCCGGATTATTATGGAATGTATTCACGAGCTGGTCAGTCTCTGCCCTATCGGAAAGGGGTGGAGGTAGGAGAGGGATATACCACTTGGTATTCTATGTTACGGCCTTATTATATTTATGCACTTGATCGTAGGAGGATGTTGGTGTGTTAATATTCCGCCTTGCATCTAGAAGCATCTTTATTAGGTATAGCGTATATGTGTGCTTAGGGCCGGGATGCAGAGCCAAAGTGGGCATCGATCTGATCCCGCTCACTATCAATTTTTTTAGGTATCTGTTATGCTTACTTCTATTGATGCTGACTTGGCTGCATGACCGCGGGGTCTAACATGGCGGAAAGAGAGAGTTGAGAGTCTGATTTTACCAATTTAATTACAGTTCGGATTTGAATGTTGCTCATGTTTTGACCCGGCTCTGCTGTGGCACCCCTTTTGTATTATACTTTACTTCCGCTTTTTGTATGACCATGAGTTTTCCACACTTAGACTTACGAGAGGTACATGGGACTTCCCCGGGGATTCCATCGATCCCTTCGAATTTTGGGTATGAAATCCAACTTCCAAAGCGAAATTGTTGATTTCAAACCTTCAATCTGTACTCGGGGCGCAAGACCCTAACGAGGGGTTTCATCCCTCGAAACGTAACCCGAAAATTATAATCTCGGGCCGTTACACGTCGCATATTGATATTTGTCCAAAAGGTTATCTTTCCTATACCTCTACAGTTCCAATATCAAATAATCATAACCACCTTGTTCTGGTATGGGTAAGCGAATGGTGATCCCACCCATACCAACACATTTTCTCTTTAATAATTTCTCCTGGCTTTTTTATATTTAGTTCTTGACCATCTTTTTTCAGCTTGGGATATTTCCGTAAATACGCGCTCTTAGGAGAGTGGTTTGTGTTCATGTGTCTATTGATCTTTTTGGAGTTTCTGGTGCAAAGAGCATCTAAAACCCATATATTGTACATCAGCCAATACGACAAGTTTTGAATCAAAGATTCACAAGCTATCCACCATTGAAACCCAAGTAGGAGAGGGATACATCGCCAATACCAAGGTGGAATAGACCAATTGTGATTGTCTTGGAGGAAGATTTGTGGAGGGGGTGTGTTCATGACAGTTTTGTGTTAGGAACTTGGGAGGGGGTGTCTATTGAGTTTGTTTGTAAGGGGAGTTAGGCACATCTTGAGAACAAGACTCCAACCGAAAATGATTCGGGAGGAGAGTCTCATAATTAGGCAAATTTTGATCAGTGAGTTATTATAATGATTAAAGAGATGGAGGTAATGGTTGATTAAACATACTATCTTATGAGGGTTGTTATGGAAGGGGATCGCCAAAGTCCACATGGGATGCAGCAGATCAGTTCGATGCTCGGGAGCTACAACTTTAATGAAAGACTTTGTGTTAGGAGCATGATTCCCAATGAAAGACTTTGTGTTAGGAGCATGGTCACTAGTTGAATGGATGCCCAAATATGGTCTTTCAATAGTAATTTTCATATTGCAGTGATCTTCCCTGTTCCATCTATTACACGTGTTGGGCACTTTGGGAGGGGAGGAAACCAGGAAGGCGATGGATAAACAAAACCCAATAGGTTTGTTATTACACCAGCTTCCTTCATAAACACCCCCGAGCTTCCTAAATTCATGGTTTTTCAGTTTGGAAGTGCATGGAGGTATCAAGAAGCAATCTTTTTTCGAGAGGTGATGCTGAGCAATTTTCGTGGAGGAATTCCTAATCCTAGTATTTATGTTTCTCCTAGCAAACCATTCATGACCAGCTGAGAAGCATGAATAGAAGCAAGGAGCCACGTTTGGTGCTGTAGCCCAGAAACAGTGGGAGATTAATAGAGATTTCTTTCAACGAGCAACTAGTAGATCAACAATCAGACAGATATTCTTCCTTGGACATATTATAAACCAGTGAGCATAGTTTAGGAGCCAACCTACCATAGTCGATTTAATACATTATAAACCCAACTAGTTTATCAAGGGGAGGGTTACCCAACATTTTATGGTATATTACTTGGAAGGTTATGCATGTGATTTCTCCTCCATCATTGGAGCGGAAAACCCCCTCAGGGATTTTGTTCTCAGCATTATTGTTACTGCCCAAGCGAGGAATGAATGACAGTGGACAAGCAAGGGAAGTTGTCCTCAACATTAGACTCCAAATGGCTCGGATAGCCCAACTCAAATCCATACGTCAAGTGTTTGACACAAGATCAAAGGTGAGGGAGATGATCAGCCAATTACAACACTTATACAAACATAGACACCACCTCCAAATAATATATACCCAACAAGTATTAGTTGAATATAAAAAATTCACACTCAAATCCACTTCATAGTGACTAAAACATCCAAGAACGTTCACAAACCCATACACAAAGATTTTCCAAAAAATACAAGGATACCCACTACCTATCTCCACCTTATGATATCGATATTCACTCAACAAAAGTTTCTAGAAAATTGATTTATTCGCTTCAAAAACTACCGATCTAACATGTCTCCACCGAATGCGAGAGGTAAATTTCATGTGTTCCTTATACAGGAGAGAATTATGGTTGTGCATTAAATGATTAACATAAGATTCCTGGATAAAACATACATCTTTCATAGAGACTCCATCTTCAAGAACATTGCATAAATGGAAGACCGAAGAAGGCCTCCTGGCTCTTCCTAAGATTAATATATCAAATCCTAAACTGCCCACATCTATCTTACATGACACCTTTATTATTCCTAAACTAGATGTTGCATTACTTAAACCAAAACAGTACCTCCAAATAAAATTATTCCGATCAGCTATGCACTTGAAAAAAATTCTTCCGCCAAAGATTTGAATTAGAAAGACCATAAACGCGGGAATTTGTTGAATCACAAATGAATGAATGATTGCATAGAAGAGGTGAAACACAACCGAGCGAACTTAACTTCCCAACCAGCTTGTATCTCTTGTAGCATTTGGATGTCAATCTTGGACTTCTGCAAGATATTTTCAAACATTTTTTGTCTATCTTTTGGCAAACCAACCGATGAGGCCGAAAGCCCATCAGAAGGTAAACCAGAAGAAGATGTTTTGGGGGGAGTTGTTTGCTGGAGGCACGAGAGACTCAACCTCCATAGTTTTTTCTCCTTTGTCCTTAGAAGAGGACGTCGTTTCAGCAAAGAAAGCAGAATGATGGTAAGAGGTTGAAAGCAAGATAGTGATTCTAAGAACAAGAGAGTGAAGGAGGGTGTGAAGAAGAAATTTGCACCAAGTCTTCCTTAAAAAGATGTGAAGAGGATGGGAGAGAGAGCCAGAATCGCTGACCGTTGAAAATCCATACCTAACAACCGACGCCGTGGAGTAGTGGAAAATTATACGGCTCAGATCACCGATCGATCGACGAGCCCCAATCCTCCACCAAATCTCTGCAGGTCGAACCCCAACAACCCCAGGGTGAGACCATGGGAGAGGCCGAGTACTCATACCCCTATCCCAAATAGACAGACGAGCCTCCGAAACAACGATTGATCGACTCCAGGACGCCGGGTCGTACATCTCCTCACAAATGCACAATGTTCAACACCAAACACTCCATGGTGAGAATTCCACCCCAACAAGCCATTGACAGACCAGTAAATTTGTAATAGGCGACGAGATCTTACACTGGGATATCCTTTTACTTTCTTGGTTTTGAGCCTGGTGTGGATCTAAGAGTGGAGAGTCATTTGAAGGCCTCGACGACGGCGCCAAGCCAAATACAGGCGACAGAGGGGAGTCGTGCTCGAGAGAGGAGGAGACCGCGAGGGAGGCGCGGAAACCGTCAACTAGAAGAGGTAGAAGAAGAACGCTCGTACGCAGACCACCTGCACCACCACTAGCCCACAATAGCCGCTGCACCACCCGAAATCGCCGCCAACACCCCCGGATTGGAGCCCCTTTCTTCCTTTTCTTTAAATTTCGATCACCTTTTTCGCTCTTCACCCGCTTTGTTTCCATTTTGTTGGGCAATTGGGGCTCTCTCTCGCTTCTTTTACCATGTGTAATAGTTCTTAGAAGACAGATCTGGGAAATTATTGTATGGATCTTACGATTTGGGAGTGGAAGGTTTTTACTCAGATTTTGTTTGAGAGTTTGGGCTCGATTTTGGTAGGCATAGGTGGTTTGGGGCAGACCTTTATAGGTGGTTCTGGTTGGTGGTGGTACTTGTCAGGGTGGTTGAGCGGGACTAGTCGTGATGGCGACGGGTTTGGGGCTAGGGTTTTTTCCCTGAGGTTGTGTAGTGGGAAGAGAGGATTTGGGGCTAGGGTTTTGTTTGAGTGTACTTCTCTTAATCTATATGTATTACACATTGAGATGCACCATGGAGATAGATTATAAAAATCATGATAATTTCTCCACCTTGATCGTTGATCAATCAATTGATGAAAATGAAAATTTTATTACTCATGAAGATACCTTACCTAATCAAAAGTTAAAGCCAAGATGAAGAAAGCTAAAAGAGACGATTGTGGACAATTCAAGGTAAGTTCATGATCGACTCTTAATTAATTGTTTAGAAATTTATTTTGTTTTTGATGATGTTGTTACTATATTTTGTTAGTGCAAGTGCATCTCGCTTCAAGTGGAGGAGTATGATGTAGGAGGATTTTAATTAGGATGAAATTAGGGTTTTCTATTATTTTTTTTAGGATTTTAGGTATTTTAGGCATTTATTTCTTTTGTTTTCTACATTTTATCTTTTCTTAAGATAGATTTTAGTTTGTCTTGACGCCTAAGTTTTGATTTTTATCTTCTAGGATTCTTTTCTACCTTTTTAGGGTTTGTTTCCTATATAAACACATGTAGGCTTGAATCATGCATAATTATTATTCATATTTCAATTAAAACTTTTAGAGAATTTTCTCTTTTATCTCCTTATTGGATTTCAAGCCCCTTTCTGGTGAATCTCAGACATATTTCCTAGGATTTTTGTCGCTTGCGAACCCTTTATTATCAAAGGCTCGCGCTTGCGTGCCTTCCACGACTTCCTCTTCCGCCATTTTCGGCACATAAGTTTTATTGTGGGAGCCATACACAAGCTGTCATTTGAGAAAACCATTTGGCAACAAATCAATATTGTGGCTTCTTGAAGCTGTATAAAATTCCGATTGAAGTACTTGTTGGAAAACTATTTTAAGTGAATACAACTTCCGTGAAGAACGCTTTAGTCAAATCAACCTTGAAGATAAATCTCGTTCTTTACAGCACCCCTAAAGCTGGACAAATTTTCAACACTTTAATTTTGTTCCATATTGATTATAAACACATGTATGGAGACAATATTAAAATCCTGTGTGTAAGTGTGTTTCATTTTTAATCAAGTTGAGTTGAGTTAAAGTTTGAGTCACTAATATCTTCATTTGATTTCGGGCTAAGGAATGAGGCCAAACATGAAGTAAACAAGAAAAGTATGATAATAAAATATTGGGTGAGTGAGAATGGGAGGAGTGAAGTTAGTATGAAAGTTACTAACTCTAATGGAAAATTAATGGAAGTGGCGGCTAATGAAGTAGGAAGCAAACAAGAAAAGTATGATAATAAAATATTGTGGCAAATGGGGAGCATTTAAAGAAGGGTGAGAGGCCGGTTCATTTAATGCAAAATAAAGAGATAAAAATAAATACTACGTAGTACTGTACAAAGAAGCACATGAAGCAAGCTTCCATGACAAATGTGGGGTTGTTACGTTGGGATCTGTTGAGCTCGGTTCTCCTTCCCATTTGTCTCCGGTAAAATTGACAAGCGACAAGAAAGTGCTTCGTAGCATCCCAGCAAAAGCACAATAAGCAAAGTAGGAGGGCGGCTACGGTGGCTCTAAGTGCTATCCTAGCCTTGCAAAATCATGATGAGGATTTGAAATCCCATAAATAATATTGTATTGTGTCATTGTACTTTCTTTGCTTTTGTACTCAAATATGGTTATCATGTTGTGAGCATTTAGGATCTTATGCTATCTTTCAAAGTAAACTCATTTTGTATGATTAATGTGTATTTTGTAAGATTAATTAGAAATCCATAATAAATCTTGCAATCCAAGAGAGTGCACAAGCGCATAATTAGGACTTGTGTAAGTCACATTTGTCTATTATGTGTCAATTTAAGACAGCTCAACAAGTCTCAATTGTGTCTAGTCAATCTTGTGGACTGACGCATAATTAAAACGCGATGTAGGGGTTGAGATAGTAGGCTGGAGCTTGAGGGTTTCATTGTCGATTTAAGATAACTCATATTGTAAACCTTTGTTACTATATAGAATTTGAATGAGCTATGAGTATGCTCTTATTTCAGCTTGGTTTAATAAAGTTTGGATTACAAACTCTAAATTCAAAATCTCTTGCCTTTTGTTTTTTCTCTATATGTATACATATGTGTTTGTGAAATTAGTATGTTGTCAATGTAAACTCTATGAAATAACATCTAAGTCTTTTCAACAAATAAAAAATAGAGCAAATAGCATTCAATATACCAATTTGTCTAGCCATTTGCAAAACTAATCCCCCTTCCTAAAAATTTGCAAAAGTAGCCATGACCCCAATTATTTTGCAAAACTAGCCGGTGGGTGGGCAAAGGAGAGAGGGGGAGGAAAAGAGAAAGGAGACCTTCAAGAGAGAGAGAGAGAGAGAGAGAGAGAGAGAGAACATTACATAAAAAAGGGAGAGAGAACATTAAATGCAGATATGAGAGAAGGAAAACCAACTTTTCGCAGAAGAGAGAGGTAGAGGAGAGAGGGAAAGTGAAAGTGATATCATTGAAGAAGAATCAGAAATACGGACAACCTAATGATCAGTTGCATGCCAACCAATACAAAATACGTGCCAGCAACTTAATATTGTGTGTCGATCGAACGCTAAACTGTGCTAGCAATTTAAGATTCTTCATCGTATGATTCGTGGACTTCATGGATTTGTTAGCAATTCGTAGGCATAGAAATATTATTGGCATGAGATTATTATTTTTGGCACAAGTTTAGATCGATGTTGATGGTACGTAAAACATAATAACTGATACATTATTTTTATCCAGCACGTAAAACAAATACTGTAAGCTTTCTTACCCATTTTCGTTAATATATGCTTTTTGGATTTGGCACGTGTCACCCTTTGCGTGGCATGTAATAATCAGTTGTTGTCCTGATGTCATCATAGTTTGCATTATTTAGAACATGCATTTAGCATAGGTTTGTGTTATTTCTCATGTGTTTTAAGTGTTTTTAGAGGTCTTTCGTTTAGTTTCTAGGATAGAGATCTACTGTCTTTATGGTGGTGTTTTCAGGAGTTTTCGGGAGCTAAGCGGAGATTGCTAGAGGAAATGTGAGATGGGTACAGAAGCTAAGAAGAGCCGAGCGGAAATCATATAGGAGGAACGAGGATAAAATGCGAAGAAGCAAAAGCATAAGGAGCAAGATGGTCGTGCATCATAGGCTTCACATCAGAACACATGTGCACGGGCGTGCACCTTGGCCGCACGGGCGTGCAGAAGCTCGATCAAAGAAAAAGACATCAGAACACATGTGCACGGGCGTGCACCTAGGCCGCGCGGGCGTGCACCCTTCAGCTCGGACAGATTCGGCTGATTTCGATCCGGTTGCTTTTGATATTATTTTATTATTATTTTAGGGGTTTAATAATATTATATTAGCGGATGTCCCGGACTATTTAAGGGGCAGAAACACATCTTTAAAAGGGTCGGAAAAACCCTCGTTTGGACGGTCTCTTTGGAAGATCCTTTGTTGAGTTAGATTGAGAGAATTTTAGACAGATTTGCTTGGAGATTGCATTGTTTCAATTCAAGATTGGTATTTCCCCTTTAGTCTTTACTTTTCTATCTATTTCCATGTTTCAATTTAGTTATTTGATGATGAATTCTTCCATGCTTGGCTAAATTCTCCGTTCTAGGGTTAGGGTGAACCCGACAATGTCGCAATTTGTTTGATTTCGATGGTTGCTTGAACTTTATCTGAATTCTATGAATTGATTTGATCCTAGTTGCTTTACCTAATTGATGTCAATCGATTAGAATCCTTTTTAGATTCGAGATGCTACCGCTGAGAATTGAAATTGGATACTTGGGTGGATTTTATGAACCCGAAAGGGGAATTGTGTCTATTGGAACCATAGGATTGAACTTGAAGAATCAACAATTGTTATTGTGACATTTAAACGATTGTTGAGGACTCTTAAGGATTAATAAATTATCGTAGATTCTTAGGTTTGAATCGGTTAGACGGAACACGACAGCGAAAGTTTAATTGATTTTCTCCTAAGGTCTATAAAGAACTTAAAGGGTCTAGATTTTGTTAATTTAGACACAATCGCTGCAACATGCGACAGCTGAGTAGTGATGACTTTAGATAATTTACCTTCAATTGGACATATTAAGAAGATGAAGTTCGAGTGAACATCGAGTTGAATTCTTTGTGGCATTGTCGTCGGAAACCTTAACCCTGGAATTATTTCTCATATATATTTTCTTCATAATCTTGCTTGTTTGTCTTAGTTTAGTTGAAAAACCAAATCCCTCTTTCTTGGCTTAGCTTATTAGTTCTAGATAACAATTGATACAGATTTAATCCCCGTGATCGATACCCGTATACTGCAATTGATCTCGTATTCTTGCATGGTTGGTTCAGGCTACACTATTCTTGTGTTGGTTTAGACCACATCAAGTTTTGGCGCCGTTGCCGGGGATCTTTGATAGTATTGATTGTTTCTACGGACTAGTTCTGCTAGGCCTTTTTATTTGTTTTGATTTGTTTCTTGCTTGTTGGTGATTTCAGGTGACTCTTGAAGCCTATGCGAAGAGGATTACGTTCTAGCAAACTCAACGATTACGATCCCGAGCCTGAACGTACTTTTCATAGGAGACTAAGAGAAAATCTTGTGATTGCTAGACAAGAAATGGCGGAAGATAACGATGATGTTGCTCAGCTGCGCCAACAGTTGAATGATCTTACTGCCCAACTCCAACATGAACGTGATAATCAAGGGCAAGGTGTGCAGGCGCTTGAGTATGCTCCCCAAACTTTTGGGGACTATATGATGCCGCCATGCACTGGTCCACTTTCTGGTGTGGTCCTCCCTGAGTTGCAAGCTCGTAACTTCGAGTTAAAGTCTGGACTGCTGAATTTGATCCAGTCTAATCAGTTTGGTGGATCGCCATCAGAAGATCCTCACCAACACATGGAGACGTTCCTCGATCTAATGAGCACGGTGCATATGGAGAACGTTTCTCAGGAGGCCATCCGTCTATATGCATTCCGTTTCTCTCTTCACGGGAAGGCTAAAGCTTGGTATAGATCCTTACCTGAGAACTCCATTACAACATGGAACCAACTATATGAGGTATTCATGAGCAAATAATTTCCACCCAAGAAGATATCTGAGATGAGGGCGAAGATCAATGCCTTCACTATGCAACATGGAGAGACCTATTATGAAGCTTGGGAGAGGTTCAAGGATCTGCTGATTCAGTGCCCACATCACGGGCAAACCAAGTATGTTCTCCTTCAAATCTTCTATCAAGGAGTTGATGATGCTACTAGACTGCTTATAGACACCTCTTCTAATGGAGAATTTATGGAGATGAGTTTAGATGATGCTTGGGCTTTGATTGAGAAGACTGCTCTTCATGCTGCGAGGTACTCTAATCCTCGCTCTTCTATTTCTGCTACAAAGAGGTTTGCAGGTCTCTATGAGGTTGATGCTGAAACTCACAAGTCAGCCCAGATGGAAGCTCTACAGCGTGACATTGCGTTATTAAAAAAGGAGTTTCTTACTAAGTCGCTCTCATCTAGTGCGGCAGGGGTGCCTCCCCCTGTTGTTGAATGTCAATATTGTGGTATGCTGAACCACACATTATCCAGTTGCCCTGCTTTTCTAGAAACACAATCGGGCACGGCTCAAGGGGAGGTAAACTTCACTAGAGACAACTACAGAAACCCCAGGAATGACCCATTCTCCTCTACTTACAATCCTGGTTGGAGGAATCACCCGAACTTCAGGTATGGGAACAATTCTAATGTGCAGAATCCACAGTCATTCCAGAACCAAGCATCATATGGAAATGGAGTCCCACCTGGATTTCATAATGCACCAAATCAGGGATATCAGAATAGGGCGAATCAGCCTCCGCCCGTGGCTCCTAAGAAATCACCTGAACTTATTGCTATTGAGAATCTGGTTTCTGAATTCAAAGCTATGGGTACCAAGATACAAATGATTGAGCAAGAACAAAAGATTCAAGATAATTAGTTGGCTCAACAGGCTGTCAATGCTCCTAGACCGTCAGGTCAACTTCTAGGCAAACCGGATGAGAATCCAAAAGGACAAATTTCTGTTGTGTCTTTGAGGAATGGTAAACAGTTAGAGGAGGTAAAGAAGCATGCACCTCCTAAAGCGAAAGGGCAAGCTTCTCCACCATGGGTTGAGACTGAGGCAACAGATGAGCCTGAGAAGGACACGGTATATGTTCCCCCACCACCATATCAGCCTCCTCTTCCGTTCCCACAAAAGAAGAATCGGGCTATGCTGGAGAAGAAGTTTGGGAATTTTGTAGAGATCTTGAAGCAGCTGCATATAAATATCCCATTTACCGAAGCTCTCAAGGAGATGCCGACATATGTCAAGTTCTTGAAGGAGATCCTCTCCAACAAGAGGAAGCTTGATGAATGCCAGACAATAGTTCTTAGTAAGGAGTGCAGCGCTTTGATCCAAAACAAGCTACCACGTAAGCTCGATGATCCAAGTAGTTTCTGTGTCCCTATTAACTTTGGCAATCAGTATGATTATAATGCTCTTTGTGATTTGGGAGCTAGTGTAAGCTTGCTCCCTCTCTCAATTTGCAATAAGCTTGATTCAGGAGAGCTTAGGCCAGTGAGGATGCAACTATTTATGGCTAACAGGTCTATTGCCCACCCGCTGGTATTTTAGAGGATATCCCTATTAGAGTGGGAAAATTCTTTATGCCAGTAGACTTTGTAGTGTTGGATATGGATGCGAATATGTTTGTCCCTATTATTCTTGGAAGGCCTTTCTTGGCCACTGCAGGTACTGTGATTGATGTAAGAAAGGGGACTCTCTCCTTCGACATTGGAGATGAGAAAATAGAATTTAACCTTCCTAAAGCTATGAAAACCCCTTCTTTTGAGAATGATTATTTCAGGGAAGATGCGATGGAAAGGACAACCCAGGAGCAAATGATGTCTATTGTCATTAGGGACCCCTTGGAGCTTTGCTTGACTACTAGTGTGATGACGAGGGGAGAAAGTCCACCACTTGCTGAAGTTGTTGCTAATTTGGAGTTGTCACCGGAAGCTCCTACCTTCCCTAAGTCCAGGGTCGATCTTCTAACCACGGATGATGTTCCTGAAACGCCTAAGCTAGAGATGAAGCCACTCCCATCTTCTTTGAGGTATGAATTCCTTGGACCCAACTCTACTTGGCCTGTGATTGTGAATGCTAATTTGAGTGATGATCAAGTTGAGAAGCTTTTAATTGTCATTCGAAAACATAAAAAGGCCATAGGGTATTCAATAGATGATTTGAAAGGAATTTCACCTTCTTTATGCATGCATCGTATTTTCATGGAAGACGACCACAAACCCACCATAGAACACCAAAGGAGACTTAACCCAAACATGAAAGAGGTAGTGAAAAAAGAAGTCTTGAAATTGTTAGATGCAGGGATTATTTTTCCTATTTCCGATAGCAAGTGGGTAAGTCCGGTTTACGTTGTGCCTAAGAAGGGTGGGTTAACAGTTGTAAGAAATGAAAATAATGAATTAATT
Source organism: Persicaria tinctoria (assembly GCA_037127255.1). Lineage (NCBI taxonomy): Eukaryota > Viridiplantae > Streptophyta > Magnoliopsida > Caryophyllales > Polygonaceae > Persicaria > Persicaria tinctoria. Next base: position 20,413,247 of record JBANSL010000017.1, read on the forward strand.
CCCACTAGAACGGTCACCGGGTGGAGAATGTGCATAGACTATAGAAAGTTGAACACCGCCACTAGGAAAGACCACTTCCCTCTTCCATTTATTGATCAAGTGCTAGAAAGGTTGGCTAAGCATTCATACTTTTGCTATCTAGATGGGTATAGTGGGTTTTGGCAAATTCTCATTCATCCCGATGACCAGGAAAAGACTACATTCACTTGCCCTTATGGCACCTTTGCATACAGAAGGCTGCCTTTTGGTTTATGTAATGCTCCTACAACTTTTCAACGATGCATGATGGCCATATTTTCTGATATGATTGAGGAGATTGTGGAGGTGTTTATGGACGATTTCTCCGTCTATGGCACTACTTTTGATGCTTGTTTGTCTAATCTTGAAAGAGTTTTAATGAGGTGTGAAGAGACTAATCTTGTGCTGAATTGGGAAAAATGTCATTTCATGGTTAATGAAGGAATTGTGCTAGGACATTTAGTCTCTAATAGAGGAATTGAGGTGGATAAAGCTAACATTGAGATAATTGAGAAAATGCCACCTCTTACCTCTATAAAAGTGATTAGAAGTTTTCTAGGACATGCTGGTTTTTATAGAAGATTCATCAAGGATTTTTCTAAAATCACCAAGCCTTTGACTAACCTGTTGCTGAAGGATGAAGCCTTCGATTTTTCCACAGATTGTCTTGAGTCTTTTTGCAGGTTAAAACAAGCATTAGTGTCAGCCCCCATCATGCAATCACCGGATTGGGATCTCCCTTTCGAAATTATTTGTGATGCAAGTGATTTTGTCGTGGGCGTTGTACTTGGGAAAAGAAGGGATAAGAAGCTTCATGTTGTTTACTACGCTAGCAAGACACTTGATGAGGCTCAGATGAACTACACCACAACGAAAAAGGAGTTGCTTGCAGTGGTGTTTGCCTTTGAGAAGTTTCGGTCATACCTGGTAGGTTCTAAGGTAATTGTCTTTACTGACCATGTTGTTGTGCGTTACTTGATGCAGAAAAAGGATGCGAAACCACGCCTCATCTGTTGGATTCTGTTGCTGCAAGAGTTTGACTTGGAAATTAGGGACAAGAAAGGGGCTGAGAATGTTGTTGCTAATCACCTTTCTAGGCTTCCTCCAAAGCAGATTGAGAAGGGAAAAGAAGGATTGCTAGTTGATGATTCTTTCCCAGATGACCACTTGTTCCAAGCCACAACCTCGACCGTCTCTCATGTCATGGAAGAGCTCCTAAACTCCTCCATTGAGGGGTTTTCTTGGTATGCTGATTTTGTGAACTACCTAGTTTGCAACGAGTTGCCCCCTGGTTTGTCATTCCACCAGAGGAAGAAATTCCTCCATGATGTGCAACAATATTATTGGGATGAACTGCTGCTCTTCAAGCTAGGCAATGATGGGATTTATAGACGGTGTGTCCCGGATGATGAGATTGAAGGTGTGATTAAGCATTGTCATAACTTGCCTGCTGGAGGACATGCTAAAGCTTTCAAGACTACCGCCAAGATCTTCCAATCCGGTTTCTTTTGGCCCACCATGTTTAAGGATGTGCAGAGATATGTAACTTCTTGTGATGAATGTCAATGTTCAGGGAACATATCTTGGAGGAATGAAATGCCACTCACCAAATTCCAACAGGTGGAACTTTTTGATATGTGGGGAATTGATTTCATGGGTCCTTTCCCGAATTCTGGAGTCTGCAAGTACATCTTGGTTGCTGTAGATTATGTGTCGAAGTGGGTGGAAGCAATCGTCACACCTACTAATGACTCTAAAGTGGTAGCAAAGTTCTTGAAGTCTACCATCTTTCCAAGGTTTGGGGTTCCACGAGTGCTTATTAGTGATGGAGGATCACACTTTATTCAGCGGAAGTTTGAAGCACTTTTGAAGAAGTATGGGGTGAACCACCGCATTGCTACTCCATATCACCCCCAAACAAGTGGTCAGGTCGAGGTCTCCAATAGAGAAATCAAGAGTATTTTGGAGAAAACGGTTTCTCGAACAAGGAAAGATTGGGCACAAAAGCTTGATGATGCTCTGTGGGCATACAGAACGGCGTACAAGACCCCCTTGGGCACTACACCGTACTGGCTTGTATATGGGAAATCTTGTCATTTACCGGTTGAGTTGGAGCATAAGGCATTTTGGGCTATTAAGGCGCTGAACTACGACTTCAAAGAAGCCGGTGAGAAGAGAATGCTACAACTTCATGAGCTTGAGGAGTTGAGACTTGAGGCATATGAGAATGCCCGGATTTACAAGGAGAGAACAAAGCGATGGCATGACAAGAGAATTGTCCCTAAAGACATTTTTGAAGGTGATTTGGTTTTGCTCTATAATTCTCGCCTAAAGCTATTTCCGAGTAAGTTGAAATCTCGATGGACTGGTCCTTTTGAAGTCCGAAAAGTTCATCCTCACGGTGCAATAACAATTTGGAACGAAAAGTGGGGTGAATTCAAGGTGAATGGACATCGTTTGTGTTATTTCTCATGTGTTTTAAGTGTTTTTAGAGGTCTTTCGTTTAGTTTCTAGGATAGAGATCTATTGTCTTTATGGTGGTGTTTTCAGGAGTTTTTGGGAGCTAAGAAGAGATTGCTAGAGGAAATGTGAGATGGGTACAGAAGCTAAGAAGAGCCGAGCGGAAATCATATAGGAGGAACGAGGATAAAAGGCGAAGAAGCAAAAGCATAAGGAGCAAGGTGGTCGTGCATCATAGGCTTCACATTAGAACACATGTGCACGGGCGTGCACCTTGGCTGCACGGGCGTGCAGAAGCTCGATCAAAGAAAAAGACATCAGAACACATGTGCACGGGCGTGCACCATATATGCGCGGGCGTGCACCCTTCAGCTCGGACAGATTCGCTGATTTCGACCCGGTTGCTTTTGACATTATTTTATTATTATTTTAGGGGTTTAATAATATTATATTAGCGGATGTCCCGAACTATTTAAGGGGCGGAAACACATCTTTGAAAGGGTCGGAAAAACCCTCGTTTGGACGCTCTCTTTGGAAGACCCTTTGTTGAGTTAGATTGGGAGAATTTTAGACAGATTTGCTTGGAGATTGCATGGTTTCAATTCAAGATTGGTATTTCCCCTTTAGTCTTTGCTTTTCTATCTATTTCCATGTTTCAATTTAGTTATTTGATGATGAATTCTTCCATGCTTGGCTAAATTCTCCGTTCTAGAGTTAGGGTGAACCCGACAATGTCGCAATTTGTTTGATTTCGATGGTTGCTTGAACTTTATCTGAATTCTATGAATTGATTTGATCCTAGTTGCTTTACCTAATTGATGTCAATCGATTAGAATCCTTTTTAGATTCGAGATGTTACCGCTGAGAATTGAAATTGGATACTTGGGTGGATTTCATGAACCCGAAAGGGGAATTGTGTCTATTGGAACCCTATGATTGAACTTGAGGAATCAACAATTGTTATTGTGACATTTAAACGATTGTTGAGGACTCTTGAGGATTAATAAATTATCGTAGATTCTTAGGTTTGAATCGGTTAGGCGGAACGCGACAGCGAAAGTTTAATTGATTTTCTCCTAAGGTCTATAAAGAACTTAAAGGGTCTAGATTTTGTTAATTTAGACACAATCACTACAACATGCGACAGCTGAGTAGTGATAACTTTAGATAATTTACCTTCAATTTGACATATTAAGAAGATGAAGTTCGAGTGAACATCGAGTTGAATTCTTTGTGGCATTGTTGTCGGAAACCTTAACCCTGGAATTATTTCTCATATATATTTTCTTCATAATCTTGCTTGTTTGTCTTAGTTTAGTTGAAAAACCAAATCCCTCTTTCTTGGCTTAGCTTATTAGTTCTAGATAACAATTGATACAGATTTAATCCCAGTGATCGATACCCGTATACTGCAATGGATCTCGTATTCTTGCGAGGTTGGTTCAGGCTACACTATTCTTGTGTTGGTTTAGACCACATCATGTCCCGTGTTTCCTATTGTCTGGCATATAGCTGCTAACTGGGACCACCTTTGCTTCTCGAGAAGCTTCAATGGCGGCTCTTTTAGTTTCCCTCCCATTCATCTCTCCCTGCTCGCTCGATATTCACTTTGGCAGGAAAATCGACTTGGTCTTTGGTCGATATCGACCAATATAGGTCTATATCGAACACTCTTCAATGTCTCGTTTTGTGCTCAACTTTGCTCGAAGTCAGGCGTCCTTCCGTCGATTTTCGAGCTCCTTCAGTAGACATCAAGTGTATTTCCATTGCTTCTTGGTTTTGCTCCGATTTAGCTCCAAATTCTGCAATATGTATAATATTATTTTTAAAAAAGATTGAATAAATTTTTTATATTTTATATAGTTTTTATCTTTATAATTAAAAAAATGTGCATAGTTTAAAAATATTATTTCAAGACAAATAGAAGTAGTACATGAAGTAAGTTTATACAAGTATTTGTAAATAATGTGTGTAACGCACAGATACAAGTAAGTTTATACAAGTATTAATGAAGGTCGACTGGCATATGCTTATAAGCGTGCTCCAAAAGTTCGGATTTCACGATACATTTATCTCTTGGGTCATGGAATGTATAACGACTATTTCATTCTCGGTTCTAGTAAAAAACGGCCCTACTGAGCTATTTCTTCCGTCAAGGGGAATTCGTCAGGGCGATCCTTTATCTCCTTTCCTATTCATAGGTTCATTCTCATATAACCCTTCGATGAATTACCATCATCGAAAATGTACTAATGCCACAAATCCATACATGTTCAATAAAAAGCAACATCTACTCACAAAAGGAGGGTTATGCAAATCAATCCATAAGTGACAAAGCAACAATAATCAAGAGGACTTTAATTAAGCTCAATAAGGAGTAGACTTGATAAAAGGCTTAAGGTGGACAATTTTTGGCAATGTGATGCTAATAATCCGGGGAAATGGAGTAATTTCCAAATTTAGTTTCCACATTCCTTCTTCCTTGATATTTCTCACCTTTCACTCAATCGCTCATTGCTTTTATCAATATTATGCCTTTACCTCTCTAACCTCAGCACTGCCTTCTCGCGAGTCGCAAACATGGGTGTCGTGAATAGCCCCGGATACTTAGTGCTTTTGACTCCTCACCTTGGTGTCCTATCCTGGGGAACTATTATCTCAACGCAGGCAGGGTCAATCTACCTTTATCTCCTGAGGTGACCGGATTATTTTTCACTCATTAAATTTTCCATATAATTTTTGAATTTCCTGCCAAACTCCAATAATGATAATAAAAACACAAACACCATATAATATCTCCATAATGTAACATCATTCTCAACATAATCCCTCGATAAGGTAAAGAATGGCAATATTTAGAACATGTGGAGCATATATGAAATAAGGCATAATATGGCTTTGGTGATGCATATAAGTATAGGTAAAGCTAGAAATTTAACAATATGAGTATTTAAAGAAATATAAAGTCCTCCATCCTCTTATCATGCAACATGTCAAAAACAATATCAAATTTTACCTCCTTTTATGCTTTTCAATAAAATATGCACTTCATAGTGACTTCCCTTTACTAGACAATTTCATGCTATATCTCTAATGAATCTAATTTTGTATCGCCGAGTTCAATATAAGCTTCCATGACATTATTTCTTTAGACAATTTCAATGGGGGTGTTAAAAATAAACTTTAGATAATAACATGTAAACATATAGATAAATCATAAATCCAAAGTAACCATGCATGAGCAATTTGAAATATAATATGCACAAAAGTAAGCCTTTCCCCCACCTCATACTTAAAGATTGCAGTGTCCTCACTGTATAAAAAACAAGGGTAAAGAAAGAAACTTACTAGACAGATGTGTAGATGGTCGAAATAGGTGACGAAGATTTATGTTGGATAGGTTGATATCGAGTTGATCCAGTCGATATCAACTTGGTTCACTCGAAATCCATCGGGTCCATGCTTCAGGGTGATTTCTGGTCGATCACAGCAATTCTTGGTCGAAATCTTTGGTCGATATCGACTATGATAGGTCGATATCGAGTCACCGGCAATTTTATTTTTTAAAAAAAAGGGAAATAAAACCAAAAAAATTCAAAACCAAATATAAAAAACTAAATGTCTAATAATACAAGCTCTAGACTTTATAGTCGCTAGGCCGACTTCTTCGTTTATGCCTAGGAACCCTTAATGTGGGGCCCTCTTGTGCCTGGCCCTTCTCATGGATCATCTAGGTCCTGATTGTAGTATGCAAGCTCCGCTGATAAGTTGTTGTTCGCATAGAATCCTTTGCCTTCCTTCTTCTTCTTTCTAGTCCTAATCCTGCGCAGGTTAGCTCTCCACGGGGCCTTATCTCTTCTAAAAATATTTTCATTTTTATTAATGGACGGAGGAGGAGTAGGGATTGTACCTGATCTTACCTTTTCGTGCCCAAAACAGCAATCTTCGGATTGAGGGTTAGTCGATGTCGAGTGGAAGTGGTTGACGTCGAGTACAGGGACCCCATACTTAGGCTTTTGGCAGGTTCGGAGCTCAACATGGGAGGTCGATATCGAGTGGGAGTGGTTGATATAGAGCATGCCTGGTCGATGTCGAGTTGATTCTTGGTGCTTTCCTCCATTGTTGTGTGCTTGTCCTCATGATTGCCTATGCTCTTCACCTCCAGCCATGGAATTTCCTCCTTTGTAGGGCCAAAAGAGAAATCTAAGACCTCATTACCTATCGTGAAGTTGAGCAATCGCTTCTTGACACTGATGTTGGCATCTGCAATAGCTAGAAAAGGTCTACCATGAATAATAGGGCAAGTAGGATCTTCCGCAAGTCTATAACAAGGAAATCAGTGGGAATATAGAACTTACCAACCTGGATAGGGACATTATCAACCATACCTGTAGGGATGACCACTGTATTGTTTGCCATGTATAGCTTGGCATCCACAAGCTCAATTGCTCCTATCTTCACTTTTGACCAGATTGATAAAGGCATGATGCTCACGCTTGCTCCTAGATTACACAGTGCCTCGTATTTATATTGTCCAAATCCCACATTAATAGAGAACTTACCAGGGTCATGCCTCTTCTCAGGGAAATCCATCCTTTTGCAGTCACTGGCGATTTCTATGATGGATCACTTGTTGCTAAGGATCTCCTTGAGGAACTTGACATATGGAAGCATCTCTTGAAGAGATTCTGTAAAAAGGAATTGACCCGTTGTTGCTCGATATCGACCACATGTTGGTCGATATCGACCCGTTGTTGCTCGATATCGACTGGTGGGGTCGGAATCGAGTTTGCTGGTGCAGATGGGTCAATATCGACCTGTTGACCAGTGTCGTCGTTTGCTTCTCCAATCTCTAGTTCGTTCAATTTGTGACCGGTCCTTAGTTGTACCGCCGTGACTTGTCTGGATTGCCCCTTAGGATTTGGATCTGTATGCCCAGGGAGCATTCCGGATGGCCTTGGGATCTGTCTCGCGAGTTGACCCACTTGGGTCTCTATGTTCCGCTTGCAGTTGTCCATTTCCCCAAATTTTGTGTTGAGGCTCTGAAGTTTAGTTTGGATGGCGCCGGTGGATTGCTCGTGCTTAGCCTGGTTTCTCTTCAACTCATGGAGGATCATTTGTAGATCATCTTTCAGCTGGTCCCTCTCTGGATGTCCTGGAGCTCTGTATGGTGGGGGGTTCCTAGGGGCACCTTGGTTCCATTGTGGTTGATAGAACCTTTGGTCCCCCATATAGCGATTGGGACCCCCTGCGTAAGCTACCTCCTCATGAGTTTCTACCAATCTGACTTGCTCTGTATGTGGGCACTCTGGAGTGCTGTGCCGCTGTGAGTCGGATTCAAATCATGGTTGGTTGACAGAAAGAAACTTGACTTGCTTGAGGAGCTTGCGATTCTGATCCTTGTAGAACTGCTCCTTGACATAATGATCAATCTCTTTAGAAGGCTCATAGAGGGGCATGGATGAGGCTGGTTTCGCATAGTTGTTATCATCGTAATTCGCAGGAGCCCCATAGGTGTTGTCGACGTTGGTGAGCCGCTCGATTGATGCCCATGCCTCTGCTGGTATTTGTGTGAGGTATTCATATTGTGTGTATTGATTGATCATTTCCTTGCTGTCTAGATCAAGAGAGTTGTAGAAAATCTCCTGAATGACATATGGTGGCTGCCCATGAGTAGGGCATGATCGCAGCAGGTCTTTGTATCGATCTCATGCTCGTGCTAGCGGTTCCCTGGGCTTTTGTTTGAAAGTTGTAATCTTTTTCCGTAGAAGCGTTGTCTTGGCGGGAGGAAAGAACTTGTTGAGGAACGCATTCCTAACCTCTGCCCATGTTGTGAGGGATCGTGCTGGTAGTCCATGAAGCCACTTCAATGCAGGGCCAACAAGAGACCAATGAAAAGCTTTCATTCTTACATATTCAAGAGTAGCACCTTCAACAATAGTTTGGCACATATCAGCAAAAGTAGTAATATGAGTTAAAGGGCATTCATTAAATCTCCCTTCAAAAGCATTATTTTTAATTTCAGTAAGGAAGGGAGTGCGAATTTCAAAGTCATTAGGAGGGACTAGAATGGCCGATCCAGGCACGACAAGAGTCGGGTGCATGTAGTCCTTAGCGGTGGTTGGATATAGGGCAAGCTTAGCCTTCGCCTGCCTAATTTGTTCAGCTTCCCGCTTAGCGCGTGCTCTTTCAACGGCCAGAGACACATTGCTGGCTGCTAGTTCCCTCTGAAGCCTCTCGATCAGCTTGGTTTGCGTTTCTGTTTCTGCCATGATCCTTTTCAATCTAGAGTGGATGTGTATAAGATGTTCCAGGTCGTCTAAGGCGTCAAACTCAGGTGGTTGACCAGAACGGCGCATACACTGCAAAAATAAAACTCAAGGAAAACGTGAGATCTAACTACCTAAGGCGCGAATGATTGCTTCCCCGGCAATGGCGCCAATTTGTTGAAGGGGGAAAATCGAGTTTCATAAATAATAATATAAATCAAACCAGATTCGTGCCTACGCAAATAATTACAAGACTTCCTCCCGATGTAGCAACAGGAAGTCAGGACCGTTCCTCGAGGAAGCGTGTCAGCTGATCTCAAGTAGCAGATAGTTCACGTCGGATTTTTACTCCATAAAACCACTCGACGTCGACCAGTAGTGCTCGATATCGACCAGTGAGTCGATTTCTGGCAATTCTGCAGTCGTCAGCAAATTTCGACCAAATCCACTCGATATCGACCAGTCAGGTCTATATCGACCAGTTCCGTCGACTTCACCTGTACCTATAGAAACAAAAACAAGCAGAAGTCGATATCGACCAAGTGCAGCTCGATATAGAACAAGTCAGTACCCAATATCGACCGGCTCAAAAGACTGTCGGTCGACCAGAAGACTCTATATCGACATGTGTAAGTCGATATCGAGTGAAATGCAGAAACATTACGAACACTAAAATTCACTGATTTCAAAATAAACAATGTAAAAGAAAACTTCCAAGACCGGGGTTTGCAACAACGATAACCAAACATGCATAAGGCAAGATAAAGAGAAATAATCATGCAATCACATCAAATGATCAAGCTTTCGCCTTTTCCAACAATTAGACAATTCTTTCAAGAAACCCTAATTGGATCTACCAATTTTATGTTTATAATCCAAGTTGATAACCTGAATCTCTATTAATTAGGTAATAAACATATAAAAGGCAGTGGATGATCAAAACACAATAAAGGTCGAATCTTTACCTCAAACATGGATGGCTATCGTCAGGCTCATCACGACCCTAGAAGTAGGTGGACTACTCGCTCTTCATCGTAGGGAAACTCATCAATAATAAAAGAAAACTAAATTGCATTAATAAACAAAAATAAAGCTTACAACCGATTGAAGCCAAATCCGCTCTCGCAGGACAAAACGCCTCTCGACTCCAAGATCTCTCTCTGAACTCTCATACTCTTGTTCTCTCTGAATTGGAATGTTAAAAACTAGCCCCATGGGCTTTATTTATAGGCTTTAATCCTTGCTAGTCAAGGTAAGGAAATCTATCTATTTCTAAAGATATAATTCTACTTGGAAATAAATAAATCTAATTTAGTAAACAAGATAAATCCTATAGGTTGATTAAATGTTCCACCCTTAGGATAGATAAAAAGATAAAAAGCTAAATCTTCTAAAATCTTCAAGTGTAAGGAATCTCCACTCGGAATATCTTCAAAGGGCTCGAAATTGATTTGTTTCCGACGCTGAAAGTTGGTCGATATCGAGTAGTCTGGTCGGATTCAGATTCTGCTCGCTCGATATTGACCCTGGCAGGAAAATCGACTTGGTCTTTGGTCGATATCGACCATTATAGGTAGATATAGACCTGTCTTCGCTTCTTCGTGTCTTCTCGTCCTCTCGAGTCGATTTGGAAATTTCGATTGGAATCAGGTCGATATCGACCAATATAGGTCTATATCGACCACTCTTTAGTGTCTCGTTATGTGCTCAGCTTTGCTCGATGTCAGGCGTTCTTCCGTCGATTTTCGAGCTCCTTCAGTAAACATTAAGTGTATTTCCATTGCTTCTTGGTTTTTTCCGATTTAGGTCCAAATTCTGCAATAAGTATAATATTATTTTTAAAAAAAGATTGAATAAAAAATTGATATTTTATATAGTTTTTATCATTATAATTAAAAAAATGTGCATAGTTTAAAAATATTATTTCAAGACAAATAAAAGTAGTACATGGAGTAAGTTTATACAAGTAATAATGAAGGTCGACTGGTATATGCTTAAAAGAGTGCTCCAAAAGTTCGGATTTCACGATACATTTATCACTTGGGTCATGGAATGTATAACGACTGTTTCATTCTCGGTTCTAGTCAATAACGGCCCTACTGAGCTATTTATTCCGTCAAGGGGAATTCGTCAGGGCGATCCTTTATCTCCTTTCCTATTTATTTTAGGTGCTGATATTCTGGCTCGGAAATTGGCTGATGAAGCTAGCCTTGAAAGATCTCAAATTGGTTTTCCAATTGGACACAATGGACCTCGGGTTCCGTTCCTTTCTTTCGCCGACGATATCATCATATTCTCAAAAGAAAGCGTGGATGCAGGGCAAAAAGTGAAAATTATAGTTGATTCATATTGCAAAGTATTAGGCCAGAAGGTCAATTTCCACAAATCTAGCTTCCAAGCAACCAGGGGTATTCCGAATCATAGGATCCTGGAGCTGTGTTACTACCTCAACATTACAAACGAACATTCAATAGAAAAATATCTTGGCCGTCCAATTATTAATGGAAGAGTCCCCGACAACACTTTTGAAGATATCATCTGTAAATCTAAACAACAATTGACTAAGTGGAGGGCTAATGCTCTCTCCCAACAAGGACGTGCCACCCTGATAAACTCCATTCTTTCCGCTAAGCCATTGCATGTGATGCAAAATTTTATGCTTCCTGCTGCTTTGCATAAAGAACTAGGCCAGATAAACCGATCTTTCTTTTGGAATAAGTACCTCCAGTACAGGCCTCTGATTAGCTAGGATAGGATCTACAAAACCGAAGCAGTTTGGGGGACTGGGAATTCGTGAATCTAGTGATATGAATGTCGCTCTCCAGATGAAGCTTCTGTGGAAAATTCTGTCCGAGCCTAGCAATATCTGGGGGTCCGTGATCAGACATAAGTACCTACGCTCCACCAGTATTTTCGACTACAAAAGATCCGGGGCTAGCTCCTGACAATGGTCCAAGCTTTCCGACTTAATTGACCTTTTTAAAGCGGACCTGATTTTGTCGATAGGAAATTGATGCACTATAAAGTTCTGGACAGATAACTGGATCTCAACCTCCTCTTTACTCACTAGAGTTGATTGCCCTCAATCTTTCAATCCGGATGAGACCGTTAGTGACTATATTTTGGGAGGTAAGTGGTGGAGTGAAAAACTTCATGGGGTTCTGCCGACTAATATAGTTCAAGAGAGTTTAGAGATCCCTCTTCCTTTTTCGAATGTGCAAGATCGTCTTTTCTTGTGGCCAGATAAGGAGGGACGGTTTACTACTGCCAGTGCCTACAAATTGATAACAGCTCATTCCTTACCATCTCCTGATTGTAATGTCTGGATTTTGAAGATCAATATCCCTCCAAAAGTTAAGAATTTCCTATGGAAGATTGCGCAAAACGGCTTGCCAACGGCTTCCAGGCTGGCGGGAAGGGGTGCGGCAGTTCTCACCACTTGCTCCTTGTGCAATTCAGCACCTGAGGACGAGGTCCATTTATTCTTGGAATGTTACTTCATCAAAGCAATATACAAATTTCCAGACCAAGACCGATAAGCTATTGCTAGTCTAATTGCCCAGTCTCGGGATTTTAGACCCATTCTATCTGCACTTGGGAAGAGTCTACAACCTGCGGTCCTATCTAACCTCACTTTTACTTGGTGGACGGCTTGGCACATTAGGAACCAACACTTGTTTCAACAGACTGCTATTCCACGAAAAGATTCGGTCTTAAGATTGATCAAATCTCACATAGATAACTGGAATAAAACATTCGTTGCCCAGGCGGAATTCGACGAGGTCATACGCCCCCATCGGGGGGTATCTTCAAAAAAGAACAACAAACAGAAAAAGATTCAGTGGCGCAAGCCTCCAAGGGGCACGTTCAAACTTAATTTCGATGGTTTCTCTCTTTCTAATGGTGACAGTTCTTCCGGTTTTGTTATTAGGGATTAGGAAGGTCGGCTAGTCTCCATTCACCACCAGCAGCTTGGTAAACAGAATCCGCTTATAGCAGAGGCTCTTGCCCTTAAAATGGGGGTCCACCAAGTATTACGACTCAATTTAGATAGGATTCAAATTGAAGGTGATTGTAAGATAATCATGAACCATTTAAAAGGAAAATATAAATGCCCGTGGGAGATAGAACTAATCATTTCTAACGTTCAAGTCTTGCTATCGATTGTGAGAGAAGTAGAGTTCTCTCACGTTCCTCGTATGGACAATAGAGTGACGGATAAGGTTGTACATCTTTGCCGCTCTGCCCGAGAAATCGATATAAAAAATGACCCAGGTCTCCTTGACCTCATCCGTTAAGATGCTACCGGGTAGGGCCGGTCCACCCGAATTCTTTCCTAATAAAATTGTTTTAAAAAAAAATACAAGTATTAATGAAAAGACGACCTTATATATTCGTCTCCTTCAATGTCCATATTTGAACATTCTAATCCTTCAATATATTAGTCCTGAAATCAATTCAAACAAGAAAAAAGAAAGGAATAATACTAACAAACAATCTAACGTACGCCTACCAATTTTGATCGACCGTGAGTACCTACTCCGATCCATTTAATTATTTGCTTCCATTTTATTTATCGGATAAATTTTTTGTACATTTCTCCATCAAGTTTAAGACTAGCTACGTACCATATACGTAGTATTATATTCCATCCTTTTACTTTTGAGCTCCATTACCATCCCTTGATTGACGTCTCTTTGTATATATACACACGCTTATTAGACCAAGCATCGATCAAATGAAGAAGCAACAAACAGCTATCCATCGATGGAGGACGTGTTGGAGTTCGTAGTCAGCCAAGGAAACGGCGTAAAGGGCCTCTCCCGGGCCGGCCTCGAAGCCGTCCCAGGCCAGTACGTCCAGCCTCATGAGGAGCGGCCCCAATCCATCACCATATCCGAATCCGAGTCCATACCCGTCATCGACTGGGAGGACCCGGGAGTGGCGGCCTCCGTCTGCTCGGCGGCCCGCAAGTACGGGTTCTTCCAGCTGATCAACCACGGGATCCCGTCGGAGGTGTGCCGGGGCGTCAGGGAGGCGGCCCGCCGGTTCTTTGAGCTGCCGAGGGAGGAGAAGGTGAAGTACAAGAGCGACGCCGGAGAGGTCGGGAAGTGGGTGAAGTATGGGACGAGCTTCAGCCCACACGCGGAGAAGGTGTTGGAATGGAGGGATTTTCTTAGCCTCCGGTGTGCGTCGGCGGAGGCGAAGGAGGATGTCACTTCCGCTTGGCCTCCGTCCTGCAGGTTTGCAATATTTTTATTTGAATATTAAGGTTTTTCAACTAACCTTTTGGTCATTTCTATTTATTCAAGAATGAAATATTTCTTATTCTAAAATTATACTACGAAAAATATGTGATACAATTATAAAATGTCGTTACCCTTATTTTTTTGCTTGATACATGAAAATATTTGAGAAGACCAGACAGAGTTATCGTCAATATTCAATACAAAGGAAAAATACTGGGTATAAAAAAAAAAAAAAAAAAAAGATGACGCAACAATAGGCTTTAAATGCGACATATAAGTGATAATTTGTAAAAACAAAATAAAAAAAAAAAGATATTTGACACTAACTTAGTCTAACATATTCTTATCACATAAACACAAGAGTACAAGACAGTGTGTAGTCTTTTTTCACCATAGTTGATAGACATTTTCCAATTAAGCAGAAAATTTTGTAATAAATATTTAAAATAATGTAATTAAAAGGTACCAATTCAATATTTATAAATCATAACAACCAATTTATCCAAAACCGTATTCAATTTTCAATTTTTAATTTTTTCCCAGTCTTTTTTACTTGTTCATAACCATACAGTCAACTGCACAAATTACAACTACTCCAGCTATTAAAATAATGTAATTAAAAGGTACCAGTTCAATATTCATAGGGAACTGAATATATTATAATATATCAATGACGTCATACAAATTTTCCTATAAACAACGATCGACATAGACATAAAGTCAACTGCACAAATTACAACTACTTCAGCTAGTACCGTAGTTTTATTTGGAGTAATAATGTTAATTTTATTTAAAAATAATACTGTATGTTATTATAGATATTTTAGGAGTAGCTTTTATTTTATAAAGATGTTTTTTATACTAATAATTAGGGGATTGTTATGTGTACTTTTAATACAAGAGCTTATAAATTGAAAATTTACTATTACCTCTGTTCCTAAATAAATAAGATTTTAACAATTTATACAAATTTTAATAAAACAATTCACTTGAAAAAAAATAGTATCATTCTACTAACTTTTTTCATAAATTTAATTATTTTTTAACACTTATTACACATTTTAAACTATCAAAATCTTTTAAAAAGTGAATAATATAGAAATCAATACAAAGTATTACAATCTCCTACCTAGAATACATAAAGTGCATCCATTTTGAAACAAAAACTACCATTATTTTGAAACAGAGTGAGTATTAATAATGAAAATAGTTAAATAATACTATTGACCTAAGGTAGTAATGATAATAATTAATAATTATTATTGTTATTGTTATAATAAATTGTTGGCACTGGTTCATGCAAGGTGATACTTGGGGTCAATTGTCAAATGTTGATATTGACCTAACGGAGTATGTGATTCAGATTCAGCTTTATGTAGCGGGGTTTTTTTTTTGGTGAACTCTATATACCTGTTTATTATTAACACGCTATTTTTTTTAAATAAGAGATGAAAGTTTATAAATTTCAAGCTGATGAATTGCAGGGAAGAAGTGCTGGAATTCTACAAGATTTCAGAGCTAATCATTAGCAAGCTGGCCAATGCTCTTATGGAAGGCCTTGGCGCCACCACCAACAACCACTCTGAACGGCGGTCAACACTGACATCCACCGCCTCAGTCTTACTCAACTACTACCCGATTTGCCCAAACCCAGACCTCACAGCAGGCGTTGGCCGCCACTCCGACGCCTCCGCACTCACGCTGCTCCTCCAAGACCACGTCGCTGGCCTCTACGTTCGCTCCCCAATCCTTGACTCCAGCAGGCGCGCGTGGATCCTTGTTCCGCCCATCGAGGGAGCGCTCATCGTCAACATTGGCGACGCGCTCCAGATCATCAGCAACGGCCTGTACAAGAGCATCGAGCACCGAGTGGTTACCAGCGCCCAGGAGGACCGGGTCTCGGTGGCTGTCTTCTCAAGCCCCGGATTCGGCGATGTGATTGGCCCATTGCCGGAAATTATCGCCGGTGGTGAAGAGCCGGTGTACAGAGAGGTGGTGTATGGGGATTATTGTAAGCATTACTTTGGGAGGGGTCTGGATGGGAAGAAGGCAATGGAGTGGGCTATGATTCAGTAATTAATGGACTTATGGGATCTACTTGTAAAATGGCATGACCCACAATGTTGAAGGCAATAATAATAAAAATGTCCAGTCAATTAATAAATCAAAAGACAAATGGATATATTTAAAGGGGTTGATAAACCCAATAAGTTTTGTTACGTCCAGGGGCGGAAGCAGGGGTCATGCGGGGGTTTAAGTCCTCCTAAAAATTTGGTGTTTATATATATAGAAGAAGAGTTATTTATAACACAAGAACTTTCTAGCACACTTGGTTGTAGGCAGTAGCAATTAGGAAACAAATGGGTGTTCGATACTCACTGCTTCCACCCGCGTCAGAGACCCAGACCATCTCCTCTTTATTGCCTACTCTATATTGCATATATAGACTACAATATAATTCCTTTGAATTAATGAAATAGTACACTCGGTCGCCGGCTCAGCAAGCCGCCCCCCCCCCCCGGAAAATTCCTCCCTCCGCCACTGGTTCTGTCCACCAGTAACCACTACAAGATCATATGGTGGGTTTCTCTACCTCCCCTCCCCATGAGGAGGCTAGGGGTCTCGTGAAGATCCCATGATCCCACTGATCATAGATTCATGCAGGAGTACGATCACTTCCAATTCCAATTGATCTTTAAGTCTTTAACTATGAAGGCAGACGACTTGATTAGCTCTGCGGTATCATCACTGACTACCTGTGTCCCGTGGGCTACTATTCTCCAAAGAAGATGAACTCGTGGGAGAAGAAGAGTTATATTCACTATCAGCAGGGTCGTGGCAATACTTTTAGGGGCCCTGTGCTAAAAATAATTAGACGTTATCCTTTTTATAAGGTGCATTATGTCAATTATTTTGCTACCATAAAAAAATATATAGTTATGCCTTTATTTTAAAAAAAATCCACAATTATCCCATTTATACTTACAAAATGCATCAAAATATATCAAAATGTTACGGAGCATTGTATTTCAAAGTCGTGTTTATTTTGATTAAATTAATCCAAATAGGAATAACGTGAAAATTTGAATTCTTTGAACATTCTTTTAAATATAAAATGGTTGTGAATGATTCCTTAAAAACCATAAATATTATTTTAAAAAAATTATATGACATTCATTATATATTCAATAATATACCTTTTTTGTATTATTCTTGGTGGAAAGTCCATTGATTTATCTAAGCAATAGTTATTGTAAGTTATTTAAAAAAAATATATATGTTTTTGGATGATTAAAAAACAATTTAAAATACCAAATAATTATAGTATATAGGAAAATATTGCATAAGAAAAAAAAAGCAATTTGAATTGCTAAAAATAAATTAAAGGATGGAAATTCTTTGGAAAAAAATGCCCTTTAAAAAGGTAAGAATGGAAAAATGAAAACTAGATATTTATATACTCAATATAGTATTAACAGTATTGCTTAGGGGTGGGCACAAATCCCGCAAATCCCGGGCCCGTCCCGGTCCCGTCCCGATCCCGGTGGGATTTGAAAAAAAAATAGTGAATCCCGTCCCGTAAAATTTACGCGGGACGGGACGCGGGACGGAGATTTTTCATCCCGCAAATCCCGTCCCGTCCCGCATATATATTATATATATTTTTATTTTTATATTATTATATTATATACGTAAATACAGTATACCTAAGTATATATATACATATCATATATGCAGTGTATATCATGTAGCTTATATATGCAGTATATATCATATTCATATATATATATATATATATATAGGGTCATGTTCGGGTACACACAAACCCAATAATGAGAAGAAAAGAAGTAATTTGATTGGCTCATATAGATTAAAATAATATAATTTTCCGGTAAAAAAAATACACGGCCCAAACCCACTTCCTTCCCCCAAGCCGGGTGCGCGCTCCCCCATTCTCACTTGAGCCCGCGTGGCGTACACGCGCCTTATTCTCAAATTGACGCTGGATTCTCTTTAATTAATTGGGCTTCCCTTGACAGTTGTCACTTGTAAAATTTAATCACACATATTCCCCCATTCAATTAATTATTCAAAAGCCACTTATTTTTTTTTAGCGTTTTCACTTGTTAAAAAAAATATAAAAAAATATTTTTGAGTGCAATTTAATTTTATCTACACATATACACCCACTTTGTATATGTTTTGTGGAAAAAAAAACATTAACAAAAAGTGAACCATTTACTGCTGAACCAACCTATTTAGTCACTGAACCAACCTCTATTTAGTCCCTGAACCAACTTCTATTTAGTCACTGAATCAACCTCTATTTAGCCACTGAATTAACCTATTTAGTCACTGAATCAACCTCTATTTAGTCACTGAACCAACCTCTATTTAGCCACTGAACCAACCTCTATTTAGCCACTGAACCAACCTATTTAGTTATTGAACCAACCTCTATTTAGACTGAACCAACCTATTTAGTCACTGAACCAATCTCTATTTAGTCACTGAACCAACCTTTAGGTTTTAAAACCCTGAATCACTTGCTTTATAACTCTGCACTACTTAGATATAAAAACTCTGAACCGCTTGGTATTAAAACCCTGAACCACTAGGTATAAAACGCTGAACCACTTGGTATTAAAACCTTGAACCATTTGACATAAAACGTTGAACCATTTGAGATTAAAACGCTGAACCACTTGGAATTAAAATGCTGAACCGGCCACTTCTATTTTAAACAAGTGCAATAAACACAATCGATAAAACCTATCTTAATTTATTCTCCCTCGTTGTCAATTAATTAATCAAATACACTTTTTCATTTGTACGAGTTATATAATTCACCTCTTACTTCAACATTAATTACTTAACAAAACACTTCGACATGTTACACTGTACTTATACTCCGTATTTGACTTTCTGTACATTTTTGTGCAGCTTGTGCTTACAAATCAAAGGCACTTGAATCCTTCGGTACACATGGGCACTTGAATCCTTCGGTGCACAAGTCAACAACCTTTGCCTTCGGCTTACGTTCTGAGACAATTAATTAGATTCAAATCCGTTTTCAAAATTAGATGAAGAAACGTCGATGAACCAGATAGAGATAAAGCGAAGCTTTTAATTGTTCACAATTTTGGCAGAGCTTTTGTACTTGGTACGTAACAACATCGGGAGAGGTAAGATCCAACTCCTTCTCCTCCCTCTCGTCGTCTGACATCTTCGTCTTCCTACCAGCAAACAAAAAATCAGTATAAACTTAGCCCAGGGTCAAATTCGTACAAGACCGAAAAATTCAAAGATCGGAAGATTCATTTTGACGGAGAACTTCGAAAATTAGATAGAGGAAATAATGAAACTGCGATATTAGAGAGCAAAGGAAGGATGCCGTACTCTATCGAAACCGCCGCCGCCGACGGGATCCGGTGATCCAGCTCCTCGGCCTCCTCCAACTCCTCCGACTCCATGTCCGGGGTGCAAGGGATACTCCATGGAAGAAAGGAAACAATCAAAGAAATGGAAACCGCTAAGCCAGTGGAGAAGATCGTAGGGCGAGGAAGAAGAAAGAGAGGCGGGGTGGACGGAGGTAACCAAGCGCGTGAGGTTGATTTATTAAAAAAAAAAAATAGAACTGTTTCCACCAATCAAAGTGCTTCTTACCTTCTTACCCGATAGATATCTTCTCACTTAAACCCTCCCCTATATATATATATATATAATACACTGTAAGAAACTATAAACCATAAAAATATTATAAATTCATAGGTGTTATGCCTTTTAGAAATTGAAAAATATTAGAGAATTTAAAATATTTTTTTATTTGAGGGACAAGGCCCGTCCCGTCCCGGTCCCGTCCCGTCCCGTGAGGGATAGGGCCCGCGCGGGATTGAAAAAAAATAGAGAATCCCGTCCCGAAAAAATTACGCGGGACGGGACGCAGGACGACCCCCATCCCGTCCCGTCCCGTCCCGCGCCCACCCCTAGGACTATTGCTTATGAAAGGAAAGAAGCGCAAGTCATGAAAAAAAGGAAATAAAAATGTTGTTGTTGGGCTTATGAAAGGAAAAGAAGAAAAAAGTGCCCCTTAAAAGGGTAAGAATGGAAAAATGAAAACTAGATATTTATATACTCAATATAGTAGTAAGTCAGGAAAAAAAAGGAAATAAAAATGATGTTGTTCAGCTTATGAAAGGAAAAGAAGGGAATGGAAAAAATTAGCTGCCATTGGGAATCGAACACAAGGCGGCTGAACTGATGGGAAAATTTTTATAGCAATCAACCAGCGGGGCGCGGAACACTTATGCTATATTGCAGACCATTTTTTTTATAACCTAAATTTTAAACGAAATTGGGTCTTTCAAATTTGAGGCCCCTGTTCGAATGGGCCACTTGAACCACCCTTGGCATGGGCCTGACTATTAGAAGGGTGTAAGGGCTCCCTCATTATGAAGCGTTTACTAAAAGACTCCGTAGCTAGAAGAAGATACTGCATTAGGAGAAGACCCCGAAGGGGGCAGAGATTGCCGCGGATGGACAGATGAAGACGAGGAGCGATGCCACAAGCTAAGACTAGGCATTTTTAGGAAATGAAACTATTCTAAAAATTGTTCGCGATATAACTTAAATGCGCAGATGAAGTTATTCATAACCAATAAAGTCTAAAGTTAACAACTTCATATCGATCAAAGCACCAAGTAAGTTGAGAATAAGTTCAAAAGTTCATCAAGAACAACACGAACAAGTTGAAGAACAAGGCAAGATCATCAAGAGAACTCACCTAAAATGAAGAATCTTGGCCAGAAACTTTAAATGGAACAGAAAAACCAGTTGCAGTCGGTGGAGAAACTCAAGGAGAGAGTAGGAAATCTAGAGCGGAAAGTTGTAAGAGTACTCGGAGGATTGAGAGCAAAAGAGGTTCAAAAATTTTTACCCCCTCTTTTATAGAAATTTATCGACGGTTCGACTTCCCCCTACTTGAGCCTAAATGGGCTAGTGAACATCCCTCATCAAGCCCATTTCAAGAGGCCCAAAAGGTGGGAAATCGTCTCAAAAACTAATTAAGGCATGATGCTATTCAAGAATCTTCAAATTCAGGTCAGACCGCGTACGATCTATTACCACACCTGGATTGAGGAGCTATGACGAAGCCTCTACATCATCGATAGTTGGGATAGGTTAGCATAACCCGAGTAGACCAATGTAGAGCAAAGCACCCAAAAGGTCCCAAAGTTGTCACCACGCACAAATAAATCCCTAGAGCAGTCATTGCTCACAAACATATATAATAACCAATTATTCTCACGTGAAAACGGCACACGTGGCGAGCATGAAATTTGTCAATAAGCGTCCATACAAGCTAAATAGTATATAAGGCAACTTCGGACACAAAGAACATAACTTTTTGGCACATAAATATAGAGAAATTAGAGGAGAGATAAGAATAGGGCGAATATCTCCGCGTCAAAGAGTGAGCAAAGTAATCAAGCAATTGTGAAAAGATATTAATGCTCAGCGGACTCACCAAAGAAACTATCCATGACCGATCCTATCAAGAATCAAGGGATGAATGCCTAAGGGAAGAAGGTCGTAAACGGTAAAAAAAATTATCTGTTCAGCTCAAGTTATGGTACGTGGGCGAATTAAATTAATACCGCACACCTCAGGTAAGCCCGATCATCCCATATTGTATGCTCTCTACTTGATCCCAGGTCCCGCAACAGTGGCGGATCTAATGTTCCAAAGCTAGGTAAGCGAAAATATTCATGGTAAAGACACAATTTTAAAGGCCAAAAATTCAATTAAGGAAACCATACCCCCAAACCGGTAACAACTTGTTTGAGTTTTTTTATAACTCTTAATTGATTAAACTAATCTACTGTAGTAAACTATGAAAAAAAATCTATCAATTTTCAGATTTTGAAAACAAAAATTTTTAAATGCAATTCATAGGAGTTGAAAGAACAATATATATCTCTTCACCAAACTATCATGTTCTAAGTCCATCTTTTGAGTTTCGGTTAAAAAATAAACTGAGATTATAATTATTTAAGCCAAGCAAGATTATTATATTTTAACTTAATTAAAAAATTTCTACCCAGCGGCAGCTGGGTTTGCTTGCACTGAGATCCGCCTCTGTCCCGCAACAATGAGATTTTCCAAAGGGCTTTTGTCATATTACATTTCTCTTTAATCATGATAGCAACAAAACAAAGTCGGTAGTCCCATCGAAGGTATTCATCCTTACAATATCCTTTGTCATTGCTGCAAATAAAGACAAGTTAGTCAAGAGTTTGTGTAACTTTAGTGACAAGGAAGAACAACCAACTTTGTGAGTAAGATAAAGCCTGTGATACAGTGTGCGCTTGAGTAGCACAAGTGTTTTTATAGTCATTAGGTGTCAATGGTTGATCAGAAGTAGCAACCAATGAGCTTGAGTTAAGAGTGGGCCAAGCTTAGTGAAGCCCAATATTGTCAAACCCAGAAAACACCGAGTGGGCCAAGCTTAGTGAAGCTCAAACCAGCCCAAAGTCCTTTTAAACTAGTTGATGACACACAACGTGTTACCTTCATACTTCACTTAGCCTCCCCTATTGAGCCAAAGGCTAGCTATATATTGGATGGTTCATGGGACCAATTGAGCTTTTCCTTTGTCATGGCTAAGTGTACCTAGCACCTTGTACGTACTTAGCACTAAGTGTCCTCACCTAACCTATATGCTTGTGCATAAATCACTCAAATAAACCATAGTTCTTTGTTCAATCCATTATGATTAGGATTATAAACATTACATTACACAAATTCAAAATATTAGTGATAACTTAGATTTCAACATTTTTATGCATAAAAAGAGCCATTTAATTAACCACACATTGGTGTATATATACGCATTGGATTATTCAACTCCAGTGAACCTTTACGTCGATCAAACGCCGGTTCCAAGTTGCAGATTAATTAACCACACATATATATAATCAAACCAAGTTGGATATATATTAATTCAGTATATTATAAATTAACAAAAGTCCAACTATCCGACCTTACGATTTCCTAAACCCCTTATAAATCCAACATCAAAACCAGCACTTAAAACCGATCCTTCCATATATCAATATTAATAATGTCGATCGTTCAAAGCCACTTCAAACTCGGCCTCTTCTTCCTCCTCTTCATCCGCTACGCCTCCGCCTCCGACATCTCTACCCCAGCGTCGCCGCCCTCACCTTTCGAATTGCCGCCAGGCGACAATGAAGACTACCCGACCACACCACCACCGCCCGCCGCCCCTTGCAACTTCGAGGACAGAGCCACCCTCCTCCAAATCAAACAATCCTTCAACAACTCCAGCCTCCTCGACTCCTGGAACCCCGACTCCGTCGACTGCTGCTCCGGCTGGGATTTCGTCGAATGCGACCCCGCCACGGGCCGCGTCAAATCCTTATACTTCTACGGAAACACACGTTGGAGGACAAACAACCCCGTCGTTGCTCCCATCTTCCCCTCCGGCATCGGCAACCTCTCCTTCCTAACAACCCTAGTCTTCCACAACAACGCCACCGGCCCCATCCCGGCCTTCCTCGAATCCCTCACCCACCTCATCTACCTCGACCTCTCCGACAACCGCCTCTCCGGCCCCATCCCGCGCTTCATTGCCGGGTTCCAAAACCTAACCACCCTTGTTCTTAGGAACAACAACCTCACGGGCACAATCCCGGGAGAGTTGTCTAAGCTTTCTCGGCTCGACTTCATGTCCCTCCGCGACAACCAACTGACGGGGCGTATTCCGGAGGGGTTGTTCAGCCTTTTCAAGGCCAAGCCCTGGAATGCCGCGAACCTCGTGCTCTCGTCGAATAGGCTGAGGGGCCCGATCCCGAGATCCTTGGCTAACGTGAGGTTTAGGACGCTGCAACTCGCGGACAACGAGCTCATGGGAGATGCTTCTTTCCTCTTCGGAAAGGACAAGTGGCTGTGGAACATCGACCTATCGAGAAACAAGCTATCGTTCGACATTTCCAAATTGGAGGTGCCTACGGAAGTGATCACGCTGTTGCTCAACAACAACAAGATATTCGGGAGGCTGCCGGCGAGCCTTGTGGATGTGAGGATGCTGTCATTCTTCAACGTGAGTTACAATCGGCTTCGCGGCCAGATTCCGGTTGGTGGGAGACTGCAGCTGTTTGATGCGTCGGCTTATTCCTACAACAAGTTATGCGGTGCTCCATTGCCACCCTGCAATTAGACCTGATTTCATTTCAACTTTACTTGTATAATTCGTAACATCGCCTTGCATTTACATGTATAAGTATGGAATTGTCCCCGTACCTTGACTTTAAAATAGTACTCCGTATTGTATACGTTGCTGAATAATAAAGGTGTTGATAGATACACCGCAAATCCAAAGGTAAAAAATGCACGTACTTAACGACGTGCATCTCTTCTGACTATTTAACATTTTAAAAAAAATTAATTAACCTCTTTTAACCATGCAAGTCTTTAAGGACGTGCATGATTTGGGGTGCATACAGCGAACACGTAATAAAACTATGCTTCTCTTTTAGGTTGTACTACCTATATGGAGTAGCAAAGCAATTCATTGTATCAAATCTCAGCTACTTAACCACCATTGCTTGAGCTTTGCTCCACCTCGTGTTCACGCCTTTCCGGCGAGGCCAAGGGTCGCCGGTGACCTCCATTGCTCCTCCTTAATCAGATCCGCCCCTAAAGCTCTACAAAATCGAAGCCTAAACTTTCCATCGTCCGCCCACACCCTCCGTCATGGCCCTTCGACGCTGTCATCCAGCTCTCCCACTCCTCCGTCGTGGCCCTCTCCTTCCTCTGCAAGTCCAACCTCGCAGGGCCACCCCGGCCGTAGTCGTTATTCCTCTGCAAGAGCAACTATTTTAAACAATTAATTTGTAATTAGAAATGGTTATTGTTTTTTTTTTTAAATATAAAAAATACATTTTTTAAGGTAAAGAAATTAATTAAATGTAACGATGAGGATAAATATATATGGTAACGTACATTAAAATTATATGGAGTTATTTCAACATATATCTTTTAATTAAAAAAATAGTTATTCAAGGATATTCGGATTGGGAGTCGGGTCGGGTTGGGAGTCGTGTCAGTTCAGACTCGGGTCGGGTTGGGAGTCGAGTCGGATTGAAATTCGAGTCGAGTTGAAATTCGAGTCGGGTCCGGGTTGAGTCGGGTTTTTCTGTATTCGGGTCACTTTGGTTTTCGAGTCAACATCAGTCGGGTTCGGGTTATACATAATGCCAAATTTTCGTGTTCGGTCAGGTTTCGATTCGGGAGAGTCGGTCGGGTTTCTCGGGTCGGATCAAGAATTGCCAGCTCTAGTATCATGCATGTTGCTCATCTGGTTGATGATTTAATTGTTAAAATATGATATGATTCAAACTCTAAGTTCATAATTTAGTTGATGATTCAGCTTGATAGTTATGTATGTTAGTTGTGTTTCAATTTCGGTAGAAGTTATTTCCCTTTTTAAATCACTACATAGGGATGATGTGAGTGGTGGCAGTGGTGGTTATCTTGTCGAGCAGTTACTCGAATATAGAAGTATGTTCTTCCTTTAATTTTCAAAAAATAAGTATGACAGCGAAAAAAAGATTGCATTTGGGTTTGTTTTCAGGGATTGAGTGAAAGTGTGAGGTTAAACACAGAGGGAAACACAATGAGTGAAAGTATTGTTTACGATGAAGAGCAATGGATTAGGTGGTTTTGACAAACTTCAATCACTACAAAAAAAAAAAAACAAATTTTCCACACCTAGTAGCAACGACATAGGTTTGTCGTGGCCGTTGGGTAAGAAAAAAACCAATTAGCCACCACCGGTATCAACGACAGGGTTAGCCGTGGCTATGGGGTTAAAAAACCACAAAGTATCCACGTATAGTAGCAACGGTAGGGATTTCCCGTGGAAAATGTGTAAAAAAAGGTACCATTTTATATTAAAAAAAAAGGGAAATCCCTACCTTCAAAATCGATAATCTGATTACATTTTTATTCGGGCGAGGATTCCAAATTTTTCTCTATTTCAGAGCGCCAAAGCTTCAAGCTTCTCTTTCCCCATAGCCCTCACTTTCTCCATGGGTTTGTAGCTCAGGTCTTCTCTTTCCCCATAGCTGCTGGTTCTCCGGCCTTCTCCATCTGCTCGGGTCTTCTCCATTTCTTTGTTTGTTCTCCGCCCTTCTCCTTCTCAATCTCTCAATCTTCGGGCGAAGCCCTAACAACGTCGTTGGGGTGGTCGCGCGCTTATCTTCCCCACACTGCCCCCGTGAGCTGCTCGACATCTCCAACTGCTGCTCCTCCCCCATAACGCTTCTCAACGTCTTCAATTTCAGGTACGGGTTTCATTTAGGGTTCGAGTTTAATTTGGGGAAATCGGGAATTGGAAGAGCATCTTCCAAATCGAGGTTTTGGCTTGGCTAATTGAGAAGTGATTTCTAGGTTTTGGTTACAAAGGGAAAATTATTTGGATTTGAGTGCTTTCATACAGTAAGAAGGTTGGAGCATCTTCATTTTCAGGTATCTTTCATTAACTCCAATTGCTGTGTTAGTTGAATTTCAACGTCTATTACAGTGTGTTTGGATGGGGGGATTAGAGGGGTTTTTAATGGAAGGGAATACAAGGGAAAATAAAAGAGGTGTTTCGGAGAGGTGGTTATAGGGGAAGGGAAACTAACAGTGGGAATTGGAAGGGAAAATAAGATGGATTTTGGTGGGATTTCACAAACTAACAATGGGATTTCCTTTATTTCCTTTTTTTTATTCATGAAATGCTTTTTTTTTCTCTCTGCAACGGTGCAACCTCTCCTCCTACAAGTTAGAGTGAAATTGCTACAGGTTAAAAATAAAATAAAAAAATCAGTCAGCTAAATTTTGTGGTTTTTGCCTATTTAAATTACAGAAATCAAGGAGTAGTTATGTACAATATTAATATATATACGGGTGTACCAATCCCTACCTTTCCATCTATCATAGCACTTGGAAAAGAAAATTTGCAGGTAGTGCTTTTGCTGCAATCTCATAAAGGCCATGGCCTATGCATGAGTTTAATTTGCAGTAGTACTGTATTCTTTTTTATGTTTCAAATGTAATTGACACCTACTTGAAAAAGTAAAGATATGTAATCATGTACTGTTTTGGGTATTTTTGTAGGTTGGACACGCATATTCGTAGGCATGCACTATACGGAGTATTGTTTTTTGCATCAACGCTATAATCATGTACGTCATTTTAATCTAACTCGTAATACCGAGAATTACAACATCAACTACCTCTCATGAAGTATGGGAGATACTCGGGCAAGAATACATGGGAAACAATAAGATAATTACAGTTAAATTGCAATCATTGCATCGAGAGTTTGAAAAACTCTAGATATGCAAGAAAAGAAAACGGTAATAGTGTATTTGTTAAGGTCGGGTGTCAGCTATTGTCAATCACATGAAGTCATATGGTGAAAACTTGAGCAATGAGATTGTGGTTAGTAAAGTTTTAAGAAGTCTAACCAAGAAGTTTGATCATATTATTGCTGCAATTGAGGAGTCAAGGCACCTACCTACATACAAGTTTGAAGAGCTAACTAGTTCCTTGCAAGCTCTTGAAGATAGGTTTAGCATAACTGGTGAACAGAAAGATTTTTAGACTAAGAAGGAAGTATCCAAGTTGAAGCTAGAAGGGTCGATAAGCAAAGGAAGAGTTAGAGGTGGTTTTAGAAGGAGAGTTTGTGGGAGAGGCCAATGAAGAGGCCAAGGTGATGGCTTAAGAAGGGGACAAACCAGTGAATCAGAAAAGGGTCATTAGAGAGGCTCTAGTAGAGGACAATACAATGGTTTAAGGTCCTATAAGAGCAATATCCAATGCTATCATTGTAAGAAATATGGTAACAAGAAATCTCAATGTTGGGATAACACAAGAAATTGAGCAAAAAGCAACAAGTTACTAAGAGAATGCTGAACAAGAAGGAAGGTTGTTAATGACCTTGTCTTCTATTGTAGATAGTGGAGTGAGATGTGGCATCTTGATAGTGGTTTTTCTAAACACATGGTAAGTTCAAAGGCTTTGTTCAAGGATCTTAATGAGTCTAAAAGAGGGAGAGTTAGACTTGGTGATGAAAAGTTGTTGAATTTAGAGGGAAGAGGAACCATAGTTATCAAGAGTACGCTAGGTGATGGGAAGTTGCTATATGATGTGTAAATTTTGCCAGGACTAGCTCACAATCCGCTAAGAGTTGGTCAATTGCAAGGTTCTAGTGATTCACTTCTATTTGATGACAACATTTGACTGATCAAAGAGAAGAGGTATGTTCAAGTGATTGTAAATGTGCCAATGATAGAGAATAGGATCTTTCCACTTATGTTGTCAACATGAGTTAGTAAAGCTATGATAGTCAAAGGAGATGAAAATGCAAAGTTGTGGCACTTGAGATATGCTCTTCTAAATGCTCAGAGTTTGAAGTTGTTGAACAAAAATGAGATGGTGTTAGGCTTGCCTAATTGGAAAAGTTTGGAGTGCATGTCAATGTATAAAGTTGTTACATACTGATTTGTGTGGTCTTATGCAAACTCAGTCACTAGCTGGAAATAAGTTTTTTTTCCTCATCACGGATGATTATATATTTTCTGAAATTCAAGTCTGAAACCTTTGAGAAATTCAATAAATTCAAAGTTCTTGCAGAAAATCAGTCAATGAAGAAAGTGAAAGGACTTAGAACAGATAGAGGATGATGTTCTTGCCACGGGAATTCATCTCATTTTGTAATGAACAAGGAATCAAGAGAGAACTTACATCACCATATATTCCATAGAAAAATGGAGTACCTGAGAGCGAGAATAGAACTGTAGTAGAGATGGCAACGAGCATGCTAGAAGCTAAGAAGTTGTCAAATCGGTTCTAGTGTGAAGTTGGTGCCATTACAGTGTCGTATATTCTTAATGTTTCTCCAACAAAGGTAGTTATGAATAGAACTCCGTTAGAGGCTTGGAGAGTAAGGAAGCCAACAATGATCCACTTGAGAATATTTGGATGTGTAGCTTATGCTTTGGTGAATCTAAGGGCCAAATTACATGACAAAGCTGAGAAATGTGTATTGGTTGGCTATGCACCTTAGTCAAAGGCATGCATACTGTATAATCCTAAAAAAAAAAGATTGTTGTGAGGGTAAATGTGATTTTTAATGAGGATGTGTGAAGCTGGCATGAGGAAGGAAAGAAGCTGAGTATTCAGAGAAATATCAGTGTGGATGGATCATTGGAGGAGCATGATGTGATAGAGAATAATCAACAACAAATCAGTCTTCCATCAACACCATCAAGCTAGCAAAATGAATCAAACCAAAGTTCATCTCCATCAAATTCTTCAAGTGAATCACATCCAATGAGATTCAGGTCCCTAGCAGATATCTATGACAGTTGTTGATTTGCTCTAATTGCTGCAGAGCCATCTTGTTTTGATGAAGCTATGTAGGAGAGTCATTGGCTAGAGGCTATGAGAGAGGATATGAGATCCATACAGAAGAATGATACATAGAGCTTGGTGGAGCTTCCGCAAGGGAAGAATGTGATAGGCTTCAAATAGGTATTTAGAACTAATTTCAATATTGATGACAGCATACAAAAGCACAAGGCAAAGTGGTTGGTTACTAAAGGATATGCTCAGCTATAGGGAATTAATTTGGAAGAAACTTTCTCACCAGTTGCAAGGCTTGAAACGTGAGAGTTGCTCTTGCTTTAGCTGCACAATGGAAGCTAAAAGAGTTTTAGCTTGATGAAAAATTGACATTTTTGAATGTAGAGTTGGCAGAGGTATATTTTGAACAGCATCAAGGCTTTGCAAAAGCTGATGAAGAAGAAAAGGCGTACAGGCTACAAAAGGCTCTTTATGGCGTGAAACAAGCTCCTCGAGCCTAGTA
Source organism: Persicaria tinctoria (assembly GCA_037127255.1). NCBI lineage: Eukaryota > Viridiplantae > Streptophyta > Magnoliopsida > Caryophyllales > Polygonaceae > Persicaria > Persicaria tinctoria. Next base: position 20,443,186 of record JBANSL010000017.1, read on the forward strand.
CAATAAAAAAAATTATTCTTTCTTTCTAAAGAATGAGTTTGAAAGGACTGATAATGAGACAAGTTTGTATGTATGGAGAAGGGGAAAGAAGTTTATTGATGTGTGTCTGTATGTGGATGACACCATTTGCTTTAGCTCCTCACAAGGAATGCTGGATGAGTTCAAAACCTGTATGATGAAGGAATTTGAAATGACTGATCGATCTCAATTTGCTATAATATATTTTGTTGGCCTGGAAGTGTAGAAAAGAGAGGATGGTATCTTCATATGTCAAGAGAAGTATGAAAGGGATCTACTTAAGAAATTTGATATACTCCTATGAATACAAAGGCGAAGCTGCAAAAGGGAAGATGACACAGGAAAAGGTGATGAGAAGTTGTATAGCAGCTAGTTGGAGGCTTGAACTATCTTACACACACGAGGCCTGATGTTGCTTATTGTGTGAGTGGTTTGTCAAGGTATATGCACAATCCAACAAAGAAACAATTTGGTGTTTCCAAGAGAATTCTCAAATATATTGTTGGGACTTTGAATTATGGAATTTGGTATGAACAAGTGAAGGATTTCAAGCTGCAAGGCCACACAAACAGTGATTAGGCAGGATGTTTGGATGACAGGAAGGGAACATCAGACTCAATGTTTTGTTACAGTGGCATTATCATTCACAGAAGTTGAATATGTTGTTGCAAGGGCTTCTACTAGGCAAGCTTTGTGGTTGAAGAAATTGTTGAGAGATTTAGGTTGTGTTCATAATGAAGCTAATAAGTTATAGTGTGACAACATATCAACAAATTCCAGGACAAATAATCTAGCATTTCATGCTAGGACAAAGCACATAGATGTGTAACATCACTTCATAAGAGAACTCATGGAAAAAGAAAGGTCGTGTTTAAGTTTTGTGCACAAATGGGCAAGATGTTGATCTGTTCACAAAGGCCTTGAATGTAGGAAGGCATCAGTTCTTCTTGGAGAAGATAGGAATGAGAAAGTTTGAAGTAATGGAAGGTGTTAAAATATGATATGATTCAAACTCTAAGTTCAAATTTTAGTTGATGATTCGGCTTGGTAGTTATGTTAGTTGTGTTTCAATTTCCGTAGAAGTCATTTACTTTTTCAAATCACTACCTAGGCATGATGTTAGTGGTGGTTATCTTGTCGATCAGTTACTCGAATATGGAAGTATGTAGAGGTGGCAATTTGCTTGTTCGGGTTGGGTTCGGGTATACCCATTCGGGTTCGGTCATATGTTGGGTCGGGTCATATGTCAGGTATACAGTATGTTTGGTCGGGTTCGGGTTGGGTCGGGTCAGTTTTCGGGTCGGGCAAGTTCGGGTAAAATGGATTTCAGTTGGGTTGGGTCAAGTCGGGTCACATTAAGTTTTATTATAAAATGATGATTAATTTTTGTTAATCTTAATTATTGACTATTAAACTTAATTTATTTAGTATATTAGGTCCCATTATATGTAATTCACATTATTTGAGAATTTAAAAATAAGAAAACTAAAGTAATTATAAAGAAGAGTCGGTTTTGTTTGGGTCATGTCAAGGACGGGTCAGATATGGGTCGGGTTAGGTTTGTCTATGTTTGTGTCAATTTGGGTATCGGGTAAAAATGGGTCGGGCTCGGGTTTGGGTTCGGGTTGTGCATGACACTAGATTTTCAGGTTTCGATCGGGTCTGGGTTCGGATCAGATTTTTCCAGCTCTAGAAGTGTGTATAGGGTGTTTCTAATCAATAAAGGTACAAGGCATTTTCTAAAATTGTGTTTTGTGCTCTGCTCTCCCAAAACAAACACTTGTTCTTCCTTAAATTGTCAACATTAATTGGCTATCTGTATAATCTGCTTAGTAATCTCATGTTCCACCTTCATTTGTATAATCGATCAATAGAGTAACTAAAAGAGATTAAATAATCATTAATTGGCTATTTGTATAATCGATCAATGTAGCTAGGGTTGAGTTCGAGTCAAGATATTTAGGGTTTGGGACGTGATTAAATAATCATTTTCGAGTATAGTCAGTTTTGTGTCTCAAGGTTGTTGGAGTCTCAAGGTTATAACTTGAAGTATATGCATTAGACTTATTTACCTTTGTTCTGTTTGAGCTACCTCTTGTAGCCATGGAAGGTTGCACTAAACTTAGCCATTTCCATTATTTATGTTGAGAATTGTAACTCTAGTTTACCTCTAGGCCTTATGTGTATTTATGATATATTTTGTATAAGCTTTAGGTTAGGGGTTTAGGGAGAATATCTTTAAACTAGTCTTCAAGGTGGGCTTTTAAGCCCAAGCCCATTCCTTAACCGATGTTGAGAATTTCGACCGTTGCCTCTATCAAGCTTATTTAAGCCTTCACCGGCTAAACCTTAAAGGGAGCTCGGGGCACTGTAGCACCCCTCCAAAAGAGTATGGGATCTCTTCTCCCATGGCTGAAATCAGAAGAATCTGAGCTAGGGCTTCGTATTTCATCAAAGACGATAAAACCGAGAAAGAAGAAGAGAGTGGCTCGAGTCAGTGTTCATCCAAGAGAGAGAGGCTCGGTTAGCACTCTCTATGGGAACCGAGACTCGAGTGGCGAAAGAGAGAGCCAATAGAAGATTCGAGGGTTCTGGAGAAGGGCTACTCATCACCCTTCCCGCAGTGACACGTAATGAACAAAGAAAAGAAGAGAGCAAGGAAGATGGAGACACCAAGACACCTAACTTGCTACTACAGCCTTGTTGAGTTCTTCTCCATGGAAGAAGGGGTTTTTCCTTTCCTTGATTGTCTTATTGTCTTAGATGCCCTATTAGGATCTCGGTAGTGCTTTCGTTTTTTTGCCTTTAGATCATATTGGATATATATCTTCTAGAGCTGGGGACAAAGGGACTAACATGAATCTCATTAACATATTGCGTGTGTCCTTTCTACATTTGTTCTTGTTTTTTAGTTTACAGTACGTCAATCTAGATCCTCTCTAGCTTAAACCATATTAATTCGACCACTTCGACCTTAATCGGAACAAGAATGAGTGCAACCGTAATCCGAAAAATTTAGAAGAAAACACCGTGCATATTTATTCTTGAACTTTTTTTCCTTATCCTCCACGTATAGAGCGTAGTCAATGATATCGCCTTCGGACTAGCCACTTGCATTTATCACAGAGGCGGAGCTGGGGTCCTAGGGGGTCACGTGTGAGCCCCCCCCCCCCAAATCCAAAAAATTACCTAGGTGTATTCTCCTCGTCGATAGCTTCGTTTTGATATATAATACGCACTAATTCGACATCTGAGTAAAAAGTTATAAATGTTTGAAAATTACAGCAGTATTAATCACTTTAGTTTTATTTCAATGTGATAGATTACATAAGTCTTAATATTATATAGTGGGCTAAAAGCCCATTAAGGCCCAATACCTTTGTAACCTATATATATATGTTATATCAATGAATGGAAACCCTAAGGAGAACTTTACATCAATTCTAGAATCCTACATGGTATCACAACTTTTTCTTCCGCACGAAACCCTAATTTGATCCTCCCTCCCCGACCTCTTTCCTCCCCTACTGCGCCACCGCTTCACATTGCCGCTTCCGCCCTCCTCTATCACCGCCCTCCTCTATCAAATGAAATCCTTAATTGTTGACCGTACAATTAATTTAGCATTGGTTAATTAATTAATTAGGCAAGTTCTCAGTTGCTTCCGCCATATTTGAGTCGAGGTAAACACCGACTCTTTGGAATCGAAGTCCACTGTCTCAATTGCAATTCAAGGTCAACGCCGACACGTGGAATCGACTTCAAGAGGAATTGCTAATTCCAGTAGAATTTGTGGTACTTTAATTATTGCAAGGCCAACCGAATCGAGACTATTAGCGAGCACGGGTCATGTCTTCTCCGCACCGTCTATACCCGAGCCAACAGGGACTTCTTGGGCCCTCTCCGCACCGTCCATATCATGCCTTCACAGCGGGATCATCGCCATCATCCATCGATCCGAATTGGTACATGGATAGCGGAGCCACTGCGCACATACTGCGCTCTCATCGCGTTGTTCCGCCGGATGGGCATCACGCCTTCTCCTCTATGCAGCCGACACCTTCAGACTCTTCTTGGTACATGGACACTGGTGCCACCTCCCACATGACGAATTCCTCAGGTAACCTCTCATCTCTTTCTTTTAAGGGTCCTGCACACTCTATTATCGTCGGAAATGGTGGTCGTCTTGCTACTTCGGGGATTGGTCACGCCACATTACAGACCCCAACCCACCCACTACACCTTAACGATGTCCTCATTGCCCCAAAGATTGTCAAAAATCTTATCTCTATCCGTCGGTTCACTACTGACAACAACGTTTCCCTTACGTTTGATCCCTCTGGTTTCTCTGTGAACGATCTTACTACGGGGGTTGCTCGAATGAGATGTAACAGCACCGGGAAGCTCTACCCTGTCACACCACCTCCCGCGTCCAGTCAGTCGTGTCCGGTCGCCCTCTCGGCATCATCATCCAGCCTTTGGCATGCACGCCTTGGTCATCCCAGTCCTGCAGTTTTAGATTTACTTCGTTCTAAGAGTCTTGTCCAATGTCATAAAGAGCATCGCTCTAGTTTATGTTCTTCTTGTCAGTTAGGCAAGCATGCCAGACTTCCTTTTCAGCGTTCTTTAAACACTACTTTTGCACCTTTTGATATTATTCATAGTGATATTTGGACATCTCCTGTGCCTAGCAAGGAGGGTCATAAGTATTACCTGTTGTTTCTGGATGATTATACACATTTCTTATGGGTTTTCCCTTTGCACTTTAAATCTCAAGTGTTTCCTATCTTTGCCAAATTCCACGCTTACATCAAAACACAGTTTCACACCTCTATCAAGTGCTTTCAATGTGACAATGGTCGTGAATTTGACAACAAAGATTTTCACACTTTCTTCAATACCAATGGGATCTCCTATCACTTGTCCTGCCCCTACACCTCCCAACAAAATGGCAAGGCCGAACGAATCATCCGAACCATTACCAATATGATGCGCACTCTCCTCTTCCACGCATCCATTCCCCCTAACTTTTGGCCTTATGCCTTAGCCACCACGTGCTACCTCTTAAACATCCTACCTTCCACCACCCTCCACCATCGCTCACCATTTCAGGCACTGTATTTCACTTTACCCAGGTATGATCACCTTCGTACCTTTGGATGCTTGTGTTTTCCAAATCAATCATCCACCGCCCCTCACAAGCTTCACCCACGCTCAACCCCTTGTGTCTTTCTTGGCTACCCGTCTGACCATCGCGGTTACATCTACCTCGATATCAAGACCCACAAGATCATTATCTCTCGCCATGTCACCTTTGATGAGTCACGATTCCCCTTTGCGTCTCCCACACCCACCGTGTCTCCGTCAGAGTATGAGTCACCATTCCCGCATTTTCTTCTTCCCCAGAGCTCTCCCGGTGCTCCTGCCTCTCCCCCTCCCCCCCCCCCCCCCCACCACCACCACCCCCCACCAGACCACACACCCGCAGCGTCTCTGGTATCTTCCGACCCCGTCAAATCATCTCGATGACCACCACACATCACCCCGCCAATCAACAAAACCATCCTTACCCTCCGTCCCACACACTGGCGGCGCCCACAGCACACCTTGCGGCGCCCGCAGCACCCCTTGCGGCGCCCGCAGCACCCCTTGCGGCGCCCGCAACACCCCTTGCGGCGCCCGCCGCACCCCTTGCGGCGCCCGCCGCAAATCAACCCCGCTCCGCCCCCCTTGCCCCCATCCCTCCCGACTCCCACTCAACCCCTTCCTCCACCTCGACCTCCCTGTCCCCCATCCCCACCTCCCACAAAACAGCCCTCCTCGACCCGAATTGGCAGGCGGCTATGCTCGACGAATACAGGGCCCTTACAAATAATGGTACTTGGGTTCTTGTCCCTTGCCCTCCAGTGGCGAACGTCGTTCGCTGTATGTGGCTCTTCCGTCACAAGTTCCGCTCCGATGGGACGTTGGAGCGCTATAAAGCACGTCTTGTCGTCAACGGTCGATCTCAGCAGGTAGGTATTGATTGTGATGAGACCTTCAGCCCCGTGGTCAAGCCTGCCACTATCCGAGTGGTATTGAGCTTAGCTCTGTCGCGCAAATGGGTCATTCATCAGCTGGATGTCAAGAACGCTTTTCTGCATGGTCACCTGAATGAGACAGTCTACATGTTTCAGCCGCCGGGATTTACTGATGCTGATCGTCCCAAGCACGTCTGTCTCCTGAAGCGCTCTCTGTATGGTCTGAAACAGGCTCCGCGAGCTTGGTTCCAGCGCTTTGCTTCTCATCTGCTCCGCTTGGGTTTCATTGGCAACCGCTCGGATTCGTCCCTGTTCATCTATCGCAGAGGCTCCGACATGGCATTTCTGTTACTGTATGTTGACGACATCATTCTCACCGCCTCTTCTGATGCTCTTCGGACGTCGATTATTTCACAGCTGAGTGCTGGATTCGCTATGTCAGATTTGGGTCAGTTGTCTTACTTCTTGGGAGTTGTTGTTCAGCGGCATGCGTCTGGGCTATTCCTATCACAGAGTAAGTATGCTGCTGAGATTGTTGCTCGGGCTAAGATGAGTAACTGCAATCCTGTCGTCACCCCTGTCGATACATCCAACAAGCTCAGCGCTCACTCTGGTCCTTTGGTTGTTGATCCGACATTGTACAGGAGCCTTGCTGGTGCTCTTCAGTATCTCACCTTCACCAGACCTGATATCAGTTACGCCGTTCAGCAGATCTGCTTGTTCATGCATGCACCCAGGGAACCCCACTTTCAAGCCTTAAAGCGGATCATTCGGTACATCAGCGGCACACTCGAGCTCGGCACCACGATCACTCCTTCCTCTAAGCTTGACCTTGTTGCTTACACTGATACGAATTGGGGTGGTTGTCCTCACACACGTCGCTCCACGTCTGGTTACTGTGTCTTCCTCAACGACACCCTTGTGTCGTGGTCGGCCAAGCGTCAGTCTGTCGTGTCTCGCTCCAGCGCTGAGGCCGAATACAGGGGCGTTGCCAACGTTGTCTCCGAGTGCTCTTGGCTCCGCAATCTCCTGCTTGAGCTCCGTTGCCATCTTTTGAAGGCCACTCTGGTCTACACTGATAACATCTCTGCCGTCTATCTGGCTAGCAACCCGGTCCAGCATCAACGCACGAAGCACATTGAGCTTGATCTCCACTTCGTCAGAGACAAGGTTGCCATAGGACATGTCCGCGTTCTACATGTCCCGTCCTCGTATCAGTACGCTGATATATTCACCAAGGGTTTACCTAGACAGTTGTTCATTGATTTTCGCTCCAGTCTCACTGTACGACCCCCTCCAGTTTCGACTGCAGGGGTTTGATAGATTACATAGGTCTTAATATTATATAGTGGGCTAAAAGCCCATTAAGGCTCAATACCTTTGTAACCTATATATATATATGTTATATCAATGAATGGAAACCCTAAGGAGGACTTTACATCAATTCTAGAATCCTACACAATGTACTATAGTACTTAAATATTTTACTTAAATTGACATTCACATATTATAATTCATCTCGAGAGCTTCGAAACCATAGGTTATATTACTTATTTTGAAAATATGGCAAGAAGTTACGCAAGTTTAAAATTTTTATATCTAGTTATAGATTATTACATGTTAATAATGCAATGTTTATTTATTGCATTTTATATCATTATTTATCCTTGTTTATCCTTATTTTCGTTTTATATATTTGTAGTATTTTCGAAACCATAGATTGACACTAGTTTGTACTATCGAACACGTTGTGTTTTACGATTTTTTTCTCGATTTTATTGTCGACTACTATGTTAACCCCCGCTCAAAACTTTCTGACTCTGTCCCTGATTTGTGTTATGTTACATGCAATGAGGTAAAAACCTACAAATTTAGTAATAGCTGAACTAAGTCTTTGGTAGTGTGGCTTATATTGTTTCGCATTTCGAGGAACTAGGCTACCCCTCGACCTATTGTAATACTACCTCCGATCCAAAAAGAATATCGTTTGACATTTTAACACGTATTTTAAGGAGCTAAAAACTATATAATATATTAACTTTTTTATTATTATTTTTTTATAATCTAATACTAATTACCAACAAATATTAAGCTATAAAAAAATAATTTAAAAAAAGTTGATATTTTATATAGTTTTTAACTCTTTAAAATACGTGTTAAAAAGTCAAACGACAATCTGTTTGGATCGGAGGGTGTATTTTGTAATTTTTCTGTAGAATCTGATGAGGGTTTGGTTTTGCCTATGCATCCGTCCTTAGTTTACTATTGGCCCACGATCATAATTTTGGTTCATGTTTTGGTAGTCTATCTCTTTCCTCTTCCGCTCACGAATTTCCTCACTTGCTACATGTTTTGACTCTTCTCGATTCCTCTTCCCTTGGAAGGTATTTTAAATTTTCATTGGATTTATAAGTAGTTAAAATTATCAATAAATTATGTAGATTCCTCATCAAAAAGTATAAATTAATGTGAATTCTAGCTAAGGTATAAATATACTCCATCCGATGCAAAATACATGTCGTTTGACTTTTTAACACATATTTTAAGGAGCTAAAAACTATATAATATATTAATTTTTTTATTATTCTTTTTTTACAATTTAATACTCCCTCCGTCCAAAAATATGAGTTTTTAGAGGTAAATTTTTGTCCGACAATAGATGTGTTTTATGTTTTCTAGGTAGAAAGTTGTAATGATTTATATTGGTTTGTGTGTTGTTGACGTTTTAAAATAATTTAATTGGTTAAAATGTTTAGTGGGTGTTAAAAAATACTACGTAATATGTAGTAAAATTTATGAAAAAGTTAGTGCAATGATGATGTTTTTTTAAAGGTAAGTGTTTTAATAAAACTTGTGCAAAATGCTAAAAGTCCGTGTATTTTAGGACGGATGGAGTACTTATTACCAGTAAATATTAAGTTGTAAAAAAACTAATAAAAAAAGTTTATATTTTATATAGTTTTTAGCTTCTTAAAATACGTGTCAAAAAATCAAACGACATGTATTCTAAATCGGGGGGAATAATATTTAATCTATCTAAACTAAATATGATAAGGAATATAAAACTACCATATTTTCTTGGGTGAATTTGCTAAATATACCTTTAGGGAAATCTAATTAGGTGATTACTCTCCTCAAAAAAAAATTAGGTTAGGATTCACCCTTCCTTAATAGAGTATTAATGGTCAATGGTTAACTGTTTGACCGTTGACCGGTCAACGGTTGATCATTGATTGGGCAATGTTGATCGACTATTTCGGATTTTTTTTTACTTTTTTTTAATGATGACACTTTTGTGATTCCGTTTTTTTACCGTTGACTACTAGTGCCCCTTTTTTACGATCAATTTTTTATGTCATTTTTGAACCGTGATGCCATTTTTTCAAAGTAGTGTTTTGATGTCATTTTATTAGTGACATTTTTTCTTCAATGTGATGCCACTTTTTCAAAGTAGTATTTTGATGCCACTTTTTTAATCAAATCATTTGATGCCACTTTTTTTTTTAATTTAGCCAATTGTATATCGATATATTTTCATTGATTCTACTTTTATTCACCGATGACACATTTGTGATTACACTTCATTAATGCAATCATTTGTGGTGATATTTTTATACAACTGATGACACAACAGTATAAAACGTGATTAAACTTCATTGATGACATCTTTTATTGATGACTTTCATTCATTGATGACATTGTGATTACACTCCATTGATCTCACTAATTTGTGATGACATCTTTTCTTGATGACATTTTTATTACATTTTTATACAATTGATGACATAGAACATAAAATGTGATTACATCAATTGATTGCATCTTTTATTTTATTTTTTGGTCGAACTGATTGCATCTTTTATTGACGACTATTATTCATTGATGACATTTGTTATTACATTTCATTAATAGTGATTGTTTATGATGACATTTTTATATAATTGATGACATAGGAGCTTAAAACGTAAAAGCAAATTACTGTCCCCTTATTGTACATGGAAAATCACAAGGTCTTTGAAACTATGACATTAAAATTGGTTGTATACGTAAAAACATCTTTTTATAACATGTCATCAACTCAAAAAAATGCATCAATGTAAGTAATATAATATGAAATCAATAAAATCTATACAAGGTGACATCAATGTGACAATCCAAGAATTATATAAAAATAATTTCAAACGATCTTTTTCCTATCACACAATCAATACAAGGTGACATCAATTTTGGCCTATCTTTCAGCACGAAGCTTTTCCAAAGTTTTCGTCATGTGTTCACCTGATCAATCGACAAAAGAAAATATTCATGGAAGTTCAAAAAAGCTTCAAGCCATCAACCTCTATATATGTATCATTTCCTTCTACTGAAACCAAAGGCTGCAACCATTTAGTACAATGGAATGCATGATAATTAAGTATATTTCATGCTGATATTTCCTATGAAGTTGCCGAACATTACAAATCCAAACTTTCCAAACATTGATCACTCAAGGTGGGTACCCATCCTCACACGATCATTGTTGCTTCCAACGACTCTCGTCTTTCTCCAATGCATCATTAACTAGTGATTCCAAGGGAGAACCAACAATATTATGTCGCTTACTTTTGCTTTGCTTTTTGTTCTTAGCTGAGGCACTTCGCAACGCCTTCAAATCACTTCCCAATGTCATAGAGGGCGGTTGGGGTGACGGAGCCCAAGCACAACAGGTTTTTGTGTGTCCAGTTCAACAAATCTAACATTTCCAATTAAGTAATTCAACCTCTAACTCAAAATAAGTAATTCAACCTCTAACTCTTATTTACTATCTATCTTAAAACACTAGTGACATTGAATCCAAGTACTTCAACAAAAAATAAAAAAAAGGAGCCAGGGAAAGTGAGAACCTCAAATCTAACATTTCCAATTAATTAATTCAACCTCTAACTCAAAATAAGCTAAATGAGCAATTGTATAGAATTCATTTTCACACCACACAACAGAAACCATTTGAACACCGAATCACAAATTTTAACCAAAACCCTAAGATTTGAAGATTACAAATGTCAAGTCTAGATTTCAAATTCAATAAGAGAAGAAGATAAATTTGATACTAATAATAGAAATCTCAACACTCAAGAGTGGAATATGTAGCAAAGTTCCTTTCCCAATTTCAGCAATTAGATTTAGAAAGGAAAAACTTGATGCCTATTCATGAAGAGAGAAAAGTGATCAAACAATTCATTTACAGTTCCAATTTGAGGTATACCCTCAAGCGTCAAAAAACATCAAAACATGAACAACTAATAATATCTCCTGCAAGCCAAGCAACAACGATTGATGACACTTCAGTTGCTGAAAACGAAGTTCATTCTATATCCTAGGCAAGATGGATTTGTATAAAATTAAGCAATGAAAACGTTTTCCGAATCTTTCAACAACAACAACAACAACAACAACAACAACAACAACAACAACAACAACAACAACAACATCCCAGTGTATCCCGCAACTAAGCAGGGTCTGGGGGTCAAGATGTACGCACTCTTACCCCGGGGAGCCCGAGAGAGGGTTTTCGAAAGACCCAGAACGAACTATACCAAGAATCCTAGTAAAGCATGAGCACATATCTAGTCACGGAGCAAGCAAAAGAAAAACACAGCGAAAGCAGGACAAGCACACACAACACCACTCCCCCAACACTAAACTTCTGCCACCCGTATGCGTATCCTCCAGTTGTCTCCGTCCAATGCCATATCCTCTTAAAGCTGCAGTAAATTGAGGTCATGACGGATAGTCCCTATCCAGCTCTTTTTCGGTCTGCCTTTCCCCCTACAAAAAGCTCCAAGATCCAGAATCTCGTACCTTCGAACCGGGGCCGATGTAGGTCTTCTTTGCACATGTCCGAACCAACACAATCTGACTTCCCGCAGTTTGCCAACAATACTCGCCACTCCAACTTTCCTTCTAATGTCCGCGCTCCTGATTCTGTCAAGTCTCGTAAGCCCGCACATCCAACGCAACATTCTCATATCTGCCACTAACAACTTATGTTCCTAAGCTTTAGTGACTGTCCAGCACTCAGATCCGTAAAGATGGCCGGTCTGACAACCACTTTGTAGAATTATCCTTTCAGTTTTATTGGAACTTTCTTGTCACAAAGCACCCCTGAAGCCCCTCTCCATCTCAACCACCCTGCTTGAATCCGATGATCGATATCCCTATCCAATCCACCGTCACTTTGAACGTACGATCCCAGGTACTTGAAAACCTCATCCCTGGGAATAAGATCTTCCCCCAGAACCACAGACGAGTCAGGGTCCTTGACCTCTCTGTAGCGAAATAGGACGTATTCGGTCTTGGTTCTACTCAATCTAAGACCCTTTGACTCCAACACCTCTCTCCGGGATTCCAGCCTGCGCGCCAATCCCGATCTATAGTTGTCCACAAGCACAATGTCATCACCAAACAGCATACACCAAGGAACCTCTTCTTGAAGCGGAGCAGAAAGAGTATCCATAACCAACGTGAACATAAACGGGCTGAGAGCAGACCCCTGGTGAAGCCCCACACAAACCTGGAAGTAGTCTGAATCACCACACGGAGTTCTGACACTAGTCATGGTTCCATCGTACATATCTCCGAATCTTTCAATTAAATAAAATGTACGCTAATCAGGAAAACTGAGGGGCAAAGATCGACAACCTGACATGCAAATCAATACAAAATTCAACCAAATTTCCAAGGGAAATGAACCCTAAAAACAATGAAGGAATTATTGAGAGCATATTTGGAGAAGGACAAACCTTTACAACGAATTCGTAGACACCTTTGGTGCTTGATTCGGATGCGCTAGCCATGGAAATTGGTCGGATCTCGTTGAGGGCGGTGGTGGTGATCTTGATTAGAAGGTCCTAGTCGCCGATGGTGGGGTCTTCCATCGTCGATGAGCATCGAGTACCATCTCGACCTAAACCCCAGCCTAGGGGCTTGAGGGAGCAGGACAAAACGGAGAGAATGAGGGATTGAGGGAGCGGGGCGCAGATCTGAGATCTCCTTCTGGCCTCTTCCCGTCTTCCGTCTTCTTCGCAGAGCAAGCGAGAGTAGATCGTCGGAGGGAAAAGGAGAAGTGGTGGTGGTGATAGAGAAGAGGAGGAGGAGCACCTTCATCTTCTTCTTCATCGGCCATGAATGGAGCGTTGGGGAAGGACGAAAGGAGCGAGCCTGTTTACTGGGCATAAAGCAACTAATTTTTGTTTAACAAGATGCAACAGGATCAATTATTATTTAATAAAAGTATAATTACCTATAAAGAGAAGTTTCAAAAGCTATATTTGAGTAAATTATCTCTATTTTCTTTTGGGGAAAATATGCAAGAGTTTGGGTTAAGTCTTGTTAGAGCATCCCCAACAACTTCTTTGAAAAATCTCTAAAATAAAGAACAAAATAACAAAATTTCTAAAAAATTTACACCACAGCTCCAACAGATTTTTTATTATTAAATTGCTAGATTTATTATACACTATAATAGAGAATTTTTTTTCAAAATATTCATTAAAAATAAAAATTCACGGATAAATTCACACATTGAAACTATTTACAAAAATATTCAAAATTTACAGATAAGTTAGAGAAACGCGGTCTGAGACCGCGTTTTAGGTGTTAGTTGGATGCTTTTTATTTCTTAATTTAAAAAAAAAACAAAAACAAATATATATATATATATATATATATATATATATATATATATATATATATATATATATATATATATATATATATATATATATATATATATATGTATGTATGTATGTATGTATGTATGTATATGTAAAACGCGGCCTTACAAAAAAAAAGAAACAAGAAGAAGAAGAAGCGTTGCTCGAAGGCCGGCCGGGACGAAGAGGGCATCTTCAAGGCCGCCCGAGAATCGATGGAGAGGGCTTCTTGAAGGCCATCGTCTCGCAGGTGGTGATGGACGAATTTGGAGCGATTTGGGGACGAATTGCACCTCTGCCCGCCGTTGGCGGTGCTGCCTTGGTGGAGCGCCGGTATGGGGAAGAAGTTGATGCCGAGTAGGCGAACACATGAGGATGGGGATGGGAGCGTCGGTATTGAAATTGGAGAAAGGGGGTGAACTGAATGGGATTTGGATGGCGGAGACGGAGGAGTCCAGACAACGACGGAGGCGACGTTCACCTTCGATGGCTAAGGTCTCGCAGGCGGTGGTGGGTGGCGTTCAATTGAAGTTCGTCGGTGGTTGGGAGCACTCTAGCGAACCTCTCCGGCCACTCCTCTTCGACGATTGTCCCGGCCGGCAAGAAGCCCTCTCCATCTGATAAATTCACACATTGAAACACGGCCCTCTTCGACGATTGTCTCTTCTTCTTCTTGTTTATTTTTTTTAATTTTCAAAGTAAAACGCGGCCTCAGGCCACGTTTTACGTATATATTTTTTTTGGTTTTTTTTAAATTAAGAAATAAAAAGTATCCAACTAACACCTAAAACGCGGTCTCATATCGCGTTTCTCTGACTTATCTGCAAATTTTGAATATTTTTGTAAATAGTTTCAATGTGTGAATTTATTCGTAAATTTTTATTTTTTAATGAATATTTTGAAAAAAACTCTATAATAGATGCATAAATTCATAATTTAATAAATAAAATTCCAATAACTTCATTAAATCAATAGGCAACAACCAATGAACAAATAGGTAGACATTGAAAGGGGTGAATGCATTAAATTTTACAGATTATAACCCTTCCTCTAAATTTAGAGATTTTTTCCCATCTCCATCAATTTCTCTATTTTAAAGATAGGTTTAGAGAAGCTGTTGCGTAGAAAAAATGATTTTTTTCTCTAAAATCTTTCATTTTTTCTATTTTAGAGAAGTTGTTGGGCTTGCTCTTATACCAGAGCATCCTCTAAGAGAATAGTACTACCTCCGTCCAAAAATACATGACATTTACTATTCACGCACGCTTTTTTAAGATGGTAAAAACTATATAAAATATTAACTTTTTTATTAATTTTTTTCCCACTTCATTAAAAAGTTAATATTTTATATAATTTTTAACTCTTAAAACAGCGTAGATAAATAGTAAAAGTAAATGTATTTTTCGAGGGAGTAATAATTATGGAATAAGACACACCAAGCTGTCATGTCAAGATGGAACACCATCATAAATGCATTGTTGGTCACCCGCAATTTGGAATTTAGGACTTGTTTCGAAATGAAAGAGAAGAAAATCAATGGTCAAAAAAATCTCTAGAAGATCAACGCTTAAACCATTAAACTAAAAATTAAAACTGAGAAAATTTTAACAATCCCAAACTCTGAAATTCGTCGTCTCCGATAAAGGTTTTTTGATATTTCCGAAAGCGAGCATTCCACGCAAATTCCTCCCTATTTTAACACCACCTCCTGGTTGGTCAATTACTTTATAAGTTAAATAAAATTCATTTTAAATTATAAAAATAAATAAATACTCCGTAACAAATACTACTGTAGAGTCTGTATTTGACCAACAACAACAAAATTAAGAAAATTTAAAGCATAAACAATAACACACCTACCTGGCAGTTAAGTAGATAAGCAAATTTACGGCCAATATATATATATCGAAATTGATAAGGTCGTCGGTTGGTATCCGCTCTCCCAGAAAAAGCAGTTAAGGTTTTGGCCATGGATGGTTGCTCTGCCATGGCAATCGACTACATAGACCACAAATTGAACCTCACGAGTTCCCAGCGGTACGATGAAGACGAAGACGGTTACGAGTTCTCCTTTGCCTGCGCAGAGGCCGCCACTTCCCCGATCTCAGCTGACGACCTCTTCCACAACGGCCAAATCAGGTCGATTTCCCCTTTGTTCGGGAACGATACCGTCCAGGGGGCCGCGGATTTCGTTAAGCGGAGCAATCCGCCAGAGGCGTCGGATTGTGCGCAGTCGGAGACGGCTCCAGAGACGCCGGTGCCGCGATCTTGCGGGAGAAGCTACTCCACTGGATTCTCGAAGCTCCGGAGGTTCCGAGATATGCTGCTCCGGAGCCAGAGCGACGGTAAAGAGACGTTCGCGTTTCTGACGAGGAACAGCGAAACGACTTCGTCTTCGTCAAAGAAGAAAGCGAAGAGCGAGATCTGGAAGCAGGAGGAAAATTGCAGGCCAGGGAACGGGAGGAAAGGGTGTACGGCCCCAGAGACCAAAACGACGCCGTCAAAAGGCAAAACCACGCTGTTGCCGTCGTCATACGCAATGCAGTACGGGAAGAACGGAGAGAAAGGGAGGGAGAAGAGGAGATCGTATCTGCCATACCGGCAAGATCTGGTTGGATTCTTCACGACTGCCAACGCCTTAAGCAGGAACATTCATCCCTAAGTAGCCATTTCATGGAAATTGAGTTTCAGTATCGCTAATTAAAACTTAACCGTTTTTGGTTAAATTAAAACTTAACCTTGTACTCGAGCTTGTCATTTAATTGAGTTTGAGTTTATTTATTATTAGTTGATTTTTTATAAAATTTTCGTTTTTTATATATGAGATTGTTTCTTTTCTTTATCAAATGAGTGAAATATTTTGCAATAACATTATAAACTTTTAAGTTGTAATTAAAATATGTTTTTAGGTTATGATTAATTTTTTTTATAATCAATTTGTAACTAAAATATATAATACTACAAATTTTTATTTACAATCTATATTTAATCTATCTATCTTTATTTATCATAAATAGTTATCATATCTTTTACTATATTCATCCCATAAAACTTTGGGTGATTTGGGTAGATAGTCCATTTTCAATGTTCAATTAGGTAGCTAGTCCCCAAGGTAATTTAATTAGTTTGGGTAGAGCTCACCCAAATAGTGGTCAACCGGTTGACCGTTGACCAATCCATTTGGATATTTTTTTTTTAATTTAGTGATGCCATATTTTACCGTTTTGATGTCAAAATTTTATTATATTTTATTTTCACTTTGATCCAACTTTTCTAATGAAATGATTGGATGCTACTTTTTAATGCCGCTTTTTTTAAACCTTGATGACATTTTTTGTTTACTGTAATGTCACGTTGACCATTGATGCCATTTTTTTTACTGTTAACGACTGATGCCAATTTTGTTTATGTCAATTTTTTGATGATATTTTTTTACCGTGATGCCATATTTTTGATGATATTTTTTCAAAGTAGTATTTTGATGATATTTTTTCAAAGTAGTATTTTGATGACATTTTTTGTTCACTGTGACGCCACGTTGACCATTGATGCTATTTTTTTTTACTAATGACGCTTTTTTCATGTCAATTTTTTAATGATATTTTTTTTACCGTGATGTCATATTTTTTTAAAGTATATGATGCAACTTTTTCAAAGTAGTATTTTGATACCATTTTTCTAATGTAATTATTTGATGCCACTTTTTTAATTTAATCAATTATATATCGATATATTTTCATCGATTTTGCTTTTAATCACCGGTGACACGTTTGTGATTACATTTCACTGATGCAATCACTTGTGGTAACATATTTATTACATTTTTCTTCATTGATGACACAAAGCATAAAATGTGATTAAACTTTATTCATTTAATCACTGATGACATAGTTGTGATTATATTTTATTGATGCAATCATTTGTCACCACTATAAAAACAGGGCCGTAGACACTGTCACCAGTATAAAAACAGGGTCTTAGACACTTAATATTCTAACCTTTTTTTGTATTGGTTAGGTCGTCACACCTATTTCTCTTCATTTATGTAACTAATTTTGTGGCCTCAATAAATTTCATAAAGTCATAGAGTATCAAATTATTAATTCAAATTTAAATACAACTAATCTTTTAATTTCATTTTATAATTATGTCATTCATGAACAATTTTAGTTTTATTAACATCGACATTCAAGAAAAAAAAGATTCATATGGTCATAGCTATATTTATATTAATTGAATTGAATGAAATAACATGTTTTAAGGAGTTTTAGAATATTATATATATATAGAAACACTAGGGTTTTGTGTTTAAAAAATAAATGACACAAATTTAAACGTGTAGTATATAAATTATTTTTAATATTGTATAACTATAAATTTTAGAAGATATTTGGCTAAAAGTCCATTTTGCCAACCCCTCTTTGTAAAATATCCACTTAAAATCAGTTTTTGCTAAATGTCCTAATTTTTTTTGAAAACTCCAATCTACCCCTATTATTAATTAATACTGCTTCTCCTATATCTTCATCCGCTCGTTGTAAATCCTCCAAGCTCCCCTTCTCCATCCAGATCTGAGATCTAGATCTCGTCCCTCCGCTTTCTCTGTCTCGTCCCTCCTCCCCTTCTATTGCTCGTCCCTCCGCCTCGACCACCGTCGTAGCTACCGCCCTTCGGCACTGTGAAATTTTCCGCTCTCCTCTTCCTCTATTGGTACATGTAAAGCAATACCATATCGATATATCTAGAAGTGTGCTTTGCCGATGTCATTCATCGCCGATCGAGGTAGCGAAGCACCGATTAGGAGAGATCTTGTCACCGATTGCAATCGGCAAAGAGCGAGGAAGCCGTAGGCAAAGTTGTGCGCCGATTGATGTCAGAGTTGCATCACCATCTGTCCATGCTGCCATTGCTCGAGGAGGCTCCACCGAGAAGGAATCGAAGGGAGATAGTCGACACGCGGTGACAATCAAAGGTTGAGGAGTTAATTCGATTTTTGTGTCTTCATCAGTTGACATCTTCATCGTTTTGCAATCGACGTTGGTGTCTCTGACATGGTGAAGCGAGTAGTGCTCTTGGAGTTGATCCGACCGACATCTCACAGTTAGGATACCACCGATCGAGTGTTTCTCCTTCCCTCTCTCTCGTATATGCCAACGATCTTATTTTTGGAATTGTTCGATTATCCATGATCTGATCCTGTAATCCGATTTCGGAGAACTACTGTTGTCACCGACCATGGAGAGCAGTACAAACCCCCATGTTGAAGAGACGAAGCCTTTACATTCATTTGAAGTGTTCATAATCTTACTCTGATTAATAGACCTCTTTGGAGTTTGTTGGTGTGATTTTTTGGTGGTGCTTTATTGTTTATATGATCTAATTGCAACAGATGATGGTAATTTTCTTCTTATAAATTGAAATTCTGATATTTGATGGCTTTACTTACAGTGTTAAGAGGTTGAATTGTGATTTGCTGTCATGAATGCTATGCGGATATGTGTCGCTGTGTGCAATGGATGTGAGTGCGTCTGCTGTCATATGAGTGGAGATGGTTGCTATGCCTTGCTCTCATTTCATTCTCCTTTGCTGGTATTAGAATGGGCTTATACTATGAGCTGGAAAGTGAAAGTGAGAGGCTAAGCAATTTAAGAAATGGGTGGGCTGGGCTCATTCATTTAGGTTCGCCATTTTGATTTATTCTAATGTGTTTTTAATGTGTTTTTAGATGTCACCAAACCACTAACATCACCAAATCAATACTTGCCTAGGGTGATGACACAACTAATAACACTCATCCTAGGGTGTTGAGTCGGTGACAGTGAACCTTGATAAAAAAAAATGTACAAACAAATTTGTCACCAAACTATGGTTACATTTTTTTTTATTGTGGTGACACCACTAATAACATTTTCACTTGTTCTAGATTTTTCCTTTGGTGACAGTTATAATGACACTGTTTTTATAGTGGTGATACCAACGATTACATTTTTTTTTATTGTGGTGACACTACTAATAATATTTTCCTTTGTCCTAGGTTTTTGCATTGGTGACAATAGTTGTTTTGCTTAGCATTACCCCCTTTAGGGTTTGTGATTCCCTTGTCCAAGAGTTTTCCTTTGGTGACAATCTTGATTACACTGTTTTTACCTTTGGCGACACCACTAAGAACACTTGATCATTCTTTCACTTGGTACATTGGTGGTGACACTACTTGTTTCACTTGTGGTGACACTGTTTTGTGTTGATGACACCACTATTAACATACTTAGTCATTCATCTCTTAACGGAGTGTTGTCTTTCTTTGATGACAGCAGCGGTTACATTTTTATTTATTGTTGTGACACTACTAATAACACATTTTTGTGTCCTAGAGTTTTCCTTTGGTGACAGTGTTTGTTACATTTTTTTTATTGTGGTGACACTACTAATAACACTTTATCTTGACCTATGGTTTTTTTTTTCTTTTGATGACAGTAGTTGTTACTTTTTTTATTGTGGTGACACTACTAATAACACTTTTCCTTGTCTTATATTTTTCCTTTGGTGACAACAGTGATGACACTATTTTTCCTTGGTGACACCACTAATAAGACTTGACCATTCTATCCTTCTACACTGGTGGTGACACCACTTTGTACCTTTGTGGTGACATTGTTTTTATGGTGATGACACCACTAATAACACTTTGTTATTCACCTCTTAATGTATCTTAGGACTTTCCTTTGATGACAACTTTATCGTGACTTTGTCTTGATGGTGACACTACTAATAACATTTTAAATTGTTTTAGGTTTTTTTTCTTTTGGTGGCAGTAGTAATTTTTTTTTTGTGGCAGTAGTAGTTATTCACCTCTTAATGTATCATAGGATTTTCTTTTGGTGACACCAGTGATTACATTTTTTTTATTGTGGTGACACTACTAATAACATTTTCCATTGTTCTAGGGGTATCCTTTGGTGACAGTAGTGATTATAATGTTTTTACCTTGGTAACACCACTAATAACACTTGGTCATTTTTCACTTGGTACTAGGGCTGGGTAAAAATTACCATGAAAACCGAATCAACATGTACCAACCGAACCAACATAATTGGTAACCAATTATATTGGTTACCAATATAATTGGTTCGGTATACCGAACCAAGTTCCAAAACTTGGTACGGTAACGGTAATGAGAATGGAAAAGTTGGTATTACCATTACCAACCAATTTCAAATTGGTTGGTACGGTAATACCAACCAATTCTTACCAAACCAATTATATCTAGTTTTATTTATATTTTTTTTAACTTATTTTGTAATTGTTTTAAGTTTTTACCTTTTGTTTTTATTTTTTTAACTTTTTTTCTTCAGAAAATGTTTTTAATCAAAGGAGGAATACTAACTCGACCTCGATTAAGATGAAAACTTATACCGTTATTCGGAATAATACCTTCATACTACTATGTTGCTTTTGTTTTAGTGTTTAAACACTTTATAATAACTTTAAAGTTTTATGTTGCTTTCGTCCTCAAATATAGTCGGTTCGGACAAAAACCTAAGCATTGAAATAATTTATACGTTTTAATTAAGTTGTATTATATTTGCATGTTTTTTTCTCAACACTCGAAAGTTGGTAAATTACCATTACCAACACGTACCAACCAACTTAATTGGTAACCAATTAAGTTGGTACAAGCCCTTTGGTGGTTGGTAATGGTAGGGGTTTTACGATTACCAATTTAAATTGGTTGGTACACAGTAAACGGAAAAATGAATTGATAATGTACCAATTCCACCCCTACTTGGTACACTAGTGGTGACAACACTTAATTTTTAGGTTGTTAACAACACTATTAATACTTTGTCATTCTTTTCCCTTGTCCTAGATTTTTTTCCTTTTGGTGACGGTAGTGGTTACAATAGTGATTACTTTTTTAACATTTTCTTTTGTCCTAGAGTCTTCCTTTGGTGACAATAGTGATTACATTTTTAATTTTTTGTTGTGGTGACACTACTAATCACATTTTCCCTTGTCTTAGGGTTTTATTTCTTTTGGTGATAGTTAGACCTGTCAAACGGGTCATTCGGGTCGGGTTCGGGTCGGGTCACTTCGGGTTTCGGGTAAAACGGGTCTCGGGTAAAACGGGTTTCGGATTTTTCGGGTTGACTCGAACTCGGGTTTGATCGGGTTTCGGGTCGGGTTCGGGTCGATTTCGGGTTTGTCAATTTTTTCTTTTTTAAATTAAAAAAATCATTATTTGATAATTTTGTGATAAATTTTAATTATATATATAAAAAATTAATTATATATAATTATAAATCAACCGGGTCAATCGGGTCACCGGGTCGAAAAAAAAAATCGGGTCAAAACTTTCGGGTTCGGGTCGGAAATTTTTCGGGTCGGTCGGGTCGGGTCACCGGGTCGGGTTGTGTTTTGACAGGTCTAGTGATAGTAGTGATTAATTTTTTTTTATAATTGTGGTGACATTGTTGATAACACTTTTCCTTGTCCTAGTTTTTTTTTTCTTTTGGTGACAGTAGTAGTTACTTTTTTTTTTAATTGTGGTGACACTACTAATAACATTTTCCTTTGTCCTAGGGTTTTTCCTTTTGGTGACAGCAGTGGTGACACTATTTTTCATTGGTTACACTACTAATAACACTTACCATTCTTTCCCTTGTTACACTGGTGGTGACACCACTTTGTACGCTTATGGTGACACTGTTTTTTTGGTGGTGACACCACCAATTTTTCTTTTGGCTAGCATTAGCCTCTATAAGGTTTTTTCTTCTTTTTGTCATATGATTTTCTTCTGGTGACAGCAATTGTTTCACTGTTTTTATGGTGATGACACCATTAATAACATTTTTTTTTCATTTTTTTTACAAGGTCAATGACACTATTGGTGTGACACATATGATTGATAGCTTTATTTTTTTAACAACTTTATTTTGTGTAGTTTTTTTAGCATTAGTCCATGGTGACACGTATGTATATGTATAAACCCAATCATCTCCTTAAAGTTAAAGAAGTGCTACTGCTACCTTCCATCTTCTCCATGAAAGGTAGAATCTTTTCTTTTGGCGGGACTTAATATATCATCACAAAATCACTTCGTTTTTTCTTTTGTCATGCTTCGATTATACTGTATATATTAATCAATTATACTATATAGATTAATCATAGGAGCAAAAAATTCATCAATAATAAGGTAGCATCGGAGAAAATGAAACTCCGTTCAAGCAAATCAATGGAAACTTCGTCCAACATCTGCGAGGACGTCGGTCTCAGGCCGGTTCGATGACCCCTGATATGATTTCTTATGCATCCTGCTGCTCCCGAGCACCACCTCAGGCGCTAGGATCGGCTGCTCGCTGCAATTTCAAGCCCAATCATCAAGCCATCCAAAACTCACAAGGTCCAATCTAAACAAAATTCAATAGACCATCAATTGAAGAATATGAGATTGACGAGAGGAAAACCGAACCTTCCAGAACTTGAATATGAGGCCCCATTCCGTCTCTGTGAGAGCCACGAAAACAGTTACAATGGTAGCGTAATATCGGAAAATCGATCCCGTCGAACACTAGCGAATTGCAAAGGATCGGAAAGCATCAACAGACAAAATTGACAAAATGTGAAGATTCCATATAGATTGCTGCAAATTTATGGATATAGAAAGTGAGAGATTACATCAGATCCATTATTGAAGGATCGGACGGCCTCCGGGGAGCGATACAGAGAACACAACCAAAATTAAGGCGAAGGGAGGTGAATTCGCGTAGCGCCGACAGCAGCACCGCTTTCGCTTCCAAGCAAATCGAACCTCCACGGTCGAGCAAGACGAAGGTAGGCATGGCTCCGTGAACTCCATAGACGCTTCGCTCTTTCTCCATCGCTGTGAACTCCATGGACACTTGTTTTAATTTGGGGAGAAGGTGAAGAAATAAGGGTAGGGGCAAAAGTGTCATTATAGGACATTTACTTAATTACCTTATGAAAATGGACATTTAGCAAAACAACCTATTCTAAATGGACAGTTACCAAAAATTTCCTAAATTTTATAGAGCAAAAGATTGATAAATATAGCTTTTGTATGTAATCTGTACTATATGGATTAACACATTTTGTATATAATTTTTGATATAAATTTTATCGGTGATTTTCTTAAAAATTCTTATTTTAAAGAGTTTTTTTTATAATTTTTCTTAAATATCAATAAAAATAATCTAAATTCTTTTAACATACTCACCTTAAGATATAAAAAAAATTAAAAATTACATATAAAATTTATAATTTATAAAATTATGACCCGGGCCTCCAAAATTGATTGGACGGCCTTGAGGATATTACAAAATAGAGGTGACTGAATTTAACGTTGTTGAAGCTCATTGAGCTAATAAAGATTATCATTGTATATTTGTATTTATATTTCTGTGAAAAGTTGAAAATCCATACGGTTTGTTGAGAGTTGGTGAATAGAAAAGAACTAACCCCTATAAATAGTCTGTTTTTTTTTTTTTTTACAGTTTGCAAACATTCGGAGCTGTTACATAAAATGTAATCGCGCTCCTGGATCATCCTGACGGATGATGGTACAAAGATCCCTATTAAAAGGGATTGTAGATCTATCACTAATGATACCCTTCGTGGGTATATAATCTGCAACTCTGTTCGATTCTCTGAAGATGTGTCTGAATTCAACTGATTCGAAATCTGCTCGCATGATATTGATTTCTTCTACTTGATGCATAACTTCCCATCTGATGCCTTTCCCTTGAGTAAGAGATCTCATTAGCTCTTGATTATCTCCTTCTATCGTAATTTTCCGTAGTCCCATTCTTCGAGCTTGTTGCATGCCTATATGGACGGCTGCCGCTTCAGTTTGAATAACCGTGCCTTGACTTACTTCCTGGTGAAAAATACCAATTACATGGCCCGTAGAATCACGAATGATCCCCCCCACATGGCAGATGCCAGTGGGCTTGACAGAACCATCTACATTAATTTTGTAGATGGTTCCTTGTGGTCTAGTCCATTTAGACATAGACCTTTTTTTCCTTTTCCAACTTTCTTTATTTTTGTCACTATTTGCCTGTCTCCAGTCTTGTATTTCTGATTTGATCTGCCTTATTAGATTCCCAAACGAGTCGGGATTTGTTTTTCTGAATATTAAATTGTTCCTAGTTTCCCAGATCATTTGCCAAATGACCACTAGATCTTCGAAGTGATGATTTGTTTGTTTTATTAGGTCCAGATTGTCACAAAGAGGACCTTGTATAGAGAGGTTCTTAAAGAATTTACCTGTAGATTGTTCATATTGCGCTATTAGCTCCTTTGCAAAGGAGCATTCTGAAAACAGATGAGCAGAGTCTTCATTACTTTGGTCGCAAAGGGAGCAAATGCTAGGTACTCTGTTGACATACCTATTTAGCCTACTAGTTGTGGGGAGGGCGTCAACTTTAATTTTCCAAACAAGATTTATGAGTCGTGGTGGAAGGTTTAAGTTCCAGATCCAGCGGTGATTGTAAGTGTTATGGGTTTGGATATTTGTAATTTTCTTCGCAGATTTAGTAGTAAATTTTCCCGTGGAATCAGGCATCCAGATTAGCTTGTCCGGAGTTTGCCAAGTTGGGATTTTGAGAGCTAGAATGCTTTTAACAATATTTTGAGGAAATAGGCGCCACATGAGGGGCTCATTCCAACGCTTTTGAGGAGTGAAGAGATGACAAACTTTCATATTTGGGTCATTATTACCCATCAAAGATTTGAGATTTATGTTAGGAATCCAAGGATCATTCCAGGTATTTATGGAGAGTCCATCCCCTATAAGCCAAAGAAGACCTTTTTTAAATTTATCTCTTAGGGATAATAATCTACCGAATTGCCAAGAGGTGGCCTGATTTGGTCTGTCTTTAATGCTATTATATTGTAAATATTTTTCTTTAATGACACTAACCCAGATATTATCTTCATTAGAGTAAAGTTTCCACAATAATTTAAATTGAAGGCTTATGTTCAACTCTTCCGCTTTTCTAATCCCCATGCCACCATGGGTTTTGCTTTTACAGATGTTATCCCGGCTTATAAGAGGGGTATATCTCTCCGTATGAAGTTTATTCCGGAAGAAGTTCTTATTTATCTGATCTATTTGGTTGAGAATACCTTTAGGGAGTAAGAAGTTTTGCATAAGATAGTTGGTTTTGGGACAGAGGTTAGCCTGAATTAGAACAGCTCTTCATGCTCGAGAAAGATTCGACGCCTTCCATTTGGATAGGTGTTTTTTAAGGTTTTGGATGGCCTCTTCAAAAATCGAATTTCTAATCCTGCCATTAATTATAGGGATGCCTAAGTACTTTTCAAGAGTGCTAGAGATCGGAATTCCCATGCTTCGGGCAAGATCTTTGGCTAGGTTTTGACTAACATTTTTCGAACATTGGAGAGAGCTTTTACTATAGTTAATAGTAAGACCCGAAAGGTTGGAGAAATTATTTATCATATTCTGAATAGTATTTAGACTAGTGTGGGCAGCTTTAGCAAAAATAATTGTGTCGTCTGCAAAAGTAAGGAAAGGTATAGGATTACCGTTTCTGGTGAGTTTGATCCCGAATAGAGCATCTTCTTGCAAAGCCTCGTTGTGCATTTCTCTTGCTAGTCCTTCCATAACTAGAACAAAAATGTAAGGGGCAAGGGGGTCTCCTTGGCGGATTCCCCTATTAGGCTTGAATTGTTTACCTGGGCGGTTGTTTACTAGAATTGAGAAGGAGGACGTCGTTAAACAAGTCATTACCCAGTTGATCCAAATAGGATGAAAATCGAACCTTTGAAGAACCGCATTGATATAACTCCAGTTGATTTTATCATAAGCTTTTTCCATATCTAGTTTTAGTGTCATCCATCCAGTTCTCCCTTTTTGCTTATGAATGCTATGGAAGATTTCATGGGCAATTAAGGTGTTATCCTGGATGGATCTTCCTTCTACAAAAGCTCCTTGGAAAGGGTTGATGAGTTTTGGTAGAATGGGTTTCAGTCTATTTGCTAGAATTTTTGTAACTACTTTATAGATGGTATTGCATAAGCTAATCGGTCTGTAATGGTTTATAGTGCTAGGGTTCTCAACTTTAGGAATTAAGGCAATAAAGGTTTTGTTTATTTCAGTTAATAATTGTCCCGAGTGAAAAAAAGCTTTTATGGCTTTGCAGCAAGATGGGCCAACTATAAATAGTCTGGGTCTTGGCACTTTAACAGCTACCCTACGTCGTTTGAATTGAATGGTTTTTAAACAGGCCGGATCTCCTACAACATCTTCCTACTCCTCTCCCTACTCCATAAAATTTTTTTAACATCTTTTTAATCTTAAAAATATTTATAAAATTTATATTTATATTCCTAACACCTGCTTTAATATATTTATAAAATTTTATTTTAAAAAATAATGTTTTATAATTTTTAAAACTTTTAAAGGAAATATTTTACAAAATAAAATTATTAAAAATTTTAAAACAAGATTTTTTAAAACAAAATTTTATAAATTTATAAAAATAGACGTTAGAAATATAAATATAAATTTTTTTAAGATTAAACAATTGTTAAAAAAAATTGTGGAGTAGGGGATGTTGTAGAAAATCCCAACTGGTTTTTAAATGGACTCATATGTGTGGATCTAGAATTCATTTGATTCAGTGAATGGCATATATCCAGCAATCAATATAATTTTTTTTTAAATGGACTCGGTGGTGGTGGGTTCTAGTGGCGGCGGATTTGTCGCGCTTCCTCGACCTCCTGGCCACCAGTATCCTTCCGCCGACATCTCTCCACTTGTCGTCTCCAGGCTTCGCGGTCTCCTCCTTCACCGCTCAACAAACCTCCTGAAATCCTAGCAACCTCCTGCGGGCTTGGCGCTGTCTCCTCCTCCGGCGTAGGCGCTACCTCAGTCCCGACGCTTCTCTCGGGGAGGTCCCCGACACCACCTCACTACCCCTCACAACCATCGTCCGCCTCCTTGAAGCGGTCGGCTCTCCCTCCAACCTCGACTCCTTGTGTGGTGTCGCTCCCTCTGGCGGCCCTCCTCGTGTCCACCTAAGGGCGGCTCTCCACGCTCCCAAACCTCCCAAACTTCCCCATGTCTGCTCTTTCTCCCCCTCATATCCAACTGTCCAGATCTGCTTAGATCTGTCCAAATCTATGGCGTGCTCCCTCCGACATCAGCTTCTCAGCCTTTGGGATTCGTTGGCTTGGTGGCGCCGACGCCTTTACCCTCCTCCATGTAGCCTTGGAAAAATCCCATTTTGAAAACCAAACCTAAATCTCAACAAAGGAGGGTCTTCCCTCCACACACCCACAACAAATCCCTGCTTTCCTACCCTTTAGCCTAAAATCTTCAGACAAAACCTTTTTACAAAAGATCGTGTCTTTCAACCTTCAATCCGAATCTTCACATACAACATTGATGAGCAAAGTCACCGCCTCCCAAGACAATAATGTCATATCTACTGCATACTCGGCTTGCATGCAAGCCGATTAAGCCGTCGTCAGATCAGATCTAAAGGATCAAGCTTCAACTGTTCCTCGATTTGCATGCAACTAGTGATCAATAATTTTGATGTTTTATTTTTTAAATTTAAAGTTATCTTATTGTAATTTTAGGCTTAAGCAATTTTTTTTTACTGGCGACCCTCTGCGTAGGGTTCATCAAGCCATCTTTTGATGGCTTCAAGATCGCTTAGTCAATCTACTTCTTGCCTACTTAAAAAAAATATATAATTTTTTTTTAAATAATGCAAATAGATTATATATTCATTCGATTTAAAAAAATAACTCAAACGGATTATGCATGGATTCGTTCATGCTAATTTTTTTTTTCTTTGCTTTTTTTTTTGCAAAAGTTTTAAAACTTGTTTTATTTTCAAAAAATTCATGTGAACAAATAATAGATTTATTACG
Source organism: Persicaria tinctoria (assembly GCA_037127255.1). NCBI lineage: Eukaryota > Viridiplantae > Streptophyta > Magnoliopsida > Caryophyllales > Polygonaceae > Persicaria > Persicaria tinctoria. The sequence continues at coordinate 20,471,843 of JBANSL010000017.1, forward strand.
CATACTGAATGGATTCAGTTAGTTACTTTTTTCCTGAACATAATAAGTATAGAACATGTGTCATTCAAAAGTTGAAATGGATCTAAGATATGCACGTTTAAGTGTGAATGTTCGATAATGTATAACAAAGTAACATAAAGATACTCTAGAAGGGGGTTGAATAGAGTATGCCAACTTTTCGGAGATAATCTCAAGACTTTTGAAGCACTTGCAAAACCCTTTGAGATTAGACGTAATTCTTTCTTCTGGCAAACCTGAATCACAACAGAGTTATACAATTCGAAACAAGTGCGTAAATATGGTAAAACAATAAGTAAAGGACGCAATGAATTGTTAACGAGGTTTGGCATGAACTTGGCCTACGTCCCCGCCCAGGGTTCTTCTACAACCCTAGGATTCAACCGACTTTATTGATTCACAAGACTTAGGATCCTAATAGCTCACCGAGAAGCCTCTCTCCTATACAATTGCAATTTAGTCAACTCACGTTCCCTTGGAGTCCTAGACCAATCTAGAAGAGCCCCACCTCTCTCAACTATCTAGTACAATCCTCTTACACTTAGTGAATCAATCGCCTAGTGTCCACTTCCTGAGTTACAAACTCTCGAGTATAACACTCTCTCGAAATATATCCTATAAGCTCACTGTGTAGCTCTCAAATGCTTTGAAACAAAAGATACGACTTTTAACAACTAGCAATAGCACACGAAGAACACAGATTGACTTGAAGGTTTGAGTGCAAATGAATGCTTGTGTTCAGCGAATGTATCTGTCATCTTTTCTTCAACTCCTTCTTATACAGATTAAATCAGCGCCTCCTTTCAAACAAGGATCTTCTCTCAAACGACTAGAACAGATTATGACAATCTTCATAATCTTCTATTTGGGGAAACTTGGAAGCCATGATCTCCGATTTGAATCTTCTCGACTTCAAGCTTAAGGAAGGAGATAATATTCGAAAAACTTGTTGCATATGTTAGTGTATAAAATATACAATAGTATCTGTAAATATATTATAATAACATATAATAACATTCGGACATAATATGCACATAATACCGGTTTTGTGTTTCATCAACACAGTTGTAGCTTCAAGACCTTTGACACAAGCTGTGTGTCAAAGCCATTGAAACCATTTCCGATTTTCATCAAGGGAGTGGAGTTATCAATCTCCCCCTTGATGAAAGACAAAACATGTGCATCCCTGTAACTTAGTCAAGCAAATATATCAAAATCAAAATCGGACTAAGTACCTGCATGGGTTAGACAAATGCTGGATCATATAAGTTTAAAACCAATGATAAGTGCATCCAAAAAAATAAGACAAAATAAGGTCTTCCAAGACCCTATAGTTCAAATCAGTTTCAAAGTCTAAACCATCAAACCATCTCCCCCTTTTTGTCTTTCAACAAAGGGAGGAGTGTGAAAATAGTCATCAAATTTGAAAATCAAATTAACTTACCAAAAATTCAAAATTTAAAAAGATCCTTTCAATTCTTATGGGCTAAGGCAAGAATATATTTATCCGATTTAAAATAATTTCCACAAATAAAATATAATAGGATAATATCCCATAAAAAGATTTTCCTGAAAATAAAATAGGTAAAATATAAAGAAGGTTAAAATCCATTAAAACAATATTTGATCAAATATCTAATAAGATATCAACCAAACATATGATCCGTTATATGTGCTCTACCATTCTGTTCACAAACTTTGACATTAATCTTAAAGGTCTTGACACTGAGTAGAATTTATATTTCGTAAAGGGAAAGCCCCCCCTACGAAAGTGCATCACTGTTAAGCATTCCGATCTCACGTCTAATGAAGGTGAACCTCTCCTCTGCCAAAGGCTTAGTAAAAATGTCAGCCCATTGATAATCAGTTGAAATAAAGGATATGGACACATCACCTTTTTGACATGGTTTCTAATGAAATGATGCCTTACATCAATATGTTTGGTCCTTGAATGTTGAACAGGATTCTTTGTAATGGAGATGTCACTTGTATTGTCACACTTGTATAAGGATTTGGGAGCAACATGCTCCAGCTGCTATGTATTCGGCTTCGGCAGTGGATAGAGCAACTAAGTTTTGTTTCTTTGAGTGCCAACTGATCAAGGATGCTCCTAAGAATTGGCAACATCCCGACGTGCTCTTCCTATCCACCTTATAGCCTGCAAAGTCTGCATCAGAATACCCAATTAGTGAAAAATCTCTTTGCTTTGGATACCACAAGCCAAGCTCCTTAGTGCCATTGAGATATCCAAAGATCCTCTTCACAACCACGAGGTGAGATTCTTTAGGGTCAGCTTGAAACCTAGCACACATGCAAACACTAAACATGATGTCAGGTCTACTAGCAGTAAGATATAATAAAGATCCAATCATCCCTCGATACTCCTTTTGATTGACACTCTTTCCGGTCTTGTCTTGATCTAGAGACAAGGTTGAGCTCATGGGTGTCTTGGCTGCTTTGGATTGATCCATCTTGAACTTCTTCAAGAGATCCTTAATGTACTTGCTTTGGTTGACAAAGATCCATTTCTTAGATTGATGAACTTGTAATCCCAAGAAGAAGTTGAGTTCTCTCATCAAGCTCATCTCAAATTCACTGCACATAATGTCAGAAAATTCCTTGCACAAAGATGTCTTAGTAGCTCCAAACAATATATCATCGACATATATTTGAATAACCAAAATATCCTTTCCTTTGGTTTTTATAAAAAGAGTCTTGTCGATCAACCCCCTTTTAAAATCATTTTCCAAAAGATATTTTGACAAGCGCTCATACCAAGCTCTTGGGGCTTGTTTCAAACCATATAGCGCTTTGTCTAGTTTGTAAACATGATTAGGAAATTCAGAACTTTCAAAACCTAGGGGTTGAGCCACATAGACTTCTTCCTCTAAGAAACCATTAAGAAAAGCACACTTGAAATCCATTTGATATAACTTTATGCTCATAAAAGATGCAAATGCTAATAATATGCGAATGGCTTCAAGCCTGGCTACGGGAGAAAAAGTCTCCTCGTACTCAATACCTTCCTCTTGATTGTAGCCTTGAGCAACAAACCTTACTTTGTTCCTCATGATCTTACCATTCTCATCTAGCTTGTTCCGAAATACCCAACGTGTGCCAATGACTGATTGATGCTTTGGCCTAGGCTTCAAGGTCCAAACTTTATTTCTTTCAAATTCGTTAAGCTCACTTTGTATAACAATGATCCAGTCTAGCTCTTGAAGGGCCTCATCTACCTTCTTTGGTTCTATAAGAGAGACAAACGCGTGAAAAGCACAAAGATCTTTAAGTTTAGAACGAGTTTGAACACTAGATGTAGGGTCAGAGATGATATCCTTTAATGAGTGTGATGAGGAGTATTTGAATTTTCTTTTCCTAGTATCAGCCCCTTGATTCGTCACACCAGTAGGATTGATTTGTGATACATCTGACTCCATGGATCTGTTAGGTTCAGTTACATTAGTTTCTGACATATCAACACTTTTGGATTGGTCACCAAGGGCATTGGACGAAGCTTCAACAGCTTGGCCCGATTCTTGAGTGTTGAGAATCTGATCCTATATGTTCCTCTTCTCTGTGTTCTTGGTAGCAGCATCATCACCATCCTCGTTCTCTGTATGAATATTAAGATCAAAATCTGCAACACTTTCACTCAAAGAACCGTCATTGCATTCATCAAATATAACATGTATACTTTCCTCAACTAACTTGGTCCTTTTGTTGAAGATTCTATATGCTTTGCTACTTGTGGAGTAGCCAAGAACTATACCTTCAACACTACGCGCATCAAATTTCCCAAGGTTATCTTTTCCATTGTTATGAACAAAACAAGTACAGCCAAAGGGTTTAAAATATGATATAAGTGGTTTGCGGCCTTTGAAAAGTTCATAAGGAGTTTTATTTAAGATGGAACAAATAAGACAACGATTCAAAATATAGTTAGATGTGTTAACAGCTTCAGCCCAATAGGTTTTAGGTAATGCATTTTCCAAAAGCATAGTTATGGCCATGTCCTCTAGGGTGCGGTTCTTTCGTTCCACAACCCCATTTTGTTGAGGTGTCCTAGGAGCAGAAAAATTATGGGAGATGCCATATTTAGCACAAAACAAATCAAACTGAAGTTGATTAAACTCCCTACCATGATCACTTCGAATTGACACTATGGGTTCGTTTCTTAAAGTTTGAAACTCCTTGCAAAGTTTTGAAAACTCAAATAAGGGCTCTGATTTTTCTTTTAAAAATGCAACCCAAGTATATCTCGAAAAATTATCAACAACAACAAGCATGTACTTTTTTACCATTGGGAGATTTGACTCGCATAGGACCACATAAATCCATATGTAAAATTTCAAGGGGTCTAGAAGAACTTACAAACTTTTTGGGTTTGAAAGAGCTACGTGTTTGTTTGCCTCGTGTGCATGCTTTGCACATCTCAATACCTTTGAAGTCCATCTCAGGTAGTCCTCTTACAAGCCCTTTGGACACAAGCTTCTGTAGTGTATGTGGGCTCACATGACCGAGTCTCTTGTGCCAGAGCTTTGGATCGTCCATCAAAGCCTTTAGACAGGTTAAGCTTCCTTGTGCCACTTGCTCAGCATTCACAACATATATGTTGTTATAACGATAGACAGTTAGAACTACTTCACATGTATCTTCTCTGCGCACTAGACATCTTTTCTTGTTAAATCCAACATTATTACCACTATCACATAGTTGAGAAACACTAAGCAGATTATATTTCAAACCATTAACAAGATAAACATTTTTAATGCTATGGTTAGGATCACTCCCAACACTACCAATACCAACGATGTCACACTTTCCTTTGTCACCAAGAGTGATTGTTCCCGTGGATTGCTTCTTTAGTTCATGGAAGAGAGACCTCTTCCCACTCATATGTCTAGAGCATCCACTATCAATAATCCGTTTTTGCTCTTTCACCATGGTGATCTCCTGCAAAACAAAAATCAACTTTTGTGGCTAGACCAGTGAGAAAATTTGGATCCTTTATTGGGATAAACCATATTTGGTAAAATCATGCCTTTGGGGACCCAAACTTGCGTTATCCGTTCTTTTCTCAAGTGAACAGGAAATGTATTGCGAATAATATGAGGATCCTTTTTTCTATAGGGGCAGGTCTCTCTTACATGTCCCTTTCTCGCACAGTGGTAACATATAGGAGAGGTTCTGCTTCCTTTTGCCTTCAAAAAAGTGGTAATATGTTGCTTCTTTAAAAACCTCGGGTTGTAACCAATACCACTTCTGTTTAGAGAACTTTGTTGATCACCCAACATCCTATCAAGAGTGTCTTTGGACTTGTTAAAACTTATGAGGGTTGTCTGTTGGTCTTGAATCTTCTTATTCACGGAGATCTTCTCGTTCTCTAAGTCATGATATTCACTTCTCATAGACGAGAGATCTTGCTTGAGTTCAGATTTATCTGAGTCAAGAGTCTTGACTTTAATGCCAAGACGTGAATAAGAAATTTCAAGACTTTTGATCCGCCTAGACAGTTCCTCAATAGTTCTTTCCTAGTCCACGGTTTTCTTGATAAGAGTGTTAGTTTGGGCAATAAGTTTCTCTTCATTGGCAATCATATTAGAAAGGAATTCCGATAGTACCACTTTGGGACTTGCCATGAGCTCTTTTACAGTTACCTTGAGTTGCTCATCATGGGATTCATCTCCTGTGGCCATTAGACAGATATTGGTCTTCTCATTATCGGAGTATGTGTCAGAATCACTCCAAGTTGCCACCATGGCTTTCTTTTTCCATCTATCACCTTTCTTGAACTGGCTCTTCGTCTTTTGAGGGCAATCTTTCACTAGATGGCCCATTTCACCACATTCAAATTAAGACAAAGGTTTAGTCTTCTTGTCATATTTGTTGTATTGAGACTTACCTCGAAATTTAGAAGACTCTGATCCATCTTTGTTGTTGAATTGCTTCTTGATCTTGAGGATTCGAGAAAGACCCCATGTAATGAGATCAAAGGGATCATCCTCATCATCATCCTCATCTTCAGAATCGGACACATCTTTCGGCTCATCCTTCTTAGACTTGAGTGCCAAGTTCTTAGTGCTTGTTGGAAGTTCTCCATCATCTTCATTGAGAATCATCTCATATGTGATCAGCTTCCCAAGCAAGTTATCAATGGGTAGAGTGGTGAGATTTTGGGCTTCTTCTATGGCTGTCACTTTCGGGCCCCATTTGTCTTTTGGGAGACACCTCAATATCTTTCTCACTTTCTCAATATTCTCAAAGGTCTTGCCGAGAGAGTCAAGGTTGTTCGTGATTTCGGTGAACCGTGTGAACATGGCCTTAATAGACTCATCAGGCTTCATTTTGAAGAGTTCATACTTTCGAAGGAAAATGCTGATCTTGGTGTCCTTCACTTTACTGGTTCCTTCGTAGGTGACAACCAGCTTGTCCCAAATCTCTTTAGCCGACCTACAAGATGAAATACGGTTAAACTCATCAGTACTAAGACTACAATATAGTAAGTTAATGGCCTTGTAGTTCTTAGAGACGAGTTCAAGATCCGCTTGGATGAACTCAGCCTCGGTCTTCGCGACTTTGCTTCCATTTGGTCCGTCTTTCACAGGAATCTTCGAACCATTCTCTATAATGTTCCAAAGTTCCAGATCTTGATCTATAATGAACATTTTCATCAAGGACCTCCAGTGGACGAAGTTGTTTCCTACAAAGAGTGGTGGTCTAATGGTAGACCTCCCTTGTGCAAATCCTCCGCTTGCTTCACCAGACATGATCAAAACTCACAAGATTGTTAGATCAAAAGCAGTGAATAAGGCTCTGATACCAATTAAAGGTTCGATAATGTATAAAAAAGTAATATAAAGATACTCTAGAAGGGGGGTTGAATAGAGTATGCCAACTTTTCGCAGATAATCTCAAGACTTTTGAAGCACTTGCAAAACCCTTTGAGATTAGACGTAATTCTTTCTTCTAGCAAACCTGAATCACAACAGAGTTATACAATTCGAAACAAGTGAGGAAATATGGTAAAACAATAAGTAAAGGATGCAACGAACTGTTAACGAGGTTCGACACAAACTTGGCCTACGTCCCCGCCTAGGGTTCTTCCACAACCCTAGGATTCAACCGACTTTATTGATTCACAAGACTTAGGATCCTAATAGCTCACCGAGAAGCCTCTCTCCTATACAATTGCAATCTAGTCAACTCACGTTCCCTTGGAGTCCTGGACCAATCTAGAAGAGCCCTACCTCTCTCAGCTATCTAGCACAATCCTCTTACACTTAGTGAATCAATCGTCTAGTGTCCACTTCCTGAGTTACAAACTCTCGAGTATAACACTCTCTCGAAATATATCCTATAAGCTCATTGTGTAGCTCTCAAATGCTTCGAAACAAAAGATACGACTCTTAACAACTAGCAGAGAGCACACGAAGAAGACAGATTGATTTGAAGGCTTGAGTGCAAATGAATGCTTGTGTTCAGCGAATGTATCTGTCCTCTTTTCTTCAACTCCTTCTTATACAGATTAAATCGGCGCCTTCTTTCAAACAAGGATCTTCTCTCAAACGGCTAGAACAGATTATGGCAATCTTCATAATCTTCTATTTGGGGAAACTCGGAAGCCATGATCTCCGATTTGAATCTTCTCGACTTCAAGTTTAAGGAAGAAGATAATATTCGAAAAACTTGTTGCATATGTTAGTGTATAAAATATACAAGTTGGTGTAGTGGTTGTGGGGCTACATCCCATGCCAAGAGGTTCGAAGTTCGAATCCCCTTGGAAACATGGAGTCGCTTGTGAGTGGGAGGGTCAACCCCTTAAATGGGCCATACAGTACCTGATCCAGATGTAGAGCGACTGAGTCGATCGAACTGGACTAAGATCAAAAAAAAAATATATACAATAATATCTGGAAATATATTATAATAACATTCGGACATAATATGCACATAATACAAGTTTTGTGTTTCATCAACACAGTTGTAGCTTCAAGACCTTTGACACAAGCTGTGTGTCAAAGCCTTTGAAACCATTTTCGATTTTCAGCAAGGGAGTGGAGTTATCAAATTGCATATAACACTTGTGCTCGATACATATAGCCTTTCCGAATTGAATTTTAGCACCTCATTCCAAATCTAGGTACGGTCTGACCAAAACTATATAATCTAAGTACGGTTAAATCAAAACTATTCATGCACACTTTTTTAGGGATAAAAACTATATAAAATATCTAGTTTTTGTATAATTATTTTTACCAGTTTCATAGTTACTATTAATAAGTACGAACTTGTTAAAAAAACGTGTGTGAATAGTGAACGAAATGTTTTACCGAACAGAGAGTATATGATTTTGTTAGAAAACCCCACAATGGTAAGATACTAAGAACTTTCTTCCTTAATTCACTTTTTCTTCTCATTTGATGAATACGATATAGGCTACAAAATCATACATGTGACCTCCTCAAATATGAACAAAATCAAATGATACCACATGTACAACTAAACAAATTATCAGAGATTTCGCATGGTACCCCTGTGACAAGCGTATTTTATTTGGTATAAGAAAGTTTGACATATTTTGTCAAATACCCTTAAGATTTTCATTTTTTCTTGTCAAATGCCTCTTTGTTAGCTTTCATTTGAACGACATTAACTTCCCATTAAATATAGAATTGAATTCAAACAAACAAAAAGGGACACCTTGCGACTTGTGAGGGTCGAGACAATGAGAGCTGAGGAGGTAGAAGGCCAATTGCCTAAAGATTTCACCATCGGTGGCTAATGGCTAAAAGATCTCACCGTAGATAGAGGGACATATGCGAGGAGGAAGGTGTTTGACACATACAACTGTCCTAGCGATAAGATATTTTTTCTTAATTTCTGCTTTAGAGATTTAGGGTTTGGAGATTACGAGTTTGGGGATTTTTAGGTTTTGGGATTTTAGGTGTTTAAATAATGGTGGGTCATACAACGTGGTGAGGCCACGCACACTGAAGCGCAACATGCGTCAACCAAGCTGATGCGAGACCATCCAAGACACTTTCAGAACCTCCGGACATACCTATTCTCAAGTGTGGTTCAAGTTCAAGAAGAGTCATTGAAGACATACTTATGCTCTTCTCTTGTTGTTGCCCTCGGAGCCGACACCAGGATCCTCGATGCCGAGACCTGAAGATGTTCTTCATTTACTGTTGGCCTCGACGCTGACACTAGAACCCTTGACGCTGAGACCTGGAGCTTAATTTCATATATGGGCCAAAATTATTAAGTGTTGGAACCCTAATTTTCATTGTTATTTTTAGTATCTCTTCTTTTACTTAAGTTATTTTAGGTAATTTTAGGGTTTTCTTTTAATTATCCCTTTAATTATTATTTCATCCAAAAATCAGCCTTAGGGTTATATGTAGCGGCTAATTCCCTTGTTCAGAACACACGCTTCCATTGAATAGAAATTTCCTTTGTGTGAAACACATTGAGAGAAAGTCGATCGATTCGTAGCTAAGCTCATCGATTGCAACTATTGGTATTGATTTTAGCTTGGTTTGCCATGTGTTTGTCAATCTTGAAAGGTTTGGTAATCCCTGGTATCCACGAGCCCCTTCCTTGTGCCTCCAAGTTGTCTGCTTGGTTGTGTAGGGTTATAGAGGTGGGTTATATAATTATTGGTGTTGGTTCCAACCTTCTACGGAAGCCTGGGGTCTTCATCTTGTTCTATATAGATCGACTCTTCAATCAATCGAGTCTTTTCAATTCAATTTTGAGTCTTTCTTGCTGCGTCTTTCTTGTTCTTGCTGCGTTTTTTAGTCTTTCTTGAGTTCTTGATTGAATCTTGATCGAGTTCTTGAGTTCTTGCATTGTTCTTGTTCAATTCTTGAATTTGTGTCTTGATTGTCGAAGATCGGGCCATCCTACGGCTTACCCCGTATCAAATTGGCATCAGAACTTAGGTTATTGACATCAAAGTTGTGTCTTTTGTTTTGTTCATCATAAAAACACAAAACCCCCACAAAAATAGTCTTTATCAATTTTTGGTCTTTTGCTTCTTGTTCTTGAATTGATTACTACTAACCTTGCTTGTTTGTGATTGTTGTGGTTGCAACTAGCCTAAACACATCCAAGCCGTGACCAAGAGTCCCCATTGGTGCCGAGTTCAGCCTTGTGCAGTCCCCTTTGGTGCACATTCAAGTCGGCACACACCAAGAAAACCCTAACCCTAAGTTGTTACATCGTTAATCTATCCCTTTATCCATCTTTGACCTATCTATCTATATCCATGCACATATCATTGCCGAGTGTTGTTTGATAAAGGGAAGATTAAGCACTCTATCTATCATAGGATCACAAGATAGAAGATAGAAACCTATTTACCAAATTTAGCCAAAGCCTAACCTATTTCTATCATTCTAGGGCTGAATTTTATTTCTTTCACCATTGTTTTTAATTTTCGTTTTTCCCATCACTTTTGTTCAGATTTCTTGCATTAGGACTGTAGAAAGTCAGAAAAAAAAAATCAGATCCGAAAATTCAAAAGAAAAAGAAAGAAAGTTGTTTGATATGTGTTCTTTGGAGCTCTTTGTTCATCTATTGCAAGGAATCATCAAGGGATTACATTGGTGTTGAAATGAGCCCTAGATCGACATACATTACCTCCTAATCACAATCTTGAAACCCTATCCTTGCAACTACAACATTCGTACTTGGGTTACAATCAAAAGAGGTAAGTTGATCAAAGGTTGTTTCTTCCTTTTTTTTTCCACAAAAATCAGTCCATACTACTTCTTTTCTTGCAATTGTCAAGTACTTACCATTGCTTCTTTGATTGTGTCGAGTGCTTCTTACCATTGCTGAGTACTCTTTGCTTTTGTCGAGTCCTTGTTGCTTGTGTCGAGTTGGCCAATTGCCTAAAGATTTCACCATCGGTGGCTAATGGCTTACAGATCTCACCGTAGATAGAGGGACATATGCGGGGAGGAAGGTGTTTGACACAGACAACTGTCCTAGCGATAAGATATTTTTTCTTAATTTCTGCTTTAGAGATTTAGGGTTTGGAGATTACGAGTTTGGCGATTTTTAGGTTTTGGGATTTTAGGTGTTTAAATAATGGTGGGTCATACAACGTGGTGAGGCCACGAACGCTCAAGCGCAACACGCGCCAACCAAGCTGATGTGGAACCATCCAAGACACCTTCGGAACCTCCGGACATATCTATTCTCAAATGCGGTTCAACTTCAAGAAGAGTCATTGAAGACATTCTTATGTTCTTCTCTTGTTGTTTCCCTCGGCGCCGACACCAGGATCCTCGATGCCGAGACCTGAAGATGTTCTTCGTATACTGTTGGCCTCGACACCGACACCAGAACCCTCAACGCCGAGACCTGGAGCTTAATTTCTTATATGGGCCAAAATTTTTAAGTGTTGGAACCCTAATTTTCATTGTTATTTTTAGTATCTCTTCTTTTATTTAGTTATTTTAGGTAATTTTAGGGTTTTATTTTAATTATTCCTTTAATTATTATTTCATCCAAAAATCAGCCTTAGGGTTATATGTAGCGGTTGATTCCCTTGTTCAGAACACACGCTTCCATTGAATAGAAATTTCCTTTGTGTGAAACACATTGAGAGAAAGTCGATCGATTCGTAGCTAGGCTCATCGATTGTAACTATTAGTATTGATTTCAGCTTGGTTTGCCTTGTGTGTGTCAATCTCGCAAAGGTTTGGTAATCCCTGGTATCCACGAGCCTCCTTCTTGTGCCTCCAATTTGTCCGCTTGGTTGTGTAGGGTTGTATAGGTGGGTTATATAATCATTGGTGTTGGTTCCTACCTTCTACGGAAGCCTGGGGTCTTCATCTTGTTCTATGTAGATCGACTCACCAATCTATCGAGTCTTTTCAATTCAGTTTCGAGTCTTTCTTGCCGTGTCTTTCTTGTTCTTGTTGCGTTCTTGAGTCTTTCTTGAGTTCTTCATTGAATCTTGATCGAGTTCTTGAGTTCTTGCATTGTTCTTGTTCAATTCTTGAATTTCTGTCTTGATTGTCGAAGTTTGGGCCGTCCTACAGCTTACCCAGTATCACAAGCCGAGTGGGGTTACATCCTAAAATCAATTGATTTTAGGAGGAGTAGCCCACCCACTTATGCACAAGGCTTGTATTCACTTTATAATCAATGTGGGATCTATACCAACTCATATTCTCAATACCCCCACTGTAATTGCATGGCCACACATTATTGCTAGTTGCACTTGACGACTCAATGCGTTAGAGTCGGCCAAGCAACTAGACCAGGAACCCAAACCACGCCACACTTAGCCGAACCTCGGCTCTGATACCATGTTAAATACTGGTGGGTCATACGATGTCGGGAGGCCCCCCCACGCCCAAGCACAACCCGTGCCAACCAAGCCGAGCACACAAGCCGAGCGGGGTTCCATCCTAAAACCAATTGGTGTTAGGAGGAGTAGCCCACTTACTTATGTACAAGGATTGGATTCACCATAGTTGGATGTAGTAACAAAATGAGTTTCATTCGAGATAACTAAATATGGTAAAATAAATGTAAAACTAACAATCCACCATAGTTGGAATCAACCAATCTGATATTTTGTGTTGAAATTTTAGTTGATATTTTACTAAATGACTTCTTTTTATGATAGCCTATTAGATCAAAAGATAGAGCAATGTATTGTATATATCGATGTGGGTTCTATTCTCATATAGGCTACAAATCATACATGTGATATATCAAATCTTGCTAAGTATATTCAAGCTCTTTCCCATAAAGTTTGATGAGGATCTTTTGTAAAATTTGTATGGAAAAAATTATTTGGATTGAAGAGAAATCAAGATTTTAATTTCCAAAAAATATTATATTTTTTCTTGCCTCGATATGCTTATGTGTGGAAATAGAATTTAAGAATTTAATGTTTAAAAAATATTACATTTTTCCAAAGGTGGTGTCTATAGGAAATCTTCACGTCCTTTCAATTGGACTAGTTTTTTATGTTGTGAGTTGAAAAGAGTTTGGAATTCTCAAGTAATTTCAATATATTTTCAACCACGACAACAACTCAATATCTCGATAGCCTATGTGGATTTGAATCTACTTCTTTGTGCCTAAGCACATTGCTCTGCCGATTGAGCTATTATGCCTGCAAATTTCAATGAGCCTTATTTGATACAATCATACAAGTAACAAATTGTCCCTTTTATACTACAAAAGCTTATCCAAAATTTATCTAACATTAAGTTACCTAAGATTAAGTAACATAAATCGGGAAAAACTGACTAAAATTTGATTGTCACAAGGACAATCAGTAACTCAAAGTTTGATTGACATAAATTTTTCATATATACTCCTACTTTTGTAATATAAATCTAGGGTTCATATGGGGCGGTGTTAATAAACTGACTAAAATTATAAATAGGGTAAAATTTATAAACAGATGGTAAAAGTAGTTAAAATTTTAAACAACAATATAATCTGCGTATGTGGCACAAGTGTTTTAATTTTGATAAATGAATTTAGTAGTTGTGAAAATGGTGTTTTGATTTTTTTAGCTTAATAATATGGGATAACCATTGATAAATTTTACAACAATGGGAAATCCTACAATTACACGTACAAATGTCTGCGATGACTACATCGTAATAAGGGTGGTTAATCATCGAATAGTCGATAATTTTTCAACAATAGGCACTCTTACAATAACACGTACATTGTCTGCGATTGCAACATCCTAATAAGGATGGCTATTCATCCATTTCGAGATGCCCCAAACAATGTATGTGATCTCATCTCGCAACCTCTTCACATCATCACTTCGAGCACCACCTGGGCCCTCGACCCCAGCGCTATCAGCTTCTGTAAGGGCGTTGTTGGGAATGGGTTGTTGCCTTGGATTGTTGTCTTCGTGATCTGAAAAATGTTCCGAGTGCATGCGAATAAAGTTATGAAGTGCCATGGTAGCTAGGATGATATCATTATGTGTTTCTTCATCGTAATTGGGCATTGTAGACAACACCTTGAATTTCTTCTTCCACACACCAAATGTACGTTCCACAACACAACTTAATTGCGAGTGTATGTAGTTGAATAGCTCTCGCCTACTCCCTGGTGCCACACGCTGGAAGTGGGTCAAGTGGTAGTACGACCTTGAGTAAGGTACCATGTATCCGGCACGACAAGCATATCCCTTATCGCATAGATAATACTTGTCTGAACCAAACTCAATCAAAATCAATTTGTTGTTATTAACATCCAATACATTCTCATTGAAGGCAAATGTTTTCAATAGATGGAACAAATAAAAAACAAGCCAAACTGAAACCAATAATTCATCACCAATTTTCGCACAAATTCAACCACACACGTCAAAAGAAGCCAAACTGAAATCAGCAATTTCTATTTCAATCCAACTTCAACAAGTATGAAATCAATAATTTTGCAATAGATAGAACAAATCAAAAGAATCCAAACTGAAATCCCGTAGTCATCAATTTCTAATTCAATCCAACCACACACATTTTTGCACAAATTCACACCCAATTTCGCACACATTCGAAATTAATCGATGAAGGTGAGTGACATACGTAACTTAGTGATCTTCGTTCTTCGTAGCCCTCACAACCGCCTCGGAAGAACGTCGGAGCAACCCTAAATTTGTCTCCTGGCGCCGGTAGTCGTCTTCTAGTGCAGATGGAAGATAGATGGAAGATGAAAGATAGATGGAAGATAGATGGAAGATGAGGGGGAGTTACATACCTATGGGAGGTCAGGAGATCCAACAGCCGTAGATCAGAGATGTCCAGCGCCACAGATCGGAGATCCAGCGCCGCTCCTCTGCTCCCTTTCTCGTACTGGATGTAAACCGAAAACCCTAAGCGGGTTGTGAATTTGGTAAAAGTTGGGCGGGTTGTGAATTTGGTAAAATGATAGGGGTAAAATAGTAATTATGGAATATAAACACCCAAAATAAGCTTGATATTGCTGCTTATTTTTAAACACTGCTTTTTAACTTATTATAACATCTTTTTCGTTCCCATACACCCTTATTAGCTACTTATTTTTTTAACAGCAAATAATCTCTAATTTTTAACAGTTAAAAACCAATGCCATACACACCCCTAGTGTTTTAAAAAACTATATCAGTGGTTATCTAGTGAAATTCGCTCAATTTATCAAAAGAACACATGGCTAAATTTTCAAAGGTGAGCAAACAAAAAAATATAAGACCTTTTTTTAATGTATAATGAGGAAAAAAATAAGTACTATTTGACCTGTAATTTGACATCTTGTCATAGCATGTAATTGGTAGGCCTGGTCACGGGTCCGACCCGACGGGTTGACGAGTTCGACCCGCGGGTCAAGGGTCGGGGAGGGATGATCCGAACCATAACTCGGGAATCCAACGAGTTCACGGGTTCAGTTTGGCTTGTTTTTTATTTATTCCATCTATTGAAAACATTTGCCTTTGCGGAATTGCGCCTTTGCAAAGGTATTTTCAAAACTTCAAAACAGGTTTGCGCCTTTGCGGAATTGCGCCTTTGCAATGTTTTGAAGTTTTAAAAATACCATTTCGTGTTTACCGTTTACGTATTATTTACATTTGAGTTGGGGGAAAAAAAAGAAGAAGAATGGCTTGAATCGGTTTCCCGATTGCCTACGTATCCTCCAGGGGTTGAGGAATCAAAGACCACATAGCAGTGTTCTAAAAATCGCGCCTTGGCACCGCCTGGGCGGCGCCTAGATGCTAGGCAGCATGGCACCTAGGAATTTTTAAGCCTAGGTGGGCCTCTAGGCTGTAATCCATCCACCTAGGCACCACATAGTCTTGCCTAGGCGCCGCCTAGACCCCGCCTAGGCCCGCTTAGTCCCTTCTAACCCGACGATTATTCAATTTTAGCTTTTAGGCATGTGATTAATCAACTTAGGGTTTTTTACCCCTCGTGTTGGGGTATATTAGTTTTTGAGTCAAACATATAGCTTTGGATTTTAGAAGGTTTAGAGTCGCTAATCGGATGCCTACTTTTGCATTTATTTTCTTTAATGTTAGTTAAACACGATAAATTTCGTTTTATGAGTGATATTATAGATTATTATTATATTATATGAATTATTTACATGTGTTATGTGTTAAAATATAAGGAAGTAATTAAGTTTGTACCAAGTCCGCCTAAGCGCCGCCTGAGCACCCGCCTAACCGCATAGGTGCTAGGCGGCCACCCATCGCATAGGGATCGCCTAGCGCCTTTTAGAACATTGCCACATAGTTCTTTTACATGTGTAAGCCTGAACCCTGTTTACCTATTCTTCTGAATCGTCTGAGCCTCCAACTCCGTCTCCAAGAGTGATCGCACCATCGATGGAGCTCCTAACAGACTATGTATCCACTATGTCATCGCCCTCGAATTCAGTAGATAAGATGTCAATTCGCATATCCACCCTCTTACAATCTACAAGGCAAACTTGGGCTTTGAGGTTCTCGAAAAGCAATCTTGATCTCTTCTTCATCAGAATCTGGCCTCCGTGATTGAAAAGTTGCTCGATGGCAACGGTGGAGCAAGGAGCCCCAAGTATTTGTCGGGGGATCACCTGTAATGTCGGAAATCTTTGTCTTTAGGGACAGCTCCACCATTCTAGGACATCAAAATCTTCTTCCTCATCATTGTGGAAATCAAAGTTAGTAGGCAAATATTCGTCGAGCACCGAGTGGGGGCTCGACGAAGATCTCGACCTATTTGCACCAAAGATATCTCTAGAAAGTTCCTTAGTTCTAGCGGTAATACTGGTGCATGTGAGCCACTTGAACGGGAAGGCACGGGAGGACGAGCGTTTGGCGCTCTATCGCCTGTAGAATAATGAGCATATAATTTTTCTAATAAACCTCTAACTCTAGTAACTATAAGTTGAACATTGCAATTAGGATAATCCTCAATTTATAAAGTCGGAAAATAGTTTTATAAAAACTTTTGAACCCCTTTTAATTTATACCTAGGGTCGAAACAATAGACTATGAGAAAAATGTCTGGTGTAACTTTGTAATATACAAACCATTTCCGCCACATCTCCAAAACGACGTCGGATATGGAAGGCAAAGTAAGCACGTCTTGAAGGGTTATGCCTACGTTCATGGCAACAAAGCAGAAAAGGTTTGATGTAGACATGTAAGCGTGGCTAAAAGTCCAAGTTGCATAGTAAAAAAACTTTGAAAACATCAACAACATCTCAAGTCGTAGTCCACACGTCCGCAAAGATGTGTGACGTTTCGATGTGTTGTGTTGCAAAATCGGAAAGAAGATTTTAATAAGCTGAACATTGCAGTTGGGATCATCCTCAATTTATAAAGTTGGAAAATAGTTTTCTAAAAACTTTTGAACCCCATTTAATTTATACCTAGGGTCGAAACAACAAGATACGAGAAAAATGTCTGGCATAACTTTGTAATATACCAGCCATTTCCGCCGCATCTCTAAAACAACGTCGGATATGGAAGGCAAAGTAAGCACATCTTGAAGGGTTATGGCTATATTAATGACAACAAAACAAAAAAGGTTTAATGTAGGCATATAAGCGTGGCTAAAAATCCGAGTTGCGTCATAAAAAAAAACTTTGAAAACCTCAACAACATCTCAAGTCGTAGTCCACACATCCGCAAAGATGTGCGACCCTTTGATGTGTTGTGTTGCAAAACCGAAAAGAAAGATCTTAATAAGTTATGGAATCATAAATCATTTTGTAAGTAGAGTTCCATGGAGTGCAAACGTCATTGGGGAACTGCTTTGAGCGAGCTTGGTGAGTGTGACAATAGGTGTTCCATTGCTGGCGAAGTTATTTGCTTCGCCAAAGTGTCCGCAAAACATATCAAATTGGTTCAACAACAGTTTGTAAATATGCTAAACCATCTTGGACACATAAGTTTTAAATATGAAGGGTGCAACGGATGTGGAAAAATCTACTACCTATCCCGGACTGACAATATTGGATTAATTCCGGAATAGATGCGGTGTTGGCAGAAGCATTGTCAAAACATATTGCGAAAATTCTTTGATTCAATCTATATTCTTGTAAAACGTTTAAAAGGAGACGTGCTATGTTCCGTGTCGTGTGAGCATCATCGAAAACTCGAAAAGCCAAAACACGTTTGTGCAATTGAAACTTTTGATCAACCCAATGACATGTAACACCCATATTTGAGTGATGGTGCCAATGGTCGGTCCAAAAGTCACTATAAATCGATACATATAAATCGTGGTTTCTTTGAAAATATTCTATTAATTCAGTTTTCCGGGTGTTATACAGTCTAATTACTTTCCTCTTAACCGTGTTTTGACTAATACCTTGCCATGCAGGTTGAACATTTTTTGTCATAAATTCGTTAAAAAATTAACTTTGTCAAAAACTATAAGCTAAATCTTCGGCAACTAACAGTTCCGCAAAGCTATCGCTACAGCTACAATAATCATAAAACGATAAATGAGGTGGTTGAGAGGAAGAAGATGCGTACCCGGTTAGCTGAATCTGTCCTTTGGCGAGGCCAAGCTTTTTGGGATGCTTCATCTGGATATGGCGTTCCCCGAGTCATCTCCCTCAACCGAAGTCCCGTCGCCTCCCAACTCGGAATCCTGGGTCGGGATCGTCGAAGGAGTTCCTTGGACGGTCCCCTCCTCCTCCATAATATCCTCGACGTGGTCGTCCAATAGAGCGTCATCTCTACATCGTCGGGATCCGCTCACCGCCGAGACCGAGGCACTACGACGAAGGCTTGGTTCTGCCGCCCCCGTCGGGCCACCACCGCCGTTCGAACCAACTTCGGCCGCTTGCCGAGTTAAGGATGGGGCTCTGCTAATACTCTTGCAACCTCGGGTAATTCGGGATAACATTTTCGATTTTAAGAGCGATTAGAGAGTGATTAGAAAAACGGGACTACGAGAGCGATTATTGAGCACTTAGAGAGTGATTAGAGCACGATTAGGGAGATAAAGATGATATTAGAGCTGAGATGAGTGAGGTGTGGGTTGAAAATGGGAGAGAAATAGGGTATACCCCCACTTGGGGGTTGGTGTCGATCGTGGCCAACGTTCGACCCGGCGGATCGACCGTTGACATCTAGTCATTTAACTTTTTGTTTGGGGGGGGGGGGCTCAACATATGTTGAAACAAATACATATTTGATGGGGTTTGTAATTTTTTTAATTTATATTGGTTTCTTTCCGATAGAAAACACTCTCTCTCCTCCAACATTCTCCTGTATTTGAGTTCCTCGAGAGTCGTCCATCGTCCCCGCCGACGATAGCCCGTCGCCCGCCCCCAACCTGCCTCGCCGATACCCTATCGCCCAACATAGCAACACTTTCTATCGCGCTGCCTAACCCTCTTGCCCCACCCGTCTTCACCTCGCCGCCTCCCCGGTCTCCCCAGATCTCCCTCTTGCTCTCCCGCTCCAGAGGCGGAGCATGTCTCGTCGGTGCCCATTTCCCCTCGCCCGCTTCCCGTCGTCGAACTTTCGGCCTCCGCCCCAGATCGTCACCCCCACACCCCCAATTTCTCCCCTACTCTTCCCCCCCCCCCTCCCTCCCTCCCTCTCTCTCGCCCTAGCGACTCCTTTTAGCCTTGCCCTCCCGGACTTCGCCCTAGCGACTCCCTGCACCGTCGCCCTCTCGGACTTCCCTCCCCAACCCAACCCCACCTCACTGCCTTCCCCAAAACCATTACCCCTGTACTCCCTTGCTAATCGCTACTCCCACCCCTTCACCTGTACCCATCCTAGCATTCAGCTCCTCCACAATTCGCGTCCCTCCACCCTATGTCCCCTTATTCCCCCTTCCCCCTATTTCAATCCCTTTCGATTGGAATTTAATTCCTACCCTCAGCCCAGTTTGGATTGGGAGACAATTCCTCTTGATTCCACTACTGCAAATTAATTTCGATTGAGATAGGGTTCTTGGCACTTCTTGCTTGTCCTTTCACGGTGCATTAGTTGTCGAGCGAGATGCTCATTAGCCCTTAAAAGGGGATCTGTGCCTCTAACATTTACTACCTTATTAATATTATATTAATATTATTTTCTCTATCTCTTATTTCATCTCTCCGTTATTTATCCGCTTCTATTTCGTGTCCATTGATGATGTGTATCTCCATTATTTGTGCTTGTGTGCTTTTAAATTATTTTTATTATTTCCTTGAGTGCTTTAGGTTACTGTGATTGCACCCTAGACTTGCTAGCGCGCATAGTGCGATACTCTAGGTTTGTTAGCGCAAGTGGTGGATAGTGTTGATAGGATTATTTGAATTATTTGGTCTGCTCCTTGTGTTTGTATGTCCTGACCGGTGGTATCTAGTCTGGCGTCTTCTTTGCGTTTTGGTTCTTTGAGTGTCGGGACCTTCACGAGTAAGTTCATTGAGCTTGTCAAGATTCTGAAGGATATAAGGTTTGATATTGCTTGTCTTCAAAAGACTAAGTGGGTGGGGAGAAAGGCTCGTTAGATGGATGGGTGGAAGTTGTGGTACTCGAGTCTCGATAGAAGGAGGAACGGGGTTGGCATTGTGATCGGGGATCGTTGAAAGGACCAAGTTGTGCATATGGAGCATGTAAATGACTGTCTGATGGCTATCAAATTAGTGTTGGAGGGCTCATTCATGAATGTCATCCGTGCTTATGCTCCGCAAGTGGGTCGAAGTGTGGAAGAGAAGAGACTTTTTATAGACTCGCTGGATGCTTTGGTGGGAACTATCCCGGCGTCAGAGCAGTATGTGATAGGTGAGAATTTTAACGGTCACATTGGCAAGGGTAATGATGGGTCTGAAGAGGCACATGGAGGTTTTGGCTACGGAGAAAGGAATGTTGGGGGTACTGCGTTGCTGGAGTTCGTTGCTTCTTTTGAGAGTGTCATCTACAACTCGTGGTTTTGGAAGATAGATTCTCACTTGATCACTTTCGTGACTTCAGTTGGTAAGTCTCAAATTGACTACTTTCTAGTAAGGAATAGTGACAGGAATAGTTGTAGGGATTGTAAGGTGATTCCTTATGGAAGTCTCTCAACTCCTCACCACCTTCTGGTCCTCGACTTCGTGTTGAGGGGTGGCTTTCGAAAGCGTAATCATAACGCTCCACCAAAGAGAAGGTGGGGGCGTCTATCAGAAGCGAATGGTCCTCTATTTAGAAACAAGGTGGGGCAAGCGGCTTAGCAAGTTGGGGTTTGGGAGGTGCGGGGCGATGTTGATGCGTTGTGGTCCACAACGCATCAGCCGTGGATGAGTCAAGGGGGAAGAGAGGCCTTAGTCGTGGATTCACCTGGTGGAGTGAGGAGGTGAAGCATAAGGTGAGAGCTAAGCAACTAGCGTTTCAGAGGTGGTTACACAGAGGCACTGGTGAAGACTGTAGAAAGCTCCAATTTAGATATATTGTGGCCAAGAAGAAGGCCAAACGAGAGGTTGCTAAAGCTAAAGAGAAGGCATTCGAGAGCTTGTACAAGGCCCTGGATGTGAAGGGAGGGGAGAGGGCTTTATTTCACATTGCTCGTTAGAGAGAGGGGTCGTGCAGAGACCTGGACGGTGTCAGATGTGTCAAAGATGAGAATGATGAAGTGTTGGTTGAGGACCAACTAATCAAGGGAAGACGGAAGAGATACTTCTCAGAATTGCTCAATGAGAGTTTTAACTCCTCTAATATGGGTCATACCCTTTCAGGACGTATTGACTGTGGCTTTCACCGGCCCATCTCTATTGAGGAGGTTAGAGGTGTTATCCGTAGGGCGTATAATGAGAGAGCCCTAGGACCTGACGATATTCCGGTGGAGGTTTGGAAATGGTTAGGGGTAAGAGGTTAGGAATGGCTTTCGGCGCTTTTTAATGTTATTCTGAGAGAACATAAGATGTCAGCAGAATGGAGGCTAAGCAAATTGGTCCTGATCTACAAGAGCAAGGATGATGTCCAATGCTGCAATAAATACAGAGGAATCGAAATTCCGAGTCACACGTTAAAGCTATGGGAAAGAGTGCTAGAGGGGAGAATTAGGAAGTTGATTAGTGTGTCTGAAAATCAGTTTGGATTCATGCCCAGAAGATCAGTAGTTGAGGCCATCCATTAGATGAGGCAGTTGGTCGAATTGCACAGAGATAGCAAGAAGAATATGCAGATGGCCTTCATTGATTTAGA
Source organism: Persicaria tinctoria (assembly GCA_037127255.1). Classification (NCBI taxonomy): domain Eukaryota; kingdom Viridiplantae; phylum Streptophyta; class Magnoliopsida; order Caryophyllales; family Polygonaceae; genus Persicaria; species Persicaria tinctoria. The sequence goes on from JBANSL010000017.1 coordinate 20,494,014, forward strand.
AAAGGCTTAAGACAAGGTCCCGAAAGAGTTGCTATGGAGATGCTTAGTGAAGAAGGGAGTGTCGAGGACGTATATCAGAGTTATTCAAGGCACCTACGATGGAGCATTGACAAGCGTCAGAACCCCTTCGGTTGATTCGGAATACTTTCGGGTGCGAGTGGGGTTGCATTAGGGGTCGGCTCTTATCCTGCTACTGTTCACTATTGTTATGGACGTTCTTTCTACTCCGCTTCAAGAAGAGGTTTCGTGGTTTATGCTCTTTGCAGACGACATAGTGCTAGTGGGCAACTCGAGATCGAGTTTGGCGCGTAGGTTGGAACACTGGAGGGAAGTGCTTGAGTCCAAGGGGTTCCGTTTGAGTAGAACAAAGATATAGTATGTGCAGTTCGGCTTCGAAGGGCTAGTAGATTGTGAGGCTTCAGCTGTGTTGAGGGGGGGGGGGGGGGGCTGGTTCCCAGGAATGAGAGATTCAAGTATTTGGGTTCGTTTGTCCAAAGCGACGGGGGTATTGATTTGGATATTGGCCATAGGATTTAGGTGGGGTGGCTGCGATGGAGAAGGGCGTCAGACGTCCTTTGCGATAGGAAAGTTCCTGCTAAACTGAAAGGGAAATTCTACAAAGTAGTTGTCCAACCTACGTTTTGTATGGGTTTGAGTGTTGGCCTATTACTAAAGCACAAGACCAGATGATAGCAATAACGGAGATGAGGATGTTGCGGTGGATGAGTGGTCACACGAGACTGGAAAGGATTGGAAATACCGACATTAGGAGCGAGGTGAGAGTTTTGAGCATCGTGGACAAGATGTAGGAGTCCATATTGCGTTGGTTTGGTCATGTTCGGAGATGACCCCTCTCGACGCCAGTGCGTAGATGCGAGAGTTTAGATCTAGGGCCTACCCGTATGGGGAGAGACAGACCTAAGAAGAGTTGGATGGAGGTTATTGTAAGATTATAGAATTGATGTAAAGTCCTCCTTAGGGTTTCCATTCATTGATATAACATATATATATAGGTTACAAAGGTATTGGGCCTTAATGGGCTTTTAGCCCACTATACAATATTAAGACCTATGTAATCTATCAAACCCCCGCAGTCGAAACTGGAGGGGGTCGTACAGTGAGACTGGAGCGAAAATCAATGAACAACTGTCTAGGTAAACCCTTGGTGAATATATCAGCGTACTGATACGAGGACGGGACATGTAGAACGCGGACATGTCCTATGGCAACCTTGTCTCTGACGAAGTGGAGATCAAGCTCAATGTGCTTCGTGCGTTGATGCTGGACCGGGTTGCTAGCCAGATAGACGGCAGAGATGTTATCAGTGTAGACCAGAGTGGCCTTCATAAGAGGGCAACGGAGCTCAAGCAGGAGATTGCGGAGCCAAGAGCACTCGGAGACAACGTTGGCAACGCCCCTGTATTCGGCCTCAGCGCTGGAGCGAGACACGACAGACTGACGCTTGGCCGACCACAACACAAGGGTGTCGTTGAGGAAGACACAGTAACCAGACGTGGAGCGACGTGTGTCAGGACAACCACCCCAATCCGCATCAGTGTAAGCAACAAGGTCAAGCTTAGAGGAAGGAGTGATCGTGGTGCCGAGCTCGAGTGTGCCGCTGATGTACCGAATGATCCGCTTTAAGGCATGAAAGTGGGGTTCCCTGGGTGCATGCATGAACAAGCAGATCTGCTGAACGGCGTAACTGATATCAGGTCTAGTGAAGGTGAGATACTGAAGAGCACTAGCAAGGCTCCTGTACAATGTCGGATCAACAACCAAAGGACCAGAGTGAGCGCTGAGCTTGTTGGATGTATCGACAGGGGTGGCGACAGGATTGCAGTTACTCATCTTAGCCCGAGTAACAATCTCAGCAGCATACTTACTCTGTGAGAGGAATAGCCCAGACGCATGCCGCTGAACAGCAACTCCCAAGAAGTAAGACAACTGACCCAAATCTGACATAGCGAATTCAACACTCAGCTGTGAAATAATCGACGTCCGAAGAGCATCAGAAGAGGCGGTGAGAATGATGTCGTCAACATACAGTAACAGAAATGCCATGTCAGAGCCTCTGCGATAGATGAATAGGGACGAATCCGAGCGGCTGCCAATGAAACCCAAGCGGAGCAGATGAGAAGCAAAGCGCTGGAACCAAGCTCGCGGAGCCTGTTTCAGACCATACAGAGAGCGCTTCAGGAGACAGACGTGCTTGGGACGATCAGCATCAGTAAATCCCGGCGGCTGAAACATGTAGACTGTCTCATTCAGGTGACCATGCAGAAAAGCGTTCTTGACATCCAGCTGATGAATGGCCCATTTGCGCGACAGAGCTAAGCTCAATACCACTCGGATAGTGGCAGGCTTGACCACGGGGCTGAAGGTCTCATCACAATCAATACCTACCTGCTGAGATCGACCGTTGACGACAAGACGTGCTTTATAGCGCTCCAACGTCCCATCAGAGCAGAACTTGTGACGGAAGAGCCACATACGCTGGAGGGCGAGGGACAAGAACCCAAGTACCATTCTTTGTAAGGGCCCTGTATTCGTCGAGCATAGCCGCCTGCCAATTCGGGGTGAGGAGGGCTGTTTTGTGGGAGGCGGGGATGGGGGATAGGGAGGTCGAGGTGGAGGAAGGGGTTGAGTGGGAGTCGGGAGGGACGGGGGCAAGGGGGGCGGAGCGGGGTTGATTTGCGGCGGGCGCCGCCAGTGTGTGGGACGGAGGGTAGGGACGGTTTAGTTGACTGGCGGCGGGCGCCGCAAGGGGTGCGGCGGGCGCCGCAAGGGGTGCTGCGGGCGCCGCAAGGTGTGTTGCGGGCGCCGCCAGTGTGTGGGACGGAGGGTAAGGATGGTTTAGTTGATTGGCTGCGGGCGCCGCATTTTGCGGCGGGCGCAGCATTACAATATGGCGATCCGACGGAGGGATGTAGGCATGGTGTTGAGCGGCGGGGTGATGTGTGGTGGTCATCGAGACGATTTGACGGGGTCGGAAGACACCAGAGACGCTGCGGGTGTGTGGTCTGGTGGGTGGTGGTGGTGGGGGGGGGGGGGAGGGGGAGAGGCAGGAGCACCGGAAGAGCTCTGGGGAAGAAGAAAATGCGGGAATGGTGACTCAGACTCTGACGGAGACACGGTGGGTGTGGGAGACGCAAAGGGGAATCGCGACTCATCAAAGGTGACATGGCGAGAGAGAATGATCTTGTGGGTCTTAATATCGAGGCAGATGTAACCGCGATGATCAGACGGGTAGCCAAGAAAGACACAAGGGGTGGAGCGTGGGTGAAGCTTGTGAGGGGCGGTGGATGATTGATTTGGAAAACACAAGCATCCAAAGGTACGAAGGTGATCATACTTGGGTAAAGTGAAATACAGTGCCTGAAATGGTGAGCGATGGTGGAGGGTGGTGGAAGGTAGGATGTTTACGAGGTAGCACGTGGTGGCTAAGGCATAAGGCCAAAAGTGAGGGGGAATGGATGCGTGGAAGAGGAGAGTGCGCATCATATTGGTAATGGTTCGGATGATTCGTTCGGCCTTGCCATTTTGTTGGGAGGTGTAGGGGCAGGACAAGCGATAGGAGATCCCATTGGTATTGAAGAAAGTGTGAAAATCTTTGTTGTCAAATTCACGACCATTGTCACATTGAAAGCACTTGATAGAGGTGTGAAACTGTGTTTTGATGTAAGCGTGGAATTTGGCAAAGATAGGAAACACTTGAGATTTAAAGTGCAAAGGGAAAACCCATAAGAAATGTGTATAATCATCCAGAAACAACAGGTAATACTTATGACCCTCCTTGCTAGGCACAGGAGATGTCCAAATATCACTATGAATAATATCAAAAGGTGCAAAAGTAGTGTTTAAAGAACGCTGAAAAGGAAGTCTGGCATGCTTGCCTAACTGACAAGAAGAACATAAACTAGAGCGATGCTCTTTATGACATTGGACAAGACTCTTAGAACGAAGTAAATCTAAAACTGCAGGACTGGGATGACCAAGGCGGGCATGCCAAAGGCTGGATGATGATGCCGAGAGGGCGACCGGACACGACTGACTGGACGCGGGAGGTGGTGTGACAGGGTAGAGCTCCCCGGTGCTGTTACATCTCATTCGAGTAACCCCCGTAGTAAGATCGTTCACAGAGAAACCATAGGGATCAAACGTAAGGGAAACGTTGTTGTCAGTAGTGAACCGACGGACAGAGATAAGGTTTTTGACAATCTTTGGGGCAATGAGGACATCGTTAAGGTGTAGTGGGTGGGTTGGGGTCTGTAATGTGGCGTGACCAATCCCCGAAGTAGCAAGACGACCACCATTTCCGACGATAATAGAGTGTGCAGGACCCTTACAAGAAAGAGATGAGAGGTTACCTGAGGAATTCGTCATGTGGGAGGTGGCACCAGTGTCCATGTACCAAGAAGAGTCTGAAGGTGTCGGCTGCATAGAGGAGAAGGCGTGATGCCCATCCGGCGGAACAACGCGATGATCAGACGATGTCAGATAGGCCTGAGGTCGCGGGGCAGGAGAGCCGGAGTGTAGCCAATGAGGGTTGAAGCCAGGCACCGGGGACCATCGAGGGGCGGCGGTCAAAGGAGGAGGGCCGCGAGTGACGCGGTGGCCGCTGCGAATGTGGATGTCGCGGGCGCGGCCGCGGGCGCAGCAGAAAAGGTCGGACATTTTATTTTTTTTTACGCGGAAGGAAGCGAGAGCGAGAGGCGGCGAGAGGGAGAGAGCCGGGCTCGAGAGCGAGAGCAAGGGGGGGGGGGGGAGATAGGACGGCGGCGAGGAGGAGCCGTGAGGCGAGGGGAGAGAGAGAGAGAGGCGGCGAGGAGACGACGCCGGCAATGGTAATAGGAGGGGTGGGGCGGGAGGATCAAACTAGGGTTCCGTGAGGAAGAAAAGGCTGTGATACCATGTAAGATTATAGAATTGATGTAAAGTCCTCCTTAGGGTTTCCATTCATTGATATAACATATATATATAGGTTACAAAGGTATTGGGCCTTAATGGGCTTTTAGCCCACTATACAATATTAAGACCTATGTAATCTATCAGTTATCAGACAGGATCTCAACTTATTGAACATTTCAGAAGCTTTGACTATGGATAGAGACCATTGGCGTAGGAGTATCCGACTGGCAGACATCTAGTGTCCTAAGCGGTTGAGTCCAGTCTATTGCTGGTGTTTTTATGATGCTGTCATGTCCCTTAATTTACCATTTTGTCGGCATGTCCCCGTTTTATTCTTCTGTGTTGTTATTATTAGGTATATCGAAAACACTCTCCCGACCTAATCGGGATAAGAGTGCGTACATCCGGACCCTCCAGACCCCACTTTATCGTGGGATATACTGGATCGATGTTGTTGTTGTTTTTTTTGTACACTTAATTATAAAATTACATAATATAAAACCACACAATTTTTAAAAAAAATATGTCGACCCGCGGGGTCACCGGGTTCCCAACTCCCCGACCCTAATCCTAACCCATAAGTAAGTCCATAACCATCCCCCACCCGCTTACCCGAGAACCCGTATGACCCGCCGACTCATGGCTATGTCTATAATTGGATACCAAATCCTGGTTTGCATAAGATTTTCCATCTGAGACTGAACAAACTCAAAAGTCATAAATACTAGAAGTTGAATTGAAACTCTACAAAACAAGAAAGGAAGAGATAGACTAGTATATACCTACACTTACCAAACTGAAATTGAATTTAATGTCGTAGACAACTTTGCATCAATTTTTTTTTTTTTTTGTTGTAGCGACAACAATTTTTGCCATTTCAGAAGCAATAGAACATAAAACTCCAATGAATATAAATATAAGAGGGTTATTAATAAAATTCTAAATATTTTTTATTTTCTAATTTTTTTTATAATATGATAACTTGAAAATAAATTGTAGAAAAATTATATCATACTCCGTATAGTTTTATTCATTAATTATATCATTCACTTTATTTTTTTATTAATTAAATAAATAGCTTGATAGTGGGTTAATGGGATGGTTAGTAGATGTGTAGTTAGTTCCCATGATGATGTGGCAAAAATCAATAAAGTTGATGTGTACTTATTAGGTCATGTTTATCAAGGAATACTAGGGATACTAGAAATACTGGTATTTTATTATTCTCTCTCCGTCACATCATCCTACCATCTCATTCTCATTTTTTCTATTTTATCAATAGCATCTGTAGTATCCCAAAACCCATATTTTCATACCGACTCAATTTACAAATATATCCCTCTCCAACAATTATTTCCATTCTCGATTATATTTTTATATTCATTTATTATTCTTCAAATATTAATATTAAATTATATGATTTATAAACTAAACAGTAACCCAAAAAAAGCGACATTAATTAAATTAACAAAGAAAGAGAGATATTTTTTTAGCCAAAACTACTCATACAAACTTACACATGTAAAAAAAATATTTTTTTAATAATTATTTATTATATATCTTGCATTATTTATTATTGCAACTTATTCCATAATTATACATCAATTTTTCGGATTGTATTTTGCATATTTATAATCAAAGAGAGATTTTTTTAAAATATACACAAGCATATTCAAAATTGATGTCTATATGTAGATAAAAATGAATCTAGTAATGTGGTATTTTTTATTTTTTTACTTTTTTTTTACTGAAATATACCTTTTAATGGGGAAAAGTAATTTTTCCCAGCCAAAATCTCAGCCCTCCATCATAGGACATGTGTCCTCCAGCCAGCAGAAGCTCCTGCAAGCGAATCAGTCAACGCCACGTGTCCCCCTCTTCAGTGAAGAAGCAAGATGTTGGACATTGTGTTTTTCAGCTTATTCAACACAAGCGACGTCGTTTTCGGCCGGTACAAGCGGGAAAGCCAAATTGTGTTCCAGCTGGCCTGAGCAACATTTAATGCAAATCTCTTAGTATCGGTACTACTGAAGCATCCACCTAGTATCGAAAGATAAACTATTCCAATTTTATATGAATAAATCCCCTAGTATCTTCAACAATAACCTTGCCGATAAAAGTACTCTTAGGCCATGTTTATCAGTTACTATTCAAGATACTAAAATTACTATTTTTTTATTCACCTCTCTCCGCGACATCAGCATAGAATCTCTTCCTCACTTTTTCCAGTTTAACAATAGCATCTCTAGCATCCTACAATCCATCTTTTTTTACCAATTCAATTTACGAATATACCCCTCTATAACAATTATTTAACATGTTTATACCCCTCTATAATAATATTTTGGTATTCTTTTATATAATTATATTCAAAGAAAATTATATTTTTTCAAAATATTGTCAAAGATATTCGAAATTGATTAAAAATATTATTTTTGGGTGTTATTATACATAATTGTATTCAAATAAAAAAAAATTCAAAATATGGTCAAACATATTCGAAATTGATGTCAATATGTAGATAAAAATAAATCTAGTATTGTGATAATTTTTTTATTTTTTTATTTTGCATATTTAATGTCAAAAATTATATAATACAAATTTTAATTTCAATATGTCAGATTAAATCATATCCGTTCAACTCCTTGCATTTGTCGACATCTCAACCACTGACCCTCTTAGCCTATACCCAAGTGACACATGTCCCCCTTTTTTACACAAGTATCGATGCTAATGGGCTGCATTATAAGAATCCCAAATACCACTATTCCCTTTTTTTTATTAATTGTTGGATGCTTATTTTTTACCGATAAAGATGGTCTTAGTAGTTTAGATAAAAATGAGAAAGGGGCAGGAGGACGTGAAAGTCTTCAAATGATGGCATGCGAAATAAAGCCTCTTGATAAAATCATATAGGCGGGAAATGCTTCTAGTTTTATAATAGTATTAGATTAGATTTTTTTATTCATAATATAATAACTTGGAAATAAATTGAAGAAAAAGTATATAATCAAATATTATTCCTTAATTATATCATTATTTTATTTTTTATTAATTAAATAAATAGTTTGATAGTGGACGGTTAGTTGATGTATGGCGATTACCATAATGATGTGGCAGATATCAATGAAGTAGATGTATACAAGTGGATTAAATAAAAATGAAGCCTCTGGGTAAAGCCAAATGGCCGGAAAATACTTCTGGATTTATAATAGTAACTCCATCTGTTCTATAATAAAAGTCGTCTGACTTTTCTGCACACATTTTAAGTAAGTAAAAACTCTATAAAATATTTTTTTTAATGAATTTATTTTTATAAGTTCATACTTATGACAAGTATGAAATTATTTTAGAAATCCACAAGAAACAAAGTAAAACACGCTCTCCTCAAAACCCCAAAACCCAACCCTAGAAATCAACCTTTCTGTCAACCTATACTGCATTTATCTTCCATGGCCTTCTTTCTTCACAAGCCAACTCTCCGCCGCCCAACCCGCTTGGCTATCCACCACCCCAATCCACACCCCGTCACTTGGCTCCCTGACCGGTCTCTCTCCACATTTCTGCTCATATTTGGGCTCCTGTGGCGTCGGTGACCCAATCTCGCTCTTCTGCCACTTGAGCATCCTCAATCTCTAGTGCACCCATCCTCATCTCCTCTACCTTCTACCCTGCCAGCAGCTTCACCCTCCTTCCGCCCTGATGGGCCCCGGTCTGTGGCGTCGGAGTTGCAACCGCTCTCGCCTTCCTGACCACCCGAAGAACCACTTCCGTTGGAGACCTCTTCCTCAACTCCCTCCCCATCGTTGTTCTCGCCTTCCCAACATGCAAGGCCTGCATGTTGTCTCCCTCCTGCTATGCAGTTGTGATCCACTCCATGTTGCCGACGACTTCTTCCCCCAACACCGCCGCACCGAGCCCAAAGTCTCCTTCCGTTTTTGCGCCCGATGTATGTCTCTGTCCCAGCCCCACCAGGTCTCACACCCCTCCTTGATCTCACAACTGGGCCCGGAGTTGTGCCTCCTCTGTCGGTTGAAACCCCCTTTGACACTCTAAAAAAAAAAAAATAGTGAAACCCATCCCAGAAGCATATCCAACCCCATATTTAACAAATCTCCAGCAAATCCTTGTACCAAACAAAACATGAAACCAAAATTTGCTTAACCCCCAATTCTTCTTTGTCCTTGCCGCCGGCGACGACAAAGACAAGACGCTCCCGTCCAACCCACCAGGTGTTTCATCGGGCACCGCATCTGGAACCCGAACTACAACCGTCACTGCCTTTTGTCTTTCAACCTTCAAATCCCAAGTTTTGAATCCGAAGTATCACATGCAACATGATTGATGTGCATGGTTACCGCTTTATAAGCTAACAATGCCATGGCTACTACTCCCTCGACTTGCATGCAAGCCGTCTAATCCGCTAGATTAGATCTGAAGAAATTAGAGTTTTAATTTTCTCGACTTTTTTAATTTTAAATTTCTGTAATTGTAATCTTAGATAATTTTTTCTTTTTGACCGGCGACCCTCTCCGTAGGGTCTTTCAAGCCATCTGTTGATGCCTTCAAGATCGCTTTGTCGATCTACTTCTTGCCTACTGTCAAAAAAAGTATGAAATTATTTTAAAAAATGAATTAAAAAGATAATATTTTATAATATTTTTACCTCCTTAAAAAGCGTGCACTAAAAGATAAACGACATTTAATTTGGAACGGAAGGAGTATTATATCTAGATGTATTCAATTTATTCATAATTTAGTTGAAAGACATTAAATTATTAAAATGAATTATCCAATATAATTATAAATTAAATTTTATGAGTTAAAAGATTTTGAATTATCAAAATTAATTATCTTTTTTTTGATACAATCAAGATTAATTATCAATAGAACTATAAAATAAAAAAAATAAAATTTTTATTAGCTAAAAATTTGAATTATTAAAATTAATTGTCAATATAATTATAAATTAAATTAATAAATTTTTATTTGTTAAATAATTATAAATTAATAAAAACTAATTGTAAAATACAATTTTAACTCAAATTATAAATTTTTAATTAAAGAAAAAATTTAAATCACTAAAATTAATTAACAAATATAATTATAAATTAAATTAATTCATTTTTATTTTTAAATCAATTAAATTATTTTAATATTATACGTAGTAGGAAAAATATTTTGGGATATGGAAAAAGTATGTGAGTGAGATGGATTATTTAAGAATTCGACCATTGTGAAAATTGAATTGAAAAGAGTTAAAATAAATAAATTTAGTAAAAAATAATAATAGATAATAGAAAGATTTTTTTTTTGAGAAATTCGATCATTTTAGATGCTCTTTGTGGAAAACATATCAAAATTCATTTGGAAAATCTGCAAGGGATTTCTTGTAATTTTTAAAGGTAAGGTATTTAAGTACAACAGGCATGATTGCATAGAGGATGGTCCAATGTTGAATCTTTTAGCTCAGATTGGCAATCCAATGACTTTTGACTCGGTCCCCAATTAAGTAAAATCAATGTTACAACAGTCAAAATAAGGACCACTCCTCCTCCATGCCAAGCACCTTACCTTATTTAATAATGCTTCTTTTATTTTTTTTTTACGGAAATTTCGCGAGTTACCGCTGAGGTATTGCAATTTTCGCGAGTTATACAACTCTTTTGCATATTTCGCGTGGTACCCCTGATGTTTGATTAAATTTCACCTCGTGCCCCTCCGTTTGTTTTTCTAACAGTCCCGTTAAATTTTCTTAAATAAAAAGAAAGTTTTATTAAAATAAAAGCAAAAGAAGAGGTTGAAGATGGAAGAACACAGAGACGATTATTTTGCACACCAGAGAGACTGAGAGAGAGACCGACCATTTTCAAGTAGAACTCAACACCGCCGGTGTCGAAGGGACAAATGAGAAGAGGGATGCCCTGGCGACTGCGATAATCTAATTTTCCAAAGGTATTGCAGTTTCTCAATTTAGGGATTTTAGTCGTTCGTTAATTTGCATCAAATTACTAATCGAAAATCTCGTCTTTAGGGATTTACTGATTTAGCTTTAGCTTTAGGGATTGTATTGGTTCCAATTAGGGTTTTTAAGGTTGGAATTTGGGGATTTAGTATGTATGAATTTTCGAATAGGGGGTTTATGCTAAACTGTAAGTGGTCTCTACCTGTTGTATTCTCAGAACTATGTGATACGCATGCTTATCTGTTCATTTCTAACTTTATTGTGATTTGTGTAGTATATGAAGTATATTAAATTGTTGACTACTACTCTAAATAAAGAGGTGCTCCATGTATGCAAGTTTGAAGAACGGGAGGCACCAGGTTCATGATCTTTCTTTAAAGAGATTATTGCATCCATTTCAGATATCAAATTTTCAAGGGATGGTAGATACATACTTAGTCGTGACTACATGACACTTAAGGTATGGATGCTCTCTTGTTCCTCTCAGCATTCTTTTTTGAGTGCATATATCATATATGCATTTCGCCTTGACATTAGGTCAGGATAACTATCCTAGGCCATTGCAATAAACATGGACCAGTAGCTAATTTCATTCACCAATCTTGTGATCCATCCTTATGGACACCATTCTGGTTGAATTCTTATCCTTGTAGCAAAAGTTGTTCCATAGAAAAAGGATCTTCTCCTTGTATTTTCTACCATGTATGTGTGTGGAACTATCTATCACTTGAAAGTGCTATGAAGTATGAACTGCATCAATTGATTGGCTTCGGCAAAATGGTAGTTTGGTACTTTAATTGGAGATTTTCGAAAATCCTCATATTAGGGAACTCCTTTCCTGGTATATGGTTAAATTGTTCAATCTATAACTTAATTTTGCTTTTTATATGTAAAAGGATTTGAACAAGAAGTTGTCCCACAGACTTGAAGCTCAAAACATGGCAAAAGAGAGTTTTTCAGCTAGGCATCATTCTTATTCTCAAATTGTCCGTGAGAATATGCCTATGCTGATGAAGATGGCGAGGTATAGATCAAGCATTTCTTCTTTGTTTTGTTTTGTTTTGTTTTGTTTTGGGAGGTGTTTGCTTGTGAGTTCTCTTATTTAGATTTCACTAAACCTATGGTATACTAGTTTATCAAATATGGAGTGTGTTTCTATATGGATTTTCTAATTGAAGAATTTCAAAAATCCTTGCGCTGAATTAGCTTATTAGCTCAAAGGTAGAGCAATGTGTTATACACATTGATCTGGGTTCGAATCCCACATAGGCTACAAATCTTTCCTTTCGTTTTGACATAAATATGTCCAAGTTAATGCATTTAAAATACTAAATTGAATGGGCAATCGGTCAAACATGAGAAGTTGGCCTTATCAAATGGATGGTATACTGATTCTAATAGATTTGATGTCCGTTCTTGCAAAAAATGCTACTGCAAAATCTGTCTGCTCTAAAAATTCAGCTGCTGTATTTACAAGTTGTAAAATAGGGAAATTTTACTAAACTTACATGATTACAACACTTCTTTTTTATGTTACGCATGTTTATAATTCAATGACAGCCCACACATGAGCACATTGTCTAAATGAAAAAGAGCACATGACAACAACAAAAAAGAGCACTCGTCCGTGTCTCTAATTTTGCATAAATGAAAAATCAGCAAGCATTTGGGTACTTTAAATAAGTACACATAACCGTAGATAGCTAGCCTATGCAGGATTTGAACCTGCATCTTTGTGCATAAGCACACTGCTCTACCATTTGAGCTAATAGGCTTAAAATCACTTAAAGAAATTAATATGCAAGATTTGAACCTCAAAACAAGCTTCCTTCAGACCATCATAGCATTTTCTTGTTGACCTGATGTCTGAAACATTCTCTACCAATCAATCAACTGTACGAAAGGCCTTTAGAGCATCACAACTTATGAGGCATTCTCCAAGTTCATCATAAATAAATTCATCTCAAAACATTCTCTAAATTCTCCCTTCAACAATCCATTTCTTTCGTTAATAAACCAGTTTGTGAGCGATTCCTACCAATCAATCAACTGTACAAAAGGCCTTTAGGAAACATTGCAAGTAATATACCCAACCAATTTATTCATTTTCAAATTGATTATTCACCTGAAAAATAATCAAACTAAACAATCTAAGATTGGAGGACATGGAAATAGAGTTAGAGACCCTTATGTATATATGATATGTTTAGGTTCTATGTCTTTTTTCACATTTTGGTTTTATTAATATGCCAAAAGAAAAATAATTATTAGGTGTAAAAACTAGGTCCACAAAGTCTGCTAAGTGACAAATCGCACAAAAACACTGGAGAATAACAAGTTGCTATTGTTGAGGACTTCTATAGATGAGGCATCTTCTTAAACAAGTGAAAGAAGAGAATAAAAAAACTCCTCCACATATGAAGATATATACATAGCATTTATGAAATATAGAAGCATCAAGGCAATGCTCTCATGCAAAAACAGCAAGTCGGTTACCTAGGGTAGCTGATTACTACAAGAAGAAATTACCAGGATAGGAAATCGGGCATCTGATTATCACCAAAACTACCTGCACAAAATCTAATGCTGACACTAGCTAGTTTTCTCATTTGAAATTTATGAATCAATCAGTCAAATTATTAACTAAAAGTAGTTCAAGAAGTAACCTGAGCCAACCAACAAAATAATGAATTATCATCTCAATTTTAACCATAAACTATTCAATTGTAGTGAGTAACTGAGGAATTCAGCAATTTTTAGGTTATAGGACGACAGAATTGGTAAATAAAGGCAAAAGTGAGCAATATTTTTATTTTAGTCAAATGATAACAAAAGAGAGTCTAGAATTCACGACTTGCATAAACAGTACAACCTAAAGAGTCTCCTTATGCAGAAACAAAGTGAACAGATTCAATCGAACAAGTTCAGTATATATAGCAGCAACAAATCCAAAAAAAAAAAAACTCACTCAAAATCAGATCAATCATCAAAGCCTGAATATCCAGCTAATTTTGCAGGCCAACGCACAAAAGGGATGAAAATAGCGATATCATCGATATATGAAATCCAAGATAGATATAGAATGTTGAAACAAGGATCTACGAAATCAATCTAAGATTATTACGAGCCAACCAAATTGAGAATTTAAAATCTAGCATGGCAGCATTACCAGGTAGAAACATGTAAAACACACAAACATATAATTGATCAAGCAAGTGAATTAATCAAAACCGCCAAGAAACACATGTCTCTTTGCTGCAACAATTACCTATCTATATTATAAAAAAATTTCAACAAAAAATCCAGCATACAATTAGGAAAGTTGGTACAATTGCTAGGACAAGTAGCTGTCCATGGTTTTTTTTATATAGAAAATACAGAATTTCAGAAACCTAAATCCAGAAACTTAAATTATACAATTTCAGAAACCTAAGTTCTACAATTTCAAAAACCTAAATTAAGCAAAATAAACATAAACTATGATTCAAATGTCGTAATTTAGGATTGCAAATTGCAATTTTCCACTTCACAATCTCAAAATTACATAAATACAAAATTGCAAAATCAGTTAGACAGAAATTCCTCACAAAGGATTGCAAAATTAGAAATTCAAAAACTCAGCAAAATAAACCCAAACTCAAACTCACAACCCCCGAATTCACATGACAGCTCACTTGATTAGAGAACACATGCTCAATTTTAGAGAAACTGAGTAGTTTACGTTACAACCTAAACCCTAATTTGGTTAAAGGGGAGAAATTTCAGAAAGGGAACATACCGGCTTGCTGGGTTCACCGGACTCCACTCCAATTCGGTCCACCTCCCATCGTCGCTCGCTTGTCGGTTGCAGCAGGTCCGAGCCGGAGCCGGCCTTCGAGCAGCGAGAGCCTTCTCTCTTTGCTCGAGCCTTCTCTCTTCGAGCAGCGGGAGCCTTCTCTCCTCGCTCTCCTCTCTTCGCTCGATGGGTATCGCGTCTTCTCTTCGCTCTCGTCCGGCCTTTCTTTTTCTTTCTTTTTTAATTTGCAAACTAACGGGATAAAAGCCAAAACTGTTAAACTTAACCGGGAAGGGCACGAGGCGAAATGTTTTAAAACCTCAGGGGCACCACGCGAAATATGCAAAAGAGTTGTATACCTCGCGAAAATTGCAATACCTCAGGGGTACCTGTCGAAATTTCCGTTTTTTTTATAAAGTAATAATTGAGCTTAGATATACCTGAAATTCAAGGGATCGAAAAGTCGACGGACGAATCATCAAACAAACAATAAAACCAAAAATACAAGAAGAAAAGGATGCTAATAACACGTTGCATGAACTTTGGAAGTGTTAGAGATGTGAATGAGACCAAAGTGTCCCACATCGGAAGGTTGAGCATAACAAGCCCTAGTATATGAGTTGGTGGGTTACTCCTTCTATTACCAATTGGTTTTAGAATGGAACTCCACTTGACTTGTGTGCTAGACTACTAGCGCAAGTGCGCCCGTGCACACGACCCCCAGTCATCGGCCCGAGTCGGACTTTGATAGGAAGGAACGAAACTGAGCAAAACAACAACCAAAACGTTGGGACGCCGGCGAAGAACGAAGCAAGGCACCACCAAAGGGAAGCATCGCATGTCAGCGGTACAACAGGACACTAACTCTTGTGGGCAGTGAATACGAAACTTCAAGGACCAATCTCCCGGATACGGAGTCGCCTTTAGCACACCATCACAACCCCAACCTGTCCCGACTCCGGACCCTGCAAACCCAACTAAGTTGAAGAACACTTAGGAACACCCAGGACAGAGCCACACACAATCCGAAAAAAGACACCCGAAAACCGATCAATCATGACACGGATTTCGATGCTCGCAAACGAGGAGTATTATGCCTTGAAAGTAAGGTGTTAATTATATATCTAATTACACTTAAAAAAATATATGTAAAAAAATAGATAAAAAAAAATTGGGGGCTTGCTTTGGGCCCAAGGATTAACCTTGAACTCAAAGCACATAACAAGCTCATCAAAGGTCTCAAGACAACCCTGAAATGGAGTAGGGTTAAGGCACTTCCATCGACAATCGGTCAAAGTACAGGTCAAGACCACTGGCCACGCTCGACGAAGTACAGGCAGGGAACCGATGAACGGGGGGAGCAACGTTAATGCACATACACCAACCAAGGGGAACCCAAGAAACTAGGGTAAAGCCTCAGAGGATCCGAGATGCGCGTGGAAAGGTAGCGACGGATGGGGAAACGGCCGACCGTTGGTCAAAGCCTAGCCGACGCCAAAACCAAGCGATTGTGTTGATGATCAGACCATGCACGGGGAACGGACAGTAACAGTGGAGACGAAACGGGGCCAGGGGATTACCTAAACAAGCCCCTCTATCACCACCGAACAATCGACGCACCGACTGACTGAAAACGCAGATGGTCGGAGGAGGAGGGAGAAGAAGAAGGCGGATCCGAGAACCCAACAACCCAAATCAACCCCACCGCGACCGGAATGAGGGAGATTGCAGTTTGTAGGGGCGGAGGAGGACTGACAATGGAAGCGGAATGGCCGAAGGGAAAAACACACAAGCCACTCCAGGTGAAGGAGGAGGCTTATCGAGAGCAGTGAAACAACCAGCCGTCGGATGTACAAAAGGCTGACGCCTAAGGTCGGGGAAACTGGGCGAGGCGAGGGATGATGCGAGGGGCAAGGCCAACCACGGCAACCTGAAGCGACAAGGGATGAACTGAACACTCTCCAAGGAGTGTAGTTGGAGCTCTCCGAAGAGAGGTTTGGGCTCTCTGAAGAGAGAAGTTTGATCAGCGAGGTTGTTTGTTACTCGGGCCTCACCAAGTCCACCGCCACGGATGGATGCGGGAGCGCATGGAAGAGGGAGATGAGGATGATATTGATAGTTAGTCCAGCAACTAGAGGTGATTTGTCGGTTTGGTTGATCTTCGAGGCCGAAGACGGAGGAAGATGGTGGCAGGTTGGGTTTTCGGAAAAGCTCTCAAAAGAGAGCATTTTGGGATTTTTCTTCTTAGTCTGTAATAATATTGGATAATGACTAATGGTTCTGTTCTGTAGTTGTGTGTATACTGTATATACTTAGCTCACTATCGTTACTTTGCATGGCATGATTAAAAAAATAAAATATTTATTTATAAACAAACATAAAATATTTAAGAATTAGTGCATATATTGATCTCTAAATATACGATGATTGTTTATTATGTCGACATTTTTTTTAAGTGTACTCACCTTCGTACACAATTAAAATATGATAGGATTAGATGACATAATGGTTAAGGAGGAAATTGGGCATGATAACCCCTCCTTCACTAATCACTATCCACCCATAAGTTTATGTTCCACCATGTACAAAGTAATATCCAAAATCCTAAATGAAAGACTAAAAAATAGCATTGGAAAGCTAATCCATCCCCTTAAAGGGGCCTTTGTATCGAATAGAGCAATTCAGGACAATGTTTTTATTGCCCGTGAAATCTTTCACTCATTCAAATCCCGCAAAGGCAGTGAGGGTTGGCTAGCAATAAAACTAGATGTATAAAAAACATATTATAGGGTGGATTGGAATTTCACACATAAAGTCCTAGAAAAATTTGGTTTCCACCCTATCTTTGTAGCCTGGGTCATGGAATGCGTGACAATTGTTTCATTCCCTGTGTTGGTTAATAACGGACCTACTGACATGTTCCTACCCACTCGGGGTCTTCGTCAGGGTGACACGCTATCCCTTTTCCTTTTTATTTTAGGAGAAGAAATCTTTTCGCACAAACTTGCGCTAGAAGCCAACGCCACCAACAGTCTCATATGATTTAGATTTGGTAAAAATGGTCCATGCATTCCCTTTCTTGCATTCACAAACGATATCATTATGTTCTCCAAAGGTAGTGTATCTGCTAGTCTCCAAGTCAAAATCATTATTGACAATTACTGTAATGTTTCGAGACAATGTGTAAATTACCACAAATCTAATTTCCAAGCAACTAAAGGAATTAGAAACTCTAGGGTCCAGAAGCTCTCTAACTGCTTAAATATTACTAAGGAAAACACTCTTGAAAAATATCTTGGTTGTCTGATAGTCAATGAAAGAGTAAATAAGGAAACCTTTAACGAAATCATCTGTAAATCAAAGGAACAATTGAGTAAGTGGAGGGCGAGTGCGCTCTCTCAACATGGTCGAGCATTTCTCATTGGATCTAATCTGGCCTCGAAACCTCTTTATACAAGGTAAAATTTTATGCTATCGTCCTCTGTACACAAAGAATAGGATCAAATTAATAAAATGTTTTTTCTGGAATAAGGATAATCAACACCGCCCTCTTATCAGCTGGGACAGACTGTAGGCCAAAGAGATTTAGAAGAATAGGCTTGAGAAAATCTAAAAATATGAATGAAGCACTCCAAATGAAATTACTCTAGAAAATCTTGGCTGAACTTGACAATGCCTGGGTTAGACTTGTCACTCAAATATCTTGGACACACAAACCTTCTGAACTATCGGAAGCGGGGTGATTCCTCTTGGAAATGGTCCACTCATTGATAAATTCAAAACAGGGTTAATTTGGTCAATTGGCAATGTAAAATCGGTCAGATTTTGGACCGATAACTGGTTATCTTCATTTTCAATTCACTCTAGACCTGACTGTCCTAACATCTCAAATCTCGAGGAATGTGTTAGTGACTACATCTTAGATGGTCAGTTGTGGCTTGAGATGCTTCATGCCACTCTTCGATTATCAACGAAATTTTGGATACACCTTTACCAACAAATCAATTCGATGATCGTCTCTATTGGTGGCCCGATAGGGAGGATTGATTTACCACCTCGTCTACTTATAAGCTTGTTTCTTCACAACATTCCCTAGAAATGGATAGTAACGCCTAAATCTAGACTCTTAATATCCCGCCTAAAATTAAAAACCTTTTGTGGAAAATCTCACAAAAAGGCCTCCCGACTGCTAAACAGCTTAACCAACTATGTGTTTCTATTCCTTATACTTGTTGTCTCTGCAACTCTGCTGTTGAAGACGACACTCATTTGCTTATTGAATATCCTTATATGAACTTATTACAATCTTTCCCGAATACTATTAGTTTAAAAATTTCCAATTTAATTGGCAAATCGCACGACTTCAAGCACATCCTCAACTTTATCGGAAACACCTTTTCAATGAAGGATAAGGACAAACTTGCGTTTACTTGGTGGACTACGTGGTACATTAGAAACCAATTCTTGTTTAGACAAGTTGTCATCCCACGCACATCTATAACAAGTCATCTCATACAAACTCACATTGATAATTGGAAGAAAGCATCAGTATTCGATGACGACCTGAATCCGGTGGATTTTCCTACTAAGAAAGCTAACTCTTTGCAGGTGAAACAAAATCAAAAGAAAAGCACCTCTTGGCGAAAGCCTCCATAAGTTTTTATAGGCTTAATTTTGATAGCTCAACACTGTCTAACTTGAATAGATGTGCGAGCATAATTATTCGGGACTGATTGGGGAATCCGCTCCACATTGGGTTTCATCAACTTGATTCTCAAATTCCACTTAAATCGGAAGCTCTTGCCCTGAAATTAGGTGCACAGGAAATTAGACAGTTGCATATAGACAAAGTAAAAATTAAAGGTGATTCTCTAATAATAATAAGGTGAAAATGCATAAAACCACAATTTATTCAGGGTTGTTTGCAAATAATCACCCTTTATTCAAAATTTTGCAACTAACCACCCATTTAATACAAATTGGTTGCAACTAACCACTCATACTCACTTTTTTTGTTAAAACTCACTTAAGTTAATAGGAAAAGACAATTATACCCATAATTTTTTAATGTTTTAATTATTTCTTTATATTAGTCACAACAAAATCAAATTTCCAATCTAATTAGTAGACCCGGGTAAATGCAAGCGGGGCTTGATACGAGTTTTACACCAAATATTATCGCGGTGTTGCGGACACGAATCGGGCTAGCCCCCGCTTCACGGGTTGAATGTAGTGTCCAAGCCCGTCCAGTATTGCGAGCACGGGCTGCCCGCGGGTACCAGCCAAACCTAAACCTTTACTGTGTACTTTGACCCCAAAAAAATTGTTGTATTATTGATGTAGTACGTCAAGCCAAAAAAAAACGTTGTTGTGATACAAAACAGTGTATTATTATCCTGCTAACAGCATCAGTGCATTGATAAGTTTACCAAATAGAGAAGCAATCAATCTAACTTACTTGCATTAATAAAAAAATTTTCCTTATAATTATAAGGGTAAATTACAGGAAACCACCCTTAAAATAGGTGAGTTTTCACAAAACCACCCTTAAAATAATTTTTTACAGAAAACCACCCATAAACTTATTTTTCTTTCAAAGAACCACCCTTAAGTCCTTAACAATTATTTGTATGTGTAAAAAGTGTTTTAAAAATGCTAAATTTTCATTTTTTGTATTCAAAGTAACCTAATTATATAATAAAATAACCAAAACATTTAAGAAAATTTAAAAAAATTTAAAAAATTTATAGCTTTTTACACATAAAAATAGTCATGGGTGGTTCTTTGAAAGAAAAGTAAATTTATGGATGGTTTTATGCAAATTTTTATTTTAAGGGTGATTTTGTGAAAACTCAACTATTTTAAGGATGGTTTTATGTAATTTACCCTAATTATAAGTACGGAAATTTCACGAGGTACCCATGAGGTAAAGCGAAATTCACGAGGTGTACAACTCTTTGACGTATTTCGTCTGGTACCCCTTAGGTTATAAAACTTTTTGTCTCGTACCCCTCCGTTATCTTCTTAACCTAGAATCGTTAACTTTTGTTAAATGAAAAAGAAAATTGTTAACATAAGAAAAAAAAAACACAACAAATGACCTTACTTTTGTTTCGAAAGAGAAGAGAGGGTGACTCCTTGTTGACGATGGTCGGCGATTAAATGAAGTTCTTGAGGCCGACGAGAGTGGACGTCGACGACGACAAGGAGTCAAGGACAACGACTGCCCCTGAGGTAAGTTCTCAATCAGTTTTGAACTTGTTTTAGCCGTTCAGGAATTTTGGGATTTAAGTTTAGGTTTGGGGATTTCGGGGTTTAACTTAAGCTTTAGGGATTCTGGGTTGGTGTGCTCGCTAAGCTCTACTTTCTTCACAGTTTCGAATTGGGGGTTTGGGTTGGATTTAGGGTTCATTGTATGTTGAGGAACCAACAATCTTTTGTAATCCTCCTGTCATGGTTAGGGAAAATTGGGGTTTTTTCATCAATAATTGTAAGTTCTCAATAATTGACCCTACAAACTGAAATTTGAATCCCTTTCACTTTGAGAGTGGAGTTACCCATTGTCCTATAGTGTGCTGGTTTAATTGTAACTCCTTTATGCCCAATGAGCATATTTTTGCATTTTCTGAAGTTTGCTTTTCTTACTAATAATCACGAATTGGGCGGTGTTTTGTGATTTAGTTGCATTGTGAGACGCACACGGATGGAGCCAAGGGCTTGAAACCTTGGAAGTTCAAGATTTTATATGACAAGCTTGTTATTGCAAGTGGAGCTCAAGCCTCCACATTGGGAATCTATGGTGTACAGGAGCACACCATCTTCCTACGAGAGGTCCATCATGCTCAGGAGATTCGGAGGAAGCTCCTCTTAAACTTGATGTTGTCAGATATACCTGGTATGGTGCTCCTAGAAGATACATTTTCCGTGTCGAGATTCGATTTATTTATCGTAATTTTCCCTTGGTAAATTGTATTTTTGGTTCTGTTGTGGAGCTAGGCATCTCGAAGGAGGAGAAACGTCAGCTTTTAAATCAGTGAAGCGATTTTGGGGAGAGTCCATTTTTTTAGTGAGGTAACGTGGTTGGTTTGCTTTGATTTCCGGATGAATAAGTGAGTACTCCCTCTTTGAATAACATAAAACTCTCAATTTCTCCAGTGTTACTTGATTATCTTCCCCCTTTTTTTTCCTTGAAGGATTGGGGTTGATGAATGGCTACGTGTTCCTAGTGTTGCGGATGTGTTTGCAATTGGTGACTGCAGTGGCTTTCTTAAGTCCACAGGCAAGCCAGTTCTTCCTGCTCTTCCCCAGGTGACTTACTGCTGGATCACACTCTTGATGTTGCTATTTGATTCTATTACACTCTGGATGTAAAGTTAGTTTACCTCTTGGAGGTAAAGTTATTCAAAATAATGTGCTCAAATGGATGTTTTAGCCTATTAGCTCAAATGGAAGAGTAATGTACTCGTGCACAAAGATGTGGGTTCGAATCCCACATAGACTTATTTTAATTCATTAAAACTATCAAGTATTAACTTGAACATACTTAACTTGATAAAAGAATTTTGAATGTTGCCTGAGTGGAGATGGGTTACGAGTAGCAGTAGAAATTAGAAAGCAAATTTGAATACAATCTACGAGAACAGCTGAAGAAACTGAAGCAAATTTGATCCTAAGCTTTACATTTTGCCCAAGAACACATCGGAGTGGGCTTGCTATCAGTTTCCAGGATTTTTCAGCCTTGGATGCATAAGGAGGGTGATCGAAATCCAGTTCTCAGCTACTGCCAGGCCTATGACAAATATCAGAAATAGTTAAGTTGAAAAGGGTCACCTGTAGCTATGTAGCTATTCAGGATTGGAAAATGCTTCCAGAATGAAAATGGTAAACATAAAAGATAGTAATATGTATAGACATGGTCAAGTAGAAGCTAATAAAAAAGAGAAAGACGCGCTCCTCGGAGAAGCATGACTGGTGAAATGCTTATAGAGGCCTTGCATTAAAGTTTAAAAATTGTCTTTCCTCCCCCATCTCCAAGGAAATACTGTGTGAACGGAAAATCTGAGACCTATGCGATTTTCCAACTTTTGAAACTACTATACTTGGATCAGTGCAATCCCTTGCAGGCATTATCAAGTTGTTTATCTCTTTTTCATTTCAGCAATCTTTTTGGAGTGTTTGGTTCTTCTACTGGAAGCAGGGAAGCAACTTGGAAGCTAGCATAAACTTCATAATGTATCAGCTATTGACAAAAGAATCTGATATGAAGCTCTTGTTAATTTATCAAGTTAGCTAATATCATCTGTTGTAACAATATACTATAGAGTGTGTCGGCTTTTCTTTCTTTTAGAAAACAAATACCCACCTTCACTTTGACAAATATGAATGATTTGTAGCCTAATGTGGGATTCGAACCCACATCAACGTGTATAACACATTGCTTTACCATTTGAGCTAATAGGCTAGTATAAAACAATATTTAAGTTATACATGGCAGTAGGTCTGACAACAAGCAAGAGAAACATTCGGAGGAGGAAAATCGAGCCTTAATGGATTGAATGAATATAGAGAGAGCATTGTCAGAGGTATAATAGGAAGACAAATCAATTTCAGCTTTTTCTCCTTGACATTAGGTTGGCCAAAAAAGGCAGAAGAAAAAGAAGGAGCAGGTCAGCTGTTGCAATTCGACAAAAGGGGCAATTTCACACAATTGTTGCATTGGGTTTGTTTGCAAATTTCACCAAACCAATTTCATGAAGCAGTAACTATCAATTTTTTCGCAAATTCGAAAAATTGGAGAACCAATAAACCTTAATATGGACACATACCACTAAATTCTTCCACAAATTCGCAAAACAGAAAAACTGGAGAACCATTACCGAAGAAGCAACCATGTAGCAGCAACAAACCAACCATATAGCAGCAACACAACCACTAAACCCTAATTTTTCAAAAGGGGCAAGATTGGAGAGAAGACATACCTCATCGGTCAGGAAGCCAGTAGACCACCTCGTCATGAGTCTCTCGCCCTCCAGCGCCGGCGAACGGACAATCCGCCACCTCATCGGGGCCCGGTGTGTCCCTGATCGCCCTCTTCGCTTCACCGTAAGGATGAGAAGCATGGACTTCTTTCCCTTCATTCCCTTTCTTTTTAAAATGAATTTCCTTTTTTTTCTATACAAACTAACGGATCCGTTAAATTTAACTGTTGAGGGCACGAGGCAAAAAGTTTTATAACCTAAGGGGTACCAGACGCAATACGTCAAAGAGTTGTACACCTCGTGAATTTCGCTTTACCTCAGGGGTACCTCGTGATCCGTTCCCCTGCGGATCATGGCCTTACCACTCGGTCCCCGATGGCCAGCGGGGGATTCGGTATAGCAGCTCACGTTCGTTTGCGCTGCGCGTTCTCGCTGGACTGGACACGTGTTAGCTTTAGGAAGTATGGTTCCGAAAGTGACTTCGGTTCGCCCGTTCAGGCTCAACTCCTCGCTTTACGTTAGCGGACCTACAGGTTCGGCCGGGGCTCGTGAAATTTTCGTTATAAGTATGGAATAATTAACAATTAATATTAATTATTATATATGTTTTAAGTAAATATAAAAATAACGAGTACCCATTACGAGCTTAGTGGCCCGCAACGTGTATATTTGTCTTCCCAATCCCGTACCCGTTGTGGGCGCGGGCCGGGCTTAGGAGCTTTCTTAGGCGTCACCACTTATGCATACTCGTCCAAAATAGCAGACGGACGGGCCAGGCAGGCCGATCCACGTTTGGCCAGGTCTACTAATTAGCCAAATAGAGAGAGAGGATATGATCGATTCTCTGAACAAGACCCGATGAACACCAGGTCGATCCCCTTGGCCACTTTGTCCGGGGTACTGACATCTCAAATATTTTTCAGGTGTGCAGGATCTCATTCGTAAGAATGCTCTCGGGTAGAGTTCTCTCCCCCGAAATTTTTCCTAATAAAAAAAAAACAAAAAAAAAAGCCATTTGTTCTAGGAGATCCTCTTACCTTGGCTCCACCCTGACAGTACTACAGTAGCAATCCCTGTAAAAAGGGCACATAAATTGACAAATCCTAAGCAACTTTGTGGCCGTACACTGTGTTCAACCATCGATGGCCACAGAGCACGTTCATGTTCATTTATTTTCCCACCCCCACTAAAAAGCCACCCTCTATGAGTCTACGGTCTTACAGTAAACTCGTGTCCATTAGGATGTTAGTAGAGATACCTTATTGCTGAAGCTCGTGAATTTCAGGATGCTCCTCCCCTCCCTTAACTATCATTAGTAACACAAACAAAATGAGATCAACTTCTGAGTCTCATCCTGTCTTGATTGCCACTTGTATTTCGCTTCTCGAGCGTATCGAAAATAATAAGCTTTCAACCTAACAGAACATGTAGTCTAGATTCTGTACAACTAGACCAAGCAACAAACAGCAACATTCTCAGTTAGACCCTATTGATGGGAGCCATATGGTTTTGGAAAGTCGTCGCTTTTCATATGACGCAGCAACAACAGCAACAACAACATTCTCAGTTAGACCCTGCCTAGTCCAGCCTAGTCCGGCCTAGGCAGGGTTTGGGGGACCAAGGTGAACGTACTCTTCCATATAACGTCACTTGAGATATAAAAAGGACAAAATTGGAATCAGATACTAAGATTAAGTAACCACTAATCATAGGCTAATTGAACCGTATGTGTTCTGTGTAACATCCTCACTTAATGCACAAGAAAGAAGAAACATTTTTCAGCTTCTAATTTTTTTTTATTTTTGAATGAAAATTTTGCAACTTTCTTACTCTATCAACTCCATCTATACAGGTGGGAAACAAGCCATTTAGTTTTGAGCAAGATTAGCACAGCTGCAGGTTGTAGCTTGTTTATTTTCCAAGTGTACGTACCTAGGCCATGCTGCCCTTAGCACGGATGACGCATCATATCAACGTCGTAGATCAAATATTTCGAATCTTAAGTTTGGGTTGATATAGACATGTGAACACAGCTGGTATATGCTACCACCATCAGATGGTTCCTGGTGAGGGTGAAATCCACCCTCTTTGCAATCCTTCAGGATCGCCATTCCGCCTGGATCAGATATCTGAAATATCCCATGGCTCCTGCAGGGTACAAAACCGTCTGAATTAGAGGATCGGAGTTAGATCACAAGTATGTCATGGAACATCTTCATCTGTTGATTAGAGAACAACATTTCCTGATTTAGAAAAATGTTTTACAAGAAAGATAAATCTAACTCACTCCAAATTTCAAATAATCAATTTCTCACACACGTGGTTCGAACAGAAGACTCGTCAATTGGGTAAGGTAGGTTGTGTTTATGTGGGGTAGCGTCTTGTACAAAGCATGTTATTACATTTGAATGGGCAAAAGGGTTCACTTGGGCATAGCTGAATAGTTAAAAGGGTATGCAAACAGATAGTGTCATCCGCATCAGTAACCAGTAGGTTGAGGGTTTGATTCGTATCAAAAGCAGGAATTGCTCCCTTTGTAGGCACTAGTACACAATCCATGTTCCTGCTTCACTAAGGCATCAGATGAAAACGTACAAGGTAAACTAAGATTGATGAGATGCAAGCATCATGAAAATTGCATGAATTTCCATTGCAGAAGATATTTTTTTCTTACACAAAAATATCATGTGAAAGACTCAGAAATAAATGAATTCAATGGTGTCAGAAAGTTGGAAAACCTTGAATTGTCAGTCGGGGCCACAACGATGGCTATTGCTTCCGGCACCATTACCTGGAGAGCAACCATGGGTTTAAATTTGCTGTTCAGCTTGTCAGTACAGAGGACCAGAAATAATAGTAATAGTACCTGATATGAGTACTGAGTGTGCAGATCAATTGATGACATGAAACAACTTTGGGACGGGTGCGTCTGGAGCAAATTAGAAAACGAATCGGTGCATTAATTTAGACAAACATTTACTTCATCACAAAGAAGGAAATAGCAGAGTCATATGAAATATGACACTGCTGTTTATCACTGTACATCAGCTCAAAGATCATAGGATAGAAACATGGATTTAAGCACAGCCAAGCTATAAAATTCTTTCAAGACAATTTAACCACAGTTGACGGTTGCATACACAAATTAGATAGTGACATGAATGGCCGAAGGGAAAATAAATGTCTTTTTTAATAGGAGAAAGATAATTTGTGATAGGCTCCGAACAAGATTAAGAGATGGACAGGGAGAAATAGCCTACATGGATCCACCCCACAGGAAAAAGAGATCGATCGTTTAGTACAGCATGGATTTCCTCCTCACTTGAAGCTTGACACTATAAATCGAATCAAAGTCAGCAGTGTTGCAACAATTATGGTGACCAGACAAAACACCCCTAAGTGTTACAATGGGCAAAATAGTATCATAATTAACAAGAAGCCTTCAAGAAACTTACAGAACTGGAAGTCGACTCCTG
Organism: Persicaria tinctoria; assembly: GCA_037127255.1. NCBI lineage: Eukaryota > Viridiplantae > Streptophyta > Magnoliopsida > Caryophyllales > Polygonaceae > Persicaria > Persicaria tinctoria. The sequence goes on from JBANSL010000017.1 coordinate 20,521,119, forward strand.
CTTTGGTATTATAAGAGTTACAGCATAGAAGACGCCCTCTTTCTGGAAGAAATTGAGCACTGCGTTATTAGTTCAATGGATAAAACATCGTCCTTGTGTATTTAGTACTAAATTTAGCATTGAGATGAACTACTGGTTACATCTTCTAATGAAGAACAAACATAAATCCAGGAAAACAAATGGAAATAGTAATTACATATATACATTCGAAATCTTACAAGAGAAGCACCGAGAATCCCACACGTCTCCATATCCTTGTCTGTATTTTCTCTGGCAAGGTCAAGAAAGTCCTCCATTAACTGAGCAGGCTGTTAATTAAAATAAAAGAATACCTTGTTACTTGCAAGCATTAATCGAAGCCATTGAACAGTTCAAGGATTGAATAAACTGACAGGTGAGAAGGGTAAGTAAAGAGCTGCTTACAATATGTACATCATTCAGGAGATTTGATGAAGATGATCCTGGACCTCCATTTCTGGAATCAGCACCAGGAACATGTGAAGCTTGTACCACCGACGGCAGAACAAGTGTGTGCGAGATTGAAGGTGAAGGAGAGTGTTTCACCATATGGACCACCAAATGATACAAAGAGCTATACGACCACCAAACACTCAAAGCCCCAAAAAAGATGGATATCTATAAAGATCAGGTCACATTAACAGAAAGAATTTTATTGCCAGCAGAATTAAGAAACTGAGACGTAATTGCTTGAAAAGAACTTCAAAACTAACAGGCGATCAATCAGTCAGCAATGACAAGGATCGATAATGATTGGCTGCTCATCTATGTAATAGTTTATCATCAATAAGAGAATACAAAATGTCAAACTCTGACGAGGATTGCAGTCCAACAAAAAAGTATAATTTTTAGAATTGAATGATGGTGAATACAAAATAGTTTGATAACACTTGCTCTATCCGACGTCACCTTTATGGATATGGATTTGGAAAGATGATCAACAACGCACCTAAGAAGGTGTCCATTGAAAATCCACTTAAAACTATTCTTTGATTTGATTTATACAACTAACAACTTGTGTTTTTAAGTAAATACTGTAGAATTCAAGAGAGCCATCTATATGCCTTCATGTATGTTTGGATGAAACTCAAACTGGTATATTGTTTGGTCGGGAAGGAAAGCAAAGAACAATTGGATGTGAGTTTTGTTTATTTTATTTTAATAAAGGCACATACAACAAATATAATAAAATTGTTTGTTAAAAATTTAAAAACAAAAGAAAAGTATATCAACACAGTTCAAGCAAGGGTAATAAGATCCACTTCTAGCGAAATCCCAAAAAACGAGGGTGGGTGGGATGATCCGATCCAAGCCGCCATCAACACACGCAAATAAATCAAGGTATGACTTAATCCCCCAAAAAATAGCAGAAAAATCGTTTCTTCCATCTTATTCTCTTTGAATCTTAACTACTAGTCAGTTCGTGTGTTCAATCAAGACGAACTCGAAAGGGGAAACGAAGTTATCGAATATGAACAGCAACGACATACTACAGAAGAAGCATAAAATTCAGAGTAAATTCAGAAAGTGGTGTCAGCCAATTTATAGTTTAAAGAAGATCAATAAGCAGTAAAGACGAATCGTACCTCGTAGCTCTGAGAGGATACTCAGAATTTGACAGGGAAGAGGATGGACATGGCAACATTTCGACTTTAGAAAGCAAGCCAATTCAATTATTCAACGGCTGCGATTAATTTTGAAACTCGCACTACCTCCCTTCAGATAGATGTCATTTAACTTTTAACCTATTTTAAAAATTACGGAGTATATGAGTATATAATATATTAAATTTTTATTAATATTTTTTTTATAATATCAGCTTTTTTACGAATAAATATTAAATTATATTAAAAAAATATTAACATTTTATATAATTTTATACCTCTTTCGTGAAATCTTCTGATTTTACATTATTCCTTTTTAATAGACTTTTTAATATTCATAATCAAGGTTCCACTTTCCACGAACAACTCCAGCAGCACTTGAGCATGTTAACAATTGCAAGATTCTCACCTTCCACAAGCATAGAAGAGAAAAGTTCGAGTTTTTTGACTTGTTGAGTTGACCTAAAATCGGGACAAATTCGAGTCAAATTTGACTCGCTTCAAAATAGGGTTGTAATTCAAGCCAGGTAGCTCAAATTCGTCACGAAATCAACTTGAAAAAAAGCTCGATTTAGCCTCGTTCGAATTTGAAAATGAAAAGGGAGCTCGAACTTGAGTCAAACTCGAGTTTGTTCGTTTGGCTCATTTTAACAAGTGTATTTACATTTATGCCTAATGCCCCCTAGTTATACATTTCCTTTGAACTCCTTTCATTCACCAGTTGTTACCGTGCATTCCCCGCCGCCTATCCAAACCTCTCACAGTCCCATTCATTCTCCAGATGTGACTCTCGGCCAAGCTTCCAGCACTCTTGAGTAGTCGAGTCCATGTTCACCCCTTCACCCTGCCTAGTAGCAAACTTTGTTCACATCCCTTCATTTCATCGATGCACTTTCCGCCATGTCCCGATTTCTTCATTTCACCAATCATTGATGCTCTTTTAATTTATAATTCTCGGGTTGAATTTCTAATCATTAAAATTGTGGTTTGTGAGTTGTATATGTGGCACATTTCTTGGAGTTATTTTGTTGGTTGACTACTACTGAGTCATGGGTCTGTAAACATTTCTATTTGCTAAATATTGTCACCTATTGTTGATTTAGCAAGATCGAACAAGCTCAACACACTAGAACAATCAGACAAAGAAGGAAGAGAGAAAGCAGAAGTCACATAATTCATAAATTTTATAATGCTGTAAAACAGTTTGCAATTACATGAATGAAGGCAATTTATACTACTTCTATTTAGCTCAAGTGGATGCCTTATTACACAAGTCATAGCAAGACTTTATTCTATTATAACTTCCAGCTGAGCCCACTTGAACATAGGACGAGAACCATCTCAAGTTGCCTCAACACTCCCCCTCAAGTTAGGAGTATTGAACAAGTTGATTACTTCTAACTTGCTCAACAACTTTGCACTTTGATCCGAGCAAAGTATTTTAGTAAACACATCAGCTGGCTATAGTCTTGTAGGAATATAGCCCAGTACAATTTCCTAATTGATCACTTTGTCTCGAACTAAGTAGTAATCTCCTTCAATGTGCTTAGTTCTTTCATGGAACACTGGGTTCCTTGCTATATGTAAAGCAGACTAATTATCAAAATACAATTGCACTAGTTTCATCTTTACACCCAAATCTGACAGCAATTTTACCAGCCAGGTAATTTCACACCAAGTCATGGCTAGAGCTGGCAAAACCCGACCCGAACCCGAAAACCCGACCCGGTCGACTCGAAATCGATTATTCTGAACACCGACACAACCCGTCCATTTGGACCCGAAATCCGAATGAACCGAACCCGATTAACCCGAAACCCATTAAGACCCGATCCCGTTATAACCGAAACCCGAAATAACCCGAACTTTAAGCTACAATCTAATAATTTTTTTAAATGAATATTGAAATAATGAAAACCCGAGACAACCGAAACCCGAATAACCGAAACCCGAACCCGACCCAACCGATTGACCAAATTATTAGACATTACCCGAAACCCGAATGACTCAAAACCCGACTAAACGAACCCAAACCCGACCCGACCCGCCCGATTGCCACCTCTAGTCATGTCCATTACCATGTACTCTGACTCTACAGATGAAATAGCCACATAGGACTGTTTCTTAGTTCTCTAGGAGATTAGAGACTCTCCCAGAAGAATACAAAATTCAATTAAACTCTTTCTAGTCATAGGGCAGCGTGTTAATCAGCATCACAGAAAGCCTTAAGCTGCAGCCATGAGTTCTTTGCAAGAAGCAGCCCTTGTCATGGAGTTTCTTTCAAGTACCTCAGAACATGCTTTGCATCTCTCCAATGCTCATCACTTGGTGAGTGCATAAATTGACTCAACACTTATACAGAACAACAAATGTCTGGCCGAGTAATGGTGAGATATATCAATCTCCCAACCAATCTTCTATAGGATGTAATCTCTACTTTTTGTCTGTTTCCCTCTAGAGTGAGCTTCTCTTTGGGATCTAGAGGCATCTTAGCATGTTTTGATGCTATCATTCCTGCTTCTGTCAGTAGCTCTATCCACCTCAATTCCTAGGAAGTACTTAAGCTCTCCTAGATCTTTCATTTGAAAATGCTCCTTTAGGTGAGCCTTTAGCTTGTTAATCTCATGCTCATCATCTCCTTCAATTATCATATCATCCACATAGACAAGTAGAGCAGTGAATGCCTGATCTATTTTCCTTGTGAACAATGAGTAATCAGCTCTAGATTGCTCAAATACTTCTGCTCTCAAAGCTTCAGAGAACTTGGTAAACAATTGCCTTAGAGCTTGCTTTAGCCTATACAATGACTTCCTAAGCTTGCAAACAAGTTTCCTGTCACCTCCATTGCACTCTCTTAAGATCTCCCCCTGAGGGCAATGCTCCTTAGTGACCTTATACTTGTGAAGAAACTCAAAAGCGGGAGGGAGTTTCATGTAAACATCCTCCTCCAAATCACCATGCAGAAAAGCATTGGTAACATCAAGCTGACTCACAATCCATCCTTTAACAGCTGCAAAAGTAAGTAAGGTCCTAACTGAAATCATTTTTGCCAAAGGGGAAAAAGTCTTACCATAGTCAATGCCTTCAACCTGTGAAAATCCTCTAGCAACAAGCCGAGATTTGTGTCTATCCAAAGTCCTATCTGTCTTAAACTTCAGTTTGAATAACCATTAGCAAGAGACAACATAACGCTTATCAGGCCTAGCAACCACATCCTAAGTGTGAGTGGCCTCAATAGCATTAAGCTCAAGTAGCATAGCATCACACCAAGGAACTTGTGTGATGGCCTTAGTCACATAATGAAGCTCAATCAAATCAGCTAGATTGCACATGAGCTTGTGATAAGATGGAGAACAAGCAGCTTGTGATGAGAGGCAACAACAGTGGAAGGAACTAGACAGCCTGCACACACATAGTCTTGTTGCCAAGCAGGTGGTTTATGGGAACGAGTGGACCTTCTGAGGGTTGGAGGCTCCTAGGAAGCATGGGAATTTGATCAAATGCAGGAGCTATAGGGGACGGGGAGTAATCTTCAGGGGGAAGTTCTGCAGAAGCAATTTGTGAAGGGTTCAAGAAAGGGTAGAAACTGTGTTGTATGTCCTCCAAGAGGATGGGCTTGTCAAAACCAGTAGGTTGTGTAACTGGTTGAGCAAGAGGAGGAGCAGGGTGAGGGACAAAGGAAGTATCAGAGAATGGAAAGACATCCTCATAAAATTGTATATCTCGGTTGATAACACATTTCTTTGTCAAAAGATTATAGACTTTAAACCCTTTGAAACTAAAAGGATAACCCAAAAAGACACAAGGCTCACCTCTAGGATCAAACTTCTTCCTATGAGCTGATAAGGTGGAGACAAAGCAAAGACATTCAAAGACACAAAGTTTGGAGTAATCAGGTAGAGAAGAGAATAAGATCTCATAGGGAGTTTTATGGTGGAGAATAACCACAGGAAGTCTATTTATGAGGAAGGTGGATATTAACACATAGTCACCCCAAAACTTGGTAGGAAGGGAAGCCTGAAAACGAAGGGCTCGAGACATATCAAGGATCTACCCGTGTTTCCTTTCCACATGACCATTCTATTGGGGAGAGGCAGTACAAGAATTCTCATGAACAATTCCTTTTGACTCAAGGAAGGAGGAGACCTCTGAGTTAAAGAACTCAGTACCCTGATCACTTCGAAGGGTCTTGACAGAAGCATTGAATTGTCTTTTAACCATACAAATGAACTTCTTAAGCAAGATATGTGTTTCAATTTTGAGCTTCATAAGAAAAGCCCAAACACTCCAACTCCTATCATCTACAATGGTTAATAAGTACTTATGACCACTATATGTAGGCATGTCAAAGGGTCCCCACAAGTCACAATGTAATAGATCAAATATATTATCAACAAGAGATGCATTAGGAAAGATAGTAGGTCTCACTTGTTTAGCAATAAAAGAACAACTGAAATATGTATCACTGTGTTTATCATAAGCAACACAAGAATATGGCTAAGCTTTTCTTTTGAGGCATGACCAAGTCTAAAGTGCCAACGAGCACTCAGATGGTTATTACAACTAGATTTAGGGAAAAGCAAAGGTAAAGTTGGAGAAACAACACATGATTTCTCAAGGTAGTGTGATGGCAAGGCTTCTTGTATCTTGGAAGAAGGCAACAGATAGTACAAGTGGTCATGTTCCCTACCAACTGTAATCACCTTCATCTTTGCAGGGTCCTAAATGACACAAAGGTTATCAAAGAAGTGAATATGAAAATGTAAGTCATGGATAAGGCAACGCGGAGAAATAAGGTTGAATTTAAAGCTTGGAACAAACAACATATTTTTTAGCTGTAAGGCAGTGGATATAGTAACAGATCTAGTGTGAGTAATCTGATCAGTATGACCATTAGGGAGATGAACATCAAGGTGTTTGGTAATAGGAGAAAAAATGATCAAATAAAGTCTGATCACAAGCCATATGATCAATAGTTCCACTATCAAGCTCTCAAATCTTAGAGTAATGAGAAACATTGAGGCACAGAGTACTACCTGCCATGTTTACTTCTCATTTTTGTTGCTCCATGAGTGTGAAAAGAGTACTCATCAGCTTCTGACTCTCCTCATACATACTATTAAATGACTTATAGGCATTCTCAGAACCCTTAGATCTAGTGCGATTCGTAACATTAGCCAGAGGTTTTTTGACCTTCTTCTTTTGCTCCACATTCAATCTAGGTGACTAAGTCTTAATCTTACTCTTGGAATGCCAAGCGGGATAGCCAATAAGCTCCCAAAACTTCTTGGTAGGATGATTCCCAGCACAATGATCACACTTCTTTCACACAGTCATATTCGAACCACCAGATCTCTCCCCTCCCTTCCTAGAAGAGAAAGCAGTAGAATCAGTCATGTGCTCTGGATTCTTCATCCTGGAGCTAAATTCATCCTGAATGAAAAGAGAGTGTGCTTGGCTTGCAGTCAGTAATGGAGTAGACAGTAAGAACTGACGACGAGCAGAGTCAAACTTAGCATTCAAGCCCATGAGGAACTGCATCATCTTATTCTCATTCTCAGAGGCTTCAATTTGCGAGTTGAGATTGCACTCGCACTTACCACATCTACAACGTATGGCCAACATGAGACCAGAAAATTGTTGCTAGTAGCCTTTGAGCTTGGTGAAGTAGTTCGACACACTCGCATCACCTTGCTCACAGGTATGCATCTCCTTTTTAATTTGAAAGATTAGTGGACCGTTTTTCTGGCCATAGCTCTTCTCCAGATCCTCGCACATCTCTTTAGCTGTATCATATTCGTCTAGAGTCGTATAGATCTGCTTAGACACAAATTTCAACAACCAAGAACACACCATATCATTGCAACGGTGCCACTGAGAGGAATTTTAAGGAATCTTAAGAATATATCCATCAATTAGTCCCAATTTGTTCTTTACGAAAAGAGCTTTCATCACATATTTTTTCCACCTTCAGTAATTTTCACCAATCAGCTGGATCGGAGTAAGAATCATACCAGAATTGTCCGAATGATGGATGAAAAGTGGATTTTGCAGATTGCCAGCAGTTATGTACTCTCGACGTCGTGATTCAGAGCTCCTATCAGTTACAACGGACATCGTAAAACCTCAATGAGGAAGACAACACATAGAATAACGAGATTCGGATCTATAAAAGAGACACAAAGCATGAATCGAAAGAGAAATTTGCCGATGTGAAAATCAATGCTTTGATACCATGTTGATTTAGCAAGATCGAACGAGCTCAACACACGAGAACACTCAACACAAAGAAGGAAGAGAGAAAGAAGACTCTATTCGATTATAATGTTGTAAAATAGTTTGCAATTACATGAATGAAGGCTATTTATACTACTTCTATTTAGCTCAAGTGGATGCCTTATTACACAAATCATAACAAGACTTTATTCGATTATAACTTCCATCTGAGCTCGTCCACTTGAACATATGAAGAGAACCATCTCAAGTTGCCTCAATACCTATGCTCAAGAAATACAAGTGATTACATTGTTGGATTGTGGACTAATTTCATTGCTTGAACATAAACGAGCTTATCGAGTTCCGACGTGGATCGAAAACAAACGAGCTTATCGAGCTTGAGCTTGATTTACTGCTCACGAGCCAGGTTTAGCCAACTTTCAGTCTCGTTTATAAATTGAGATCGGCTCGTCTAAATGAGCCAACCTTGAGTAACTTACTATGTACTCAAGAAAACACCTTAATTGATTAGGTGTTTTCTTGAGCCTTTGAGTGCTTAGTCATATTAAGAGCCAACCTTTGGTAGCTTACTATGTACTCAAGAAAGCACCTTGATTATGTGTTTTCTTAAGCCTTTGACTGTGAAGACTTCACCTTGATATTAAGGGATGATGAAAGACAAAACACTGTCTGGGTTTCAAGGCATTGAAACCAGGACTACGTTGTGCATGCCTTTACGAATACCTTATTCTATATAAGTTATGGTTTGGGCTTTATATGTAAATCTATCCAAGCTAACCTGCAGGACTTTATTTAAAGAGATGGGACTTTCATAATGGGCTTGAATATCAAAAGGAATTGGGCTCACATTCATTGTGAAAGATCCCACAATTGCCTTTTCGGATCAACCCAATAAGGAAAGAAAGATCCTTAAGGATCAAGGCTTGAGGCTCGCCGATTTGCACCAGATTGAGAAGCGTCCTCTGGAATTGGAAGGAATCATTTTTGGTAGAAAAATTCAAAACTCCAAACGGCTCCTTTGGTGATCTATTTAAACGGTGCAAATGAAAGATGAAGATTATCGAAGCAAGCATCCATTTCGAGAGTATCAAGCAATAGCAAACATTCTCATTACACATTGAGCTTAGTGTGATTAATTTTGAGTGTTGAGAGAAACACAAGTCTTTATTGTACAAGTCTTTTGATTCACTATTTGAGTTTTATACTCGCGATAGCACACTTTGGTGTGTAGTTGGTTTCTCTATTTAACTTGTAAGGTTGAGGGCTAGAATAGAAGCGGTGAGGCTTTGTATAGGGGAAGGGAAGTTCTCCTAGGAAGTTCTAGTACGTCTCAAGGAAGTGAAATAAAGAGGTTTGAATCCTACGGGTTGGAGAACCCTAGGCGGGGACGTGGGCCAAGTTCCTGCCGAACCTCGTTAACAATTTGTGTGTTCATCTTTTATTTCCGCATTTACTTTATTGTATTCAATTTTGCTTTGTCAAGATTTGATTGCACATCAAGGTCTTGACAAGTTGGTTTGCAAACTGTCTTGAAGTTTCTTATCTTGCGAAAATCGTACATACTTTATTCATCCCCCCCCCCCCTCTAGAATATTGTTTATCACCTTATAGACTCTTCGATTGGTATCAGAGCTTGGCTCCCTATTTTTGATCTAATAATCTTGTGAGTTTTTCAGCATGTCTAACATAGGTGATGAAGGACTTGATCAAGGAAGATCAACCAACCGACCTCCTCTGTTTTGTGGCAACAACTTTGTTCACTGGAGATCATTGATGCAGATGTTCATCATTGATCAAGACCTTGAGCTATGGGACCTTGTCAAGAAAGGGACACACGTTGATGAGAGGGTTTCTCGACCAAATAAATTTGTAGTCAAGACCCCACTATAGTATAGGGAGTCAGGATCATCCACATGAGAGAGTCAGCGCTTCTTATTTAGTTGCTTTGTCGGGTTGAAACTAACAAAAGAGATGGAAGGGAGATAGGCGATGATAAAAGCATAAAATCTGAATTTTAATTAATAAAAGGAAAAACTTCTAAGGCGAAGGATCACCACAACAACAAATACATGTGCAAATCAATGAATCATATGAGAAATCACGCTTCTATCATCAAACAATTGAGTTTCATCAATCAACAAGTAAATCAATTCACTTTCGCATAAAAGACCTACTTGTTTCTACCTTCTCTTAATTAGGATCCTTTTAACTTTCATTAGAAAACCCTAATTACTATCAAGTTAACAATTTCCTTTGTCAAGTTCAATTGCAACTATGAATTCCTTTAGACTTTCATCGAAGGTTAAGCACATAGGTAGAAGACAATAAAAACATCACAGAATCATAGATCCATCAATTCAACACACATCTCTATTGTTCGGATCACCCCAACCCTAGAAGAGAAAAGAACTACTCAAACATAGTAATGAAAAACATGAATTTAAGTGAAGAAAACATAAACTAAACTTGCAATAGTATAAAACCTGAAAATCAGCGTCTCAATCGCAACAAACACCTCCAAACTTTCGCCCAAATGCCAAAACAAAACCCTAAAACTCGTCCTACAGCTGCTGCGCGCAACCCTCGCGTTGAACAACGTGTCTTCCCCTCCCCCCCCCCCCCCCCTCCCAAAAAAAAATCAACTCCTAATAGGCTTTATTTAAAGATAGAAATTAAAATTTAATCTCCAAGGAAAGAGATTTAATCTTAGAAAAATAATAAAATCTATCTAAGGAAGGATAAAATATCTCAAGTCTATTTAACTAAAAGATCCTAAAAGAGATTTAGAAGAAAACCCTAATTAAAAAGCCCATTAAGCAATTAAATCTGCCCGCAAAATCTTCTCCTGGTGCGCAGGGTATCGGCACCGAGGTCTGAGGTGTCGGCGCCGAGGGTCTGTTAAAAAACAGTGCTACTGGAATTTGCTGGATGTCGGCATCGATGGTCTGGGTGTCGATGCCGAGGGTCTGTTGCACACTTCTTCTCCATCTCTACTTGTTTGATTTCCAATCTTTTTGTGCCCTTTTTCCATCCTTCTTCACTCTTCCTTAAGCTCTAGAATTGCCTCTTTTTAGCTTCAAAACCTACAAAACACCACCAAAGCTTGTGTAGACATCCATATCTCAAAAAATACGAAAACTAACACAAACGACACACTTTTCTAACACAAAAGCTAATAAAATGACTCAAATGGAATGAAAACATGATGCAAAATATGACTAAAAATGCAGACATCAAAACACCCCATACTTAGACTTGCTTGTCCTCAAGCAATAACCAAACTATAATCAAGACCTTTAACATGCCTTCAAGTCTTCGCCTTAGTCAAAAGCAACATCAATTTAGCACAAGTGCAAATAAGAACAAGCATTGAACCATCATCACATATATTTCGGTAACCTTAGGCAAAGCAACTAGAATCCAACCACTCAAGGGAAATAATGTGTTTTCACTCAACTCTCAATGTGTTTAGGCTTGAAATACATCTCTCAACTCAATCCTATATGACATTAAGCTACATAGAAATTGCAATTAATATCACCAATCAACTCACCGAGATGTCAAAATACGTATTAACCATCAAAAGGACTTTGGCTCAATGGCCTTCAAAGAAGGACTCATTCGGCCGGGTTGTAACTTGGCTTGGTAAGAACATAAAGGTAGGAATCACTTAGCTAGGCTATGTGGTGCTAGAAATCCGGGAACCAAATACTCCTAAATTTCCAACTCGACTTAACAAAACAATTCCATCATATATAAACACTTCCAAACTCATCTAAATTAGCACAACTCTTCCAAAAACCCAGAATATCCAATATGTCTTGCATAATTAAATAAGGATAAATTTGGCTCATGCACAGCTTTTCATTTTTTCTATTCTTTTTTTTTTCCTTTTTTTTTCTTTTTTTTTTTCCTTTTTTTCGGAACTCATGTGTAGGGCTGACAAATGGTACGGAAATTACCATACCAACCACATACCAACCACAAATTGACTATGTTGGTAACCACACTTGTGGTAACCAACATGGTGGTAACCACGTGAATGTGGTACGGTAATGGTAATGAAATCTGAATATCATGGTTATCATGGTTACCGAGTACATATATTGTTTTTTTATTTAATGTTTTATTGTTATTACCTCTGAGTTTTAAGTTTTTAATTTATATTTTGTGTTTTGATTTTGACCTAAATTGATCATTTTTATTTTTTCTACTAAAAACAATAGGAATATTTTGAATGTTTGAAGATTTTGAACTTGTTTTGTTTAAACTTGCAAGAACATTTTGAATGTTTGAACAATTGAACTTTGTTTGTTTCTCGAAGACTTTAAACTTGGTTGGTTTGAATTTGTTTGTACTTTAAGTTTTGAACTTGATTTATTTGAACTTTTAAAAGATGGTAATCATATTATTTTTTGTAATCATATTTTTTCGTTCGATAACTTTGATGACCATCGAAAAACAGTCAAGGAGTTTTAAAAAAATACAAACATAATTAAAGCTTGGTAAGCATGGTAATGTACTGATGGTAACCACAAATCGTGGTTACCACATATGCGGTAACCATGACTTCTGGTTGGTACGTGGTATGAAAATCTGCGTACCACCAGTTTGTGGTTGGTACGTGGTAATCACCATTTTTTTGTGGTAACCGTACCATGTCAACCCTACTCATGTGCATTTATTTATTTTAGGAGCCAAAAATTTCTTTTTACAATAAAAGTGGCGAGATAAATAAAATACCAACCAAACATATACCCACACTTAAACCAAATCATACGTCTCAACCCCTCAAACATCAATCTTTACCAACACTAAGTCCTAATTCCCGGATAAGGAGGTAAGGCTAAACATTGGTTAAGACAAATTTTTTGTGGAGCTACAAAAATAGGCTATAAGGCTCAAATTGGTTACAAGCAAAAGAAACATGTATAAGGTAGGTAAAAGAGGATAAAAAGTGGAAAATAAAGAGTGCGTCTATCATTTGATCAAATTATGCAATGACTAGCTATCTCATATTAGTTTCAAGACTTGGATACACACCGCAATGCCGAGAGGTAATGCATAAGGAGAGTAATACACACATCAAAAAGAAGGGAAAATATATAAAGAACAATTCCCCATAGGCCAAGTAACTCACTAGGACATGCTGGATTCCAATCACCTAGACCCCAAAGTCATATATGCTCAATTTCATTTGCAAGTCAAATTTCACATAAAAATATATTTTGTGCGACTTAGGCTAAACCATCCAAACTATGCCTTAAGATATTACATGGTCAAGCTCAATTATTAGATTTCATCATTGGACATCTAAGTTAGGTGTTATCCATCCTAAAAAAACTATGCAAAATAACGAACAAGTAAGCAAATGAACATATGTTTTTGTGATTTTTTTGACATTTTCTATTTTTTTTGGATTTTTCATTTTTTTATAGACTCAAAATAGAAGACAAAAGACACAAATATGCAAAGCTAGGTCATGCAAAATTCGAATCTCCCCCATCCCATACTTAAAATTTCAGTGTCCTCACTGAATAAGATAAAACAAGGGAAAGGGAAAAAGAAACTCACATGGAAAATGATGCAAAATTGGAGCAATTTGGAGAAGTTCAAAAATCTGCACAGGGGTCGACGTCGACAGGGGCTGCGTCGACGCCGATACCTCTCAGCATGTCGACTTCCTTCATGGCATGTTTCCACTTGTTCCTATGCACCATGGTTGATATTTGGGACATGTTCACTAAAAAAAACAGTAAGTCTCGGGCTATCTAATCTCTAAACTAAAAATTAAAAGACTAAAAAAACAAGAAAAGAAAGCAAGAAAGTGGGTTGCCTCCCGTAAGCGCTAGGACGTTTAAAGTCTCTAGCTTGACCTACTTCCCTTTTTTTCTTCAATCCAGTGGTTCAGCTGGTGGAGGTGGTGGGAGAACATCCTCCGGTGGTACATCGGGATAGATTGTCAAGTTATATGGCTCTTGCTCCTTGTACCTTTTTATGCATCTCTTCCTTTCCTTATGGATGAGCTTGAACCTTCCCGAGTGGACGCTCCAACATTCAACCCACTCATCCTCCAAGGATCTTGCTACACACCGTCTTGGAAAGAACTCAGCAAATGTGACTTCCTCATATGCGCTCCTCTTCCTCTTCTTGGTATGGCTTTGATTTGTTTCCCCACCATCGTACACAAATAAATGTGCTTCGTTGTGGAGTTTGGTGTACAATGGTGGAGGGGGAAGAGATTCCTCCACTTCTTCTTCTTCTTCTAGCGCCTCATCTTCAACGTGCCACTTTGTGAGGACCCCATACTTGAATGTGAAAGACGGTTGTTCGAGATCTTCGGGAATTGCCTTCACCGTGAATGGCAAAGGTAGCGGTGTAGTGCATCGAAGAACAACTTCTATCTTTTTTTCTTCTTCTTGGGGTTTCTCACATGGCTTCTCTAGAAACAAGGGTAGTAGCAGCGTCAAGATCGGAGTAGAAATGGCCCTGAAAATAGGCTCGTCCACCTCAACAAGTTGCTCTTCAATTCGCTCTTCAGGAGGAAAAACAAACTTACAGTGGCATAATTGATGAGGCTTGTCTTGAGAGGCTTGGGATTGCTCGGAACTTGAGTGGCCAGTGGATGTTGAAAAAAGAAGGCAAAGGATCTCATGCTCCTACTCCTGGAATTTCAGATGATCGAATTCCTGCTCTGGATACATACATTCAAGACCTTAGGATGGACATGGGAAGGATGTGGACTGACATTTTGTCTAGGCAAGACAACACACATGAGCTCCTCTCTATCGTCAATAGTAAGCTGGATCAAATGATGTTGTTGAATGCTCTCACATTCACAGCTACTGGCTCTATCATGCCCTTAGACAAAGAGGCTACAACACATGTAAGAGAGAAAGCAGACAATGTCATCCTCAATTGTGAACGACTTGTGAAGAAGAAACCTATTCTGCGACCAACTCATCCTGAACAAACGATGCCATGGATAGCGGTGATCAAATGAAGTACAGAGACGTGGAAAGGCAGAAGGTCCAAGATCAGATGGAGAAAGACAAGATCACAAAGGATGCCATGGATAGATGGAGAAAGAAATGCAGAGACAAGGTTAGGAGGAAGTACATAGGGCCGAACAAGCAGTATCCTGCTTTTGGAGACTGGTAAGAGGAAGGGCCAGCTAAGGCTACTTCTAAGGAAGGTGAACCCTCTGTTGTTGGACCCTCAACATCTGCTGCTCCATCCATTGTCGAGCCATCTGCATCGCTTGAGCCTGTCAAATCCTACTCAAGGAAGAAGAAGAAATCCACTAGCGGTGCATCATCCTCAAAGCCTTGATACAACTCCATCTCTCTTTCTCTATCTACTTTGAAAAACTATTATCTGTTTTGCTAAAACCTTGGTCTGTGGTTTAAAAAACTCTTGCTCTCTACCCAATTTGTTAAAAGACAGAAAGGGGGAGAATGATTTGGCTTATTTGTTTGACTTTGGTCTGATTTGGTCTGATCCCTTTTTACTGGTTTTTGCGGTTTTGGATAGATGGGAACATGGTCTAAACATTTCTATATCAATGTTTTATGCTATATGTACATATCTCTTAAATCATATTTTGCCTTCCATCAAGGGGGAGATTGAAGACTCCACCTTGATTGTAAGATCTTGACGTACTAACTTGCAGGGATGATATTAAGGGATGATGAAAGACAAAACATTGTCTGAGTTTCAAAGCCTTGAAACCAGGACTACATTGTGCATTCCTTTACGAATACCTTCATCTATATAAGTTATGGTTTGGGCTTTATATGTAAATCTATCCAAGCTAACCTGCAGGACTTTATTTAAAGAGATGGGCCTTTTATAATGAGCTTGAATATCGAAAGGAATTGGGCTCACGTTCATTATGAAAGATCTCACAATTGCCTTTTCGGATCAACCCAATAAGGAAAGAAAGATCCTTAAGGATCAAGGCTTGAGGCTCGCCGATTTGCACCAGATTGAGAAGCGTCCTCTGGAATTGGAAGGAATCATTTTTGGTAGAAAAATTCAAAACTCCAAACGGCTCCTTTGGTGATCTATTTAAACGGTGCAAATGGAAGATGAAGATTATCAAAGCAAGCATCCATTTCGAATGCATCAAGCAATAGCAAACATTCTCATTACACATTGAGCTTAGTGTGATCAGTTTTGAGTGTTGAGAGAAACACAAGTCTTTATTGTACAAGTCTTTTGATTCACTATTTGAGTTTTATACTCGTGATAGCACAGTTTGGTGTGTAGTTGGTTTCTCTATTTCACTTGTAAGGTTGAGGGCTAGAATAGAAGCGGTGAGGCTTTGTATAGGGGAAGGGAAGTTCTCCTAGGAAGTTCTAGTCTCAAGGAAGTGAAATAAAGAGGTTTGAATCCTACGGGTTGGAGAACCCTAGGCGGGGACATAGGCCAAGTTCGTGCCGAACCTCGTTAACAATTCGTGTGGTCATCTTTTATTTCCGCATTTACTTTATTGTATTCGATTTTACTTTGTCAAGATTTGATTGCATATCAAGGTCTTGATAAGTTGGTTTGCAAACTGTCTTGAAATTTCTTATCTTGCGAAAATCGTGCATACTCTATTCATCCCTCTCTTCTAGAGTATTGTTTATCACCTTATAAACTGTTTAGATCAAATATGAAGGTCATTAGAGAAAGTTAATTGGTTGATGTCTACCCTGTCAAAACTCTTCAAGTTGCTTAGTGAATGGATAATGATTCAAACTCAATCCATTATTTTCAGGTATTTATTTCACAAATTAAAACCTTGATTCTTTGATTTTGTTTTTTCACTCCAAGTCGAAAAAAGAAGAAAGGAAGTTGTGATGAGGGGTCGAGAAAGTGTACATTATTTAACGGAATCTATGATAAAAATGAAAATCACAACAATTATTAAATGAATCAGAAACCTAATTTGTAAAACGTCAGCACAAGCAGTGTTAGGTGTTGAGTCATGATCGTCTAAGGGTACATAGGAACAAGTGGACTGCGTATGTACTTGATCATATTCCTTGTAACCGAGCTTGCCAAGCATATAAGGCAACATGTAACAAACTCGCATTCATTCAGTCTGATTGTTGGAGGGTAATTTTTTGCGAATTAAATGAATTCATGATTTCATAAGCAAAGTTGTCACATTTTTTATATATCGAAAAAAGTGACGATTTTACTAAATTTAATAAAAATCAGAAATGGATTTCACAAATTGGGTTACAGGCTTAAAACCGTAAAAGGGCCCAATTGACCCATCCACTAGCAGTTGTAATTGCTTTACATTGCAGTTATCAAAGCAAAAGGAAACTGTCAGTACGTGGGATGAAAAGTGGGGTTTTCAATTAACTTCCCCCATCTTTCCTATAAAAGGCTACAAGGTAAATTCTGGAGGGTCTTTCATTTGATTCTTCTGGCTCCCTCCTCTGTCGAAGATCAGCAAAGCAGTTAACACATGCTTCTTCTTCACCGGTGGGGCAATTCAACTGCAAAACAAAAGGAAAGCGATTTCCTCTTTTTCCACAAAAGGGCTCTCATTTGGCTGGCTTCCTCTTCTTCCTAACAGGAGCAAAAAAGCAAACACATCTTCTTCCTCCTATCCGGCTGGCAACTATAAAAGCAAACAATTTTGCTAGCTCTTGCTTTCCTCTTCCTGCTTCAAACAAAAGTCCACCTGCAAACACACAAATCAAACAAAAAAAGATCAACAAAGAAGAAGAAGAGGGATTCCAAATCAGAGGGTAGAACTCTTATCCTCACTTCTTTTCTTTGTTTGCAGGTTAAAGAAAAAATGACTTGAAGGAGATGGAGGAAGCAGCTACTTTCCTAAAACCACAAAGGAATGATCACTATTTACCCTAACCTATATGGTCGAAGGTATTGGTGATCACTCCTATGCCTCGATAAGTCATTCACTCTAGCCTATATGGTCGAAAGTGTTGACTATCGAGGATATTGGGTCGAAGTGCTGCCAAATTTTCACCAGGAATATTCATTTGCCCTTTACTAGTGACTCAAGCCAGGAGCAAAACAGATGCTTGATAAAAAAAATCAGCTTGGAATTCACAAGCGACGAATTGCCGAATTCCACATAGCATCGATCAAAAATAAAATGAATTAAACAAAATCTTGTTTGCTTGTCTGCAGTCATCAACGAACACAATACCAAACTGGACTCCATGAAAGCATTAAAAATAAAAATGCAAACACAAATTCGGAGTCCATGGGAGCAATGTCAGAAACTAGAGCAAGCCAAAATCAGCCTATGTCTACCCAAATTTGAGATTCCAATTCAGTGAAAAGAAGCAAAGGGGGGAAGGTTAGGCTAACATACCTAGCCGAGAAACCAAAGTAGCCACCGACTCCAACGTCGCTGGGTCGCACCTAAGTTGGTGCACTACCCTTCTCAGTCCCTTGAACACTGAATTTGATCCCTCTTGTGGCTGTCCCAAATCCAAAAGCCCCAAACAAAAAATATCAAGTTACAAATCGTATGATGTAACAGGAATAACGCTCTTGGCTTCCTGCACCACCATCTATCTTCTATCTTATGTGAATCTGCATTTTAGTAAGTATTTGTATTGGGCTTAGCCTTTATGTTAATTGGGTAATAGGCCCACAATCTGTTAGTTTGGATCTCGGTTTATGGCAACCCGGTTCAGCCTTTGCCATCTAAACCCATCGTCTTCTCTATATGTAACATGTCTTGTGCAGCAATGGAAATCAATCAAATACAAACCAATTTTCCAATCTCTCAAACTCTCTGAATCAATCTATCCCTTGTTCTAGCATCCTTCGAATCGACCCTTCTCCCTTTCGTGGTTGGTTTCTAGGCCTAGAATACTCAGTTTTGAGATCGATCTTCGATCTTCTACCTGAGATCTATCAGTTACTTGTCACTTTTGAGCTTCCGCTGTTTCAATGGCGTCGATGATCAGAAATCCCGTCGCAATGGTATCAGAGCAGAACGAGATCTCGGAGGCCAAGCAAAGTATGCAGAGAATCGAGGAGATGCTCTTCAAGTTGCTAGCGGAGAAGAAATCACAAATCAGTCGTCCTTTCCAGGAAGGAAGATCATCACCACCGCCAATGCCGGATCCTCCTGATTCGTTCAGAACGAGACAGGTCAGTGCACATCATCTCCAGCCGATCAATCATGAAGGTCAAATCTACCTAGGAAACCAAGCGCCGAGGTACGAGTTCCCGAAATTCAACAGAACTCTCATACGTGATTGGATTTGGCGATGTGAGCAATTGTTCTTTTTGAATAGAACACCTCCAGAGTTGATGGTTCGTCAGGCCTCTCTACACTTTGAGGGCAAGGCACTCCAATGGCACCACGAGTACATTCGAAACAGGTATGGTCGATACCCTTCTTGGCCAGAGTATTTAATCGATATCTCAGCCCATTATGATAGAAATTGGAATGCAGACATAGTCGATTGTAATTGCTGGGTAGGATCGAATGCTCTGAATAATGTTATCGATTGGAATACACAGAGAGCTGCTAGGTATGAGGTGCTCGAGAAATTGCCGAAGTCAGTAAGTGACAACCCGATTTCTGCAAGGGAACTTGCCCGTTCGGATGCCCACCAAGTGTTCGACAAAAGTCCGGAGTCAAGCAAATGCTCTGAATCAAAGCTTTTCAATGATGTGGTGAATTTTGGTGATTTGAATCAAGAAGATGAGCCTACAGTTGAGCCGATTACTGTAGGAAATGAGCCTACCGTTGCAATAGAGAGCACCATCCCGTCCGCCCACCAAGTGTTTGATGGAATGTCAATGCTACTTGATGAGGCAAGTGGATTACCGGATACATACGTTAAAGAATCTGAGGTGTCGAAGCATGATACGATGGGTCAAGAAACCTCTCCATTCAGCTAGGATGGGCTGAAAGGCGAATTGAAGATCAACGAGGTAGCTGGATCAAGTATTGATGAGGATAAGCAAGGTCGTCATGAACGAGACTTATGTTTTGACCCGAAAAGAGACTTATGGGTTGCTAGCTATGGTTTGCCCAGGGGTTGTGGTACGCTGTGCAGTGGTAACTTGAATCAAGGGAATGAAGATGGAGAGCATGGCAGATTTGAACCTCCGGTTGTTAGTGAGATCAAGTTACAGGAGGGATTTCCAAGGAAAATCAAGGTGTTGATTAAAGAGGGGCTTGGTCTACTAGTGAGCTCATGTGATGATCAGGATGAATCGAAGCTCTCCAGGGTTAGCAGGTTGAACATGCTTCAGCAGCTGTTTCTGGGAATGTTAGAAAGGCACACACCAAGGGGTTATTCAAGGGCATTGTGCTTCGACCTCGGAGGAAAACTAGTCACACTAGAAGTTGATATGAAGCACCCTTTTAGAGTGACTAGTACTTTGAGGAGGGATGATACTTCCCTAATTTCTAAAACCAACAAAGGCAATGTTGAAGAATCACGGATGCAAGGTTCAACTATGGACTATAAATCTCGGCAAGCTAAGGGGGATATTGGCAAACTGGCTGAGCAAGCGTGGCCAATTGATTTTGCTCTGATTGAGGAGGAAGAACGTGCTCAATTTGGGCATAAGAAAGGATTGATTTCTATAAAGAAGTGGCTGATTATTGAAATGTTTAAATTGAAACCTGTTTTTGATCCTGGAATTATAGAAGAAGGGATCGAAATTTATGTTGCTACCCCTGATAAGTTGATCGATATGCTGAAGAAGAAGGCATTGATAATGTGCAGAGCAACCTATCTTGATCTCAGAAGAGCATTATCATGTGTTGACAGCCTAGGGTGTCACGGCTCTTTCAATGACAGTGATGAGCTGTTATGTTTTGATCCTGGAGGCGGGGAACTGTTGTTTGAGACTAAAAACGGGTCGATTGTCTCAAAGAGTAAGTTGATTGCCTTGTTTAATTCTCAACTTATCTTTGATCATGGCGGAAGAGAGTTGTTGCTGCCAACGACAGATTTGAAGTCGGAGAGCACTTTGCTGCCCAGGTTAGATCCACCTATGGGAATGCGGAAGGTGGATATTGATCTTAGATTTGATAGGTGCGGAGCTTGGATGATAGTCTTCGATCCGGGAGGAAGTTTAGCTGTGAGTAAAGCCCTTGGTTCACCCATCGCTATTGTTGATTCAATTGTTGATTTGCTAATCCTTGTTGGGGTTGAATCTGCTACTTACTCGGTGGGAATGAGTTTAGGCAATCTTGGCGATTCTGGCACCCTTAAACTTGTTGCTAATATGGGGGAACTTACAGCAGCAACGAACGCCAGCAATTCTGTTCAGCTTGTGTTTGATCCTGGAGGTAAAGGGTTTAGGCTTGATGATGATGAGATTTTCCTGTCAATTGAGAATAAAAGGATTCTTTATGTGTATTTGAGTAGGAGAGCTCCACCATTTAGCTTACTCGTAGTTGTATCTAGTGCCGATATATGGGTGCAAGGAAATGCTTGTAAGCAAGCTACTCAATTCAGCCCCTTCGCAGAGATGCAATCAGCATGGCTCCTATGCGGTTTCGATTTCAGAAAATTTGTCATCAGTTGGGGTGAATGGCATTGGCAAGCTGCAACTGAGAGCAACATCCTTGTTGATATTTTGTTGAGATATTACATTTTATTTGCATGTACTTTTCAGCAAAATGTGGACAAGGATTCAGTTTACCAGATGAAGTTGTTTGTGAGCAACCAAGGAACTCTTGATTTGTGTACAAAGCAGACAAAGGGGAGCTTTCAGGGCAAGTTGGGAGGTGCTACAAACTTACCCATAGCTGCTAAAGTTTCGGAAAGAGAGCAAAGGGAACCTGCTGAGATTGAGAATGCAACTTACTCATTATTGTTGGGAATCATTAATGAGCTAGTTATCCATGAGCATGTGGAGGGACGCACTACGATTTATGTTTTCGATCCCGGCAGGAATTGCTCACAGTTTGCGAATGGAAGGATTAATGTTTTCTGGTTGCTGATTCTGAAGAAGGGAGTATAGTTACTGATCATTGAGGACAATGATCTTTTGAAGAGGGAAGTATTGTAACAGGAATAACGCTCCTGGCTTCCTGCACCACCATCTATCTGCTATCTTATGTGAATCTGCATTTTAGTAAGTATTTGTATTGGGCTTAGCCTTTATGTTAATTGGGTAATAGGCCCACAATCTGTTAGTTTGGATCTCGGTTTATGGCAACCCGGTTCAGCCTTTGCCATCTAAACCCATCGTCTTCTCTATATGTAACATGTCTTGTGCAGCAATGGAAATCAATCAAATACAAACCAATTTTCCAATCTCTCAAACTCTCTGAATCAATCTATCCCTTGTTCTAGCATCCTTCGAATCGACCCTTCTCCCTTTCGTGGTTGGTTTCTAGGCCTAGAATACTCAGTTTCGAGATCGATCTTCGATCTTCTACCTGAGATCTATCAGTTACTTGTCACTTTTGAGCTTCCGCTGTTTGAATGGCGTCGATGATCAGAAATCCCGTCGCATATGAAGCCCAGACCGAAGCGAATCTATGGGCAAATCGCAAACGGGGTTCTGAAAACAAACCTGTTGCATCCTCCCCTTGCAAGAGCTCGTCCATCTTCAACTACTAGACGCAAGCCCCGTGCTCTTCCTTTTCTCGATTCGATGCCGAAATCGAGAAGCCCCAAATTGCACAAATGAAAAAAACCTAAAATCGGATTTTGAAAACAAAATCAGTTGAGGGTGAGATCTAAACACAAAATTGAAAGGGGATTCGTGAGAAGAAGCTGAAATTTAGGCCAAGATTCGCCCAAAGATCAGAGCGAGCATGAGGTTCGGCTGAAATTCGCAAAACAAAGCAAAAATCAGCCTCGCACATACCTGAGACCGGAGCGTCTTCGGCTTGCATCACCCACGCTTCGCCCTTGCGCAGCCCTTGTTCTGCTCCCCTGTGCGTCAATCGCCCAAGATCGGAGCTCAAAAGTGCCGGAAGCTGTCGATGAGTACAGCGCTGTCGTCGGTCGCTCGGGGAGAGAGAGCCTGAGCATAAGCATGTGAAGAAATTAAAAAAAAAACGCAGTTGTTGTAAGCCTGTGATGGCTAAAACGACAACAACAAAAATCTGGGCTCGGTTCTCTTCAAAGGAGCAAAATAGAAATGAAATGAAATGGGCTTGACTTGACCTCGGGCTCATCCAAAATAAAAATGGGCTGAGTTTGAGGATTAGGTGGGCTAAATAAAAGAAAAAGGGATGGAAATGGGTTTAAGTTTAATCTGGATTTTGGCAATGCCAACTCCAAGAATATGTGTTTGGATTCAAATGTACATGTTCGGACATAGTTGGTAAAAAAAAATATTTAATTGCAAAATTGACCCACAAAAATATAAGAATTATAATTGACATAAATTAAGAATTCGAGTTTGATCAACATTTAAAATTAAAATCGTCAAATATTCTTTGTCAATTAATTCTAGTGGGTCAATCTCAAATCGGCTTCAACAAAAATGGAGTCAAAACCTCAAATCAAGTTTCACCAAATATAAACTTGGTTCAGGTAGAACTACGTAGAGACTTGATACTCTTTTACGAGTTACGTAGGAAATCCGGCATCAAATTCAATATATATCGGATTCAGTCGTCCGCCTCTAAATTCACTTCTAAATGAATATGAGGTCAAAACCAAACAAATTAAATCGGTTCGTTTAGAACTACGTAAAGACTTGATACTCTTTTATGAGTTACGTAGGAAATTCGATATTAAAATTCACTATATATCGGATTCAGTCGCCCCTCTCAAATTAAATTCAAATTTGTCTTTTCAAGAACTACGTGCGATTTGATCCCTTCCAAAAGGGTACGTAGGAAACTCACAAACGAGTTCAATCACGATCCCCAAATTGATCTTTTAAGTCAAATCTCAAATCAAATTAAATCAAACTCCACATTAAAATCAAATCGTTTTCTATGTAAATGATAGGCGGGTTACTTGAGTTACCCTTCCGAGAAGGTGGGCTCAGGTTACTCGGGTGGAGTGTTGTTCGAGCTACCCTTCGTATAAGGTGGGCTTGAACTTCATCCTATGATGCATACAAGAAAACGAAACCAAATCCAAACCAAACCAAACACAAAATCCAAAACACTCTGAACTACGTGAGGCTTGATTCTCTTCCAAGAGATACGTAGGCAACCCGTTAAATTTCGGGTGCAGCCCAAATCACCAAAACCATTCAAATCTTAGAATCGATATGACTTCGAATCAAGAGGATAACCAAAAGGGGTCGAACTCAAATATTAAAAATCAAATAAAATGTGTTGTACGATTATTTGTGCATTTTTGTCCAACACTGATCAAACTTTCTCTCTATGTGTTTTCCACGCTCTGTTCTGGCATGAGACTCTGCAACTGAGACCCTACTGCAACCAATCCATTTTCTTCATTCGATCATCACAGTTGTGACATTAGGACCAAGGAGTTGAGAGAAAGTGCAGAATACCTGCACCTCTCCTTGTCCACAAAATCAGCGTCCAACAACTGAGCTATGAAAACCCAAATCCTATACACATCTTGAAAATTCAGCAAGTACCCAATCGCAGAAGTAACCACTCTCACACCCGATCCACCATGTTTTTCTCTTCTCCAAGATCCTTTCCTTATCCCCTTCGTACTTGCCCTCAAACCATAGGTTCTGCAAGTATCCATTGCCGTCGAGGGTTATCCCCTTTCTGTCACCCAGTCTCTGAACCAGCACTGGATCGATCCTGGCCCCTTCCCGATCGAATACGTTGAATGCCACAGCTGCTCCCCTTTCGAATTTGATCTTTGGCCCGTAGATTCTCACCAGCGGAATCTCTTTCTCTGAATTTGAATTTGACACTGGATGGTATAGCTTTGTGAAGGCGTTGATAAAAGAGTCCAATCCCGAAATAATCGAGGCAAACACGGCATCAATCTGATAGGAGTTAAGTAGTGTGGATAAGATTCGATGAACTGTGAAAACGCATCTTCCAAAGAAGGCAGATATTCGTGGCTAGTGAATCGGGTGCTTGGGAAGACGGAGGTAACTACGGCGCTTGCGAAAAAGCGGCGACTCTGAGCAGAAGAGCTTGTGAGATTAGAGCTGGATTTTCCATCTTCTTGTTGGGAAAGAGAAGGTTTTTGCAAGCATGGATGAGGAAATTTGCAGCTTCTTTCATGCTTAACTTGCTTAATTATTGGTACATTTCCCTCTCTATAATCTCCTTTCCTTTTCTCTGCATTTAGCTGTTTCATTCACTTTCTCCAAAGGCCAAAGCTGATAATTATCTTTACCAAATGGGAGTTTTTCTAATTCCACGTCTATTTCATGTTTTAAGGTAAGAGTTTATTAATTTACTTAGTTTTTGGGTGATTTTGAGTTTTCATTATCTGAATCCGGTTTTAGATGTAACATTTTTATTAAATTTAGCTAATCTTTCATGATCTTCAGCTTGAATATTCCATGAGTATGAAATCAATTTTAAAAATTAAATATTATAAATTATTGATCAAATTTTATCATTATTTAAGTGAAATTGAAGGTTATAAATACATGGTATTTTTATTAATAGTTTGCCTTGCCCACTTTAGGTTTTATTCATCCAAACATAAAGTATCTGTTTTTTTTTATTAAAAGGCTGAAATAATTATAAAAAAAAACACAAAATGTCAATTTTTTTTTAGGTCTATAGGGTTGATATATTTAAACCTATGATATTTTTTTTTTAAATTGGTTTATAATTTAGACCAATTTGAAAGATGTAATTTAGCGTATACGGAGTAATACATAAAGTGTCACATAAGATCCGAACTCGATTTTCTTACGCCAAGAACCACAAGGCCTCTTTTCTTTATTTCCATGTAGGATGAATGTTAGCTCAGAGAAGCGTGGAAGCTCTACATCTACTACTGTATTCTTTACCAAATTGAAAGTATCTATCATCTAAAACAAAGATTTCATAATGACAATCGAATATTTCAAAGAACGGCACGGTGATGAGTATGGACAAAATGGTACTCCCTTCGTCTCAATATCAGTGTCGGTACTATCATTTTAGAGGTCCTGGGTGGAAAAAAATTTTGAGGGCCCTTTTATATAGAAAATAAACTATTTAATATTTTATCTAGATTTTTTTTCCGCTAATATACCTTACATCAATTCAAAGTAGCACGTACAATATTACTTACAAAAAATCCATTTTGATATCCTAAAAATAATAGCATATCTCATCTAATAATTAAAAAAATTATTAGCAACTAACACATATGTAAAACACTATTAGGGGTTTTCAAAACATAGGGAGTAAATTAGGTAGAAATTGTATTATATGTGTAATTTTTTTAAAAAAAAATAGGGCTCATTTGCAAATTATATTTTAATTCACTTGTTGGGCCGGTTAAGGTTAAACATTATATTTGGTGAGCCTTTTAAATGAGAGAATGATTTAATTGGACCTTTGTAAATATTTAAAAAAATAAGATAATATTATAAACAAGTATAATATTATACTACATATAATCCGGGATGGGCCTCTCACAGGCTGGCCCTGGGCGGTAGCCCATGCTGCCCTTGTGACTGGGCTGACACTGCTCAAAATATAGGTAATTTGACATTTGTCACTCTTTTTAAGAAGTTAAAAACTTTATAAAATATTAATTTTTAAAATATATTGAAACTAATTTAAAAGGTTGGTATTTTATATAGTTTATAGCTTGTGAAAAACATGATAAAGTCAAACGACCTATATTTTGAGACGCATTGAGAATGGTAGTAAAAAATTAACGTGTGTCAAGAATTTTGTGCCGTGCGTTAAATTCGACTGAAAATATTTTTAAAAAAAAGTCGAATATGGTTCGGAAAAAGCACTATAGTTAAGATCATTTCATTAATTTTCCACAGAAAACACTAAATTGATAGATACTTCATTTTTCTTGAATCAGTCATGCAAGAGATGCATGCTACTTAAACCCTCAGCTCCATCAGCAAACACAATTAAGATATATCCAACTCACTTGTTATTAACCTACAAGTCTCAATCAAATAGATATAAGTATCACATCCAACAAATTTTACCGGGCTGGACAACTTTGCTAAGTGTTGAACCAAACTATTTAGCCCCATCCACGAGCTTTCACCTTCACTTGACCTATGCCCAGTGTAGGCTCCAAACTAACTAACCCATCCAAGACTCAAGCTAGATCATCGGGTTCAGGGAGTGGCTTAGTGCCCTGGCCCACCATAAGGTGGCATTAGGAAATTGGTCAACCCCCAGTGGTCATGATAACATCGTGAGTTAAGAATGATCTCACTTTTCGATGTCTCGGTATCCACATCTAAATTTACCAAGTCACATTATTTTATCAACATTTTGTAAACCGTATACAAATATTGTTTTAAAAAAAAAACACAAAATGCATAGATTACTTAAATATTTGATAATTTACATGGGGAGCCCATATGCAGACGACCAAATCTCTACCATCCACATGATCCTTAAACCTACGAGAGTACGAGGTAGCTTGCCAAATCTTGGACCACCAACATGTCCATCCCTGTGTTCTTTAATCTTTTAAATAAATTGCACATTACCCCTCTCTAACCCAAGGGCCAACACCTCCATCTACTCATTTATAAGCATAGTTTCTTAGAACGGCTTGCTCCCGACCAACCGTCCAAACCTTATCATGGCCCATTGTGGACTTCAAGTGGGCATGTTCAAGCCCATTGAAGGTGTTCACTATGAGCCCCAAGTCCCCAACTATCTAGGTTATTCAAAACTCATTTATAAGAAATTGCGAATTCGAATTGTCGGACGCATATACCCTGTATAGTGCGGAGAGTTGATACTAAGGGAACCGACTCTCGCTTAAAATTTCTTTCAATTAAACGACATTGTTTCCAAGCGAGGCTCGATTTCCTTGGCATCAACTATCCGCCATGTATACAACATATGCGTCTGGTAATTCGGATTCACAATTTCTTAGAAATGAGTTTTTGAATAACCTAGATACTTCCTTCAACTGGTTTGAACATACCCTCCACAATAAGAATGATAGGTATGAGTTGTTGGCTCTTTATTTCCGAGGGATATTGGAGCAAGCCGTTTTGGGAAGCTAATAAGCTATATAATATATATGCTTAAAAATGAGCATATGAAGGTGTTGGCCCTTGGGTTAGAGAGGAGTAAGGAGCTGGGTACGTATTGGAACACCAGGATATGAGCCACGTTGGTGAATATGGAGGTTTTAGTAATAAAGGCCATGTTTGTAGATGACAGAGAATACAGAAGTTTTTAGTAGATGATAGAGGGAATTGTAGATTATGGGTTACACTTTCTCCCGTATTTAAACATGCAAAGTATATCTACTTTATTCGGCTATTTACTTTTTATTCAGCCTCTTTTACACTCTCTTTTGCATTTGCTGGTACAAACCACAACCACCACACCCACCGGCGTGTAAAAGAAGCCAAGTAAAAAGTAAATGGCCGAATAAAGTAGATAGACTTTGCATGTTTAAACATGAGAGAAAGTGTAACCCATAGTCAACAATTCCCTCCGTCATTTACTAAAAATTTCTGTATTCTTTGTCATCTACAAACATGTCATTTACCACTAAAACCGCCATAGTCACTAGCGTGGCTCATATCCCAGTGTCCTCGTACGTACCTAGAACCTTACTCCTCTCTAACCCAAGGGCCAACACCTTCATATGCTCATTTGTGAGCATATATAGCTTATTAGCTCCCCAGAAAGGCTTGCTTCAATATCCCTCGAAAATAAAGGACCCATCCCAAACCTATCATGCTCATTATGTAGGGCATGTTCAAACCCATTGAAGGAACTATCTAGGTTATTCAAAAACTCATTTATAAGAAATTGTGAATTCGAACTACCAGACACATATGTTGTATACATGGCGGAGAGTTGATACCAAGGGGATCGAGCCTCGCTTGGAAACATTGTCGTTTAATTGAAATACATTCCAAGCGAGAGCTGGTTCCCTTAGTATCAACTCTCCACACTATACAAGGCTATGCGTTCGGCAATTCGAATTTGCAAATTCTTAGAAATGAGTTTTGAAAAAACTAGATAGTTGGAGCTCATAGTGAACACCTTCAATGGGCTTGAACATGCCCATTTGAAGTCCACAAGGGGCCATGATAGAGTTTGGACTATTGGTCGGGAGCAAGCCGTTATGAGAAACTATGTTTACAAATGAGCAGATGGAGGTGTTGGCCCTTGAGTCAAAGAGGAGTAAGGTGTGATTTATTTGGAAGATTAAGGAACATAGTGATGAACATGTTGGTGGTCAAATATTTGGCAAGCTACCTCGCAGCTTTAAGGATCAAGTTGATGGTAGAGATTTAGTCATCTGCGGATGTCCCCATCTAAATTATCAAAAATTCAAGTAATCCATGCATTTTGTGTTTTTTTTTTCAAAAATAAAATAAATCATAGTTATACACGATTTACTAAATGTTGATAAATAATGTGGCTTGGTAAATTTAGGTGTTGATATTGAGACACCGACGGTGGGAGTATTCTTAACTCATGATGTTGTCATGACCATTAGGGGTTCGCCAATTTCCTAATGTCACCTTGATCGTGGACCAGGTCCCTAGGTCACCCCCTAACCCTGATGGCCTAGCTCGAGACTTGGATGTGTTAGTTAGTTTGGAGTCTACACTGGGCATAGGTCAAAAGCATCGAAGCTGAAGAGTATGTCAAGTGAAGCTATAAGTGAAGGCGAAAGCTCGTGGATAGGGTTAAATAGTCTGGTTCAACACTTATCAAAGTTTCCCAAGCCGATAAAATTTGTTGGATGTGATACTTATATATGTTTGATTGAGACTTTCATGTTAATAATGTGTGAATTGGATATATCTTTACTGTCTTTGCTGACGGAGCTGAGGTTTAAGTAGCATGCATCTCTTGCACGAATGATTCAAGAAAAAAGAAGTATCTACCAAGTTAGTGTTTTCTGTGGGAAATTAATGAATTAATTAATATTAACTGTAATGTTTTTCCTGAACCATGTTCGGCTTTTTTTAAAGAATATTTTCGGTCGAATTTGACGCACCAGTGCACCACATAAAATACCTAACCCACGTTAAATTTCTACTAACATTCTCTATCCATCTCAAAATATAGGTCGTTTGACTTTTTATCATGTTTTTAAAAGCTAAAAACTATATAAAATATTAACCTTTTAAATTAATTTTTAAAATCGATTTCATACTCATATGAATAAGTTTCAATATATTTAAAAAATAAATATTCGGAAATTTCACCAGGTATCCTCAAGGTAAGACGTTTTTCATTGGGTGTATAAAAGTTTTACATTTTTCGAATGGTACATTTGAGTTTTTATATACATTTTGTGTCACGCTCGCGCCCTTGGAGTGTTAAGTTTGACGGTTCTCCATTAGTTTTGAATTAAAAAAATAGAAAGGATTGAACAACATAAACGAAAGGCGATAGAGGGATAGAGATGCGACTGAGAGAGAAAGAGAAGGGCGATACAAGGAGAGATCGCACTACAAAGAGAAAGCGGAAGACCGTGTTGGAACTCCAAGGGCGCTACACGAAATGTATATAAAAAAAATCAAGGGTAGGTGCTCTCAATCTTACTACAATTTGAAGGAGAAGCTAGAGACAAAGCCAACACAAAGAAGATAGGTGGTCTTTGAAAATTTTCAAAAATTAGGGTTTTATATTTGAGATTTTCAATATAAGTTTGTGAATTTGAGTATTGGGGTTGTAGATAAAACTACATATCTGAATATTGGAGTTGTTATCTTAACTTTTTGAGTTTGAGTTTTGAGTTTCAAATTAGGGGTTTCAAATTATGTATGTCTGCTATGTACTCTCAAGGGTTTCCAAATTTCAATTTCTATTCAGGGTTCTCAATATATCTGAATATTAGAGTTGCTATTGGAGTTTCGAATTAGGCGTTTTGGATATTAGGGTGTGGTTATAAATTGAAGTTGAATGATTGAATTTGGTTGTGAATTTGGTTGTCTGTTATCTGAATTTGGTTAACCAGGAGATTTATTCACAGTTTGTCCATGATAGGTGGGTTAATTGTGTAAAATTTGATTGAATGCACTCAAATTAGTCTATTATAATAAGAGAATGAGTGGAACTTATTTGGTCTTAGACACAAGCATAGTTGTGCATTACGACATACTGACGATCGGTGAACCGGTCGTTGATTCTCGCCAAAATAAATACCAATACTCAACACTAGTATAGAGAATAGGTACATGTGTCGATCCTATAGAGCGCGTGTATTTAGTACGTTTTCCTGTCAACTATGCAGAATAAAGAGAGAGAACAAAGCAAAGCGATTTGTTGATGTTTGAAAACACGAAAGTAAAGTAATGAGTGAATATTATGGTGAAAGTGGTTTCATCCACTTATCTAGACATGGTTGGTTATTTAGGTTCTTATTATTACCCTAGGGACCAGTTTGTGCACATAGTTGTATACCTTCCTAATTCGATCACTACCAACTCCCTAAACTCTTGCATGGGGTTCGAGAACCATTAGATCTCAAGTCTCCTTAGCAATTCAATAATATAACTTATAGTTTATAACAGGTTGTCATCTGGTTGTCAACTCAGCCCTTGCCTTTTACCTATAAGCAATATTATTAAAGTATCGGTTTCCTTACACAACTAGTTTTCCAACCTGTTATCACTAGATGTGTTTGCTACTATAGAGTTTCGACCCGCAGGAGCGAAGGTAGTCGAAACCCTAGTTAGATGTAACTTAGTCAAGGTAGCTAATTAAGACAAAAACATGCAATATAATAATAACAATATAAGCGCAAAGAAAATGAGATAATAAAATAGAAAGAACCTAAATTGATAACCAAATCAATGCCTTGACAAACAGATGAGTGGAAGCTTAGCCCAACATGACTATCTTCATGCAAAACATAAAAGAAAATAGAACTTCAGGGTTCCGCTCCACAAGGGAGGTGGATCCCTCTTAGAGAGGAGAAAATGATGGTGTGTTGAATAAATGAAAAATCCCAAGTTTAGAGGTCTATTTATAGGGGTGGAATGAGCTTCCGAATCATAGATTCGACCCATGAATATATTAGAATCGTACCTATCGGCGGCCACCTATGGTCAGTGGCGGGCGCCGATGAGATCTTCTGGAAACACAGAATTCGCTAGGTGTCCGTTGGCTCCCGCTTGAATCATCTGGCTCCTGCTGGTAGCGGAGACAATGTCTTGATGCTAGCGGATTGGCTCGTGTGGAAGCTCCTTGCGGCTCCTCGTGGGTAGCTCACGGACTGGGCCTCCTCCCTTCGTTCCTTCTTCCTTTGCCTCGTCTTTGCTTCTCTTGGCCTTTGCTCTACTTCTTCCTTGATTTTTCCTTTTTCAAGTTTTCTCTTGGCTTCTTGTCTCGTCTTCCACCATGGATTCACTGTTCTTTCTCCCTGTTCTTTCTCCCTCTACAGTGCAGAGGCACGACGGATTCACTGTTCTTTCTCCCTCTACAAGGTTGATGACATCTCTATTTTCACTGTCAACTTCTCTCCCTCTCTCCGGCACCCTATTCTTTCCCCCTCTCTGTGCATTGAGTTTGATCTAGTTTGCGTATCCTGGAATTTTTATTTATGTCCTTTTTCTCCATAATTACTCTAGGGTTTTTGCTGGTCAATGTTTGATGAATCGCTACTTCATCGGAAATTTGAAATAGATATGCGGAACATTTAGTAAATTTCTTACAGAGAGATCGGGTGAGAGCAGCGAATTTATAGAACAAAGATGCCTAATTTTAGAACCTTTTCCACTTTTAGCTTTAGTGTGAGTAGCTAAAGGGTTTTGTGGATGACTTGAATTGCCAATTTTCAGAAATCCCTATGCACTTCTTCATAACACTCTTGATCAATACTTAGAGGTTGATGTGTTGGTTTTTGCATATTTATGATATTTATGTCTACTAGGCCCGTTTGGTATGGGTCATGGAGGAGTCATGGGAATCAGAATGAGAATGGCACAAACTGCTTCTTGTGCTCTGGTCTTGGAATTGATTTCAATCCACTCATGAAGTATACTTAATCCTCTCCCATTAGAATTGTTGCGAAAAGGAATTTGGGATTGGATTCCCAATTTTTAGGCAAGCATTGAATGGAGTGAAATGAATGATCTTGATTCATGCAGAACAGAATGATTTCAATCTGCTCATGCAGTATACTTAATCCTCTCCCAATGAATCCAGGAGCGGAGTCCTGATTTTCAGGCAAGCATTGAATGATGTAAAATGAATGATCTTAATGCAGAACACCATGAATTGTGAAGTTGAGAGAATAAGAAAGTTCTAATTAACTACGATTACTAAATAAATTAAGCTAACAATCTAGATTAATTATGCTAGAACTAAGCTAATTCTAGCTGTTCGGATTGCTAGCAATTGAATCTGAACTATAATTTAAACTAGTGCAAAAATTGTCTCTAAAGTAATCGGGTTAATGAAAAGAATAAATCCTAATTTATGCTAAAAGAAGCAATTTTCATTCTATTCAACGTATTCAAAACAAAGCCGGCGTTTTATTTGTATAGAAGAAGCTAAATAATAATAAGAGCACATTACATTTAACCACCCATCACATCGCCTTGTTTATATTTAGCCATCCCTTATTTTGGAAATTAACAAAACGACATGCGTTATTAATAATTGTTTAACAAACAGACAGTCATCCATAGTCGGCTAACAAACAACCACAGCATCCCTGAGAGCAAAGAGCCAAAAATAGTATCTCGGCCGTTATTATCTATTGCTAGCATGTGTGAGAGGATCTTTAAATGGTGATAAAAGGTTTCTAAATATAACATCTTGAATCATTTGTCAAGGTTGATCAACGTTAAAATCCTTGAGTCCTTGGATGTCAGCTCGAGTTGACCTCTGTCATACATATATGTTACTGAAGTTGATGACACTCCGATAGATGATGGCTACAGAGTCCACTGTCTTCTTAAATACGGATTTGGTGAGGTGCCTTGAGGAGCTAGTTAAAGGTAATCGCTGATTTGGTTTTTGTCTAAGGGCATTCTCTGATTTACATTATCACCCATAAGCTCAAGAAGGCGAATAAGCTGCACGAGATAGGGATGTGTTCGGGTGGAGGATGTCTGGAGTTTGAGGTTTTTGGGACCTAGAGTTTAGGGTCTGGGTGGTAGAGTGCTAGAATGCAGGGTATGTTTTTTCCCCTACAGAGCGTAGGTTTTTTGTACCTTTTTAAGTGTATGTTCCACAATCTTCTATGCTTCTGTTTGATTTTTGTGGGAATTTTCTGCCATAACTGTCCTTTTTATATTTATAGAAAAAAAAAAGCTTATTTGTATCATTTCCAAAAGGGATGGAGTCATTTATATAACAAAGATGCCTGATTTTATAACCTTTTCCACTTCAGCGTGGGTAGCAAAAAGGAATTTAAGGATGACTTGCCAATGTTAAAAAATCCTTATGCGCTTCTTGATTATTATACTCTTGATCATCATCTTTTCCATTATATATGTCTTTACTAGTGGTGTGCTGACCACAATACCCATGAGATTAAAAAGCCAATATCGTAACTTAACCATAATTATCTATTGCATGTATATGTGAGGAGATCTACGCATTCGGCAAGATCAACTGATGAAGTTTAGGAAGTTTTGCTGCAAAATTCCTTGTTTGATGATTTTAGGAGCTAGAGAGGTGGCGATCATAGGTGCTCTCATAGTGGAGTCAGTCATCAAGGCTAATCAGCGTCACGATCCTTGATTCCTTGGATCTCAGCTCTAGTTGACTGTTGCCCTTTGTCACATAAACTACTATTGAAGGAGGTGACACTCTGAATGATGGTGACTAGAGCTTCCTTCATTTTCTTAGATTGAGATAGGGTGATGGCGCCTTGAGGTGATAGTTGAAGTTGAGCCTTGTTCTTATTTTTATCTAAGGACGGTCTTTGATTTACATTAGGTATCACTGATTCCAAGACCTGAAGATGATGAATAAGCAGTATTTAGACTTCGTTTGCCAACAATGTGCTGATAACTTGTAAAATGTTGATAATCAATAGTCGGTGATGATGGGTTGCTGAGTATGTAATGGATAAACTGGCAGCTTATATAATAATGAATAAGCACTTCATGGACATAAACCCTAAGATTGATTCCTAGGAATGGTTATTTGTAGTCGTAAGCATAAAATGCAGCAGAAGCTATCAAGGGTAAGAATGGGGAATGGTTGGGTTTTGACTGGATAAGGTTTGGATTTTGACTTATTGAGAGTCCTCTTCTCCAGCTGCCCCACTAGGCCCAGTAGAATCCCTCCGGAATTGGAGTGTGATTGACCAAGGCTTGGCTGGGTTTGGTAATATAAAATGGGAAGTGTATGGCTCTGCAGAAGAGAGGGGAAAAGTATAAAAAAGAAAAGGAAGAAGCGCTATGGGGTTCCATGTGGATTATATATAGAATGATTTCAGCTTCAACCCTTTTCTTGATTCAATCTGATTCTTGGACCATATGAAGCAGGCCCTTTATGCTTTTTCCCCCCTTTCAAGGCTTGTCTAGATGCTTATGTTTTTCTTTTGGATGTATCTCGTACTACTCATCTACCATATGACACATTGTGTTTTTTGTGCCTAAACATCACTCAATATTGAGTCACTGAGTTTGATCTAGGTTGTTATGGCTAGTGCTTGACACTGTACATGAATCCTACTAGGTTTTCATGTATTTTAGGCAACACAAATAGTTCCCCACTTAGATATCACCTCATGAAACAGATTTGTTAAATCTCTCTTGCTTACACATCTGTAAATCCTTGTCATTTTTTTTCTGCCCCTCTTTATCAGGTCAAAAAAGCCCTCTTGCATTTTCTTTTGAGGGTTGATCATGAGTTTTGTTTCATCAGAAGTCATCTTTAAAGAGAAATTATTAGCTATCTTAATCTTAGAGGCTAATTACACCTCTAAGCCTGATTCCAGATCTGTTAGTGTAAAACAGGTCTGTTGTCGGTTACATAACTGCTACTGTAAGTGAATAATAGTAATGCGAAATTGGACATCTGATTGGATTTTGAGAATTATGTGTGGAGGTCTTTGGGGATAATGGCCAAGGCAAAACAATGGAGCACCAAAATTCTTTTGAAAATAATGCCGAAAGTGTTTAGCAGCTTTGTTTGTGTAGAGGAAGCTTCAAGATAGTTAATTTTAGGAAAGGCACATTGTCAGAATTATCTATGCTAATATAACAAGGAATCAGAGGGAATTGTTACAAATATGTATGTTAGTTTGAACTGTTTGATGCATTGGCATGCCTTTCTCATATTGAATACCACCCTCCGGCAGGAATCCTATGGTACTGATGGTTATATGGTGGCATTAGTTGGCTCAAAGTATGCTGGAAGGTCGACCCCTGTTTTTTTCAGAATCTTTGTACACATATAGTGACAAGCTTCACTCTGGTAAGCTGATTTTTATCTGCTCTATTGCTATCTTTTTTATACCAAGAGTGTCCGGTACTGATATTATCGGCCAAGTATGTGTGCTGAAATTTCAGATGGGTCTGCATCATGCAGCTCTCCAACTTTGATTATCTGAATGACGAGGATTGTAAGGTATGGGGGCAATGTAGATTGCAGCCCAATAATCCGACTGGCAATCTTAGGTACAGATACTATGAAGTTCTCAACTCCTGGTATGAACTATGAAGTCAGCAAACTTCGTCAAAATTCGCTTAAACTGAACCTTATAATAGGCTTACTCTGTATATAAACTTACAAGATCCTTTCCACTTACTTTACATACTCTTTTGGTCTCACATTCCTTGTTATTCATCTTTTCCTGCTGGATATTTCCCATGTGCTCGTGTATCATGCATTCTTGCCCTAGAAACTTCCAACTGTGTATACTTTTTTCGCTTGAAGGTGTGTAAACTTACAACTGACAGATATGATTTTTTGGAGTTGCTTTTTAAGCATTTTGGTTTGTTTCATTTTCATTGTTAAGTTAAAAGCCCTTTAGGCTACTTCATGAACGAGCCTACTTATACAAGATATTCATGAACACTTGTTGTTTTTATCCAAATCATCAGATACTGTTGTGAATACCCTTACTTTTGATTAGTCATACACTAGCTGTAAACGAGAAGAGTATTTTACAATGAGAATTCTATGTATATTTTATTAGTATATTTTTTTGAATTTAAACACCATTGGAGTTCCTTAAAATGGACTTTAATTGATTACATATATATGTATATAGGGAATCAGTGACTTGTATATTATTTATTCTGCATAAATAATATACATGTATAGGGTTAACTATTCTTTTGTATGACTTGTGTTATACACAGAGGTGATGGTGGCAGACTTTACGTTGGTTGTGGTGGTGATGGTGGCAGTGCTCGTGGAGGGATTGTTCGGCTATTGATGGTAAAAACCAAGAAAACTGATTTTTTTTTATTCATTATAATGTTTAGTAGAACTACAATAAAACTGAGTCAAGCTGAGGAACATACAAGCTGAGGGACATTAAAAAAAAAAAGAACCGGCATTTGCAACCAGCTAATGAAATGTTATGAGAAACCTAAGGGAACCGGTCAGGAAAGGAGCCTGGGAACCCAGGTTCGGGTCCATACTGGAAGTCCATGTTGTTGTGCTGATTTCCATTGCTAGACTCCCCTTTCCACATCCCATTCGCACCCACAGGACCACCTCCATAGTCGAACATTTCCATGAAAAGTGGATCATTTTCAACCTGATATGATGGCTCCACCTCCATGTTATCCCCTTCATTTTGATTACCCAGCTGGGGATGCTGCACCACACCTGGAGGCAGATATGGAGCCGGTGGTGGAGGCTGCTCCACACTCGGAGCCAAAGGCGGTGGTGGAGGAGGTAGAGGGGAAACCTCCGTGGACAGCCTGATCGGAGGCAGAAGACGATTCCGCCGGTGAATCTCCTTCAGCTTCATGTCCGAATACCACATGAGAAGCTCAACTTCATCAATGTTTAGCTCCTCCATTTTCCTGCCCTCGCTCATCTGGTACATGAGCAGGCTTGCTTTCTTCTCCTTATTTTTCTTCTCTTGCTTCGCAATTTGTTCCCGCAGCTTCTCGACTCTGGCGGTCATGAACTCCTCGTGGTCGAGCTTCTTCCTTTCTTGTTCCGCCTTCGGCATGCTCTCGTACTTTTCTATCAGCTCCACGGCCTTCTCCCTTGACGGCCAGATATGTGGTTCACCTTCTTGTGGATTGAAGATGGCAATGCAACCCTCAATACCACACAGTGTGGTTATCTCCTCCATTTTCTTCGTCAAGCCTTGCTTTCTCTTCCTGAATGTGACCTTCCTCGCACGCTCGTTCTCAATGAGCTTAAGATTCACTCGCGTTCTCGGCATTGTGGTGTTAGTAGGGACAACGGTGAATGGATACCCAAGGCTGAGTTCTCTAATATATAAGGAACCCAAGTTCCCAAACACAAGATGTTAGTCGAGGAAGTGTTTTTAATTTTTTTCCTTCAAATGTGACAGTGTAGTGATCTGTTTCAAGCAGTTAATATTAGTCCAACTTTATTGTATAAGATCAAAGAATCAATTTATTGTGGTTCAATTAACCTACATTGCAAATTATATAAGCTGACATATTTGTTAGGGTGACCTTCCATTTTCGTCCAGAACTAGAACATCCCTGGATCCTGGGCAGATACAGATGGGTTACACCTCATACACGAAGAAGATCATAATATTGAACAACGATATATGGCGCCATCTTCGTGTGCTTATCCCATACTGAACGAGTCGTCAAACTAGGTCATAACCTATAGTAATGGAAATATGTACTTCCAATAATAATAACGAATAACAAAAAGTATCATATATACGAGAATCTAAGTCATCGTCTTAATGTGCTCATCCCAAAACCGGTCATAACCTCTTATAACGGGAATATGTACGCTCTATGGATGGTCGTTATGCAAGCAAGGATATCATCGCATATCAACGTGGTTATGAGATCGATCACCTTCCATTGGAATGGCATTTTTCCATCATACAAAGGAAAACAAGGAGTTTATCAACTAGACATTCTAGATAGCCAGTTAGGTTTTAAATCATGGCCATTGAGTTTCAGATGCTGGATATGGAAATGAAAATGGCATCATTGTATCAGGCCAAGTGCCAACTTAGTGTAACCGTTAGTAACTGATAGTGTATTAAAACAGTTCAAATCACATGTATGATGGGAAAATGATATGTATGTAACGTACTGTGCAATGTCCAGGCATACATTACTGTGATTCCAACTTACAAACAGCTGTGATTACAGCGTTGAAGGACTTGT
Organism: Persicaria tinctoria; assembly: GCA_037127255.1. NCBI lineage: Eukaryota > Viridiplantae > Streptophyta > Magnoliopsida > Caryophyllales > Polygonaceae > Persicaria > Persicaria tinctoria. The sequence goes on from JBANSL010000017.1 coordinate 20,560,292, forward strand.
TAATAAAAAAATCGGCCCCTTGTCTCTTAACATAGATTTAGGGTTTTCTTATTTTAAATTGGGACACAAACCCTTAGTTTTATAGCTTTCATATTTACCTAAAATCCATTGTTTATTTTTTTTGATAATAAAATCCATTGTTTATTGCGGCACTATCTTGGAGAAATTCATTCCATTTTGTAATTGGGAGCAAGCATTTCCAAATTTCAAGTTGGTATATGACGAATGGGAGAGATCTATCTGAAATGGTACATATAGATGACTACAATGTCTGTCAAAAGTGTTATACTTGTAGACAAATGGTGTGATCCAATAAGATGTACTTGTAGAAGTTTGGGAGAGATCTAGCAACAGACCCTATAGTCCCACTCATTTTAATTTCTTTTACTCTTTTAATTAATTTTATGTGAGTACAAACTGAGCATTTCTTTTACTCTTTTAATTAGTTATGACTAGTTGGTGTTTACAACACCAAGTTCAGGAACTAATGACTAAAGGGTATGTCTGTGAGAGCTTAAGTCCATGTACAACACCAATCATCCTAGTGCCGAAGAAGGATGGAAGATGGCGTATGTGTGTCAATTGTCGCGCCATCAACTAGATCAAAGTCAAGTATCGTCACCCGATCCCACAATTGAATGATATGTTAGATGAGTTACACGGGTCAATATATTTTTCTAAACTTGACCTCCAATCGAGTTACCAACAAATTTGCATGCATGAAGGTGTTCAATGGAAAACTGCTTTTAAAACGAAATATGGCATTTATGAGTGGTTAGTTATGCCATTCAATTTGACTAACGCTCTAGGCATTTTCCCGAGATTGATAATACATGTTTTACTGTCTTTTCTAGACAAGTTTGTAGTTGTTTACTTTGACGATATCCTAATTTACAACAAGACCTTCAAATCACATATTTCTCATCTTCGTGCTATTTTGAAATGCCTTCAAAAAGAAAGGTTGTTTTGTAAAGTTCATAAGTGTGTATTTTTGTTCGCCATCATCGTGCTATTTTGGAATGTCTTCAAGACATGGCAACACCATCTCTGTCCCAAAGAGTTTGTGGTTCACTTCGATCATGAGGCACTTAAGTATTTGCGAGACCAAACGCAAGTTGAGTCACCGCTATGCGAGATGGATAGAGTTTATGAAGACCTTCCATTATATTGTCAAGCACAAGAAACATAAGGAGAATGCGGTAGCCAACTCCCTTTCTCGTAGGTATTCTCTTCTCTCTCATCTTGATGCGTTTTTCATCGGCTTTGCATTGATTAAGGATCTTTATGTCCTCAATGACTCCTTTCCCACTTGCATTGTCACCACCCTCACCTTCACCCTCAACCATTACCTCGCTCATGATGTAAACATCAACTCCAAATGAATGGCGAGGCCAACATCGAGAAACCTAGGGAGCAAAAGACAATTATGCAAACCCCTTGTAAAGTCGAATGTCCAAATTAATTTGTAATGAATATATTTTTTTAATAAAGAAAAGAAAAGAAATGAAAAAATATATATACCAAAGTCACATCACAGGTGACGGAGTCTTCCTCGTCCTTATACCCTTCCTTCTAGGGATCAAATTCAAACTCCTCTTCTTAGTCGAAGGATATCTCGGAGTAGTTGTACTTCATGGTGTCACTACCTACCTCTAACCATGTTTTTTTTTGTTATATGGTATAATTAATGCGATGAGAGTTGTGTAAATTTTTTATATTGTTGCCTTATCTTTCTAACTATTACTATACATGTCAATGCCATGTTTGAAAATAGTGTAAATTCATGTTGGTTGTGTGAACAAAATCAATCACTCTGACGATAACGAATTTCTTAATATTGCTCGCTTGAGTTAATTCAGGTGACGGAAATATAATGTGTAGCCAGTTTTGCTCGTTTGACCAAGTGTAAAAAAGAAATAATACTAGCCGGTCGAATTCGTCCCCTACCACCCGAAGAGTCGGTAAGCGCATATGTTGTTGGAGATTCCAAAACGCATATGTTGTTGGAGATTCCATTCATTGTAGTGATTTGGATCGATATTGACATGGTAACCTTGTTAGCCTCAATAGTTGAGAGCATAAGTACATGATTCACTTCCCACTCACATAGGATACGAAAGAATATTACCCCCATCAAATGTGCCCCAATTTTGATTAGATCGATTATAGGTGGGTTGGTCAGAATAAATTTATATACACGACTTAGCCATGCACATGACATATCTATCTTAAAGATAGATATGTCATGTGCATGGCTAAGTCATGTATGCAAAGGTACAACACAAATATAAAGAAGCATAAAATTATCCACTCATAGTCTCATACCATACAAAAGATAGTATCTTTTGTATGGTACGAGACTATGAGTGGGTAATTTTATGCTTCTTTATATTTGTGTTGTACCTTTGCATTCATGATATGAGCAATTTGCAGGTGTTGTTGTTTGTGTTGTTAAGTTTTTATTGTGGTGTTGGATAATATTATTTTGTGTTAATGTTATTTAAGTATCTATATGATGTTAATGTTGGTGTTGCTTTATATTTTCCCTCTCAAAGTTATATACTAATATATTGAAAATACGATGGTTTTATACGAGTTTCGTGTTACGAAAAAAGGTTTTATATTGACATGTATGTTCTAACTTTCGTCCGGCCAGTTCACATGCATGGTACGAGATCAGATGTATTATGGTCATTAAAATTGATACCATAAGAATAAAAAAACAGAGAATTTATGTACAATTGAAAAAGCTTCGACTATTATAAGGCAATTTGGAATAATTGATAAAATATGAAAATACACACCGCCTTAAAATAGTAAAAACATAAATCGTTTATTATATTAGATGTTTCGATCATAATTATAGTTGTCATGTTGTACTATGTTGCTTTGTTTTTCCGGATAAATTTATTTAATATTTGAACAATATTCATAAGTGGACCAATTTATTTGCTGGAGTATTTAACTAATTAAATAGTAACTAAAATGTCCAATTTCTTGAAATGACTTCAATGCCCGACCAAATTAAATTAAACGTGTCATATGCAGTTATAGTTAGTAGAGGGTTAAGGTAGTGGTGGTGATTAGTTAGTGGTTACAAAATAGGTGATTAAGAAAGTTTATATGAATTCATATCCAATGGCTTATATTATTACCATCAAGAATTTTTTGATTGTTTTTAACAATTCCACCGGATTTAGATTTGCTACCCATACATTTAATGATAAGTATTTGACGGACACAACGATAAAATTGATGGATAATGTTGGAATTGACCAATACGGCTTCAACTTTGAGTGGTACACATTGATTCAAACCAAGAAAGTAGATACAAACTTTTTAGTTGGTATGTTTCATCAATATTCTATAACTGCTCTTTTTATATCGATTTGTGTGGTTATTTGTATTTTTTTAATGAAAAAGTGTGGTTTTGTGTTTATAAAGTGGGTATTTAATCATGTGTTTTTATGATTTGTTATATATTAGATTTTATTGATCAAATTTGTAGAAAGTCAATGATGTCTTATTTGGAGCTTAATAATCGCACAGTAATTAAAATTGATTTTTTCTTGCATAATGAGAGGTAGGTTGGTTGACTATTGAGAATTTCATTATGTTTTATTATATAACGTTCTCTAGGGATCGAATTCAAAATTGACTTTAGAGATCGAATTCAAACTCCTCTTCTTTGTCGAATGACACCTTAGAGTAGTTGTTTTATTATACAACATTTTTTTTTTGTTATGTGGAATAATTAATGTGATGTGAGTTGTGTAAACGGTTTATAGTGTTGCCTTTCGACAAAGAAAAAAAAATGTTGGAGCTACGTAATGCCACACAACCAACCCAAATTTACACAACTCCCAAATGTGATGGGAGTTGTGTAAACGGTTTTTTGGACAAAGAAATTTGTTATTGTCGGAGTGATCAATTTCATTCACACAACCAACCTAAATTTACAATATTTAAAAACACTGCATTGGCATGTTTAGGTAATGCCTAGAGAACGTTGGAGCTAGTTAAATGCCACAATAAACTAATAACGAAATCACCCACATAGTACCAAATTTGAGACAAATTTCATAAATTGGCTAAAAAATACCAACTCAAAGAGAGATAAAACATCCAAAAAGAAAAACGAAACTAGGGCACTAGATTTAGAGGCAAACAAGTTCAACAAGCAAAAAAATTTAAATACACAAGAAAGGCAGAAAAATACGTGAGAAGTAGACGATGCAATTGCAGTGATTGAATGGGAGGGAGACGATGGCAGGACAGTGGCCAAAGGCAGCAGGTGAAGGCGCTTTGATTTCACCTCTGTCGCAGGAAGAGGTATGTGGGAGACACAACATATATATATATATTTTAAAAAGTCTGCACCTACATGTGGACTCTTTTGAGTTACATAGGTTAGGGACTGTATTTAATTTTTGCTTTTTTTTTTCCAGACTTTTGAAATTTCTATAAGGGCATGTTTGGCACGACCTCCAAAGTAGTCCGCAACCTGTAGCGGACCCATTTTCACAAGGAGATGCAGAGATAAGCGGTGTATCCAGTAAAAATTAGCAGTGTATTTAGCTTTCTCGAAAGAAAAAGGGGGTTTTAGGGCATTAAATGCACGTTAGAATAAAACCAAAAAAAAGGAAAATAAAAGTGGGCATTAAACTAAAAAAAAAGGAATGAAAACTAAAAGGGGCATTAATTACAAGTCAAATCGTTAAGGGAGGGGTGGGAAATAAAAAAGAAAGGGAAGGTGGGAGTGGGAAGGACAAAAACCAAAAGGAAGAGGAAGGGTTGAGCAACCGCAAAAAGAGGCCTATTTAAGAAGCCAAATGAAGGAAGGCGGGAGCGGGTTTGGGTGATTGAGAAGAAGGAGAAGAACGCCGGAGATGATAAGCACGCCAGACACGAGATGAACTCCAGCGTCGTGAAGAGGTAACCATGTTTCCCTTTTTCTGCAACTGTGAGATGGGGTTTTTGTTTGGATTTGATGATTTGTTCGTCAGATGGGGGGGGGGGGGTATTGAGCAATGTTTGTAGGAAATCAGTGGTGGTATATGTGTGCGATTGAAGGAGGTTGGTTGGGGTGTGCATCTGTGATTGTGGTTAGGGTTTGTTTGGATGATGTACGTGGTTGCGGTATATGGAAGGGTTGCGACCCATGAATTGTGGTGTGGGTGTGCTATTGAAGAAGAACGAGGGTTGTTGGGGTTAGGTTTGGTGTCGAATTTTTGGGTTTCGGAAAGAGATGGAGGATGATTTCGAATTTGGGCAGTAAGTTGGGTGTTTTTGATAAACAATTTTTCATTGGTTGCATGAGAAAACTAGGAATCGAAAAGGGGAAGATGAATTTGTGTCAAAGTTGGGTGACATGGGTTTGGAAGGTAATGAAAGGGTTCATAGTTTATGAATTTGCGTCAAAATCTAATAGAGATTTACTAGTTGGGTGACACGAGGAGATGAATTTGTGTGAAAATTTGATTGTGTTCGTGTCAACTTATTTACAAGAAAGAAACCGTTGTTGTTAGGTGAAATTGTATGCTCAAAAATTTTGAGGAGGAATGGAGTCTAAGGAGGGAGAAAGTCGGAGCCTCGATATGAATTCCTAAAGGAGAAGCACTTCTAGGGACGGGTGAATCATAATGTGAGTGTCGATGCTACCGAACATTGACGACTGCCTCGACCCGCTTGATTGGGAGAAGCTATAGGGAAGCCAACTTTGGGGGGTGGTCGAGTTGGCAAACCGAGTGCAATTCTCATCACAACCATTGCAATACATCCTACAACGGAAGCTTGTGACGAAGAAGAAATGAGAGAATTGGTACATGCTACAAGGAAAGCTCCGCCACTTATCGATGAAGGAGTTTGCGCTGGTGACTTGGATTCGTCGTGGTCGACCCTAGGGAGGACACATGGAAGATGACCAGAAGGTCATGAAGGACTTTTTTACAACCGAGAGGGTGATGATGGGTGAACCAGATTATGCTTTCAAGACATCGATGTTAAAGGAGCCCAGTGCTAGAAGACAATTTAAGCTTGTTTTCTTCTTCATCGTTGGTCAATACTTGATGGTTTTTATGAACTTGGTTGGTCATTAGCTGATAGTATTTTATGAACTTGTTATGAACTTGGAAGTATTTTATTAACATACTTGGTTTTGACATGATTCAATGAAAACGCAGGCAACGACATGTTAAATCATTCAGGTGACAATGCTATACAAATATGTGATATAAATGATATTTATAAGAAATTAAAAGTCTGACTCTGAAAAGTGACATGTGAAAATAAATAAGGTGACACGTAAAATATAAAATGCTGACATCGATGATTACATAAGAAGTTAATGTTCATACGTTGAAGTTTGGCATGAAAAAATACAACAGATGCCCAGTTCAAACACAGATTTCAGGGGTGTTTATATATGTGCATGGACCCAAAATAGTACACAGTACTTAACCCCTTAACTAGTTTATTACCAACGTGCATGAAAACGGTCCAACTCTTGACCCCAAAATGAAAATGTCAAATAAAACCTAGCTTACAACCAGACCCGACATACACTGTATCGAGATGATGAAAGTAAACCTGAAGAGACCTCGGGCCCCGAGATGCCACCCCAAACAATCTAGTAACAATCGTCGAGAAGAGGGACAACGATACGCCTGAGGAAGGGGACGGTGGCTCCAGCGCCAGGATGAGTCGGAGAAGAGCACATTGCCCATTGTTGTTATTATTATTGTTATTATTATTATTATTATTATTATTATTATTATTATTATTATTATTATTATTATTATTATTATTATTATTATTATTATTATTATTATTATTATTATTATTAAAATAATAATAATAAAGTGATTTACATAAAGTTAGTTGGAAGTCTCGTAACAAATTGACCTACAACCCCCTTCTGAATAGTAAATCCAACTCTATGGAATATGAAATCGCCATTATTAGACCCCGCCCCATGACTCTTCATAACAATTGAATCCGCTTCATAAAACCAATAGCATCAACTCCCAGTTCCCCAAAAGTAGAGAACGCAAATTCCATGAAGCAATACCCTTTAGCCGCACAAATATATGCGTACTTCTTCTCCTCCCTTTCAGTTACTTGGGAAATCGCCTTGCCAGGTACAAAAGAATCATTAGCTCTAGTTGTAAATATTGAAGCCCCAACTACATCAACACAAGTGTCCCTACCTTTGTCCCACCCATAAACCAACAAATCACCTCGCCTCAGCTCAACACCATCATCACTGCTCATACGAGTACGCGCTTCTCCTTCTGAACCGCGATACCCGCTTTATACCACATGTCTGTCAAAACATCTCGGACCATGTTGTGTTGGTGCTTACTACTACTATTGCTATTGCTATAACTATTATTAATCGGTCCTGTTCTTACTGTTTGTATCAGCTACTTACCCACTACCTTCACCCCCACCTCTTTCCCGATGACGACATCGTCCTGCGGGCTAGTGTTACCCACTCCGATGTACTCGATACATCATCTTCCCATAAAATCACCCGTTTTCAGCCCTGATCTTGGTTCACCTCTTCCGTACGTCTCTGGTGGGTTCTGGCGTCCTCCACCCTCAGTGGGTTTAATCTTTGTCGGGTCTCCATTGAGCCACAAGCCATTCTGGATTTTCCGGGATCTCGCCCTAATCTTTGGCCGTCCGTGCCTACACGACAAAGGTATGATTAAAAACAATCTTGTGGACACATCAATAAAAAAATTTAAATAAAAATCGAAAGGTGTTGGGCCTAGGGCCCATGGGAGTCCAGCCCAAGATGTGATTGTATTAATAGGTTGAATTAGTAATATAAGGAAGGAAAAATTAGGAGCAAGGTAGAGCTCCGGGAAGTACCACAACAACAACAAGAAAGGGGGGGGGGGGGGGGGAGAGAGAGAGAGAGAGGAGTGAGAAGGGAGAAAGGAGAGGAAAGATAGAAGATTTGAGAGGTGTTTCATCTCTTGGTTTGATGATCAGTCTTCTTCTTCCGGCAAGTTAACAACGGATATTTGTTGATAGATATTTTCTCCTCCTGGAAATCTAATCTGATTACAAGTGTTTAGCTAGGTTTTTGGATAGAAATCCATTCTAGGTCCATTTTGTATTTAGATTGGTGGTTGAGATCTCCATGTTTGTTTGTCTCAGTCTGAGATTGGATTGTTAAACACTTGTACTGGTTTGTTGATTAGTGGATTGTTTGCTCTAGCGGGTGTGTTGTTGTAGGAGGATGTGTCAAGTATTAAAGCAAATAAAAGTAATAAAAGCAAACCGACTCCTGTCCAAGCAAATTAATACAAGACTTCCTCCCGTTGTAGTAGAAGGCAATCAGGATCGATCCACGAGGAAGCGTGTCAGCGCCCGCCTTTTGAGTCAAGAGAACTCTCGAATCCGACTCAGGAAGTACTCGACGTCGACTGAGGTCCTCGACGTCGACCACTCAGTCAAGTAAAAACTGCAACACAGAGAAAACAGAACGCAAGAAAACGAAGCAAAAACACGCAATGTCGAGTAGCGGTACTCGACGTCGACTACTGTAGCACTCGACGTCGACCAGTGTCGTCGATCTCGAGTAGAACCGTATCGAAAACCGTAACTTTAAATTGCAATAAAACAAAAGTAAACACGAAATAGGTGGAAATAAAATCAATAAAATAAAAGACTTCCAAGATCGGGGTATCAACACCACAACGGTAACCTTATAAAATAATGCATAAGGTATAAAAGATAATGCCTTTTCATCAAATAACTGTCGTTATTAACAAGTAGGAATATAGAGGCTTTCGCATAAACCCTAATTGTCACTAACCTTTTTTCACATAATTAACCCAAGTTGTATTAAGATCACTTTTGCTTCAATAACACAAACAAGGACCACCTTCAACTTTCGCAAAAGAATCAGGCTCATAGGGATAGAAGATGAAATTGCATCAAAAGATTGTACCTTTATCGCATTACCTTACATGGCTACCGTCGGGCTCACCCCGATCCTAGAAATTGGGTGACTACTCGCTTCTCATCATAACAAACATCAATAATATAAAAGAAATAACTACTTGCATTAAATAAAACTGAAGAAAGTACAAACCGAACAAAGCCAGACAACTTCCGCTCTCTTTGCTCCACTCGGCCTCCCTCTCTCTCTAGTCGACTTCGAGTAGTGGTACTCGACGTCGACTGCTTTTCATCGTCTTGTGGCTTGCTCGTCGAGGAAGAAGGCGTCGAGTTCTTGGTCTGGTCGATGTCGAGTAACCTACTCGACGTCGAGTACTGCTCGGCTTCAGGTGGTTTACTCGATGATGGTGGAGTTGATGGGGGCTTCTGGATCTGGTCGACGTCGACTAGAGTACTCGACGTCGAGTACTTCTGGTCGACATCGACCCCATACTTAAAACCTAACAACGATTCTGAATAAAAATTAGTCGATATCGACTTACCTGGGTCGATGTCGAGTAGATCTTCTGTATCGTCGTTCAGAATCGCCATGATTTCCTCCTCCTGGGCTTCCTTGTCCCTCTTTTCTAGTTCCTCGGAAGTCATATTTCTTACCTTTGGCTCCCCGCAAGTGATGTACCTGGATGATATTGATTTGACCTCTTCCATGAGACATGTATGCCTTTCAATTTTATTGAAAGAGTACTCAATTACCTCATCGCTGATGTTGAAAGTGAGCACTCTTTTCCTTACGCTTATATTGGCATCCACCGTCGCTAAGAAGGGCCTTCCTAATATAATTGGACAAGAAGGGTCCTCTGCCATATCAATAACTAGAAAATCAGCAGGGACAAAGAACTTACCTACTTCCATCGGCACATTGTCCACCATGCCTGTTGGGATGACTAAAGTGTTGTTCGCCATGTATTATTTTGCATCCACAGGCTCTAAAGCACCTATCTTGACTTTGTACCAGATTGATAGAGGCATAATACTTACACTGACTCCTAATTCACACAAAGCATTAAATTTTTATTGACCAAATCCAATGGTTATAGCAAACTTACCTGGATATGGCCTTTTCTCTAGAATGTCCATCTGGCTGCATTCCTCTGCGATCTCAGCCATTGATCGCTTTTGGCTCAGAATCTCCTTGAGGAACTTTACTTATGATGGCATCTCGTGAAGAGCTTCTGTGAAAGGGATTGTGACATTGAGCCTTTGAAGCATCTTCACGAAACGCTGAAACTTCTTTTCCGCTGGGTCCTTCTGAGATTTCATTGGGAATGACAACGTTTTCTTCTTTGGAGGTGTAGGAGTGTTGTCTACATGGGCAGTAGGCTGGTCGACGTCGACTGGAAGCTAATCGACGTCGACTACAGTAGTCGATTTCTTGGCAGGTGCAGAGGTCTGGTCGACGTCGATGATAATGCACCTTTCTAATGGGCATTATAGGGTAGTTTAGATGCATTTGCATTGTATAATATGCATGTTTAGTGTCAACTTAGATTAAACTCTTTTCATGGAAAAGTTCGGAATCTACGCTATTTCGGTTGAATTGTGCAGAATCATAAATCCGACATGGTTGAAAGCAAAGGAAAGGTGAACAACATGTCCAAGTGAAGTCAAGAAAGCAAGCTAAGGAAAGAAAGAAAAGAGGCAAGAAAGAACGAGGGAAGAATGAAGAGAAAATAAGCTTCTGGGCATCTGTCGCTGCCAGCGAATGGGATCTCGCTGCCAGCGAGTGGAGTCAGTGAGAGCAAGTCCAGGAGCCAGCACGTCTCGCTGCCAGCGAATGGAATCTCGATGCCAGCGAGTGGAGTCAACGAGAGGATGTCCTGGAGCCAGCATGTCTCGCTGCCAGCGAATGGAAACTCGCTGCCAGCGAGTCGAGTCAACCCAGAGTCAACGAGCAAGCAACATGAGTCGCTGCCAGCGAATGGTGACTCACTGCCAGCGAATGGAGTCGCTTCAGCTGACGACCGGATTCGCTGCAACAGATGTAAGCTTTCGTGGCAGCGAATGGAGACTCTTGCGGCAGCGGAAGGGTGGACTCGCGGAAGCGGAACCGAAGAAGCTTGAAAATTTCTTAGGCATGGACATTCGCTAGCAGCGAGTGTGGTAGCGAGGTGGTAGCGAAAATCCAACAGTAGCTAATTTGAGGCCATTCACTGCTAGCGGAAATTTCTCGCTGCCAGCGGAATGTGACGATGAATTAAATTAGGAAAGTTCTATATTTTATCTAGTTTGTTTAGGAAGTTTTTATCTAGTTTATCTATCTTTTACCTTATTTATGCAACACTTTAGGCTTATAAATAGGATGTTTTAGGATTAGTTTAAGAAGGGATTCAACTAGAGAAATCACCATTGAAGAGAAGAAAGTTTAGGTAAGCCATGTTTGGCTAATTTTGTAGTTTCCGCCTACACTTTCGAGACTTGGTTGGTGGTTTGTTAGTTTCTAATTCAAGTTATTTTTCCTCTATAATTTCCTTCAACTTCTTTGTGTGATATTGATTATGTTATGGATGTTATCTTGATTCGCGACCTTGATAATATTGATTTCATGCTAGGATTTAATAATTTCGTATTTGTGTTATTTCCGTAGTAGCACGCATAAGATTGTGGATTCCGTGTTTGAAGCATGATTATGTAGGGAGTTGTCATATATCTTAAACATTGATTTACCATGTTTAATTGGTGTTATTTATATGCTCAAGTTCTTGGGATTATTTGCTATCTCTTTGTTAAATCTTGACTGTGTTAAGTTTGCATTGAGGTGTAAGGGATTAATTGGACTCGTAGGACTTTTAATCTACTTAAACCAAGACGAGAGGAATTCGTAGGAAAAGATAATTACTTGAAAAGGATTCGATAATCAATAAAACCAACCAAAGTCGAGAACTTGTAGGAGGAAACACTTTTCTTCTATCCTTTATTTGCTTTTGTCAATATTGTTTTCTTTTATTTTTATTCATAAAAATCTTTTCTTTTTATATTGATAAATACACAATATTTAGAAATACTTGATTCTCTAGGGTTCGACCCCTTACTTGCATACTATACTAGTTTGTTTGTTTGGGATTTATTTTTGGCGAGGTGAATCAACGACTTACCCTCCGTCAGTCGACTAGGGGGTCCTCGACGTACGGCCCGGGGTTATGATTCCCGGGTTATGTTTCGAGGGATGAAGCCCCTGGTTAGGATCTTGCGCCCCGAGTACAGGTTGAATGTTTGAAATTCTACTCTAACATTTTCAAGTGGGATTTCATACCCAAAATTCGAAGGGATCGTTGGAATCCCCGGGGAAGTCCCCTGTACCTATCATAAGTCTAAGCGTGGAAAACCAACAGATATGCAAATAGTAGAATCAAGGTGTAATACAAGAGGGTGCCACGGCAGAGCCAGGTCAAAACCAAATCAATAGCGTATTTATCGAAATCTTAGGTTAGACCATTTCTTTGAAATCACCAAAGAGAGTTCCCACGTTACAGAAGCAAGGGACAATCATGTTGTAAAACAAACCTAAAAAAAATGTATGCGGGGCGGTGTCAGATCGAAGCCCAACGCAATGTAATCCCAAACAAGCAGACACATACACGCGCTAGTCCTAATAAAGATGCTTCTAGATGCAAGGAGGAATATTAACACACTAGCATGGTCCTAAGATCAAGTGCATAAGTATAATAAGGCCTTAGCACCGAATAACAAGTGGTATATCCCTCTCCTACCTCCACCCCCTTTAGATAGGGCGGAGACTGGCCAGCTCGTGAATGCATTCCATAATAATCGGGCGGCACGCATGCCCAACCCGCTCCACAATAAAGCCCGCATGCATCTTATAATATAAAGAAGTCCGTGACTCGATTAACTCAGGACGGGACCCGATGGGACTAGGTCGTCCTATAACCCTAGCAATGACTCTAGTTCTTTCACAGATAACGACCGTTCTTTTTACAAAAGCAATGAGTAAACGAATGCTCAATCATGAGTGCAATCCTAACGGGATACTACATGCCATGCTTTATTATGAATGCAAGCACCTAGTATGCACATGGCTAAAAGTAGGGAGATCTCTTTTCGAATCTGAGTGAGCTCATATAGGAAATCACCTGGCAGTGCAGAACAGCAAGGTAAGCATTACAATAGATTAAAGAACACCTAGATACATATCAGAACACATATATAAGTCTACGTCTAATCATTCAAGCACTCAAAGCATACATCATTCAATAGAATTAACCACATTGTAATCATCATTCCATCAAGTTCAACCATTCATCTCATTGCCACATTTTGTAAGACCACATCATTCTCATCATTCCATTCAACCACATTCAAATTTACGCAATAATAATCAGCATTGCCATTTATCTCAAGTTCACCATATTAATCATAGCTCATAAGCGATAAGACAACGGTACATAACTTAACATCTCATCATGCTATTAGTTAACCAATCATGTCATTAGTCCACACAAGTCATGATATTAGACAACCATTCACATCAATCATGCTAGTTAGTCATCGAGCACATAATTCCCGAGTTAGTCCCGAAAACCGTTTCAAATTCCTTTGTGAAAACCAAGCTTCAGTATTCAAGACAATTATTCCAAAACAACTCGACAGCGTTAAGGTATTCTAAAAAAATCTTCTTTTTAAATCCGATAATACCTTTTTAAAATCTCCAAGTCTCATAATATTATATTTTCTTCTAATCACCGTAATATTATATCTTTAATCTTAAAATAATGTTTTATAGTTTAAATCTCACATAATATAATAATATATAATATTTCCAATACCATTTCCTTTTAATCATTTTCATAAAATATTTTCAAATCCTTCAAAAATCCCAACCATTTTTATTTAGTAAAATCAGGCCTGTATGTAATTACAAAAACCGCCCTTATACTTGCAAAATTCCAAACCGATCCCCTTTATTTTAAATTATACAAAACCGAACCCTTATTTATTTAACCCAATTCATTTTGTTTCTAGAAGTAAAAGGCCCAATTCATTTGTTTTGTTAAAATAGAACATCCGGCCGAAAGAAAGAAATAGGCCCATCTGATGCCTTTCATTCTTCCTTCTACCGTAACATTAACAGGGGGGCCCACCTGATGTGGAAGCCTAGGTGGAGCAGTGGGGCCCACAACCTCCTTCCCTATTTTGTTGTTCGGAAAAACTGAACGGAGGGAGCGTGTTATGGGCTCGAGGAAAACGATGGAGGGAGAGGAGGAAGGGAGGCCGGAGGCGGTGGAGCTGGGCTCCGGCCACCCGGACTCCAACCACGAAGCACACACATACACATGGAATCTGAAAGGAAAAGAAAAGGAGGAGAGGATAGGAGCTCACCGAGGGTTCTTCGAGTTCGTCGCCGGAAAATGTTGTCGGGGCTCGATTGGCGCTCGTCCGGCCTGGTCGGAGTTGTATCTTCCCCGGAGGTGACCTAGGGAGGATGGGGGAGGCTTAAAGGTCCATCGTTACTCGACTAAGGGGCGAAAGGAAGCGAGAGGAGGGAGGTGAGGTCCTTACCGTTTCAAATTGGAAATCAGGGGAAGAAGGGGGCTCGGGAAGCTCGGCCTTGCTCCGGCGCTGCTCCTGGGCTGTTCGGGTGCACCTTGGGGCGTCGGATAGGACATGAGAGGTTGCTGCTACTGCTCGATAGAAGGAGCGAGAGAAAGAGCTGCTAGAGGGCGGCTCCTAAAACAGGGGAGCTCGGAGGTGTCAGCGGTGACAGTGTGGTGGTTGCTGGCGAGGCTGCAATGGTTGTGGGTCGTGACGGAGGCTGGACAGTGAAGGAGGAGAGTAGCCTTGGTGGTGCTCACGGCAAAAGGGGGAAAAAAAGGTGTGTTTGGGTTTTCCTCGGTCGACAGGAAGGAGGAGAAGGAAGAGTAAGGAGGGAGGGGGTTTAGAAATTTGAGAAATGAAATGAGGAGATGGGGGATTATTCTGATTTGATGAAGATAGGGCAAGGTGCAAGCTGTTCAGAGAGAAGGTGAGGACATCGATGGTCTTTGGTCAAAATTTCATAAGGTTGTTGCTTGTTTCTAAAGAGAAGGGGGCAAGAAGAAAATAGCTAGGCTAAAAGAAAATAATGAAATGACAACGAACGAGAACGAACGGGATGCGAATGTGGTGACTCCGATGGAACAGTCAACCGGTGGCCAACCCCCCGGTGATCCACCGGACAAGCAGCGGACTTGGAAAGAAATGGTTATGGGAGAGTCCACACAGAGCCGATCAAAACTAGTACCGGAGTTTCTCGAGGGAAAGATGTTGATATCCTTCCCAGGGGGAGACGAAAGTGATCCAGTCGTGTCGATCTCACCGGAAGTTATTCAAGTGCTAGCAGAGGATTGGAAAACATCTTTGATTATCAAAGTACTGGGTGGATTCGTTCCATATGAAGCCATGGAAAGAAAGCTGAGGGATCTATGGAGGCTGTCAGGGAAGTTCTCAATTGCCGATCTACCTAACGGTTACTATGTTGTACGTTTTGATAATGATCATGACTATTTGACGGTGTTGACAGGCGGCCCTTGGATGGTGTTTGGGCATTACTTGATTATCAAACCATGGTCGCCGAGTTTCGACCCGGAAACTGATGTCATTGTCTCTTCACCGGTGTGGGTTCGTGTGGCAAATCTACCCATCATCTTTTATGAAGAAGAGGTCTTAATGAAACTGGCTACAGGCATAGGGATCCCAATCAAGGTCGATACAAGGACGCTGTTTTCGAACAGGGGAAGATATGCCCGCCTTTGTGTTGAAGTCGATCTTCTTAGGCCACTCAAAGGGACGATAACCATCAACGGTAAGGTTTACTTTCTTGAATACGAGGGTCTTAACAGGATTTGCTTTCATTGTGGCAGGTTTGGACATCTCGCTAGCCAATGCCCCACAAGGAGGAACGGAGAACAACCGAGGAAGGAGACGGAGGATGTGGCGGATAACACCGCCCAGCCAGCAACAGAGGAAAACACCAACGAGGAAGCTACTGAGAAAAACATGGAGAATCCAAATCCGAGTGGTGAAAGGGTGCCAGAGGAGAAGAGTGGTCACCACGGCCCATGGATGGAAGCACCGCGCCGCCGCCGGAGTGCTAAGCAGAGGAACAGGTCCGGCGAACCGTTACAGGGGAAGACTCAGACAGGGAATAAGTTTGCAGCTCTTGAGAAGGAAACAAATCACCACGTTTCGGGGGAGGATCGCAACCGAAAGGGCAAGAATGTGCAAGTTGCCTTGACGGAGAGCTCCAACGGGAAGGTTACGGGGGAGACTAGTAAGGAAGGAGTTAATCAAGTCCCAAAGAATCAGATCGTGTTCAGAGTAGGCGAAGATCAGGCTCGATCGAGCATGGAAAGAGCTAGGAAAAAACACCCAAAAGAGAAAGTGAAGAAAATTTGGCAGGAAGTTAGGAAATCTGAAGTGAAGGATACGCAGGGCAAGGGCCCAGCTAAGCGCCCAAGATGCGAAGAAGACCAAGTTTATTTCCAACGGGCTACGGAAATGATTAACCTTGTGCCTAATACGTCGGGTAACAGCGAAAGGAATGACCAGTCAGTGAGCCTTACCAATCGTATTGGTCCGGTTGAGAGCCTCTTGACACAAACTATAACGCCGACTGATGATCAGGAGGTGGTAGCCATGGATGGTACTGCATCTGTTAACGCCGCCAAGGACAACCCAGGGAACTCTGACTCAGCAGACGAAGTCATGATTGATGAGAGCGCGGCTGAGGCCGCCAAAGCTTGAGCCCGGACGGCGGTCCGTTTCCTCGTTTTGTCTCCATGAATTGTCTCCTTTGGAATTGCTATGGGGCTGTCAGTAAAGGCTTCCGCAGGTCTATCCGTTATTTGGTTAAACGCCATAAGGTTGATGTTTTGGCCATCTTTGAACCGAAGGTCTCGGGGGTTCGTGCGAAGGCGATTTATGACAAATTGGCTTTCTCTAATAATTGTATTGTCGAGGCTAGCGGTTTTAAAGGAGGGGTTTGGCTTTTTTGGAATGATCATAGGGCTAAGGTGGATATCGTGCAAACTAATGACAGATTCATCACGGCGAGAGTGTGTATTGGTACTCGGAGCTTCCACCTGGTTGTCGTTTATGCTCATCCTAGTGCCCAGGAGCGCAGTGTGTTTTGGGAAGACATCACAAGTATGACGAATCAGATCGATGGCACGTGCTTCATCGGGGGCGACTTCAACTGCGTTCTGCATAGCTGGGAAAGAAGCAACGAGTCGGGTTCCCTATCTCCGGACACAAACAGGTTTTCGGACTGGGTGGATAGTGCGGATCTTGTGGATTTGGGTTATTCTGGGCCTGTGTTCACTTGGACAAGAGGTAACACGCCGGAGACCTATAAGGCGAGCAGGATTGACAGGGTGTTTGTTAACTCAATTGGGAGGCTTGATTGGCCGGAAGCTTCCGTTAGACATCTCCCTAAATTTAGTTCTGATCACACCCCTTTGCTCCTCGTGTTAGAACCCGTGATCAGGTTGAATAGTAGACGGAGACCGTTCCGATTTCAGGCGGCTTGGATCTCCCACCCGGAGTTTCATTCTCTTGTTTGCAGAAGTTGGGATAATGCCCAAGAAGCTACGTCGGCTTTGGCAAAGTTGCGTGAAGTGCTGATGAAATGGAATAAAGAAGTGTTTGGGAATGTGTTCGAAAGGAAGGAAAGGCTTATGCACCAGCTCGGAGTCATCCAGAATGCCCTTGCCGATTATGCTACCCCTCAACTGTTGGCCCATGAAGCTAGCATCAAGGCTGATCTCGCTTCCACGCTCGAACAGGAGGAGCTAATCTGGTTTCAGAAGTCGAGAGAACAGTGGCTGCGCGCTGGTGATCGCAACACCAGGTTCTTCCATTTGTCTACTATTATAAGGCGGAAAGGCAACAGGATTGAAGTGCTGAAAGGGGACAACGGTGAGACTATTGTGGATGGTAAGGTGATCGAAAGGAAGATTGTGGAGTACTTTCGCAAGCTTTACACAACTACGCTTGAGTCGGAAGCGAGTAGGGAGGCTCCCAGGGGGGACTTCCCTTTGATTGCGGAGGATAGATGGGCTGGGGTCTCCAAACATGTCTCTGCAGTCGAGATCTTTCAAGCTATCAAGGAGATGGGTGCGTACAAAGCGCCCGGAGTCGACGGTTTTCAGCCTGTTTTCTTCCAGAAGTGTTGGGGCACTATAAAGAATACGGTGGTCAACTCTATTCAGGACTTCTTCAGAACGATGAAGCTCCCGGAGGGGTTTAACGACACGCTTATCGTCCTGTTGGCCAAGGTAGCTAAGCCGGAAGTCATTACGCAGTTCAGACCTATTAGCTTATGCAATGTCCTTTATAAGGTTATTACTAAGGTTCTTGTCAACCGATTGCGACCCCTGCTCTCTAGCCTCATCGGTCCGACCCAAGGTAGCTTCTTACCTGGGAGATTCATAACGGACAACATCGTGGTTATGCAGGAAATTGTCCATTCGATGCGTCGTAAGAAGGGTAGGAATGGGTGGATGCTCCTTAAAATCGACCTTGAAAAGGCGTATGATAGGTTGAGTTGGGAATTTATTATCGACACTTTGAAAGATGCTGGTTTCCCGGATTGTTGGGTGAGCTGGCTATCCGAATGCATTCGAACGGTGAAAACTCGTGTGTTGATCAATGGTGAGCTCACGGAGGAATTCACTCCTAGTAGGGGCATCCGGCAAGGGGATCCCATCTCGCCTTACTTGTTCATCCTCTGTATGGAACGGCTTGGACATGCCATTGATAGAGCCGTTGGTGAGGGGATTTGGAAGCCTATCAAGCTTGCTAGGAACGGTCCTAGTCTCTCCCATGTGTTCTTTGCTGATGATATTGTGCTGATGGCCGAGGCATCGGTGGACCAACTCAGGAAGGTGCAGCAGGTCTTGAAGGTTTTTTGTGATGCTTCGGGCCAGAAAGTGAATGTGGCGAAGTCTAAACTGTTTATCTCGGCTAATGTTCGTCCGGAGGTTGTGGACGATATGAGAAGGCAATGTGGTTTTGACGTTACAACCGATCTTGGTAGCTATTTGGGGATGCCTGTCCTTCATGGAAGAGTTAAAGGTGAGGCGTTCGGGAAACTCATTGATAATATAAAAGGGCGCCTTGCTAGTTGGAAGAATAAGAGCCTTAGCTTCGCCGGGAGAGTCACGCTAACCAAGTCTGTTTTGGGGTCGATCCCGGTTTATTCGATGGCGACCATTGTCCTTCCTAAGGGGGTGTGTGACTCCATCGACCGCATATGCAGAGGTTTCCTTTGGGGAGATTCAGACCAGCAGCGCAAAATTCACCTCCTTGCTTGGGATACGGTTTGTAAACCCAAGAGGGACGGTGGGTTGGGTATTAGGTCTATGAAGGAGTTGAATCTCGCAATAACAGGAAAGTTGACTTGGAGATTTCTGGCCAGTAACGACTCGGAGATATGGAGTAATATTTTGAAGGCGAAGTACGTCCGGGATATAGGGACCGGGACCCAGGGGGCGTCTTCTGTTTGGAATAGCATGATGAAAAGCTTTGATGCGGTGGTGGCTGAGGGTTCCAGATGGCTGGTCGGTGATGGTAATGCTACAAGGTTTTGGTTGGACTCCTGGCTTTGCGAGGAAAAGCTTCTCAACTGCGCCTTGGCTGATATTGGCGGAAGCCTTCGCTACGAAAACGTCCGCTACTTCTGGGTGGAGAATGTAGGCTGGAATTGGAACCTCTTGTCGCCTTTGTTGCCGCCTTCCATTCTAATGAAGTTGGCTGCTGTTGGTCTTAGTAACGACGGGGGACCGGAAGACGTGCTCAGTTGGAAATGGTCGTCGGATGGGAACTATACCACTGGCACTGCCTATAATTTTTTATTTGGTAGTGCTAACAATTGCAACTTGGATGTGCAGGTCTATGAAAGAATTTGGAAACTTAAGGTGCCCGAAAGGGTGCGATGCTTCATGTGGAAGCTGATCCATGGTGCGGTCTTGACCAATGAGGAGCGTGGGCGCAGGCACTTGACCAACAATACTGGGTGCTCGGTTTGCCAGCCCGTTTCGGAATCGAGCAGCCACCTTTTCCGCGATTGCCGAAGTATCGCTGGTATGTGGAGTGCGCTGTCCCTACCGATTGATATGCCTAATTTTTTCGTGATGTCGTTTGCAGAGTGGATTCGTGCCAACATCATGAACAATTCGAAGCATGGTGATGGTGTGGAATGGGCCAGCTGCTTCGCCATTGCTACTTGGTGGGCGTGGAGATGGAGGAACGAGAGGGTCTTCGGCAACACCAGTCAACACGATGACAAAGCGAACTTCATCTTGGAGCGTGCTAAGGAGTATATGGAAGCATGGAAGACTAATCCGAAGCCGGGAGAAGTCCGGGAGAAACACGAAGAGCTGATCTCGTGGGATAGACCGAGTACGGGATGGATTAAATTAAATACGGATGGCGCCAAATCCAGGGAGGGGCTCGCAACTGCAGGAGGTGCTCTGAGGGATGAAGATGGGAGATGGATTGTGGGGTTCTCCCACAATATTGGGATATGCACAGTCCCAATGGCGGAACTTTGGGGACTACTCGATGGCCTTCGTATCGCTTGGGATAGAGGATATCGGCGCGTGGAAGTGGAGACGGATTCATTGATCGCGACCACCATGATCGAAAAGAGCGTAGCTCGAAGCCATCCTCTCTTTAGCCTGGTCAATCAGTGCCAAGGCTTCTTTGCTCGGAATTGGGAGTGCCGATTCCGCCACGTCTTCAGGGAAGCGAATAGACTCGCCGACTCCCTTGCCGCCTACGCCTACTACCTTCCGGTGGGGCTCCATATCCTCCCGGAGCCGCCCCCCACTGCTTCATGTTTGATCTCGGAGGACATATGGGGCCGGACCACGCCCCGCCTTGTTTCTTTGTAGATTCTGTCATCTGGGGTTTCTTGCTCCAGCTTTATTCACCAAAAAAAAAAAAAGAGGAGGGGGCAAGAAAGGAGGGAGGGAAAGAATAGGATAGAATTTAGTCAAATAAGAGTTGATGACTTGGAAATGGATAAGAACGGGAGAAAGATTAGTATCATCTACAATTGCTTCGCATAAATCTAGAAAAGATATAACATGCTCTAAAGGGCATTCATTGGGTCTTCCCCTAAATTGATTCCTTCTAATTCCAGTAATAAAAGAAGGATGAATTTCATAATTAACAGGGGGAGAACGATCGGTGATTCTGGAACTTTCAGAGTAGGATGCAGATACTCTTTTGCATTGGCTAGGACATGTCCAATCTACTCCTCAAGTTCCCTTCTCGAGTTGACCTCGCGATCTACTCTTGGTTCCCACCTTTGTTGGTTTTGTGTATATTCCGCCTCTCGTCAGGCGTGTTCTGCTTCTCTGGTGGTTAATTCCTCAATTCTTAGGCGGAGTTGCTCAAGCTCATGTGCTGGTGTGAGCTAGACCTCATTCTCGTTTTTGATCGACATGAGTGTCTTTCTAAGCCTTCGCTGTAAGTGAAAAAACCGCTCAGGCTCGAGAATAGGGTCTATAGGTGTGCGATCAGTTCTTCGCATGCCCCTGCAAAACAAAAACAAAAATAAAAGAGTAAAAAGGGCGCGATTAATTGCTTCCCCGGCAACGGCGCCAATTTGTTGTTGCAGGAGGATGTGTCAAGTATTAAAGTAAATAAAACTAATAAAAGCAAACCGACTCCTATCCAAGCAAATAAATACAAGACTTCCTCCCGTTGTAGAAGAAGGCAGTCAGGATCGATCCACGATGAAGCGTGTCAGCGCCCGCCTTTTCAGTCCAGAGAACTCTCGAATCCGACTCAGGAAGTACTCAACGTCGACCACTCAGTCGAGTAAAAACCGAAACATAAAGAAAACAACACGCAAGAAAACGAAGCAAAAACAGGCAATGTCGAGTAGCGTTACTCGACGTCAACTACTGTAGCACTCGACGTCAACTACTGAAGCAAAAACAGGCAAAGATCACCTTTAACTTTCACAAAAGAATCATGCTCATAGGGATAGAAGATGAAATTGCATCAAAATATTGTACCTTTATCGCATTACCTTACATGGCTACTGTCGGGCTCACCCTGATCCTAGAAGTTGGGTGACTACTCGCTTCTCATCATAACAAACATCAATAATATAAAAGAAATAACTACTTGCATAAAATAAAACTGAAGAAAGTACAAACCGAACAAAGTCGGACAACTTCCGCTCTCTTTGCTCCACTCGGCCTCTCTCTCTCTCTCTCTCTCTCTCTCTCTCTAGCTCTTGAAAATTCTCTATGATACACTTGTGGCTTGGATTGGACTGTAGGATGATTGAATTTTTCCAAAACCCAGCCCCTAAAGCCTTATTTATAGTGTTCAATCCCCGCTATTCAAGGGAAGAACAATCTATCTTTATCTAAAACTTTCTATCTAAAAACATAAGATAAAACTTAATGATGAAAGGAAATAAGTCTATAAGGAAATTAGACTAATGTGGATAAATCCCTCTTGGACTTGATAGATCTTCATGTAGATAGATAGAATTCCACATATCTTCACTTGCAAGTAATCTATCTTCGTCACTGGGGTACTCGAATTCAACTAGATGTAGTCGATGTCGAGTAGCACTTTCTTCTCCTGGATTGTACTCGAGCTCGGGCACTCGGTGGACTCCACGTGTGTACTCGACATCGAGTAGGGTTACTCGACGTCGAGTAGCTCTGGGCTCTTCGAATGATGCTCTTCTCGACTTCGTGAAATTCTGGCCCAGTGTACTCGACTTCGACTAGGTTTAGTTGACGTCGACTAGAACTGTGTCGAGTGCTCCTTCTCGTTTTCTTGCTTGATTTTTCCTTGCTCAGCTGTTCCTTGACCTCGAACTTTTTGTAGTTGGCTTCGAGCTTTTCATCCTTTCTCCGAATTGCTGTAAATTGCCTCGATTTCTGCGAAATTAAACATAAACTAGTGTAGACTCCATAATTTGGCAAATAAGTGTAAACTACATAGAATCTGTAGTATTCTAACCCAAATGTATGAAATGTATACAGAAATCGATATGAACGTAGATATAAAACATGGTGAATTAGGCTCACAACAGGGTGGAAGGTGGGTTTTTTTACCCTCTATTTAGAGAGAGTTTTTCCCACATAAATCTTTTGTTGATATTTGTGTTTCTATCTGTGTTTTTGGTTGCTTGGTTGTTTCAATTTTGGATTGGATATTATCGGTTGGTCATTTGTTTGCTGACTAATTGTTGTTGGTTTTCTTATTATCCGAATTCGCTTCCGGGTATGGCTAGAAAGTGGTTTTTAGCTCAACAATTTCATGTTGTTTTTGGTTAATAGGAGTAGAAATGACAAAAAAAGACCGAGGAATTTACGGGTACAATGATAAAGCTAACGACTTCTAATTTCTCTATTTGGAAGACGTTTTGTATTGCAATGACCTATTTGATCCGATTGAGTTAAGATCGTAAAAGCTAGATGAGATATCCGATAATGACTGTAAGAAACTGCACAGGAAAACGGTTGTAACCATCAGAATGTGGGTGGATAATAATATTTATCACCACATAAGCAACGAGACAGATGCACATGTATTGTGGAAAAAATTGGAGGATATGTATGAAAGGAAGTCAACCAAAGGTAAAGCTTTTGTGATAAGAAAGCTAGTGAATCTCAAGTACAGAGATGGAAACCCTATTGCAGAGTATGTGAGTGAGTTTTAGGAATTGGTGAATCAGTTGATCACCATTAAGTTAGTCATTGAAGATGAATTGCAAGCGTTATTGCCAAAAAAATGATTTCCCAAAAATTTTATAATACCAAATCACATCAGAATCTACATACAACGAACTAATCACACTATACTGTAGAATGACATAATTGATGTAAAGTCCTTCTTGGGGGTTTCCATTTATTGATAAACATATATATAGGTTACAAAGGTATTGGGCCTTAATGGGCTTGTAGCCCACTATACATGAGGAGACCTATGTAATCTATCAAACCCCCGCAGTCGAAACGGGAGAGGTCCGGACAGTGAGGCTGGAACGAAAATCAATGAATAATTGTCTAGGTAAACCCTTGATGAATATATCAGCGTACTGATAAGAGGACGGGACATGTAGAACGCGGACATGTCCAATGGCAACTTTGTCCCTGACGAAGTGTAGATCAAGCTCAATGTGCTTCGTGCGTTGATGCTGGACTGGGTTGCTGGCTAGATAGACCGCGGAGACGTTGTCAGTGTAGACGAGAGTGGCCTTCTGAAGAGGGAAACGGAGCTCAAGTAGGAAATTGCGAAGCCAAGAGCACTCAGAGACAACGTTGGCAACGCCCCTGTATTCTGCCTCAGCGCTGGATCGAGACACAACTGACTGACGCTTGGCTGACCAGGACACAAGGGTGTCGTTGAGGAAGACACAGTAACCAGACGTGGAGCGACGTGTGTCAGGGCAACCACCCCAATCCGCATCAGTGTAAGCAACAAGATCAAGCTTAGAGGAAGGAGTGATCGTGGTGCCGAGCTCGAGGGTGCCGCTGATGTACCGAATGATCCGCTTCAGAGCCTGAAAGTGTGGTTCCCTGGGTGCATGCATGAACAAGCAGACCTGCTGAACGGCATAACTGATATCAGGCTTGGTGAAAGTGAGATATTGAAAAGCACCAGCAAGGCTCCTGTAAAGCGTCGGATCATCAACCAAAGAACCAGAATGAGCACTGAGCTTGTTGGATGTATCGACAGGGGTGGCGACTGGATTACAGTTGACCATCTTAGCCCGAGCAACAATCTCAGCAGCGTACTTACTTTGCGAGAGAAACAGACCAGACGCATGACGCTGAACAACAACTCCGAAGAAGTAGGACAACTGAACCACATCAGACATGGTGAATTCCGCACTCAACTACGAAATAATGGACGTCCGAAGAGCATCTGAAGAGGCGGTGAGAATGATGTCGTCGACATATAGGAGCAGGAATGCCAAGTCTGAGCCTCTGCGATAGATAAACAAAGACGTATCTGAACGGCTGCCAATGAAACCCAAACGAAGTAGATGAGATGCAAAGCGCTGGAACCAAGCTCGCGGAGCCTGTTTCAGACCATACAGAGAGCGCTTGAGGAGACAGACATGCTTTGGACGTTCGGCATCAGCAAACCCAGGCGGCTGAAACATGTAGACTGTCTCATTCAGATGGCCATGCAGAAAGGCGTTCTTGACATCTAACTAATGTGGTCCAGTTGCGCGACAGAGCTAGACTCAGGACTACTCGAATAGTGGCAGGCTTGACCATAGGGCTGAACGTCTCATCACAATCAGTACCTGCCTGCTGAGATCGATCGTTGACTACAAGACGGGCTTTGTAGCGCTCCAGCGACCCATCAGAGCGGAACTTATGACGGAAGAGCCCCATACAGCGAATGGCGTTCGCCTCAAGAGGGCGAGGGACCATAACCCAAGTACCATTCTTCGTAAGGGCCCTATATTCGTCTAGCGTAGCCGCCTGTCAATTCGGGTCGAGGAGGGCTGTTTTGTGGGAGGTGGGAATAGGGGAGAGGGAGGGCGGGGGGGAAGGCAGAGGTTGAGTGGGAGTCGGGGGGAGAGGGAAGGACGGGGGCGAAGCCTGGGGGAGGAGCGGCGGGCGCAACAATGCTGCGGGTGTGAGAGGTAAAGGCGGCGGGGGAAGCGACGGGTGCAGCATGCCTTGCTACGGCCGCCGCCAGTAGGTGAGGCGAGGGATGGGGGTGGGGTTGTGATTGGTTGCGGCCGCAGCACATGTGCATCTGTCTCGTTGCTTATATGGCTTCTTGGCGAGTGTTAGGTGTTGCGAAGTCATGGGTTTGGATGGCGGGGCGATGTTTGGTGGTCATGGAGACGATCTGACGGGGTCGGAAGACATCGAAGACGCTGCGGGTGTAAACCCAAGAGGGACGGTGGGTTGGGTATTAGGTCTATGAAGGAGTTGAATCTCGCAATAACAGGAAAGTTGACTTGGAGATTTCTGGCCAGTAACGACTCGGAGATATGGAGTAATATTTTGAAGGCGAAGTACGTCCGGGATATAGGGACCGGGACCCAGGGGGCGTCTTCTGTTTGGAATAGCATGATGAAAAGCTTTGATGCGGTGGTGGCTGAGGGTTCCAGATGGCTGGTCGGTGATGGTAATGCTACAAGGTTTTGGTTGGACTCCTGGCTTTGCGAGGAAAAGCTTCTCAACTGCGCCTTGGCTGATATTGGCGGAAGCCTTCGCTACGAAAACGTCCGCTACTTCTGGGTGGAGAATGTAGGCTGGAATTGGAACCTCTTGTCGCCTTTGTTGCCGCCTTCCATTCTAATGAAGTTGGCTGCTGTTGGTCTTAGTAACGACGGGGGACCGGAAGACGTGCTCAGTTGGAAATGGTCGTCGGATGGGAACTATACCACTGGCACTGCCTATAATTTTTTATTTGGTAGTGCTAACAATTGCAACTTGGATGTGCAGGTCTATGAAAGAATTTGGAAACTTAAGGTGCCCGAAAGGGTGCGATGCTTCATGTGGAAGCTGATCCATGGTGCGGTCTTGACCAATGAGGAGCGTGGGCGCAGGCACTTGACCAACAATACTGGGTGCTCGGTTTGCCAGCCCGTTTCGGAATCGAGCAGCCACCTTTTCCGCGATTGCCGAAGTATCGCTGGTATGTGGAGTGCGCTGTCCCTACCGATTGATATGCCTAATTTTTTCGTGATGTCGTTTGCAGAGTGGATTCGTGCCAACATCATGAACAATTCGAAGCATGGTGATGGTGTGGAATGGGCCAGCTGCTTCGCCATTGCTACTTGGTGGGCGTGGAGATGGAGGAACGAGAGGGTCTTCGGCAACACCAGTCAACACGATGACAAAGCGAACTTCATCTTGGAGCGTGCTAAGGAGTATATGGAAGCATGGAAGACTAATCCGAAGCCGGGAGAAGTCCGGGAGAAACACGAAGAGCTGATCTCGTGGGATAGACCGAGTACGGGATGGATTAAATTAAATACGGATGGCGCCAAATCCAGGGAGGGGCTCGCAACTGCAGGAGGTGCTCTGAGGGATGAAGATGGGAGATGGATTGTGGGGTTCTCCCACAATATTGGGATATGCACAGTCCCAATGGCGGAACTTTGGGGACTACTCGATGGCCTTCGTATCGCTTGGGATAGAGGATATCGGCGCGTGGAAGTGGAGACGGATTCATTGATCGCGACCACCATGATCGAAAAGAGCGTAGCTCGAAGCCATCCTCTCTTTAGCCTGGTCAATCAGTGCCAAGGCTTCTTTGCTCGGAATTGGGAGTGCCGATTCCGCCACGTCTTCAGGGAAGCGAATAGACTCGCCGACTCCCTTGCCGCCTACGCCTACTACCTTCCGGTGGGGCTCCATATCCTCCCGGAGCCGCCCCCCACTGCTTCATGTTTGATCTCGGAGGACATATGGGGCCGGACCACGCCCCGCCTTGTTTCTTTGTAGATTCTGTCATCTGGGGTTTCTTGCTCCAGCTTTATTCACCAAAAAAAAAAAAAGAGGAGGGGGCAAGAAAGGAGGGAGGGAAAGAATAGGATAGAATTTAGTCAAATAAGAGTTGATGACTTGGAAATGGATAAGAACGGGAGAAAGATTAGTATCATCTACAATTGCTTCGCATAAATCTAGAAAAGATATAACATGCTCTAAAGGGCATTCATTGGGTCTTCCCCTAAATTGATTCCTTCTAATTCCAGTAATAAAAGAAGGATGAATTTCATAATTAACAGGGGGAGAACGATCGGTGATTCTGGAACTTTCAGAGTAGGATGCAGATACTCTTTTGCATTGGCTAGGACATGTCCAATCTACTCCTCAAGTTCCCTTCTCGAGTTGACCTCGCGATCTACTCTTGGTTCCCACCTTTGTTGGTTTTGTGTATATTCCGCCTCTCGTCAGGCGTGTTCTGCTTCTCTGGTGGTTAATTCCTCAATTCTTAGGCGGAGTTGCTCAAGCTCATGTGCTGGTGTGAGCTAGACCTCATTCTCGTTTTTGATCGACATGAGTGTCTTTCTAAGCCTTCGCTGTAAGTGAAAAAACCGCTCAGGCTCGAGAATAGGGTCTATAGGTGTGCGATCAGTTCTTCGCATGCCCCTGCAAAACAAAAACAAAAATAAAAGAGTAAAAAGGGCGCGATTAATTGCTTCCCCGGCAACGGCGCCAATTTGTTGTTGCAGGAGGATGTGTCAAGTATTAAAGTAAATAAAACTAATAAAAGCAAACCGACTCCTATCCAAGCAAATAAATACAAGACTTCCTCCCGTTGTAGAAGAAGGCAGTCAGGATCGATCCACGATGAAGCGTGTCAGCGCCCGCCTTTTCAGTCCAGAGAACTCTCGAATCCGACTCAGGAAGTACTCAACGTCGACCACTCAGTCGAGTAAAAACCGAAACATAAAGAAAACAACACGCAAGAAAACGAAGCAAAAACAGGCAATGTCGAGTAGCGTTACTCGACGTCAACTACTGTAGCACTCGACGTCAACTACTGAAGCAAAAACAGGCAAAGATCACCTTTAACTTTCACAAAAGAATCATGCTCATAGGGATAGAAGATGAAATTGCATCAAAATATTGTACCTTTATCGCATTACCTTACATGGCTACTGTCGGGCTCACCCTGATCCTAGAAGTTGGGTGACTACTCGCTTCTCATCATAACAAACATCAATAATATAAAAGAAATAACTACTTGCATAAAATAAAACTGAAGAAAGTACAAACCGAACAAAGTCGGACAACTTCCGCTCTCTTTGCTCCACTCGGCCTCTCTCTCTCTCTCTCTCTCTCTCTCTCTCTAGCTCTTGAAAATTCTCTATGATACACTTGTGGCTTGGATTGGACTGTAGGATGATTGAATTTTTCCAAAACCCAGCCCCTAAAGCCTTATTTATAGTGTTCAATCCCCGCTATTCAAGGGAAGAACAATCTATCTTTATCTAAAACTTTCTATCTAAAAACATAAGATAAAACTTAATGATGAAAGGAAATAAGTCTATAAGGAAATTAGACTAATGTGGATAAATCCCTCTTGGACTTGATAGATCTTCATGTAGATAGATAGAATTCCACATATCTTCACTTGCAAGTAATCTATCTTCGTCACTGGGGTACTCGAATTCAACTAGATGTAGTCGATGTCGAGTAGCACTTTCTTCTCCTGGATTGTACTCGAGCTCGGGCACTCGGTGGACTCCACGTGTGTACTCGACATCGAGTAGGGTTACTCGACGTCGAGTAGCTCTGGGCTCTTCGAATGATGCTCTTCTCGACTTCGTGAAATTCTGGCCCAGTGTACTCGACTTCGACTAGGTTTAGTTGACGTCGACTAGAACTGTGTCGAGTGCTCCTTCTCGTTTTCTTGCTTGATTTTTCCTTGCTCAGCTGTTCCTTGACCTCGAACTTTTTGTAGTTGGCTTCGAGCTTTTCATCCTTTCTCCGAATTGCTGTAAATTGCCTCGATTTCTGCGAAATTAAACATAAACTAGTGTAGACTCCATAATTTGGCAAATAAGTGTAAACTACATAGAATCTGTAGTATTCTAACCCAAATGTATGAAATGTATACAGAAATCGATATGAACGTAGATATAAAACATGGTGAATTAGGCTCACAACAGGGTGGAAGGTGGGTTTTTTTACCCTCTATTTAGAGAGAGTTTTTCCCACATAAATCTTTTGTTGATATTTGTGTTTCTATCTGTGTTTTTGGTTGCTTGGTTGTTTCAATTTTGGATTGGATATTATCGGTTGGTCATTTGTTTGCTGACTAATTGTTGTTGGTTTTCTTATTATCCGAATTCGCTTCCGGGTATGGCTAGAAAGTGGTTTTTAGCTCAACAATTTCATGTTGTTTTTGGTTAATAGGAGTAGAAATGACAAAAAAAGACCGAGGAATTTACGGGTACAATGATAAAGCTAACGACTTCTAATTTCTCTATTTGGAAGACGTTTTGTATTGCAATGACCTATTTGATCCGATTGAGTTAAGATCGTAAAAGCTAGATGAGATATCCGATAATGACTGTAAGAAACTGCACAGGAAAACGGTTGTAACCATCAGAATGTGGGTGGATAATAATATTTATCACCACATAAGCAACGAGACAGATGCACATGTATTGTGGAAAAAATTGGAGGATATGTATGAAAGGAAGTCAACCAAAGGTAAAGCTTTTGTGATAAGAAAGCTAGTGAATCTCAAGTACAGAGATGGAAACCCTATTGCAGAGTATGTGAGTGAGTTTTAGGAATTGGTGAATCAGTTGATCACCATTAAGTTAGTCATTGAAGATGAATTGCAAGCGTTATTGCCAAAAAAATGATTTCCCAAAAATTTTATAATACCAAATCACATCAGAATCTACATACAACGAACTAATCACACTATACTGTAGAATGACATAATTGATGTAAAGTCCTTCTTGGGGGTTTCCATTTATTGATAAACATATATATAGGTTACAAAGGTATTGGGCCTTAATGGGCTTGTAGCCCACTATACATGAGGAGACCTATGTAATCTATCAAACCCCCGCAGTCGAAACGGGAGAGGTCCGGACAGTGAGGCTGGAACGAAAATCAATGAATAATTGTCTAGGTAAACCCTTGATGAATATATCAGCGTACTGATAAGAGGACGGGACATGTAGAACGCGGACATGTCCAATGGCAACTTTGTCCCTGACGAAGTGTA
This sequence comes from Persicaria tinctoria, assembly GCA_037127255.1. NCBI lineage: Eukaryota > Viridiplantae > Streptophyta > Magnoliopsida > Caryophyllales > Polygonaceae > Persicaria > Persicaria tinctoria. Next base: position 20,590,970 of record JBANSL010000017.1, read on the forward strand.
GATCAAGCTCAATGTGCTTCGTGCGTTGATGCTGGACTGGGTTGCTGGCTAGATAGACCGCGGAGACGTTGTCAGTGTAGACGAGAGTGGCCTTCTGAAGAGGGAAACGGAGCTCAAGTAGGAAATTGCGAAGCCAAGAGCACTCAGAGACAACGTTGGCAACGCCCCTGTATTCTGCCTCAGCGCTGGATCGAGACACAACTGACTGACGCTTGGCTGACCAGGACACAAGGGTGTCGTTGAGGAAGACACAGTAACCAGACGTGGAGCGACGTGTGTCAGGGCAACCACCCCAATCCGCATCAGTGTAAGCAACAAGATCAAGCTTAGAGGAAGGAGTGATCGTGGTGCCGAGCTCGAGGGTGCCGCTGATGTACCGAATGATCCGCTTCAGAGCCTGAAAGTGTGGTTCCCTGGGTGCATGCATGAACAAGCAGACCTGCTGAACGGCATAACTGATATCAGGCTTGGTGAAAGTGAGATATTGAAAAGCACCAGCAAGGCTCCTGTAAAGCGTCGGATCATCAACCAAAGAACCAGAATGAGCACTGAGCTTGTTGGATGTATCGACAGGGGTGGCGACTGGATTACAGTTGACCATCTTAGCCCGAGCAACAATCTCAGCAGCGTACTTACTTTGCGAGAGAAACAGACCAGACGCATGACGCTGAACAACAACTCCGAAGAAGTAGGACAACTGAACCACATCAGACATGGTGAATTCCGCACTCAACTACGAAATAATGGACGTCCGAAGAGCATCTGAAGAGGCGGTGAGAATGATGTCGTCGACATATAGGAGCAGGAATGCCAAGTCTGAGCCTCTGCGATAGATAAACAAAGACGTATCTGAACGGCTGCCAATGAAACCCAAACGAAGTAGATGAGATGCAAAGCGCTGGAACCAAGCTCGCGGAGCCTGTTTCAGACCATACAGAGAGCGCTTGAGGAGACAGACATGCTTTGGACGTTCGGCATCAGCAAACCCAGGCGGCTGAAACATGTAGACTGTCTCATTCAGATGGCCATGCAGAAAGGCGTTCTTGACATCTAACTAATGTGGTCCAGTTGCGCGACAGAGCTAGACTCAGGACTACTCGAATAGTGGCAGGCTTGACCATAGGGCTGAACGTCTCATCACAATCAGTACCTGCCTGCTGAGATCGATCGTTGACTACAAGACGGGCTTTGTAGCGCTCCAGCGACCCATCAGAGCGGAACTTATGACGGAAGAGCCCCATACAGCGAATGGCGTTCGCCTCAAGAGGGCGAGGGACCATAACCCAAGTACCATTCTTCGTAAGGGCCCTATATTCGTCTAGCGTAGCCGCCTGTCAATTCGGGTCGAGGAGGGCTGTTTTGTGGGAGGTGGGAATAGGGGAGAGGGAGGGCGGGGGGGAAGGCAGAGGTTGAGTGGGAGTCGGGGGGAGAGGGAAGGACGGGGGCGAAGCCTGGGGGAGGAGCGGCGGGCGCAACAATGCTGCGGGTGTGAGAGGTAAAGGCGGCGGGGGAAGCGACGGGTGCAGCATGCCTTGCTACGGCCGCCGCCAGTAGGTGAGGCGAGGGATGGGGGTGGGGTTGTGATTGGTTGCGGCCGCAGCACATGTGCATCTGTCTCGTTGCTTATATGGCTTCTTGGCGAGTGTTAGGTGTTGCGAAGTCATGGGTTTGGATGGCGGGGCGATGTTTGGTGGTCATGGAGACGATCTGACGGGGTCGGAAGACATCGAAGACGCTGCGGGTGTAAACCCAAGAGGGACGGTGGGTTGGGTATTAGGTCTATGAAGGAGTTGAATCTCGCAATAACAGGAAAGTTGACTTGGAGATTTCTGGCCAGTAACGACTCGGAGATATGGAGTAATATTTTGAAGGCGAAGTACGTCCGGGATATAGGGACCGGGACCCAGGGGGCGTCTTCTGTTTGGAATAGCATGATGAAAAGCTTTGATGCGGTGGTGGCTGAGGGTTCCAGATGGCTGGTCGGTGATGGTAATGCTACAAGGTTTTGGTTGGACTCCTGGCTTTGCGAGGAAAAGCTTCTCAACTGCGCCTTGGCTGATATTGGCGGAAGCCTTCGCTACGAAAACGTCCGCTACTTCTGGGTGGAGAATGTAGGCTGGAATTGGAACCTCTTGTCGCCTTTGTTGCCGCCTTCCATTCTAATGAAGTTGGCTGCTGTTGGTCTTAGTAACGACGGGGGACCGGAAGACGTGCTCAGTTGGAAATGGTCGTCGGATGGGAACTATACCACTGGCACTGCCTATAATTTTTTATTTGGTAGTGCTAACAATTGCAACTTGGATGTGCAGGTCTATGAAAGAATTTGGAAACTTAAGGTGCCCGAAAGGGTGCGATGCTTCATGTGGAAGCTGATCCATGGTGCGGTCTTGACCAATGAGGAGCGTGGGCGCAGGCACTTGACCAACAATACTGGGTGCTCGGTTTGCCAGCCCGTTTCGGAATCGAGCAGCCACCTTTTCCGCGATTGCCGAAGTATCGCTGGTATGTGGAGTGCGCTGTCCCTACCGATTGATATGCCTAATTTTTTCGTGATGTCGTTTGCAGAGTGGATTCGTGCCAACATCATGAACAATTCGAAGCATGGTGATGGTGTGGAATGGGCCAGCTGCTTCGCCATTGCTACTTGGTGGGCGTGGAGATGGAGGAACGAGAGGGTCTTCGGCAACACCAGTCAACACGATGACAAAGCGAACTTCATCTTGGAGCGTGCTAAGGAGTATATGGAAGCATGGAAGACTAATCCGAAGCCGGGAGAAGTCCGGGAGAAACACGAAGAGCTGATCTCGTGGGATAGACCGAGTACGGGATGGATTAAATTAAATACGGATGGCGCCAAATCCAGGGAGGGGCTCGCAACTGCAGGAGGTGCTCTGAGGGATGAAGATGGGAGATGGATTGTGGGGTTCTCCCACAATATTGGGATATGCACAGTCCCAATGGCGGAACTTTGGGGACTACTCGATGGCCTTCGTATCGCTTGGGATAGAGGATATCGGCGCGTGGAAGTGGAGACGGATTCATTGATCGCGACCACCATGATCGAAAAGAGCGTAGCTCGAAGCCATCCTCTCTTTAGCCTGGTCAATCAGTGCCAAGGCTTCTTTGCTCGGAATTGGGAGTGCCGATTCCGCCACGTCTTCAGGGAAGCGAATAGACTCGCCGACTCCCTTGCCGCCTACGCCTACTACCTTCCGGTGGGGCTCCATATCCTCCCGGAGCCGCCCCCCACTGCTTCATGTTTGATCTCGGAGGACATATGGGGCCGGACCACGCCCCGCCTTGTTTCTTTGTAGATTCTGTCATCTGGGGTTTCTTGCTCCAGCTTTATTCACCAAAAAAAAAAAAAGAGGAGGGGGCAAGAAAGGAGGGAGGGAAAGAATAGGATAGAATTTAGTCAAATAAGAGTTGATGACTTGGAAATGGATAAGAACGGGAGAAAGATTAGTATCATCTACAATTGCTTCGCATAAATCTAGAAAAGATATAACATGCTCTAAAGGGCATTCATTGGGTCTTCCCCTAAATTGATTCCTTCTAATTCCAGTAATAAAAGAAGGATGAATTTCATAATTAACAGGGGGAGAACGATCGGTGATTCTGGAACTTTCAGAGTAGGATGCAGATACTCTTTTGCATTGGCTAGGACATGTCCAATCTACTCCTCAAGTTCCCTTCTCGAGTTGACCTCGCGATCTACTCTTGGTTCCCACCTTTGTTGGTTTTGTGTATATTCCGCCTCTCGTCAGGCGTGTTCTGCTTCTCTGGTGGTTAATTCCTCAATTCTTAGGCGGAGTTGCTCAAGCTCATGTGCTGGTGTGAGCTAGACCTCATTCTCGTTTTTGATCGACATGAGTGTCTTTCTAAGCCTTCGCTGTAAGTGAAAAAACCGCTCAGGCTCGAGAATAGGGTCTATAGGTGTGCGATCAGTTCTTCGCATGCCCCTGCAAAACAAAAACAAAAATAAAAGAGTAAAAAGGGCGCGATTAATTGCTTCCCCGGCAACGGCGCCAATTTGTTGTTGCAGGAGGATGTGTCAAGTATTAAAGTAAATAAAACTAATAAAAGCAAACCGACTCCTATCCAAGCAAATAAATACAAGACTTCCTCCCGTTGTAGAAGAAGGCAGTTAGGATCGATCCACGATGAAGCGTGTCAGCGCCCGCCTTTTCAGTCCAGAGAACTCTCGAATCCGACTCAGGAAGTACTCAACGTCGACCACTCAGTCGAGTAAAAACCGAAACATAAAGAAAACAACACGCAAGAAAACGAAGCAAAAACAGGCAATGTCGAGTAGCGTTACTCGACGTCAACTACTGTAGCACTCGACGTCAACTACTGAAGCAAAAACAGGCAAAGATCACCTTTAACTTTCACAAAAGAATCATGCTCATAGGGATAGAAGATGAAATTGCATCAAAATATTGTACCTTTATCGCATTACCTTACATGGCTACTGTCGGGCTCACCCTGATCCTAGAAGTTGGGTGACTACTCGCTTCTCATCATAACAAACATCAATAATATAAAAGAAATAACTACTTGCATAAAATAAAACTGAAGAAAGTACAAACCGAACAAAGTCGGACAACTTCCGCTCTCTTTGCTCCACTCGGCCTCTCTCTCTCTCTCTCTCTCTCTCTCTCTCTAGCTCTTGAAAATTCTCTATGATACACTTGTGGCTTGGATTGGACTGTAGGATGATTGAATTTTTCCAAAACCCAGCCCCTAAAGCCTTATTTATAGTGTTCAATCCCCGCTATTCAAGGGAAGAACAATCTATCTTTATCTAAAACTTTCTATCTAAAAACATAAGATAAAACTTAATGATGAAAGGAAATAAGTCTATAAGGAAATTAGACTAATGTGGATAAATCCCTCTTGGACTTGATAGATCTTCATGTAGATAGATAGAATTCCACATATCTTCACTTGCAAGTAATCTATCTTCGTCACTGGGGTACTCGAATTCAACTAGATGTAGTCGATGTCGAGTAGCACTTTCTTCTCCTGGATTGTACTCGAGCTCGGGCACTCGGTGGACTCCACGTGTGTACTCGACATCGAGTAGGGTTACTCGACGTCGAGTAGCTCTGGGCTCTTCGAATGATGCTCTTCTCGACTTCGTGAAATTCTGGCCCAGTGTACTCGACTTCGACTAGGTTTAGTTGACGTCGACTAGAACTGTGTCGAGTGCTCCTTCTCGTTTTCTTGCTTGATTTTTCCTTGCTCAGCTGTTCCTTGACCTCGAACTTTTTGTAGTTGGCTTCGAGCTTTTCATCCTTTCTCCGAATTGCTGTAAATTGCCTCGATTTCTGCGAAATTAAACATAAACTAGTGTAGACTCCATAATTTGGCAAATAAGTGTAAACTACATAGAATCTGTAGTATTCTAACCCAAATGTATGAAATGTATACAGAAATCGATATGAACGTAGATATAAAACATGGTGAATTAGGCTCACAACAGGGTGGAAGGTGGGTTTTTTTACCCTCTATTTAGAGAGAGTTTTTCCCACATAAATCTTTTGTTGATATTTGTGTTTCTATCTGTGTTTTTGGTTGCTTGGTTGTTTCAATTTTGGATTGGATATTATCGGTTGGTCATTTGTTTGCTGACTAATTGTTGTTGGTTTTCTTATTATCCGAATTCGCTTCCGGGTATGGCTAGAAAGTGGTTTTTAGCTCAACAATTTCATGTTGTTTTTGGTTAATAGGAGTAGAAATGACAAAAAAAGACCGAGGAATTTACGGGTACAATGATAAAGCTAACGACTTCTAATTTCTCTATTTGGAAGACGTTTTGTATTGCAATGACCTATTTGATCCGATTGAGTTAAGATCGTAAAAGCTAGATGAGATATCCGATAATGACTGTAAGAAACTGCACAGGAAAACGGTTGTAACCATCAGAATGTGGGTGGATAATAATATTTATCACCACATAAGCAACGAGACAGATGCACATGTATTGTGGAAAAAATTGGAGGATATGTATGAAAGGAAGTCAACCAAAGGTAAAGCTTTTGTGATAAGAAAGCTAGTGAATCTCAAGTACAGAGATGGAAACCCTATTGCAGAGTATGTGAGTGAGTTTTAGGAATTGGTGAATCAGTTGATCACCATTAAGTTAGTCATTGAAGATGAATTGCAAGCGTTATTGCCAAAAAAATGATTTCCCAAAAATTTTATAATACCAAATCACATCAGAATCTACATACAACGAACTAATCACACTATACTGTAGAATGACATAATTGATGTAAAGTCCTTCTTGGGGGTTTCCATTTATTGATAAACATATATATAGGTTACAAAGGTATTGGGCCTTAATGGGCTTGTAGCCCACTATACATGAGGAGACCTATGTAATCTATCAAACCCCCGCAGTCGAAACGGGAGAGGTCCGGACAGTGAGGCTGGAACGAAAATCAATGAATAATTGTCTAGGTAAACCCTTGATGAATATATCAGCGTACTGATAAGAGGACGGGACATGTAGAACGCGGACATGTCCAATGGCAACTTTGTCCCTGACGAAGTGTAGATCAAGCTCAATGTGCTTCGTGCGTTGATGCTGGACTGGGTTGCTGGCTAGATAGACCGCGGAGACGTTGTCAGTGTAGACGAGAGTGGCCTTCTGAAGAGGGAAACGGAGCTCAAGTAGGAAATTGCGAAGCCAAGAGCACTCAGAGACAACGTTGGCAACGCCCCTGTATTCTGCCTCAGCGCTGGATCGAGACACAACTGACTGACGCTTGGCTGACCAGGACACAAGGGTGTCGTTGAGGAAGACACAGTAACCAGACGTGGAGCGACGTGTGTCAGGGCAACCACCCCAATCCGCATCAGTGTAAGCAACAAGATCAAGCTTAGAGGAAGGAGTGATCGTGGTGCCGAGCTCGAGGGTGCCGCTGATGTACCGAATGATCCGCTTCAGAGCCTGAAAGTGTGGTTCCCTGGGTGCATGCATGAACAAGCAGACCTGCTGAACGGCATAACTGATATCAGGCTTGGTGAAAGTGAGATATTGAAAAGCACCAGCAAGGCTCCTGTAAAGCGTCGGATCATCAACCAAAGAACCAGAATGAGCACTGAGCTTGTTGGATGTATCGACAGGGGTGGCGACTGGATTACAGTTGACCATCTTAGCCCGAGCAACAATCTCAGCAGCGTACTTACTTTGCGAGAGAAACAGACCAGACGCATGACGCTGAACAACAACTCCGAAGAAGTAGGACAACTGAACCACATCAGACATGGTGAATTCCGCACTCAACTACGAAATAATGGACGTCCGAAGAGCATCTGAAGAGGCGGTGAGAATGATGTCGTCGACATATAGGAGCAGGAATGCCAAGTCTGAGCCTCTGCGATAGATAAACAAAGACGTATCTGAACGGCTGCCAATGAAACCCAAACGAAGTAGATGAGATGCAAAGCGCTGGAACCAAGCTCGCGGAGCCTGTTTCAGACCATACAGAGAGCGCTTGAGGAGACAGACATGCTTTGGACGTTCGGCATCAGCAAACCCAGGCGGCTGAAACATGTAGACTGTCTCATTCAGATGGCCATGCAGAAAGGCGTTCTTGACATCTAACTAATGTGGTCCAGTTGCGCGACAGAGCTAGACTCAGGACTACTCGAATAGTGGCAGGCTTGACCATAGGGCTGAACGTCTCATCACAATCAGTACCTGCCTGCTGAGATCGATCGTTGACTACAAGACGGGCTTTGTAGCGCTCCAGCGACCCATCAGAGCGGAACTTATGACGGAAGAGCCCCATACAGCGAATGGCGTTCGCCTCAAGAGGGCGAGGGACCATAACCCAAGTACCATTCTTCGTAAGGGCCCTATATTCGTCTAGCGTAGCCGCCTGTCAATTCGGGTCGAGGAGGGCTGTTTTGTGGGAGGTGGGAATAGGGGAGAGGGAGGGCGGGGGGGAAGGCAGAGGTTGAGTGGGAGTCGGGGGGAGAGGGAAGGACGGGGGCGAAGCCTGGGGGAGGAGCGGCGGGCGCAACAATGCTGCGGGTGTGAGAGGTAAAGGCGGCGGGGGAAGCGACGGGTGCAGCATGCCTTGCTACGGCCGCCGCCAGTAGGTGAGGCGAGGGATGGGGGTGGGGTTGTGATTGGTTGCGGCCGCAGCACATGTGCATCTGTCTCGTTGCTTATATGGCTTCTTGGCGAGTGTTAGGTGTTGCGAAGTCATGGGTTTGGATGGCGGGGCGATGTTTGGTGGTCATGGAGACGATCTGACGGGGTCGGAAGACATCGAAGACGCTGCGGGTGTGTGGTCTGGTGGTAGGGGGTGGTGGTGGTGGGGGAGGGGGAGAGGCAGAAGCACCGGGAGAGCTCTGGGGAAACAAAAAGTGAGGGAATGATGACTCTGACTCTGACTGAGACACAGGAGGTGTGGAAGAGGGGAGAGGAGGAGGAGAAAAGGGAAAACGAGACTCATCAAACGTGACATGACGTGACACAATAAGCTTATGGGTCTTGACATCGAGGCAAAGATAACCGCGATGATCAGACGGATAGCCTAGGAAGACACATGGAGTGGAGCGCGGGTGAAACTTGTGTGGGGCTGTGGAGGACTGGTTTGGGAAACACAAGCACCCGAAGGTGCGAAGGTGATCATACCTAGGCTTGGCGTAATAAAGTGTCTGAGCTGGCGAGCGATGGTGTAGGGTAGTGGAAGGGAGAATGTTTAGGAGATAATATGTGGTGGATAAGGTGTGAGGCCAATAGGGAAGGGAATAGATGCGTGGAAGAGGAGAGAGCGCATCATGTTGGTAATGGTTCTGATGATTCTTTCTGCTTTGCCATTCTGCTGAGAAGTATAGGGGCAAGACAAGTGATAGGAGATCCCGGCCGTTTACGACAAAGAAGGAGTGAAAGTCTTTGTTGTCAAATTCACGGCCATTGTCACATTGGAAACATTTGATGGATATGTGAAACTGTCTTTTGATGTAGGTATGGAATCTGGCAAAGACAAGAAACACTTGGGACTTGAAATGCAACGGGAAGACCCATAAGTAATGGATTGTTAAACACTTGTACTGGTTTGTTGATTAATGGATTGGTTGCTCTGGCGAGCAGAAGGTGGATTTTTTGATCCTCTAGTTAGAGAGAGTTTTCCCACGTAAATCTTGTGTCGATATTTGTGTTTCTATCTATTTTTGTGGTCGCTTGGTTGTTTTGTTTCCGGATTGGATATTAGTATTGATTAGTCATTGGTTTGCTGACAGATTGATGTTGGTTTTCTTATTATTCGAATTCGCGTCCGGGTGTGGCTGGAAAGTGGTTTCTAGCCCAACAAAAGGTTTGACACCAAATCATGAAAGGGCCTGATCAAAATCCCGAAAGGGCCTCGATAAAATATTGTGATTCTCGTTCGGTTGCGTTTCCGGTTGTTCTTGGCGATCATATCCTGAGTTGGGGCTCTAGTGTTGAATCTGGCTGGGGTCGAGGCGATGTGTATTGAGGTGGCTCCGTGATCCGAAAATTTTCTTGGATGATCGTCTTCACTTTCCACAAGGACTCCTGATGTACCGCTGGTCATCGGTGTCATTATTTGGTGGAACTTGGCTTTATGTCATACTCTAAGTTGTCCCCAACGCTTTAGGGTTAGGCTCACTTGTTCGCCTGAGTCTGTTTGTTTGTCACTGCTTATATTACACCTTTTATTTTATATGGTATGTTAGACAGTTCGTCGTATGCCGACTTTGTGGAATATGTCTGACCTTCTAATTGTTTACTAATAAAAAAAATACGAACTCTCGTCGTTAATCCGAACTAACTTGAATAAAAACTACATTGAATAGAGTTCAAACTACCCATCTGCCTAATAATTTAACAATTTATAATGACACCTTGGACTGGCTGTGGTGCATAACAACTAGGCTCTAGGCATACCAAATTGCCAACTTAGTATACTGTATAATACTGTAGCATCTATTTCAACTTTCTTACAAGTTGATGGCCAAAAAATGATTTCTCAAAAATTGTATAATACCAAATCACATCAGAATCTGCATACAACCAATTAATCACACTATACCTTCAACCAAATTTGATTCTCTTACATTATTATAAACGTTAAGAGCTCAACTTATCAATGCTTTATAGCCTAGCATTGCTGGTAAGATCAAATTTAATAAGCTCAACTCACCACTTATACACTTTGTTCCATTACCAATTCAATCTGCCTCCCATGTGGCCACATGCCCTCCTTCCCTCCTGTCCCCTATAAACTCACCTCCCTCCCCATGGAATCCTCCCATTCGATCCCAAATCAGGCTCACCATGACTGCAATCCTCGCAACGATCGCCTTGCTCTTCGCCCTTGTAGCGTACTACTACAATAATGTGGTGTTGGCGGTGATGGCGGTGGGCGTCTTGGTGGTGGTTGTGGCGGCTGCTAGGATAGCGGTGGTAGTGTGGATCGCCGTGTTGGTGATGCTTACGCTTGTTGGGAACAGGAGAAGGGTGCTGGTTAGGGAGAGGAGGAAGATCACGGCGGAGGTTGGGAGATACTTGTTGAAGGTTATGATAAGTGAGAGGAAAGGGGCTTTCACCACCTTTGCCTGTGCTGCCGCTTTTAGTCTCCTCGCTAGCTATGGTTGGCCTTGCTGATCGATCAAGTCAGTGCAGACGACGTTGTGCGTGTGGGAATCGTGTAAAACATGAGATCATAATCGTATGTATACGTTATTGTATAGATTAGGGCCCATTTTTGAAGAGAACAACAAGTGGTGGTTATTTGTTTCGAAGTGTTGTTGGAGTCGGTTGATATGATGCAAGTACAAATATTCTTGCTAGAATTTGCAAGGATTCAAATTTGGTGATAGCTTTGTGCTTGATTAATACCCTTTTAAGACTCTGAAAGAGGGGTGCAATTAGGGGTGGGCACAATTAATTGTAATTGAAAAACTATTTTGAAAAATTGAAAAATTGCTAAATTTTGTAGTTAATTGTTTTGAAATAATGGGATGTTTCAATTCAGTTAACTGATTTGCTTTTTTCCTCCAATTCAAAACAATTACAATTAACTGCTCCAATTAATTAATTAATTGATATTTATTAAAAAAATCAGTTTAGGCGTCCTTCTGATTCCTAACCTCTCTCTCCTGCCTCTTCCTCCTCATCCTCACCGTCGCCCTCACTGCTGCCATCGTCAACAAATCTACCGCCCGTCGTTCTCCCTCTCCTCCCTCCACGTCGCCGCCGTCAATCTCTCCTCCACCTCCGCCTCCGCATTCTCGTCCAGCCTCGCGCTCTCCATCTCCGCCCGTAACCATAACTCCAAGATCTCCTTCTCCTACGATCCGATCCGTCTTCATCTTCTCCTCCTCCGTCCAGATCACCGCCGGGAAGCTCCCGGCCTTCGTCCATCCCGCCAAGAACACCACGCATCTGGCCGCCTCCGTCACCGACAAAGTCCTGAGCCTCCACATCAGCGATATTTTGACGCTCGAGAGCGCCGTCAAGAAAGACAAGGGCTCGATTCGGAGATCCGGATGGAGACCAAGGCTAGGGCTCGATTCGGAGATCCGGATGGAAACCAGGGCTCGATTCGCCGTCTTCACATTCAGATTTGGATTGAGACAAGGGTGATTGATTTGCTCATCTACTAGTGTGAATGCTCATAGCAGGGCCAGATCTACTTCCTCGTCTTCGCCCTCCTCCCGACATCGTCCTCTCCAGATCTGGTTTCGCCTTGCTGCCGCCATCCCGCCACCATCTCCCCACCCCCAATCTCAACCACCCCCTACCACAAAGGGTTCGAAATCCTCAAATCTCCTTCCAGAATTTATGAATTTTTGTTTTGATTTTTATGAATTCGTGTAATTTTTGTTGAATTCGTCCTCTCCGGATTTGATTTAATTCGTGTAATCCCCAAATCTCCTTCCAGAATTGATGATTTTTTCTTTGTATATCCCCATAATTTCAATTATCAATTAACCGGTTAACTGTATTGAAATTACAGTTAATTGGTATTCAGTTAATTGCCTATTTCAATTCAAATAGAATAATTGCATTTTGCTAATTGAAATGGGCAATTAATTGGTCATCAATTAATTGAAATGGCAATTAACTGCAAATGCCCACCCCTAGGTGCAATTACGATCAAATTAAGAAATTGAATGTAACCAATTACTGCTTTGCACCCAATATACACATGTACATCAAAGGTGATGTCAAAGTTGATCCCAAATTTAAATTCAATGTCGATGCCTACCATTTGGACTAAGAAACTTTAAGCTTCGATAGTCTTCTGATAGAGCCAAATTCATTCCATAAGGTATCTAGGGGCATAATCGTCCTGACAAGGTAAACCCTAATCCACAGTATATATTCGATGGAACCACTAGGGTTAGAGGGGCTTCTCACACAGCCGACACACCATCTGACTTGAGCGTCGGAGGCTCCTCCGGGGGGTGAGCCCCGGGCGGGCGCCGAGTACGTCGCGCCGCCGTGCAGCACCACCCCACCTATGATCAGTCGCGTCCACACCATCGTCGCTGGTCCTCCATCGAGCCTCTACGGCTCTACCGGACTATGATTGGCGTCGATAGGTTAGGCGCGCCTACGGAATCCTACGTCGCCGTCGAGCTCAAGGTCGAAGGAGGGACAATGGGTCGAGGACGCCGCATCGAAATCCTGCGCCGCCGCCTGCTACAAACCCTACGAGTCGAAGAGGCTAGATTTATGCACTTACATCTTCCATTCGATTTTGCTTGTTTTTGTTGTGTTAATGGAAGTTGGATTGGTTAATGGATGAAATTTGATGGCTAAATATTTTTTTTTTTTAAATCTTTTTACCTTTAAATTTCCGTCTTGACTATGTGATGGGAACTTTCCACCAATTTGAAAAATTCTAGCCTCTTGCCATCGACATCACTACTGCCATCGACATCACTACATACTACTTATATATGCAATCAACACGTTTATATTGCTGAAATCGAAATCCAATTTAAGAAACACTTTGAATTGTATCTCTATTAGAATTTTTAAAAGCACTAGCTAGAATAAGAAAACATGGATCTTTGTTCTCATAACCGAGCTATTTCATTATGTTAGATACACCGAAAATCTGGTTTAATGTGTCCGCATCGACATGGTGCTACGTTTGAATTGACGTGTTGAAGGCAAATCAGGGTTTAGAGTACCACGTTCATATTGACGTGCACAACATTCATATCGACATTGTACTCTAAACCTGATTTACGTTGTATTTAGTTTCCGTGTTCATTATATAAAGATATATACTATCACCATGTTGCTATACATACTTCAATTCAAAAGAAATTTGACAACAATTTTTATTATTATTAATATTATTATGAATTAACTCGAGAGAAATACTGCCCATGAAAAAGGAAAAAATACACGTGACGTGGAATATCCCCTACTAAAACAAGCCTGGAAAAAAATAGATCTCAAATCATATAAAATTAAATAAATTAAAAAAGCAAAATATATAGAATTTATTGAAGACTCCAAAAAAAAAAAGATTATTGAAAGAACAAAAATAGTTAGAAAAAAATGCAACAAGTAAACACAATATATGATACTATCACTGCAAATAGGATGAATGTAGGTCGGACCAAGAATGCCACATTCCCCTCGAATGAACGGGCTCAGACATATATGTAGACATCTCCACCCTCCAAGTTAGAGCGCGCTGAACTAGTAGTAAAGTGCGCGATTAACCATCTAGACTAGCTAGATGACATAACCGCGCACAAACATTAACCAATCCTATAAATGGACAATGCAAGAGAGCCCTCTAATGTATGTGTAGGAGATGGGGAGGTATATATGAGTACTGAGGTTGCCATATTGGTATTGTTTTTTCGACAAGATCGAAATAAGGGGCTGGTTTATGTATAGAATTAATAAGCTCACCAATGAAATGCATTTTGTTGCCTATATATATATAATATACGAGGAAGAGCACATAGAGAGAAGCTTTAGGTTCCCGGCGTGCAAGTAACGTCTCTTTTAGTGTAACCTTTTTTTGGCAAAAAGAGGGAGTGAGTGGTTTCGGATTTTTTTAATAATTGAGTGTATTTTTGGTTTTGTAATTTTCATTGGTTAATTTGTGTGTGTGTTTTACCAACCCAAGTATGTCGAGCGTGGTGCCATAAAGTTGGGACCAATTTCATAAAGTTACCCACCGTGTAAGAGAGGTTGTTTACCTTTTATTCCTAAACTAGCGTTTCTCTCCAGATCTCAAATGTTCAAATATGAGACATCTCGTCCTACCAAAAACAGTACGTTCACCTATCAAGTTTTGTTAATACAAGGAGTAATCTTATTCTTAACGCAGGCTGAAAATCTCCGTATATGTAGTTAGGATTTTAACTAATGATTTTCAAAATCATAAAAGTATCACTTGGTGCAGTTTTGGAAACCATAGAATTATATAGGTGGTCACAGTTTTGAAAACCGTAAAAAGTTTAATTAATCCATTTCAATTCACGGGGTTTGCATCTCTAGGCACACGAATAACCCATCCAATCAGCCCAATACATTAGTTGGTGGAAGGCTCTACCCCTTTCCCGTTGGGCTTGAGGCCTATTTTGGGTCCAGCCCAAGAAGTGATCAAATGTGAGGGTTTTAACATTTTTGATGATATAAAAGAAGTGTGGCGACAGCTAGGAGAACTAATTTTGATCTAATGGACAAGATAGAATAGGCTGCATGAGTAGTCATCAAAAACTAAGAGGAAATGATAGAGGAGCAAGAAAGAAGGGGAGAGGGGGAAGAGAGTAAATCGGGTTTTCCGTCGCTCGTCCCGATGGATTGTTTCTAGTCTTTCGATATCCAACAACGGAGATTTGTTAGCATGTTTTTGTTTTGGAATATCTAATCTCATGAGCAAGTGTTTAGAGAGACTTTGGAGAGAAATTCATCTAGATCGGGTTCTATTTAGATTGGTATTTGAGATTTTCTTTGTCTCGGTAAGACTGAATTGTGAAACACTTGTACTGATTCGTTGATTAGTGGATTAGTTGCTTTGGCAGGTAAAAAATGTGTTTTTTTATCCTCTAGTTAAAGAGGGTTTTTTCCAAAATAAATCTTGGGTTGATTATTTGGGTTTGTTTTGTTGTTTTATAGATTTGGTGTTGAATTTTTGCAATTTAGTGTTGGTGCTATTTTTTGTTGTACTCGGATTGTTGTCTAATTATCATTAGACTCCCAGATTACCCAGCCACGCTTCCGTTCCCAACATTTCCCATATATGTTGTTGGCTTGAAGATTATACGTCCTTGCCTCTTTCCAGTGCAGTAGTGCGCCCTGCTCCCCTCCTACAGGACTCTCGATTGTTCCTAGATTCTTTGATACTTATAAAATTGTATATATTTGTTAGGCTCATCTCATTATAGCCTATGTAATTCTATGTGTGTCTGTATTTGTGTGTGATAAGGGGGCTCCTGATGGTATTGCACTTGGGCCATAAGCCCAAATGTGATATCAGGCCGGCATGTTCACAAGCCCAGCTCACTGCACTCTGATTTCATACCGCTGAGCCTGCTACGACGTCGTACAACATGGCTCGGGTTAAAGAGGGTTTACAAACCCTAAACGCCGATAAGAAAGAGAGAAATCTGAGAGCTTCCCCATGGCATTCCTCCCTTGCCTCTTGAGCTCTGCTAGGGTTTTGGTTTCCTTGTGCTCTTGAGCGTAGGTTGAGCTCCATTCAAATCCAAACAACTTGAGTTCGAGAGCTAGTGAGATTTGAAGCTCGATTGCCCTTTGGTTCTATCCTTGGTGACTGGTGTCTTAGTTGAGGCTAATCGTTCTTTTCATTTCTCCACTTGTTTGTGTTTTGAATTGGTTTTAAAATTGCTTTGAAACATTTTATACAAGTTTTTCTTTCGTTTTGGTGTTGAAACTCTCTCTTCAATCCGCATTTCAATTTAGTATCAGAGCTAGGGTTAGGGTTTTACGAGTTTTTCGGATTCGTCGAAGCTTTTGGAGTTTCCCATCTCCTTAGGCTCCGATTTCGAAAACCTTTGCATCTATTGAAGTTTTTGAGGATCTTCATCCTCGGCGACTCCAGATCTGAGAAGGTATTGAGATTTTCTTCGAAAATCGCTTGAATCCGTTGAAGTCTTTTGGAGCTTAGCTCTTCTTCTACTCAAATTTGTAGATCTTGAGTGTTTACAAGGACTCCGAATCTAGGGTTATGAGAATCTTAAAAATCTCGAGTTTTTTTGCTTGGATTTGAGTCTTTGTGGCATAGATCTGAATAAATCAGAGGCATAGCAATAAGTTGTCAGAGAAACCCCTTCTTCTGACAACTCCCCTATCAAATCCCTTTGGCTTTTTTCTGTGACGATTGATAGATCTAAGCTTGCACCTCAAATTTTGTTAGGCCTAGATCATTAGGGACACAGTTGAGATTCAAATCCTTAGCTACGAAGCTGTTGGATTTGAGTGCTCACTCTTGTTTGATATCTGTTTAAGAGATTCAAACTCTTAGCTCTCAAGTTGTAGGGTTTGAGTGCTCATTTTCACTTGATATCTACTAATTTGTTCACTGTTTTCTCAAGTACTTTTGAAACAAACTCATGTCTGATAACTCTTATCGTATCAAGCCCTTTGATGGGACAACATACTTTGCTATGTGGCAAGTTAAAATGAAGGCTATCCTGATAAAGGAGAAATGATGGAAAGCTGTCATCAATGACTATTCAGCGGAAATGCCTCTAGATGCTAGAAGAGATCTTGATCTCATTGCACATAGTGAGATTATGATATGAATTTCTAATGAGGTAGCACGACAGGTATTTGACTGTGTTTCTTCCATAGATCTATGGAAGAAATTACAAGATCTTTATCAAGTTAAAACTTTATCTAGTCGAATATCTCTATTGTGTCGCATATTTACATTTGAAATGGATGTTTTTGTGTCTCTTGGTGATAAGTTGGATAAGTTTCTTCGTATGACACAAGAACTTGAAAGATGTGATAATGAAATTGTTGATACTCACCAAACTGTTATTCTGTTGAATGCTTTGCCTTCTCAATTTGACACGTTTAAAGATTTTATTCAATTTAGTAATGAGTCCTTGACTAAGAAAATGATAGTTGAGGATATTACCCCGAAAAATGAGGTTGAATGCTTTGCCTTCTCAATCTGAAAAACCTAACTCTAAACCTGATGTGCCATTTACAAAAGGAGGCAACAAAAACAGAAAAAGAAACAAGAAAAAAGGATAAAGAAAAATTTGCTGAAACTGGAAAAAAGCATTGTACCTATTGCAAGAAGAATAACCATGTCATTTCTGATTGTTATAAGAAAAGAGATGATGATCAAAAGAAATTGCAAACTAGTACTTCTGTTTTGCTTGATTCTGACTTGTTTTATTCTGATGAGTTGCTTAGGTTGTCTGTGATGATTCATCTGATGCTTGACTACTTGATTCTGGATGTACTATGCATGTCACTCCTCATAAGCATTACTTTGATTATCTTGATAAATCTTTTAGTGACATGGTTAGATTGGGTGATCATTCTGAACTTGCTATTAGAGGTATAGGCAACATTCCCTTTGAAATGCATGATGGTGTTGTTAGGGTTCTTCAACAGGTTAGGTGGGTACCTGATATGAAGAGAAATTTGCTGTCTGAATCCATGTTTGATGATCTTGACTATGATATTAACATTAAAAGGGGTATTAGAACTGTGTCTAGGAATGGTAAGACCCTCATCAAAAGTGTTAAGAAGCATGGTCTTTATCATATCATTGGAAATCCTGTGCTGCATGGTATGTCTTTATCTACTGAGTCTTCTGTTGCATCCATATTGAACATGAATGATACTCTGATTCGGCATGCTAGACTTGGTCATATATGAAACAAAGGTTTACATTATTTGTTTAAGCAAGGACTCTTTGAAGGCAAACCCTCTGATTTGAAAAAATGTGAATGTTGTATTTTTGGTAAACATGCAAAAGAATGTTTAAAAAAAATAAGATTTTGTTGCTAAAAGGCCTTTAGATTATGTGCATGCAGACCTATGGGGACCTGCCCAGGTTGATACTATTGGGGGGAAGAAGTATTTCCTCTCACTGATAGATCACCATTCCAAGAAGGTTTGGGTGCACCTTCTAAAGGCAAAAAGTGACACATTTGACACTTTCAAAGTTTGGAAAAACAAAACAGAGGTTCAAACTGGTTGCAAATTAAGACGTCTTAGAATAGATAATGGACTTGAGTTCTGTAACAAGTTGTTTGATGATTTCTGCAATGATCATGGTATTATAAGGCATCTTACTGTTCGAGGCACCCCCGAACAGAATGGAACTACAGAGAGAATGAACAAGTCACTGCTTGAAAAAGCCAGGTGTATGCTCATTAGCTCTGGCATGAAGCCATCTTTGTGGGGGGGGGGGGGAGTTGTAACCACTGATGCTTATTTAATTTTATCAACAGATCACCCTCAACTGCAATTGGTTTCAACACCCCTTATGAGATGTGGTCTAGAACCAAGCTCAACATTTCCCACTTAAGGCCTTTTGGATGCACTATAGGGAAGTTACAACCAAGGTCTCTAAAGTGTGTCATGTTGGGGTATCCTAAGGGTGTGAAAGGTTATAAATTACATGTGATCCAACCTGGAGGTTACAAGGTAATTGCCAGCAAAGATGTCAAATTCATTGAAACTGAGTTTTATTTTAAGAATGTGCATTTTTGTGTTTATTATGAACTAACCCCTGCATCTCAGTTTTATGTCCCCACCTCCCAAGGTGGAGCTTCTGACAATGAATTTGACACTGGTGTCCCACATGAGTCATCTGACTCTACATTATGCAGTAGCAATGTTCAGAATTTTGAGCATCATAGCTCAAACCCAATTACTGAAGATGTGCCTCACCAATCAGGTGGGGGGAGGGGGGGGGGGGGGTAGGCTCATCTACCTCTACCTCTATTCAAATTTCCTCTTCTTCTAACCATTCTTCCTATTCTGATGATGATGAATTTGTTAATCCTCTTGCTGATATTGATGATGCTTTGTCTGAGGCTTCTATTGAAACTGATCACGAGCATCATAATTTTGATGAATTTCCTGACTTGACCAATTATTAGTTAACAAAAGATAGATCATCTAGGGCTAGAATGCCAAATAGGAAATATTTTGATAATGAGGTTGATTTAGCTTTTGTTGTTGCTGAGGTTGTTGATGGTTATACCCCTGATTTGTTTGAGCATGCTGTGAAATGTGTTAATTCTTATAAATGGTTGCTTGCTATGAAAGAGGAAATAAACTTCATGATAACCAACAAGACTTGTATACTTGTTCTTAAACCAAACAAGGCTGGGTTGATTGGTTGTAAATGGGTTTATAAGCTCAAGAATAGTGTGGAGCCGGGTGGCCAACCTAGCGACAAGGAAAGGTTGGTAACCAAGGGCTTGACCCATAAACCTGTGATTGATTACAATGATATATTTTCTCTTGTCGTTAAGTATAAAACTATGAGATTATTGCTTGTTGCTGTTGTTTATGATTATGAGATTGAACAAATGGATGTTAAAACTGCCTTCTTTCATGGTGATTTAGATGAACAAATCTATATGAGATAACCTAAAAGATTTGAGGACAAATCTAAACCTGATCATGTTTGCTTGCGTAAAAAATCTTTGTATGGTTTAAAGCAGTCCCCTAGGCAGTGGAACAAGAAATTTGATAACTGCATGATCAAACTTGGGTTTAAAATCAGCAGCTATGATCCTTTTTTATACTTGCTTGGTGCTAAGTTTGTGTCTCCCTTGCATGTCTTGCTTTATGTTGATGATATCCTCATTATATGCAAGTCTAAGGCAAAGATATCTGATGTTAAGGCTTCACTTAGGAAAAATTTTGACATGAAAGATCTGGGCCCTGCCCAAAAAATTCTTGGTATAAAGATTTCCAAAGATAGAGAAAAACATCAAATATTCTTATCACAAAAGGACTACTTGATGAAAGTCCTTGAGAGGTTCAATTTCTCAAAGGTCAAGCCTGCTCCCATACCTTTAGGAGGGCACCTTGATCTCACAAGATCTGAGGTGCCACTAAGGAAGGAGGAGGAAGACTACATGAGAAATGTACCCTAAGGAGGTGGAAAGGAAACCTCGTAAGGTTGTGTTGCACATGGACAGTCAGAGTGCACTTTACCTATGCAAGGATCCTGTCTATCATGAGAGGACCAAGCACATTAACGTTAGATACCATTTCATTCATGTTTTCGTAGCGAAAAATCTTCTTCTTGTCAAAAAGATTGATGGAAAGATCAACCTTGCTGATTTTGGTACTAAGATTGTGACCACTCACCACTGATAAGTTTATCTTTTGCATGAAGTTTCTGCACTTGATGAGTGTCAACTGATGCAGAGAAAAATTATATCTAGCTGATGATAGAAAATGAGTAAATCTAGTTCACATTTCAACAAGGCAGTTTTACGATGTGTGTAAACATAGAATTAGGAGGGCAATTGTTAGGCTCATCTCATTATAGCCTATATAATTCTACGTGTGTTTGTCTTTGTGTGTGATAAGGGGTGAGCTCCTGATTGTATTGCACTTGGGCCTTAAGGTCAAATGTGATCTCAGGCCGGCCTGTTTACTAGCCCAACTCACTGTACTCGGATTTCTTACCTTTGAGCTTACTACGACGTTGTACAACATGGCTCGGGTTTAAGAGGGTTTGCAAACCCTAAACGCCGATAAGAGAGAGAAATCTGAGAGCTTTCCCATGGCATTCCTCCCTTGTCTCTTGAGCTCTGCTAGGGTTCCGGTTCCCTTGTGCTCTTGAGCGTAGGTTGAGCTCCCTTCACATCCAAACACCTTGAGTTCGAGAGCTAGCTAGTGAGATTTGAAGCTCGATTGTCCTTTAGTTCTATCCTTGGTGACTGATGTCCTAGTTGAGGTTAATTGTTCTTTTCATTTCTCCACTTGTTTGTGTTTTGAATCGGTTGTAAATTAACTTGCTTTGAAACATTTAATACAAATTTGTCTTTCGTTTTGGTGTTGAAACTCTCTCTTCAATCCGCGTTTCAATATTTATTTAGGGTCAAATTTGTTCTAGTGGAGATAAGGATTGCTTCTGAAAGTTTCTCCTGCATCTGATTCTTCTTCATCTTATGCCCTTCATCTGGATTCCTTTCAAGATTAGTAAACTTTACCTGTACAATTATATATATTGATGGGCCATCAATATTTTTCAATCTATCATTCCAATCCAATTCAACACAAGAATCAGAATATAAAACCAACTTCATCAAAAGAAAAGAAGAACAAATTACTCTTCCAAGTGTTGATTATGCGTTCGATTTCTCAAAAGTGACTTGTCCGAACACACTACTCGTACATGATTCGTCGTATAACTAATTACAAGTAACAACTTATTCAGTTCAGCCTTACACATTACCGTATATATCATCCTATTCACCATACCGGCAAGATTCAGGATTCAGGAGTACCATTTTCGCCTGCCTAGTAAGTCGAAACCCGGTTTAGACAACAAGCTGAAGGTAATTACATATATGTAAGATTACTGCGCGCTTAGGCCTTAATTACACATCTTTAAGTTCCTGCGCTTCCACTCTATGAATCCAGCTGCAGCAGCGTCCACGCATTGCTCCTCCCCAAGATCACCTTCCTGCTTGTTATCAGCTCGACCGCTCTCCTTTATGCGTCCTTCAAGCCTTGCCTTATCATGAGCACTCGGGCTCAACCTGCCAGTGTCATAATAGTTCACCGACTCAACCGTCTTAGGGTAAGCAATGGGATGAGCGACAACGACATGGTGCTGAAACGGGGCTGGTGCTTGGCTTTTATTTCCTACGACCACAGCTTGGGGCTGAGGGGAACGACGAGGACTCGAGCTCAACCTGCCAGTGTCGTGATAGTTCACTGACTCAACCGGTGTCTTAGGGTATGCATTCGGATGGGCGGCGACATGAGTTTGGATTCCAACGTCAGGGTTGGCATCTCCAAAACATGGCTTGTTGTTGAGGAGTTTGTAGACGCTGGGATAGCGATCCCGATCCCCCAACCTCTTCTCCCTCGACGGGGATGCTTCGTAGGTGTAAACACGGATCATGGCCTGACGGGCGAGATCCTCTTGGCCTGCGAAGTAGCTGTATTGAAGAGCCATTGCTCACTCCTCTCTCTTTGGAGATCAAAGAGCTCTTGTGCAGTTGAAGAGCTGTTTGGCCAAACAAGGCTTTCTTATAGGGTTGAACTGATTGCCGTCTCCACCCAATTTGCTGGGCAGATCGAATCGGATTGGAATCTGATTCCATTTCAGGTATGGTGTTTTCAAATCACATTAAGATCCATCGAATAAAATGTAAAGTATTGAGAGGAATTGTTCCTTTCTACCAAAGGAAAAAACAAAAAAGAGGAATTGTTCCTAAATGAGTTATGTTTAGCATAGATCAAACAACGTACATTTGGCCAAACCAAATAATTCTCGATCATCATTCTGTGAGTGTTTGGAGAACTGAGTCCTTGCGGATCTCAGAGGCCTACTCCTGTATATATATCAATAGGTGAAAACCCTGAGGGTACAATGGTAATTGTACACGTATAAATAATATAATGCTAACATCCTCCCTCAGTCGCAACTAGAGGTGAGCGAATAGCAAGACTGGAACGAAAAGAAGTAAAAAGAGGAGTAGGTAAGCCTTTTGTGAAAATGTCCGCATACTTGATGTGCGGAAGGGACATGAAGAACTCGGACCTGGCCTAGGGCGACATTCTCTCTGATGAAATGAATGTCAATTTCGATATGCTTCGTCCGCTGGTGCTGAACTGGGTTCGACGACAGATAAACAACAGATACATTGTCGCAGTAGACAAGTGTAGCCGATCAAAGGGGAACCCGGAGTTCGCAGAGAACGTTGCGGAGCCAGCAGGTCTCAGTGACGGCGTTGGCAACACCACGATACTCAGCCTCGGCACTCGAGCGGGAGATGGTCGCCTGACGCTTGGAGGACCACGATACCAGATTGTCGCCCAGGTACACAGCGAAACCAGATGTGGAGCGCCGAGTTTCAGGACAACCCGCCCAGTCAGCGTTAGAATAGGCGGTGAGGGAGTCAAACCTGCCGCGAGCGAGATGTAAACCCATGTCAGAGGTGCCCTTGATGTACCGGATTATCCTCTTGAGCGCCTGAAGATGGTGCTCGCGGGGATCATGCATGTATAAGCAGATATGCTGTACGGCGAAGGCAATGTCCGGTCTGGTGAATGTCAAATACTGGAGAGCACCGGCCAGACTGCGGTAGGCTGTAGGATCCTCAACCTTAGGACTGGAGGCAACGTCGAGCTTGGATTTGCAGTCGACAGGGGTGGTGGCGGGTTTGCAAGACGTCATGCCGACTTTGTCGACGATCTCAAGAGCGTACTTCTGCTGATGAAGGAACAGGGTAGTAGGAGTACGTGACACAGAGACCCCAAGGAAGTAGCTCAGGGAACCGAGATCAGTCATGGCAACTCTGATCGCAGCAGGGCCATCAGCCTAGACAGGAGCGATGTAGAGGAAGCGGTGAGCACGATGTCATCAACGTACAGGAGAAGATAGGCAGTGTCAGACCCTGAGTGGAACACAAAAAGGGAGTGATCAGACTGGCTGCCTTGAAATCCAATGCTAATGAGGTACTTGGCGAACCGCTGATACCAGGCGCGAGGCGCCTGTTTCAACCCATTGAGAGACTTCCGGAGAAGGCAAACATGAGAAGGGCGGGTGCGATCATAGAAGCGTGGTCTCCTGAAGGTTGCCGTGAAGGAAGGCATTCTTGACGTCAAGTTGATGAATGGGCCAATCCTTAGTAAGGGCGATGCTCATAACTGTGCGGATGGTAGCCGGTTTGACGACCGGGCTGCCAGGGGGGGGTACCCGCCGCATGTGTTGCGGCGCCCGCCGCCAATCGATTTGGGCGGGGGTTTTGGGCGGGGGGTTGGTTCCGGAAGATGCTTGTTGAAAGAGATGGCGTAGGAGGGGTGGGAATTCGTCAAAATTGGGTGGTGTGGGTGGGTTGGGGACAGCATGGGTGGGTGGTAAGGCGAAGGGGAAGGTCTGTTTGTCGAAAATCACATGGCGCGAAGTGACAAACCGATTGGTATCCAAGCGAAGACAACGGTAGCCTCGATGGTGTAGGGAGATGTCCAAGAAGACACATTTAGTGGATCGTGGGGATAGCTTGTGAGGGGCGGTGGCACTCATGCTAGAAAAACAGAGACATCCAAACACTCTAATGTGATCGTAAGAGGGGTAGCGCTTGTAGAGTGCCAAGGTTGGGATGGAGTTGCCAATGGATTTGGATGGAAGTATATTGTGGAGATAGGTGGCCATGTGGAGTGCCTCAACCCAAAAGTGGAGGGGAAGAGAGGCGTGATGTAGGAGGGTTCTAGTTTTGTCATTGAGGGTGCGGAGAATACGTTCCGCTTTGCCATTTTGTGGTGAGGTTTGGGGGCATGAGAAGCGGAGTGATATCCCATTTTGGTGACAAAAGGAGCGAACAAAATTGTTGTCAAACTCTCCTCCCATGTCGCACTGAATAGCCTTGATGGGCAAAGTGAATTGAGTGCGGACAAATGTGTGAAAATTGACAATGTGACTTTGTGTTTCCGATTTGTGACGGAGGGGAAAAACCCAAACAAAATTGGTGAAATCATCAAGGACAACCAAATAGTATCGAAAACCACTAGCACTTGAAATAGGAGATGTCCACAAATCACAATGCAAAAGATCAAAAGGTGCAAATGTACTGGAATGAGAAATGCTAAAAGGAAGACGCTTGCTCTTGGCGATTTCACAGGAAATGCAGACGCCAGAGGCTTTATTACAAGAAATTAAATGACTAGTGCGGAGACATTGAAGCACGTGGTCGCCAGAGTGGCCAAGACGAGCGTGCCACAAGTCAGAACGATGGGCGACGAAGGCGAGGGGGGCGGTGGGAGACTGTTTGCGAGCCTTGGTGATGGGGTAGAGGTCGCCAGAACTATTGCAGCGCATGATTGGGGTCCCCGTACGAAGATCCTTCACAAGAAAACCAAACGGGTCAAATTGGACAGCCACGTGATTATCGACGGTAAAATAACAAACAGAAATGAGGTTTTTAACAAGGTCAAGGGCAAGCAGGACTTTGTTGAGGCGAAGGGGTGGGGCATTGGGAAGTGTTGTGTGACCCGAACCGACAATTTTAAGAGAATCGCCGTTTCCGACATAAACAGACGGTAAAGTGCTCGAATTAAAAACAGTTTGTAGGTTACCTGGTGCGTTCGTCATGTGAGAGGAGGCCCCGGTATCCATGTACCAGTTTTCGTCCGGCTGCTGAAGTCCCATGGTGGAGAAAGCGGCGGAGAGGTTGGTGTGCATGGGGTGCGCTGGAGGCTGCTGTGAAGCGTACATCGCCGGGGATGGGGCCTGCTGCTGTGGCGGACGTTGCGGGAAGACCAAGCCTGGCGGGGGGTATCCCGCCCACGTCGGATAAGGGCAGGGCGGCGGAGCGGGGGACCATTGCTCCTGCGGGTACCATGGCCCTGGCGGCGGCCGCTGCATGTTGTTGCGGCCGCGGACGCGGCCGCTGCTGTTGCCGCCTCTATCGCGTCCTCTGCGCTGTTGGGGTTGTCTGGGTTGGGTGTGGGGAGGGGGGTCCGGGGCTATGAAATCCTTGGAGGAAACAAGGACATGGGAAGGGCCCTGGGGGCGTCCCTGACGGCTCTCCTCCCTGGAGAGCATGCTGCGAGCCACCATGAAGGTCGGAAGTGGCGATGTGTTGCTGATCATGCCACCGACGACATCAAATTTGGTGGAAAGGTCGTTGATAAGTTGAAGAACAAGGCGTTCTTCGCTAACCTTGTGCCCAACATCGCCTAGTTGATCAGCGATGGCTTTGATGGTGAGGCAGTAGTCAGAGGCGGTGGAGAAGCTTTCCTGACGGGTGTTGATGAACTTGCCCTCAAGATCCGCTGCCCTAGCAGATTGATTGTCATGGAAGAGGCCCTTTATGCGGAGCCAGACATCACGGGCGGTAGAGTTTGGTTGGGGGACGGTAATCAGGACATCCTCAGAGATGGTGACATAAATCCATCCAAGAACGATGGAGTCAAGGCGGTTCCAGAGGGGCTCAGGGACATCAGTCGAACGATCAGAGCCGTCGATGTGGGTGATGACGTCGTGAGCCTTATAGGCGGTTTGGAAGAGCTCCGCCCATGTGTGGTATTGGACCTTTTTAAGATCTAGGGTTAGGGGAATCTGATTTTTGATGTTGGTGGCGGATTGAGCGGAGTGAAAGGGGTTTTGTGGTGGTGGTGGAGGGTTATGGTTGGGTGGAATGGGGTTGGGGTTGATTGGGTTGATAATCTCGTCGGTAGACATCGAGAAGGGGTGGGAGATTGCGGTGGAAGGGAGAAAGGAGGAACAAGGGGGCGGCATCAGCGGCTCTAGGGAGCGGCGGCGGCAAGAGGGGGAGGCGGCGGCAGCAAGGGGCGGCGGCGGCGGCTGTTCTGGCGGCGGCGGCTAGGGCGTGGCTAGCGGCGGCGGCTAGGCATTGCGGCGGCGGCGGCTTGGGGCTGCGGCGGCGTAGTGGATCGTTAGGTGTGAAACAAAAATTAGGGTTTCACACAAAAGCTTGATACCATGTGAGTGTTTGGAGAACTGAGTCCTTGCGGATCTCAGAGGCCTACTCCCGTATATATATCAATGGGTGAAAACCCTGAGGGTACAATGGTAACTGTACATATATAAATAATATAATGCTAACACATTCAACACCACATTCTAATGCCCATCTCAAATCTCTAATTTTCTGAAGACAAATATATGAAGGGGCATTTGGTATTGATATACTGATATACGTATATAAGTTATGGGTATCGGTATCACGTACCCATGTCCTTATCTATGTTTGGTAAATTAGTATATCAAAATAAGGATATCAAAAGTGATATCTCCATATGGCATATACTCATTCACTCTATTTTGTCCTATCTCTCAGATTTGGGAGATATTAGATCTTTTTTTTTTTGTTGACGCTTCATCTCATTCCTCTCTTCACCTTCTCCCTTCTCCTCCATATGATGTCCTTTTTCTTCCATTCATGGCACCATTTGTGGCCAAGCCTTCAGATCCATCACAAACTTGGCCTTGCCCTTGCCCTTCTGGTTTTTGCCTTAGATGACATCTTTTTTGTTTTGCTGTTGCACCGGCGGTAGTGAAGGAGGAGAAGAATTTGGTGTTTCAAGCGGCTGAGGAGAAGCTTTGATATGTCCCAACCTCCCTCATTGACTGTAAAAGAAGAGGAGGAAGTCATGAGTGTCCGTTCTGACGGACCAATGACTAGAGCGAGAGCCAATGCGATCGTAAGAGCTACCGCATCCATTATCACTTGAGGCTTCGCTTCTAAACCAGAGCAACCACCACCATTGAGCTTATTAGTATCTGTCGCCGACACTTCGTGTGATGCGTCTTAGCCTCCGTCGGATACCTTTCCGACGTCGTTCACATAACTATTTATTATTAAGACTTATTTCTATTTTTAGCATTATTTATTAATAATGGTGTGGACTTACTTTACATAGTAAGTCCAGCCCGTTAGTTAATTAGGTCCATTATTTAATTAATTAGGGTTATTAGTATTTTCCTATAAATACTTTATTAAAGTTAATTTTCATCCTTACGTCAAATTTAGAGGAATCGAAGAGCGTTGAGTTGAAACTACCCCTTTTCCTTCCTGACGTCACAAACCTTATCTTTCAATTTGCTACTGTTTACTGCTGAATTCAACTGGATATTCAATAAAAGGTTCTCGCTGGAGTTGATTGAAGATCGAAATCTCATCCTCGTTTGGTAGCGGTTCACCTTGCTCCAATTACCATTGCCTATCCGCCTCCGCCCTCGCTATCTCACCCCCACCGCTTGTTGGAGGAAATGCTTGAATTTAAGGGAAGGTAAAAAGTTTTGTCCCACATTGGTTACTAGGGACATTAGGAGTTGATTTAAAAGGGGTACTTATTCCACCATTGTTTGAGTGATGGAATAGGGGTCTCACAGGCGCGCACCACCACCGCCGGTCCGGTCCGTGTTCGTGACACGTGCGGGGTCTGTTTTTAGTTCTCGTTTAATTAATTGGGCCAGATAAGTTACATAATATTTGTATAAGATTTCTGTGACTTATCGTTTTATTTCTCAAGTTTATCCATCTGTTTATAACTGTTCCGTGATTTTCTCCACGTTTGAAAGTGGTGCGTTTTCTGGTCCGAGATCCTCGCCTGCACTACCGAGGAGGAGCGTCCTCAGCCATGTCTCTAACCCTATCTTTGATTTAATTTCGATTCATAAATCTGCTAAACTGATATGGGATATGTTGGAGAAGAAGTATGGGGCTGACGATGCAGGGAAGAAAAAGTACGTCTGCGGGAAATTTATGCAGTTCAAAATGGTGGACGAAAAGCCAATCATGGAGCAAGTCCACGAGTACGAGAACCTAGTGGCTGATATCCTCTCTGAGGGTATGAAAATGTGTGAGGTGCTGCAGGCAAATTTTCTCATCAAAAAATTGCCTGAATCGTGGGTCGGCTACAGGAACCATCTCAAGCAGAAGAAGAAGGATCTGACTTTGGAGGAGCTTATCGGACACATGAAGATAGAGGAGGCAAACCACCTCAAAGACAAGCCCAAGCCTAAATCTGTTGATTCTGTGAAAGCCAATCAGGTTGAATCCTCTGTGAAAACTGACAGGTCCAAGCCAGGGAACAAAGCTGGTGGCTCTAAACCTAACATGAAGCCACGAAAGGGTCAAAAGTTCAAGAAGTCTGGCAACCAGCCAAACAAGCAACAGAAGCAGGGAGGGAGTGGAATTGGCTGCTATGTTTGTGGCAAGCCAGGCCACAAGGCTTGGCAGTGTCGCAATCGGGCTGATCTCCAGAACCAAGGACAGCAGCAGAACAACAAGCCCGCAACTCCAGCTCAGCAGCAAGCCAACATTGTCCAGGACAACAACCAGCTGATAGCCATGATCACCGAAGTCAACCATGTAGGTGGCCAGGTCGATTGGCTCCTGGACAGCGGAGCCACTCGCCACTTCTGCGCCAACAGGGACCTGTTTGCTGAATTTGAGGATGCTTCAGATGTCGACCAGGTCTACATGTGCAACTCGAGCATCTCTCGAGTGCTTGGCAAGGGGAAGGTTACACTCAAGCTCACCTCAGGGAAGTCTCTTACCCTAGTGAATGTGCTTTATGTTCCTTCTCTGCGCCGAAACTTGATTTCATGTGGTTTGCTTGAGTTAGCTGGAATTAAGCAAGTGACTGATGCTGGAAAAATGGTTTTAACCAAAAATGGAGAATTTGTAGGAAAGGCTTATAGGGCTGACTTTCTGTATGTGCTTGAAACCATGATTGAGAATAATGAGAATGCATCTACTTCTGCTTATATTGCTAAGTCTATTGATTTATGGCATGCTAGACTAGGACACGTGAATGCGAGATCTATATGTCAATTGCATGATATGGGTTTGATTCCTAGTCTATCCAAACGCGACCATAGCAAATGTGAAATATGTGTTGAGGCCAAATTTCATAAACAACCTTTTAAAACGGTGAATGAAAGGACAACTGAATTGCTGGAGGTAGTCCATTCTGATTTGGCTGATTTTAAGAACACTGAGAGTAGAGGTGGCAAGCGCTACTATATCACATTTGTGGATGACCATTCTAGATATTCTAAGGTATACTTGCTTAGGTCTAAAGATGAAGCAGAAAGCAGATTTTATGTGTATAAAACTGAAGTAGAAAACCAATTAAATCGCAAAATAAAAAGGCTTAGATCCGATAGAGGCGGTGAATATGTCACTAATTCTTTGAGAGAATTCTGTGAACAAAATGGTATTATTCATGAATTTACAACTCCCTATAGCCCACAACAAAATGGTATTGCTGAAAGGAAAAACAGAACTTTAAAGGAAATGATGAATGCTATGCTTTCTAGTTCTGGATTGCCTGATAATATGGGGGGGGGGGGGGAAGCTGTATTGTCCACAAATCATATTTTGAATAAGGTACCTCACAAGAAGCTTGACAAAACACCTTATGAACTTTGGAAAGGGTATCCGCCTAATCTGAAATTTCTGAAAGTGTGGGGCTGTCTAGCTAAGGTGGGGTTACCTTCGTTCAAAGTTGATACTATTGGATCTAAGACTTTTGATGCAATTATGATTGGTTATGCTGAAAATAATGCTGCATATCGTTTCATGTGCTTGAGTGATCGTACCTTGTGTGAATATCGTGATGCTGTTTTCTTTGAACATGTGTTTCCTTTAAAGAAATCTGCATTGCCTACTATTGATTCTTCATCTTATGATGCATCTTCATCCATGCCTAACATTGTTGTGCCTAATGCTCATGCTGATCATGATGAACCTAGAAAAGGCAAAAGGCGTAGGAAGGAAACTAGTTTTGGTCCTGATTTTGTGACTGCATTTGTAGTTGAACTTAATGATTTAAATGAACTAGATGAGACGTTCATTAGTATTCATATGATAGAAGATGATCCTAAGACCTATGATGAGGCAATAAGTTCATTAGATGCTAGTTTCTGGAAGGATGCTATTAATAGTGAGATAGAATCAATTATGTCTAATCACACTTGGGAACTAGTTGATATGCTTAGAGGAAACAGAGCCATTAGTTGTAAGTGGATCTTTAAGAAGAAGCTTAAGGTGGATGGCTCGGTGGATAGATATAAGGCAAGACTAGTCATTAGAGGATTCACTCAAAGATATGGCATTGATTTCTTTGACACATATTCTCCTGTTACAAAGATTGCTACCATTCGTGCATTATTTGCTCTAGCTTCTAGCTATAAATTGCTTGTACATCAAATGGATGTTAAAACAGCTTTTTTGAATGGTGATCTTAACGAGGAAATCTACATGGAACAGCCGCCAGGATGTGTGGTTCCAGGACAGGAGAACAAGGTGTGCAAACTGAAGAAGTCATTGTATGGGTTAAAGCAAGCGCCAAAGCAATCGTATGAAAAGTTTCATCAAACCATACTTAGCTTTGGATTTGAGGTAAACGGATCTGACGCTTGCGTTTATTCAAAATTGTTTGGTGCTGACTGTGTGATTATATGCCTATATGTGGATGATATGTTGCTTTTTGGTTCCCACATAAATGCTATAAATTCAACCAAACAATTTTTGTCCTCTCAGTTTGAAATGAAAGATATGGGTGAAGCTGATGTGATCCTAGGTGTTAAGGTAACTAGAAAAGAAAATGGCTTCATTCTATCACAACCTCATTATGTAGAGAAAATGTTGAAAAGGTTTGATAGTTTTGATGGTGTGCCAGTTAAAACTCCTTATGATGCTAATATGCAATTACAGAAAATTTTTGGGAATAGTGTTTCACAAAATGAGTATGCTAAGATAATAGGGAGTTTGATGTTTTTGATGAACTACACTCGACCTGATATTGCTTATGATGTAAGTAGACTCAGTAGATATACCCATAACCCTAGTAGTGATCATTGGACCGCACTTCACAGATTATTGAGATATCTGAAAGGTACAATGGATTGGGGGCTACATTATGTAGGGTACCCTCAAGCTTTGAAGGGTTACTGTGATGCAAACTGGGTTACTGATAATGATGAGGTTAGCTCCACTAGTGGTTATGTGTTTACATTATGTGGTGGTGCTATTTCGTGGAAATCATCAAAGCAAACTTGCATAGCTAGATCAACTATGGAATCTGAGTTCATAGCTTTAGATTTAGCTGGTCAAGAGGCTGAGTGGTTAAGAAGCCTACTGGCTTATTTACCTATGTGGGGGCGCAAAGCTCCATCTATTTCTCTACATTGTGACTCACAATATGCTATCTGTGTAGCCAATAACAATACATACAATGGCAAGAAGAGACACATCCGGATTTGACATGAAGCTGTGAGACAACTAATTGTGACTGGTGTGATCTGTCTGGAGTATGTGAAGTCTGAGAGAAATCTGGCTGATCCATTGACGAAAGGACTGACAATGAGGTTGGTTCTCGATTCGTCTAGGGGGATGGGACTCAACCCCATAAGATGAGAGACGCACCACATCTCATTCCCCAGGACAGGTGTATCGGAAGAAGGTTGAGTCATGTACTCTTAATGAGTCCATGGCCCAGAATTGGGTGGTCCTATTGAAAAGGACTTGATGGATTCACCAAAATATGTAGAGGTTGAGTGAAATGCTCTTAATGGTTCTATAGCCCTACAAGGGTGGTCCACCTACGAGAGTGTGAAGGGTTGGTCTCCTTCTATGAAAGACATGGGTAGTCTTTCTAGAGCACTCTTTAGCACCCAAGGTCAGAGATGACTACCAATTTGCAGGTATTATCGCGGAATCACTAAAGAACATGGAAGAGGTATGTGCTGCTGATGCCAGCTCTTGAATCAGAAGGTTCAAGACTCGTTCACCTATCTGATTTGAGAGTCTGCTCAGTTTCACTATGTGTTGGTTCAATCGCAAGACACCAGCATTTAAGTACTTTTTCCTAAATTTTGCTCAGGACACTGTTTATAAAGATTTATTATGAAAACCTCAGTTCCTCGCATTTGTGGGGGACTGTTGGAGGGAATGCTTGAATTTAAGGGAAGGTGAAAAGTTTTGTCCCACATTGGTTACTAGGGACATTAGGAGTTGATTTAAAAGGGGTACTTGTTCCACCATTGTTTGAGTGATGGAATAGGGGTCTCACACGCGCGCACCACCACCACCGCCGCCGGTCCGGTCCGTGACACGTGCGGGGTGGGGTGGGGTCTGTTTTTTGTTCTCGTTTAATTAATTGGGCCAGATAAGTTACAGAATATTTGTATAAGATTTCTGTGACTTATCGTTTTCTTTTTCCGATTTATTTCTTGAGTTTATCCATCTGTTTGTAACTGTTCCGTGATTTTCTCCACGTTTGAAAGTGGTGCGTTTTCTGGTCCGAGATCCTCGCCTGCACTACCGAGGAGGAGCGTCTCTTTTCGAGTTTAAAACCAGACGTCTCCCCTTCAGTTTGAACACACAGAAAAACCTTCTCTCTTTTCACCTTAGTTCTGAGCAAAGTCTTTGTGATTCCAAACCCTTGTTTCGAGTGCACGACTACGAGGGTGTGTTGTGTAACCTTGGGGGGCGAAGCCAATTGCCGACTTGCACCTACAGTCGGGGAAATTTCGCTTCTAAGGCAGTGGGTTCAGCATATACCACGTCACAACCTTCTGGTTTTTCTAGACGCTTGTTTTCGACGGTTTTCAACTTTGTTTTCCAATCGGCGGCTCTACATATTGCACCTACACCGCTGCCCCACCACAACAACTGTCGTCATGCGCGCTTTGAATCTAAGCATCGTACTGTTGTGTTTGATCTATAGCGTGACACATATATAAATAGGCCATTTTGCATAACTAGACCAAAAAAAAAAACTTTGCACAACTAGCCATGTCCCTTGTTTATTTGCTAGGGGTAGAAAGTGGTTAATTTTTGCAAATAAAAAAGGTAACCGGGAGAGGAAGTTGCAGGTGAAGGGGAGGGACATTGTAGCTGTCAGTGACATGTTTTGTCCCACATTGGTGTTTTGCAAATAAAAAAGGTAACCGGGAGAGAAAGTGTTTTGTCCCATCCTACCAATAGAATATCTCCGTCCTACCAATAGTGTACAACTGTCCTTTCATACCTGAAAAAGTGCAAGATATTTGTTCGATGACAGTGGCAGCGATGGGTATGTGATCTTGTACATATCCTTTGTAGCTGTTCCTTTTTCTTATAACAGAACTGCCCCAAGGTGACGGTTTCACGAGATCAGTTGCAGAGAGTTCGTAATTTATACTCTCTCTTTTTTATCAATTGCATAACTTGCAAATTAAGATTACAAATTCAAGCGTTATTTTGCTTCCTGCGAAATTATCACTTCTTGATGCCTAGACGATCATAAGAACCCATTGATTGTGTATTTTAGCTTCTTCAAGCGCTATTTTAGCTTTTGCATTTGTGGTTCATATAACTTCAGTCTCTGCCTGTGGAGCCTGCCTTCTCATTTTGCTTTTCTGGGATTCATGCGGAAGTAAATTTTTTTCGTAAAGTCGATTATATCGTACCATCAGTGTGCATTTATCCCACCATTAGTGTCAAGTTATACAGGAATTACTGGGTTTCCATTATGATCCTACCAATATCGTTTTTTTCTCCTACCATTAGTTTCCATCAATCCTACCATTCTGATCCTACCGATATCGTTGTTTTCTCATACCATTAGTTTTCATCTATCCTACCATTTTGTGTGCTTCTATCCTACCAATTTAAATAGCTTTCAAGGAAAATCAAGCTAGAAACCGTAGCAAATTATGTTCCACATTTTTCATAATAACAACCAAGGGTTGAGGGTTTCCAACCTACAACAGAAGATGAAGGAAACCTAAGTAACATTATATCCAAGGGTAGAGGCTCTAATTCAGTCGTTCTAGCATTGAATTAGATTGGATTCATGAATTTTGATTGATAGAAATTGGGTTGAGATTGAGATTTATGGATTGGTAATTGAGATTGAGATTATGGTCAATTCACGCCTCAATGATTACTAGTCTGGGATTTGTGGATTGGTCAATATTAATTCTACTTCTTTGCCAATAGTACAAATATATCTTACCATTAGTGTCAAGTTATACACTTAGGAATTTCGGTGATTACATTTTTATCATACCAATATCGTATATTTATCCTACCAGATTCACAAATTTGTCCTACCACTAGTTTATATATTTCCAACCAAGTTCATAATTTTATAAGTTCAGAGATATTCGTAATTCATAAATTTGTCGTACCGGATTCATAAATTTGTCCTGCCATTAGTGTATATATTTCCTACCATATTAAATCGTATAAGTCCATAGAGATATGAACACATACTCCGCATTAGCCTATGTGAGAGTCGAACTCACATATTTGTGTGTATACACAATGCTCTACCAATTGAGCTAATAGGTTATTTCCTACCATGTTCAATCGTACAAATCACTAAGCTTTAAGCTGATTGTTTATCAAATTTGTTTTGATCAGCTAACATTGTTTTATCTAAAGGTGATCAGCTAACATTGTACAAATCACAAGCACTTGTGAGCCACTGCTGGAGAAGTATTTCCTGGAAAAAAAATTCTGAATTTAGTCCCAAGAACTCGTGGCCATGCACAACCCAATGCCCATAAAGCAACCATAAAAATAACTAAACCTAGTCACATGGTCAAGCAGGGCTCTCCATAATCATATGAGTGCTTCTCTACAAATAAAACATCAAATTGTCTCCAAAAGTTAGCTATGCTAAATAATTGTTTACTTTGCTATACTTATTTCCACTTAAGAATAAAGAGATTCTTTGCATATACTACTAAGAATTTCCACTGACCTTATAGTTCAATATTGTAGCTGATTTAGAAACTTAATCATAGTAAACTGCATAAGTATACTTGAAAGGCAATAATACACTTAAGAATAAAGAGATTCAAAACTTTCACTTTTGATGGAATCATTAAGACAAACTAGTAGGAGGCTATTTATGAGGGACATGTACCTAACAATTTTTATCGCTGCCTCTAAAACACATAGGCCTTTATTTCCAATTAATCCAATCCCATTCTACCAACTGATCAAGCCTATCCTACCATCTGAAAAAACATATCCACTCCAAAATTAATAACCCTATCTTACCAACAAAACAAATATATCATGCCAACTAACCATAATTATCCTACTAAATTGATGCAGACACCAACAGCAAAGGCGGTACCGCCCTTAGCCCCATGATACATCACGAGTCTCGTAGCATACCAAGTAGTGAAGGACAACTCATTTGATATAATCAAGTAATCAACCATGTTCAAATTTCACCTCTCCCATCACAAAGTTTCATGATATGATTCACTTTCATTAGCCTCAAATCCCTTTAATTAGAAACCTATACATGAGTATATTCCCAATTTTGGAAGCCTTTCAACCAGCTACAAGCTAGAATATAAAAAAGAAGTGCTTAATGATGATTTATCAGCTTGGGGAAGACTGAGCAGTTAAAACTTGTATCAATCTATCATATTGCAACTCGAGCTGCTAAGCATTCTTATTCCAAGAAACAAAAAGATAGATGAAGAAAGGTAGAATGTTAAATCAGAAGGAAGTGAATGATTCACCTCCTCATCACACCAAAGCGCCAAGATCCTTTTCTTCTGTGCCAATGCTTCAGCAAACTCATCCCAAGTCTTCACCTTCTGGACACATGCATCTCTCTTCGTTCTTGTGACATCTAAGAGATTCTGTTGAATCTTATCTAGAATTTCCTTCACTTGGTCAACCAAATCGGCCATAGTTATATCTACCTTCTCAGAATTTTCACGACGAACAACTCGGACCTGAAATTGTACTACTAGAATATATTACAAAGCGTACGGCAGTTGGAGAAAATTTCATCACATAACCCCAGTTTCAAATCAAAGAAAACAGTTGATGGCATCATGAAGATTCAAGAGTTTAATCAATTGATTTGTGGAAGTTCTATCTGAGTCGCAGTGTGCAACAACAACATAGAAGAAACAGAGAAATAAGTAGATCAGACTAACCATTCAAATAAAAAAGAAATATTACTAAGAAATAAAAAGCAAACCTGCCAAATCCTTTGGTCCAATCTCAATCCTCAAAGGAACACCTTTCATTTCCCAGTTTAAGTACTTCCAACCAGGTGAATAGTTATCCCTAAGATCAACTTCTACTCGAAAGCCTTCTTCACTAAACTTTTCAACAGTAGCAGTACAAGCATAAAAAATTCCTTGTGTATCGGCATCTTTAAATTGGACAACTGCTACTTTTGGTGGTAGCACTAAGCCTTTGTCATCACCGTGAACCATCACCATCACCCCAATCTGCAAAAAAAGGGCAAAATATGAGAATTGAAACAGAAATGGTGCAGGTTCATTCCAAGATAGGCACTGAGAAATGGAATAATTGCAATTGAATTGTTTCCAAATGTGAGAATCGTATTAGAATGTAGTTCATCAAGAAATCATAGTTGAAATGAAGAGAAAATCAAGGATTGAATAATACTTGACTGTTCAGAAACAAGATGCCAGCACAAAACAAGAGCAACAAGAAACAATTCATATGCTAATCAATTGATTATGATGATGCTTAATGCACCCTCACTTTTTCCTCAAACCAACAGATGTGAGTAACTTCACTGGAAGCAGCTTACTGTTCGAGTACTGTATGCCCATGAATTCTACCAGACCATTGCCTTCTCTCCCTTGTCATCTTCAAAAGTTATTTCAAACATCTTGGCAAAATTTTGACCCCGAGTCGAACCAATCGTCGTCTTTCCACCTTTGATTCGCCCTTTGATTTTGGTTTGGCTTGAAAAGAGACATGGATCTTAGGATTTTGAGGAGTAGATCTAAAGATTTGACTAGATTGAGACTCGATTTGCGATTGTAGATGGGTTTGAGTACCTTGGTTTCGGGGTGGTGGCGGATCTGGAGATGTAGCGTTTAGGGTTCTTTCTTTCCACCCAACACTGCTGTTCTGGGTTGCTTCTTCGTGGCTGGTTGGGATCCTGCCGGTGGTTTTAGGCTGGTTTCTGGCAGCTTTCTGGCGGCTCCGCCATGGGTGGGTGACCAACTTTCTTCCTTGATTTGCAAGAGCAGAGGCAACCGTTTACAACAGGTCACCAACAGTGCCCAGATACCGGAAGTTTTATTTGCTTGGGATGGCCAGGCCATTTTGGGCCAATTTTTCACCCTTTTGATTATTTGTGCAAATAGGCCCATTTTTTGGCCTATTTTATGCAATTTCTTCTATATAAATATATATCATTATATATTAAATAGCCTATGAATTGGAGTGGATCCAAAGTTCCTCACGGCCACCGAGTTCAATTGAAATTCGAAATCAACGGAAGACTTTAAAATTGCAAGTCTCGGCCGCTGCTTTCCATGGGAGGGAGGCTCTTCAATTTGTTGGAGTTTGATTAGTGCAAGATTAAATCAATTGGCAT
Organism: Persicaria tinctoria; assembly: GCA_037127255.1. NCBI lineage: Eukaryota > Viridiplantae > Streptophyta > Magnoliopsida > Caryophyllales > Polygonaceae > Persicaria > Persicaria tinctoria. The sequence continues at coordinate 20,629,053 of JBANSL010000017.1, forward strand.
TTTGAAGTCACGTGGTAAAATCTCAACCGATTCGAGTCCTCTTCCATGACGTGAGGGTCGATCAATTTACCTTGAAACCGGACGATTGGGAGTTGTACTCGCTAAATCCAAGTCGAGTACGTATCAAGCTTCTTCTGGGCGGCGTTACTTTTGGAGACCGATGAAATTGGGCTTTTGAATGTAAACTTTGATATCTATTTGTGATATCTTAACCTACCAAACCGGATATCAGATATCAGATATCAAATTTGATACTCATATCTTTGATATCCATATCCAATTTCCATACTCATATCTTATATATGTATATAGATACCAAATGGACACTAAGAAAGCCGATGTAAACATAAATGCTTATTCGTGTTTACCCCCAAGTCACATAATTACCATACCATGTAAACATAAAAGATAATGTAGACTTCCTAATATCCTTGTTAATATAGATTGTTTTTGCTTCATGCCTGCCAGAGGTTAATCCCTTAGAAACTGTACCAGCAGGGTTAATCCCATAGAAACTGTACCATCGGGATATTTTAGAAGGCATTTCATGGAAGTCAGTGCTACTCTCCAAGTTCAGACATAAAACGACTTAAAATATCAGGTCGTGTCATATAATGTTATACATAACAAATCCCACAACAACGTCAAAGGGAATAACTTTCATGTTCTTAAACTCAGAGTCTATCTCAGCAGGTTTTAGTTTAGCTAAGTCAAGGCACCCTCCTAAGGGTATAGGAGAAACCGTGACCCCATTAATATTAAGCCTTTATAAGACCTTACTATAATCATATTGAGAAAGTCATAACCATTTCTTAGCTTTATTTCTTATGATGTTAAATTCCAAAATAGACTTGACCTAAGTCCTTCATGTCAAAATTTGCATTTAAAGGTTTCAAATTACCTCAGCAATAATATTATCTTTATATAAATATCAATAAAATGTCATCAACATATATATAGCAAAACATACAAACGAGACTGACCGCTAATACCTCGAAAATATATGCAGGCATCACGTTGACATTTCCTAAAACCTAATTTAATCAAGCAAGCATTAAATTTCAAGTTTCATTGTCTAGTTGACTACTTTAAACCGTATATAGATTTTTTGATCAAATACACATGATTAAGCCCGTTCTTTCCAACAAATCCCTTTGCTTGTCTCATATATATAGTCTCAAACAGATCACCGTGCAAGAAGGCGGTTTTTATACCCATTTGTTCTGATTCTAAATCATAAACCGGAGTGATAGCAAGCAACATTCTCATGGTTTTATATTTCACAACAGGAGTAAAGATTTCATTGTAATATTCACCTTCTCTTTAAGTGAAGCCTTTAGCAACAAGTCTAGCTTAATATCAGGTGGGTCGGTTTTATTGGCTCAATCTTTCAACTTATATATCCATTTACAGTCTATTAGTCTAGCATGCTTAGGTTTAGGCACAATAGTACAAGTCTTATTTGCATACATGGTATTGATTTCATCTTTCATAGCAGCCAATCATTGTTTAGCATGAGAACATTTAAAAACCTTCTCATAAATACTAGGGAAAGCTAAATCAACAACATTACTCATATTTCTTATTAGGTATCTTTTTCTAGGTTCCCTATCGCTACTCAATTGATAATTAGTTAGGGCATGTTGTTTAGAATTATTTGACAAATCAAATAGCACATGTTGTAGAGAGGAGATGGGATCAAGGGCTTAACCATCATTGTCCTCATGCCCATCATTGGCCCCAGACCTTACGTGATTCCCTTGAGGGTGCTCAATTGCTTCACCTGATTGTTGAGTTTGAACGTTTGTGTTCTTACTTCCATTTCACCATCTTGAGAACCATTACAAGATAGTACGTTATGCTTTCTCATTTTCATCTTCTTCCTTATCTAGGTCATCCACAAGCATATATATAGAACCGTGGTGTATGTTTGATTTCTTCCATATCTTGCTTTCCTACATGTTCATTCATGACAGTCAACTTATCTTTAAAATAAAACTCATACTCTTTAAAGATTATATCTCTACTAACAAAAGATTTATAGGCTCTAGGTTGTACAACTAGCAATTTGTATTCCTTCACTCCAATTGGGTACCCTAGCATCACACTTTTGGGACCTAGGATTTAGCTTTCCCATAAAGTGGTGTGCGTAAGCTATACATCCAAAAGGACTTAAGTGTGTGATCTTAGGCTTTTTACCAGTCCACATTTCATATGGAGTTTTAAAATTAATAGTTGAAGAGGGGCTTATATTTATCTGTTGGAAAAAAAATGATTTTTCCCACTTCGTGTGACTAAGATAGGAACGACTCATTTTTGTATAAAAGTAGAACTTGTATTATATAGTTGAAACCCTCTACAAATTACAACTCTAACTAACACTAACTCACTCTTACTATGGTAAACATGGATTGGCTTTTTGTTTGGATGATTCTTGGATGATGCAAACGAGAGCCATATTGCCTATTTCTACTAATTAAGGTCACGTTGGTGTCGATATTTTTCTACTACCCCTGACCTTTTCACCTTTCTAGGCTAACATTACCTAGAGAATTAGCCTCGAATCTCGTCTTCCACCGCCTATCTCAGCTCTGGCCGCCTATCCCGGCTCCGGTCGCCCTAACCCGGCTCCGGCCGTTTGCACCTCAGTGGCGTCGCCGTGCCTTGTTCATCCGCGAGTTTCCCTGATGAACAAGGCATGTTTATCCCCTAATCTGAAGACCCAATCTCCCTGGTTAATCTCCCATTCTAATTTCGGATCTGTTTTCCACAAATCCTTCATTTTTTCCCTCCCTCTTCTCTAATCCGACATTTTCTAGCTTATTTGAGCCCAAGCTTCACGTATTTCCACTCATTCAGACTTGGTGGCTTTATTCCGTTCATTGCGAGGCCAGATCTGAAAACTCCATGACTGTAGTGTCCTCCATCTCCTTCTGCAGTTCCCTAGCGCGGATTCACATCGTCGGCTCGCCGCCGAAATCGTCTCCAATATCCACCTATTCTGCTCCAATCCCCACATCATCTTGTTGTTCGGTTTTTTCGATCTCAATCCCTAGGCTATTCGGCCGTTTCTGCTAGGTCCATCTCTTATACCCCGAATCCGGCCTTCGTTCTTAATCTCGTCACCTCCATCTCCCTTTGGCCGCAACCAACACAATCCACCTCTTCATATCCCTGGTTCTCCGGCTTTGTATCTGCGTCGAAGACAGGTTCGCCTTCGCTTTCTTCCCCAATCCTAGATGTTGTCCTTTTGCAGGCCTCCGCCTCTCCTAGTCTCGCCTCCGCCTTCTCGCCGTCGTTGGTTGCCCTGATATTGATGGCCTGCTTGGCGTGCTAGGGTTTCTCCACGCCCTGCTGGCTCTGACATCTTATGCTTGGCGTGCAAGGTGATGTTTTCCCTTGCACGCTAAGTTTAGATCACATTAAAAAAAACGAACACGATTTTATATATGTGTAATTTACATATTTATTCTTGTTATACATATGTAAAATTTCTTATAACTCATATATATTTTTTCTCATATTTATTTATGTCTTTGAATATATATGCTACATAATTTGAGTAAACCCACCCAAAAGGGTATGATAAAAATTCCGTGAGGGTCTTGATATAATCCAGAAAGGGTTTTCTGGTGCGTTTGTTTGCAACGGTGGTTCTTGGCAGTGTTACCGATTGTTCTTGGTGTCCTAGTCTGAGTTGGGGCTTTGGCGTCCGATATCGGGTTTGGCTGGGGTCGATGCGGTGTGCATCGAGGCGACTCCGTGTTCCGGAAATTTCCTTAGAGGTTTGTCTTCATTGCCCATAGGGACTCCTGTTGTACCGCTGGCCAGCGGTGTCATCGCTTGGTGGCGCTTGCCTCCGAGTTTAGTCTATGTTGTCCTTGGCTTTTTTGGGTTAGTATTGTTGGTTCGATTGGGTCTGTTTGATTGCTATTTTTTGTACTGCACCATTTTCTTTATTTTGTATGTTTGATGGTTCGCCGTCTGTCGGCTTTGTCGGCCTTTCGAGGAGCCAGGTTTGTTTGGTCTTCGAATTATTACCTGATAAAAAATTCTTTTAAATGGGCCACAATTTCAGCCTAATTTTTTCTTAGTCCAAATTAAGAAGGGACCCAACAATTCTCCTCATTCCTGACTTAATCACGGGGCTGTCACGATACCGTATCCCTGATAACAATCTTCAAACTTCTTTGTCGGAATTACCTTGGTCATCATGTTAGACCAGTTCTTCTCTTTGTGCACCTTGTTAAGCTGTAAAAAGCTTCTCTTTGAAAATGTCTCGAATCCATTGATACTGGATATCAATGTGCTTTGAGTGAGAATGATAGGCCGAGTTCTTCTCTAGGTGAATAGCATTTTGATTCTCACACTGCAGGACATATTTGTCTTGCTCTGTTCTTAGCTCAAGTAAGAAACTCTTCATCCATAACATTTCCTTACAAGCTTTCGTGGTTTTGATGTAATTTTCTTCAGTGGTAGATAAGGAAACACTCTTTTATAACTTTGATTGCTAGGAAACAGCTCCCCTTGCAAAGGTAGTTAGATTGCTCGACGTTGTTTTCCTGAAATCATTGTTTTTGACCAATTCTGCATTTGCGTATCTTTCTAACACATGTTTCTCATTTCCAAAACATACTCACCTTTTAGAAGTACCCACTAGATACAGACGTTCCATTTCACTACAGCCTAGTTTTTCCTTCCCTAAATTGGCTAAAAAGCAACTTATGGTCCCAATCGCTTATGCGATATCAACCTCGTACATACCATCGCGTATATGAGACTACCTACTACGGATGAATATGGGGTACTCTTTATCTCTTGTTTCTCCTTCTCACTCGGAATTTTCTTTGAACTCGGTTTGAAGTGTCCAGCAAGTGGCGTATTGACCGACTTGGCCTTGTGCATGTTGAATTTCTCCTACCCCTTCTCGATGTATCTCTCTTGGGATATCAACAATAACTTCCTTGTTCTATCATGAGTGGTTGTCATCTCAAGGATTTTCCTTGTCGATCCCAGGTATTTCATGAAAAAAGAATTTGCTCAAGTCTTTCTTTAGAGCAACCATCTTTTTACGGTCATGCCCTACTATCAACATATCATCAACATATAGCAAAAGTATGAGAAAGTCACCCTCTTGCGTATCTCTTCATGAAGACATAATGGTCACTCATGGTTTTCTTTAAGTTGTGACCTGCCATCAAGGAGTTGAACTTCTTGTACCATTGTCTTTGTGCTTACTTAGGATGTAGATACTTTTTATTAGTCCGCACACTAGATTCTCCTTGCTTGGAACTTTGAATCCTTTAGAATGCTCTATGTATATATGCATTTCAAGGTAACCATGGAGGAATGATGTCTGGACATTGAGTTCTTTGATCTCCGGACAAGTCTAGAATTGCTGCTAGGCCAAGAAAAACTCGAATAGAAGACATCTTCACGCATGGAGAGAATATTTCTTCAAAGTCGATGTCTTTCTTTTGGTTGAGCGATTTCACGACTAATTGAGCCTTGTATTAGGGCTTCGAGTTGACGTCCTCGGTTTTTAGTGAATACACTCATTGGTTCTTCAAGGTTTGTTTCCCTTTTGGTAGCTCCACCAGCTCATAGGTGTTATTCTTATGTAAAGATTGCATCTTCTCATTCACGGCTCTTAGCCACTTGTCTGTGTGGCTATCTTCCATATCCTCCTTATAGCTCTAAGGCTCCCCTCATCCACGAGGATCACATACTCATCTGAGTTGAATTGATTAGAAGGTTATTTGTCTTTGGAGGACCGCCTCAGCTTAGGCTAACATGCTCTAGTTGAGAGCTGGATTGTGTTTTTGGCTCATTTGGGGTATTTTCTTGATCATTCTAATCTTGAGAATGATCCTCATTATCAGCTTTGTCATCTCTCTCGATCGGGGCTTCTCTTGAATCATCCCACTACACATTTGAAGGACTTTTCTCTTCCACCCTTTGGCTTGGCATCAACTTTGTTGATATTCAGAGGTCTTCTATCATCTAACCTTTGATATACACAACATCACGACGTCTAATAATCTTTCCGATGGTCAGATCCTAAAGTCAATATCCAAACTCATCTCCGAGTGAACCAAGATAGATGCACTCATTTGTCTTAGCATTAAGCTTGGCTCGCTTGTCCCATATGAATGTGAACGAACGCCCTGCAATCGAACACCTTCAAGTGATTGTAGGAGGCCTTCTTCTCTGATCAAGCTTCTTTTAGGATATCTTCATTTATAGGGACAAAAGATGTGAGATTGATGATGTTGACGATGATCATCAAAGCTTATCCCCATAACGACTTGGGTAGTTTGGCATGAGAGAGCATGCATCAGACTCTTTCTGTGAGAGTTTAGTTCATCCTCACAGCAATCTCATTCAACTGTGGTGTCTTAAGTGGTGTCTTCTCAAGCCTGATCCCATAGGAGTTACAATATGCTTCAAAGGGTCCTCGATACTCGCCACACATCAATGAAGGTCATAAAGTATAGTGCACATCCATTGGATTTTTCAGTCATTGAACACACATCTATATGTACAATGTCTAGGACATGCTTCATCCTTGTTGGTGGCGATGATCTCTGGAAAGCTACTCTATGTTCTTTACCAACTAAATAATTAGAGCATGGGTCAAGAGATTTACTTTTCAAGATAGGGAGGAGTTGTCTTCGAGCGAGGATTTGAATGCAATTCTCACCTATGTGTCCAAGTGTCTAGTGTCATATCTTCATGTCAGTGTGGAAACGTTCACCTCTCTTTTGCATACCTTTACTTCTGTTGAGTACAATGTACCTTCTTTTCTTCCTCGAGCCATGCTTAGGTTTCCTTTAGTCAGCTTCCATTTGCCACCACCATTTTGACTAAAGTAACCATCATTGTCTAGCCTTCCAATTAATTTGAGGTTACACCACATATTAGGAACTTGTCTTACATCTTTTAGGATAAGCTTGCATTTTGTGTTTGATGTGAAGATAATATATCTTCTTCCCAAGATCTAGATCCATCTCCATCATTTCCCATCGGAATGGTATCAAAGTCTCAACTTCGATAGGATGAGAAAAAGTTTTTATGTGGAGTAACATGAAAGGAGGTACCTGAATCGATAATCTAGGAGATATCATTATATTCAATATTTAGAATGTTACCTCCTTCAACAAGATATGAATCCTCGTCTTCATCAGCCATGGTGGTAGTACTCCTTTCTTCTCGTTTCCTCGTACGATTGATCCGGTCTAGCTTCACGTTTTCGACCTTCTCCCTGGTGAGTGACTTGGACCGCCCTTAAGACCGACCGGTCTTGATTTTTCTTCTGCCCACATACATCATTACTGCTATGATTGTCGAGGACATTCGCCTTAAAACGACTGATTATTCCTCTCTTCTTCCTCCTAGCTTTTTTTAATGAGAAGAATGTCATAGGCGGTATCCATGGTGAGCTTCCCGTTTGGTGCTAAGTTATTTAGAGTAAATACAAGAGTATCACAACTCGCTGGCAAAGGAGTGAGGAGTAGAATGTCTTGCATCTCATCCTCGATCTCCGTGTCAATCTTGCTCAGCTGATTGATAAACTTTTTGAAATTATTCAAGTGTCCAATCATATTTTAACCATACTTATACTCCATCTTCACCAACCATCTAGCTACAAGGGCTTTGTTATGAGCAGTTTTCTTTGAAATCATGGACTCAAGCTTTGCCCACAATTCAAAAGCATTTTGTTTAAGTAGATATATGCTGAAAGAGAGTTTTGTCGATGTACTTACGTATTATGGAGATCGCCTTCCGATTAAAGAGATCTCATTTATTATCGCTCTTTCCTTGTGGTTTGTCTTTGTTGAAGATGGATTCATACATGTCCTAGCAATAGAGAAGATCCTCCATCATCGGCTTCTGATAAGTGTAGTTGTCCGCCTCAAGCTTGAACATGTCACCATCTTAAGTGACGCTAACCTCCGGCCATCTTGATCCACATGACGCTAGCCTCCACTTGTATTATATAGTGGAAACATTCTACAAATTATAACTTTCACTATATAATTTTGTGGCTCACTCACACTAACTCACTCTTACTAGGATATACTTGGATTTTCTTTTTGTTTGGATGATGCAAATGAGAGCCACATTTCCTATTTATACTGATAACTCCCTCCCTTGATGAAAATCGGAATAAGTTTCAAAGGTTGATGTTTGTCTTGCAGAAGATCACCAAGGTGAAGGAACATAAATGGATCATTGATAGTGGATGCTCGAGGCATATGAGTGGAAAGAGTTCTCTCTTTCATGATCTAAATGAGCAATCCACAGGAACAATCACTCTTGGTGACAAAGGAAAATGTGACATTGTTGGTATTGGTAGTGTTGAAAGTGATTCCAACCATAGTATTAAAAATGTCTATCTTGTTAATGGTTTAAAGTATAATTTGCTTAGTGTCTCTCAATTATGTGATAGTGGAAACAATGTCAGATTTAACAAGAAAAGATGTCTAGTGTGCAGAGAAGATACAGGTGAAGTTATATTGACTGCATATCGTTACAACAATATATACGCTGTAAATGTTGATCAAGTGGGACAAGGAAGCTTAACCTGTCTAAAGGCTTTGATGGACGATCCAAAGCTCTGGCATAGGAGACTTGGTCATGTGAGTCCACATACACTACAGAAGCTTGTGTCCAAAGGGCTTGTAAGAGGGTTACCTGAGATGGACTTCAAAGGTATTGACATGTGCAATGCATGCACACGAGGTAAACAAACACGTAGCTCTTTCAAACCCAAAAAGGTTGTAAGTTCTTCTAGACCCCTTGAACTTTTACATATGGATTTATGTGGTCCTATGCGAGTCAAATCTCCCAACGGTAAAAAGTACATGCTATTCGGAGTGATCATGGTAGGGAGTTTGATCAACTTCAGTTCAATTTGTTTTGTGCTAAATATGGCATCTCCCATAACTTTTCTGCTCCTACGACACCTCAACAAAACGGGGTTGTGTAACGAAAGAACTGCACCTTATAGGATATGGCCAGGACTATGCTTTTAGAAAATGCATTACCTAAAACCTATTGGGCTGAAGCTGTTAACACAGATGACTATATTTTGAATCGTTGTCTTATTCGTTCCATCTTAAAGAAAACTCCTTATGAACTTTTCAAAGGCCGCAAACCACTTATATCTTATTTTAAACCCTTTGGATGTACTTGTTTTGTTCATAACAATGGAAAAGATAACCTTGGGAAATTTGATGCGCGTAGTGATGAAGGTATATTTCTTGGCTACTCCACAAGTAGCAAAGCTTATAGAATCTTCAATAAAAGGACCCAGTTAGTTGAAGAAAGTATACATGTTATATTTGATGAATGCAATGACGGTTCTTTGAGTGAAAGTGTTGCAGATATAGATCTTAACATCTATGCAGAAAACGAGGAAGGTGATGATGTTGCCACCAAGAACACAGAGAAGAGGAACATGCAGGAACAGATTCTCAACACTGAAGAATTGGCCCAAGGTGTTGAAGATTCGTCCAAAGCCCTTGGTGTCCAATCCAACAATGTTGAAGCATCAGAAACTACTGTAACTAAACCCAACAGGACCATGGAGTCAGATGTACCACAAGTCAATCCTACCGGTGTGACGAATCAAGGAGCTGAGACTAGCAAAAGGAAATTCAAATACTCCTCATCACACTCATTAAAGGATATCATTTCTGACCCTACCTCTAGTGTTCAAACTCGTTCTAAACTTAAAGATCTTTGTGCTTTTCACGCGTTTGTTTCTCTTATTGAACCAAAGAAGGTAGATGAGGCACTTCAAGAACCAGACTGGATCATTGCCATGCAAAGTGAGCTTAACGAATTTGAAAGGAACAAAGTTTGGACCTTGAAGCCTAGGCCAAAGCATCAATCAATCATTGGCACACGATGGGTATTTCGAAACAAGCTAGATGAGAATGGTAAAATCGTGAGGAACAAGGCAAGGCTTGTTGCTCAAGGTTACAATCAAGAGGAAGGTATTGACTACGAGGAGACCTTTGCTCCCGTAGCCAGGCTTGAAGTCATTCACATTTTATTAGCATTTGCATCTTTTATGAGTATAAAGTTATATCAAATGGATGTCAAGTGTGCTTTTCTTAATGGTTTCTTAGAGGAAGAAGTATATGTGGCTCAACCCCCAGGATTTGAAAGTTTGGAATTTCCCAATCATGTTTATAAACTTGACAAAGCGCTTTATGGTTTGAAACAAGCCCAAGAGCTTGGTATGAGCGCTTGTCAAAATATCTTTTAGAAAATGATTTTAAAAGGGGGTTGATCGACAATACTCTTTTTATCAAGACCAAAGGAAAGGACATTTTGGTTATTCAAATTTATGTAGATGATATATTATTTGGTGCTACTAACACATCTTTGTGCAAGGAATTTTCTGACATCATGTGCAGTGAATTCGAGATGAGCTTGATGGGTGAACTCAACTTCTTTTTGGGATTACAAGTTCACCAATCCAAGAAAGGGATCTTTGTCAACCAAAGCAAGTACACTAAGGATCTCTTGAAGAAGTTCAAAATGGATCAATCCAAAGCAGCCAAGACTCCCATGAGCTCAACATTATCTCTAGATCAAGATAAGACTGGGAAAAGTGTCAATCAAAAGAAGTATCGAGGAATGATTGGATCTTTATTATATTTCACGGCTAGTAGACCTGACATCATGTTTAGTGTTTGCATCTGTGCTAGGTTTCAAGCTGATCCTAAAGAATCTCACCTCATGGTTGTGAAGGGGATCTTTCGATATCTCAATGGCACTAAGGAGCTTGGACTATGGTACCCAAAGCAAAAGGATTTCACATTAATTGGATATTCTGATGCAGATTTTGCAGGCTATAAGGTGGATAGGAAGAGCACATCAGGATGTTGCCAATTCTTAGGAGCATCTTTGATCAGTTGGCACTCAAAGAAACAAAACTCAGTTGCTCTATCCACTGCAGAAGCCGAATACATTGCAGCTGGAGCCTGTTGCTCCCAAATCCTTTGGATAGCTCAACAAATGCGAGATCTTGGCATCAACCTCAAAGGCATTCTTATTAAATGTGAGAATACAAGTGCCATCTCCATTACTAAGAATCATGTTCAGCATTCAAGGACCAAACATATTGATGTGAGGCATCATTTCATTAGAGACCATGTTGAAAAAGGTGATGTGTCCATTTCATTTATTTCAACTGATTATCAATGGGCTGACATTTTTACTAAGCCTTTGGCAGAGGACAGGTTCACCTTCATTCGACGAGAGATTGGGATGCTTAACAAGGATGCACTTTCGTAGGGGGAGCTTTCCCTTTACGAAAAATAAAATCTACTTAGTGTCAAGACCTTTGAGAATCATGTCAAGGCTTGTGAACTAAATGGTAGATCACATATATCGGATCACATATATTTGGTTAATATCTTTCTACATATTTAATCAATTATATTTTTATCGAATTTCAAAATTGCCTATTTATGTTATATTCCGTTGAGATATGTTATTTTTGGAACAAAATATTTCGGTTATTCCCTCCTATTTTAATGGATTTATTTGAATTTTGAATTGGAAATATTTTCAAAATTGGCAATGATATTATTACCCTCACTTGGAACTCTAAACCCGTCCCATCACTCCATCATCATCTCTCTCTACTTAAACCAATTATGTACCCGATTTCCATCACACTCTCAGACTTATCCAAAACCTCTCCAACTTCTCCTTCTTCAACCTCTCAAGTTGTTCTAAAAACCCTAGCCGATTTCCTCCATGGCTCCCAAATCAAAGAAAGCTTCCACACCCAAAAGACTTGGCGCCACCCCCAAGGGACGTCAGGTCACTGCCACCTCTCCCACACCCAAACCCACTCATCAAGCCATTGTCCCTGCTATTGTCCAGAGCACCATCGTTGAGAGCACGACTACTGTTACCAAGGGCTCTAAAAAACGCTCTGCAAAGAAGCCCCTCAGTGCAAAACAAAAAGGGGAAAAGAAAGTCATCACTAAGGAGGTGGACGAGGAAGAGGAGGAAGATGATCTCGACGCCATTCTGGAAAGAGATGCTGCCAAGGAAGCCGAAGAGGAAGCCTTGAAGAAGAAGAAGGCCGAGGAGGAGGCCGAGCTTGCAAGGAAACTTGTCAAGGAGAAAGCTGAGAGGATTCGGAAGGAAGCCGAAGCCGAGGAGGTTCCATCTGAAGAGGAGCCTGAGGAAGAGGACGAAGAGCAAGACGAATCTGGAGAAGAGGAGGAAGCTGAGGGAGATGACGCGGGGTCCGGTGAGGACTCGGGGTCTGAGGATGACGAGGAAGAGGAGCCAGAACCTGTTGCCTCTCCTTCTCCTTCTCCTCCTCCCCCATCTTCAAAGAAGCGGAAAGTCCCAATTGTTGTCAAGCCTCCATCTCCCAATCGCACAAGGAAGGGCACCCTCAGAGGCTTTGAGGCGTCTGCCAAGAGAGCTGCTCCAACAATTGCTCGCAGGAAGAATGCCGATCCACCCGCCTACATCCAGGTAAACCAATCCTTACCCGCTTCTTGGTTTGAAAATGCTGAAACGGCTGGTAAGTGGGTAGATGAGTTTCAAACTCGTAGGATTTGTTGTTTTGATTTTTTGGATCTTGAGTTCTTTGAAGCTTTGAAGTTACCCTGCGTTGCTCTTCTCAAAAAATCCCCAACTGGATCCTTCTTAATCTTGAAACCGTCTACTATCCCCAGCTAACCCGCATGTTCTACATAAACCTAAAAGCCAAAGACGATGTTGACGGTTGGTCTTTGGAGTCCATTGTCAAAGGGGTTAGAATCTCTTTCAACTCCAATGACTTTGCTGATTTCCTTGGCCTACCTGAACCTTGTCCACCCTCTCCCGAGAACCCCACAAAAGAACAGTGTCTAGCCCTTCCTCGAGCCAAATATCTCCTACCCAAAGCATCCACCAGCACCTCAAAGCAGTTCACCCACTCATCCCTTACCCTAGAGGCAAAAATTATTTTCAACATCATTGTTCGATGCCTCTTACCCCGTCTTAACTCTGGCTCGCTCCTTACTGATAATGTCATGGTCCTACTTTACCGAATCCTAAATGACCTTTACCTTGATCTGGCCAACACTATCCTTGGATCCATGGCTCATGCTAAAAAAGCCAAAAAGGGCTCTCCCCTCCCTTTTGCCACCCTTTTGACCCATCTCTTCAAAGCTTCTGGAATTAATTTCAAAAATGAAGAACATCAGCGTCATAGGGGTTAGCTCGACTCCAAGAGCCTTGAAAAGATTGGCATCACTCGGTCTCCCCAAGGGACCTTGAGTCTTGTCACTCCTTCAAAAGCTCTTCCCACTGCCTCAGCTGTCGATGAACGCATGGACAACCTGGAGTTGGGCCTGGAGGAAGTTCGCCTGGATCTCAAGGAGCTGCACAAGGAAGTTATGACGGAGATGAGCGGGATAACCAAGTTGCTGCAAGGTCTGTGGACGAGGCTCACTGATGATGCTTCGGATGACGAAGCTTAACCCAATCCTATCCTATCCTATCCCATCCCTATCCCAAACTTGATACATTGCTGGTTTTTGGAAACTGTTTTAAAACTGTTGGTGACTGTTTTACCTCCTCCCTTTGTTGAAAGACAAAAAGGGGGAGATGATCTGTGGTTGTTTATACTTGAAAACCTTTTGTTGTGAAGGTCTTGGAAGACCTTGTTTTTTTATTTTTGGTTTTCGGTTGGATGACTTTTCATGCTTTAAAAATTTGATCCAACATTTGTCTAACCCATGCAGGTACTTAGTCCGATTTCACTTATATTATTTATGCTTGAATAAGTTGCAGGGATGCACATGTTTTATCTTTCATCAAGGGGAGAGATTGATAACTCCCTCCCTTGATGAAAATTGGAATAAGTTTCAAAGGCCTTGACAGTATGTCTGTGTCAAAGGTCTTGGAGCTTTAACAGTGTTAATGAAATACAAAACCTGTTCTATTTGTTATTATGTTCAAAATATTATTTAATATTATTATATACTTCCATTATATTATTAACTAACCTTTCAGGAAGTATTTTCGAATTATTTCCTTCCTTGTGATGCGTTTTGAGAAGATTCAAATCGGAAAGATTGTGGCCTTCGAAGTTTCCAAAGATAGAAGATTCAGCTCAAGTCATGATCTTGTCTAGCCGTTGGAGAAGATCCTTGGCGCCGATTTGTCTCAATATAAAGAGAAGGAAGATGAAGACAGAAGAGACACATTCATTGAACACGAGCTTTCATACACTCCAAGCCTTCAAGAGAAATCTGTCTTCGTGTGCTCTCTGCTTGTCCTAAGAGTCTGTTATTTCATTTCAAAGCATTTGAGAGTTACAGAGTGAGCTTATAGGATATATTCAGTTATAGTGTTATACTCGAGAGTTTGTAACTCGGGAAGTGAACACTAGGCGATTGATTCACTAAGTGTAAGAGGATTGTACTAGATAGCATAGAGAGGTGGGGCTCTTCTAGATTGGTCTAGGACTCCAAGGGAACGTGAGTTGACTAGATTGCAATTGTATAGGAGAGAGGCTTCTCGGGCAGCTACTAGGATCCTATGTCTTGTGAATCAATAAAAGTCGGTTGAATCCTAGGGTTGTGGAAGAACCCTAGGTGGGGACGTAGGCCAAGTTCGTGCTGAACCTCGTAAATAACTCATCGAGTCCTTTACTTTATTGCTTTACCTTATTTCCGCACTTGGTTCGAATTGTTTAACTTTGTGATTCAGGTTTTCAGAGAAAAGAGTAAGTCTAATCTCAAAGGGTTTTTGCACGAGCTTCAAAAGTCTTGAGACTATCTGCGAAAAACCGACATACTCTATTCAACCCCCCTTCTAGAGTATTTCTATATTACTTAGTTTTATATTATCGAACCTTCATATACTAAGGTCATGTCAGTGTAGATGTTTATCTACAACCACCGACCTTCTCACCTTTCTAGACTAACATTACCTAGAGAATTCTAGTCATCAAGTGTATAAATTTCTTTCATGATTTTCTAGACAAATTTGCACTCTTCTATTCTAGGATGTGGGCTAGCTTAGTTTAATCTTTAAATGAACCAAAATTCTAGCCCAATTTACTTAGCCCAAATCAAGGAGGAATACAACATTACGTATCAAATAGGAAGTCAAAACAATATCTTCTCCCCGTAACAGTTGTTTTAACCCTACAACTATCAAAATCCATCTTGTCTTTTCTAATAGTGTCTTGTTCATCCTTTCAACAATACAATTCTGATGACGGGCTCTAGACAATATTAGTTGTCTTTTAATATCGTGTTCATGACAAAAGGAATAAAGCAAGGAATCACAAAATTCAAGTCCATTATCAGTTTGCAAGCATTTTCATTTTAAACCAGTTTTATTTTCAACTTAAGCGTTCCAAACCTTAAATGCTCCAAAAGCTGCATCTTTTGTTTTAAGTAAATATATTCATAATTCCTTGAGTAGTTATCTATAAAGAAAATAAAGTATCCTTTCTCCCTTATAGTATCAACCATGATTGGGCCCCGAAGGTCAGAATGGACATATTCCAACTTATCTTTAGCAACATAAGATGAGTTTTTGAAGCTATTCTTTCTATGTTTTTCAAATATATAGTTTTCACATTTATTCAAGTCGGTTGTTTCTCAGTCAAAACATCAAGCATGTCTAACTCAAGTAATCCCTTATTCCTTATGTGTCCAAGTCTATTTTTTAGTGTCAACGGAACTCATAGACAAGTTATGAACGGGCACATTACACTCAGTAGAAGAAGCAATAGCGTGATAAAAACTACCTTTTCTAATGTATTTTACAACAACCTTGCCATCTTTCATCACACCCTTATTGTCATTCTTTGTATTTATGTCACAACTAGGCCTGTCAAAACACAACCCGGCCCGTACGCCCGGTAAATTTAGCGTCAAGACCCCGGGTTTTTTAAGTAGAGATTTTTTTTTACCCAAACCCGAATTACCCGGTAATTTTCCGGGTAAACCGGGTCCAGGTCGACCCGGTCGGGTCGGATGTATGTATATTTTTTAGTGCATCGTTCCCTTTAATCTGCAATACTCCCTCTGTGTGTTCGATCGGGTCTCACTTCTCGGTCAACTTCAACATCTTCAAGCGTGCCATTCAACCCTAAGTCCCTGCCTCCGTCGTCCTTCCGATCAGCCTCCATCACCGTTATCAATAGGCGATGTGCACCGTTGTCCATCAAAGAAAGACTCCTTCCACAACGGATGATTCATATCTATCTCTATCTTCATACTTGGGCAAAAACAAACTTCTATGCGATGAAACAAAGGAGAAACACTGAGAGTGGATCCCGACTGAAGATGGAGGCCACTGATAGAGAAGATGCCATACAAAGAACCCCACAATTGAGAGCGGAGGCGATCCGACAGTGAGCGCAAGTAAGTGTCTGAAATTTCTCCCCTTTTCTAACATTTAAGGTTTAGGTTGAAAATTGAACATTGATTCTATACTCAATTGGTTTTTTTTTTATCCGAATACTCAATTTGTTTCTAATGTGAATATGGGGGTTAGGGTTTATGTAGTTGTGAACTAGTTTGAGTTAAGGTTTATTTAGTTTGTAAATTTGCATTGTTTTGATTATGCTTTATAGCATGGGAGATAAGATAATATTCCAAATGCATTATATTTATTGTGAATATGTTCAATTTGTGCACTTATAAGAGTCAGCTACTGTTTCTGAATTCAATTCTATATATGTGAGAGTTTATTACTCCCTCTGTTAATTAAAACTTGTCGTTTATTATTCATGCACGTTTTTTTAGAATGATAAAAACTATATAAAATATTAACTTTTTTAAAAATTTGTTTTTATAAATTCATACTTAATAGTAACAAGTATGGAACTAATAAAAAAAATTAAAAATGTTAATATTTGATATAGTTTTTAACACCTCAAAAAGTGTGCGTGAATAGTAAAACGTCAACTTTTAATTAACGGAGGGAGTATAATTGAAAGTCATATTTATGATATTTAACTTATAAAAGTCAATCTTATAAGCAGTAACATTATAAAAGTCTTGTGCACTTATATATGAGATTATTATATAAGATTGCTCCCAGGTTTATTATATATGAATGCAAAACTGAATTTGTAGGGAGAGGAACTTTTGTATGCTGGTTATTTATGAATTCACTTATGTATGCTGGTTAATTTTGAATTCAATTTTGTATTCTGGTTAATCTTGAGTTCAGATATGTATTATGTATTTTCAACTCAGTCCTACCGTTGCTGAGACAATCAACTTACTTTCATGTTAGAATGTTAGAATTTAATGTTATGTACCAACCAAAAGACAATGAATTTGATGTTATGTAAACTGTAAATTGCCTTGTTGCAGGTTTTCAAGGCATCTCCCACTAAGTATGACTGTATGAGGTGGTGGAAGGTAAGTCTGCCTTGTAAAATGAAGGAGACAAACAAGGTGGACCGACGGAAGGAAGATGTCCACTTATAAATAATTTGTCTAGATATTTACTTAAATATGTAATTGTAATTTTTTGTAGTAAGTGTTTTATCATCTTCGAGTCAAACTCTTACTCTAGAAGATCACAGGAAGTTTGAAGGAAGTTGAGGATCTAATATTTGAAGGAAGTTTGATATTTGAAGTGATTTAGAAGATCACATGAAGGGTAGAAGATCAATAAGCATTATATTTGTCATTGTATGTATGTAACACCGGAAACTGTTAGAAAATTATTAGTAGTTGTGGGTACTTGTTTGTAGAGTATGGGGCATTTGATGTCTTATTTCTTAAGGTCAACATTTGTAAGAGGGTATGTAAATCCAAGGCCTGTTGGATTTTTTGTGTGGAGATCTGGCATGTAGATGATGTGATTCAGGCAATTTGTTTGATGTAAGACAATGAACATAGCCTTTTGATGTGTGTTTGGACTTTCCAATTAGTTCTCTTCTGTTCGGTGAATCATTGCCCTGGAAAAATTGTAAAATTGCTAGCACAGTTGTTCCATATGTCCTTTGCCCGAGTGAGTTCAGTTTTGTTGTGTATGGCGCTAAATTGATACTTTCAATTTTATAGTTGAGTACAAAAAATTTTAAAAATTTTATTGCAAAAAAGAAAAAATTGACCAACCCGAAATGACCCGAAAGCCGGTCAAACTCGGGTTTGAGTCAACCCGGAAATACCCGGGACCCGTAATACCCGAAGTGACCCGACCCGAATGACCCGTTTGACAGGTCTAGTCACAACCCATTTTATCAAGCAAACCTTCAGACATCAAACTTCTTTTTAATGAAGGTACCAACCTGACATTTTGGAGAACCCTTATCTTATTATCATGCATTTATAGTTGTACATTACCTATATCTTTTACGGAAAGAATAAGAATTTTTTTTGATACATGTGAGAACTTGGTGGTGGTTAACCACGATTATACCACCACCCAAGAGCGTTCCAAGACAAAGAGTCAGACTCCAAGACCATATGAGTTAGTCGATCAGCTGCTCAATCTGTTCGCCTCCCTGAAAATGTGAGAAACAAAACCCGTCTCGAACAAGCGGAGCAGAGGAAGAGCATTAACATAAGGATTTCAATCTCTCAAGGAGTTGGCCAAGTACCATTGATCGCTTTCACGATCGCGAGATAGTCTCCCTCCACCACAACTCTTCAGATCCCTAACCTCCGAGCATCCAACAACCCAAGTTGCAGATCAACTACCTCATCCTGGAGCGCAAACACCATCTCGCATCTTCTGGAATCGCACGCAATCACCCTACCATCATCATCTATGATAACAAAACCCATAGAGGCGGAACCAGATAAGGATTTGTCGCCATCAAAATTAAGTTTAACAATGTCATTTTCAGGTTTACACCATCTAATGATGTTCCCTTTTTAAGAGTTGTCGCTAGATTTGACTCTCATTGTCTTTCCGTCTTCTTCATCTGAGTCATCTTGTTTATTTTTATTTTTTAAGTTTTTCATGTGGTTATGGTACGAGTAGAGTGACCTCCTAATATAACTTCAACCCCATCAAATCATTGCAAAGAATTAAATCAATATTTATCAAGGGTAACATGCATAGTACAACCCATATCTATGATACAACCATCTAAATCACTAGCATATATCACTAACAATAAGCAATACGTGATCATAAGAAGCAGAAGTTTCAACCACAATGACTTAGGGAGAGATAAAAATCATACCCAGTGGCTTAAACTTTTTGTGTTACAAAATAAATATCAACCCATAAGCTAAAATTAAGGTAAACATGACTCCCACTTTCATGCAGTCTAACCAAAGCTTCTTATTTAATATAGACAATTTTCTTTAACTTTGGGTTAAACTAAAAGAGAACAAAAAGGTAAACTCGAGGTACCTCCCACATTAGTTCACCCTTTTGCTTAGTTGTGGTCGACTTTTTTTTATCACATTTGATATTGACTACCGCCATTCAATCCAAAATTAGCCTCTCACTACTCCCACCATAACGAAAAAAATGAATTTCAACCCCCCAAAAATAAACCCCTAACCTCATCCCCGAACAGTATCAAGAATGGATTTAAACCCAAAAAATTCTAACCAAACCAACAAAGTGGATGATGACAAGTTATGGAAACTCTATACACGAAACTACCAAATAGCAACCCCTTAAGAACGTTTGTAATCAACACTTGACACGTCGACATTTAAATAAACCCCCACTCCCCAAGTGTAACCAAATTTACCTCCCTAAAAATGTGGGACACAAAAGCCATCTCGAACGGGCCGAGCAGACGAAGAGCATTCGGCATAAGGATTTCAATCTCTCAAGGAATTGGCCAAGCACCATTGATCGCATTCACGATCGCGAGATAGTCTCCCTCCACTGCAATTCTTCAGATCCCTAACCTCCGAGCATCCAGCAACCCGAGCTGCAGACCAACTGCCTTAGCTTGGAGCGTAAACACCGTCGCGCTTCTCCTGACATCGCACGCAATCACCCTACCATCATCATCTATGATAACAAAACCCACAGTGGCGGAACCAGATAAAGATTGATAGCCATCAAAATTAAGTTTAAAGACGTCATTTTCAGGTTTACACCATCTAATGTTGTTCCTTTTTTTAGAGTTGTCTCTAGATTTAATTCTCATTGTCTTTCCGTCTTCTTCATCTGAGTCATCTTGTTTAGTTTTTTTTTTTAGTTTTTCATGTGGTTATGGTAAGAGTAGAGTGACCTCCTGATATAATCTCAACCCCATCAAATAATTACAAAGAATTAAATCAATATTTATGAAGGGTAACATGCATAGTACAACCCATATCTATGATACAACCCTCTGAATCACTAGCATATATCACTAACAATAAGCAATTCGTGATTATAACAAGCAGAAGTTTCAACCACAATGACTTAAGGAGAGATAAAAACCGTACCCAATGAGTTGTGTTACAAAATAGATATCAACCCATAATCTAAAATTAAGGTAAACATGACTCCCACTTTCATGCAGTCTAACCAAAGCTTCTTATTTAATATAAACGTTTTTCTTTAACTTAGGGTTAAGCTAAAAGAGAACAAAATTGTAAACTCCGAGGTACATCCCACATCAGTTCACCATTTTGCTTAGTTGTGGTCGACTTCTTTTTATCACATTTGATATTGACTACCGTCGTTCAATACAAAATTAGCCTCTCAATACTCCCACCACAAGGAAAGAAATGAATTTCAACCCCCCAAAAATCAACCCCTAACCTCATCCCCGAACAGTATCAAGAATGGATTTAACCCCGAAAAATACTAAACAAACCAAAAAAGTGGATGATGACAAGTTATAGAAACTCCATACACGAAACTACCAAGTAGAAACCCCTTAAGAACGTGTGTAATCAACACTCGAAACGTCGACGTTTAAATAAACCCCCACTCCCCAAGTGTAACCAAATTTCCCTCCCTGAAAATGTGGGACACAAAACCGTCTCGAACAAGCGGAGCAGACGAAGAGCATTCGGCATAAGGATTTCAATCTTTCAAGGAATTATCCAAGCACCATTGATCGCATTCACGATCGCGAGATAGTCTCCCTCCACCGCAATTCTTCAGATCCCTAACCTCCGAGCATCCATCAACCTGATGTCCATGTTTTATGCCATGTTTTTATACTTATTTCAGCTCATTATTCTATTATTTTGGGTTGGGAATATAGCGAATTTGTGTAGTTATGCTTAATATTGCCAGATATGGAGTCTACACAAGTTTGATGTGATTTTCAGGAGTTTAGAGCTAATTTTGAGAAGTTTGGACTCACTTTGGAGTTTAAAGGAAAGTCGTGAAAACATTGGAGAAGCTAAAGAAGAGCACGAGATGGTGCAGCTGGAGAAAACACAATTTTTCACCATTCTGAATCAAGTTCTGATGTCTTCATGAGAGTTGTAGCACTCGGAAAAAGCTTTCCAATGCATATTCATATGCGTCAATCGGACAAACGAGGACTCAGGAAAGTGCGTTTCAAGAACGAAGCAGAATGCTGAAAGCTGACGGGACTAGTCGGCGTCGACCACTTTGGTCAAAGTCGAGTACTTTCCAGGCAAAATCACACGTAGTAGAGCAGCTGATCACTCGAGTAGTACAAATCTAGTCGACGTCGGGTAAACTACTCGAAGTCGAGTACCCATGTCGAAGTCCAGAATGTAGCCGAACTCAAGTGGAATCCGAGGAGAAGAAGACCGTACTCGATGTCGAGTAACATGATCGACATCGAGTACTCCCAGTGAGCAATCCGAGACGAGATCGAGTGGAGTCTGAGCATTGTGGGTTACTTGCAAGACAAGATTCGAGATATTCTATCAAGAGACATGAAGATCTATCAAGAGAAGGAGGATTTATCCACTTTAGTCTTACTTTCCTTTAGGGATTTATTTGTTTTATTTCCAAATTTAATCATTAAGCTTTAGATAGATAGGATTATATATATAGATAGATAGATAGATAGATAGATAGATAGATAGATAGATAGTTACTTCCTAGAATAGCTATGATTGAAGCCCATAAATAAAGCCTTAAGCCTTAGGGGGCTGATTTTCATTAATTCAAGCAAAACCGTCTTCGGGCGCAAGGAGAGAGGAGAGAGAGAGGAGCCAAGTGGGAGGAGGAGGAAGAGATTGGAAGGTTTTGTAAGTTTTAGCTTTATTTTTAAAGTCAAAGTTATTTTCTTTTATTATGTTTTGTTTATAAATTCATTCTTCTAGGGTTGGGGTGATCCCAACATAGATATATGTGTTTAATTTATGGATTAATGATTAGATATGTCTTTATTATCTTCTATCCTATATGCATGATTTTTCTACGAGAGTAGTAGGTGATCCTTATTTGTGATATTGAAGCGAAAGAGATCTTATTATGAATTTGGATTAATTATGAAATTGGGATAGTAACAATTAGGGTTTATGCAAAAGCCTCTATATTCCTATTTGTTAATAACGAAAGTTATTTGATATAAAGCATGCATCTTTATGTGATTTATAATCTACAAATATGTTTATTGTTGCGGTGATCCCTAACCTTGGAAGTTTGCACTTTTATTATCTTTGCTTTCTTTATTTTCCACTTAAATTCTACACAGGTTACCCGACATCAACCACCATTCCCTCTCCATCCCTCGACATCGACCAACTCTTAGCCGGCATCAACATCAACCTTACACCTCTTCTTGCTATTCTAGAACCCCCAAACCAACTAAGCCTAGAACCGTTGACTTCTCTCCTGAGGACAAACCTGACTTCCCTATACTATAGCGGGGGTATTGACTACAAATTTATATGGTCGATAAACCCTCCCAACACAACCCGAGCAGCAGACCAACTGCCCCAACTTGGAGCGCAGACCATCCCACATCTTCTAGCATCGCACGCAATCACCCTACCATCATCATCTATGATAACAAAACACGTAGAGGCGGAACCATATAAAGATTTATAGCCATCAAAATTAAGTTTAAAGACGTCATTTTCAGGTTCACACCATCAAATGTTGTTCCTTTTTTTAGAGTTGTCTCTAGATTTGACTCTCATTGTCTTTTCTTCTTCTTCATCTGAGTCATCTTGTTTAGTTTTTTTTAGTTTTTCATGTGGTTATGGTAAGAGTAGAGTGGCCTCCTAATATAATTTCAACCCCATCAAATAATTGCAAAGAATTAAATCAATATTTATCAAGGGAAACATGCACAGTACAACCCATATCTATGATACAACCCTCTGAATCACTAGCATATATCACTAACAATAAGCAATTCGTGATCATAACAAGCAGAAGTTTCAACCACAATGACTTAAGGAGAGATCAAAATCGTACCCAATGACTTAAACTTTTTGTGTTACAAAATAGATATCAACCCATAAACTAAAATTTCCCACTATCATGCAGTCTAACCAAAGCTTCTTATTTAATATAAACAATTTTCTTTAACTTATGGTTAAGCTAAAAGAGAACAAAATTGTAAACTTGAGGTACATCCCACATCAGTTCACCATTTTGCTTAGTTGTGGTTGACTTCTTTTTATCATATTTGATATTGACTACCGCCGTTAAATTTAAAATTAGCCTCTCACTACTCCTTGAATTGGTAAATAAAGAGCGGTCATTCCGGGATTCAAACCGGGGACCTATAACTATTATCCACAAGTCCTTTCCGGTGAGCCATTCCGGAATGGTTAGCCTCTCACTACTCCCATCACAAGGAAAGAAATGTATTTCAACCCCCTAAAAATCAACCCCTATCCTCATACCCGAACAGTATCAAAAATCCTAATCAAACCAACAAAGTGGACGATGACAAGTTATGAAAACTTCATACACGAAACTACCAAGTAGCAACCCCTAAGAACGTGTGTAATCAACACTCGAAACGTCGACGTTTAAATAAACCCCCAATCTCCGAGTGTAACCAAATTTCCCTCGTTTTCCATGCTCGAGGTTAAAAGGCCCTTAACGCCCACATGACCCAACCCTTTTGGCTTTGACCGCTTCCCAACTCCCCCGCTGGATCAGAAGACGCTCCGCTCCCCCACGAACCCCCCCACTCGCTCCTGAGTCCTGCCCTTTCAATCCTTCAATTGCTGCCATTGATGTCCTTCGACCTCCTCTTTTCCTTCAATTACCCGCTAACTGCAAGGCTTCCGCGCCCTATTTGTCAATAAGGCCGGTTTTCTCATCTGGGTTTTACTCCATACTTGATATAAAGGTCAGTCCTCTTCCGGGTTCTTCCCAGTTCTTGCCTTCACCTGAATTGGGTTAATCTGCCACTTCTTCTCTGGGTGATTGTGTTTATGTTTCAGTTTAGTTGTTCTCTGAATTGGGGTTTTTTGTTTCGGCAGAATGGTAGGTAGGATTAGGGATTGCTCCTTTATCTGTCAAATGTAAATTATTTCTTTTGTTTTGTGCTTTAATTTGGATTTAGGTTTATCTGAAAAGGGGGGAAATCTGCCCAATTTATAGCCTAAGCAGCAATATATGGTGTCCCTAGCAAGAATTTAAAGAGGTGGAGGTGCTTCTTTATAATGTCAATGCCTTGCTTTAGTTAATCACTTAATTGTTACTTGTACATTTGAATTAAATAGGAATGGAACCCCCGGAGAATGGAGAAAGGAACTCAAAAGGGGGTGCTACTAGATCATGGGGCACCACAGTTTCTGGTCAATCA
Organism: Persicaria tinctoria; assembly: GCA_037127255.1. NCBI lineage: Eukaryota > Viridiplantae > Streptophyta > Magnoliopsida > Caryophyllales > Polygonaceae > Persicaria > Persicaria tinctoria. The sequence continues at coordinate 20,653,732 of JBANSL010000017.1, forward strand.
GTTTCAACTAGCGGGAGTGTTGGCTCGCCTTCCAGCAAGGGTGAAGTTGGCGTGTTGACACCTGCGGGCGATAGTACATTCACCAGGTTAAGCAATCTTGAGATTCAGGGTGATGATAGTGCTTCTCAACGGCCCTCTGTGTGAGTCTTCCCTCTTATGATGCGTGTAGAGTTCCTTTCTTATTTTATTGGTACTTCTTTTGATTTTGAGGCTCTATCTTGTCTGAATAGAACATGGAATGTTCTGGAGTTGATTGTTAAGCTGTAATACTCGTCTTAGTTCTTTACGCAATTGAATTCAGCTTTTAGTAGCTTCTAAATATTAACACGTTAGTGATCTTGGACTAGTGGCACAAAGAAGAAAAGAGTGCAGCGTGCAACCGGGGGTGATAAAAGTGGTCGAGGGCTTCGCCAGTTTAGTATGAAAGGTAATCACTAAATCTTTGTATGTCATCTAGAACCCTTATCAAGTTAAAGCATTGCTTGTATATTTTTTGTCAGTATGACAACATCTTTAGTGGATCTATCCCTTTTAACCTTTTCAATCGTTGGTACTTGCTTATCATTTGTTTATCTTTCTACATTGGTCTAGTATGTGAGAAGGTGCAATGCAAAGGAACGACCACATATAATGAGGTTGGTTGGTTTCCTCGACTCACATTAATTTACATATTATTTCTCCCTGATGTGGTGCAAAATTAACTCACAAATTCATAATAATGTTCTTGTCTTTCTTGCTATAGTTTTATATAACATACCTTAAGAGGCATACACCCTTATTGGGTAATCTTGCTATTGCATCCAACTTCTGGTCATTAATTCTGTATAACACAGCATTTTTCTTCGGAAAAAAGCTTTCTTCGATGTTTGGTATGCTTTTTATTATGGCTGCTATTGTTATAGGCATCATTTTTCATGGTAAAAGCTTCTTTGGTCATTTTCTTTGCATTTTAGTTTGGTGTAGAAGTTGTAGAACTGTAGAAACATGAAGAATTATGAAATTAAGAACTTTTAAGTATTCCATGGTTTAATAAACGCATAGTCGCCATACTATATGCAATGTTCTATTTATGTAGTTACATGGCATACTCTTCGAAAATAAATATTCCCTTGTTGCTTGCAGCCTCTTGTCCTGGGATAGTCACTTGCATTACATACGCTATTTGAAATATTATGCTCTAAACTACCGTTTTCAGGTTGCAGATGAACTAGTGGCCGAATTTGCAGATCCTAGCAATAGCCCTACATCGCCAGATCAGGCATGTTAAGTTATCCTTTAGAAGGCAAAATTAGAGATTGATATTATAATTATCTCTTTTTGATATTGAAGCAAATTCTGCCTCTTTCTGATAGACACAGTATGAGGAGAAGAATATAAGGCGTAGGGTGTATGATGCTCTGAATGTTCTAATGGCAATGGACATCATATCCAAAGATAAAAAGGAGATCCATTGGAAAGGTCTACCTCGCACTAGTGTAAATGACATTGAACAGTTGAAGGTACAGTTTCATCATTTGTAAATAATTGACATAGATATTGTTTTAGGAATTTATTGTATGCAAGGAAAAGATTCTACAAGCTGCTTACTGGTACAAATGATGATTGCAGGCGGAGCGGATAGGAGTGAGAAGTAGGATAGAGAAAAGAGCTGCTTACCTACAGGAGTTGGAGGAACAGGTAAAGTAAATGTTGACATTCCTTTTCCATGTTTTAGTGGATTCCTAGCTCACATATATCAAAGTTTGACATTCCTTTTTCCCTGATCTGTGGTTGAAGTTGATGGGATATGAACACATGATACAACGGAACCAAAAATTATGTTCCTCTGGTAATGCTCCTAGTGGTGGTGTGGCCTTGCCTTTTATGCTCGTTCAGGTGATACTGATTGTCTTTCATTTAATTGCTATTCAAAAGCATTCACAAACAACCTGAGAATGAGCAAACTAACTGTGGAAAAGCAGTGTAATGTGGTTACAATCTGTGAAATCTAGCATCTAGGCATAGGTGTAAATTTCAGGTACTGTAAATTAGCTCTTGCGTGAGCAGGAACTGTCTTGGAAGTTGTGAGTCAAGGTTGGTTATGTTGAATATCTATAACATGAAAGTTACTTGGCCTCTCGGCTTTACAAAACAAGGGCAATCTTCCTATCCCGTTCAGGCCTCTCCCTCTGTTAAGAAAATTGATGACCTGTGAACACTTCTTTGGTTGTTGCAGGAAGAAAAGAGAGTTCAGATTATCAGTTCTTTGCAACTTATAGAAGCCTTTTCCCTTTTGTGATGACTAAATCTAAATCTGATTTATTCTAAAATTTGAATGATAGACGAGGCCAAATGCAACTGTAGAGGTGGAGATATCAGAGGATATGCAGCTAGTTCATTTTGACTTCAACAGGTGAGTGGAAAGTTTGATCTTCTACATAATGTGACTCACTTATGATGTTATCTCATATCTAAATTGCATAAACCTACTATTCTTCAGGTAATTAGAATATTAGGGATAATTACATATAATCATCCTTGATTTATAGGACACTTTGCATAAAACCACCCAATGTAAGCAAAACTGCATATAACCACTCATATCCATACCGTGATAATTCAACATTCATACATATTTCAGTCTCATAAAAACGTTGAGAGTTGTGATGGAGTGAAATTGGGAATCTCTGAATATGCACAAGTACTGGACGTAGAGAGACACAAACTTAGAGAACAAAGGGCACCAAATGTAACCCTAGGCCAAATCCACCAAGGCAACAGCAAAGGGAACTCTCTCTTTCTCTCGCTGACCATTAAGGCTAAACGCCATTCACAAAATACCAAGCATAGCTGGATGAATCCACTCTCTTTGACTGAATGAATCCACTCTCTTCTACCCTAGCCTACATCTAGATAAAAACCTTCTAAGAACTAACCCACGTGTGTATCAAAATGTGTACGGTGTCCCAAATACTCTCACTTATCTGAAAACAAATGCTAATATGCTATTATACAGATAAATTAGGGCTAGGTGTTAAATTGCTAAGAAATTCTAAATGAACCATTAAATGATATTTTGTTTATAAAGGTTAGTTTGTGCAAATGGACCTTTTTTTTTTTTGTAATTTACCTGAATATGTGACTTGCCATTTAGAACAGGAGTCACTTTGCCTAATACAGGTTGATGATTCCTTTTGTTCAGAAGCGAAAGTTGTGACTATAAAAAAAGCAAAATGAAGAAAACAATTTTCATTTAACTAGAGAAAAAAAACATAGCCTTCTATGCATGACGACAATCCTATGCAATCAACACAGCTATGACGAAAATCTGACTCTGTTGATTCTTGCTGTAGCACACCCTTTGAGCTGCATGACGACAACTACGTCCTCAAGCAGATGATGTCTCGTGAAAGGCCACATGTTGCTGATGTTCCACAAAATTCCTCCAGGAACACTGGGTGTGTTAACCCATCCACTCCAATTGCTGGTCAATCTCGGGCTCAAATGCCTCAACCCTGGCAACCTGAACCAATGATCAGGCCACCCACATCTTCCCCTCCTGGAATACTCAAATCTCGACCTAAGGTATGAAAATTGTATGGGATTATAATGTACATTATTATGCCTAGTATCTTGAGATTCTGTTAGAATGTTGACACCATTATTGCTCAAACAATATGCAAATGGTTTGTTTACTACATGTTTTCCGTTGAAGATCTCTATTAGTTCATCTAAGATTCGAAGTTTGAAAGGCAGCTGGCCATTCATCCATTCGTTGGTTCTTTTGGATTCTTATTTGAAGGTGGTCTAGTGATAAGTTGTAAAACGTAACGATGTTTCATTCGTAGGGCTCTATCAAGCACTCTAGTTAAGGTAGTAAGTCCTTTTTATTGACTAATTTCACCTCAGGTATGATTCAGCTCTACCCTTATGGCCGTTGATGGTTTTGCCCCATCTCAAAATGCTGCATCTCTGTATGAGCTTAATTTGCAACTTTGGCACACGAGAAAACCCGCACCTTACATGCTTTCGAAATGGATTGAACGGTGAGGATCAAAGTAACAAAAGAGGCCAATACCAGTTAACAAAGGTCTCTTCCTAAATATGCACACATTGCATACACAACGTGCAACACGAACTCCTGTCTGAAACGATTGCTCGTAGTGAGTGGCTCATTGATGGATCATCGACAACCTCCTTAGGAAAAGGTTGAAGTTTGCGTCGCGATCTAGCATGCTAATCCTCACAAACATGGGGCTCACCCCAAATTGCCTCCCACTTCTCGTCAGGATCTTCTGTTTACGAAGAAAGCCTTCACAGTCCTCGACACCCCCCTCGCATTTCAACCATGCGAAAGCTACAACAAAGAAAGAAGATCATTCAAGAATGATGAGACTGTAAACATAATGACAAGTTCATTTCTCTTGACATGTTTGTTAGTTTTGTATTGAATCACCTGGCTGTGTCTTGAAACTTCTGTTCGAGTACTTGCAAAAGGCGGAGGGGAACTCCGGCAAACTAAACAGCCTGCTCGTCTTAACAGCCTCCCTTAGCTGCTTCCATCTTGCTGTCATAAGTTGGGAGTTGAACTCAAAGAAGTTATCTCCTCCGCCTTCAAATTTTCCGTCAGGCTTGGTGCTATCCGAGACAGCCTGCAAAATCCTTGCTGCTCGGAGCTGGGAGTCCATGGAAACGCCAATGCTGCTAAGCTCGATGAACTTGACCATTTTCTTCGCAACCTCCTTGTTCTTAACGAGCGCCCAACTATAATGTCAAGAAACAAACAAGCTTTACAAATTCTTCATGGTTTTTAACTTTTACATTGTCCTATTATAGTCCCTAAACTTATGGAAGCTGCTGTAAATTTCTCCCATTGATCAAATGTTTGCTGTTGGAGACTATATATATCATGAAACGACGTCTAACGGTGAATAGCATGACAAGGTAGGGGCTTACCCGATGCGCATCCCAGCATGGCCAGTGGTTTTGGAGACGGTGAATAGCATGATATCATGGTCCGCTAAGGAAGAGATCGGAGTGTACTGTGGCCAGTAGTAAGCAAAGTCATGAACTAGTAGGCCACCAGTTCGGTTCAGTACAGGCTGACGCATAAACCCATCAGGATTGTTTGGCGAAGTGACAAGCTCAATGTAGGGTTCATCTTTGTTGATGTTAGACACATCACCTGCCCATTTATAGAGCCCTGATTTCAGGTACTCAACAACTTGCTTGTAGAACTGCAAAGAATGTACCAAAATGCACCTTCTATCAATACTGAAAGCGTAAGCTTGGCATAAATCTGCACTGAAACGAAATGAACTCGTTTACACATGGACTATTTAGACCATTCATCACTGCTTTCAACATGTTTCAATGACGAGAAACGGATGTATATACGTAAATACAGTACACCATACTTCAAAACATACAATTCATGGACTCATAATCTTCATGTTTGAAGAGTGAACTCACCGAGTAATAAGGAGTAGCAGACACCACACTTATTGGCTCAGTAGCTTCAGATGGTGAGAGTGCATAAAGAGCAGCCTGGAACAGCTGCGTTGAGCCAGTCCCAACCACAATGTGACGACCATCGGTTACAGCATTCCCAACGATTCCATGCAATCTAACGATCTCTTTGGCCAACTCCGGCTCAAGGAACCAGCATAGGTTGCTGGGGTCCGAGAAATAGCTCATAGATTGCCATCCGGAGATCAATACCGAAGTCTTATGTCCTGCCTGCTGCCAATATTTCTCGTACATTGTCGGATCACCGCTGTAAGAAGGATCAAATGTTTCAATCTTCTTGTATAAGAAATAGGCATTTGGTGATGGTTCAAATTAATAGGATTTCAATGTATGTAAAACTGAATGCTTAAGTTTTTTTACTTGTCATTACTTTTGAGTTCATATACAACTATACAAGTGATCTACATAAAACTTTGCAGCTAAGAGAGTTTTTTTTTTTTAATTTTTTATTATCTTATAGTAGGGCTGTTATATGAACTGAACAGCTCGAGATCGATCCAGGTTCGGCTCGAAAAAAGCTCAACTTGAGCTCGTTCACTTACCTAAACAAGTCGAGCATGAACAGGATTTTACGCTCGGTTGAAAACTCGACTCGTTCAATTTAAGCTCGAATAGCTCGAATGAACCTCCGAGAAGTCAAACTTGATTAAAAAAGCTCGACTCGTTCAATTTAACTCGTTCAAGTTAATATGTTATAACCAGGTATAGCTGTTTAATGCTCGAAAAAAGCTCGGTTCGGGCTCATTCATTTTCTAAACAAGTCAAACTTGATTAAAAAAAATCTCATTTAAAAATTTGGCTCGGTTCGGCTCGAGCTCATTTAACAAATGAACTAAGCTTGGCTCAGCTTGTTTGGCTCGAATAATACCCGACTTGACAGGTTTGGCAAATGCAATTAGGTTAGGCTATTTTTTTCAAATATTATAATCTAGCATGCCACTACATTGTGAACAAAACCAAGGAGATGTTGACAAACACAAAGTAGTAAAGTATTATGGAAAAGAAAGAGCATAGCCTTGCGCTTTCACTTCGTATAAGATTTGTCTAATAAACGGAAAACAATTACTCGCAAATTTTAAAGATGTTTCATTTATTTGACAGCCAAACTTGAGGTTTCTAATCGAAGAGTCTCTTATCAACTCAGTCGGTTTGATCAAGGAATAAAAGCCATGCTAAAAAAGTTAAAAAGTTAAAAGGGGGTAATAAGGACAAGAGATAGGAGGGAGGAGATGAAACATGCTACATGATTGAAGTTTCTTTTTTAATGGACATATGGACCTACAAAATTTACAAGTGCAACAAAGACACACACATGTGGAGGATGGAGATGATCCTTTAATGGAGGTACGTACACTTCACAGTGTAAGGCGGCGGGACTAATTGACAACTGAGATATCAGATATGCTTTAGATCTCCATCAAATTATGTACAATAACAGCAACTAGGTGGGTGTGTGTCAACGAACCACATACACAAATGGGCAGTCAAGATCAATCAATCTGTACTACTTATACTTAAGTGCATGTACACCTGCACTAGTGCCTTTCACCAAATTAAAACCATTTTTCCTATACTTGTCAAAACAAGATGTGATCCAAAAAATCTGACCTGAACGTCTGGTAAATTAGGACTCAAAAATAATCTGAACCTAGACTTGGCAAAACTAGATCTAAACCCGAAAACCCGATCCGATCGACCGGAACCGATTGTCCTCAACATCGACCCAACCTGACCCATTTTGAACCCGAAATCCAAATAACCGATAACCGAAATCCCCCCAAAGCCGAATGAACCGAACCCGATTCAACTGAAACTCATTAAGACCCTAACCCATTATTATCAAAACCCGAAATGACCCGAACTTTAAGATACATTCTAGTAAATTTTTAAAAATTAATATTGAAATTATAATGAAAACCCGAGACAACCGAAACCCGAACCCGACCCAACCGAATGGCCAAATTATAAGACATTACCCGAAACCCGACTAACCAAACACAAACCCGATCCGACCCGTCCGATTGCCACCTCTATCTGAACTCGAATGATCTGAGAATTTTAGGGTTGAGACACACAAGCACCACATAGACTCCACACGGATTCATTATGTAATTGTGTTTGTTAATGTCACTCATAAAGCAAAGTAACGTGTATATATTTTATAATTATAGTAAGTTTAGAGCTCTTATTTATATAAATATGATATTTTGTATGCTTAAAATATTTGTATAATATTATTATAATAATATTTAATTATAATATTATATTATTATTATTTATATTAATTTAAAATTTTATATTATAATTTAATTTTGATAATATTTTTAATATTCTTAAAAAGTCTATAAAAAATTCAGGTTTTTTTTGACCTGTTGAGTCGACCTAGAACCTGGACAAACCTGGGTTCACTCAACCCTGACCTGATTGATCCAAATCCCGATCTACTTGAGACCCCAAATGACCCGAACTCGATCCTAATGAACTGATTGATAGATCTAATTTTTTCTTAAGAGGCAATTACCTTTATTTTATTTTTATTTATTCACTATTCCTTATTTGTACTTGTGAATGAATAGATGAGAAAACTTTAGGATTAAGTATTAGAGCATCCCAACGATCTCTTTAAAAAACTCTAAATTAGATAACAAAATAGCAAAATATCTGAAAAAATTTACACCACAATTCCAATAGCTTCTCTATTATACAGATTTTTACATTTATTATACACTATAATGAATGCATAAATTCATAATTTAATAAATAAAATTCCAATGACTTAATTAAATCAATGGGCAACAAACAACCAATGAACAAATAAGTAGACATTAAAATGGGTGAATGTATTTAATCTTTTACGATTTTTCGTTAAAAAACTCATATTTCCTATAAAATTGCTCTTTTTTTTATCTATTTTATAAGAGTGGTTGGGATGCTCTTAGAAACATATAAATTAATCATTTATGATCTTTCGATTATTTAAGATCTTTAAGTATACTTTCAAGTTTCAAGTACCAATTAAATTGTGAATTACCAATTAAATTGTGAATTCGAGTGTGTTTTGTTCAATTATACTCTCCTGCTGACAAAATTTTTTTTACTTATCATGCACATATTTTAAGGTGATAAAAACAATATAATTTTTTTTTATAAACTCATACTTATTAATAATGAGTATAATATATGCGCTCCATAGAACGGATCTATGATCCGTCCGTTACAAATTTTGAAAAAAATACACTGACGGATCCTATATCTGTCCGTTTTAAAAAAAGTTAAAAAATTACAAAGCTTACCTTTTAAAGTTGTTGTAGGTGCGCAACAACTTTTTTTTTTTAAAAGAACCTTTAAGTGAAAAAGGGTAAAATTGCAAACATTTTTTTTTTAGTTTACATAGGACGGATCTAAAAAAATTTACAACAGACGAATCATAGATTCGTCCTATTGAGTGCATATAGCACCTGTCATTGGTGCATATATCCACCCCATTTGAAAACACTCTACTCTACTAAAAGAAGTGCACGCAGAACAAAGGTGTTTAGGTGTGCAAGGGGAAACACCAACACCAACATGTTTAATGTATGTAATGTACACCATGGAAAGCCTCCAATCCCAAAAAGCCCCTACATCAGCGATTTTGGCGTTTTTGTCGAATACCCACAACACCTACAACCACACGATATATAGTAAATTAATAACTAGGAAAACTCAATTCGGGTAAGTAGTTAATTGGTCCTCTCCGGCATCCCACATCTTAAATGTTGAACCATGTTACGTGTTAGCACTTCACTTCCCTTATTTACTTTACCAGACACTACAAGCCCCACCCTACCCACACAATTAGGTTGACCCGTATTCTCCATTGGGTGTTGTTATCGCAAATCACATCTCGTAAATCAGCGTTCATGTAACATGGTCTACGTCTATAATTTCTAATTAACCATGCTTCTAATCGTCTTTAGAAAGACAATTAATCCATATACCATCCGACATTGTCCACGTCCATTACGACGTTAATTACTATATGTCATCAGTTAAACAATAAATCTTTTTAAAAATTAAAATTTTTACAAAATTTGAACCTTTTATTAATTTTTTTTTATAATTTATACTCCACTTATTAGTCCGTAATATTTTTTTATCATCCTTAAATAAATTAAGTTAATTAAATTTTTAACACAGAGAATATAGGTTAGCCAATACTTGAGCATATAAAGTTAAAGTGGGTTAAAGGGTTAATATATTTTAATACAATTTATTAACTTTTCATCAACCAAAACAAGTGTGGGTACATTTTAATTTAGAGAAAATTGTAGCCAATAATATACCACTTTGTCCTCCCCTTTGCAAAAATGTCTCTCCCCCATAAAAAAAATAGTTAAATGTCAAAAAGTACTTTTATTTGCAAAAATAACAAGTCACCCTTACCCATTATAGTGAGTTAAAATTTTTGGAGGGAGTTTGAAATTTTGGAGGTGGTTTAGGCGGGATTTATGTCAAAGCAAAGGAGGGAGAGGGAGGGAGAGAGATATCACAATATCTGAATATGAGAAGGAAGAAGGGGAAGTGGGGGCCTGAGGCTGACGGCGGCGGGGTGGAGGCCGACGGTCGTGGTGGCTCTTCCTCTTCTCTCTCTCTCTTTTTTTTGGATTTTGTGAAAGGGGAAATGGAAATGTGTGGAAGTCGGTCGGATTTGTCGAGATGGAGGGAGATTTGTGGATGAAGGGTGGTAGAGATGGATATATAGGGATCACTCCGGCCACGACAACTCTTTGCCTCACCGAACACCAAGGTGGAGCGGATGGTTGAACAGTGGAGGGTTGAACAGGGGTTAGTCTTATATTGGCTAAGAGATCGTAGTTAGTGGCTAGGGAAAAGTAGTTACTGGCTAGTAAGCGTAAATCGTAACCTTTTTTTTTTTGCGGGAGTTTGAAATTTTGGAGGTGTGTTTGGGTGGGATTTAAGACAAAGCAAATGAGGGAGAGTGAGGGAGAGAGATAGAGGGTTCACAACAGCCGAACAAGAGAAGGAAGAAGGGGAAGTGGAGGCCTGAGGCTGACGACGGCGGGGTGGAGGGCGGCGGTCGTGGTGGCTCTTCCTCTTTTTTTTTTTGGATTTTGTGAAAGGGAAAATGAAAATGTGTGGAGGTCGGTCGGATTTGTGGAGATGGAGGGAGATTTCTGGAGGAAGGGTGGTAGAGATGGATGGAGGGAGTTCACTCCGGCCACGACAGCTCTTTGCCTCGTCGGACACCAAGGTGAAGCGGAGGGTTGAACAAGGGTTAGTCTTATATTGGCTAAGAGATCGTAGTAAGTGGCTAGGCCACAGTAGTTACTGGCTAGGCAACAATTGTTACTGGCTAGTAAGCGTAAATCGTAAATTGAGATCAATATACGATGTAGACCCCCAACTTTCCTTCGAAATATTTTTTTTCATAAACATGTATAAAGTGGGTGTCTACATATAGATAAAATTAAATTAAGTTCAAAAATAAATTTATTTTTTAATTTTAACAAATAAAAATGGCCAAAAATTAGTTTAAAACAACTAAAGTAGGTCTCCCTCTCTCTCCCCCTTGGTTACCTTCAACCTGTTGGGAAGGTGCTCAAAAATTTTGCAAAAATGACATTTTGTCATTCCCATGCAAATAATCCACCTCATGGTTATTTTTGCAAAGTTGGGTATAAATTGGTATATTGGTGCAAATCTTCCTTTAATTTATTTGCTTATTTTTTTCACCGGTCAAAATGAAATAAATGAACTATTGAAATAATTTAGATGAATAAAGTATCTCTAGTCCGCATTTATAGTCTCTTCTATAGTCCGACTCTTTTTATTGGTTGAAAACAATTATAAAACTACTCTATTTATTAAGAAAAATATTTAAATAATTCAGCACATCAATCAAACGATATAGGCTATATTATGGACCATAATTACGGACTAGGTGATCTCAACCTTGGGACAAGTGGTTTACTATTCCCACATGCTTATTTAGAGCCTAAAAACACTGAAAAAATATCAATATTTTATTAAATTTTTTTTTAATAATTTCATGGCTTATTTAGAGCTTAAAAACTAAAAAAAATATCAATATTTTATTAAATTCTTTTTAATAATTTCACACATATTAGTAATAAATATGAAATAAAAAAATTAGTAAAAAAATTAATGTTTTAAATAATTTTTAGACTTCTAAATATGCGCTGGTGTAATGGTTGTAGACAGTCTTGTGGAGTTACACCCCATGGTTCGATGTTCGAATTCACATGCTTAGAAACATGAAGTCGGTTTTGAGTGTGAGAGACAATCCTATAAATGGATCACACAGTGTCCGATTCAGATATTGAACGGTTGAACGATCGAACTGAATTAAAATTAAAAAAATAAGAACGGAGGTCGGAGGGAGTATATTATCATTTGGGCGGGAAATTTTTATGTGTGAATTTTTAATGATAATAATAACAAATTAACAATAACTACAACTGTAATGTAAATTTTTCTATAATTTGTCAGTTTAGTTGATCACAACAAACATTCGAACTAAGATGACGCCTGTAATGAGATGAAAAAACATTTTCATCACAAATCTACCTTGAATCAGAGCGAGTTTCAATTTGAGATTGAAGAAGGAAAAAGGAAAAAAAAAAAAAATAGGAGGGCATTTAAGTAATTATTGAAAAGTATGCAGAGAGAGTGAGAGTGAGAGTGGGAGACTGGGAGAGGCAACTAACTGATCTAGATTGACGATTCTGCCCTCGTCCCCATCGTCGGGGTGTGGGGCGAAAGAAGGCGACGCCAGCGCCCTGCTAACGGGCGCCATCTCCGGGGAGCAGACGACGTCGTTTTCGGAGGTCCAGACGGTCTCCTTCCCGACGTAGCCAAGGCGGAGAAGCAGGCCGACGTTGAGAGCCAGGGAGAGGGCCAGCAAATGCCTGCCCGACCATCCCTTCACCGCTTTTCCCATTTTCTTTAATTTCCCCTTCTTTTTTTAATGTTTAGTTGAGACTTGAGAGAGTTGAGGGGAAAAATGAAAACCCAAAGAAAGATGTCTTAAAGACTTAAATAAATGGAATGGATTGTTTCTTTCAACGGGATTGGGGTTGGAGGGGTTCTTCAATTCACAATTGAGCTCTCCTCTCGATGTAATCGATGTTCGATATTTACAGTTTTGTTATTTTCCTCTTAACTCACTTTGGAAAGGAAAATCAATTTGGTAATTTGTTTGTCTGATGCTTTGCAATTCCTCCCCAGTGTGGATCATCTGTACCCCAGCAGTCTCCACACTCCACAATATCAATTATCAATGCATTATTTTTATTTTTATTTCAAATATAACAGCGTTTCTAATAATTCATCTAAAAACCCTCTAATTTAGAAAAATAAATTTTAAAATTTGTAGGATTCAATTTTAATCATTCTCTATTTTATAAATTTCTGTATTTATTATAGAATTCTGTATTTAAAACAAATACTATTTTTTTATTAGTAATATAAACGTTTCACTTTCCCCCCGAATTTTTATTAAGTGTTAAATTCTAAAAATTACTATTAAAAAAGTTAATATTATATAGTTTTTAAATCTCAAAACACGTATCAAAAAGTTCAAAGGCAACACGGAGAGATCAATTGGCTACTTTTTCACGCACAAAACGATAGTCCAAGAATAGATGTTTTATCCGATGATGAAGAACGGGATTGATGGCAAGATAGGTGTGTTGGAATGTGGTTGTCCCACGTTGGCAATATAGAGAATGATTGAACAACATATATGGTTGAAGGGTTACTCCTCTCATTGCCAATTGGTTTTGATGGAACCTCGTTGAGTTTGTGTATTGTTTGAGTCTCTCTTATGTGGGCCCGCACACACGACCTCCCTCCGGCTTGTCTTAGCCCCATCGGGCCCAATCGACTTTAACATGGTATCAGAGCCGGGCTCGGCTAGATTCGGTCTGGGCCTTGGATTAGTGTGGTTACTGGCCTTGTTGACATGTCGCAGGCATTGGTTACTCCTCTAATTGCCAATTGGTTTCGAAATGGAACCCTGCTCAAGTCTCCCGTATGTGGGCCCGCACACACGACCTTCCTTCCGCTTGTCTTAGCCCCACCGAGCCCAGCCGACTTTAACAAGGTGGCACCGAGATTGTCACATTGAAGGGTCGGAGGTGAACTTAGAGAGATGTCGACGGCTGATAGGACTGATTGAATCCATAAAGTCTCACATGTAGCCAATGTCAGGGCTCGATACACTGCCTCAGTGGACGAGTAGGAAATTGTGGATTGTTTCTTCGATGTCCAAGATATAAGGTTCGGCCCGTGAAAAATGCATAGAGCGTTGATTGATTGTCGATCTCTACGATTGCCCCTCCAGTCAGCATCCGAAAAGGCTGAAAGATGATGTTGATGATGGCATGAAATCTTGAAGGGCGGGTTAAAATTAAATCCCATTCGGGTTTGAAATTCCGCTCGAAAGGGCCTAAAATAACTCCCGGAAGGACTTGATTTCACAACTCCACAACTCCTGGAAGGACTTGAAATCCCAATCGTTAGAGCTCGTATTAAAATCCGATGGGGCTTGACCGATCCTTTCAACCAGTCCTTCGTGATGCGTTTTCGTTAGGGCGACGTTCTGTTTCTTTGATGCGTCTAGGCATTCTGTTTCTTTGTTGGGGTTTTAGCAGTCGGGTCGAGACCGGCTGAGGTCAATGTGGTGTGTACGGGGCGACTCTGTGATAGGAAGGAGCTTCTCGGAGGTTCATTTTCACTACCCATAAGGATTCCTATTGTATCGCTGGCCAGCGGTGCTGTTTCTAGATGGTGTTTGGTTTCATTCGTAGTCTACGTCCCTAACGTGTTTGATTTATTTTTGTCTAGATTAGTCTTCTGTAGGATGCATTTTCGCACGCTTGTTTGTATTGCACCTTTTCCATTTTCTAACTGTATGTTTTGACGGTTTACTATCTGCCGACTTGTCGGCTATCGAGATTCATATATATCTGATCTTCAATCCTTATTTAATAAAAAAATATAGTTCTATAGTAATAAGTATGATTTTTTTTAAAAAAAATATAGTAATAAAAAAGTTCATATTTTAACTCCTTAAAAATGTGTCAAAAGTGAAAGGGCCAAACCCATGCTATCTATAGCCTTTTTAGGTTGATTGTTCTCATTTGGCCTCTAACTTGTGTCATAAATAAGATTTGAATCGCCTATAAATTACTCTCAATATATATCGTTATTATATGCGTTGTGAGAAAAGGTGTCACACGAACAACAATCTTTGTTGAATGGAGGGAGTGATAAACCTATCAGTAAGATTGCTCCATGAGCTCAACATAAAAGAAAAATCTCTGCCCTCAAATTCCTAAACAACCTCCACAGGCAAAAAATCACACAACAAACACCCATCAAACCTCTTGAATCCGAGAGAACTCCATAACCTAATCCACCACTCGAACACAGAGTGATCCTCCCCTTTAAGAAATGCTTATGACACAGCCGACACCCAAATGTCATTAACCCAACTACAATCACAAACACTTGCCTTCAACTTTAATCAACATCGTGTTAAAGTGTAGCTTATGTCATTCAAACTTTATGTTAAAACACTCTTTAGCTTGATGTTAGTTAAGTTAGTTAGCCGTATTGTTCATGATAGTAGTTATGACAACAATTGATTTTCTCTTTTGTTCAAAGCACTACCTAGGTGTGTTGTTCGTGGAGGTAGTGGTAGTTACTTTGCTTGAGCAGGTGAATGTGTATTTGGGTATGTATTGGAGGTTGTCAATGAATCTAAGGCGTGAGGGTTTTTTGAAAGTATTGTGTTGTTGTTGTGTTTTGTTAGACAAGAAACTGTCGACATATTCTTTTCCTCACCTTGTTCTGTCTGTTTGTGTTGTGTGTATTTGTTGTGAGTCTGAGTTGTTGATCCACCTTAGCCATTCTAACATTTAGTATCAGAGCAAGGAGATGTGTTGTTGTTGGGTTTCCATTCTGGGATCGAGTGGTGTGAGAACTAAACACAGGGAAACACCTTGAGAGAAATTATTATTCAGCAAGATGTAGAACAATGGAAATGGCATTGTTGGCAACCCTCAATTGTCAATATTTAAGGGGATAAATTATCATTTTTGGTGTTTGAAGATGAGAACACTCTTCAAATCTCAAGAGGTTTGGAACTTGGTGGATCAAGGTTTTGAGGAAACAAAACCTGCTGAGCCTAATCAACAATTGAGAGAGAAGAGAAAGATAGACTATAAAGCATTTTTCATGATTCAGTCGACCTTAAATTATGAGATCTTTCAAAGGATAGCTGCATTCACAACTGCTCGTGAAGCTTGAGAAGGCCTTAGACATGAGTACATGGGAGACAAGAGAGTTATCACTGTCAAGTTGCAATCAATAAAAAGGGATTTTGAGACCCTGGTCATGCAAGAGAAGGAGACAATGCAAGTATAATTGTCTCGAGTGTCAAGGATTGTAACCATATGAGATCATATGGTGATTGAGAATGTGAGAAATGAGGCAATTGTGAGTAAGGTTCTAAGGAGCCTTACAAAGAAGTTTGATCATATAGTTGCAGGCATTGAGGAGTTAAAGGATCTGTCTGTGTACATATTTAAGGAGTTGACAAGCTCTTTGCAGGCTCATGAAGATAGGCTAAGCAGAACAAGGGGGCAAAAGGAAGAGAAAGTCTTCTAGGTTAAGGACGAGACTTCAAAGAGCAAGTCTGAGAGCTCATCCAACAGAGGTGGCTTTAGAGGTGGTTATAGAGACCGAGGTAGCTACAGAGAAAGCCTAGAGGTTGTGGTGAAAGAGGCTATGGAAGAGGTCAGTTCAATGGCTCCGGAAGAGAAAATGGAGGTGATCAAGGGAAAGATCAGTGGTAGGAGTCCAATAGGGGCCAAGGCAGTGATTCAAGATCTCAAATAAGCAACATAAAGTGATACTATTGTAAGAAATATGGGCATAAGGTAGCCTTTTGATAGAGTTGATCATGAATATAGGTTGTTCATGGCACTGTAATCAACTGTAGAGAATGTGAGTGGTCTGTGGTATTTGGATAGTGGTTTTCAAGAAAATTATTCAAGCACTTGGTTGAATCAAAGAAAGGTAGAGTTAGGCTTGGAGATGACAAGGTGTTGCAAGTTGAAGAAAGAGTTACAATTGCAATCAATAGTGTGCACGAGGAGTGAAGATTTTACATGATGTGCATCTCGTACCTGGTCTTGCTCATAACTTGCTCAGTGTGGGACAGCTACAAGGAATTGATTTCTCTCTTCTGTTTTATGAAGATAAGTGTGTGACCAGGGAGAAGAAAAGTGGTCATGTTGTGGTTAATGTTCCTATGACAGAAAATAAGACGTTTCCACTTGATCTAGCAACAAATGATAGTAATGCAATGATAGTAAAATCTGATCATGTTGTGGTTAATGTTCCTATGACAAAAAATAGGATGTTTCCACTTGATCTAGCAACAAATGATAGTAATGCAATGACAAAATTTGATGGTGATACCATGTTGTGGCACTTGAGATATGGCCATCTCAATGTGCAATGTTTGAAGACGCTGAACTCAAAAGATATGGTTCAGTGTATACCAAAGATTGGAGAGCTAGAGTTATGTGAAGGTTGTGTGTATGGGAAGCAAATGAGAGGTTCATTTGCAAATGGAGAAGCATGGAGAGAAAGTGAGTGGTTGGAATTGTTGCATGCAAATTTATGTGAACCAATGCAAACATAATCATTAGGAGAATGCAAGTATTTCTTCGTTATTACTGATGATTATAGCCGAATGAGTTGGGTCTACTTTATGAGATTCAAGTTAGAAGCATTTGAATGTTTTAAGAAGTTCAAAGCTCTTACAGAAAACCAGTCAGGGAAGAGTAAAGGCACTGAGGACTAAGAGAGGAGGCGATTTATGTCATTTGAGTTCATGACATTTTGTGAGAAGAATGGCATAAGAAGAGAGTTGACTACACCTTACACTCCTAAGCAAAATGGAGTGGCATAAAGAAAGAATATAACTTCAGTGGAGATGGCGATGAGTATTTTGAAAGCCAGAAAAATGCCAAAGCAATTTTGGTGTGAAGCAATTGCCACTTCAGTGTATGTGCTGAACATCTCTCCTACAAAAAGCAGTAATGAAAACGACTCATTTTGAAGTTTGGAGAGAAAAGAAGCTCTATGTGATCCACTTAAGAGTCTTTGGATGTGTGGCATATGCATTGGTGAATTTGAGATCAAAATTGGATGATAAAGCTAAAAAGTGTGTCTTCTTTGGTTATACAGCTCAATCCAAGGCTTACAAGTTATACAACCCTGTGAGTAAGAAGGCTATTATGAGCAGAAATGTGGTGTTCAATGAGACAGCTTGATGGGATTGGGAGAACAGGTGCAGTAATCAAGTGATAAAGAGAGGTGTATTTGCTGACAACTCAGTTGAAGAAATTAGGGATGACACAAATGATGATGATCAGAATGTGAACTCTCATGCAACTACAGTGCCTCAATACAGCTCCTCAAGTAGTCAGAGTTCATCTCCTTCAAGCTCATCAAGTGATTCTCCCCCAAGGAAGTTCATATATCTAGTTGAGATCTATAAGAACTGTGAATTTGCTTTAGTGGCACCTGATTTAGAAGGGTTTGATGATGCCAAGAATAAGAGCCAATGGAAGACAGCTATCACAAAAGAGATGAAAGCTATTCAAAAGCATGTTACATGGAGTTTGGTTGAGCTTCCTCAAGATAAGAATGTGATAGGGTTGAAGCGGGTGTTTAGAGCCAAGTTCAACACAGATGGGAGCATACAGAAGAAAAAAGCAAGACATGTTGCTAAGGGTTATGCTCGGCAGAAGGGTATTGATTTTGAGGAAACCTTCTCACTAATTGTGAGACTTGAAACAATGAGCGTAGTCTTGGCTCTTGTTGCACAATGGGAACTGAAAGTAAACTAGCTTGATGTTAAATCAGCCTTTCTGAATGGTGAGTTGGAAGAGGAGGTGTATGTTGAACAATCTCAAGGTTTTATCAGAAAGGGAGAAGAACCTAAAGTATATAAGCTAAAGAAAGCTCTCTATGGTTTGAAACAAGCTCCAAGAGCATGGTATAACAGAGTTGATTCTTTCTTCCCGAGGAAATGCTTTGACAGAAGAGAGAACGAGTCTACCTTGTATATGAAGGGAAGAGGAAATAAGTTTATTGTCATGTGTCTTATGTATATGACATCATCTATTTTAGCTCATCGCAGAGAATGTTGGATGAGTTTAAGAAGTCAATGATGGATGAGTTTGAGATGATAGATCTCAATCTTTTGAGATATTTCATGGGCTTGCAAGTGCATCAGAAAGAAGATGGAGTCTTTGTATGTCAGGAGAAGTATGCCAAAGATTTTCTCAAGAAGTTTCATATGGAAGGATGTGACCTTGCCTATACTCCTATGAACACTAATGAGAAGCTGTATAGACAGGATGACACATGTTTTGCAGATGAGAAGATATATAGAAGTTTGGTTGGAGGTTTGAATTATCTTACTCATATTAGACCTGACATTGCATATAGTGTAAGTGTCGTGTCTAGATATATGCACAGTCCATCAAAGCAACATCTAGATGCAGCCAAAAAGATTATCAAATATGTAGCAGGGACCTTGAGTCATGGAATTTGGTATGAAAGAGTTGAAGATTTCAAGCTCCACGGTCATACAGATAGTGATTGGGCCGGTTGCTTGGGTGACTGAAGGAGCACTTCAGGCTCAGTGTTCAGTTTAGACTAAGGGGAAACTACTTGGAGCTCAAAGAAACAAGAAATTGTGGCTCTATCTTCATCAGAAGTTGAGTATGTTGCTCCAAGAGCTGCTGCAAGACAAGCTCTCTGGCTAAAGAAATTGATGAAAGATTTGGGATGCACTCAAAAGTTGGCAACTGATGTGTGGTGTGATAACAAATCTACAACTGCCATGACAAAGAATCACACATTTCATGTTCGGACAAAACACGTTGATGTTCAACATCATTTTATTCGAGAACTGGTTACTAGAGAAGAGGTTGTGTTGAAATTTTGTGGCACGAATGATCAGAAAGCAGATCTGTTTACCAAGGCCTTAAGTGCATCAGAACATCAATTTTTAATGGAGAAGATTGGCATGAGGAAGTTTGAATCAAGGGGTGGTGTTATGTGATTCAAACTTTATGTTAAAAGACTTGTTAGCTTCATGTTAGTTAAGTTAGTCATATTGTTTATGATAGTAGTTATGACAACAGTTGGTTTTCTCTTTTAATCAAAGCACTACCTAGGCGTGTTGTTAGTGGAGGTAGTGGTAGTTACTTTGCTCGAGTAGTTGAATGTGTATTTGGGTATGTATTAGAGGTTGTCAATGAATCTAATGTGTGAGGCTTTTCTGAAAGTATATTGTGTTGTTGTTGTGTTCTGTTGGACACGAAATTGTCGACACATTCTCTTCGTCACCCTGTTCTGTGTGTTTTTGAGTATTTGCAGTGAGTTTGAGTTGTTGATCCACCTTAGCCATTCTAACACATCACCATTTGCTGTGAATCTGACTGTATTGTACACCATATGAAACTGCCAAGTTCACTCGATTACATAGTTCGATTCTACATAATAGTTCATTCATTGGTCGACATTAGAGCGTGAAATTAAGGGAGTGAAAGTTGATATGTGCCTTCTTCTTCTTGTTCTTTTGAGCATTCTCCACTGTACCTCGACATATTTGTCGGCATGCTAATGCCACTGACTCCTTCATTGATTCAGGTCCACACACAACAACACCTACTTCAGTTGCCCCAAGTTCATCTTCACACCTAGAAAGTTCATCTGTAGTAGGCAAGCAAATCATTAATATATATGATCACTGGATATTGCTTCTTAGATGCTGTTGTATCGAAAATGACATAACATATTATACCTTGAAAATTAGGCCTACCAACAAAGTGAACTTCGTGCTGCTCCGGAGATGTAATCACTCCCATGTCGCTCAATTGCGTCTCAACACTTTGTTTCTCAACATTTGACCAACTCTCTTGATAATTTTGTCGTCTCCTTCTTAGGACGGTTGCAAACAAGGTACACAATGCAAGGGCTATCAAGAAAGAGCTCACAAGTAGGAGATCAATTATAGTAGAAGGTCTTGTTTTCGCCTCGTCCGTTGATTTGCTGTCAACAGGAAGGAAAAAATGGTTGAAGATGCAAAGGAAGAGAATAAAAACCAAGGAACAAAACCCTAGAATGGCGGCCATGTAGAGCGGGGTTTCAGGTCCATGTATCTTGTGGTTATGTTTGTTTGTATAAAAGAGTAGTCTCCGTTCTTCGGAGAACTCACTGAGGAGATCTCTCAAGTTGGAATCGCGCTCTTTTTCTTGTGTCAAGAAGACTTTCAACTTGACATGCCAACTCCCATCAGCTGGTTGGTTAAGGATCAACTCGGAGATCGTATGCAACAAGGATAGATTTTGGAAAGACTTGGCCACATATATGAGTTGCATATTGCGACATATTGCTTTGGCGGATGCAATATGTTGAAAAATGCTTAGAAATGGGGTTATTCCGATTCCTCCAGCAACCATTATGAGACTATCATACCTATATAACAAAGAATTTTGTTAAAAAAATCAGTTAAACCATTGAAGAAATATGAAATCAATAGCTAGGTGCATCAGTTTTGTCATTTGAACCTTAAGAAATCCACCACAGCCGGCCCATAAGGGCCTTCTATCGCGACTGGGACACACCGCGCCTGCTCATTAGCTAAGTGTGACTCCTTGTACAATGTGTCGTACAAGGCATTCGTCCACCAACCTTCACATTTGATCATAACTGATAGTGTGTGCTCGTCAGCGGTAGAGCTGGATGTGATGCTGAATGGGTGCCACTGAAATCGAGAAATGATCGGGATCTTGATGAATATAATGCTGGTTGGCATATACTTCAGCCCTGAAATACAAAGAAGTGATCAGTTCAAGTTTCTGGAAACTATCTTTTTAGCTTTAAAGTACATTGTGACTTTACTTGGGTCCTTTGGGAGGGTGAGCTCTATGGTATTGCAAGGGAAGATTCGCGCAGAAAGAATGCAAGTTTGCGTCTTTGATTGAACAATCCGAAGCAATTTATCGAGTCCAAAGAGCAAAACTCCCGAGAAGATCATGTAGAAATGTTGATCCCCAGCATGTAGTAGGAAGAACACCAAGAACACAAGGTACAAGTGATGAATGTAGTAGAATACATGGAAGCTTCTCCTCCTTATGGCCGGAAGCGACGTGATCCAAATTATTAGCCCTGCAAGAAGTGTGATCTCTCCTGCAAGGTATATCCTTCCCTCTTTTTGCCACTTCCAAATCTAAATTTCCTAAAATATTGTCAACTGTTTGATATATAATATGCAGAAGTTGGTGATAATATATATAGATATGAGATAACCTCATCCTGAATCTTATGACTGGTTCCCCAAACGAATAGCGTGCCAACACCATGTATGGATGCGAAGAATATCATTGATGTCCCGACCCAGATGTGGTATCTCACCGAGGCTTCAAACTGAACGCCAATCAGCCGAAACAAGGAGAGCCCTCTTAGCACTGGCAAGAGTAGAATAGATAGACACACTTCCGCTAGTAAGCCAGATCGAGTTGCCACCCTCAAGAACTTCAGCTGCCATCTAACAAGACATGCCCCAATATATATATCATCAGCATGTACATCATGCCAATTGCCAAACGAACCCTAAGAAGTTAAGATAGGCAAGTAATAGTACTAGTAGTAGTAGTGGTCACTCACATATTCAATTTCAATGTCTTCTGCGGCATCAGCTTCATGAAATCGCGCGAGATTCTAGCATAGAATGTCCATGCTAGAAGGAGGATGAACACTGAGATGGGTATGATCTCGAATGCGGATATTAAACCAAAGGGAGTTTTTATTGGAAGAACACTGAAAAAAGTTGGAGGTTTTCTTGGTTTTGTGGTTTGTGGTTGTTTAGATTGTAAATATAAGAACACTTGTCCAAGCATACACACAGCAATCAGTGGAAATGTGTACAACCAAAAGTCAAGACCTACAAAAACAGCAACAAGGCCTACAAATTAGCACAAGGCCTAATTAGGAAAGGAATAAATAGAACTTATACCGTTGTATCTCCAGATTGTATTGCCCAATTTGGTCTCCACTTGATGCCATTTCTTCGTCCAGGTTTCGGTCGGCTTGAGAAACCAGAGACAAATCCACCCGGAAACAACCAAAGCCATCACCATAGCAAGCACAAGAAGAGTAGTTTTGGCCATCGATTGTGCGAATTTCAATTCAGACGTATTTGGGTATTTTTGATGAGATCTTTGGTTAACTGAATTCATCAAGAATGTACTTATAGTACAAGTAGATGAGTGAGTGGCTATCAATTTCAAGATGCCACTAGCTACCTTGTAGTGAGCTGAGTATGATGAGATTCCTCCATGTTGAAGATGATTACTTTATTGCATTTCATGATCACTGTATGTGTAGTTGAAATGTTATCTCAACTATAGAACATACATATATGACACTTTAAAAACATTTCGGTTGTGTGTTGATAAGTTAGGACCACTCTTTAGGAGTTGTGTGCACGTTAGTGGGCAGTGACACAAGCTTAGCTCCAGCTGATCACCTGCTCTCTCTTTCAAATGTGTTGAGCTTTATTGAAAACTAGTATTTGTTACCTGCGATTTGGGTGTTTTTGTTAATAAATTATAATTTTTTAATTATATTGATTATATTAAAAAAATTTATTAAATTTTATGTGAAGATTAAAATAGTTTATTTAAAAATTTTCAAGCAATTATTAATTAACTTAAGTCTAAAAAAATCATCCAAAATAACTTAAAGTAAAATAGTTTTAATTGTGCTAAAAATAAAAGATTTTGTAATAACTTAAGGTATGACGTTGATAATTAATATAAATATTTTAATGATAAGATTTTATTGTTCAATAGATAATTAATTAGTGATGAAATCTTATCATTAGATATAATGAACTAAAATAATCAATCTTAATGACTAAAGATAAAATAGTTCAAGGTATAATGTTTATAAAATAACTAATGGTAAAATAAAAGACTACAGATAAAATAATTCAAGTTACAATATACATAAAATAACTTGTAGTAAAATGACAGATTTTGAACTACTCGAGACAAGAGATGAACACACATAGTATGACATGTGGATAAAAGAGATGAGGTCATTGTCTAACATGACTTAAATGTATTGGATCATCATTAGTTAATGTGTCAAAAACCCAGGTCAGATTGCATAGAAAACTACATAAAGGCGAATTGCAATTGAGAAGACTTCATATCTCTATTTTAGTATATTATATGGGGGTTGATATTTTCACCTCTAATTTTTACTATATCCACCGTTAATCACCGCAACATGTCGCGATGAGTTAATGACGGATATCCGAATCCACCGTTGTATGGTGCGGTGGGTGGGCCTAATATATTTTTGTAATTCTGAATATTTTAAAAACTGAAAGTAATTTTTAAAATAAAAAAAATAACATTGTTGAAGGGTAAATTTTCACAATTTTGGGAATATTAAGGATTTCACATTGAATTAATTATGAACTAAATTGTGATTAATTCAATTGGGGTCCAAATGGAATCTTTTTCCCAAAGGCCCAAGAAATCAAACAAGGCCCAATTCAAACATAAGCGCGCAGTTACAATACAGTAAAACTGCTGTGATAGGAAGCCAGAAGTTACACAGGAAAAAAACTGCGAAGAAAGTGGGGAAGTGGGCAAGCTAGATAACTGCTGTTATAATCCCCTATAAAAAAAGCAAAAAGCAAGGGCTGCAGGGGTTCCTCTTCTTCCCGGCTGGTTTTCTTCAGGCTTTTTCCTCCTTAATTCAACTGCAGAAGGAAAGCAGTTGTCCTTTCCCTCGCACCTTCTTCTCTGCAAAACAGAAGGAAGCAATAAACACAAGTGTTCTCCTCCCAAGTTCACCTGCAAATACAAACCAAACCAAAAAGAGGAAGAATCAGCAAAGGAGAAGAAACAAGACTCAATTGGTGTTGCTGTCTAAACAGCCAACACAAAGGGTAGAACTCTTTATCCTCACTTTTTTCTTTGTTTGCAGGTAACAGAAAATGGAAGAAGAATGAGACAGCCCAAACATACATACTCTCACCTAGTGTTGCACTCCTTAAGGGTTTGAAAGATTTAACTTTCTTACTTGGAGTGTACCACGTAGTAGGTTGAGAGTATACCCCATAGTTGGCTCGAAAGTCAATACTTTCGCCGCTACAATCGATCCCGTCGCGGATCGGTTCATAGAAATGAAATGCTGCTGAAATTTCTACTCAAATGGGGGACTGATTTCATCGGAGGGCTTCATCAAAATCACAGACCTTTCGATGACTCAGCTGGGTCATAAATGACCCTGCACAATTTTGCCAAACAAGCAAAGAAGAAATTCATTGCAGCAGGATGTGAGAATAAAGAAGTGGAAGATCTGAGTCATGAAAAGAAATTGATTTGCTGAACAAAACTAAATCAGTTCGATTGACTGTAAATTATCTAAACCACAACAATCATGCCTTTGTTCTCTATCACCAATAACTGGGTTAAAACCAAAGAGGGAAAAAATGTTTTTTTCCCTACAACCCCACACATTCAGATGAACTGAAGAGAACAAATCAAATCTCAAACCAGTGGCCTTAACAAAGCAGTACTACTGAGAAATCAAGGGTATCAAATCTGGAAGGAGAAAAGAGGGGAAGTAAACATACCTAAGCTAAAAGGCCAAGGTGAGAGTCGTCTCCGACATTGCAGTGCTGCACTGCTCCTCCTCCCATATGCTCAAATTCGGAAGACCGTTGGCGTTGATAGACTTCCCGAGCCCGGAATTGTGATTGCCTTAATTCAAAAGCCCTCAAAAATCAGAATTTGCCAAAGAAAAAAAAAAGCCAAATGGTCAAATCTAGAAATTGGGCACTCAAATGGAATGCGTTCAATTGGGAATCCGAAATTTAGGCTAAGATTCACCTAAAAGTCGGATTAAACGCCAAATTTGGGGGGCGAAATTCGCAAACAAAAAAAAACCTAAAGCATACGTGACGGGAAAGATCCGAGTTGAAGTTTTTCCCTAGACTCATCCCCGACTGCTGAAGCTTGACTCGGTCCGACTTGGCCGGGTTCCCTCAAGCTGCTATCGCCAACCTCAAATTGTCCGTGGGAAAGTACCGGGCGTTTTCTTTTTGTGGTTAGCGTGTAG
The DNA here is from genome assembly GCA_037127255.1 of Persicaria tinctoria. Taxonomy (NCBI): domain Eukaryota; kingdom Viridiplantae; phylum Streptophyta; class Magnoliopsida; order Caryophyllales; family Polygonaceae; genus Persicaria; species Persicaria tinctoria. Next base: position 20,679,499 of record JBANSL010000017.1, read on the forward strand.
GAGCTTCGGCGTGGAGGCTGAACTGGCAAAAAGAAGGAAATTGCACCTGTTGAGTTGATCGACAAATGGATCTGGCACTGGGCTTGGTTTTGTTTGTGCGTTGGCCCATCAAAGTGTTTAAATTTGTTCAAACATACTCCCTCCGTTAATTAAAACATGTCGTTTTATACATTTGCACATTTTTTAAGAAAGCAAATAAAAGCAAACAAAAATACACTTATACCCCTAATTACTACTTTATTTTTCTACTTTATTGAAAACTACAACTAACAAATATCTAATCATGACAAGGGTAATTTTTGAAAGTGAACACCAAAATACCTAAAACAACATGTTTTCTTAACAAGATTTTACTCCTAAAACGTCATGTTTTTCTTAACGGAGGGAGTATAAAGTTCATTGTATTAAAAAATTTATGAACATGTTTCGGCAAAGATAAAAAAAATGTGTTTAAATTACACAACCTACCCACTAAAATACAAGAATTATAATTGACATAAATTAAGAATTCGAGTTTGATCAAAGCATAAAATTAAACTCGTTAAATATTCTTTGTCAATTAATTCTAGTGGGTCAATCTCAAAATCGGCTCCTAAATAAAAACGGAGACAAAAGCCTAAACCGAATTTTCCTAAATTAAAATCAGTTCTCAACAGAACTACGTAAAGACTTGACGCCTCCTATAGACTACGTAGGTAACCCGATATTAAATTCTAAAAATATATCGGGTACAATCGTCAATCTCTAAATTTCCTTTAAATGAATATGAGGTCAAACCCAAATAAATTAAATTGGTTCATTTTAGAACTACGGGTGATTTAATTCTCTTCTAAGACATACGTAGGACACTCGATACAAAGCCAAGGCTCATCGAGTTCAATCGCCAAAAAAAAATTCAAATTGGTCGTTCCGACTCGATACAAAGCTTCTGCTCGTCGAGTCCAATCACCCCCCTCAAATGATCTCACGATCAAAATCCAATCAAATACAAAATTTTCTTTTGTCTCGAACTACGATGACTTGATTCCACCAAACAAATGGATACGTAGGAAACTTGGTGTAAATTAAATTCTCACCGAGTCCAGTCACACCTAAAATTTTAACCAAATTTCCTCAAATTCACTTTTCGACTCTAAGTCGTCCCAAATATCAAATTTTCCATCAAATCCAAAGTGTCTCCGGCGACTCGATACAAAGCTTCCGCTCGTCGAGTTCGGTCATGACCAAAACTTCAAAAATCCAAATACCAAATTCAAAATTGTCATTTTCAAGAACTACGTATGATTTGATCCCTTCCAAAAGGGTACGTGGGAAACTCACAAATGAGTTCAATCACAACCCCCAAATTGACTTTTCAGTCAAATCTCAAATCAAATCAAATCAAACTCCACATCAAAATTAAAATCGTTTTCTATGCAAATGATAGGCGGGTTATTTGAGTTACCCTTCCGAGAAGGTGGGCTCAGGTTACTCAGGTGGAGTGTTGTTCAAGCTACCCTTCGTAGAAGGTGGGTTTGAACTTCATCCTCTGATGCATATAAGAAAACGAAACAAACACAAAATCCAAAACACTCTGAACTACGTAAGGCTTGATTCTCTTCCAAGAGATACGTAGGCAACCCGCTAAATTTCGGGTGCAGCCCAAATCACCAAAACCATTCAAATCTTGGTATCGATACCACTTCGAATCAAGAGGATAACCAAAAGGGGTCGAACTCAAATATTAAAAATCAAATAAAATGTGTTGTACGATTATTTGCGCATTTTTGTCCAACAAACACTATTGGGCCTATGACCCGACAGGCAATTTTTTACATGCATTGGAAGTAGACTTGATCCGAACCCGAAAACCCGACCCGGTCGACTCAAAACCGAATGTTTTGAACATCGACCCTACCCGTCCATTTTGGACCCAACATCCGAATGAACCGAACCCGATTCAACCAAAACCCATTAAGACCCGAACCCGTTATAACCGAAACCCTAAATAACCCGAACTTTAAGATACAATCTAGTAATTTTTTTAAAATGAATATTGAAATAATGAAAACTTGGGTCTTCTTTGGCTAATAGGAGATGACAACACCATAAATGTCTGGCATGATCCCTGGATTCCTCAAATCAGCCTTAAATCCATGATGTCGAATAATGATCCAAATATGAAGGTAAACCAATTGTTTATTGCACATAAAAAGTGGAATGAGCCTCTCATTAGCCACTTATTCCCCTAGGACATAACTAGGAGCATTTTATCCTTACAGATCCTTTCTTGGGAAACTCCAAACAAGCTAATTGGATGCTTGATCCAACCGGCAAGTTCACCACGAAGTCTTCCAAAAAAATCTTAAATAACCAAAGTCGGAATATAGATAACTACAGTTCGATATGGAGACTAAATCTACCTCCCTCCCTTATAAACCTGGTATGGAAAATCAAAGTGGATGGTTTGCCAATAGCTACTAGGCTAAACAAATATGTCAACAGAGTGCCTAGCCTTTGTTCACTCTGTGATCAAAGCAATGAAGACTCTACTCACTTATCCACAACTTGCTCTTTTGCAAGGGAACTAATAGCGCAATATGAACAAACCACGGGCAAATATTTCAGCAGCTCCTTTGCACAAGGTCCTCACCATGAAAATCTTGAAACAATCAAGCAAGCAAACGAGTACTTTGAGGAGCTAGTTTTCATCTGGCAAACAATTTGGAAAACCATGAACAACATAATCTTTAGAAAATTGAAGCCTGACTCGATGAGAAATTTAATCAATCGAATCAAAACAAGCTTGCTAGACTGGAATCAAGCTAATAGTGACAAAAACAAAACAAAAAAGCAAAGAATAAAGGTAAGAGGTCCAAAACAAAATGGTCCCCCCCACTGGCGCTTACCAAGTGGGGGGAATGATTCGTGATTCTAAGGGCCATGTAATTGACATTTTTCATCAGGAAATTAGGATTGGTTCTGTAATACAAACAGAAGTTGCAACAGTTCAGATCGACATGCAACAAGCTTTAAGGAAGAGACTAAGGAAGATTATAATAGAAGGTGATAGTCAAGAATTAATGTGAACAATAACAAAAATGGATGGTGTTAGACGGGACATAATGCGAGCAATAACAAAGGGGGATGGTGTTAGTGGGGGGAATCATTTGTGTTCTCTACTTGACGCCGTCAAGTAGAGAACATCAGCAACATGAGATCAGAATTCGAGCGTGTGGAGTTCAGACATATCTTCAGAGAATCAAACAAAGTCACAGATTATATAGCCAGAGAAGGCCTCATCAGTGATAGATCAACACTCTCTTTTCATAGGGACCTTTGTACCATCATCCATCATGATGATCTAAGAGCAAGATTACAACTTATGTAACAACTCCTATTGTTTGCCTACTATAAAAAAAACTCATTTCAACCAATACCGAGGAGGTCATTCCACATTTTCTCCACCTCCAAAACCCCATTCATTTATTCATCCTCCAAGTTCTACCACTCGATCTCCACTAATTTTCATTCCTTCTTCCTTCTTTTTTCTACATTTTTCCAATCCTTCACTTCATACAAAATTCAATTTTTTTTCATTTTCCACTTCAAAAAATTAAACATAGATAATTTTAAAAGGCTTTAAAAAGCCGTAAAAAAGTGCAAATTCATTCTGCAATTTGTATTCCGACCGTGAAGAACGAGAACAACAAGAGGTATTTAAAGTTCATTAGCTACATTTTAATTACTTTTATTGAATATGTATAATTAGTTGAGTAAAATATATTTTTATATTTTATTGGAATGTAATTAGTTGAATAAAATATTAGTCATTAGATGAATATTAGCCTTGATAAACAAATTGTCATGATTTGGAAATCTTTAATAAAATAATATCTTTGATTATAATATTATATAAAGTTTTATTATTTTAATTTGATATATTTTATTAATATTTTCTTTTTAAAAAAAAATAATGTAGTAATTAAAATAATATGATTAGAATAATGTGTGGAACATTTTATTTAATATAATTTGTTGTAAAATATGTAGAATATTTTATTAAATATAATGTGTGAAGTAAGATAATTTTGTTATTAAAATAATATGTAGAATATTTTATTGAATATATTTAGTAGAAAAAAAATCCATCATTAGTTGAATATTAGCCTTTGATAAACAAACTTTCATGATTTGAAAATCTTGAATAAAATAATATCTTTGAATATGATATTATCTAAAGTTTTATTATTTTAATTTGATATATGTTAATAATATTTTCACTTTTTTTAAATAACATAGTAATAACGATTACTAAAATAATATGATTCGAATAATATGTGGAATATTTTATTTAATATAATGTGTGGAGTATGATAATTTTCGTTATTGAAATAATATACATTGGATATAAAAATTTCCCTTATTTGAATATGTGTTGGATAAAATAATGTTTTTAATTATAATATCATATAAAGTTTGTTAATTTTCATTTTATATATTTTAATTAGTTGAATAAAATATTTGACATTTATTGAATATTAGTCTTGGATAAACAAATTGTCATGATTTGAAAATATTGAATAAAATATTTTCCATTAGTTGAATATAATTTAAATTTAATGATAAGATTTGGATTCACATATTTTATAACAAAAATTTTTCAGAAGGGCAAAAACGCTCTCTTCTTGCCCCCCCCCCCCCCCTCAGCCCCCTGTTCTTCCTCACTGTGTTCTTCAGGCAGCAAGTCGCCTGTGATCGATCTTGCAATGGCTGCCCTTGGCAGTCCTTTGTGAGATCGATTCCACCCAACCTCCTAACCCAAAGGAACTCAAAAATCAAATTAGCAGTCGTTACTTTACTCCAAAATTCCAACAGCAAACTATTCATCAAAATTAAATTTCACCCAGATTTCTAACCAAAACTTTCCTCTAAACTTCACTCCAAACTTTGTCCAGATCCAAGTGACGCATGCGTCCTTGGGTAAGGAGATTTACAACTTTAATTGTCATGGCATTAATCATCAGCATGGATTAATTGCATGTTACCAATTCCAATGGGAAATGGCTCTTCGGCAAACCAAAATTATGCTGGAACTTTTATATCTCACCAACAGAACACCAAATCTTCAATACAACAAGTTTATTTTCATTTGCTTTAATTCTAGCTCTAATAATGCCACTAACACTTGATTATCTAGCAATTATTACCATGCAGGAACCACGGTTGGCTAGCTGGAGGCGGTTAACCAAAACCTTGTGCAACAACCTCCCTCGATGATCTCCAGTATCACTATGAACTCAGTTTCCAAGGGAAAAAGCAGATTCATTCTCCTTTCCAACAAGAAAACAATCGGTGAGGGAATGAATCTGGTCCGGTGGCGTTTTAAATCCAAAAGCTTGGCCTCTAAACATCCGAGAAAAGGTATGATTACTACTACAAACTTGGATATGTGTGACTATCTGGATCTCCATTGCTTCATCCTTGATTGCATCTATGAACTCTGTGTTAAAAATATTACTTGCATGTGTAGTATAAATACCCTTCGTACTAGCATATATAACACACACCTTTCTTTCCTCTCTCATCTCCTCTGTATCCATTGCTACACCTCTTGTGCTATGGATGCTCAACAATCCTTCATGGATGCTCTGATCAACAATGCTAGGCAGGGCATTACTTATGAGAATATGCTTATTCCTACTCACATGATCACCATGCCCATCCCAACTCAAGCTGTTGAACCCACCCTCTCTCTTGCTCTTGATAACCAAGCTCTGATAGCCCAAAACACTGAGCCTCAACCCATTCAGGCCACTCCTCTGAGCTCTGCCCCTCCCCTGGATGCCAACCTCCATGCTCTTAGCCACATTGCTGATCCTTATTCGGTCCCTGGTGTCAAAGATCTTCATAGCAAACTCTCTGAGTTCAGCCTGGTGGGACGTTTTGTCCAATATCCAGTTGAGCTCAAGCAAGTGACAGGCAAGATGAAGGTGGAATGGAAAAACCTCAAGGGCAGCTGGGGGATAGACTCAATTGGAAATGATTGGTTTATCCTCAGGTTTGCAAACAAAGAAGACAGGGCTGTGGTTTGGAGCAACAGACCTTAACATGTGCAAGGCTCCCTCATGGCTATTTACCCGTGGACTGGCACTTTCAACCCCATTGAAGAAGATACCATCAATGTTGATGTGTGGGTAAGAATCCATGGTCTCCCTCATCAATTCTATACAGCTGAAGCTATAACTTTCATTCTTGCTTCTGGTGGTGTGGGGAATCTGATTAGGATTGATCAAATTTCCAACATCGGAAATAAGCTTAGATTTGCTAGAGCTTGCGTCAATGTCTCTTTACTCTCCAAGCTTGCCACCTTTGTCCACATTAGAAAGAAGATAATGAAACTGTGAAACTAAGGATTTGGTATGAGGATTTCTCAAATGGTTGTGGGTGCTGTGGGGGGTATGATCATGCTTATGATGACTGCCCTCTCAATACCCCTAGACCAAGGAAATTCAACCTGGTCCTGGAAGAGAACCCCAATGTTGACCTCCTTGGTTTACCTCCAGCTTTCACTCCCACCAGAAATGATCCCAGACTTTTCAACATGCCTAGTGCCCTCCCTCAGTACCCTCTTGTGGAACCTGAACCTCCTGTCTCTCAGATGATGCAACCTAGAATTGGTGATTTTGGTCTTCTCCCCACCTCCAACCCCAGTAACACCAACATCAAGTACACCACCTCTCAGCTAGCTAGCCCCTCTTACCCCAATGATTTGATCAATCATCTTATAGCCCTCAACAATGCTCATGTGGCTAAGCTGTCATCTGAGTCTTCCACCACCCCTTTTGTGATTGCACCCTCCATCCTTCACTTCATTATGAACCCCACTGGTCCCTCCAACACTACTGCCCCCACCCTCTTTACTGGGAATGCTTATGAGGATCTGATTAGAGCTCAAATGAAAGGAAAAATGGTTGACACTTGTGCTCAATATGAAGAATCTAGACTTTCCCTCAAGTCTGACAACTCAGTGGTGAAGAAGATGGGAGGCATCATCATTAGATCCCCTAAAGATGCTGAGATGTCTCAATCTACCGATCAGAGCAAGAGAAAGGAAGAAGAGGAGCAGAATGAAAGCAATCCACCTGCTACAAAGAAGTCGAAGAAGAAGAAGATTTGATGATGATGGCCAATATGATCCAGGGACTGATGTGCGTTATCTCTACTGATCACAATTACCGAAATAATACTAGGCAACTCTATGCCTCCATCACCCTGATTGTCAGCTCTGTTAGTCTTATTATTAATGCTGATGTTTCTAGTATTAGTTTGTGTTTTTCTGTGTTTTGGACTTGGTTTTGGTGGCTCCTCCCAATTTTCTCTCTTGGCGGGAGTCACTCGATGTGGCTGTTTTGGTTATCCTACTATTACCCCTATATAACTATTAATCTTATCAGTTATGTTTATGACTTTTCTGGTTATATGCTTCTGACTAGGCATAGTTGTTTTACCACTTGCTTCAAAATCTATGCAATACCATCTGTTGTTTCGATCCAAAGTCACTACAGATTATACTTGGGTTCTCCCAACTGCTATTAATGCAAACAAGGTATGTATTTTCCAAAAAACTCAAAACAAATCTCGGCTGCTATCCCCACTAAACCATTAGGTGGTTACATAGTAGTGGACGGCCAAACCAAATCTTTACAACAACAAGTCAAAAACAACCTTCCTCGCAACCTTTATTTTAAGAATGCAGCTCAAGTCCATCAGAACAGCACCTATCAGCATATGGCTAACCAATACGCTGCAAGCTCCGGCTGGACAAGAGCTCCCTATTGGATAAACCAAGCTTATACAGGTAAAGAACACCATCTCTATATTCTTCTCCCACACACAGCTGGCCTACTCTACCAGAACAAGGAACTAATCTGTTCAATCAAAAAAGATTTATTAATGAATTTAAATGAACACACAACCCAGGATTGGATATTTGTGTTCAACCATAAGCTATGTAGCATAGCTTCTAATCCTCTTCATGATTAGAGCTAGCTACTGGAACATCAGAGGCTCCAAAAGGCCACTTCTCTGGAAAGAAATCAAACTGATTAGCAACAACAACAAGCTTGACATCCTGGCACTAACTGAAACGAAAACTGGTAAACCACCCACTGATCACCAGGTATTGTCCTCAGGCTATAATAAAGCTCTAAACATACCATCCTCAGGTGCCAAAGGTGGGATCTGGATCCTCTTCAGAAAACATAGAAACCTTGATAATTCTGTTGTTTTAGAAAAGCACCAAATATTCTGCTTGATTAAAATTAATATTGAACAAATTGATATTGTCATTCTCTTTGTTTATGCACCTTCTATAGAAAATGAAAAAGATGCTTTCTGGTTTGAGGTTACCAATTCTATACAAAAACACAAGCTACCCTTCATATTCATAGGTGATCTTAATGACTTAGAACACAACTCTGATAAGATAGGTGGAAGCTCCCTAACAGTAGCCAGATTTCGAAGAATCGGAGAACTAAAAGAGGTGCTCAATCTCCATACAATCCCTTTCACTGGTTCTCCCTTTACCTTGAGAAAAAACCTTAAAAATATACCAAACAACACTTTTGAACGACTTGATAGAATCCTAATGCACCATGATCTGCTATCTCATTTCAAGAAACTCAGAACCTGCCATCTACCCTTTTACTCCTCTGATCACTGCCAAATAACAATACAACTGGGTACCCAGGAAACCCTCAAAGGCACACCTTTTAGGTTCAAAATGGCATGGACTGCAAACCCCTCGATGGAATCTATGGTAACCAGAGTTTGGAACAACAAACTTACAGGCTCTTTTGCATACACTTTTATGCAGAAACAGAAGCTACTCAAGAAAAACATTAAGTTCTGGTGCAATAAGAACAGGGGAAATAACATCCAGAAACAACTCCAACTAGTGGAGGATAACATTCAGAAGCTACAACTAAAACTACCCTGGGGCACCCTCACTCCAGATGATACAAGGAAGCTTACAAGACTTGAAACTAAGAGAACTGTTCTCCTTGATTATAATCTAAAGTTTTGGAAACAGAGAGCCAAAATCAAACACCTTAATCTAGGAGATAGGAACACCAAGTGCTATCAAACTTTGGTTAAAATAAGGAATTCTAGGAGCTACACGGATACCTTCACAAACAAAGATGGTGTTCAAATTTCTGATGCTAATGAAATAACTAACCAAATCACAAATGAAATGCAAGAAAGATTCGAATCCCATAATAGAATCCCTATATCCAGTGAACAGATAACCCACATTCAACCCCAAATCACCCCTAGCGACAATGCCGCCCTTACTACCATTCCAACCAACCAAGAAATCAAGGATACTATCAGTAGCATGGCTGAAGACAAAACACCGGGTCCGAACGGTTACTCGCCAGAATTTTATATCACTTACTAGAAGACCATTGGATCTTCGCTGTGCAAAGCTGTTAGAGCTTTTTTTCACTCTGAAAGTATGCTATTGCAAATCAATCAAACCTTCATAGCTCGAATCCCCAAGGTTGAGAATCCATTAAATATTAACCATTATAGACCTATCAGCTTATGTAACACCATATATAAAATCATAGCCAAAATCATAGCAAACAGACTAAAACCTATTCTAGATAGACTTATCAATCCTTTCCAGAGTGCCTTCATTGAAGGCAGATCAATTCAAGACAACACACTTATAGCCCATGAAATCTTTCACAACTTCCATAAACAAAAAGGCAAAAAAGGATGGATGGCTCTTAAACTAGACATGGAAAAGGCTTATGACAAAATCAACTAGGATTACATTAGAGCCACCTTGAACAAGTTTGGTTTTGACCCCCATTGGATAAACTGGGTTATGACTTGTATTAAGACAACAACCTTTTTAGTACTAGTTAACAACCGCGTTGGAACTCAGTTCAAACCAGGTAGAGGCATAAGACAAGGGGACCCCCTTGCTCCCTATATTTTTATCCTTGTCATGGAAAATTTTGGAAGACAACTTATAGAAGAATCAAACTATGAGGATGCTCTAGTAGGCATCAAGTTAACCAAATATGGAACTCCGATCCCCTTTCTTACCTTTGCGGATGATACAATCATTTTTGCTAAAGCTTCTCACAAATGTATGCACACTATTAAAAATATGTTAAATAATTTTTCCAACCTCTCTGGTCTAACTATTAACTACAACAAAAGCTCCATACAACTCTCGGGGAATATCTGTACGAACCTAGCAAACTCTCTTGCACGCGAGATGAACATTCATATCTCAAAGACTATAGAAAAATATCTAGGGATTCCGTTGGTCCAAGGAAGAATTAAGAATGAAATTTTTAATGAAGCGGTCCAAAGTTTGAAAAAATAATTGTCTCATTGGAAGGCCAACTCCTTCAGCCAGGCGGGTAGAGCTACCCTCATTCAGGAAAATCTTAGCTCCAAAACGAATTATCTGATGCAAAATTTCTTGTTGCCAAAGGGTATTCTAAATCAAATTGATCAAATCCAAAAAAAAAAATGGAACAAATTAAGCTCTGAACGATACACCCCACTAATTAGTTGGGAAAAGATCTATAAACCCAAAGAATAAGGAGGCTTAGGACTAAAATTGGCCGAGGAAATGAACATAAGCTTAAAGATGAAGCTTCTTTGGAAAATCTGCAAGGAACCAAGCAACATATGGGTAAAAATTATCAAGGAAAAATACCTCCAAGAGGAAGGCCTAATGGAAAGATCGAGCCAAAACACATCCTGGCAATTTGGTAGACTACTTCAATTAAGAGAAAGATTCACACAATGACTACTTTGGATAGTTGGAAACGGAGAATGCATAAATGTTTGGAATTATCCGTGGATACCTGACCAGGACCTATCTAGATTCCAGCAACTATTAGACCCCGAACTCAAAGTCAGCCAACTCATTGACACAAACAAGAAGTGGGACTTTTCTCTCCCCAATGAAATTTTCCCTGGAAACATTATCGACAAGATAAGAGGAATCAAAATACCTCACTGGCCTACCTCTGATGAGCTTATCTGGAAATCAACTCGGATGGCCAATTCTCTACCAAATCATTCAGACAAAGGAGCAGTTCGAGCAATAACAACACGGGAGATTATAGGTGGATCTGAAAACTACACCTTCCTCCTAGAATCAAAAATCTCATTTGGAAAATTACTACAGCTAGCCTAGCTACAAAAGATAGACTAAATAAATACTACAATAGAGTACCATCCAACTGTTGCCTCTGTGACAGCAACAACGAGGTCAACAACCACCTCTTTTTCTCTTGTCCCCTTACTAGGACAACCATAGCTTCTTATGAGCACCTGGTAGGGAAAAACAAGCCTTTAATCCCGCAACACTGCCAAAATTTAAATGTCCTCCTATGGATGACTCCAGACAATAAACATATAGAAGACCTTAGTTTTATTTGGCAAAAAATTTGGGAGACTAGAAATGACCGGATTTTTAGAAATAAACAACCAATTAATTGCAACCAAATAGCACTACGAGCAAAGCTTGATCAAGCTGATTGGCTTTCGGCCAAAAGCAGTATGGTACATAAACCATGCCATATCACTAGAAGAAAACGCAATTCGAAATGGACAAAACCACCAAAAGATACTTGGAAGATTAATGTAGATGGTTCGTTCATGCCCACAGGTGAAAGCCGGGTGGGAGTGATCGTTAGGGATCACAATGGGCCTGTTACTGATATTCTGCAATCTGAAATGGTAGATATCTGCTATCCAAACAAAAGCTGCTGCGTTTTGTGCAGGGATAAAACTAGCTTTAGCTAGAGGGATAAAGAGAATCATAGTGGAAGGAGATTGTTTGGAAGTGATCAAATCCATCAACGACAGATGTCATCCTAGATGGGAGATCTTAAGGGAAGTGGAATTTATCAAGAATCTCAGCTCGAGTTTTGACAGCATCGAATTCAGGCATTGCTACAGAGAGGCAAACAAAGCAGCTGATTTTATTGCTAAGTCTAGGGATACTTGTACTACTTTTAATCTCCCTAATTTTAGGTATCTATATAATATCATCTGTTTAGATGATCATGGTGGCTCCTTACGAAGGTAAGGAACACCTATCTTTTGCCTACTGTAAAAAAAAATTTAATGATAATATTTTATTGAACATAATTAGTTGAATAAAATATAATTTGATATTTTATTGAATATTTTAGGATCGTCGAGCAGTTGCAGAGCGGGGTATAACTGCGTCAGGCCACGAACGACGAGTTGCATCCCGAATTATGCAGGGGCTCCCGACAGAACATGCCCCTTATTAGGAGTCGCTCGAGATGAGTCATGGATATTACACCTCAAGAGAGGAACCGACTCCATCGGTTTCTGCCTTCGACCCCTACAAGATGAGCGTCGATGTAACTGTATCCTGCTTCAGATTTAGCATCAACTGGGGAATTCAACCCCCGAGATATAGTTTCGATCCATAGGCTCTATGGGGGCAATTGGAGGACCAAGGTGGCTCTCCGTCCCAAGGAGAATTCTTTCTATAGAGGGTTTATTAGGTGCTTTCGTTGGCTTGAGGCATATCATCCAGATCGCATTGTGCGACAATTTGGTCGTGTGTAATGTATTCCGCTTGAATCTATCAAACCATATGAAGAGAACCGAGGTACCGCGAAGGAGTATGTATGCAACTACACCGATGACTACGATCGTTGGGATCATCAATGAGACGCAGATTATGATTTTGTTTGGCAATGCCCTACGACAGTCGGTTCATGGGAAGTAGATGAAAATTATCTCAGATGGTGTGTGACCAACTGCGAGCCCTTTCTATTGTAGTCATCATATAGTAGTGAGTCGGGTCCACGACGTGAAAACCTGACAACCACAAACCACTATAGACCTATAAACTTCTGTTATACTACCTATAAGATCATATCCAGAATCCTTTCAACAAGACATAAAAAAATTATTCCGAAAATCACACACACCCTTCAAAGCGTTTTTACATCTGACAGGGTCTATACAAGACAACATTCTAATAGCCAATGAAAATTTTAATTCCTTCCAAAAAAAGAAAGGTAAGGGTGGTTGGATGGCTGTCAAACTAGGCATGAAAAAAGGCTTTTGATTTGGTTGACCAACATTTCTTATTCACCATTCTAGAGAAGTTTAGGTTTGCCCCCCAGTTTGTAAACTGGATCAAGGAATGCATAACCACAGTATCATACTTAGTCATCGTAAACAATGAACCTACTGAACTATTCTTCCCTGAACGAGGTATTCGCCAAGGTGACCCTATATCTCCATACTTATTCTTACTAGTGTCCGAAGTACTTGCCCGAGGAATAGCCCATGAATCACACCTCCCTCATAGCCAGATAGACATTTCAATTACTCGACCGGGAACAATAATTCATTTCCTTGCCTTTGCTGACGACATAGTCATTTTCGCTTCCTCGACCAAGTGAGCTTGTGACCGGCTTAATAAAGTAATTCACGATTATTGTACTCTATCAGGAAAATATATTAATAGGCATAAGTCTTTATTCTAGAGTACTCTAACACAAGTACGCATCTAAAAGCTACCATACATAATAAATTAGGTATCCCCTCCGCCACCAACCTCGGGAAATACATGGGTTGTCCCATTATCTCTGGCAAAGTCACTCGAAACACCTTCAGTGACATACTAGACTCAACCAAAACCCAACTAAACAAATGGAAAACGAATGGACTCTCCCTGCAAGGGCGTTGCACTAATCAAATCAAACTTAGCTGCTAAACCATTACAACTAATGTAATGCTTCCTACTCCCCACTTCCATCCACACTGAGCTTGACAGAATTAATAGAAATTTCATTTGGAACAAAGGTCCAAAGCACAAGCCGCTTATTAGTTGGTTTGAAATATGTAAATCCAGATCCAGTGGGGGCCTGGGCCTTTGTATCTCAGAAGAAATGAACATTGCTCTTCAATTAAAATTACTCTGGAAAATACTAGCAGAACCAAACAACCCTTGGGTCATTATCATTACACAAAAATATCTAATGCAGCAACACATCCTGCAATATAAACAAAATGGTTGCTCTTCTTGGCACTGGACAAAACTTTCGAATCTCCTTCCCACATTTAATAAGGGAATGCGATGGTCCGTTTTCAGTGGTGATGCTATCAACTTCTGGAATTAACGACCTTTGGTTCGAAGACCAACCCCTCTTTTCTACTCTCCAATCCGTCGACTATCGACTCTACAATTAAGCAACTTCTAAACGATGATAAAACATGGAATATCCAAAATAGTCATTACCACACCAAGGACCAACTTGGTAACACCACAATAAACTTCATTCTTCAAAGACCAATTCCAAAAAGAACAAACCAAGATAGACTTTACTGTAGGTAGAGTAAGAATGAGTGGTACTCAACACAAACAGTTATTAATATGATTCATACTGAAAAGCAACACACAAAATCTGATCTTAGTTGGATCTGGCAACTTGACACCCTCCCAAAAGTCAAGGATTTTCTTTGGCGCCTATCAAAAAACGGTATTCCCACGTCGATCAAATTGGCTAGCAAAGATATTGGCATTCCTACTAGATAACCCATGTATGACTCCCACTATGAGGATTTAGAGAACCTCATTCTCCAGTGTCCGATCACGCTTGCTACAATCCGATTGACAAATCCCACACTAGTACCAAAGTTGCGGACTTACCGTCTACAATCAAGCAACATCAATGAGTTCCTAACCATAACTAAGGAAAACCTAGGAAAACAAACCTTCACCAAACTAGCTATCATATGGTGGAGTATCTAGTTCTTCTGAAACAAAGCTCTATTTAACAGCATCAAACTTGACTACAGAGCAATCACATCATATTCTGCAAAACAATTTTTTTAACTGGAATATGGAAAAGGAGACTAATGACAACCACAACATAAACAATCCACATCAAAAGTAAAAACAAAAGGCACACAACAAAATAGAACAAGCCTTCAACCAACTGACACAAACTAAATTTCGATGGCGCATTCTCACCCTCGAGCAAAGACCGTTACGACTATATCATTCGAGACCACGATGGCGCCCCTGTTGCTAGTAGTGCTGGTCCATCGCCTTTACACCCTGTAATCAGTTCAGAGGCCTACACTATCTGGAAAGGCGTGCTTGTCGCTTCTGATTTCCATCTTCATCATATCCTGATTGAAGGAGACGATCTCACCATTGTAATTAACTATCTTCTGGGATATTGGTCGGTCCCTGTAGAGATTGAAATGCTCATTTCGGATTCCATTCTCTCTCTTTAATCTTTCATATATGTTCAGATTCATCACGTGTATAAGGAAGTTAACCAAGTTGTTGATCATCTATCGCACCTTGACTACGTCTATTCTGGATTTTTGATCCCCGACAATTCTGAACTTGCTCTCCTCATTCGTAAGGATGCACTTTGCTAGGGGAAAACCCTCCTTAGAAAAGTGCATCCTTACGGAACTCATTGCTTTTGGGATGGATCCATGAGGGTGAAGATGGAAAGTGATATATTTCCCAAGATATAGAAGAAGATATTATCAAAATGATTTTGGAATGGATCCATGATGGTGAAGAAGAGAAATGGTATGTGTTGGACAAACAGTTGGGGTATGTATTTATAGCCGAAATTGCTATTACAACTTCAAATTAAAATTTTCAAAATTATTTTGCGTAATTGTATTCGAATGAAATATTTTTTTCTAAATATGGTCAAACATATTCAAAATTGATGTTTATATGTAGAGAAAAGTGTTTCTCGTACTGTGATACCTTTTTTTTTTACATTTTTAATACCAAAATATGTATTTTAAATATATAAAACATATCCACATAGCACATTTCCTAGTCGTCTGCTGCAGGACGCGTGTCGCTCATGCGCGGTTCCTCTCTGCTCGCAAATCCAACAATGACACGTGTCTTGAAGATGTCAGGCTAAAGCAGGTCCTCGGAAGTGTTGAAACGCAGAGTTTTGTTTTCTTTCCCCCTTACACAACGTGGTTTTGCTCCGTATAAGCCAAAATAAAATATTGCGCGCCAGTTCACCCTGTACATAAACTCACAAGTATCGATACTACCCAAATATCTCTTAGAGCATCCGCATCCATGGAACCCAATTCGGTTCCTTAACTCTCCTTTTTATTTTTCTCTCTCCTTTTTATTTTTCTCTCTCCTTAAGAAATCCAACATAATTTTTTACCCACATCCCTACAACCCATTTTATTATAAACTAAATAATATAAAATTAAAATTAGCCCCACCACTTACCCAAACCTCTCTCTTTCTCTTTCCTACCCTCTTACCCATCTTTTTCTTTTTCAGTATTCCTATTGACACGGTCAATTTATCGCTACTAACACAGAGGCAGCCACGGTTTCAAAAACCGTGAAACTGTTTATGCGACGGTTTTGAAAACCGTCGCCAAGAGTCACATTTGCCTCTCCACCAGTCCACACCCATTGACCGATTACGGTTTCTAAAACCATGAGAATGTTTCTGGCGACAGTTTTGAAAACTGTCGCCATAAGTCACCATTTCCATTCAATAGTTGAGCTATTTTCTCAAGGATGCCTTCCACGGGTTTAGATACCGTGTCCACTGGATGTGATAAGAGACAAATGGAGACTTATAGCGACGGTTTTCAAAACCGTCGCATAACATTCGCACGGTTTCTGAAACCGTGGCCGTCACCGTATCAATGACGATATTTTCACCGTGTAGATTGTCTCCTCCTTCTTTTTAAAGTTTTTAAGAGTTCATTACTAGTAAACCTATCACATTATTCCTTAACACAATATATCATTCCTCTATTATTTTATTGTTAGGTTTTTTATTTTTGTTGTTTAAACACCCCAATGTGGCGGCTCTTAGTATCCTTCAACCAACTTTTTCATTTTTTTTATAGAACATCCTTTGATTTCTTTTTTTTTCAAGTGTCTCAATTGTTTTTTTGTTTTGTTCAAGGTAAGAATTTGAAATACCCGACTACGCCCGTCTACTAGGTAAATTGAGACTCGAGAAGGCGAAATACTAGTATCTCCATTGGGAATGCTTAAGGGACGCACTATACTAATTTTTTTTTAAGCAATTTTTATTTGTTTCGGGTCAGGCAGGATGACCCGACGAGTCGTGGGTTATGGCGGGTCACTGATTCTGGTTAGACTAACTCCAATGGTATGATGCAAATGCTTAGATATGCACATTTTGATATAAATTGTCATCCAATGGCTACTTTTGAGTGTGCAAAATATGCACATTTGCACACTAAGTGCTCAAATATAGGCACCTCACTTCCCCCATGTGCAAAAACTTTCATCACTATTCAATAAAGTTGGGGTCATTCTATTGGTTATTTTTAAATTTTTCTTTTTTCTTTTTAATTTAATCATATTTATTTAGAGATGGATGTTTATAAGAGCATGCACAGTAGAGGGCCCGGGCCTCAGGCCCTTAACTTATTTTTCCTCTGCCACATCAGCTTAATGACCTCATTCCATCTTTTTATTATTTGTACCATCATCAGAGAGCCACACACTCTGGCCCTTAAGTTACATTTTACTATTTACCTTTTTAAATTACTAAATTATTATTATTATTGTTGTTGTTGTTGTTGTTGTATATAGCATTCAACTTGATATAAACGTTACATGATACAACGATAACAAGAATGAAACGGAAAATGCAATAACACACAAACCTTACCATACAACGATACAAACAAATGAAACTGAAAATGCAATTGTTGAAACGGAAAATGCAATGACACAAATGTTACCCTATGTGATAAAAATAATAGTATATGTGTATTATTAGTGTAACTTATTTTAAAAAATAACATATGCAAAATGGGTGTCTATGGGTAGATAAAATTAAGGGTGATTTTGGTAGTTGGCCTTTTTTGAATGTTTAATTAGGTACCTAGCCCCCAAACTAATTCAATTAGTTTTGGTAGACCTCATCCAAATAGAGTAGAACGGTCAACTGTTTGACCGATGACCGGTCAACGTTGACCGGTCAATGTTGACCAACCCATTTGGATTTTTTTAGTGTTGCCATATTTTACCGTTTTGATGCCAAAATTTTATTATATTTTATTTTCACTTTTATGTCACTTCTCTAATGAAATGGTTTGATGATACTTTTTTAATGCCACTTTTTTTAAACCTTGATGAAATTTTTTGTTTACTGTGATGCCACCATTAAGGTTCGTTAACCATTGATGCCATTTTTTTTACGGTTGACTACTGATGCCACTTTTTTTTATGTCGATTTTTTGATGATTTTTTTTTACCGTGATGCCATATTTTTTCAAAGTAGTGTTTTGATAACATCATTTTCTTTAATGTGATGACATTTTTCTAATTTTATTATTTGATACTAGTTTTTTAATCAAATAGTTTGATGTCACTTTTTTAATTAATCAATTATATATCGATATATTTTCATTAGTTCTACTTTTATTCACTGTGGTTACTTTTTTATTTACACATCATTAATGACATCTTTTTACCGTGATGCCATATTTTTTATGATATTTTTTCAAAGTAGTATTTTGATGATATTTTTTTCTTTGATGTGATACAACTTTTTCAAAGTGGTTGCTAGAACATGGATCAGAAAATATGCACACCTTTATTAGTTCAAAAGCTAGCACTATTGCTAGAACATGTACCATGTCAATTACAAGACCTCCAATCATTCAAGCAACACCTTGCTCAGAGATTTTGAGGAAATTTTGTCTGCCTCTTTACAAAAACATATACAGCTGTCATGGACAACCATTTCTACCTAAGTCTTATTGGTAACTAATGCACTTGTGAATCGTGATATTAGCTAAAATTCGCTTCTTTGTACAAAAAGATATTTCAAAATCTCCAAGAACTTGATAAAGCTTTAATTCTTAAGGTTTCCTGAAGCCTGCCTATAGCATCTGGGAACATTTAGCAGCACTAATATGTTGGGGACGAAGAACAGATAAGAGTCCCTTCCAGGTTTCTCCAGGTGCACTTCCCACTTGGAAGTCAATAAGCTTCTTTTGATTTCTGTAGTACTCTTCTAGCAGCTCAGTCTGAAGAGAAAGAAAGCGACAAAGTTAACATATAAGGTGGCTCCAGTATAAGACTAGAGAAAGGCAACAATTGTAGTCCGTTTCAAAATTATAATGTATTTGATCATAATTTTAACCAAAACTCTTCTTCTCTCATTTTCTATACAAAATTTGTTTCGTTTTCTTCCATTTTGGGCATGGAGTAACAAAGAAGCTAGAGAGTCATTCTCTCCATTTCACTCTTCTTGTTGATCTAAATTATACTAATCTCAATTCTTTTTCCGTTTCATTTCCCTAAAAGTGAATTGCGGGGAAACATAAATGTACTTCAAGCACCCTTGATCCCCTTTCTTTCAATGAGAATGGTTTCTTTAATTAGCATCAAGGCCCATGACACATGTAAATTTTACAGTGTATTCCCATTGCCAATACCTGAATTATGATTCCAATTTCCAAATACAATGTAGTGTTAGAACAATGATTGTTATACCTGCTGCTTGTAGAATTTGAACATGTTTGATTCAACTTCCTCTGGAGACAATTTAAAACCTGCATTAGCAGCAAAATCTATCATCATCTGATGAAAAGAAATGTAAACAATACCATCACTTTAGCTGCAACCTTTTGATCATTTGAAATTGACAACCAAATCAATATCATCTAGTTTCAGCAAACCAAACAGTTGTAATCTCAGATTATCAATATGCTCCAATCTCTGAACAAGAAACAAAAAATTCAATGGATTTGAGAAGCCAAGAACACCATATAGTAGTAATCAACCGTATCCTAATCCGTGAGAAAAAACGCACAGGCAGAGAATCGAAATTCTCAATAGAGCTGACGTTGAGAGGCAGCGGTTGAAGCCTGAGGTCGTTGCAGAGTTCAATAGACCTGAAACATAAATATAATCTCCTGGTTTTACATATTCCAAAGCTAATTTCACAATCTCATCCCACATCTCAACAAGAACCCTGCTTAAAATTGAATCAAAAACCTAGAATTGAAATTCGAATTCAACGATATGCTAATTTCTGAAATATAAAGCGAATGATGAATTTACCTCGACGAACTATGGGAATTGGAGGGATTTTTAACGCCCAAATTACCTCGCCTATTATACGCAGCCGAAATCAAAACCCTAATCTATATACATATACTAAAACCAATGCATTGGTGCCTGCGTGGTGGCACGTGAGTGAATCTGCCTACGTGGCGGCGCGAGAGTGCGTCTCATAAAACCTTCTCCCGTCAAAAAGGAAATCTAATAAAAATAATTAGATAGTTCTAATCTATATAATTAAAAATTATTAAATAATTATTTTATTTTACCATTAACTCATATAATTGAATAGATGAAATATCTTATAAAAGACTGAATATTATATAAGGAAAAAAATTATATCAATATAACACAATCATCAATAGAATTAAAAATAATAATAATAATAATAAGTGGGTCATTGCAAGATTTAGGGTTGGTTAATTCTATCTTAAAATATACTTTTTGAGTTATTGATTACACGCATCAAACTAATTATATATTATTTTTATTATTATTATTATAGTATATTATTATTAAGATTATAGTCTACCTTAATGGTGAGTTTAGAACTCTTTGGAATCGATTTTGTATACGGACATATTTAATATATTAAAATTAAATCTAATCATATATATCATATAGGCGAGTATGAGTACATGCCATCCAATCTACGAAGGAACTCGGCACGTGAGTGCATCTCGCAAAACTTTCTCACGTCAAAAAAGAAATCTAATAAAAAATAATGAGATAGTTCTAATTTATATAATTAAAAATAATTATTTTATTTTACCATTAACTCATATAATTGAATAGATGTAATATCTTATAAAAGTGTAAATATTATATAATGAAATAACCATATCAATATAATTAAACGCAATAATAGTAATAAATTTGGCATATACAGATATACAAATTGCCATATAAGTGTAGGTTAATTTTTTTTAGTAGATATTATTTTTTAGTAGAATGAGTTATTTAGATCTAAATTAATTTTAATCTTACATTTCCATTTATTAGTTTAATTATCATAATGTAATTCATATTTATTTATTTATTTTCATATTTATAATAGGATAGGATTTTTTATAGATAATAAATGTAATTTTATAATATTGTGTTGACATATTCCCGTGCAGGGGACGAGGCATACACTAGTTTAATCAATAGATCTAACCACCATCGATGAGGTCGAGGATCGAACGAAGTCAGGGCAGCGGAGATTGACTAGGAGAACCGAAATCAAAAGGAAGAGAGAGCATACGAAATCCGAGAGATGGAGGAGGAGATCAGAGAGCCGCCATGGGAGCTGAGAGGTCGGTTGACCACATAGGAAGCGGAAGTGAGAGCGAGGGACATAGAAAGATAAACGGAGAGTAAGAGTGAACAGTAAGGGTATAGGGAGTTAATATAAATTGAAAAGGGTCTAGGGCGGCTAAAAAAAACATTTAAGGGGGCTAATCAACCAACCAAATATCTCTAGACGTCTAATTCACCAAATTCCCTCTAAAATGAATTCACGGTTGAATATAATTTTTATTTTATTTTATAATTATAGACAATGTCTAAAAATCATTTTTTATATGGTTAATTCACATGTATTGTCGTTGTACGTGCTAAGAGCTTCACTTTTTGGGCTCTTATATAAGGGCCCTCGGGATGGGGCTCTTAGCTCTTTTGCTTTTGCTTTTATATTTTTTGGGCTTCACTTTTTGGGCTCTTAGTTGACAATTGTAAGAGCCTAGAGGCCTTCCAATACACATGCTTAAAATACACATCTAACCAATGGAACAAAATATCAAAAAATGACGTGTAATTTTAAGCACATTGTGCAAATATGTACATTTGCACGCTTAACCATTGGAGGTAGTCTTTGGGTTGAGGGTTTTGAACAAATGAGCCGGGTTGATAATTTTTATTTTTGAAAAACTCTATATTTGCATTAAATTTTTTAAAAAAATTCGATGAGTCGACCCATGACCTGCTGAGTCCCCCTGACCTGCCGACCCGCCTCTCCACCGGTTCGGCTTTGGGTCATGACTTTCCGATCTGTGAGCGGTCCACCGGATCCCCAGTTCCGGCCTAGCCTAATGACCTGAACCTTTAAACACGACTATCTTGACAGGGTTGTAGACCCTCTTAACGCCGTGTATGGTTGTCAGTACACAGTCCAATGACCGCCGTTTCCATCCTACTTTCCGTTTCCTATGACATCATCCCGCTCCTCTGCGTTCTCTTTCCAATTTCGTATTACGTCAGCATGCTTTCTCTCCCCCTCTGCAATCACTTGTCAGTTCAACCAAACCCCCCCACCCCTGCAAACTGCACACAAAACCTCTCTCTGTTCTCTCTCCCTCTCTCTCTCCCTCTCTAGGTGTTGACACTCTCTCTATAGGCCTCTCTTCGCCCAATTAATGTGAATGCGTCCTCTTCTGTCGCGCTCTCTGAATCTGAATTTGGCGTGTGGATTTCTTCCATTGATTTACGCTCCTTTTACAGCCAATTTTTCCCTACTTATATTAATTTCCTCTGTTCATGAGGATTTGATCTTATCCTCGCTCTCTCTCTTTCGCCGCTCCCTTCATTTTCGAAATTTAGGGTTTACCGATCCATGGCGATGCGTGGTGTCGACTTCAAATGGTCCATTCCCATTCCCCTTACTCCCCTCTATCTTCTTCTGTTTCAATCTCTGCACTTCGCCAATTTTCCTTCTCGAACGTGCACTTTGACCTTGAATTTTGCTCAGCTGACACCTTTTCTCCCTTTTCTTGCAGGTACGATGGATTTTTCCTGTCAATGCTCGCCACTAGCGTGTATCCTCACAAGTTCTTTTTTTCCCTTTCAAATTTATAATTGTGCTTGGTTTTGTCGTGGATCTGCTTTGGAGCCGAAGTTGATGCTAATTCATGATCACAAGTTTGTTGCAAATGTGATTCCTTGACTGTTTTGTTTTGCCTGCTTAGAATTATAGTGGCGATTAACTGGAAGCGGTATCATCTTTGTGCTCATCCGCTGCATATATGGATTGTGGTATGCTTTTTGTTCTGCGACTTGTTTGTTATTTGCTGCTTCTCAGGGTATTGGATTATCTGATTTCGTTCGTGTTGTTTGTAGGTTGACTATACCACTGTTTTCATCTTCCGGCTTTTGATGTTTGTGGACAACGGCTTAGCTTCCGGGATGGGATTGTAAGACTTTATCTCTTATGTGTACATATTTATGTTTTTATTGAATGATTTGATCTTAAACCTATTTGCACTGGGAAATGGTAACTGAAAATTAGTTGCTTTTAGTTTCATATGCCAATCACTCCGGGGAGTTGGGGGTTTTAGGTAGAAACTAAACAGTTTCTTTAGGGTTCAGGGCGTAGCTGCATGTGATTTGGAGACTGCTATCAGCGTTTTTGTTTAATAATGACATGCTGTGTTAATTTTGTACAACTTATGCCAAAATGATGAACCTAGTGCTAGTGACCTCCAGAAATAATATTGTTATTGGCAAATGATGTATAAGTAGGTTCTTATGTGTTCATCAGATAATAAAGTAAATCGATAGCCAGTTTACTAGTCAAAATGAATCTGATTACACGCGGCTAAGTGTGGCTGTGCGAATCTGATTTAGTGGCAAAACCTTGCCTTATCTTTGCATAGATGTGTGGGAGTTCTTTATTAGTTTATTTTAGGGAAACCTCTTTAAGGACATTTATAAGCAAATGAGCTCTGCAAATGAGCTCCTTGCAAGCTATTTAAAAGCAATCAGCTTCGCGTCCCCAATCACTTTTTCAGAAGATCCTAAAGTGAATTGATATTGTGAATGGCAAAACGTGGAAGACCTATTTTTTTTGTAGGCGCTTCGTGATTAGGAACTTGAAATATCATTTTATTCCACATTTTTGTGTGAAGGTTTTCCATTTTCTTTGTTAATGACAAGGCTCACTTTCCATATTTGATTGTGATGTGATTTATTCAATATATTTCCAATCTGTTCAGGGACTTTGGTCGGCAACAGAGATATGCTCGCTTCTGTGGTAGATTAGTAATTCTGTCAGTTCTCTCTCTTCTACTTTATCCCTTTCTCTGGCTCTGGACTATCACTGGCACAATGTGGTTCACTAGTGCAAGAAGCTGTGTAAGTAGCGCTCTTGTTTTTCTTAGTTCTCTACCTGTACGTGTTTGTGATCATTGCGAGCTTAATGTATTAACGCTCCTGCAGTTGCCTGAACAAGGTCAGAAGTGGGGTTTTCTTATATGGTTGTTGTTTAGCTATTGTGGACTCTGTTGCATTGCTTGCTATTGTATTGGAAAGGTTTGTACTCTTTTAGATTGTTTCCTCCTTTTATCCTTTTATTTTTTATGTTGCTGACTTTGATCTCTAACTCTACTCTATTACTAGAATTGATTCGCTGCAAGTTGAAAAAATTCGGCTGCTTGTTCTCTTTGCTGATGTACAATTTTATTGGCTTGTAACTTTTTTGTATATGTTTCCTTGCTATTTACAGTGGTTAGTTCGAAGACAAGCACTCCTACTACGTGCTCAACAGGGCATTCCTATTTCAGAATATGGAGTATGTCTTTTCGTTGATAAGTATGACTTAGTAGGATTATTACATTGAAATGAGGATTCTTGAGTGTCTTATTGTTAATAAACATTTGGAATTCCCTGCTTTTTTTTTTATTGTCAGGTCATGGTTGACATGATCCGGGTGCCTGATTGGGCTTTTGAGGCCGCTGGACAAGAGATGAGAGGCATGGGCCAAGATGCTGCTACCTATCATCCAGGACTTTACTTGACTGCAGCTCAGGTATCTGCAAGCATGTTGACTACAATCTTTGATCCTATGTTTGCAAATCTCTCTCCAGTAAATAGTAATACGTCATCAATCATTGAACTTGAAAACATAACTACTTGTAAATATCTCGAGTAATTACATCCAAGTGTCTGTTGCATGAAACCTTCAATTGAAGGTCGGTCCAACTTATGTCATTTCTCACCTGATTCTTGATCCTGTTGTTTCTTGGTCAAATGCAAAAGGATCTGCTACCCCTATGTTGAATTCTCCTAAAATATGTGTTTTCTCATAGAGGGAAGCGGTCGAAGCACTTATCCAAGAACTTCCTAAGTTCAGACTGAAGGCTGTTCCAACTGATTGCAGTGAATGCCCAATTTGCCTGGAGGAGTTTCATGAGGGCAACGAGGTAAAGTTGACATCATCCATACTGTCAATTAGTTGGTGTGTCCAGTCCTTTCAATTGCCTTATGCTGTCGAGTGAGAAAATCTGAACTCCTTTGCTTTGAAATGTAGCCTATAATGGGTTCTTATTTAAAAGTCTAAAGTCAGTGTAGTATAGCGAATCACTAATGAGGAATTTTCTATGCTTGGGAAGGCTGGAAATTGGGTAAACCAGATTACTTGATGAAGATAATTTTTTTTTAGAAGTTATGTTGCTATTCAAGAGAATATACTAAGAATCTTGAGTTGAACATTTAGGTTAACATATTTGTGTACCTTCAGGTTCGTGGCCTGCCTTGTGCTCACAACTTTCACATGGAATGCATCGACCAATGGCTTAGGCTGAATGTGAAATGTCCTCGTTGTCGATGCTCTGTGTTTCCTAACCTTGACCTCAGTGCTTTGTCCAACCTTGGTCCTGACTCAGAACGGTCCTCTGCTACTGTTGTTACCACAACCCACTCTCAGTATGTCAGATCCCAACCGCCTAGCCAGAGTTACTTGTTTAGGTTACAGGGCTTCCATCGCCCTGTTCGCATGGAGAACACCAACACAAGCAGCCATACTGACAACTCGCTGGAGACTGCTGAGAATGGCAGTGTATCAGTGGTCTATGGCCAAGGCCACACGGGCACAGTAGAAACAAGAACACCGTCTGCATCGGATCCTGTGCCTGCTGGCCATTTTCTGCCACCTCTACCCTAGACACTTTTTTTAATGATTCTGGGCTGTCTGTTTTTGCTGCATCCAGAGACCTAACTGGTATTGAAGAGAAGAAGGTAAAGAATCTCCAGCCTCTTGGGCCATATTTTGTCGCCGAAAGAAAATGAACCAGTAACTAACTGATGTGTTTTGGAATGTAGAAATGGATAACTATATGCTGATCATTTTGTATGTAGCTTTTGTTTCTGGGGTTGAGTTAAAATGCCAGTTTGCCGGAATGGAAGGTATAATGTATATACAACATCTGGAATCTGTCCTGCTCCTGTGAAATGTACGAGTGACAGACAGTCATGGTGCTTAATGTATGAATTAATTTCTTCCTGTATCTGAATCTCTCTCACCAGTGCCAGTTCTCTTCAGGGTAACTATAATCAAACGAGATACTCTGGCAATTCAAGGACTTTAATTGACCAAAAGAACGTCTAGGGATTCATCTAGGAAGCTAAACCAGAATTATTAACATGCCAAACCTAGTTGAACTCCGAACAGCTAGGCCCAAAATGAGGGTAATGTTTGATATGTTAAGAAAATACAGTATATATTAAAATTACAACTTAGTCGGATTATAAGTTCTTTCTAAGTTATGAAAAGCTTTCCACTTTTCCAACACTAGTTTGAAAAGTTTTGGTAAACATATGTGAATCACTCTTTTGTTTTTCCTTCAAATTAGCTCCATAACCCGTTGCACGTGCCTTTTCAAATGCATGTTTATTACATCATGCACTTTTTAAGATAAAACTATTAATATTAGTTACTACTATATAAAAATAAAGTATTCTCTGTAATATGTTCGATAATAAAAATAAAAATAGTAAATAAGAGGAAAGAACTTAAAGTATTGTAATTAAATAAATATAAATGTAATGTTATACAAATATTATTATTAAAGCATATAAATATTATTAGATATAGGTTTGTTTATGCTTTGAAAAGGATTATTTGATGTGAATGAAAATAAACTAAATTAAGGAAATAAAAAATGGTAAGCATATGATTTACCTATGTAATGAAGGAAATAAATAACAATTAAAATATTTAAAGATGTGAAAAGGTTTATGTTTTTGAAATAATAACTATTCAAATGTATCTTTTTTTTTGGGGTCAAGTTTCAAATGTATCTTTTTTTTTATCCTTTCCAGTTCAAGTGGGCTAGTTTCAAATGTATCTCTAATACCACTATATAAGCAACAACCATTTTCCTCAAACCATCATCTTATCATCTTATTTCATTAAAATAAAAAAAAAACATCCTTATCCTACAATTTCCATAAAAAATGAAAACACCCCCAAGAGTCACACCCCTAAGACCCCAAAAACCCCGAAGACCCTACAATTTAAAACAACGTTTTCAGCTCCTATGGCAGCTTACAATAGCAATATGGTTGCAAAAATAGAGTTCGAAGTCCAGGAGCTCATGCAGAGGCTCATAGACGGTGGGTATGCACGAGGATTTGCTTAATATCGCATTAGGCTCGGATGACTTGATGGTGAATTGTTGTAGATATTCAAAAGAGAGATGGCCTCAGCCACTAGTACCTCTTCCAAATCTGCAATTCAAAAAAGACTTGCACTTGGAAGTCCGTCAAATATCATCATTATTGATTAAACTTGTTTTTAGTTTTCTTACTTTATTTCTATTTTTTGTCAGTTCAATAATGTGAATTCTATATGATTCATGTAAGTCGGTTTATTTCAACTATGCAAGTGTTTCCTACTAATCGTCACCCATGGAAAAACTTAGGGTTGCTGGCAAAACTTAGGATTTGGGAAGTTTGTTTCTCATTTTCCATGAGTGACAATCACTGAGAAACACATATATAGTTGAAATAAACTGACTAACATGAATCATATAGAATTCACATTATTGAACCGACAAAAAAAAATAAGGTAAGAAAACTAAAAACAAGCTTAATCAATAATATCTATTTGATGGACTTCCAAGTACAAGTCTTTTTTTTTTAACTATAGATTTAGAAGAGGTACTAGTGGCCGGGGCCATCTCTCTTTTAATTGAATATCCACAACAATTCAACCACGGGTCATTCGAGCCTAGTGCAATATTCAGCAAATACTTATGCATGCCCAATGACTATGAGCCTCCGCATGAGCTCTTGCACTTCAAACTTCATTTTATTGTATTTTGAAACCATATTGATCCCATAAGCCTTTATAGCAGTAGGAGACCTAATTGGTTTGAATGGTGGGATCTTAGGGGTCCTAGGGATCTTAGGTGTGTGAGAGTCTTAGAGGTATTTTTGCCATTTCTTATGGAACTCGTAAGATAAGAATGTTTTTTTTAATGATATATAAGATGATGGTTTAAGGGAGAATGGTTGTTGCTTATGTAGTGGTATTAGAGATACATTTGAATGGTTATTATTGTTGGAAGCAATGTTCTAAAAGGCGCTAGGCGGCCGCTAGGCGGCGGGTGGCCGCCTTGCTAGGCAGCTAGGCGGGTGCCTAGGCGGCGCCTAGGCGAACTTAGAACAAACTTGAATATTTCCTTATATTTTGACGAATAACACTTGTAAATAATTCATATAATGTAATAATAATCCATAATATCACTCATAAACCCAAATTTGTAGTAGTTAACTAACACTAAATTAAATAAACGCAAAAGTACAAGTCTAACTAACAACTCTAAAACTCCTAAAATCCAAAACTATAAGTTTGACTGAAAAGCAAATGCATCCCGACATGGGGGATAAAAAAAACCCTAAGTTAACTAATCATATGCTTAGAAGCTCAAATTGAATAATCGTTGGACTAGGCGGTGCCAAGGCGACCTCAAGCGGCGCCTAGGCGGGACCAGGCGGGCCCAGGCGGCGCCTAGGCGGGACCAGGCGATGCCTAGGCGGGACTAGGCGGTTCCTGGACGAATTTCCGCCTAGAGATCCGCCTAGGCTTAAAAATTCCTAGGTCCCGTCCCGCCTAGCGCCTAGGCGGCGCCCAGGCGGCGCCTAGGCGCGATTTTTAGAACACTGGTTGGAAGTAATGCATATAGAAGGTGGGTTTAAAAGAGGTGCCCTTTGGACTTCCCACATCCCACATGGAAAGTTCAAAGGGTACCCTAAAGGGTTTTTAAGGAGTCTCTTCCACTACCTACATTGAGAGGTTGAGGAGGAGATGGGGCACCCACACGCCCGCCCGCCGCCGCTGTCCGGCTCGGCTCGTGCTCCGAGATAGGAGTTGGAGTTAATTTTTTACGGGAAAAATTATTATTGAATATCTATTTTTTCACTGGAAAATTATCCTTTCCGATATCTTTTAAAACCGTTTTTGGATGAGCACATATCTTCTGTTGATAGACTCGAATCTCTCCTTTGCTTGCGGGCTAAGGAGGATTTCGGAGCCTATATAAGGAGGGTTAGGGCTCTGCTTTTCAATACACAGCGAACACATTCGCCTATCTCCCTCTCCTGTTTTGTCCTACCCTTTTCCCGTTCTGAGCGCCTGTTCCAGTTCCAACTTCTCTCCCTCGAGTGCACCTGTGAGAGAAGACGGTGAAATCCTTGGGGGACGTTGCCTCGCATACGACCTGCACCACTGCCGGGGGCAAATACGTTTCTCATTCAGTGGCTCCCATACCACGCTTCACCGCAAAATACGTTTCTCATTCAGTGGCTCCCATACCACGCTTCACCGCAGCCCAACCCCTTCACAGAAACAAGGTTCGGCCTACATCACTAACGAGTTTGCTAGTTGCTGTATTAACAGGTTCCAGCAGGGTCATCATCCTACAGTGAGAAACGTATTTCAAGTAGGATCATGGTCGCCGTCGAGATCTCCTACAAGAAGCCGCTGCTCGATCTCTCAAAGCTGGAGCCTTTGGATGGCTCGAACTACAAGCGCTGGTCCCAGAAGATGCTGATCTTCTTTGAGCAACTGGAGATTGACTATGTGTTGCTGCAAGACCCCCCCGCCGCCCTTGCTGCTGTTGCTGTTGCTGAGGGCGATGCGCCGCCCAACCCGCCTGCGCCTTCTGCGGAGCTCGTGAAGTACCAACGCGACAACAAAACCGCAAGAGGCTATCTGCTGAACCATATGACGAACGCTCTGTTCGACCTGCTGCTGATCCAGAAGTTTGCTAAGACTATTTGGGAAACCCTAGACAAGAAGTACGGCACCGACGATGCTGGGAAGCGCAAGTACGTGACTGGACAGTGGATCCAGTTCAAGATGGTTGACGACAAGCCTATCATGGAGCAGGTGCATGAGTACGAGAATTTGGTAGCGGATATACTGGCTGAAGGGATGAAGATGTGCGAAGTTCTTCAGGTGAACGTCCTGATTGAGAAATTGCCTGAGACATGGGCACGCTGCCGCAATCACCTCAAACATAAAAAGAAAGATCTTACCTTGGAGGAACTCGTCAGTCATCTGAAGATTGAGGAAGCAAACCGGCTGAAGGAGAAGAAGACCTCCAACACTGCTGCTGACACGGTAAAAGCTAACATTGTTGAAACTCCGCAGGTCAACAAGAAAGGCAATAAGCTGCCTTTCAACAAGAAGAACCAGAAGGGCCATGGAGGACAAAACAACAAGCCTGCGAAGTTCAAGAAGAACAACAATGGAGAGAAGCAGAACAACACAGGCTGCTATGTGTGTGGTCGACAAGACCACATGGCGTTCCAGTGCCGTGAGAGAAAGGATGCTCAGTATGCTGTCCAAAAGAACAACGGACAACAGGACAAAGGCATTGCAAACGTCGTTGAAGGTGTTGCTCCTGAAATCATTGCTGCAGTGGTCACTGAAGCTAACATCATTGGGAGCATGACCTAATGGATTGTGGACACTGGGGCCACAAAGCACTTCTGCGCCAACAGAGAGCTGTTTGATGAGTTCGAACCTGCAAGCGGAGCTGAGCAAGTCTACATGGGGAACTCAAGCCAGTCAGAGGTGCTGGGCAAGGGGAAGGTCTCGCTGAAGCTCACCTCAGGTAACATCCTGAGCCTGCAGAATGTCTTTTATGTGCCTTCCCTGCGACGGAACCTAATCTCTGGAGGGCTCTTATCTCGAGCCGGGCTAAAAGGAGTCATGGAAGGTGACTCTATAGTCTTGTCCAAGAATGGAAAGTTTTTAGGGAAGGCTTATAAGTTTGGTGAATTGTTTGTTTTGCAAACTGTTGTTGATTATGCTAATATAGCTTCTACTTCCGCTTATATCGTTGTTGATGTTGATCTTTGACATGCTAGATTAGGTCATGTGAATGTTGAATTTGTGAACAAATTGCATAAAATGGGCCTAATCTCAAACTTGGGTAATAATGATCATAAAAAATGTGAAATTTGTGTGGAAGCTAAGTTCACCAAGAAACCTTTCAAACCTGTAACAAAGAGGTCCACAGAATTGCTAGAATTAGTTCACATCGATCTAGCTGATTTTAGGAACTCTGAGAGCAGAGGTGGTAAAAGGTATTACATCACATTTGTAGATGATTATTCTAGATACACCAAGTTGTATTTGATGAGATATAAAGATGAGGCAGAGAAAATGTTCTTAATCTACAAAGCTGAGGTAGAAAACCAACTTGACAGAAAAGTTAAAAGACTTAGATCCGATAGAGGTGGGGAATATGGGACTACGTTTTTGAAAGAATTCTGTGAGAATAATGGCATAATTCATGAACGTACTGCACCCTATAGCCCTCAATCGAATGGAGTAGCAGAAAGAAAGAACAGAACTTTAAAAAACATGATGCTTTCTATGCTTGTGAGTTCTGGGTCACCCGACTCTTTGTGGGGTGAAGCTGTTCTTTCTGCGAACTACATTCTTAACAAGGTACCCCATAAGAAGTTAGACAAGACCCCTTATGAACTATGGAAAGGACATCCTCCTAACCTAGGGTTGATGAGAGTGTGGGGGTGTTTAGCAAAAGTTGGGATTCCTGCATTTAAGAGAGATAACCTTGGATCTAAGACTGTTGATGCCATGTTTGTTGGTTATGCTGAGAACAGTGCTGCCTATAGGTTTATGTGCTTGCATGACAGATCTATGTGTGAATATCGTGATGCTGAATTTTTTGAGCATATTTTTCCTTTGAAGAAAGATCATGATAGTATTCCTGCTGTTTCTGAACCTGCATCTTTGTCTTTACCTGCTTCTATCAATGTTGATGAACCTAGTGAAATTAGAAGAAGTAAAAGACGTAGAACTGAAACTAGCTATGGTCCTGATTTTGTGACTGCTTTCTTAACTGAACTCCGTGATTTAGATGAAATCAATGAAGCTTTAATTTATGTTCACATGATAGAGGATGAACCTAGAACATATAAAGAAGCTATGAGTTCTGTTGATGCTAGTTTTTGGAAAGATGTTGTAAACAGTGAAATTGAATCTATCACAAGTAATCACACTTGGGAACTAGTTGATTTGCCTAGAGGTTATAAGGCCATTGGTTGTAAATGGATCTTTAAGAGGAAACTTAGAACAGATGGTTCTATTGAAAGATTTAAGGCAAGACTAGTAATCAAAGGATTCACACAGAAACATGGAGTAGATTATTTTGACACCTATTCTCCTGTAACTAAGATTGCAACCATTAGAACATTATTTGCTTTATCATCTAATTACAAGCTCTTAGTACATCAAATGGATGTAAAGACTGCTTTTCTGAATGGTGATCTAGATGAGAAAATATACATGGAACAACCTCCGGGTTTTGTGGTTCCAGGTAAGGAGAATAAGGTTTGTAGGTTAAAGAAATCTCTCTATGGCCTAAAGCAAGCACCTAAACAATGGTATGAGAAATTCCATAACACTGTGTTGAGTTTTGGATTTGTGGTTAGTGGATCTGATGCATGTGTTTATACCAAGATGTACAATTCTGGTTGTGTTATTGTGTGCCTATATGTTGATGACATGTTGTTGTTTGGCACTAACATGCATGTAATAAATGAAACCAAAAAGTTTCTTTCCTCTCGCTTTGAAATGAAAGACTTAGGTGAAGCTGATATGATTCTAGGTGTTAAAGTGACCAGATCTAAAAATGGCTTTACTTTGTCACAAATCCCATTATGTAGAGAAGGTATTGAAAAAGTTTAATAACTATGATGTGACGCCAGTTAGGACCCCATATGATGCTACCATAGAGTTAGTGAAGAACTCAGGTATAGGTGTTTCCCAAGAGGAATACGCTAAAGTGATTGGGAGTCTAATGTTTTTGATGAACTATACTCGGCCTGACATAGCTTATGCAGTAAGTAGACTCAGTAGATATACACATAATCCTAGCAAAGAACACTGGATTGCACTTAGAAGGTTAATGAGATACCTTAGATGCACTCTTGATTGGGGATTACATTTTGAAGGTTTTCCCTGCGTTCTTGAAGGATATTGTGATGCAAACTGGGTAAGTGAGACTGATGAAATTTGCTCCACTAGTGGATATGTTTTTACATTGTGTGGTGCAGCTGTCTCATGGAAATCTGCAAAGCAGAGTTGCATAGCCCGATCGACGATGGAGTCAGAGTTTATAGCTCTAGACCTAGCAGGGCAAGAGGCTGAGTGGTTGAGAAGCCTACTGGTAGATATACCAATGTGGGGGCATCCAGCTCCTGCGATTTCTCTACACTGTGACTCACAGGCTGCCATTGGAGTAGCAATCAGCGGAGCGTATAATGGCAAGAAGAGGCATATACGCATCCGACATGAGGCTGTGAGGCAGTTAATAAGGAATGGGGTACTCTCTTTAGAGTACGTGCGGTCAGAGAGGAACATTGCGGATCCATTGACCAAAGGACTTTGCAGAAGGCTAGTCCTTGACACGTCGAGGGGAATGGGGCTAAAGCCCATGAGATGAGGAATCTGTGGCGGATACCATTAATTTGGTCGAACGCAAGCCATGGAAAGACTCATATGAGATACACATCTCCCATTCCTATGGCAAGTGTATAGTGAGGTTGAGCTAACGCTCTTAATGATTCTATAGCCCAGGCATTGGGTGGTCCTTTGAGACGGACTTGATAGGTCACAGAACAACGAATGAGAGGTTGAGCCTTAGAGCTCTTAACAACTTCATAACCCATTGTGGGGGCATTCTGTATTGAGACAGATATGTTGAAGTTACCTACGTGAGTGTGAGGGATTGGCAACCCTCCAAGGTGAGACTTAGGGCAGTCCTCACTAGAACACTCATGAGCACCCAAGGTGTGCCAAAACTTGGATGTCTTATGTGATAAGACTTAGCGGAACGTTACAGGACCCCGTGGAAGGTGTGTGTTGCTGGTTTACCCCGAAGTGGAGGAATTCAAGGCCTCTGGCCATTCGCTCTAACTAAAGGATTGCTAGTTTCACTATGTGCTGATTCAAGTCGCAAGACATCAGCATTTAAGCACTAACCTCAACACGCTCAGAACTTGTTTTCAAAACCCTAGTTTTTAAACCCTTCTATCTGCATTTGTGGGGGATTGTTGGAAGTAATGCATATAGAAGGTGAGTTTAAAGGAGGTGCCCTTTGGACTTCCTACATCCCACATGGAAAGTTCAAAGGGTACCCTAAAAGGTTTTTAAGGAGTCTCTTCCACTACCTACATTAAGAGGTTAAGGAGGAGATGAGGCACCCACACGCGCGCCCGCCGCCGCCGTCCGTCCGGCTCGACTCGTGCTCGTGCTCGTGCTCCGAGGTTGGAGTTAATTTTTTGCGGGAAAAATTATTATTGAGGCCGAAGATATTACAGATTAGCTTGTTCGTGCTTATCCGCGAATATCTATTTTTTCACTGGAAAATTATCTTTTCTAATATCTTTTAAAACCGTTTTTGGATGAGCACATATCTTCTGTTGATAGACTCAAATCTCTCCTTTGCTTGTGGGCTAAGGAGGATTTCGGAGCCTATATAAGGAGGGTTAGGGCTCTGCTTTTCAATACACAGCGAACACATTCGCCTCTCACCCTCTCTTGTTTTCTCCTACCCTTTTCCCGTTCTGAGCGCCTGTTCCAGTTCCAACTTCTCTCCCTCGAGTGCACCTGTGAGAGAAGACGGTGAAATCCTTGGGGGACGTTGCCTCGCATACGATCTGCACCACTGTCGGGGGCAAATACGTTTCTCATTCAGTGGCTCCCATACCACGCTTCACCGCAAAATACGTTTCTCATTCAGTGGCTCCCATACCACGCTTCACCGCAGCCCAGCCCCTTCACAGAAACAAGGTTCGGCCTACATCACTAACGAGTTTACTAATTGTTGTATTAACAGGTTCCAGCAGGGTCATCATCCTACAATTATTCCAAAAACACAATTCTTTTCACATCTTTAAATATTTTAATTGCTATTTATTTCCTTAATTAGATAGGTAAGTTATATATTCCTTTTTTTAGTTACTTATTTTAGTTTATTTCCACATAAAATAATCCTTTTGAAACTATAAATAATCCTTAATTATTCCCCCATTTTGGAGCGGGGTTTACCTTTCTTTCTTTTTTTTTTTTTTTTTTTTTTTTACAGTGGGCAAAAATTAGAACGTCTTCTAAAGAGAAGAACGATCTTGATCATCCTTGCAGATGATGTTACAAAAAACCCTATTCATAGGGAGGGAATGAAGATTACAATCAGATTCAAATCTAGCAATAAAATCTGCTGATGCATTTGCTTCCCTGAAGATGTGTCTGAAACTGACGGTGTTAATTTGAGTCTTCATTCTTCTAATGCTCTCAATGATCCTCAGAATTTCCCATGGTATGTTTGCATTTCTTGTGATAGCTTTGATCACTGATAAGCTGTCTCCTTCAATAATAACATTCTGCCAGCCTCTACTACAAGCTAGCTCGATCCCCTTGTACACAGCCAAGGCTTCGGTGAAAATTACTGATCCCTTAGTAGTGTTTTCTTGGAAGACTTCGACTACTTCTCCATTCCAATTTCTGGCAATACCCCCTATTTTGCACATTCCATCTTTGTTTACTGCTCCATCTACATTGATTTTGTAAACTCCATGAGCCGGTCTCGTCCATTTTATATGCTTTCCTCTTCGTTTCTTACCTTCCATCTTTGTTATATGGCTTGCTTCATTCCACTCAGCCTTGGATTTTAAATTTTTTTGTATAATTCTTACCATGTCCTCCATTCTACCATTCTTAAAAATGATAGAATTTCTAATTTCCCAAATGTTCTGCCAGATTATGCATAGATCTTCAAAGTAGATATTATTTTTTCTAATCTGGCACAGGTCATCCTGTAAAGAGTGCGAGTTTCCCAAACCCAAGAAGCACTTACCAGTGGTTAGTTCATAATTTCTGATTATGGTTTTAGAGACTGAACATTTAAGAAATAGATGTGTGTCATCCTCGTCATCCATTTCGCAAAGACAACATTGGGAGGGCACCCTATTGTAAAATCGGTTAAGTCTCGTCTTAGTTGCTAAAGCATCCATGTTGATTTTCCAAATAAGATTCTGGGTTCTAGGGGGAAGTCTCAGATTCCATATCCAGTCATGATTGGTATTCGAGAGGTTATTGTTCCTTAAAAGGTCATCGGCTGATTTAGTAGTGAATTCACCATCTTTATTAATTTTCCAGATGAGCTTATCAGGTGTATTAAAATTAGGGATGAGAATTTCTAATATTTGTTTGACTATTGACAAAGGGAAAATTTGAGTAAGTAATTGTACATTCCAGTTTTTATTGGTATTTATTAATTCCGAAACCCTCATGTTAGGATCAAGATTTTGCTGATAAGATTGGAGAGAGATATTGTTTACCCATGGGTCCATCCAAACATTGATCTTGTCTCCATTGCCCACTATCCAAAGAAGGCCATTCTGAAAAGTATTTCTAAGCTGAAGGAGTCGGCCAAACTGCCAGGAGGTATTGTGGATATGTAGATCCATAAAATCATTGTGTTGTAAGTATTTTTCCTGTATTACTTTAACCCATATGTTGTGTGGTTGGGTGTTCAATTTCCAAAGTAGTTTCATTTGGAGGGTAATGTTTCTTTCTTTCTTTCATTCTTTTTTTGTCAAAGGGGTTTACACAAATTTACATATACTGACGTAGTTATCATCTCTTCAATCAGTACACCTAGTTAATTTCATTTTGACCACATAGAGTAACATTTTGTAAATTAGATTATGATCCCCTTATATTAGTTATATTAGTTGTAATCGAATTATTATAAATATGTTAATTAGTATAGGCCAAATTATGACAAGTTCATGATTTGATAAAATACCACTTCACCCTTAAAATTCAACTGAATATACCTCTAAATATCGAATACTTGTTTATATCATCAATTTTTACTAGTATGTCATCGATTACCGAATTCTAAACCCTTATTAATTTATATTACTAACTAGTGCAGGTCCCGTTCCGTGTACGGGAAATACATTAATACATGATTCCAATAAATAAAAATAAAAATAATTCAAATATAAATCATTTTTCCACCAAAAAAATATAGATATAAATAAAACTAGTTCGATGGATTTTAAGAATCTAAATATCTTTTATTTAGATTCTCTCAAAATATAAATAATATTCACATTTACTACTCATAAGGTAAATTTTTTCTAATATACCATTAATTGAATCTCATGTAATTTAATAGATAATCATTTTTTAAAAATATTTTAAATATTGTTTTTTTATTAAATATATAGTATATATTTATTACGTTAGTTTACTAAAATATCTATCCACGGATGGATTGTGGTTAGATAATATTTTGATAAATTATTTTGTCTCAAAAAATAATAGATATAAATAAAATAACAATGATTAAATAATTATTTTTGATATAAATAATTTTTTCCACCAAAAAATAATCTAGATATAAATAAAATAACACTTATCAAATACTATATATTTATCTATTAATATTTTTGGTAAGTATGACTATGACATATTTTTTTATTTACATTTATGTCAATTAACTAAAATATAAATATATATAGGTAGATTATGTTTTATATAACTTTCTATAAACTATGATAACATATTATTTTATTAATTTTTTTCTAGAATCAACTACAACGCGCCACATAGGATTTTTGTCCCTAAAATCAACCACAACGCGCCACATAGGACGTTATGCATCGGTTTTAGTATATGTAAACATATTATTTTATTAATTTTATTTCTAGAATCAACTACAACGCGCCACATAGGATTTTTGTCCCTAAAATCAACCACAACGCGCCACATAGGACGTTATGCATCGATTTTAGTATATATATATATATATATATATATATATATATATATATATATATATATTAAATACCAAATTACACTAAAGTAAATCTATAAAATTCAATCCGATCGATAAAATATTGCACCATCATATATCATATATTTGAATTAATATATTTGTAGTATGTTATCTAAACCCTCGAACCTTAAACCCTAAACCCTAGGACCTATAACCTAAACCATATAACATATACCCTAAATCATAAAATCAAATTATACTAAACAAAGTCGATATACTTCACTTCAATCCGATAAAATATAGCACCTTCATGTTGTTGAAGTAAATATAGCCTCAATCAGGGTGACCCACTGGTGTGGATCGAGCAAGATGAGGGGTAAGGAGGTCCCAGGTTCGATCCCTGCCTCCGCCTCTTTCCTTGGGTGAAAAATTGAAAATCCAAGGTTTGTCTGGCTCCCTACCAACAGTAGGTTGAACTAGTCGGCACAAGTCGGTTTACCTCTTGCCGATGGATTCCACGTCATATAAAAAAAAATAACTTTTATACTTGTATGCTATCTAAACCTTAGCTTAAACCCTAAACATATACAATAAACCCTAAATCATAATTAAAATCAAATTATACCAAACAAATTCGATATATGCTTTACTTCAATCTGATAAAATATTGCATCTTCCTATAGTTGAAGTCAATATATATAAATCTTTTCTTATATTATAGCAATTATTTATATTTAAAAAGGTATAATAAATATAGGTTAGAAAATATCAAGTTAAATACCTACCTCTTTTCTTATACTTCCAATTCAAAATACACGTTGTTTGACTTTTCAGGGTGTATTTTAAGAAGTTAAAAACTATATAAATTATCAAAAACTTCTTAATTGACTCATATATATTGACGATTATAACCTATGTGAGAATTATAGGCACAATATATATTTAGAGGTATACTTGCAAACACATAAACAACATTATTAACAAATGTTTAATATATTATTGAATGATACTCCCACCATCTGCTTGAGTTGATTTGAACCATAAAGTTAGAAAAGTTAAAGCACGTCATTAGTTATATTTTAATCAAATTTACGAGAAAAACTTGTTGAAGAATAAGTAGAATGAAAACTTCTCCATAACAACAGTAAGAACTCAAACCTTTCAAGGTCATCTTCGGATTTAGATGCATGTGCTTTGTGCAACTTCTTAGTGTTCACCGGCGATTATCCCTAACTTCTGGCTCACTGCTCTCCAGCGAGTTCCCGTAAATCTGATGATCAACGTTCTTTGTCAAGTGACGCAGCCCTCTTCAATTCAGCAAAATCCCCTTCCAGACTTGGTTAGGCAGAGAAGAAAGGAGGCTGAAAGTTTTTTTATTTTTAATTTTTCTGTCCAACTCAGTTGCCGTTAATTTATTTAGTGCTAAGTTGGTGTTAATTTTGGATTGGTATCGTTAACTTCCTTAAATATAAGTTCACGTATTTTATATTTACCTTGTGATTCCTTTTACAAAATCTTCTTTTTTACCTTCTGATTCTTTTCTTTTTTACCTCCAGAGGTATGTGAGCCGGGATGGA
The DNA here is from genome assembly GCA_037127255.1 of Persicaria tinctoria. Lineage (NCBI taxonomy): Eukaryota > Viridiplantae > Streptophyta > Magnoliopsida > Caryophyllales > Polygonaceae > Persicaria > Persicaria tinctoria. The sequence goes on from JBANSL010000017.1 coordinate 20,719,307, forward strand.
CTGCATTACAGTAAGGAACGTTCAAGTCACTACGCCATTTTGCAAGTTAGGCGACGTACATTTATGGGTTCGTCACTTGAAAAGCATTCAGGCGACGTACCATATATGTGTTCGTCACCTGAGTCAAATCCAAGGAAAGTCAAAGGAGATCGAAGCTCAGGTGACGAAGTTATCATTTGTTCGTCGCTTGAGTAAATTTAGGCGACGAACGTATATAGAGTCGTCACCTGAGTGAGAGTCGGTAGGCCCACATTAAATTGCAGGATGTTGTGGTGACGAAGTTTGAATGAGTACGTCGCCTGAATGAGGGGTAGGTCTGACACATTTATTACTATATCACCTAGGCGACGAACATATGCTAAGTACGTCACCTGAGTCGTTACTTGCAGACATTCAAGCGACGAACATAGCATATGTTCGTCACTTGAGTTCCTAAAACAAAGGCGCCAAGTTTTCCCGCGCTAATTTTGAGAAGAAAGTGATGTATCTATATAAAATCAAAAGATCGAGTCTTGTATATCTATATATGATTTTGGTAGATAAAATATTTAAAAATAGCTCAATGTAAAATGATAGATTTTGTACGTAACTACTTAAAGTCTTAAAATATAAAAACTTAATTACAAAAATATTATAATATTTTTTTTAATTAAGTTTTTATATTTGAGATCGATATTACGGTGAAGATCAAGGTTTTGAGACCAATATTTGAGTATGAGATCGAGATTTGAGGCTGAGATAGATATCGAGATTTAAAATTTGAGATTTGTCATTGAGATTTGAAAACAAGATTAAGATTAAAATCAAAGCCGACATTTTACATTGAGATTTTATTTTTGAGAACTGAGGGGGAGAGTTGATATTTGAGATTGAGATTAAATTTGAGATCGAGATTTGAGATGCAGATTGCGAATTGAGATTTGTCATTGAGATTTGAAATCTAGATTAAGATCAAGATCGACATTTGATATTGAGATTTTATATTTGAGAATTAGAGGGAGAGTTGATATTTGAGAATGAGATTAAGTTTGAGATCGAGATTTGAGATGGAGGCTGCGATTTGAGATTTGTCATTGAGATTTGAAATCAAGATTAAGATCAAGATCGACATTTGATATTGAGATTTTACATTTGAGAACTGAGAGGGAGAGTTGATATTTGATATTGAGATTAAGTTTGAGATCGAGATTTTAAATGCATATTGCGATTTGAGATTTGTCATTGCGATTTGAAATCAAGATTAAGATTAAGATCGACATTTGATATTGAGATTTTATATTTGAGAATTGAGAAGAAGAGTGGGTATTTGATGTTGAGATCGAGATTTGAGATTGAGATCGCGATTTGAGATTTGTGATTTGTCATTGAGATTTGAAATCAAGATTAAGATCAAGATCGACATTTAATATTGAGATGTATATATTTTATAATTGAGAGTGAGAGTTGATATTTGAGATTGAGATTAAGTTTGAGATCGAGATTTGAGATGAAAATTGCGATTTGAGATTTGTCATTGTGATTTGAAATCAAGATCAAGATCAAGATCGAATTTTGATTTTGAGATTTTATATTATAGAATTGAGAAGGAGAGTTGATATTTGAGATTGAGATTAAGTTTGAGATCGCGATTTCAGATATGTGATTTGTCATTGAGATTCGAAATCAAGATGAAGATCAAGATCGACATTTGATATTGAGATTTTATATTTAAGAATTGAGAGGGAGAGTTGATATTTGAGATTAAGTTTGAGATCGAGATTTGAGATTGAGATCGCGATTTGAGATTTGTGATTTGTCATTTAGATTTGAAATCAAAATTAGGATCAAGATCGACATTTGATATTGAGATTTTATAATTAAGAGTGAGAGTTGATATTTGAGATTGATATTAAGTTTGAGATCGGGATTGCGATTTGAGATTTGAAATCAAGATTAAGATCAAGATCGACTTTTTATATTGAGATTTTATATTTTAGAATTGAGAGGGAGAGTTGATATTTGAGATTGAGATTAAGTTTAATATTGACATTTGAGATGGAGATTGCTATTTCATATTTGAAATCAAGATTAAGATCAAGATCGACTCTTGATATTGAGATTTTATATTTGAGAATTGATAGTGAGATTTGATATTTGAGACCGAACTAATGGTTGTGATCGAGATTTGAGATTGAGATCGTGATTTGAGATTTGAAATCAAGATTAAGATAAAGATCGACTTTTGAGATTGAGATTTTATTATTGAGAATTGAGAGTGAGAGTTAATACTTGAGATTGAGATTAAGATTTGAAATTTAAATTTGAGATTGAAATCAGGATTAAGATCAAGATCAATATTTGAGATTGAGATTGACATTTGATATTTGAGATTGAGATTGAGATTTGATATTTGAGATTTGTATCGAGATCAAGTTTGAGATTACCACTAATATGGACATTTCATATTTGACATTTGAGATTATGATTGAGATAAAGGTTGAGATCGAGTATAATAGAGGTTTAAGATTGAGATTCATATTAATAGAGTTCTATTTTTTTAGAATATATTGGTTCTAATTTTATAGATAATCGATCTAATAGAATAACAAAATTTTATATTTAAATATATAAGTGCTATAAAAATTAAAAAAAAAATCATACAAACATTAAATATATAATTTTATATTTATACAAGTTCATGTTTTTTTTTTAATACTGCAATGTTATATTTATAAAAGTTATTATTAACAACTCAAAAGTTATAAACATATAAATATTAACTATATAATGTTATAAGCATATAGATATTAATTTATTTGTTAGAATTTTTTTTGGGTGGGGATTTGGCGGGATATTATTCCGCCCAAATTTCGTGAAATTTTGTAAACCCCGCTAATCGGATAACCCTAAATCTATCTCCAGCCAAAATCTCACCATCCGCCTCCCATTTTCAGTGAGAGCTCCCTCATTCTCCTCTCTTCGCCTCTCATTCTCTGATATCCCTGCCTCGCCCTCGCCATCGCCTTCTTCGTTCTCACCACGCTCCCATACCACCTTGCTCGCCCTCGCCATCGCCTTCACCGTTCTCACCACGCTCCCATACCGCCTTGCTCGCCCTCGCCCTCTCCGTCCTGGTCTGTGACCCAAAGTCACTCTCTCTCATTCAGATCTGAAGCTGCTAGCAACAGGGAAGAACATTGGAAGTGCGCCTCAGGGCCGACGCCGCCGGCCACCGCATAATAGACGCCAGGTGACGCCTCTCCCTCTCGTCGCCCCTCATCTTCTTCCCGGCTCCCTTCTTTGCTCATCGTTCTGATTTCAGGTATTCTTCTCCTCGCTCCCTCTTTAGTCCTTGCTGGTTTCTGATTTTAGATTAGCTTCGTAGAGTAACGTTCATACAAATATTAGCTTCGTCGTCTTGATTTTAGTATAAACGAAGCCTGAAATTAGTTTAGGCAGGTACCAAAATGAAATTAATTTACAGTGATTCAAGTTATTTGAATGGGAATCTGTCACCATCTGATAATCTGTGTGTGGTGTTTTGTGATGAAATTATTTGAATCTGTGAAAGAGGAGGCAATTAAAAAATGCAAAAGTATGGATTGGTTGTGCTTAAAGTTTGGAGATTTCTTTTATCATGAAGTCCTCCTGTACTGTAAACAAAGTTGGTAGAACTCAATCTTATCTCATGCTATACTGCTATAGTTGTGAATCTTTATTGTTATTATCAGTTTCGTAGTTCAGTTTTTACATCTTGAGATAGTAGGAAAAAGTTTAATCATATCAATCTACAGATAATTTCTGTTCTTTGTTTTATTATTATCAATGATTATTTTAGATGTTTTCGTACTTAGATTTGACAATAAGAAATCAGATTTTAGGTTATTAGTGTTGAGACGTTTGATTAGAATATCAGATGCACAATATTTGTGAATATAGTTATTGATATGCTTCCAATATCATGTGCTTTTATATCCTCCACTCAAAACTTGCATCAATTCATCATAGATTCCCAAGTTAGAAACCTTTTCAAAAGAAATTTGAAGCATTTTGTATCTCAAGAGTAATAGAAACTATTGAACTGTTGTGTTGATGGTTTTTTCACTATCATATTATCGTTTTGTTTCTAAATTTTCCGAGTTTGGTTACAATTACTATGAACTATTTAATACTAGTTATTCTGTGTCGTTATATATAGGAATCATGGAGTAATTTTTGGATCTTTATGCACCAAAGAGCTCCTTAGTCTAAATTTTTCTTTAGTATCTTTGATAAATGCTTCCCTCTAGTTTTTTGGCATTGCAATCCTACCGAGAATGATGGACTCAAGAAGGGTGCTACTCTTTTTGAAGTGGTAAACATTTGCTTCTTTGCTTTCTTAATCTACTAAAAGTAATTATTCTGCTCCTTATTAGAAACTGAAAATTGCACGAAAGTTAGATAGAGTTCAACTGTCACACTTTATTTTGCAAAAAGAACTCCAATTTGCTAAAGCATGCATTAAACAGGTTACGAAGGTCAAGCCTCACATGATTCTCGGTCTCTCTGGGGCTGGTGGTATCTTTACCAAGGAGGTGTGTATATCTTTTTTTTTTTTATCTATTATTGGCACTACTTAGCATATGTTGTAGGTTGAAGGCTTTTGGACCTGCTGCTGTCATCTGGCTCACCCTACCGCATTACAAGTTCCTACAAATTTGCATCTATTCAAAGAGGGTATATATTGAATGGATCATCAGATTGAATGCCATCCTATGAATTTTAATATAATTGTGGATATGTATTGTCAGGATTATGCAAATTGCAATGGAGGTAAATGGATCATCAGATTCAATAAGGCTGATTTTGGGAAGATCTTGCAAGTAATTTCGTTATACTTCAACAGTTGTGAATTTCCGTTTAGAGCTTTGCCTTGTCACAGTTAGCATTTCATCGTTGTCCTTATCTCTTTTTTAGCAAAAGTTTATGGGTTATACTTCTTCTATTTAGTAAATGCTGATGCTTAAATTTCCTTATCATGTGCTGTTTTTGCCTATCTGGGTTACTGACTTATGTTAAGTCATCTTAAAAATAGTTATCATATGCCCCTGTTTGTTCCTTCAGGTTCTCGCATTAGTAGGTAGGTGACCAACTTGAATTCAGTGAGGATGTATGTAGAGCAGTTCTAAGCGTTCGTTTCAGTGAGGATATATTGAGTGTCTGGAATCGCAATGCATCTGACCATCGGGTTTACTTCTGCTGCTGCTGCTTAGTTTAATCCTCAAATGGCATACTCGAGGCTTATTATTATTTGTGATCTTGCTTTGTTATTCTTATGCAGGCTGTAATGTCTATGAGAGACTCAATCAAACGATGCCTAATATTGTTCATATTTTTACAGCTGCAAATATTATTCTTCTTTGAATCTGTAGGCAGGTGAGAGCCTAAATCATCGGGGCTGGAGCTTATCTACTCATATGCACAACTTCGCCAACTCATAAACAAGCCGGTAGGAGACACTTGACCTCTATGTTTTTTTTTGGTAGTATTTGGGTGGGAAGTGTGAATGTATAGAATGTGCACGAATGGTTGTAAACATGTGAATGCTCTTAGCATCCGACATTTTTTTGTTGTAAACCTTGAAGGCACATGTGTTTAGAAGTGTTGTATTTGTGAGCTAGTTTTTGTATAGTATGAATGGTATTTTGGTTTAGGTTTTGTGCATTTGGTATGTTGAAAACAGGGGTACCAACAATTTTGTAAAGATATATTTTTTATTATAAAATTTAGGCGACGAACATAGTATATAATAATTGCTTGAATTTAAAAAAAAAATCAAAATTGATTCAAGCAACGAATATTGATAATATTATTGGTCACTTGAATAACTTGGTGACGAACATACTAGTCCTTTCACAATCTCAAGTGATAAACACTTACGTCACTTGATTGGTCAAGCAACAAACATTTTTGGTCACTTGAATGTTCAAGCGACGACATTATTTGTCCCCTGAATGTATCTTTTAGGCGACTAAAACTTGGTCACCTGAACCGTTCGGGCCGGGCTTTTGTCGGGCTTTGACTTCTATGTGCTGAATCACTTTCAGCGACCAACTTTGATAGAGTCGTCACCTATAAGCTCAGGGGACGGCGCTCAGGTGACGACTCTTCAGGTGACGACTTTTCGTCAGTCAGGTGACCCAATTCGACTTTCAGGTGAAAATTTATGTCCGTCACCCAAGTTGTAAAATGGCGTAGTGAGTGGTTCCTGTTTCAATTTGAAGCACAACGTGGCTCTTAGGTCTGGGGTTGAGTTAATTTGCCAATTTGCAGGAATGACATGTATAATGTGGATAGAACATCTTGAATTTGTCCGGCTCTTGCGAAATGTCAAACGTACGAGCCGGGATGAATGAATTTCTTCCAAATCTCTGTTGACTGTTGCACCAGCTTTAAGTCTCGTTTGTTTATATAAGAGGTGAATGGAAAGGGAAAATATTAAATTTTGCGTATAAAATGTATATGATCATCATTTTTTATGAGCTTGGAGGGTGGGGGATTATTAGTCTATCCTAGAGGTATTAGTTACCCACCTTCAAATTAGAAGGGTAACAAATTTGTATGAAAAATGAAAAAAGAAGGGAAATGATTAGAACAATAATCAATGAATCAATCTTAACTTAAATATGGACTATATTTATAAGGTTAATCATTAGCTTTCTCTAACAAAAAAAAAATAAACGAGGGATTAATTTCTTCCATGCTTCAAGTGCTACTCCACGAAATGATACTAGAGTGCCTCTATAATCAAACCTCACCATGCCCTTGACAAATGATAATTCAAGGATTTTAATTGACCAAAAGATCAAACCTCATCATGCCCTTGAGAAATGATAATTCAAGGATTTTAATTGACCAAAAGAAAGTTTAGGTTTGTAATTTTGTTCGAAGTTAGAAACTTTAATGCACCAAATTATAAGTTGGTTTAGTAACTGCGTGACTACGCGCGCACTACTAGAATTGTGTTAATAGACATCATATCTTTTAAATCAGTCGAAAAACGCACGATTTTAAATTATTTAATTACATCAGTTATTAAATTTTTTATGTTGATAAAAATTTAGACAACGTTCATTCTGTTCGACTGATGTTAAATGGTTAATTTAAAAAATTTTGAAGCACGCGGGGTTGAAAAAATTAGGGGTGTTTCTAAAACCGGGGAAGGTTATACTCCGAAATATCGAACCCACACCCACTTTATCTCTCTCTCACACACAAAACAAACCCTCTCAGATCTGTAGCCTCTCTCATCTTCTCCGATCATTCACCTTCCTCTAGCTTCAAGGAAGAACCCCAAAATCGTTGACGGTGTTAGGCCCCGTTCGGCAAGAGGTTACCAGGGGTTGTGGGTTTTTTTAAAAAAAAACAGAAGCTCCGGGTGGTGTTTGGCAAGGGCTGCTGGGGGGTTGGCAATTTGAGAGATGGAGATTATATGGGGTTTCCAAGCCTCCATAATCCTACCCTCCTCCATGAGGATTCTTGGGGTTCTCCTATTCAACAACCCCTTTCTTCCTCCCTTGCCCCTGGTCACACCTTTGTTCTTCTTCCTTCGCCATCGACAGAACAACCGGGCGGCGGACAGAGCACCACCCGATTGCACCTCCACCTCTATCGAGCCATCTTTCCGGCGCCCCTCTGCCTTGCTCGACGCCCCATCCTACTGTATTTCCCCTAATTTTGTGTCGATATAAATGAAATTTAGGGTTTGCCATATGTCGATTGGTTAGCTATATGGCTCGATTTCGTTCGAATTGAGAGTCTGTGAAATCTGCGAGAAGAAGAAACCCAAACTATCACGGGCATAGTGCTTTGGTAGAAGAAGAAGAAGGCGAAGGAGGATAGCAGACCCACCACGAGGTTGAAGACGATGGCATCTGGCTTCAAATGAAAATAGTCAATATGTAAAAGATGGGGGCAGTTTTGTCATTTGATTGTTTTTTTTAAAATAATCTTCTACCATCCAAACACCTTACCGGAATTTTTTTTTATATCTCAACCTCTTCCATCCCCATAACCCATACAATAATCTCCACCTCGTATAATCCCTTAAAAATAATCTCCACCCCTTAAAAAATAACCCATTGCCAAACACACCCTTACTCTCATCGCCTCCTCTATCTCTTTCCCTCGGTTGGCGACTACAAAGATACGTTCCCAGAACCCGAAAACCTAACTGGTAAGCCTTCTCTCACCCCCTCTATAGATTTGTATGTCCGCCTTCTCCTCTAACACCTCTCGCAGTCCTTTGTCGTCTCTCTCTTGCGACCTCCTCTTTGGTTCTCGTTCTCTCTTGCGAGTGAAAGTCTGGAGGCATGGTAGATTTAGGTTTGGGCGATTCAAAGTCGATTGTTCTGAAGACGAACTCCTCGTTTGGGTTGACAGTTTCGACGGCGTCAGTTTCAAACCTACCTGCGGCTATAGGCAGTGGTGGGGAAGAGGTCGGCCTTGTTCAGGTGCAAGATTTGAAGGTACCTTTGCAGGGACGGACCTAGGGGTGGGCTGGGCTTTGCTACAGCCCACCTCAAAATTTCAGAAGTTATATTATTAGGAGTAATAATTGTCATAAAGTCCGTGTAGCATAGCTGGTTGGTTATCAATGATCAATTGGTGTTTAACTACAACCACCCAGGTTCGAATCCCATTTGTCCAACTTTTTGCTTTTGCCTGCTAGATTATGAATTTTTTTGGAACCCAGCCCATTCATTATGTTTTCTTTTTTGTGTTGTATATCTGATACGGAGTATTAAATAAAAATTTATTATTTCTCCACCAAAAAAAAATAAAAATATATTTATTGTATATTTTATTTTTTTTCTTTATTATATTTTTTCTAGGTGTGTATATATGTGGTATATATGTGATATTAATAACTCTTAAAATTTTGATAATTGTATAAGACAATTTTAGCCTACCCTGATTTTCATTTATGGTTCCGTCTCTGTACCTTTGCCCCTTCTTCTTTCAATTCAAAAGCTTAATTAGGGTTTGATTTGGTGAAATAGGTATCTCGATTTATGTTTAATTTTATGTGCCCTTATAGGTGGGCAACATATGTAGCTGGGACCATTCTAGTTTTGATGACATAGTTGGGTGTACGATTCCAGAACAGTATCAGCATGCTTGTAAGCTCCCTACATCCCATTCAACTTTGGCGGTGTTCATCTTTCTTTTAATTACATCTTGTTCCTTTTTTTTTCCGGTAATCACAGGTTTCTTCTGTGTCTGCATTTGTGGAGGTTGCAAGCATGTCTGCTATAGCTGCTGCTCAAGGTAATAAAGTGATTGGAGGTTGATTATGGTGTCATTTTTTGTTTCTAGGTTTTGACAATGTGAAAGATATACTTCCAAAATTCCTTGAATGTTCCACTAATGAAAGTGAACTAAACTGTACCTGATTGTGCCCATACATTCGAAAGTTGTCATTTTGTTTCATTCAAGGCCCAAGAGATCTAGCACTTCTATGCCAGAAGGTTTGATTTCTAGCCTTGAATAGTTAATTATTTGCAGGTTTGAATATCAGCCCAAGAGATATAGCACTTCTATGCCAGAAGGTTTGATTTCTAGCCTTGAGTTAATTCTGGAAAATGCTTCTGCTAACCAATTTATAACTTCCATGTTACAAGTAGAGATATAACAAATAATGCAATTGGTTTCCTTTCACGTCTACTGAATTTTTTTTGAAGGTTGAGATTCATGTTGTTGGAGCTCCTTGTGGTGTGATGGATCAGATGACTGCAGCATGTGGTGAAGCTAATAAACTTCTTGCAATGGTCTGTCAGGTATGTAGTTGGAATCAAGGGATTAACGTCTTTATAGGTTCTGGGGTTATAGGGTCTTAGTTTCATTATGTGTTTCATAAATGCAGCCTGCAGAGGTGTTAGGACTTGTTGAAATACCTGGTCACGTTCGTGTTTGGGGCATGGATTCTGGAATTTGACACAGGTAACATGTTCTGGCTGGACTTGGGGAAATTTGACTCAATCGTAGAAAACTGATCTTACCCACCCTGATCGAAATTTAAAATCTGATTTAACTTATTAATGAATTGAATTGGAGGAATAATATTAAATCTATCTGAGACTAAAAAACAGTCAACAATCGCTGAGAAACAGGGAAATTTACTTCAGATTTAGACAAACTTGCTGGTTTAAGCCTGTAAGACGATTATCAATGAACATACCAGTGAAGTGCCTAGTTCAGTTATACAAGGAAATTACCTGTTTGTGAATGCCTTTATATTTTATATCAGATGGGAAATAGGCTTTCAAAAGCTTATGTAAGTAACACCCCCTTTTTGATCCCAAAGGAGTGTTGCAGCGCCAGTGAATCCGCAGACTTTAATGTCTTTGAATTCACCTGAGGCTTATAACCATGCTCCCATAAACAAGATGATAATTTAAATACAATAAAATAGGCGGAAGTAAATAAAATTTATGAGTTCAAAATATTTGATCACAGTAACAATAAGGATACCAAAATCATAAAGTATGAATAACTGAAATTAAAGTAGCGATGCGGAAACTTTTTAAAGGTTCAAAACTTGTAATAAAATGACAGTATGCTCTTCAACTCTCTCTTGCTCCGCTGCTTGCACTAGACCTGTGGAATATGGTCTGGTGTTTCGTGAGAACGAAGGACACCAGCCATCCAATAAATAGGATGGTTAGTACAATAAAGACTAGCAAATGATAGGGAAAATGTTCACACTTTAAACTTACAGTGACCATAAAACGGTATGTCTCAGGTTAAGGGAATGACACGAACATTTATAGTAGAAACTAAATAAAAAGGATAAAAGTTCACACATGACTCGGATGATCATAACGATCGATTAAGATAAGAAAAGGAATTATACTCGAGGCAGATAAGTATAATAATTGAAATGATCACCTATTGAATAGTCGATAATAAAGATAACGATAATAATAATAATACTAATAATACTACGTGGTACAAGTCGAGCCTTTAAAAAGGACCACGACCTACATCAGATCGTTGTTTTATCACCCCGCAGAGAATGCATTCCGGGATGGTGTTTCATGAAACCTTGTAAGGCGGTGGCTTAACGAACCATAACCTGCAAGTCAGTCTACTGCATAACTTGCCAAAGGCATAAAGCCACTCGCAGCAGGTGGTGCGCATTTTAACATATCATAACTAAGCATCACATGGTGCCTATCTTATCCTACATAAACAATTTATACTAGGTGATCATAATAACGACATTAAATCAAACAGGGACAAGCATGAATAATTCAAAGGGTCTTACTATCACATGCCACTAGGTTGCATGAAGGAACAAGCAGAATATCATGCAATTTAGGAAGAAGAAAATGGGCAACATTTACTTATCTCTCTCTTGTTATAAACAAACAATCACATTTAAACTGTATATCACTATAGTTCATTTAATAATTGCCCATTAATTTAACTCATGCCAATTTATGATTAAAATGATAAATTACATCAAGCAGACGGGTATGCAATTTATCGAAATTGGCAAGGAAATTGGCCACATGGCCGCATTCGACACGGAAGAATTTAAAAGACACGTCAAAGGAAAATCACGAAACATGCAAAAGACATTGAACGAAATCACTTGCCTTGACTTTCGATGATCAGCTGATGACGACCAGGCGAGAATTTAGCACCTATCGAATCCAACGGAAAAAGAGATATTAATATTGATATTTTATGAAATTAACTTTACTTAACTCAATTTAAAATTGAATTAATTCTATAACGTTAAATATTATATACCAATATGAATTCCTCGGGGAGCGGGATCCAGCGTGAGTGCTTCGAGATTTCTTGGTGTCGCTGAAACGGGCAAGAATTGAACAGTTTAGAAATATTGGCCACTTATCTTAATAAATAATTAACTTAGGACCAGAAGCGGAAATAATATAAAAACAAGGGAGATTTATGTGATTGTTTCAAAACAAATTAAAACCCCGTTTGTTTCTTCTTCCTTAAACTCACGTACAGAAGCGAGGGCGAATTGACGACTTCTCGGCGGCGATTGGGGCGGCAATCGGAGAAAGCGCTCGGACAGGGACGGTCGTCGGCAATCGGCGGTGATGGGAAGCGGTGGCTCGCTGGCAATGGTGGCGGAAATCCGAGACGGCCGGACTGTGATGGGTTTCGGGGCAATCGAAGACGAAGGCGGCACGGCTCGTCTGCACTGCGATGGGTTTCGGGGGCAAAGGCAGTGACTCGACGGCGCAGGGCGGCTGCTCAGGTCGGCTCGGCTGCTGGCGGTGGTGGACTGTGGCAATCGAAACCGGCCCGGGGCGGCTACTGCTCACAGTGACTTTGAGAGAGGAGGAAGGATTGCTTCGGTTGATGTGAAGATCGATGATGGCCTCCCCTCTATTTATAATGCTGGGATTGAACAGGATAGGCAGGAAGAGGATCGATCAGTTGGGTTTAAGGAGATCTCGGACTGATTGGGGGTAAGCTTCCTTGGATCTATCCGAACGAAGAAGAAGATAGCTCTTTAGAAAGGAAAAAGAAAAAGGTAAAAGAAAAAAAAAAGAAATTCCATCTTTCATCCTTTTTCACCGTGGCCAATCCAAAAGGGAAAAATAATGGGTCTTTTTGGCTCTTGGACCACTATATTCTGGGCTTACATTTGGACTGAAAAGTCTGGGCATCCAAATACACATATTGGGTCGAAAAAATAGGCATTTTTCCTCTTGTAGAATTGAAGTATGTGTTTGACTGTATATTATACATATATATGGATCTATATATCATATATATTAGCGGAAAGAAAATATTATTTAATTTAACTATATAAATTAAATAGCAAGAATGTTTAGACGATAAAATTAGAATAATATAATTATTCTAATTTATATTATATATTTTATGTGAATTTATTGGTTTCCCAAATTCACGTAGTATAGTATAATATTATTTAAAGAAATATCCCAAAAATAATTTGGGGTATTTCAATGTATCATTTTTGAGTTCCTTTTTCTTTTGCATTTGAATTTTAAGTTATCCTTTTTTATGCAGTGTCGGAGGTGCGGATTATGGTTCTGTGAGACTTGGTGCTTTTATGGGGCGCAAAATGATAAAATGTCAAGCATCTGACATCTTGTCTCCAAGTGCTGATCAAACTATCACGAGCGATGAGGACAATAGTTACGAATTACTTGAAGCTGAAGCTAATTTAGATTACCTTTGCAACATGGCACCTCATAGGCACGAATCTCATATGACTCTGCACATTGATATTTTCTGTGAGGAATGCATTTATGCTGAAAGAAACACAGATATTTGATGTATAGGATTAGAATTTTGCTGAAAATATACCCACATTCAAGAAACATGCATTTCATAGTTGACATTCTTTCATTAGATTTGCTTGATTTTAAGATGTCGGAATTTTAGTTGATCAGCACACATTGATTAAATATTAGAGATTTTCTGTCTGAATTTGTAGTCAGCTCTCCCCACTCTGACCAATGAAAAAATCATTTTTGCTGTTTGTCTTTCCTCATAAAGTATCAATTTTAATGGTGATATTCTGATAAAATGATGCACATTTTGTTGATTCACCATCATGTAACCATCATATACTTTATCGTGCGACATGTAATTGTAATTTTTTAAGTTTTTACAAAAAAAATTATCGTCTCCTGTAACAGATATGAGGCTGTCTATGGTAAAATGCTTTCACATTCATAGCATGTTGGGCGATGCTTTTGTGTTGAAGTACATTGATCATGGTGATCCTGTGACTGCAATCGATCCAAAGCGTTCATATGATGTGAAAGCAGCTACCAGTCATCCAATATATGAGAATTTTCGAGTAAAGGTCAGCACTTGTAGGCTTAGGGGCATCCGCATGATAATGTATTTTGTAATCTGCACGGACACTTTATTTTAATCTGCCCATTAACATTCAGGCTTTCAAGGCCCTTTTGACATCTTCAATTTCGGATGACTAGTTGATTTCTCTAGGGGAGCTGATGTACCAGGTAACCAAATGCCTCTGACTTAATTTTGTTTATGCTGAAACAATTACACCTTCAGACCATAAACTGCTTTATATATTCATCAATGGGTTATAAGACTCGTAAGATAAGATCTCATTTTGTCATAGAAGGTTTTTTTTCCCATCAGTTCAAGATAGTTTCTACTACTCTTGAACCCTCATTCGGCGCTTTTAGGAACTGATATGTGACTATGTAATAGAAACTGCCCAAAATACACCACTAGCCAGAAAGGGAAAGTTCAAGGTTTTTGACTAAATAGTCATACTTTGGTTTTCAGTGTCACTTCAGCTACAGCGCCTGCGGACTTGGCTCTGATGGTACAGATAGAATTGTAAATCTCGTGCAAGAAATGCAGCACAAATCATCCAAGTCTGAGAACTGTGCAGTATATGGAGCTAAAATTATGGGTGGAGGATCAGAAGGAACAGTCTGCATATTGACCAGAAATTGTATACTTGGCAGCGAGCAAATTCTCGAGGTACTACTTCTTCTGATCTTGTCACAATTTTAGGAGTAAATATTCAATATTTGGTTAAGACCTTATGATCTCTTTTTGACTTGAGTCCTTGAAACTCTAGTAATCCAACTCGAAATCATTTGTACTCGAAATGTCATGGATTTATAACGATTGGTGTAACCTACCCTACTTAATCCAACCCGAAAAATATCTATGGACTCTGGAACTTCAAATCATCGGACCTTACCCTAAATGCCTTTACCATATTGGTATTTGATTTGCACCCAAACTAACCGACCTGTTTGATAATGTGTTAGGCCTCTAGTTTATTCAACATGTTAATCGTGCTTGCTAGTACTGAACCCTTGGTTATTCTTGCAATTCAGATGCAAAGGAGATACAAAGCAGCAATTGGATACATGCCTTTTTTGTTCGAAGGATCATCACCCGGAGCCGGAAAGTTTGGATATCAAAAATTCGCCTTTCATCTGCAACAAAATCTGCACCTCAGTAGTCAGTAGACAGGCATTGGTCGAGTTCTTTATAAATGGAGATAGGCATTAATGGAGCTTGTCTGTAGATAGGCATTGCTCTTGTCTGACATGCTTTCTCTTTTTTATAAATGGAGAGCAGTGCACCCTTCAGCAAATTGCTTCCTTGTTCATGCGAGGAATGGGATATAAGATGTCAAAGATTCAGTGTGCAATGTTAGCATAATCAATGTGAAAGAGTAACTTGCGGTGATCTGATTGTCCTACCCAGTCAAGATCTGTGATAATTACGTGTACATTTTCTTACTTGTTTAATATATTTCTTCTCTTATTTTACCGCTTTACATGTTGACTTGAACAAGATTCAGGGAAGAGAAGTGGCAACATAAGGTCTGAACGAGAGGAAGAAACAACAAATGACCAAGAGGAAGATCATTGCATCTTGGCCTCAAATTGTGCATCTTGCATCTAGACTCTATTGTCATTATTTTCAATTGATATTATGTCGGGCAAATCGCCTTGTCGAGTACCCGACACGAACCGTTTATTTTTTTATTTTTTTAGGTTTGAAATAATAGTATTAGTATATATAAAGTCTGGAGAGTATCATTATGTTCCGCTAGCTCATTTGGTAGTAGCCTGTTTCCCAGATATGCGTTTAACGCAGTAGCCCAGGTTCGAATCTCGCTAGACGCTAAGTTACTGTGGGCATTTTTTTTTCCTCATCCCTTCTCGCCCTTTTTTTTTTAATCAATCACCCCCTTTTTAAAAAAAAAAAATACAGTATGTATTTCTATGTTAGATTGTTAGGTTGAACTATACAAACCCTAGCCGACGGCCCGACACTGACAGTCTCTTGTCTCTCTTCTTCTCCAATTCGACAATTCCGATGCTATTTCTCCACTCCAGGCTCCAGTGCTCTCTCTCACTCGCTCTCTTGCTCTCCGCCATGGAAGAAGGTTCCATTTTCGACTCGCCCTCCGCTCTCAATCGGAGAATCGCACCCGGCCTTCACCTCCTCCAGACCAATGCGCTCGCCTTCACCTCCTCCCTCACTCCCTTGCTCTTCCATCTTTTCAGATCTGGCCAAAAGTTCCTACCGCCACCGCCAACCGGATGCCGCTATCGCCTGTCGCCACCACCACCAGACGTCATCCTCTTCCTCACAACTTCCTGGAGCTCTTCAGATCTGGACAAATCTTGCTTGATTTCTTTCCAATTTTCGGTTTCTCCTCCTCCAATAGAGATCTCCTACATCATATTATGTAACACTTGGTGTATCACTTAATTATTTTGTGTATAATTTAACATTGAAAATAAAAATAAAAATTATATTTATATTCCGCACACTTATATTTACATGTTTATAAAAATTTGTCATGAAAAGTTATTATTTAAAAATTATAAAAAACCATTTTTCAATATAATCAATCTTTTAATTATATGTAATTTTTTAAAATGATTTTTTATGATGAAAATTCATAAATATGTAAATATAAGTGTATGAAATATGAATATAATTTTTTAAAATGTTAAATTGTACATAAAATAATTAAGTGAAGCACCGAGTGTTACACCGTGTGATGTAGAGGATCTTCACTGCTCCTCCTCCCCTTCTCGTTTGGGGTGGTTGTTGTTGAAGCCTCTTGTTCTGGTTCCCAATAGAGATCTCTTACATCACATTATGTAACACTTGGTGCATCACTTAATTATTTTTTGTATAATTTTACATTAAAAATAAAAATAAAAATTATATTTATATTCCACACACTTATATTTACATGTTTATAAAAATTTGTCATGAAAAATTATTGTTTAAAAATTATTTTTCAATATAATCAATCTTTTAATTATATGTATTTTTTTAAAATGATTTTTTATGATGAAAATTCATAAATATATGTAAATATAAGTGTATGAAATATGAATATAATTTTTTTAAACGTTAAATTGTACATAAAATAATTAAGTGAAGCACCGAGTGTTACACCGTGTGATGTAGAGGATCTTCACTAGTGACCCAATTCAACAATGGATCTGGAATTGGATTTAGTTTTTTTTTTTTTTTTTTTTTTTTTTTTTTTTTTCAGATTCTCAATTTCTTGTTCAACCATTTTTTTAATGGTTCGTGGCGGGTTAACCGGTATCCGACACGGAACCGAATACCTTAACCGTATCGGGTACCCGGGTTATGACGGTTCGGATACGGTTCGGCCATTTTGAGGGCAAACAGACGGAGTTGCTACTATAAAAGTAGCGTAACTCCAGGATCATCCTGAAGGATGATGTTACAAAACTCCCTATGATAGGGGATAGACTGTAAGTTACTAATGATACCATTCCTAGCAATGTAATCTGCCGACATGTTGGCTTCTCTATAGATATGATGAATCTCTGCCATCTCAAACTCAGAGAGAAGAGTAGAAATGTCTTCAACTTGTCTCAAGACTTCCCATATCGGACATTGCTGCTGCTTTATTGATTTAACCAAGACTTGGTTGTCGCATTCTAGAATGATCTTCGAAAGGCCTTTCTCCTTAGCTCTCTATAGCCCCATCAGGACAGCTGATGCCTCCATTTGGATGACTGAGCTTTCATACATTTCCTTAAAAAAACATCAATAATATGACCCTCGGAATCCCTAATGATCCCACCTATCTCGCTCTTACCACAAACGTTGACAGAAACATCTACATTGATTTTGTAGATAGTACCAGGAGGCCTCCTGACCCTTTTGTTTTTAGTAGCAATGGCTTTTTTGGACGACCTAATCCTTCTCTACAATCATGGAGAGTCTGTGTGATTCTCCTAAGGATTTGAGTCTTTTCGGAAGGCTGTTTGTGCCTAAAGATCACTTCATTTCTAGTTTCCCAAATGGTATGCCAAATACAAACAAGTTCTCTTGAAAAAGTACATTTAGTGAAGAGATGAGTTGCATCATCTTCTGCCTGGTTGCAGAGGGAGCACTGACTTAGGACCCTGTTGACATACCTATTAAGGCGAGCTGTCGTCAGAAGCCCGTCAATTCTTAGTTTCCAAAGAAAGTTCTTCGTTCTCGGCGGCAGATTTTGTTTCCATATCCACGTGTGTCCATCCGCTTCATTTGCAGACGAGGTAAATATTTTCCTAGCTGATTTTGTAGAGAATTTCCCCGATGCCTCTGGGTCCAAATCAATTTATCCTGGGACTGATAAGTCGGGATTCTAATCAGCAGAATCTTTTGACTGATATTAGGAGGGAACATAGACCTTAAAAGATCTTCATTTCAGGCTTTACTGTCGGTGATAAGGTCTTTAACAGTTAATGAACAATCATTGTTACCTAAGAACATTTATCTTTGAGCCATCACCCACAATCCAAAGGATTCCTTCTTCAAATTTCTGTCTAAGGGAGAGTAGTCTGCCAAACTGCCAGGAGGTATCATTTTTATTAAAAGTACTTATATCTGCCTGATTGAGGTATTTTT
Organism: Persicaria tinctoria; assembly: GCA_037127255.1. Lineage (NCBI taxonomy): Eukaryota > Viridiplantae > Streptophyta > Magnoliopsida > Caryophyllales > Polygonaceae > Persicaria > Persicaria tinctoria. The sequence continues at coordinate 20,737,748 of JBANSL010000017.1, forward strand.
CTTTGATAACTCTCACCCAAGGACTATCCTCATTATTAAAAAATTTCCACAAGAGTTTCATTTCTAGGCAGCTATTAAGATCTTCAGCTTTCCTAAGACCCATACCACCTTGAGATTTTGGTTTACAGATTTGGTCCCATCCTATTAGGGGAATATATCTGTCATTAGGAGTTTTGTTCCAAAAGAAGTTTCTGTTAATTTGGTCAATCTGGTTAAGAATTCCCTTAGGCAGTAAAAAATTCTGCATAAGATAATTTGTCTTAGAATTAAGTTTGATTGAATAAGGACAACTCTTCCTGCCTGAGAGAGGCTCGAAGCTTTCCATTTATTAAGCTGTTTTTTAAGATTGTCCACCGCCTCATTGAAGACACAATTTTTTATACGACCACTCACTATAGGGATACCTAGATATTTTTCCAAAGTTTTCGAGATAGGAATGCCCATATGTACAGAGAGATCACGTGCCAAATTTGGAATTACATTTCTAGAGCACTGTAGAGAACTTTTATTATAGTTAATTGTTAAACCTGACAGGTTCGAGAAATTATTTATAATATTTTAGATCGTATTTAGACTAGTGTGAGCTGCCTTAGAGAAAATTATGGTGTCATCTGCAAAGGATAAGAAGGGGATGGGCGTACTATTCTTTTTGAATCTGAATCCTACCAAGGCATCTTCAAGTAAAGCTTCTTTGTGAAGTTCTCTTGACAAGCCCTCCATAACAAGGACAAGCAGATAGGGGGAAAGCGGATCACCTTGTCTAATCCCTCTATTTGGTTTAAACACAGGACCCGGGGTATTATTTACTAAAATTGAGAAAGATGTAGACGTAATACATGTCATAACCCTGTTAATCCAAGTTTGGTGAAAACCAAATTTTACAAGAACTTTAATGTAGGACCAGTTTATTTTATCATAGGCTTTTTCCATATCCAACTTTAAAGCCATCCAACCTTGTTTTCCTTTGTGTTTATGAAAGGAATAAAAGATCTCATGGGCTATAAGAGTGTTATCTTGGACCGATCTTCCTTCTACAAATGCTCCTTGAAAAGGGTTTATGAGTTTAGGGAGGACCTTTTTGAGGCGATTTGCAAGAATTTTGGAAATGACCTTATAGACTGTATTTCAGAGGCTGATAGGTCTATAGTGATTAATGGTAGTTGGATTTTCAGTTTTTGGGATCAGGCCTAAAAAGGTTTGATTAATTTCAGAGAGAAGTTGGCCAGAATGAAAAAATGCTTTAATCACTTTACAGAAGGAAAGACCAATTATATTGCACTATTGGTTATAGAACTCCGGTGGAAAACCATCCGGCCCCAGTGTTTTATCTTCAGCCATACTTAGAACCGTTTGCTTGATTTCAGAATCAGAGGGAGGCACAATGAGATCGCTATTTTCAGATTGAGTGATTTGAGGTTGGATATTCCAAACTTGATCAGGAGAAATTTGTCTTTGATTATGACCAATAAATCGTTCTGCCATTTCTTTAGAAATATGGTTAAGAATGAGCTCGTGGTCAGTCAAGATTGTATTGTGTTTAGTAATGAAAGATCTGGTGGATCTTTTAAAATTTCTTATTCTAGCTGTGATTTGAAAGAACTTAGTGTTTCTATCACCTAATTTCAAGTATTTAATTTTTGCTCTTTGTTTCCGGAAATTATAGTTGAATTCTAGAAGCCGAGTTCTTTTATGCTCTAGTCTATTAAGTTTGAGTTCATCAGCTGTGGAGACAGCACCCCAAGGCAGACGATCTTGAAGAGATTTTATTTGATTCTCAACAGAGGAGAGTTGTTTAGTGATATTGTTGGGGTGAGCTTTACACCAGGATTTGATTCTTCTCTTAAGGAGTCTTTGTTTCTGCATGGACTTGTAGCCATTCGAGCCATTTAACTTATAGGACCAAACTTTCCTAATCATGGATTCCATTATTTTGTTTGAGGTCCACGCCATTTCAAATCTAAATGGAGATCCTTTTCTATTTCTTTTGAGCCCGAGTTCAAGAGAGATAGGACAATGATCAGATTTTGAGAATGAGTGGTGTTTGGTACAAAGATTTGTAAACCAGTTTAGAATTTGTTGATGGACTAAAATTCTGTCAAGTCTTTCAAAGGTATTGTTTTGAACAGATTTGCTTTTTCTCCAAGTGAATGGAGAGCCAGTGAAGGGAAGAGTATGAAGATCAAGTTCTTCTTTTACAGCTCTTAGTCTTCTAAATCTATTCAGGGTGGGAGTGACCCCTCCTACTTTTTCTGTATTAGACTCAATCTCATTAAGGTCACCTATGATCATGAGAGGGATATTAAATTTGCTGAGGGAGGTAATAAAATGATGCCAAAAAACATCCTTTTCATTTTCAAAAGAGGGAGCATAGACCAAAGGCAAGAATAAGGTCATGGTTTTCTATAGAGCATTTGATCAGAATATATCTAGGATTCTCTTCAAGTACAATACTAACCTCTGCAATATTGGCTTTTTGTAGGATCCATAAACCGCCTTTTCTTCCATTTGATTTGATGCAGATGAGCTTTTGGAATCCAGACATCTTAAGTTGATCATCCGAGGGAGGATACTCAGATTTTGTTTCTGAAAGTGCTAACAAATCCAAATTGTTAGTATGTCTAAGGTGATTGATTTTTTGCCATAAGAGTGACCTTCTAGTACCCCTTACATTCCAATAAGCTATATTAATCATAAAACAATTTGTATAAGGACACCAAATGGTGTTTATGTATTGAATGACAATTAGTTTTTAGTATACAAAGTGCATTATCCTGCAAACCAGGGATTACAATGAAGAACAAAGACCTAGCTATATCACTTAGATCCTTCTGTTTGGAGTTGCTTAGACTGATCACTGTTTTACTCAGCAAACCTCTGACTTCATCTCGAGCCATGAGATAGATAGACTCAGTGTCTGCTGTGGATATCATATTTGTAGTAGAAAATTTGATAGAAAGTTTGGTTTTCAAAGGTTTGTTCAGAAGTTTGGGGCAGCTGACCACCACCTGAAAACCTAAGTAATCAGTGGGGTGTTGCTTAAGTTTTGTTGCGAGAGCAGGGAAAAGAGGTATACCTGCTGCATTCATGTGAGTCCTCCATGTCTTATTATAGCAGTACCTACAGATGGTCAGTATTTTACTCTCCACAAAGGAGATCAGATAGCAATTAAATATAGTAGAAAACATATCACTAGTGCAATCATAAACATTATAATAAACTGCATCATAGTTAGCCGCTGGAGGATCCAGGGGAGGGTGGCAATTAAATTCTAATTGATTTATAGTCTTCTGAGATGGATCTAAACAAATAAATAACAGAAAACTATCCTTATGCATGTACCAATCCTCTAGGTTCAGACCTTTAGTGTTATGCATCTCATCCATAGAAGTGTTGAATGCACCATTCCTAACGATCCAATTAAGGCTAGCAGCAGGGGCAACGAAACCCCTAGCATGAGGGCAGGAATGATGCTTTTGTTTCATGTTTATGCAGCTTGCCACCTGAAGGGAGCCCTTGGTGTTATGCTCAGGATTATATGTACTAAAGTAAAAGATTAGAATACCTGTTTTAGTCTGAATAGTAACTGTTGGGTTTATATAGCAGCTGCAGTGAGCCTCGGCCCCCAAAACTGTACAACACTCTTCAAGTATCCAAGAGGGACCAGGGGCTTTTCCAATCTTCTTAGTTTGTTTCCCTTTGTTGTCGGAATACGAGCATGGCACTTTGGGGATATCATCGAACGGATCTGGGCTACAAATCCATCCAGGTGCCTTTCCTCTGTAAATGATCCGTCTTTGCTTATTCTCCCATTCTTCACTTTGATTTCCCAAATCCAAGGAGCCGTACATCGGAGGAAGTGGAATCCGGCCCTTAATCTTCAATTGGCCTATTGTTCTCCTTGTTCTTCCATGATTGCGCATGGCCCTGTCATAAACACAAGTATAGTTGATAGTAATTGCAAGATTTGGCAGATCTTGATTGTTGCAAGAGGTTTGATGTTTAGGTTTTTGAGGTGAGCATGGGAAGAACATTGAATGTCTCCCAACTCTGTTTTTATAAAAATTTAAGGGTGCATGCACCCGATTAAAACTCATCCCGTGACTTTTGAGGAGCCAATCCACACAAGCCATAGAATCAAAAGGAAAAAGAGGCACTCCGAAGCATAGCTTCATCCTTTGGCTTGCTACCTTGGGTAAGCTTCCTACCTTGGATAGACTTTTCTACCTTGATATTAACCATGGGTGTAGGTTTTGTGATGAAGACACTTTGGAGACCCATGATCACCTCTTCTTTGAGTGCCCTTATGCTAAGGGCATTTGGAAGAGAACGAGTGAGAGGTTCTCAATTCCGGAAGGGGTTGATAGCTTGACTCGCGGTCTTAGGTGGCTTCGGAGATACAAGAGAAAGAAGGGTTGTGAGGCCAAGTCTAAAACCTTTGCCTTCTCTGCGGCCATCTACTTCATTTGGCATGCGCGAAATGCGAAGCTCTACGACGACAACCTTATCCCCGAAGACGTGGTGGCTCGGCTTATTGCTACCCACATTTTTCGTCTCTTTCATGACACCTTTGCCTTGGATGATGTTGAGAAGATCTAAGCTTTGGCTCCCCCTTGTGCCCTCTTGGCCGTTTGGTTGTTTTTCTAAGACCTTTGGATGGTGTCCTAGGGCCTGCGTGCCTTTAGTGTATGCTTGCACTCGGGAACCATCCCCGCATGTTAGAGTTTTTGATTGTGTCCGTTTGGGTACCTGCGTGGCCCGGGAACAAGGTCTTTTTGGTGTATTTTGGAGGTGTGTTGGGTGTGTGTACCCTAACCGCTCCCTTTTCTTGTTTTCTTGGCATTTTGTGTGTGCTTGTTCAAGCTGTGTCTTGAATGAGACACACATCCGCTATTTTATTTTAGCTTTGAACCCTTGTTGAGTCTTGGCTGCGCCCGAGCTCAAAAGCGGCTCGAGCTTCTTGATGTATGATCCTTTGGATCCCCCCATTCTTTCATTATATTTACATAAACCTCCCCTCACCCGGACTTAGTGCCGGGGGGGTTGGCTTCAAAAAAAAAAAAAGGAAAAAGATTTGTCTTAAATGCAAGCCACACCGAAAGGAAATTTGGATGGTACGAGTAGTTTTTTGGTAAAGTTTTGTTTGGAGATTTGATTTGTACCAGGTTGTATCAGGAATTAGTATTTACATATGAGGTGAAGGAGGGGATCACTCTGCTGGGAGACAACCATAGGTTGCTCCCGGCCAAATGGCCTGCAGGACACACTACTAATCCCAGGGGCACTCAGGAGGAAGAAGAAGAGGAGAGTTTTTCTTTGAGAGAGTTTTCGCTAAGCAATGGCTTCATCCATTATTTAATGTATTGGTTATGGTCTTTTGTATTGCTTAATTTTCTGCTTGTCAAAACAATGTCACAATATAGATTAGTAGGTTTATTTGATGAAAAATATCGAACTTGTGAGCGAAAAGCGATGTCTATGTTTGTAAATACGTCAACCATTAAGATACAAATCGATTTCTAAACCCAGCATATATGAAAATTATAACAAAAACAGATGTGTATATGTAGCACTTACATCGTTAAAAATATATAAATCGATGTGTGTAGCAATATAAGACATCAGATTTATAAAAAATAGCGATGTTAATTTGAAATTTTGTATTACCCTACATATCTCCAAATGGCTAGAAATGAAAAAGAATAATGGTTTAACATTAGATGAATCAATCAAAAAGTCATTATATCCATGTATTTAAGTCGTCATTAAAAATAAAAACGATGTTATAAATTATGAAAGACATCGGTTATAAGCCGATTTGGTAAAGTTGGAATCTTTAACGCCTCCCACTAACACGTCGATTTTTTTTTTATTAACATCGGTTTATACCCGATGTCTATGGACACAATTCTAGTAGTGACGTCCTATATCAAGAGGTTCAAAGTTTGAACTTTAATAAGATTCAAACTTCGAATCTCATTGAAAATACGAAGTCTAAGGTAAAAAAATATAGTTTAATTGCTTTTCTGTAACATTGTCCAATGTTAAGAATTATAGATTACACTTAGACCTGTCAAAACATAACCCGACCCGAAAACCCGTAATTTTTTGGGTCATGACCCGAAAATTTTGACCCGGAATTTTTTTTCGACCCGAATCCGAAAACTCGGAAATTTCTCGGGTAATCTGGGTTTCGACCCGATTGACCCGTTAATTTTGATCCGATTGACCTGGTGACCCGATTGACCCGGTTGATTTATAATTAAATATAATTAATTTTTTTATATATAATTAAAAGTTATTGCAAAATTATCAAATCATGATTTTTTTTAATTTAAAAAAGAAAAAATTGAAAAACCCGAAATCGACCCGAAATGACCCGAATTCCCGAAACCCGGTCAAACCCGATTTCTAGTCAACCCGAAATACCCGGAACCCGTTTTACTCAGGACCCGAAGTGACCCGATTCGAATGTCTACACTGCATGTATACTGGCAAGTTATATTTATAGTAACAATTATTTAATTAACTTATGCATTAAAGCCATAGTTTACTACCCTTAATTAAGAAAAATTCTTTAAATTTTTAATAGTAAATACCCAATTTTCATAATTAACTTACAAAAATATCTACGTACTTTAAAAAAAATCCACCCCTTATACTTATTATTTTAGAAGCAGACTCTTTGTAAAAAATTGAGCCACGTGTCCTCTTTAAACAAAATTAAAAACAAAAACTTTTAACCCCACTTTCTTCCTGCAACAACTGCTCCATCTCCCAATTTCCCCCAAATCCAACCCCGACTCCATCTGTTGTTCCCCCAAAGAAGACCTCCGTCTGTCTTTGCGCGCCTCCACCGTCCTCCAGTCGTCGTCGCCTTTGCCGGTCTGTCTTCGTCGTCGCCGGTCTGTCTTCGCCGTCACCGGTCTGTCGTCGCCTTCCAGAACTCTATCTGCCGTCGCCATTGCCGTCCAAAGCTCCCTCCGCCGCAGCCGTCCAGATCTGCCCCGTTGCCGTTGTCCAGATCTACCCCGTTGCCTACCTTCTCTCTCCCTCCCTCCCTCCCTCCCATGGCAGATCTAATCCCTCCCGGCCTCCCTCCACTGTTACAATCCCTCCCTCCCACCATTGTAGATCTATACAGCTATGTTGCACAGACACGACAGTTGAAGGCGTGTCCCGTGTCCGACACAGGACGACACGCGGAAACGGCCGAAAACGCCGTCGACACGCCTGAATTAGGCCGGACACGGTCACTGTGTCGTTGACCCACTTGAAACGGATACGAAACGGGTTGGGTAGGTTGGACACGGCTCGATGCAGTTAGAAAATGGCCAACATCGATGAAAAGAGCCTTGAGATCTGAGGGTGATCAGAGATGGTTTAGGGTTATTGAGTAATTCCTCTTACCTGGTGGTCACCGGACGAAGAGGTCCACATCCACAAACCGCCGGTAGGAGAGCCTTGACTCAAGAGAGAAGCATAACGGCTGATAAAGAGAGGAAGATGAGGGAAGGGAGAGAAGTTTGCTAACCTAGCCCATTTAGTAAATAAAGCCCAATTAAAACCCCAAAATTTGGCCCAATTAATTAAAAACCCAAAAAAACACTAAAAATAATCTCTAAGTAGTTATATATCTATTAATTATATTTAGACATTTAAAACAACATATTATTTATGTTGCTGTGTCCTCGACGTATCGTATCCCATGATTTTTGAAATGCCGTTTCTCCGTGTCTGTATCGTGTCGTGTCGTGTCTCCGTGTCCGTGTCCGTGTCCGTGCAACATAGCTATACAATACTTTAAAAAAAAAATAATTTTAATGCTATTTTTTTTGGTTTAATTGTTGATTAAGGTAGAAATTGTTTGATCTGTGATTGAGTAGGAGAGTTTTTTTTTTTAATTTTTGGTATAGTTGATTCCGATAGCATACCAAAAAAAATGTCTCGGTAATGGTTTATTCCCAATTTTGATTCTCATTCCGATTCCGATTCCGATTCCGATTACCACACTCATACCAAACGGGGCCTGAGTATTTTGGATTTTTGGGGATTGAATTAGGTTTTGGATTGTTGGGGCTTGAATTGGAAATTGATATGGGTAATTACGCTGCGAGGAAGAGAAGCCACGAGGAAGAGAAGCTGTACTTCAGGGTGTTGATCGGTCGACGTCGGGGCAGATGACGGTGGCGATGGTGGGAGGCGGTCCCCACCACCGCGGAGATGTGGCAGGCCGGGGGCGGGAGCGCGGCGTTGTAGTTCATGCCGAGGTTCAGCATCCCGGCGGGGACGGGGACAATCGACTTCCAAGGCGGCGGCAGCGGCGGCAATCGGCGCGGTCATCAGCAACCCAAAAATATTAAATACATTGTGGTTATGAAAACTGATTTTCAATATTAAATACATTGAGAAAAAAACCCAAAAATATTCAATGCTCAACCTATTATATATTTAAGCCTGGAGCTTTGACAAGGGTTTCAATATATTTTCGTTGGAATTTTTTTTGGAAAAATATTTAGATAGCAATGCATAAATTGTTTACTCCATTGATGAAATTTGTGAAATTGAAGATTATAGAAGATTATAAATTGTGATTTGATGAGTTTAATCATTGCAATTAAAGTATTTAATCATTGTGATTTGATGAGTTTAATGTTATGGCCTCTTAAGGTTCATAATTAAACATACAATACTTTTTTCTAATTAAGGGTCCAAGGCATTAAAAAAAACACACACTAAATATCATTATTTTATTGTTTAGCTATATAGGGTTTATACATTTAAACTTAAGGTATCTTTATCAAATTGGTTTATAATTTAGACAAATTTAAAAAGTGTAACATGATGTGTAATCGATAAAGTATCATAGAGGATCCAAACTCAATATTCTTAAGCAAAAAACTATAAGGTTTCTTTTCTTTGCCTTCAGTTAGGACAGATGTTAGGAGAAGTGTGAAAGTGGCCGATTTACCATTCTTTGTCAAATTTGAAGTATCGATTATCTCAAGAAAAGAAAATTTCAAAGAATAACATGAAAAGAAGAATGAGCGATACGTTAGTAGAAAATTGATGTGTTAAATATTTTGTTTAATACGTCAAACTCGATCGAAAATATTATAAAAAACCCAAACAAGGTTCGGGAAAAGAACTAGTTACATTCAAATTTGAAACTTTGAAATAATTAGCAAAACTAACCGAACAACAAATTCTAGAAATAAGAAAATGTCAATTTTTAATTTATATTTTCTTTATAATTGAAATTCTATTAATAATAAAAATATAATTGAAATAATTGAAATTAAAAACAAAAGAAAATCCGCCAATAAACATTTTTAAGCCTTAAAGTTGTTGGTCCTCTTTGAAGAACATCCAACATGAGAGGGTCCATGCGTCCGAGCGTAAATTGATCTCAATTATTGCATGTAAAATTTTGATGGGTCATATAACATGTGGAGGTCTTCACGTCCGATCGCATCTTGCACTAGCCCAAGCCGCACACAAGACCAATTGGCATAGAAGGAGTAGTCCACCGGCTTATACATGAGACTTGGATTCTGCATATTTCCCATGCGTAAAACATTTGTATCCTTTTACATTTTCAACACACCCCCTTCAAATGTAACTTCCTAGCCACGCAATATTTATTTAATACCTTAAGGTCGGCCAACTCAATATTAGACCAGAGTCTTGTATCACGCGTATCTGATACCATGTTGAGTTTCGATAGGCCATATATTGTGAGAGAGTCCACATGTTCAAGCGTATGTATCATGCGCTAGCCCAACCCGAGCACAAAAGACCAATGAAGTTAATGCAGAGGAAATTTCTTTCATGCGATGAGAGAAGAGAAGAACCGTGAGCGCTCACGCAGCCCCCTTCGCCGACAACTTATCCCGTCGGACGACTCCCAAACTACACCACCTAGAGAGCCTGAGAGTCAACCCGACACGGCAAATACAACTAATCCAGAATTTCAGAGTGATGGTTCAAGGGAGGGTCAAGTGTTCTTTGGCTCCTCGCAGGGATCACAGGACCAAGCACACCGAGAGGCTTTCCCTACCATCCAGGAATCGCAGGCGAAGGATGCCCAACACTCTTCTTACAGATCGAAGATGATGCAGGGCCCAGGGGCAGGGTACTCCACATCCCATTAGAACCCTGCATACCAAGCCGGTGAATCTCCTCCAGATTAGGACACATATGATGATATTATGCCAGAAAATGATGACCAAGATTGCCTAACTATCACTCTCAACAAAGCGGAGAAGCAAAGAGACCATGGAGAGACACCCTTATAATCAAGTTGTTTGACAAGGGGCCAGGCTACATGCAATTGTACCGTAGACTGCCCCAGAAGTGGGCACTTTCAACCCCTTTTCCCTCATTGACCTCGAAAATGATTACTTCATCGCAAGGTTCTCAAATAAGGCGGATTATGATCACGTTGTCATGGTGGGTCCATGGATGATAGGCGACAATTACCTATCCATCCGAAAATGGGTCCCAAGATTTGATTCTAGCCTTGACCGGATTAGCACCTTGACTGTTTGGGTTCGGATCCCATGCTTACACATCGAGTACTTCGATCAGAGATTACTTCATAAAATTGGAGAGAAAATAGGGAAGGTTCTTCGCATAGATAGCACTACGGCTGCTGTCGAACGTGGTAAATTTGCCCGGTTGAGCGTGGAAGTAGATCTTACCAAACCCCTCCTTTCCAAGTTCAAATTGGATGGGAAAACGTGGCCGATTCAGTACGAGGGGATGTGTATGCTTTGCTTTGCTTGTGGCAAGGTTGGTCACTCGAAAGATGAATGTGGTAAGAACGCTGAACAGGAGCAGAATTAAGACTCCGACCAGGTTGCTGATCAACCCAACATGGATATCAATGCTGAGAAATTTGGGGGATGGATGCAGGCTAAAAAGCCGGTCAGACGCCGAGCGCTACAAGTGTCGAAAGCAAACACAGCTAATGCGCCGGAGGGACAAAACAGTGAGCCGCCGCCGGCAAACCCTAACGGCAAGGAAGGCTCCATGAATGCTAATCAATCAACACCAAATCCGGGGGAGCAAATCACGAAGATTTCGGGCGATGATGGAATTGGTCAACCATCGAAATTCTTGGTGTTGACGGTTAAGGAAAATCAGGTGCAAGATAAGGAAACTAAGGACTCCCAAAGCACAGAGAAAGGAAAGAAGATCGTGACGGTTACGAATTTGAAAGAAGAAAAAGATTTTGTGGATCACAGCGATCCTAAGTTAACCAAAAAAAGCCAAAATAATTATAAAAAAAATCCTTTTAATCCCTCCTCATCACATTCCCGCCACACGACTGTCCCCAAGTCCACCCCAGGCAAAAAGGCTACAGGCCAAAGCACATCCCACAAGCAATCCACAACCGACAAAGCCTCTTTCACAACTCCAAAACCTTCCACCGACGCCACAAAACCTCCAATCTACTCAAAGTCCAGCGCTACTGCACCACCATCTAAAGACCCCCCTCCCACCCATACAGCTAAAAACGAAACCTTTCCCCTAAAACATGACTTCCAACACACCACCGCCTCTAGTATCCCCAAGAATCGAGATACTGCAAGTCGACAAAGCGGACATTTTCCTCATGACAGACCGCAGGACAAGCGCGGCACATGCAATTCTTCCGAGAATAGCAAACAGTATGAGGGTCGAGTTTCTCCCAATGCTAACAGAATCTAGACTGATGCTATGCAGGGTGGGGATCCCCCAAAGAATCACAGATGCCATCTCTCGTATTGAGGACGCAGTCAATGCCTTTCTTTCAATTAGACCGGATAACCACCAGGCGATTCTAAGGAATATTGACAATATTATTGTTGATATGGTTAAGCTTAACATCCTTGTTTGCAATACCAGGGGTGCGGCAAGCACCAGATTCCTCAATGCTCTTCGTGAGTTGATTAGGCTCCACGATCCTCGAGTCATTGCCTTAGTTGAACCGAGAATTAGCGGGGCAGAGGCGGATGAGGTATGCCGAAGGATAGGATACGACAGTTGGGAGCGTGTTGATGCTCAGGGCTTTTCGGGAGGGATTTGGATACTCTGGCGATTAGCGGAAGTCTCCGTTAGAATGCTTGATCTCCGACCTCAAAATATAAAAATGGAGATGAATAGAGTGGGAGAGGATCCGTGGATATTTACGGCTGTTTATGGGGCACCTGAACGAGTCAGGAGACTTGATATGTGGAATGCTCTAGAGGACTTTGCTTTGGCGAATAACAAACCATGGCTTCTAGTAGAGGACTTCAATGCGGTCCTCCACCTTCAAGAGAAGCCGAGCTCTTCAGTTGGTTCGAATAGATCGATGCAACGATTTGCTGAATGCGTGGAAAACCTTCAGATCATTGATATGGGTTTTGAGGGAATTCCTCACACATATTGGCATGGCAATGACCTGGCAACACGCTACACGACAAGGCTAGACAAGGCTCTTTGCTCGCCGGAGTGGAGAACTCAATTCCCTAATGCGGGAGTAAGACACCTGTCGGCTCCTCATTCGGACCATGCTCCTCTGCTCATTCACTTGGAGGCCAGGACAAAGAGGTCTTCGGGAATATTTTCAATCGGAAAAAACACTTGTGGAGCCGATTGGAAGGGGTTAGGCGCAAGCTTGCCTGCGGAGTCAACAACCACTACTTACAATTAGAAAGGCAAATTAGCAACGAGCTTTCTAAAGTGCTCAACCAGGAGCAATTGCTATGGTATCAAAAGTCTCGTTCGTCCTTCCTTATTGATGATGACTGGAATACCAAGTACTACCACACTGCCACATTAGTGAGACGTCGAAGGAACATAATATCGACCCTCCAAAATCAAGACAGCGTGTGGGTAGAGGATGCTGATCAGGTGCTTAAGCTAGTTATCGACTTCTTTGAAGGGATTTACAACACACCAAAAATCGTGCCCAGTGCATTGGCGCCGACTGCACCATTGGACACCTTTCCTCTGCTGGAATCTGATCAGCTCTCCAGTATGGAATCTCCGTTTACGTCGGACGATGTGTTGGGCAGCTCTGAAATGCATGGGCCCGTACAAAGCCCCCGGGCCAGACGAGTTCCCTTCGATTTTCTATCAATGACATTGGGAGACTGTGAGATCCCAAGTTGCTGAAACAGTGCTCGACATATTGAATGAGGGCCAATTTCCCGATGGAATTGCTGATGCCCATCTCGTCCTAATCCCAAAGGGTTGTGTTCCGTCGAGGCCTACCCACTTTAGGCCAATTTCCCTACTGAACTCGATTTTCAAAATAGCTACAAAGTGTGTGGTAAATCGGCTAAAGCCCTTGCTTGATAACCTGATTTCTTCCACACAAGCAAGCTTTGTCCCGGGGAGGCAGATTATTGACAATGTGGTTATTGTGCAAGAGGTGCTCCATTCGATGTCAGAACGTCGCCGATAAAGAGGGATGATGGTGAAGATAGATCTTGAAAAAGCTTCCGATAAGATCAGCTGGTCCTTTCTGAAAGAAACTTTGGAGCTAGCCCACCTTCCGACTCATCTTGTCTCGGTCATCATGCAGTGCCAAACTCGCGGGCGATTTGAATTGTTGTGGAATGGTGAGGCAGCGGGGGAGATAAAGGCTTCTCGCGGAGTTCGCCAAGGCGATCCCCTCTCACCCTACCTATTTGTCCTTTGTATGGAAAGGCTCTCACAACTGATTTCAGCAGCCGTTCATGAGGAAAAATGGAAGCCGATCAACATAGGTGGCGTTACCCTCTCACATATTTTCTTTGCGGATGATCTGGTTCTTATGGCAGAAGCTTCGGTGGAGCAGGCGTCTGTTTTGAAGGACTGCCTTTACACCTTCTGTTCGCAATCGGATGAGACGGTCAATTACCAGAAAAGTTCAGTCCTTTTCTCTATAAATGTCCCGGCAAACATGAAGGAGGGCATCAGTCGGGCTCTCGGAGTCCCAGTCTCTAGGGATTTTGGGAATTATTTGGGTGTACCCACAACAACTGGCCATATGACGAATGATCGGTACAATTACGTGTTGGAGAAGGTAACAGGTAGATTGAAAGGATGGAGAGCAAATTCGCTATCGTTTGCGGGTAGAATCACCCTAGCCAATTCGGTCCTAACGAGTATCCCACTCTATGCAATCCAATTAACTATAGTCCCGAGGATGGTCTGCGATGCCATTGACAAGGAAGTTCGGAGCTTTATACGGGGTTCGACCAGAGAATCTAGGAAGCCTCACCTTCATTTCATTCATTTGGGCTAGAATAGTACAGAATCTATGTAGTTTATTCTTATTTGCCAAATTATGGAATCTACACTAGTTTCTGTTTAATTTCGCAGAAATCGAAGCAATTTAGAGCAGTTCTGAGAAGGGAAGAAAAGCTCGAAGTCAACTACAGAAGTCCAAGTTCAAAGAGCAGCAGAACCAGGACAAACCGAGCTGAAAGCAAGGAAATCTACTCGACAACGTGTTGGTCGATATCGACTACATCTTGTCGATATCGAGTAAATCTACTTGATTTCTAGCAAAGTTGACAATCGAGCAAGGCTAGAAGAAGCACAACTTACTCGATATCGAGGAAATTCCTCGATGTCGACAAAAACCCAAGTCGATGTCCCTTCCAGAAGCCGATATCGACGAAGAAGACTGAAGACGAAGGAAAGTTACTCGATGTCGAGGAAATTCCTCGATGTCGAGTAAAAACCAAAGTCGACTTTGCTCCTGGAGGCCGGAATCGAGTTGCTGAACAGATGACGAGAAAAGTGCTAGTTGATATCAAGAAATCTTACTCGATATCGAGGAAATCCCAGTTGCCAAAGTCGAGCAGTCCGAGAGTCTTGTTAAGTTTCTATCCAAAGTCCAATGGTGATATTTTCGAGATGAAATTCTATCAAGATCTATCAAGTGCCATCAAGTCAAGAGAGAAGATATTTTATCCACTTTAGATATAATCCTAGTGATTTAATTATTTATTCCATTATTTTATCTTAAGTTAGTAGATATTGATATAGATAGGATATTCTTTCCTAATTAGAGAGGGAATGAAGCCTATAAATTAAGCCTTAGGAGCTGATTTCTAAGCATTCAATTTCAGAGAGAACAAGTAAGTAGCAAGTAGAGAGAGAGAGAGTTTGTGGCGAGCAAGGTGGAAAGGCGAAAGCGGATTTGGCTTGTTCGGTTGTAAGTTTTCTTTTTAATTTATTTTAATGCAAAGTTATTTCCTTTTATTATTGATGAGTCTATTTATGATGAAGAGCGAGTAGTCCACCCACTTCTAGGGTCGGGCTGAGCCCGACGGTAGCCATGTGAAATGATGCGGTAAAGGTTTGATCTTTTTATGCAATTCGTCTTCTATCCCTGCGAGCATGATTCTTTTGCGAAAGTTGAAGGTGATCCTTGTTTGTGTTATTGAAGGGAAAGTGATCTTAATACAACTTGGATTAATTATGTGAAAAGGGTTAGTAACAATTAGGGTTTATGCGAAAACCTCTATATTCCTATTTGTTAATAACGAAAGTTATTTGATGAAAAGCATGATCTTTTATGCCTTTATGTGTTATTTTGCATGGTTATCGTTGTGATGTTGATACCCTGATCTTGGAAGTCTTTAGCTTATTGATTTATTTCATCGAAATCCGTGTTCTGTGTTGCAAAAAGTTGCACTTTTAAGTTTCTGTTGCTTTGTCGATCTCGAGGAATTTTTGCTCGACGTCGAGGAAGGGTTTGTCGAGATCGAGTACTTTCTGTTGGTTTTCATTTTCTGTTTCGTTTTGCTTTCTGTGTTTACTCGACAGGTTAGTCGATATCGAGTAGTTTACTCGATATGGAGGAATCTTCTGGTCGACTTTGCTGAGATCTTTCCGCTACCTGAGATCCGCTGACGTGCTTCCTCGAGGATCGATCCTGACTTCCCGCTGCTGCATCAGGAGGAGGTCTTGTAATCCTTTGCAAGGGACAGAATTTGGTTTGCTTTACGTATTTCATATTTTGAATTGCAAGTCTCGATTTCCTCCTTACAACAAATTGGCGCCGTTACCGGGGAAGCAATCATTCGTGCCTTAGGTAGTTGGATCTCACGTTTCTTTTGAGTGACTTTGCAGGTGTATACGCCTTTCTGGTTAACCACCTGAGTTTGACACCTTAGACGATCCTGGCCGTCTTATACACATCCATTCTAAACTAAAAAGGATGATGGCGACTGCCGAAACCACAAGCTGAGATGATTGAGAGGCTTCAGATGGAACTAGCCGCCAAAGATACTGCTCTCACCACTGAGAGAGCACGCACTACACAGGAAGTTGCGCGAAGGAGGCAATTGGAAGATGAGCTTGCCCAATACCCTACCACTGCAGAGGATTACATGCACCCGACTCTCGTCGTGCCTGAATCAGCTATTCTAATCCCTAAGAATAACTATGAAATTCGCACTCCTTTCCTGATTGAAATTAAACATAATGCTTTCCATGGTAGATTTAATGAATGCCCTCTTCAATATATTACCAACTTTACTGATATGTGACGTACTCTTGCTGAAGGTGCCACTTTGGAATATGTCATGATGAAGGCTTTCCATTGGTCTTTGGCTGGTCTATCATTGAAGTGGCTTGAAGGTCTCCGTCCACGATCCCTCACCATATGGGCTCAAGTAAAGCAGGAATTTCTCAACAAATTCTTTCCTCCTGCCAAGACAGCGCTCCTCCGCCAAAAGATTACAGCTTTCAAACAGCAGCCTGGAGAGCCACTAGCCAAAGCATGGGAACGCTATAAGGATCTACTGCGATCCTACCCTACACATGGGCAGCAACCCTGCATCGTTTAGGAGATCTTCTTCAATTCTCTTGACTTGGCTGCTAAGGATAGGATCAACACGTATACTCATTATGAGTATCTAACAATGCCGTCAGCGGACGCATGGGCTGCCCTCGACAAGCTGACCAACTACGATAACAAGTATGGGACTCCAATAAACTACGAGGAGAATGCCTATGTCAGGCCAGCCCCATCCATGCCCCTCTATGAGCCCTCTAAGGAGATTGACCCAAATGTCAAGGAGTAGTACTACAGAGATCAGAATCGCAAGCTCCTCAAGCAAGTAAAGTATCTTTCTATAAATCAGTCTTACATTGAATGCGGATCACAGCGGCTCACCACTACTGAGTGCCCACACAAAGAGCAAGTCAGGTTGGCAGAACACCACGAAGAGATAGCTTACGCAGGGGGTCCCAATCGCTGTATGGGGGACCAAAGGTTTCAGCAACCACAATGGAACCAAGGTGCCCCTAGGAACCCCTCACCATACAGAGCTCCAGGACATCCAGAAAGGGACCACCTGAAGGATGACTTACAGCTTATCCTTGACGAAATGCGCCGGAATATGGGCACCATCAACAATCAGTTCCAGAACATCAATACAAAACTTGGAGAAGTCAATGTCTGGAGGAAATCAATTGATACACAGATAGGCCAGCTAGCAGCAGGCATCCCCAGACAGTCAGGTTCGCTCCCTAGATCTTCAGAACCAAATCCCAAGGGGAAGACCGGACATATAACTGCTGTAAAACTCATGAGCGGGCATCAACTGCGCGAGCCAAAGGTCGAAAAGCAGCAGGACAACGCTGACCAGCAACTCGATATCGACTAACAACAGGTCGATGTCGACCAACATCAACTCGATGTCGAGGAAACACTTGGCCACAATTCGTCTGCACAGCACAACAACTCGACATCGAGGAATCTGGTCGATGTCGGGGAGAATCTTGTCGATCTCGAGGAGAACCAAATCGACATCGAGAAAGTTGCAATACCTCCGACGTCTGTTATGGCTCCGAACCAGAAAAAGAAGCTGCCTTTCCCAATAAAATCTCCAAAGGATCCAACAGAGAACAAGTTTCAACGCTTCATCAAGATGCTTTAGAGGCTCAATGTCACCATACATTTCACGGAAGCTCTTAATGAAATGCCATCATATATCAAGTTCCTCAAGGAGATCCTCAGCAAAAAGCACTCAATGGCTGAGATTACAGAGGAGTGCAGCTAGATGAACGTTCTTGAGAAAAGGCCAGATCCAAGTAAATTTGCTATAACCATTGGATTTGGTCAATATAAATTTAATGCATTATGTGATCTTGGAGCTAGTGTAAGTATAATGCCTTTAACAATATGTTCCAAGATTAAGATAGGTGCCTTAGAGCCTGTGGATGCTAAGCTTTATATGGCAAACAACACGGTGGTCATCCCAATAGGCATGGTGGACAATGTGCCAGTGCAAGTAGGTAAGTTCTTTGTCCCTGCTGATTTTCTAGTAATTGATATGGCGGATGACCCTGCTTGTCCAATTATTCTAGGAAGGCCCTTCTTGGCGACGGTAGATGCCAACATAAGCGTAAGAAATGGAGTACTCACTTTCAACATCAGCGATGAGGTAATTGAGTATTCTTTTAATAAAACTGGACGGCATACAGGTCCCATGGAAGAGGTAAAATCTATATTAGCCGGTTACATTACTTGCGGGGAGCCTAAAGTAAGAAATAGACTCCTAAAGAGCTGGAAAAGAGGGAGATGGAAGCCCAGGTGGAGAAGATCATGGCCATCCTAAACGACGACACAGATGATCTGCTCGACATCGACCAAGGTAAGTCGACGTCGACTAATTATTTCTCGGATGCCTTGACATGATGCAAGTATGGGGTCGAAGTCGACCAGAATTCCTCGAAATCGAGAAACTTGGTCGACATCGACCAAAAGCAAAGCCCTCCACCAGTAGCAGCTTCGTCAAGCAACCAACCCGAAGCCGAGAATTCCTCGACATCGACCAACTAAGTCGATATCGAGCAAAAATATTCGTCCTCGACTTCTCATCCCTCGACATACAATCAACTGGCAGCGAATGACTCCTCTATATCGACCAATTTGGTCGACATCGACCAAAAACCACCTCCCTCGACTTCACCATCTTCGACCAACTGTCCACCAAATGAGCACAACTTCTCGACATCGAGCAAATTACTCGATGTCGACCAAATTCTGTCGCCCTCGACTACACCTTCCTCGAGCAGCAGCCCACCAGAAGTAGGAAGTTCCTCGATGTCGAGTAAATCCGCTCGATGTCGAGTAGAATCTGGGGTCCCCGAATCTGATTCTGCGAAGGTAAGCCAAGGTATGGATCTTTCTTCTCCTATTTCAATTAAATATTTATCTATACATGGGAGAGGTTTACCTTGGTATGTGCGATTATGTAGGATTTCCAATGATGAGCCTAAGGAGTATGAAGTTGGAGACAAACTCTATGTTTCCAAATCAAAGGATCATTGGTTCCCTAACAAATTTAATAAGAAGAAGATGGGGCCCTTCGTGGTGAACAAGATCCACTCAGGCGGGTTGCAGCTGATGGACAAGAATGGAGTCTTATTTGAAGCCCAAGCTACATGGGCCCTGCAAATGCCACCTTGAGCTTAATGGAGAAAGTCGGCCTAGCGACTATAAAATCTAGAGCTTGTAAATAGACATTCATTTTTGGGATTTTTGGACATTGTTGCTTTTGTTTTTGGTTTTAAACTTTTAGTTTTTCTATTGTGGGTATCTCTCTTCTACATTTTTCAGGTCCATGGGGATAGAAGCACGCTAAAATCGACCAGGACTACAATATAGCACTCGATTTTCGACGTCCTACACATCTGTCTAGTGAGTTTCTTTCTTTACCCTTATTTTTTATACAGTGAGGACACTGTAATGTTTAAATATGGGGTAGGGGAAAGGCTTACTGTATGCATATTTGGTTTTATTTGACACTATGTGTACATGTTTAAACTTTATTTCTTAAATTGCTTATACATGGCTATGTTGGAATTCATATTTGATTTATGTGCTTACATGCATGTTTTCCAAAGTTTTGAAAAATGACCCCCATTGAAATTTTTTGATTAAGTGTCATGAAAGCTATATTGAACTCGACGATGCAAAATTAGATTCATTAGAGATATAGCATGAAATTGCCTAGTAAAGGAAAGCCACAATGAAGTGCATTATTTTATAAAGACCATGAAAGGAGGTAAAATTTGAAGTTGCTTTTGACATGTTGCATGATAAAAGGATGGAGGACTTTATATTTCCATATAATGCTCATTGTTATATCTTAGCCTTACCTATGCTTATGCATTACACAAAAGCCATAATATGCCTTATTTCAAATATTGCTCCACATGTTCCAAATATTGCCCAGTCTTTACCTTATTTCCTATCTGGGGATTATGTTGAGAATGATGTCACATTATGGAGATTTTTATAGTGTGTTTGTGTTGTTATCATATATGGAGTTTGGAGGGAAAATGTTTGAAATATATGGAAAATTTAATGAGTGAAAGAAAATCCGGTCACCTCAGGAAATAAAGGTAGATCGACCCTGCTTACTGATATAATAGTTCAGTGAGATGGGACACACAGGTGAGGAGTCCAAAGCACTAAGTATCCGGGGCCATTCATGACACCCATGTTTGCGACTCGCGAGAAGGCGATGCTGAGGTTAGAGAGGTAAAAGCATTATTATTGATAAAAGCATTATGAAAGGTGATGAATCTTATGAAGAAGGAATGTGGAAATTCAGTTTGGAAAGTACTCCATATCCTTGGAGCACTAGCACCACATTGCCAAAAATTGCTCACCTTTAGCCTTTTACCAATCTACTCCTTATTGAGCTTAAATTAAAGTCCTCTTGATTATTAATGCTTTGCCACTTATGAATGTTTTGCATAACCCTCCTTTTGTGAGTAGATGTTGCTTTTTAATTGCACATGCATGGATTTGTGACGTAAGTACCTTTTCGAGGATGATAGTTGATTGCAGGGACGTATGAGAATGAATCTAATATGTTGAGAGTTTTGATTTCTTCCCCTGAATGACAAGTAAAGGTATTGCTTGAGGACAAGCAAGCTTAAGTATGAGGTGTTTGATGTGAGCCGAATTCGCCATGTTTTAAATTATCTTTTATATCGTTTTCTGCATACATTTCATGCATTTGGGCTAGAATAGTGCAGAATCTATGTAGTTTATGCTTATTTTCCAAATTATGGAATCTACAATACTTTCTGTTTAATTTCGCAGAAATCGAAGCAATTTACAACAGTTCTGAGAAGGGAAGAAAAGCTCGAAATCAACTACAGAAGTCCAAGGTCAAAGAGCAGCGGAACCAGGACAAACCGAGCTGAAAGCAAGGAAATCTACTCGACAACGTGTTAGTCGATATCGACTACATCTTGTCTATATCGAGTAAATCTACTCGATTTCCAGAAAAGTTGACAATCGAGCAAGGCTAGAAGAAGCACAGCTTATTCGATATCGAGGAAATTCCTCGATGTCGAGGAAAACCCAAGTCGATGTGCCGTCCATAAGCCGAGATCGACGAAGAAGACTGAAGATGAAAGAAAGTTACTCGATGTCGAGTAAAAAC
The DNA here is from genome assembly GCA_037127255.1 of Persicaria tinctoria. Classification (NCBI taxonomy): domain Eukaryota; kingdom Viridiplantae; phylum Streptophyta; class Magnoliopsida; order Caryophyllales; family Polygonaceae; genus Persicaria; species Persicaria tinctoria. The sequence continues at coordinate 20,759,188 of JBANSL010000017.1, forward strand.
CCAAGTCGACTTTGCTCCTGGAGGCCGGAATCGAGTTGCTGAACAGAAGACGAGAAAAGTGCTAGTCGATATCGAGGAATCCTACTCGATATCGAGGAAATCCCAGTGGCCGAAGTCGAGCAGTCCGAGTATCTTGTTAAGTTTCTATCCAAAGTCCAATGGTGATATTTTCGAGATGAAATTCTATCAAGATCTATCAAGTGCCTACAAGTCAAGAGAGAAGATATTTTATCCACTTTAGATATAATCCCAGTGATTTAATTATTTATTCCATTATTTTATCTTAAGTTAGTAGATATAGATATAGATAGGATATTCTTTCCAAATTAGAGAGGGAATGAAGCCTATAAATAAAGCCTTAGGAGCTGATTTCTAAGCATTCAATTTCAGAGAGAACAAGTAAGTAGCAAGTAGAGAGAGAGAGTTTGTGGCGAGCAAGGTGGAAAGGCGAAAGCGGATTTGGCTTGTTCGGTTGTAAGTTTTCTTTTTAATTTATTTTAATGCAAAGTTATTTCCTTTTATTATTGATGAGTCTATTTATGATGAAGAGCGAGTAGTCCACCCACTTCTAGGGTCGGGCTGAGCCCGACGGTAGCCATGTGAAATGATGCGGTAAAGGTTTGATCTTTTTATGCAATTCGTCTTCTATCCCTGCGAGCATGATTCTTTTGCGAAAGTTGAAGGTGATCCTTGTTTGTGTTATTGAAGGGAAAGTGATCTTAATACAACTTGGATTAATTATGTGAAAAGGGTTAGTAACAATTAGGGTTTATGCGAAAACCTCTATATTCCTATTTGTTAATAACGAAAGTTATTTGATGAAAAGCATGATCTTTTATGCCTTTATGTGTTATTTTGCATGGTTATTGTTGTGATGTTGATACCCTGATCTTGGAAGTCTTTAGCTTATTGATTTATTTCATCGAAATCCGTGTTCTGTGTTGCAAAAAGTTGCACTTTTAAGTTTCTGTTGCTTTGTCGATCTCGAGGAATTTTTGCTCGACGTCGAGGAAGGGTTTGTCGACATCGAGGAAGGGTTTGTCGAGATCGAGTACTTTCTGTTGGTTTTCGTTTTCTGTTTCGTTCTGCTTTCTGTTTTTACTCGACAGGTTAGTCGATATCGAGTAGTTTATTCGATATCGAGAAATCTTCTGGTTGACTTTGCTGAGATCTTTCCGCTACCTGAGATCCGCTGACGTGCTTCCTCGAGGATCGATCCTTACTTCCCGCTGCTGCATCAGGAGAAGGTCTTGTAATCATTTGTAAGGGACGGAATCTGATTTGCTTTACTTATTTCATATTTTCAATTGCAAGTCTCGATTTCCTCCTTACAACATTCGGCGACTGAGACGAGCCTCCATTTACTCAGGGATTGTCCCATAATCAAAGACAAATGGCTCAAATTAAGGGGGGTAACTCATCCTCTTTTCTTCACAACAATGGATGTTAAGGAGTGGGTGTTTGAAGGCATTAAAAAGGAACGACGTCTAGCTGCCCTGTTCGCTGATATGTGCTGGAGGGTTTTGAAATGCCGAAACTGGCTAGTGTTTAACGAAAAAGACGAGGTGGAATCCATAGTCGCCCAGGCTATTGAAGAGGTTAGGGACTATATCGCCCTGACCACCAATCCGCATGTAAGTTTGAATACTACTCCGAGAGGGGCCGATAGCAACACCACTTGGTGTCCCCCGCCACCAGGCTGGGTGAAGGTCAATCTCGACGGTGTTGCCAAGGGCTTTCCGGTGAGAGTAGGAGGGGGTGGAGTGTTTACTAACTCTTCAGGGGAATTTCTATATGCCTTCAGCTTCACTTGCGGCGTTTGTATTCCAATCTTATCGGAGATTTGGGCGTTATTCCATGGCATCCGGATGGCAAGCGAGCTTGGCTACTCACGACTGCTGGTTGAGTCGGACTCGTCAATTGAAACTGGTATGCTGTTGCAAGGAGGAGATGTGTGGTTGAGCAACCGTCATCTGATTGCTCAGTGCAGGAGATGGCTGAAGGACACTAATGTGGAGATCTCAGTCACCCATATGAAACGCCAAGCTAATCAAGCAGCGGACGCTCTTGCCAAAGCTGCCCTCACCGGCTCGTACTCTTTCAAGGGATACCATTCGGTGCCTGATTTCCTTCTTAATTTTTTCAATTCGGTTGTAGCTTGCAACAACTCTTTACCTTTCAATAATTAACGGCTTTAGCCGACCATTTCACCAAAAAAAAAAACAATGAAATTCTATCTGAAAATCAATTGATAATAGAAGAAGTAATACATTTGATTATATTTCGCAATATGATATATTTGTATCATTTCACATCTTCAACATAACATAGATTAAAAAGATTGTTAAAGTAAACATGGTATGAGTAAAATTGAGTCATGAATAAACTCAACTAGTAAAACATCAACTATGCAAACTACAGAAACCTAAAACTTGAAGAAACTAAACCAGGATTAATAAGTTTCAAAACAAACCCGCTATCTCTCTTAAGTTAACCCATAAGATATTAGATAATGAGTTGTAGAGCTAGCAACTGTACTAATCGAGTCAGATTCGGGTAATATCAGTTGGAATTCGATTAATATTGTGTATTATGTGACAGAGTCGGGGTCGGGCCGATTCAGGTTGAAATGTATTTTAGGTTGATTTGGGTTTGGGTTAAAATATACTGTACTTGGGTAATGTCATTTCGTTGGGTCACATTTAATTTTATTAGATAATGATTACTCCATATTTTTTTCATTCTCAAAATTGATTCCTATTAGGCGTCATTTATTTAGTCGGGTTGGTTATGGATCTGATTTGTCTATATTCAATAGATATAAAAATCATGTTAAAATGAGCCGGGTTTTGATTTTGGTTACATATCACGCTAGATTTTCGAGAACGGTTGTGTGGATGATTGTCCCACGTCCAAAAATACGAAACCCTGTGTCTTGCATATAAGTCAGTAGTGGACCACTCTTTCTATTGTCAATTGGTTTTATGATGGAACTCCGCTGGTCTTGTGTGCTCGGCTTGGGTGTGCATGATGCGCTCGGACTTGTGGATCCCCACGTTATATGGCCCATTGGAATTATCATGGTATCAGAGCGGTGCGGTCCTAGACCCTAGTCGATCTGCCTACTGGGATAGCCGGCCTTAAGGCAACGTCAAGTGCAACTGGCTTATATTGCGAGGCCATGCAGTTGCACTTGAGGGAGCGTGTTGTGATGTGTGTATGATTGTCCCACATCGAAAAACACGGAACCCCACGCCTTGCATAGAAGTCAGTGAGTTGCTCCTCCTATTGCCAATTGGTTTTAGGATCGAATTAGGTCTTACTTTTTTTTTTCCTAATATAAGGAAAGAAATTCGATTCTCTAGACAAGTCTAGAGACATTGAGAGTCCGAACAAGTCGAGAGATGGACTAAACGTCATATACAACAAGAATCAAATAACAGAAGCAAATGACAAAACGGAAAATACAGAAATAAAGTACATGTCATCCTATACAATCTAGCAGAAATAATGAACCGTTTCGACAAAATAAAGACGCACACAGAGAACTCTGTAGATCACTAAAGGACACTTCAAATTAGATTCCAAATAGAATCAACGCATTAATTAGGTCTTACTGGCTCTAATGGGCTGTGTGGAGTTAGCCAAGCAACAAACCCAATTAAATTTAAAACGAACTATCAATATCATTAAGCAAGCGTAGATCTTTCATGGTTGAGTGGCCCATGAGCTGGGCTCAAATCGACCCAACTTCATCTTATGGTCCAAATAAAAGTAACTCATCCCCTATTAAATCCTTTCAAACTTGTACTTACTGTATTTTATAACATATGTGTCTAGATAAATATTAGTTATGTATGAGTGATATCTACGTAGTGTTGACTCAACGAATCGACTTAGACCGAATGGTGATCAGATTTTAATTCTAAAACTCTTGGATCATTTAGATTTGGGTCGTTTTCTAAAACATCGAGTTCAAGTTAAAACAAAAAAAAATTCAAATATTAGGATCGAATACCAAAATGATCTGCTTGGCCTTACGACCGGTGGAGACGTTGCACAAAAATACCAAAATGACCAAATTGCTACTTCGTACAAGCTCTAAATTAGGCCAACTATCACTACAGTACTCAGTTTAACATTACTGTACAAAGGGAAAAAAAGTGTCGCAAATACTGTTATGGTATGGCGAAATTAATGGAATGGTGAATCGGTGATTGATTGATGGTTTGGTTGGAAAAAACCCACACTTAGAAACAAATCCTTCACCGGATATAAGTTTAGTTGCCATTCAAAATTCAAATACGAGGAGCGTCTCTCAAAGACGACGGGACAATACACTCTTATCAAAACGGCCAAACTAAAGGAAGGGGAGCGCTTCGCCGAGCCATCTCTCTCTCCCTCTCCCTCTCCCTCTCCCTTTCCCCCATTCCCATTCCCAACGGTCGGATTTCTCCATTATTTCTGTCTTCTTCCTTTCCTTTCTCTCTTCATTCACTCCCCCAAGAAACTTCAGCAATCTCAAACCCCCTCACTCTCTCTCTCTCTCTCTCTCTCATTCGCTTCTCCTAAACTACTGTAAACCCTCGGAATCTGCCATGGAAGTTGTTCGGAGCTCGGAAGAGGAAGCCAAGAAGTCCTCCCTGAAGCTACACATGTGGTCGAATGCACCCTCGGACTCAGCCGTGTCGGAGTACTCTTTCGCCAAGATCGATCACTCTCTCACCAAGGAGAATCTCAGCCCCTGCGTTGCCGGATCTAATGTCTCCTCCCGAGCTTCTTCCCAAATTAGGCCTCCGCTGCGATCAAATTCCGTCGTTGAAAACCAAGTGGAATCAGCGCCTGGCAAATGTGGACTCGTCGGAATGCAATCGATTTGCTCGTCTACTACTGCTAGCTTTGAAAGCCAGGAGCCGCGCTGTGATGACGCTGGCAATATTGATTCCGAAATTGAAGCGATCGAGAAGGAAATAATTCGACTGTCGTCGAGGCTCGAGTATCTCCGCCTGGAGAAGGCCAAGCAGATCCATGTCAAGACGGCGGCAGAGAAACGAGGCCGCTTCGTACCGGCGAAGTTCCTGGATCCACCTCCGTCACTTGTTCCGGGGAAGCAAAACCCTAGGAAAATCGAAGAATCGGCGAGTGCAAGGAAGATCACGCCACGTAGTAGAGGATTGAGTATGGTCCCATCGGAGATTGCCAGGGGACTGACTATGGCGGGGGTTGCGGCGACGCCTGTGGGGCGTAGGGGTATCAGCCTCGGCCCGGCCGAGATATACTCCGCGACGAGATCCCGGCAGTTGGCGAAACAGCAAGAAATCACGCCGATTTACCAGTCCCAGAGCCGCCGAAAATCGTGTTTCTGGAAGCTTCAAGAAGTGGATGAACTCAAGGTAATCAAAGAAAGGGGGAAGAGCATGAGCATGAGTCCGAAATCGCGCAAGACGGCTAGCAAGTTGCTGGCTGCTGCTAATCCGAAGATGGCGGTTACATCATTGGGGGCGGCGAAAAACAAGTCTCTGAAGAAGGAGGAAGGGCTTATCACATCCATTCAACCAAAGAAGCTCTTCAAAGATGGTGATAAGACAGTCCCTGCTAAGAAACCTTTGAAACCTGGACGTATGGTGGCTAGTAGGTACAACAAGTCCTCCGATGGTGGTAATGGTGTTGGTAATTCGGCTGTGTCAAATAGTGTTAGGAAGAGGTCTTTGCCAGAGACTGATAAGGAGATCAAGATATGTGACAAGAAACGCATTTCGTTGTCTGGAAAATCAGAGGCAGTGAGTGAAATTAGCTTGAACTTGAAGGAGTCGGAGGTTTCAGTTGATGATCCGTTATCAGTTATTGAGGAACTTGAGATGCTCCCAAAGATCAAAACTCTTCAGTTTAAGAATGACAGTCCAAGGGATTCGGGGCCAGCTAAGAGGGTAGTTGAGTTGGTCAGGAGGAGATCACATTTCAGTTTGGAGGATGATGAAAGAGGGCAAGTAGAAGAGGATGACGACGAAGAAGAAGACAAGGTGCCACCAACCTCTGCTTGCAAGGCGTTGTCTTTCGAAGAGGAAGAGGAAGAGGAGAAGACGATTGTCAAAGAATATCCTAAAATCAAGACCCTTCCGAGGATCGACAGCATCAGTCCAAGGGATTCGGGAGCTGCTAAAAGGATCTCCGAGTTGATTGGAAGGAAATCTTACTTCAGCAATGAAGGCCTTGAGGAGGAGGAGATTGCTGGTTGCCAAACATTGAGTTTTGAAGAGGAAGATTAGCTAACTGAGTATATTTCGAGTAATAAATCCTGCAGGTGAGTAAGCTAGTTCTTGTGTTGCTTTGAATTGAATTTGGCATCTTTGAACTATGCATTTGGCTGCAGGTTAGGTTGGGATTTCTTTTTTCATGTAACTACTTGTAATCTCTGCCAATATTGCTATGAAATATGAATATGTTTAGAAAGTTTGTGATTGCTTTCAACCTTATATGAAGGTTCAATACTGTATTCTATGAAAGTTTCATAGAATATTGCATTTAGGTGAGATGATAAATATAGATCATTATTACTAAGCTGTGATTTTGAAACCTTGATTCTAGTCATCCATGTCTGAGACCGCAACGTACAAATATTGCATTTAGGTGGCGCTCTTAGATTAATCTCATGTCCTCTTTCATCCATGGCTTTGGTTGCGCACTTGCAGTAAAGGGCAGGGTGATATTCAGTCACATGATTTGATGAAGCTTGGGGATATTATGTGTTGTAAACTTGAAATAGAATGAGACAGTACATTGTTCCACCTGATTGTCCAGCTGACTGGTGATTGAATTCCTTTATTTTTTGAACTCCTTGCAAGTTGCAATGTTATCTGAAATTCCTACACGCTGATGAAATTCCAAGATATGAGTTTTTATCCATTCATTGGTGACAAAGTATGTAAAGCTGTGCCTCTCACTTTCAGTATTCTAAATATGTAAAGCTGTGTGCCTACAACATCCTAATATGCACAGGTCGAGCTTTATTCAAGTGAAGCTTGAGATGTTTGAGATCCTAGTATAGCCATCCTATTCAGAAGCTACATTATTTTTATTTTTGAATGGAAAGTAGATAAAAATTTGTAACAGAGTTCAGGACATTGCCAGACAGCATACTCACAAGCTTCACTGAAAGTGAGAGGCATGCTCTGGCTGCACAGTAGCAGGTGCAGTGGCAGAAGGAAAGAAACAACTTGATGTTGGTATGAGAGCAGAATGCAAAATTTGATCATTGAGAGCAAACATAATCCGAGAGATGAGCAAGAGCATGACGCTCTCTGGTTGATCTTCTCGGTTGAACAGGAGCCGAAGCAATTGAGTTGGAAGGGCCAGGAACACAGCGAACACTGCAGTCATCACAATCAAAATGGGAACTCGGATCTGGGGAAGATAAATTGGAGGGTGAAGAAAAGGACTTGTAAGGGAACACAGTTTCATGGAAAATCACATCCCTTGACACAAGGACTTTTTGGGATTCAAGATTGAACAACTTGTACCCTTTCTTCCCCCCAGGGTACCCTATGAAGACACAGGGAGAGGCTCTATCAGACAACATGTCCCTCCCATGTTGCAGAGTAGACACAAAGCACAGGCAGCCAAAGCATCTCAAGTAATCAAAGGAAGGAGATGAACAGTGGATGGAGGGAAGAATTTCCGATTTCATTTGTGTTTGCTTATTACAAAGTCTAGTATTTATAGGGCTGAGCCCAAATAAAACTTGTAGGCCCAATACATGTTTATGTAAACAAACCCATACTCGTATACACAACCCATATGAACTCGGATCCTAACACTAGCTTTAAATATCCACCACGCCTAACTGTTGCTCGTGTCTCTCGATTTCGGTTCATCTCTAGTTTTTGTGCAGCAAGCTCCAATTCCACTCAGGAATTTCCGCTCCCAATTTCACTTAGTTATTTTTCAATTTTGCTCACCAACGAAATTGTATTTCAATTGTATTTGTCAACATATATTATATTGCCTCAATCTCAAGATAAATGTCATTTGATTTTTTGACACGTTTTTTTAAGGAGATAAGAACTATATAAAATATTAATTTTTTTATATTAATTTTAAAAATAATATTATACGGAGTACTTATTATTAATGTCTATAATATTATATTAAAATTTTAATATTGCATATAGCTTTTAACTCCTTAAAATGAGCGTCACAAAGTCAAACAACCTGTATTTTGAGACGAATGGAGTAATTCGTTTATATACAAGTATTTATCAGCACATATTTTCTTATAAATTCATTTGTCAGGATATCACCAATGAATGATATAATGTTATCGGCATAAAAATTCGTTTGTCAGCATATAGATTTGTTCAACATATGTGTGTGCGTACACATATACACACACCTACATATATAGGATGGTTCTTGCGTGGAGAACTCTTATTGTGTACATAGAAATTATTCGTCTATTTGCTAATGATTATTCGTCTATTTTCACATGATTTATCGCCTACAATTATATAATTATTCGTCTGTACTAACGAATAATCAGAAATTACTTTTAATCTAATTTGTAGATCTTCGTAATTCAATGACCCATATAATTCAATGACCCCGGTGAGAAGGAATGAATCAATTGGACTAATCGAATAATGTACGGTTAAAAAAAGAAAAAAAGAGACACGTGAGGTGTACATTTGATTCCCTTAACCCAAAACTCTCTCTCTCTCTCTCTCTCTCTCTCTCTCAAATCCATCAGATCTGATTCCCCGCTCCTCTGCCTCCTACTACTCCCGAGGGCGGCAGCGGTAACAATGTCCGCCATGGATGAAATTCAGAACCACCTCTGTCTCCCGTCCTCTCCCAGCCGCCGAACGACCACCTCTGTCTACCGGAGCTCCTTTACGGAGTAATTGCGTCCATCTGATTCCCGTAACCCAAAACTCTCTCTCTCTCTCTCAAATCCATCAGATCTGATTCCCCGCTCCTCTGCCTCCTACTACTACCGAGGGCGGCAACGGTAACAATGTCTGCCATGGATGAAATTCAGAACCACCTCTGTCTCCCGTCCTCTCCCAGCCGCCGAACAACCACCTCTGTCTAACGGAGCTCCTTTACGGAGTAATTACGTCATTTCTCGTTGTCTATTTCGACGTCGAAGTTATTGTTGGCGGTGGATAGGTGGCGACCTCCGATGATGTAGATCGACCTCCTCTTGGCTCTTTCACTTCGATCCCAAAGGCTCATGGGCTATGCAGATGGCTCGCTCCCTTGTCCTGTTGCTAACTCAGATGGAGGTAACACTTCATCCATTGAAGAATGGCAAGCGAAAAACCAGCTCATATATAGTTGCTATTCTCTCTCCCAAAGGCTCATTGGGCTATTATGTACGAATGATTATGCAATTACTCAGGGTTATTTTAAGCACATAAATAGATAGGTCGAACCCTACTAATAACACCATTTAAATCCCTAAACTCTTGCATGATGCGAGTAACTATACGCCCCTAACACTTGGCAAATAAACATTATCCCTCTTATCTCGTTGACTTAATATCTGGGGTGTCCGATTCAAGCATCGCTTCCACTAAAATAGATTAATCTTTACCTGTCAATTCTCCTACAATATTATGAGTCCATACCCGTCGTTACATGTAGGGGCGGAGCTGGGGGTGCTCGGGGTGCTAGAGCACCCCTGGTCGGAAAAAAAATACAAAAAAATAATTTAAAAAAAATATTTACTATATTTAAGGTAATATAAGATTTTTAAGTGATATTTGAAATAGAAGTGGGATTTTTTAGCTAAGTGTCCATTTTTGACAAGACCTTTTGCAAAATGTCCACTTTTATATTCCCTTTTGCAAAATGTCATAATATGACACTTTTGCCCTCCTTCCCATTTTTATTTGACTCCCTCCCTTTCTTTCCATTTTTATTTTGACCATTGACCGGTCAAAGTCAATGAATTTGGTGACACAACTTTGGTGACACATGTAGGATGATTAAAAAAAAATTGGTGACTTTTTTTTACGAGATTAATGTCACCAATTTTATAATTGGTGACACCAGACAATAAATTTGGTGACACATGTATAATGATAAACAAAAATGTTTTGGTGACAGTTTTTTTTACGAGATTAGTGTCACCGCCCTATCGCTGTCACCACCACCCCTATCATTGTCACCATCACCCATATCCCTGTCATCACCCTTATTGCTGTCACCACCTCTATTGCTGTCACCGCCTTATCGCTGTCACCACTCCTATTGATGTCACCACCACTCCTATCGCTGTCACCACCACCCTTGTCACTGTTATCACCACCCTTATTGCTGTCACCGCCCTGTCGCTGTCACCACCACCCCTGTCATTGTCACCACCACCCATATTATTGTCATCACCATTATTGTTGTCACCACCTCTATCGTTGTCACTGCCCTATCGATGTCACCACTCATATCGCTTTCACCACCACTCCTGTCGCTGTCACCACCACCCCTGTCGCTGTCACCACCACCCCTGTCACTGTCACCACCACCCATCTTGATTTCACCACCCTTATTGCTGTCACCACCTCTATCACTATCACCGTCCTATCGTTGTCACCACTCCTGTCGCTGTCACCACCACTCATATTGCTGTCACCACCGCCCCTATCGTTGTCACCACCACCCCTATTGTGTCACCATCACCCATATCGTTGTTATCACCGTCCTATCACTATCACCAGCACCCATATTGTTGTCACCACCTCTATCGCTGTCACCGTCCTATCGTTGTCACCACTCCTATCGCTGTCACCACTCCTATTGCTGTCACCACCACTTCTATAGCTGTCACCACCACCCCTATCGTTGTCACCGACACCCCTATCGCTGTCATCACCCTTATTGTTGTCACCGCCTCTATCACTGTCACCGCCCTATCGCTATCACCACTCCTATCGCTGTCACCACCACTCCTATCGCTGTCACCACCACCTCTATCACTGTCACCACCCTTATTAGAGGTGGCAATCTTGGTGACACATGTAATTTCATGAAAAATTAAAAAAAAATAGTGTAATCAAATACAATATGATCAAAATAAATAACAAAGAACATATAATTTCATGAAAAATATAGTGTAATCAAACACAATCTCTACAAAAAATAGTGTAATCAAACACAATAACACCGAAATTTTTTCCAAGAGTGTCACCTCTAATTTCCAATCCATCTATACAATGAAAGTGACATTAGAAGGATTTATACATCATAAATTTCCAATTCATCTACACAAACAAACAAAACACCTTCTCCATGAGTTGAAATCTTCCATAACGAGTTGAGCCCAACACTGTCAATCTGTCATCAAGAAAGCGTGCTTCCAATGCTCATGGAAAATGGGGATCGTGATCTACAAAACTAAAAAAAGAGCAAATCAAAGCATTCACATAGCTTCTAAAACGATGGATATCAATTCAGCAAATAGTGATTCTCCAGGTCAACCCACAGATCACCGCCACTACTCAATCTCATGGACTTGATCAATTCCTAATCTTATTTGAAAATTCAACCCCAATTTAACTGCAAAATGAAGCTTCTGGTCCCAAATCCCCCACAAACAACCATATTCTAACAAATATTTCTTTCAAAATAAAATTGAAAAGACAATTAAAAGAAAAGCGCACCTTGACACCTTCTTCTTCGCTCGGCTGGTACCGAACAGGGAAAGCGCCACCAGCGGCTGGTACGGGACTGGGAAAAAAGCTGGAAGAATCCACGCCTGGTGGCATCCGGCGACGACAGGTAGTGGCGCCGGGGGCTAGATCGGGCGCCATTGGAGCTCGGATCCGGCAGCAGAGGTTGTGCAAAGGTGGTGGGGAAAACCATCGCCCTTGGTCGTTCTTCTCTTGCCTCGGCGGCGAAGCAAGCAGAACCTGCGCGGAGGACGGTGGAGGAGAACAGGGAGAGGAGCATGCGCGGAGGACGCCAATTCCACCTGTTGAGACCAACGATTGCAACCACCGGAGCATCCCCTGCCTGAGATCGAAGTCGCCCCCGCCTCCTGGTCTCATATCGCTCAACCTGGCCGGATCTGGAGCCGATATTGACGGCCGATTTCGATCTGAAACCATGGAATTCGACTCAGATTTGAAGCCCTTGCTCAGATCTGGGCTTGAAATTGAGTGATTCCTCCGAGGTCTATTCATCAATGGCATCTACTGATTGGAGCTCGGATCTGGCGCCATTGGAGCTCGGATCCCGCAGTAGAGGGAGCGGCGGTGGAAGAAGCGCTCGGCCGGCTCGATTCCTCGTTCAATGAAAGCGCTCGGCGGTGAAAGGGTTTAATGGAAGCGATCTGACCTATTTCAATTGGAGATAAAGAGTTGAATTATAAGGCAGGGGCAAAACGGGGTTTTTAAAAAAATTTAGGACATTTAGCAAAAACTGATTTTAAGTGGACATTTTGCAAAAGAGGGTTGGCAAAATGGACTTTTAGCCAAATATCTTCATAGAAGTGCTATCTAGCTCAATTGGTAAAGGGGAAGGAAGGGAATTAAATGGTCTTTAGTATAATTAAGGTAATATAAGATTTCTTTCTATATTTTTAGTTTCTCTAAACTATTTCAATTAAAAAATGTCATGTCATATTTTTTTTTTTTTTGAAACGGAAAAAATTTGACCATAGGGCTAAGCTCTATCAGCCAAGAGCATCTTTGCGGATGAGACTACGCAATAGAGAATCATCAGGCAACATAGATCCATGTCAAGCAGCACTGATACGTGATAGACGATCAGCTACTTGATTTGCTTCTCGAAAAACATGACGAATCTCAACAAAATCAAAGAAGCCCAGCGAGACTAGACTGTCCGAGACAATCATTTCAGAGTCTCGAGTAGACTTTTGATAATAGTTAAGTTATCTCCTTGAATTATCAAATTTGTAATGTTAAGGTTCTTTGCAGCTAACAGTCCATTCCAAAGTCCCAGGCTTTCACAACCGCATACCGAATTGATAGGCGATGATCCCGAGCCACAAAAAATAGGAGAACCCTGGGAATCACGAATGATAAACCCAAAAGTTCCCCCATCATTCTGATATAGAGAACCATCGAAATTCAGTTTGTAGCTGTCATTTGGTGGTGGTTCCCACTTGGTTCGTTTTTCTTCTCGAGTGTGCCTTCGGTTGGTTATTTTCTTTCGTATTTACAATTTTTCCTTGTGAAATTTCGTTTGTTTGTGAGGTTGTCCAGATAAATTTTTGATCCTTTTTAAAAGATAAAATACGTCTTATGTCCGGGTATATTTGATCAAAAAGTGTTTTGTTTCTGAAGTACCAAACTCCCCACCAGACAAAAGCCAGGTCTTCAAAGTTGTTTTTCCCAATTATATGTTTGATATCCCATATCGTGTCATTCAAATTGTCCCCTTTAATGAAACATCTGTCGATCTTCATGTAGGCACCTGGGTTATTTGCAATAAGGGTTTCCTTAGTGATAGGACAATCCCATAAAAGGTGATTCAGATCCTCATAGCAGGAATCGCAGTGTGGACAATCAGTCGGAATACCCAGCCTACGAGAGGCTAGCTTAACAGCAGTGGGTACTCCGTTTCTAAGAATTTTCCATAGAAAAGATTTTATTTTGGGCGGCACATCCAAGTCCCATATCCAGCTTATATCTGATCTTGTATGGTTTTTGTATTTATGTATCATCTCAGTTGCAGACTGTGTCGAAAACCTGCCATTTTTGCTCCATTTCCAATAAAGTCTATCAACATGAATATTTTGTGGTATTGGTATTGTCTTAATTGTTTCTATTATATCATTGGGTAGTATCTTTTGTAATTTTTCATTTAACTTATCTTGATCCCAGGTTTTATTATCTTTGAGGAAGTAATTTATGTTTGTAGATTCATCGATTTGTTGTGTATTTGGGATTAATGATTTCAGAGGCGATGAACCCAGCCAAAGGTCATTCCAGAAGTTAATGGCTGAACCATTCCCAATAGACCATTGTAGACCCTTTTTAAATAAAGGTATTTTTCTTTGATTAAGATAACCCACGGACTAGTAGGTTCTGCTAGTAATTTCCAGAGTAGTTTCAGTTGTAGTGCTATGTTCATATCCTCTGAGCAGCGGAGACCAAGTCCACCATTTGCCATTGTTTTACAAACATCAAACCAGCTGATTAGGGGTTTGTGATTCGGGCCTTTGTTCCAAAGGAAATTCCTATTGATTCTATCTAGTTCTGTGTGGACTGATTTTGAAAGCATAAAACACTGCATTATATGTAATGGTTTTGCTGAAAGCGTTGTTTTGATTAGAGTACATCTTCCAGCTTGAGAGAGGCAATTTGCCTTCCATTTATGCAGTTGAGATTTAGTGTTCATTAGTAGGTCTTTGAAATCGTCTTTCGTAACTCTTTCCTCGATGATTGGGCAGCCCAAATAGCAACCCAAATTGGGGGTGTGGGCTATTTCTAGTTCATTTCGAATAAGATTTTTTTGTGTGGTCAAAATGTTCTTCGAAGTTTGAAATTGGGACTTGTGCCGGTTAACTCGTTGCCCAGACAACGATGTATATTCTCTTAAAATTTGATTAACTTGGTCACAACCTGTTTGTGTAGCTGAGGCAAAAATCACAATGTCGTCGGCAAAGGCTAAGAATGGAATCTTAGTTCCACCGCGTGTTAGTTTGATTCCTAGATGGCTTTGTGGTTTTAAGGATTCATTAAGAAAGCCACGAGATAATATTTCCGATATTATTAAGAACAGATAAGGGGAGAGCGGGTCACCTTGGCGTAAGCCCCTCTTTGGAAAAAATATATCAGTGGGTTCGTTATTTACTATATCAGTGGGTTCGTTATTTACTAATACCGAGCAAAAATCACAATGTCATGTCGTATTTAAATTTAATGTTTTCCTTAATTATTTTTTAAAAAGTAATTCTTCTTGATTTTTCTACATTTCTTTGTTTCTCTCAACTATTAAACTAAAAATATCATAAATAAATCACAAATTTAGTATTTTCAATATTTTTTTAAAAATCTTCTTAATAGATATAAAAAATATTTTACGAAATTTTTTTAGCACCCCTTGGATTTCATCCTGGCTCCGCCACTGGTTACATTACATGACATGTTGACTACTAATGGATTAAGGTCTGCAATTGTGGAATGAAACTATAACCCTAACATGATGCAAATCTATACTAGTAGCCCTGTAAGATAAATCAACAACGTACACTTAAGCAATATCATCACAAAGAGATTTGAAATAATTATAATTCATAACTCATTAATAACATAACGAAACAAACCTCACATATCTTTAACCATGTCTTCAAAACTAATATATTAGCCGAGCACCTAAGCACTTAAGTTAATTTAGGAGATGAACTATTTGTAAATAAAAAACACGTGTGTAAAATTCAGATGCACCAGCTTTAATGGTCGATCGGTTGTCTATCATGAATGGCCTAATATAAAATATCATCATCCAGTTCATTTCTCATTTACCCGTTATTTTATAATAATTATAATGAAGTACTATAATATAACCATAACGTAGCAACCATTTTTTCTACGAACCTCTCGATCATTCATTAAATTATATACGAGTATTGTCTGTAGATGCATGCATGGATTAATGGTCACTAGATTACAACTGTCCCTCCTAAATCCTCCATTTAAATGGTCACCCATCCCTCCTAAATGCTCACCCATCCCTCCTAAATCCTCCATTTAAAATCCCTCGTACACTCGCATTTCTGCCCAAGAAACTACCAATGAATCCCCCAAAGAACCCACCAGCAAACCTCCATGAGAACTCCACCGGAGACATCGAAGCCGGACACAATGCCGCATCCGCCGGCTCCACCGGAGCTGAAGACTATGCCAAGGGCGTCTTCACCCAAATCTTCCAAACCCTCAATGAGAAGCGGTACCCCCATGTCAACTTCGACAAGAGGGCCGTTTACGAGAGACTCATGAACCAACTTGATAATGTCGAGAAGCGGGACTCCAAGTTCACCTTCTCCCTCATCTCCGTCGAGTTCATCGTCTTGTCAGGTCTCACTGCCGCCCTTGCCTGCACCCTGACGCTGGACAAGATGAAGTACCACCGGTTTCTCCATCTCAGGATGTGGCAGTGGGTCACCATGGTCCTCATGATCGCCTCGGGCCTCTCGGTTGTCCGGTTTGCCACCTTCTTAGTTCTCTGGCCGGTGAAGCGGTGGTGGAGGATCCACAAGTACATGGTGTTCTTCACGCGCCAGCTGAAGCGCTGCTTGGACGTCACGCTCTTGTTCTGTATCATCCTTCTCGGATGGTACATGTGGTTCCGCCCCCGATTGATGCACGTCTACGGTGAACTCTCCATCGTGGTGACTCATCAGGTAATACCGACCCTGCAAATACGTGTCTGGTTACATCGATTTCTTTGTTAATTTCCATACGAAATTAATCCGACCTGAAAGTGATTCGCTGATTGTTAATTGCCTTACATCGATTTTTTTATATGGATTATCGATTATTTGACAAGTTCAAAGTTAGTATTCGGTAATTTGGGAGTTATTATTCGTTTGAGTATCAAGAATTATTTGTTTCTATCCAACAATTCTGATTTGTTAACATATAGGTGACGAGGTTCCTGATGGCCTTGTGCTTGGGGTCATTCCTGTGGTTCCTCAAGAACGTCCTCTACCTAAAGCTGGAAGCGGACCTCCACTACAACCATCTCTTTGATAGGCTGCAGCAAACTGTGGTGTATCTACACGGCATTCAAATCATTCACATGCGAGGGATGTGGAAGTTCTTGACGGATAACAGGATCAAGAAGAAGTTGCTTAGAATGGCTTATTCTAAGAAGGTTAATGATGAGGCGTTGATGAAAGGGGAGAACATATGGATGGATGTGCTAGCGATGGAGAGAGACAACGCTTCAATATGGATACTTCGACGACTGGCGGAGGAGTACCTCGATCAGGTAAAACTCCATCCGTTGCCGGGGACAAGTGACCACATTACAGAAGATAAGAAGATACTGAGAGAGGCCAAGAACTTGTTCAAGCAGCTTATCTTCAAGAGGAAGCCCATTCATGATTTGAGGTTTCAATTTCTTCCCTTGTCTCATTTGTTCGTTTTCAACTCCATAAATAGCTACTTATGTTGCATTATTGTAGTTGATTCTGAAAAAATTCCTCCCATTAACAAAATTTTAAAATATTAGATGCCACCATCCATCAATATTTTGTTTTCAGTACAATGGGAGATAAACCACAATCTGATGCACAATCACAACACCAGAAATCACACAAAACCACTCTACTGTCATATGACATTTAACCAAGAACAGAGATAGTGAGAGCCTCAATTGAACAACCAATAACTCCAAATTTTTTAGTAACCACAAAACTGACTCCAAAACTAACTCCTAATTGACACCAACTGAATTTACTTTTCTAACAAGGAAATCAACTAACATTTAGACTTCAAAACATAGTTCAAAATATAAAATGTGAATTACAATTCAACAACATCTCCTTAATTCACATTCTCTTCATTCCAATCTTCTCCATAAATAACTAGCTTGGCACCACTCAAACCCTTTGTGAACAGATCCGCATCTTGGTCACTAGCTAGTTTCACAAAACTTGAGCAAAATTTCTTCCTTAACCACCAGTTGTATGATTAAGTGATGTTGCACATCAATGTACTTAGTTCTAGCATGAAATGCTGGATTCTTTTTCATTGCTATGGTTGATATGTTATCACGTCACACTTCAATTGCATCAGTATGATTGCAACCCAAATCACACAACAACATTTTTTAACCACAGGGCTTGTCTAGTAGCTGCCTTTGCAACCACATACTCAGCTTCTGAAGAGGACAATGCTATTGTGTCCTGCTTCTTAGAGCTCCATGTAACAACCCTTGATCCTAGCCCAACACAGAGCCAAAAGTACTTTTCCTATCATCTAGGCAGCCAACCCAGTCACTTTCAGTGTGCCCTTGTAGCTTGAAGCTTTGCACACTTTCATACCAAATCCCATACTTCAAAGTGCATGCTACATACTTCAAGATCATTTTTGCTCATCCTCAGTGCTGCTTAGTGGGACTGTGCATATATCTGGAAACCACACTCACACAATATGCTATATATGTCTAGCCTTGTGTGTGTGAGATAATTCAGTCCACCAACCATGCTTATGTAGAGCTTCTCATCAGCCCTCTGAGTGCCATCTTTCCTTTGCAATTTCTCATTGACATTCATGGGAGTATAAGCAACCTCACAACCTTCCAGCTTGAATTTCTTTAACAAGTCTCTTGCATACTTCTCCTGACAGAGAAATATCATTTATTTCCCTTGCTTAACTTCTAAGCCTAGAAAGTATTGCAGTAAGCCAAGGTCTGTCCTCTCAAACTCTTTCATCATAGTTGCTTTAAACTCATCTAGCATCACTGATGAAGAACTGAAATATATAATATCATCAACATACAAGTAGATCAAATAAACTCATCCTTGTTATTTCTCTTAACATACAGAGTGGGCTCATTCTCACTCCTTTCAAAACCACTCTCGAGAAAGAATGTGTCAATTTTGCTATACCGGGCTCTTGGGGCCTGCTTCGATCTATACAAGGCTTTTCTCAATCTGTACACTTTTCCTTCCTCTCCATTCTTCACAAATCCTTATGGCTGCTCTACATAGACCTCTTCTTGCAATTCTCCAATCAGGAAAGCTAATTTTACATCCAATTCGAAAATTGGTAACTTCCACTGAGCAGCCAAAGCAAGCACTACTCTAACTGTCTCAAGTCTTGCAACAGGAGAAAATGTTTCTTCATAGTCAATCTCTTCTTGCTGTGCATAGCCTTTTGCAGCTAACCTTGCTTTATGCTTTTGCACACTCCCATCAATGTTGTATTTTGTTCTAAATACCCATTTTAAGCCAATTGCACTCTTTCCTTGAGGTAACTCCACCAACTGCCAGGTTTGATTCTTTTGAATGCATCGCATCTCCTCCTTCATTGCATCTTTCCATTTTCCTTCATCTGTGGCCTTGTCAAAATTCTCAGGATCTGATGCAATCAAAGCAAGCCCACGGTTGTCATAGATGTCATCTGAGGATCTGAACTTCCTAGGAGGAGGAGACTCACTTGATGAGCCTGAGGATGGAGATCTTGCACTGCTTGATGAACTGCTTTGTGCTAAGGGGGTTAAAGGGAAGCCTATGCTCAACTCATCAATATCAACCTCATCATTTGCATCAATCTCCTTAGAAGAACTATCAATAGTGATCACTTTCTGTGTCACACTTCCTTTCTCACTTCTCATCCAATCCCACTCAGCTTCATCATTAAAAACAACATTTCAGTTGATAACAGTTCTCCCAGCCACTAGATTGAATAGCTTGTATGCCTTAGATTAAGAGGCATACCCAATGAAAACACACTTGTATGCCTTGTCATCAAGCTTTGATCTCAGATTAATCAAAGCATAGGCCATGCATCCAAACACCTTCAAATGATGCACTGATGGCTTCTTGTTTCTTCAAACTTTAAAAGGTGTCATATCCATGACAGCCCTTGTTGGACACACATTCACCTCATAGACAGTCGTAGCTACTGCCTCACACCAAAACTTCTTTGGAACATTTTCTAGCCTTTAGCTTCTTGCCATCTCAACCATTGTCCTATTCTTTCTCTCAGCAACTCCATTTTGTAAGGAGCAGTAATTTCTCTTCCTATCCCATGCTCATCACAATAGGAAGCAAATTCATGTGACACAAACTTTCCACCTCTATATGTTCTCAATGCTTTCACCACCTTTCCTGACTGATTCTCAATAAGAATCTTGAACTTTTTGAAGTTTTCAAATGCTTTAGATTTGTATCTCAGAAAATAAACCCAACTCATCCTACTGAAGTCATCAGTAATGAGCAAATAGTATTTGCTTCCCCAACAGACTTTGTTTGCATAGGACCACACAAGTCTGCATGAAGTAACTCCAAGCAGTCCCTAGCTCTCCATGCCTCTCTGTTTGGAAAAGAGCATTTTCTTTGCTTTCCCTATAAACAACCTTCACATGGATCAAGCTCTCCAATCTTAGGCAAACCTTGCACCATTGCTTTAGTGATAAGCATCTTCAAACTTTGCAAGTTTAGATGACAATATCTCAAATGCCACAACCTTGTAATATCATCTTCCTTTGTTGGCATGGCCTTTTTCAAACTTGTTGATAGATCGCATGGGAACATTCTATTCTTTGTCATAGGCACAACTGTTACAAGATGCAAAGAATAACCATTGCCTTGGAGCTATCCCACATTTAACAGATTGTGGGCTAAGCCAGGAAGATATTCCACATCTTCCAAGGACTTCACTCCACCTTGAACACTTTTAATGGAAATGATTCCTCTTCCTTCACACTGCAACACCTTATTATACGACATCCAACATGACCCTTCCTTTCTTGGTTTCATCAAGCTCAGTAAACAAACCTCTTGAACTTGACATGTGGTTAGAGCATCCACTGTGAAGATACCAAAATGTCATTAGTGTTTTCAGTTACCAATGAAAATGGCATGAATAACCTATCCTCTTTCTTGTTACTCTTTGAATAATTTTCATTCTTCTGCTCATTTTCTTGCTTTTCCAAGAAGAAAGCCTCCTTTTGCCCATATTTATTATAGTAATAGCATTGAATACTACTCCTATGAGATCTTGACCCACTTCCATGATTTCCGTTTGAGTCATTTCATTGATCTCTTCCTTGATCACCTCCATTTCCTCTTCCTTATCCACCATGTGACCCTCTGCTATGACCTCTACCACCGCGACCTCTATAGCTACCTCTGTAGCTTCCTCTCCCTCTATGACCTCCTCTATGGCCATATTTGCTTGAAGAGCCTTCACTCTTACTCTTGATAGCGTCTTCCTTTACCTGATATACCTTCTCCTCCTTTTGCTTGCTAGTTCTACTTAAACTCTCTTCATGAGCCTGTAATGAACTAGTTAGTTCTTCAAACCTATACACTGACAGGTCCTTTGAATCCTCTATGGCCGCAACCACATGAACAAACTTCTTATGAAGACTCCTCAACAATTTGCTCAATATAGCCTCAATGCTCACCTTCTCACCATATACTTTCATATGATTAACAATTCTTGAGACCCGTGACAAGTATACCTGCACAGACTCCTTGTCTTGCATCAAGAAGGTCTCAAATTCTCTCCTCAATGACTGCAACTTGATTGTAATCACCTTCTTGTCTCCCATATATTCATGTTGCAAAGTTTCCCAGGCTTCATGTGATGTTGCTGAGGCAGCAATTCTCAAAAAGATCTCTTCATCTGAGGCATTTAGTATCATGAACAAAACCTTTGAGTCTTTCTTTTTCTTCTCTCTTAATTACTGATCAGGCTCATCTGTTTCATTGTCTTCAAAACCTTGATCAACCAGACTCCATACCTCTTCATATTGAAGAGAGTTGTCATCTTCAAGCTCCAGAAGTGGTAGTTGTTCCTTTAAACATATGCAATTGTGGATTTTCCGAGTTCCCATTGCTATTGTTTTGTATTTTCTCAAAACTTTACACTCATTGTGTTTCCCTTGTGTTTTTAATTGTCCTCACAAGCACTCAATCCCTGGATGTAAACTTGGATGCAAACACTTGTTTGCTCTCATACCATAATGTTGTCACTACAATGGGACTTCAACCACAATCACAGCACTGAAAATCACACAAAACCACTCTACTGTCATATGATAGTTAACCAACAACAGAGAGAATGAGAGCCTCAATTAAACAATCAATATCTCTAAATTTTCGATTAACCCTAAAACCATCTACAAAGATCACATACATAGCTTGATAACTGTAATGGTAACTGCATCTCACTACATCATTAACTGAGCGAAACAAAGCTTACAAAACTGACTCCAAAACTAACTCCTAATTGACACCAATTGACTTTAGTTTTCCAACAAGGAAATCAACTAACATTTAAACTTTAAAACATAGTTCAAAATATAAAATGTGAATTACAATTCAACATATTTTGATATTCAAAATGTCAAACATAGTTTTGCTATTGCTAAGGGGGTGGGAGCTCAAATAGTATATCGACTACCTACTAATTTCTTGTAGTATGTAACTATAATAATAAAATTTTAATAATAATAATAATAATAATAATAATAATAATATATAGTTAATAAAAATAGAAGTCTATCTCTCTATATTAGTTAATAAAAACATATACTATAAATTATTAAAATATAATATTTACACATTGCAGTTTAATATGGATAATTTTATAAAATTGTTCAAATGTTTTAGATAAAAAAAATTAAAAAAATTAGCAATATTAGTACATAGATACATACATACTAATTCAAAACTTTAAAAGCTTAAGGGTTACATAATTTTTATTTTAAAAATGTTGACATAGTGAAAAAAGAATAATTTTGACCCCAAAAAAACACTACTCCGTATTAGTTTGTTTTGAAAAAATCTTTCAATTTTGGATTTTCTCAGGAGCAAAGTTAAAAATTAACAATTATTTGGATTATCGAAATTAAACTTGCCCATTTTTTATCCGAAGTTGATGGTGAATCTGTTTCTTCAATACTCTTGTCCAGTCAATTCTAATATGTGTCATATCGTTTTGGTTTGAGTGTCCAATTAAAACTAACTGCTTACACGTCAACCTGCAAATAAACTCACGCCCAATTGCTTCTTCTTCGATGGTTTTTATTGTACAAACTTAAGATTCAATTTAAATTATATTAATGGCCCTTCACTGTCACTCTTCTATCTCTCTATGGCCTATCATCACTAATCTCTCTCTCATTTGCAACTTTACTTTTCTTTTTCATTCATCTCTATTTCTCTCTCTCCTCTATATACTTTCTCTCTCATCCGCAAAATTTCTCTTACTTTCTCCTTTCTCTCTCTCTGTGTGTGTGTCTGATTTTGGCCAGCTGTCGATCAGTGGAACCCCAAACCCCCCGCTTACTTGCTACTGGGAGAACTCTTTATCCCATATCCGGTTTTGCCCAATTTCAAAACCGGAATGGGCTATTAGCACATATTAGCACATATGGTAAGGGAATATGTGGGGAGTATAACAAAAATCTAATTAATGGTAAAGATGGGGAGTACAACAGAAAAAAAGTTATTATTTATCGTATTTTTTAACGTATGGATTTGAGCATAGGATAAGCATGTTGAATTCGCTAGAATGATTAATTTAGTCTTTTTTAAAAACAAAAAAGAAAGAAAATCAATGGTTATAACAAAGACGAAGTACAATTAATTTTGCCACATCAAATTTAATTTGAAACGGTAAAAAAAATGTAGCAAGTACTAGTAGAGCTTATAAGAGAAGGTTTTCTTTAGTTTTTCATACTATTTAAACAAGGATGAAATGGAGCTAGTATTGAAATACGTACTAATAGAAAATTAAATCAATATATGGAATAATAACCAAATAGGAGTTACTGAATCAGTGGTGTTATTAAAAATGCAGTGATCAAGAAGTATGTAGAGAAGACCTAAAGGAGTATCACCTAACAGAAGAGGAGTTGAATTTCATATTCAAGTATAGTAACAAAAAAGAAGAAGAGGAAGATGAAGAAGAAGAAGAAGAAGAAGAAGACGGTGAAATCATACGACCACCAAATAGCAGCAAATCACATGAAGATCGAACTATAGGATATGATGAGTTTCTCAACTGGGCGGTATGCTTTGTATTCTACTAAATATCATAATAATATTTTTTTTTATCAAAAATCATACAAAATAATTATGTTCTCGGAACTTGTATTGTAAATTGCCTATTATATACTTCCTCCGTTTAGAAATAAGTGTCATTTGACCTGTTAATATATTTTTAAAGAAGCTAAAAACTATATAAAATATATACTTTTTAATTAATTTTTTATATAATTTTATAGTACTTATTAGTTATAAGTTTAAAATTGTTATAAAAAAATAAAAAAATATTTTATATAATTTTTAGCTCCTTAAAAAACATGACAAAAAATTCAAACGTAACTTATTGGTTAATGGAGGGGGGTAATAAATAAGTAATAATTTGCCCCTAAATTAACTAGGATATTAAATTACAAATTGAAGTAACGACCATGTAAAAGTACATTATACTTATTGTAATACTCCATCCGTTCGTCAAAATATGTCACTTTACTATTTACGCACGGTTTTTTAGGAGATAAAAACTATATCAAATATCTAGTATTTTTTAACAATTTCGTAGTTATTATTAATAACTACAACATTGTTAAAAAAATTTATAAAAAAATGAATATTTGATATAGTTTTTATCATTCTAAAGAAGCGTGCGTAAATAGTAAATGACATATTTTGCCGAACGGAAGAAATATATAATTAAAATGATTGGGTGTGTTTACATGATAAAAGCATTGTTATTTGCTTAATTAATCGGCTACGATTTCTTTTGATACATGTTTCTTGATCCTTACTTTGGCAGGTTCGAGCTTACAAAAACTGTTGAGGTTTCGAAAAAACTTTAAACAGTTCTAAAAGGGCGTTTGTCAAATTAAACAGGCTACTTAGTATATTTTTGCTCACGGTCGTGCTAATCATATGGCTTCTCCTCTCTAAAATCGTTAAAACCCCCCAACTAGCTCTCTTGTTCACTCCTTTTCTAGCAGCCACCTTCATCTTCGGAGCTAGTTGCAAAAAGATGTTTGAAGGTCTCATTTTCGCCTTTGCAGTACACCCCTTTGATGTTGGTGATCGTGTTATCATCGATAATGTGCAGGTAAAGCAATCATATATATATATATATATATATATATATATATATAACACAGACACACACACAAGTTAACGTATACATGCGTGTAGTGTAATTTTAAAACATTATACATACCCCCTATACGTACCTATCTAATTCCACAAATGCATTTTTTGTTATGCATAGATGAGGGTGATGTCGTTGAATATTTTGACAACTAATTTCTTCAAGTATGACACTGGAGAAGAGCTGATCACTCCCAACTCAACGCTCATAGGCACAAGCGTTATTAACCTTGATATCACTCCAGACCAAAGCGATAAAGTCGAATTTGTGCTCAATTCTCCAACTCCTCTAGAGGACATTAAGGATCTCGAGATTAAAATTAAGAAGTAAGCTCTTTTAGTACTAGTACTTATGTTACAAGTATGTGTTACAATTATAATATTGATTCTTAATTATTTTTTCACATTTTGTTGTATGCTAAATATATGCTCAATAAGGTTGTTGGATGACAATATCGAGTATTCTTCTAACAACAAGGTGGTGAAGTCAGAGATAGGAAAGGAAGAAGTGAAGATGACAGTATATTTCAAATACTTGCTTTCCTATCTTAATGCTGAAGCAAAAGCTCTGCATAAGTCGAAGATTTTAAGCATGATAATGAAGCTTCAAAAAGATATGAAAATAAACAACAAAGAGTATCCTCCATCCTATAAACCTTATATTGTGGAAATCACTCTCGCTTGTAAGCTCAAGATGGGACATCTTAAAGATCTTCAATCCGATATGACGAGGTAAATACTAAATCATATTTATAAATTGATTATATCTTTTTTTTTTCTCCGTATAGCAAACCATATTTTGGTGAAAAATAATCACATTCAAAATAAATAAAGAAATTTCACGATCAAGTAAGATATAAGGTTGGTGACTACTTTTCTCATTAACAATATATTGATTTTGTATTAAAATTGGATGGTGTAGTTATCTAGGGAGAGATTCTAAAGTTGTGATCATGAAGCTTACGAAATCAAGAATCAAGATGGGTCTATACGTGAGAAAGGAGGAGGATGTGAAGAAATTAAAGAAAGATAAACCCGAAACTTCTCCCAAAATGATAGTCACGGAGATCAACAAGGTGGAAAATCTTGGCGAGAGACTAAAAAGACATGAAGTCGTCCAATGTGTGAAAATTTTCCGAGCCACAAATGGAAATTATGAAGTGATTCCTGAAGGGGGCATAAAATGGGGAAGTTTTAAGGTATGTTCTAATTAATATTTTTTGAAAATAAATATTTAAGGAATATGTGTTCGTTGCACATATATAAGCTTGACTTTGGCAGTATACAAATACATAAGTATCATAGTGACAACTTTCGTTATTAATTGCAGGCAACGGATGTGATTCAAAGTGAACCAGGCCACCAAGTGCACACCTTCAATTTGGAGGATATACCTAGTGGAGATGTAGAAGAGAATATGAAGCAGCAATGGAGATAATTTGTTGTTTATGGACAAAAGGAAATTGAACTATTGATCATTTAAGTAATGGTCCTAATAATGTCGTATAAAGTTTGAAATTCATCTTCAATGTAGTTTTAAATAATTGATCGATGGGTTGATATATATATATAATTTTGCCCTCAATATTCTATTTTTGGAGGATTTATGTGTTTTTGGAAGACTGTAATTAAGTAATCATATCCATCACAAGTCCACAACCCTAAATGATGCAATTCCAATCTAAGTACGGTATAAAATAGCATATGTTTTCATCAATATACAGATAAAAATGATTGTGTGTTCCACTTTAAAATCCAACTGTTTTTTTTTTTGGAAATTTTAATCCTGGCTGTAGGTTATAGATATGAGATCTAATCAACAACTAACATATTCCTTGGTGTATAATGTCTTATTTGCCTTTGAAACAATAAATTTGAAACTGTTTATTTCTTTTTCATTATACTTTTTTGTCTTCTCATGTAATTTTGAAATTTTATTGTGTTTGCCTTTCTCATTATGTGCTCGTTTGGTCATCATCATCGCTTTCTTCTTCCCTCGATGGTTGTTGATAGGTTCTCTGGTTGTCTCCACGTCTTCTTTTTTACCTCCAACGGTTGTCCTAGCCACGTCCGACTGAAAGAACCTAGCCAAATTCTTGGGTTCTCTTGTATCTCATCCCTTTTCACTCCAGTTGAATTTACCAAAATGGTTCCTAGCCGCCTACGACTCCAAGAATATTAGGGGTTGTTATTAGTTTTTGCATCCCGCAATTTTTCAGCAGATAGTCAGCTCCTTGATTTTATGTGATTTATGGATCTTGTTGCATAATAAATCAATTACCTCAAATTCGTAGCTCAAATAATCACAAAAGACCGCCATAGAAATGGCGTTGTAGTTGTTTGAATATATTTTTACTACCTAAATATTTGTGGCTTTCTCTCTTTTAGGTAATGAAAATTATGCTAAATTATAACTAGATATTTGTTTCTTATCTAGCATACTTTTCTCTAGGTATATTCTTGATTCGAAGTCATATCAATATCAAGATTTGAGTGGTTTCATTAATTTGGGATGACCCCAAATTTTAACGGGTTGCCTGCATATCTCTTGGAAGAGAATCAAGCCTTACGTAGTTCAGAGTGTTTTGGATTTTGCGTTTGTTTTGGTTTGGATTTGGTTTTGTTTTCTTATATACATCAGATTAGTAGCCCGTCTATCATTTACATAGAAAACAATTTGACTTGAAGGTGGAGTTTAATTTGGAATTTGAATTGAGCTTTTGATTATTTTTTTTTGGTGTGACCAAACTCGATGAGCGAAAGCTCTATATCGAGTTAGAGAAGACACTTTGACTTTGATGAAAATTTGATTTTTGGGACGACTAGAGTCAACAAATGAATTTAAGGATATTTGATTGAAAGTTTCGGTGTGACTGGACTCAGTGAATATTTGATTTACATCGAGTTTCCTATGTATCCACTTATCTGGTGGAATCAAGTCATCGTAGTTCAGAACAAAAGTAAATCTTGTATTTGGGTTTGATCACGAGATAATTTGAGAGTGATGATTGAACTCGATGTGCTTTGGCTTAATATTGAGTGTCCTAGATATCTCGAGAAGAGAAGAGAATCACCCATAATTCTAAACGAACCAATTTAATTTGAATTTGACAACTAAACCCAAAAAGTTTTAGCTTTGTATCGGGTTTCATACATATTCGACAAAGCAAAATCAAATCTTATGTAGTACTTTTAATAACAAATTAAATTTAATTTGAGATGCACGACTGCATCCAATATTTGTTGAATTTTGATATTAGACTTCCTACGTAACTCATAAAAGAGGATCAAGTCAGATAAAATAAATATTAAAATAGTTATGTGATGTAGGGAGGGGAGTATATTTGTAAAGTAGGGGATCTACATGCCAATGTGCAACTTTGCAATGGTAAGAACATTCGTGTGCTTTTAGGTGAGTGGATTCGAAGATAGAGAGCATCCCCAAAATTTCTTCAAAATGGAGGATGAAAATTCATCTTCTCTAAAAAGAAATTATGTCAATTCCAACAATTTCTCAATTTTGAAGAATTATAATTTAATTTTTTTTAATTGTAAAAGAAACGTTTGTAGCATTTGGGTCTTGTTTTGGCCATTCTAATTGCCAAATGTACCGTTTTTCATGGATCAGCATCAACATATTGATTTAATTTATTTATTTTATGTATAATTTCCAATAGCTAGGTCAAAGGGTGGATTGTTGCCTATTCCTACTCCTAATTTCCTAGTTTGACTAAGTTTTTATGGGTGTTTTAAACAACGACATACTTATATATGTAAATCAATTAAAGACCAATTCTCATCACTTTACTCATCAAATTATTATCTTCTTTGCTCAATTTCTTCTCCAGTTTCAAAACCTGTTTGATGGTTTCTCATTCGTTGGGTAGGCGTTATCTAATTAATAAATTTATGGATGATGATGACAATATTGATGATGAATATGAAGAAATGTTACTTTTTCACGACGAATAAAAAATCTACGCCCAACGGAGTTCAAGAAGAGCTCATCGTCATTCTATTACTAGTCACTGTGTGGTTCATCGTGATCTATGCGAGGGTCGTGAAAGACTTTTCCGTGACTACTTTGATGATCCTCCGAAATATGGAAGTACTTTCTAGGGCTGTTATATGAACTGAACAGCTCGAGCTCGGATTGGGATCGGTTCGAAAAAGCTCGACTTGAGCTCGTTCACTTACTTAAACAAGTGGAGCTTGAACAAAATTTTAAGCTCGGTTGAAAGCTCGGCTCGTTCGAATAAAGCTCGAATTCTATAGAATTTCTAAAATTTCTTTTAAGTTAACATATTATGACCAAGCATAACTACTTAGAGCTTGAAAAAAGCTCGACTTGAGCTCGTTCATTTCCTAAACAAGCCAAGCTTGAACAAAATAAAAAGCTCGTTTGAAAATTAGGCTCGGCTCGGCTCGAGCTCGTTTAACAAACGAACCAAGCTTGAACATGCCAAGCTCGGCTTGTTCGGCTCGAATAACACCCCTAGTACTTTCTTTCGAAATAGATTCAAAATGAAGCAACCTCTTTTCATGCGCATTCATGATGTTGTCGTCACACATGATGCGTATTTTGTTCAAAAGAGGAATGTCGTTGGACATCTTGGCTTGTCATCGCTTCAGAAGGTAAGCTGCTTTTCGACAACTAGCATACAATGTCACATCCGATTATGTTGATGAGTATGTTGGGAAAAGCACTGCTATTGAAAGTTTAAAAAAGTTTGTCCTAGCAATCGTCGAAGTTTTTGGTGATGAGTACTTACAGGCACCAAACAGTAGTGACCTTAACAGATTGCTAGCAATAGGGGGAAATGTAGATTCCTTGGGATGCTTGGAAGCATCGATTGTATGCATTGGACATGGAAGAATTGCTCCACTGGTTGGCATGGTATGTTTACTGGCCATATTTTTTAACCTACTATTATTTTAGAAGTTGTAGCTTCATATGATTTGTGGATATGGCATCCTTTCTTTGGATTACCCGAGTCTCTTAATGAAATCAATGTGTTAGAGCGATCCTATGTATTTAGTGGATTGGATGAAGGTCGTGTCCCTCCTATTAGCTATAAGGAGAACGCTGGACCATATAGATGATATATTATCATACCGATGATATTTATCCATCATGGGCAACATTAGTGAAGACTATTAATCAGCTCCACATGAAAATAAGCATAAACATTTTGCTAAAGAGCAAGAAGGGGCAAGGAAAGATGTTGAGCGTGCATTTAGAGTGTTGCAAGCACGTTTTGGTATTGTTCGAAACCCGACACGACTTTAGGATAAGGATAATTTTAAAAATATTATGATGGCATGCATAATTATGCATAATATGATTGTCGAGGATGAGCGTGATGAAAATGAGCATATTCGTAGACTCAAGGAGATGACTGATATTGAAAAAGAATACGATCACATTGATGACATTCCACATATATCATTTTTGGTTGATCGTACACTAATGGTAATGGAGTTCATTGCAAATCGATATCGATTTAGAGATTGGCAAATGCATACTCAGCTCCAAGAAGATCTTATCGAGCACTTGTGAAAAAAAACATGGAGCCAATTAGTCTATTATTTCTTATATGAACCAATAATATTATGTTGTTTCTATGTTGATGTAATGACTTCAAATTTTGATTTCAAAAAAAAAAAAATGTAATGACTTCAAATTTATGAATAATAAATATCTATTACACTTTTCAATAAAGATTAACAATTTTATTTTGTCCTCTGTGCCCAGTTTATTCAAGCTTGTGAAGATGATTAATGCCCTTCATTTTACTGTCTAGTTTGAAAATTTGTCATCATATAATTAAATGGTAGATTTTGCAAGGGATCAGATAAATCTCCACCAACAGAAAATGTGCCAAAAGGGCCCTGTAAATTCAAATACCATGAGAAAAAGCGCATAAAATTTATTAACCAGAAATAACAAGAAGCTTCCCCTAAACAGAAGATAAAAAAATACACAAAGGTCCTTGGTAGGATCAAAATGACTACTAATTTTATAACCAATTCTTTAATGGAAAATTGCATGACTTCCTTTCAGCTTGCATAGGCGCTTCTCAATTCTTGTTACATTGTAGTGTTTGTAAGACACATATACATCAGTGTGTTGATACATTCCCCTTAACATTTTAGATTTCTCTAACATCCAACGTTCGAGGGATATCTAACGATAACATTACTATCACACCTAGAAGTTGTTAGATAATCAAATATATCCATGATTACTTATTTTATAAGCTACTAAACCTGATTAAAACTAGACTGATTAAAGATTTCCCCCTTCAAGGCAAACCATGTCATACATGCCTAGTTACAAAGAAGACTTAAATAACACATTGTTGTAGGAGGAAATCAAGTTTAAAATATAGAAATATAAATCAAACCAGATTATGCTCACGCAAATGATTACAAGACTCCCTCCCTATGCAGTAGTGGGAAGTCAGGATCGATTCTCAAGGAAGCGTTCCAGCGGATATTAGTTAGATGTAAATCTCACAGACGAAATAGCAAACAGAAAGACAGAAATAACAAAGCAAAGCAGAAAATAAAGCAAGGACAAAGAAGCTACTCGATATCGAGCAAGAGTCCTCGATATTGACTACAGAAAGTTGACAACAGAAAGCAAACTCAGCAACAGTAACTCGATCTCGACAAAACCTTACTCGATATCGACAAACAACTCCCCGAGATCGACAAAGACAGAAACTTTAAAATTGCAAACTTCGAACACAGAACTCAGATTTCGGTGAATAAACTCAATAAACTAAAGACTTCCAAATCCAGGGTATCAACACCACAACGATAATCATGTAAAATAACACATAAAGGCATAAGAGATCATGCTTTCCATCAAATAACTTTCGTTATTAACAAATAGGCATATAGAGGCTTTCGCATAAACCCTAATTGTTACTAACCCTTTTTCACATAATTAATCCAAGTTGCATTAAGATCACTTTCGCTTCAATAACACAAACAAGGATCACCTTCAACTCTCGCCAAAGAATCGTGCTCATAGGGATAGAAGACGAATTGCATAAAAAGATCAAACCTTCACCGCATCATCTTACATGGCCACCGTCGGGCTCACCCCGACCCTAGAAGTGGGTGGACTACTCGCTCTTCATCGCAATAGCAGACATCTTTGATGAAAAAGAACTAACTTGCATTAATAAACTCAAACTTACAACCTCTTCTCCTTCTCTCTCTATGTGACTAATTGTAACTGAAATTGAATGAATAAAACTCAACCCCTAAGGCTTTAGTTATAGGCTTCATTCCCTCTCTAATTAGGAAAGAAGATCCTATCTATATCTATATCTAAATATCTACCTACGTAAAGATAAATAAATGGAATAAAATAAATAAATCCATAAAGGAAAATATATCTAAAGTAGTAAAATATCTTCTTGTGTGGGTAAATCTTCTCTCCATAGATAGAACTTGATAGATCTTGGATAGAATCGGACTCCCTTCGGCTCCAAGTAATTCCAGCTCGACACGGATAGCTCAACGCGTAACGCGGCTCCGGATAGATCTCCTCGATATCGAGTAAAGTACTCGATATGGAGTAACTTGGGCATCGACTTCAGCTTGCTAGGCATCTCGGGTAGCTGGTGCTCGATCTAGCTCGGACAGGCGGTGTTGTTGTCCTCGATATCGAGTAAAGTCCTCCATATTGAGTAACTGTGTCGACTTCTGCGTTGCTGGTCTTGGTCGAGGAACTGCTCCCCGAAACTGGCTTGGACAGGTGGTGCTGAGGTTGTCAATATCGGGTAGTTTACTCGATATCGAGTAACTGGTGCCCGGCATCCCCAGGTCTTCGCCTTCTCGACTTGGAATGGTTCCTCGACTCAGGGCATGGCTTTTCAGGTTTGTCGATATCGAGTAGTTTACTCGCTATCGGGTAAAGCTCCGGAGTCGGGTTGGCTTCGTCTTCAGCTTCCTTGATCAGCTCCTTACTCGACCAGCACTGCTCAGACATCATTGGTCGATATCGAGTAAATGTACTCGATATCGAGTAACTCTTGGCTCCAACTTGATTCGTCCTGGTTCTGTCGTTCTTTGACTTTAGACTTCTGTAGTTGACTTCCGAGCTTTTCTAACCTTTCTCAGAAATGTTATATATTTCCTTGAATTCTGCGAATTTAAACAGAAACTGGTGTAGATTCCATAATTTGGCAAATAAACATAAACTACATAGATTTTGTACTTTTCTAGCCCAAATGCATGAAATGTATGCCGAAAATGATATAAAAGTTACTGTAAAACATGACAGATTCAGCTCACAACAAACACCCCATACTTAAGCTTGCTTGTCCTCAAGCACTACTTTTATTTGTCATTCAAGGGAAGAAATCAAAACTCTCAACATCTTAGATTCATTATTATATCTCCCTGTAGTCAATTACCATCCTCGAAAAGGTACTAGTGTCACAAATTCATGCACGTGCAAATATACAAAAGCAACATCTACTCACAAAAGAAGGGTTATGCAAAAACATTCATTCGTGACAAAGCATTAATAATATAGAGGATTTTAATTTAAGCTCAATAAAGAAGTAGGTTGGTAAAAGGCTAAAGGTGGGAAATTTTTGGCAATGTGGTGCTAAGGATCCGGGGAAATGGAGTACTTTCCAAACTGAATTTCCACATTCCTTCTTCATAACATTTGTGACCTTTCATAATGCTTTTTTCAATAATAAATCTTTTACCTCTCTAACCTCGGCACTGCCTTCTCGCGAGTCGCAAGCATGGGTGTCATGAATGGCTCCGGATACTTAGTGCTTTGGACTCCTCACCTGTGTGTCCCATCTCACTGAACTATTATCTCAGTAAGCAGGGTCGATCTACCTTTATCTCCTGAGGTGATCGGATTTTTTCTCACTCATTAAATTTTCCATATTTTCCAAACATTTTCCTACCAAACTCCAATAATGATATATAACAACACAAACACCATATGATAATCTCCATAATGTAACAACATTCTCAACATAATCCCCGGATAGGAAATAAGGTAAAGAATGGGCGATATTTAGATCATGTGGAGCAATAATATGAAATAAGGCATAATATGGCTTTTGTGATGCATACGCATAGGTATGGCTAGGATATAAACATATGAGCATTATATGGAAATATAAAGTCCTCCATCCTCTTATTATGCAACATGTCAAAAGCAACTTCAAATTTTACCTCCTTTCGTGGTTTTCATAAAAATAATGCACTTCATTATGACTTCCCTTTACTAGGCAATTTAATGTTATATCTCTAATGAATCTAATTTTGCATCGTCGAGTTAAATAAAGCTTCCATGACATTAGTAAAAAAATTTCAATGGGGGTCATTTTTCAAACTTTGGAAAACATGCATATAAGCACAAAAATCAATAATGATTTCCAAAATAGTCATGTATAATCAAGAAATAAACTTCAAAAATATGCACATATATGTCAAAATAGATCAAATATGCATGAAGTAAGCTCTTCCCCCACCTCATACTTAAACATTACAGTGTCCTCACTATATAAAAACAAGAGTAAAGAAAGAAACTCACTAGACAGATGTGCAGGGCTTCATAATATGCCTGGGCCGAGTCCGATTTCCCCACCCGGCCCGACCCGGAAAACACGGGGTCGGGGTTGACCCGAGACCCCTAGGGGTCGGGTCTCGGGTCGAATTTTAGAAAATCTCGGGTCAACGGGTGGGTCGGGTCAGACCCGGCGGGTCTCGGGGTTTGACCCGTTGACCCGGATTTAAAAAAAAATAAAATTATTGTTTGTTGTGTGTGCGCTTTATTAGACTAGTCTCCCTCTCCCAGACCGGTGGGGATCGTCTGGTCCGGACTATTTAGTCCCTTTACTGGTCCCTTTTTTTTATTGGTCCACCTGTACACTAGTGGGACTTTTATTGTTTTTTTTATAACTTTAAGGAATATATGTTTCATTAATACTCCTCTAGTTTTAGCCTTTCGATACTCTTCCTTCTTCTATTCACTCTCTCTCTATATATATATTCTCCACACCTACTGAGAATTTCCCAAAGCTCTCCCCCCCCCCCAAATCTACTACACCTCTTTGAAATCCCAAACAAAATCATCAATGATTTTGATTTCACACTAAAATTCTCATATCCCCTTCTCTCTCTCTCTTTTCCCCCCATATCAATGATCTTTAGAGAGTTTCAATTTGGGAAAATTGACAAAATTACAATAATCTTTTCTTCAATATAACGAATCGTCGGTTTGTGGCGATTTGACAAATAGCCTGCCGGTTTGCATTGATTCGTTTGGTCAAAATTGCAACAATCTTTTCATAAATTACAACAATTTTCGTATAATGAATCGCTGCAAACCGGCAAGCTATTTGTCGCCCAAGAACACTAATCGTCTAATCTTATCTTTCTTATATACATATAATTTTGACTTTTTGAGGATTTAATGTCCATTGTTGAATTACCAAAGCCAAAACTATTTTCTTACCATTAAATCCTCAAAAGGCAAATATGTTAACCCTTCATTTTTCCCATTTAATGTTAATTTAAAAAGATTATATATACTGTATAAATTATTTTCTTGATCATAATAATAATATTATTTTAAGTTATTAAAATTATTAATTAACCCTTCATTTGTCTTGCTTTATTATATAGAAAATGAATAGATTATTATATATTTCCAAATTCTTTAAATATTCCTTCATATCATTCACACTAAATTATTGGAAATGTAATCTAATTACACATATGTATAGTTTGTTCTACCATCTAGAAAATGAGAAGTGTTGATGTGTTTTATAAATCATCTTCTATATTTTATGATCTTTTGTGTTTTAATTAAAAAGAAATGCAATTGAAAGTTCAGTGTCTATATTTGCTATCATTTGAACCTCAACCTCTCGGTATTCTTAATTAATTTAAAACTTTTTTTTTTTACTAGGTAAAAATTCGAAGGTCAGACAGGCCTAACTCTTCGAGAGGCCGACAAAGTCGGCAGACGGCGAACCGTCAAACGTACAACGTAAAAACAGAAATACAGATAATAAGCGAAATGAAACAAGCAGAAATAATTTACAACTATTCTTCCATGTCATGTATTTATATATAATCTCTATTTGATGAGTATTATTTTACTAAACTATTTATTTATATATTAAATAGCAAATATCTTCAGAGGTATTTTTGTTAATATTGGAGAAACAATAAGTAAAATATAGGGTAAAAATATTAATAAAATTTTAAAATATTACACTACTCAAAATAATAAGTATTGAATTAATTTTGCTCATTTTAAAGATTACAAATAATTCTTGGGTACCTTAGAAGTTGAGAAACTTTAATTAATTAAATAATATTTGTAACCATAATTTCAATAAAAATATTATAATTAAATTAAAATTAAGTCTGGGTATACCAATCACCTAGTTGGAAGTAAATATATAGAAATCCACATGAAGATTTAAAACTGGAATTGATGAGGTGGAGAGGAGAGAGAGAAGGGTGGAGGAGATTTTAAACTGGAATTTGATTTTAAAAGCATATTAAAACTTTAACAAGTAAACAACCCTACTAATTTATATCTAGATCAATGAGGAGGCTTGGACCAGCAAAAGGACTACGAGGCTCGGACCAGACGATCCGCACCGCTCCCCGACTCCCAAACTCCAACCCAGTCCTTCAAAAACCCTAAATCACCCAATCCCCAAATCGGTCAAATCGCCGGAGTCTTAATACTCCACCTTGCCGACCTTGCTGTCGCCGGTGGATCGTCCGTCGTCACTGGTGGAGCGCAGCTGCGCGCAGGTCCGTCCCCCCTCCCCCCCCCCCCCCCCAAAAAAAATTGAAGACACTCAGCCCCAAATTGAAGACACTCAGGCCATGGAGATGGCCTGAACGAAGGCGTAGCGGCGAGGTCGACGGAGCTGATGTGTCCGATGAAGAGCTGTGTGATGACGAACACGCCATAGGTCATCACCCGAAACACCGCGGCAGGGGCGGCGATCCTGGCGATCTTCCCATGTCTTCTTTCCCAGCCTTTCCTTTGTCTCATCCTCCACTACTGGATTCGCTCAGAAGTGATTCTTCCATCGTCGCCTCTTCAAATTTCATTAAAATAAACACTTTTCTAAGTGTTTCCCACCTCTACACTTTTCTAAGTGCTTAATTTGTGTTTATTGTCCCTTTAATTACTTTATGTTTTGTCTCTTTATAATTGACTAATTCACGGGATTGCCCATTAAATCCTATCTAAGTCTATCATGATTACATTTCTTTTTCTTTTCTTTTTTTTTTTTTTTTTTTTGATTAAGTAAAAATTCGGATGCGAAACCGCTATTCGATAGCATCCTTTCGGATGAGATCGATGAGACCTGGATCATTGTATATAGATGGGGTGGAGGCAATATGAGCAAGGTGTGCAACCTTATCTGTTACACAATTGCCATTACGAAGGATGTGTGAAAACGATACTTCGTAAAACCCCGTAAGAAGAGTGCTAATATCAGCCATGATTAGCTCAATTTCCCATGGACATCTAGTTTTAGACTGTAAATGATTGATAATGGTGAGTGAATCTCCTTCTATTATTATTTTAGGGGTTCTCAAGTCGAGAGCTCTAAGAACACCCATTCTTAATGCCAAGGCTTCGGTCATTAGAGGGGTTTGGTATCCAACCATGTCACTACCCATTGCAACTGAATTCCCTGTGCTATCACGAATGATATAACCTATCGAACTCTGTCGTTGGCCTGATGCAGAACCATCGAAATTTAGTTTTAATGTCCCAGATGGCGGCTTTTTCCATTTTTCCTTCTTCCTTCTATTCCCACTTTCCTTAGGGGGATTTGCTCGTCTTTGTGTTCTGTTGGTGTCCTCTTCATTTTGCGTCCCTGCTCTATTCCATTCATTAATGTATGATTCCATATCATGATTACATTTCTATCATGTAGCTAATATTGCTTTGTTTTGTTTGCGTTTTGAGAAACATGAGATATTGCGGTTATTGCTGTCCTCCTTTAGATCATTACTAAAGTTGCATAAATATTGTAATTTTGTAACAGCTAGCAGAATTTTAAAACTCGGGTTTTTGGGTCAACCCGTCACCCGACCCGGAATACCCGGAATTACAAATCTCGGGTTCAGGTCGGGTGGCGGGTCGTATTTTTAAAAATCTCGGGCTTTCGGGTTGACCCCTACCCGAAATGTTCGGGTCGGGTCGGGTCGGGTCGACCCGGATGAGCCACCCTATCCCCATGGACCTGAAAAATGTAGAAGACATATACCCACAACAGAAAAACTAAAAGTTCAAACAAAAAACAAACAAGAGCAACAATGTCAAAAAGTCCCAAAAAATAAATGTCTATTTACAAGCTCTAGATTTATAGTCGCTAGGCCGACTTTCTCCATTAAGCTCAAGGTGGCATTTGCAGGGCCCATGTAGTCTGGGCTTCAAATAGGACTCCATTCTTGTCCATCAACTGCAGTCCTCCAGAATGGATCTTGTTCACCACGAAGGGCCCCATCATCTTCTTGTTGAATTTGTTAGGAAACGAATGATCTTTTAATTTGGAAACATAGAGCTTGTCTCTAACTTCATACTCTTTAGGCTCATCATTGGAAATCCTACATAAGCGCACATACCAAGGCAAACCCCTCTCATGTATAGATAAATCTTTAATTGAAATAGGAGAAAAAAGATCCATACATTGGCTTACCTTTGCAGAAACGGATTCGGTGGCCTCTGTATTTGGTCAATCTCGAGGAACAATACTCGATATTGACGAGTTTTCAGCTTCTAGTGGCCTCCTGCTCGAGGATGCTGGAGTCGAGGAAGACGGTGTTTGGTCGATATCGACCAGTTTTGTCGATATCGAGGAATTTTGCTCGTCTGGTGGGATCAGCATCGAGGAAGGAGAAGTCGAGGCAGCGGGGTCTTGGTCGATATCGAGTAGCTTACTCGATATCGAGGAGTGCTGTGCTTCAGGTTAGCTGCTCGACGACGCTTCTGCTGGTGGAGGAGGCTGGGTTTGGTCGATGTCGACTAAATTTCTCGATGTCGAGGAATTTTGTCCGACTTCGACCCCATACTTGCATCCTATCAAGGCATCCGAAAAATAGTTAGTCCAAATCGACGTACCTTGGTCCGTGTCGGGTGGATTCTTTGTTTCTTTGTTCAGGATGGCCATGATCTTCTCCATCTGGGCTTCCATATCCCTCTTTTTCAGCTCTTCTAGAGTCATATTTCTTACCTTAGGCTCCCCACAAGTGATGTAACCAGCTGAGATAGATTTTACCTCTTCCATTCGACCTGTATGCCTTTCAGTTTTATTAAAAGAATACTCAATTACCTCATCGCTGATGTTGAAAGTGAGTACTCCCTTCCTTACGCTTATGTTGGCATCCACCATCGCCAAGAAGGGCCTTCCTAGAATGATTGGACAAGCAGGGTCCTCCGTCATGTCAATAACTAAGAAATCAGCAGAGACAAAGAATTTACCTACTTGTACTGGCACATTGTCCACCATGCCTGTCGAAATGACCACCGTGTTGTTGGCCATATGAAGCCTAGCATCCACAGGCTCTAGGGCGCCTATCTTAATCTCGGACCATATCGTTAAAGGCATTATACTCACACTAGCTCCAAGATCACATAAAGCATTAATTTTATATGGACCAAATCCAATGCTTATAGCAAACTTACCTAGATCTGGCCTTTTCTCAAGTATGTCGATATGGCTGCACTCCTCTGTAATTTCAGCCATTGATCTCTTCTTGCTTAGAATCTCCTTGAGGAATTTGACATAGGATGGCATTTAATTGAGAGCTTATGTGAAGGGTATGGTGACATTGAGCTTCTGAAGCATCTTGATGAAGCGCTGAAATTTCTTCTCTGTTGGGTCCTTTGGAGATTTTATTGGGAAGGACAGCTTCTTTTTCTGGTTCGGAGCTAGAACAGATGTCGGAGGTGATGTAGCTTCTTCGACGTCGTTTTGGTTTTCCTTGATATCGACCAGATTCTTCGATGTCGAGTTGTTGTGCTCTGCGGACGAAGGATGGTCCACTCTGTCGTCGATATCGAGTTGTCCTTCCTCGATATCGAGTTGCCTCTGATCGATATCGACCAAGGTCTGGTCGATATTGAGTTGCTGTTCTCCTTCGTCCTGCTGCTTTTCGACCTCTGGCTCTTGTAGTTGATGGCCGCTTCTGAGTTTTACCGTAGCGATGTGACCAGTCTTCCCCTTGGGATTTGGTTATGAAGATCCAGGGAGCGAACCTGACTGTCTGGGGACTCCTGCTGCTAGCTGGCCAATCTGTGTATCAATTGATTTTCTCCGGACATCGATCTCCCCAAGCCTAGAGTTGACACCTTGAATCTGAGTGTAGACTGAGTTAAAGGATTGCTTGGTGTCTGAATGATTTCTCCGTATTTCCTCTAGGACAGTCTGTAGATCATCCCTTTTTTGGTCCCTTTCCGGATGTCCTGGAGCTCTGTAGGGCGGGGGGTTCCTAGGGGCACCTTGGTTCCATTGTGATTGCTGAAACCTTTGGTCCCCCATGTAGCGATTGGGACCCCCTGCGTAAGCTGCCTCTTCGTGGTATTCTGCCAGCCTGACTTGCTCTGTGTGTGGGCACTCAGTAGTGGTGTGCCTCTGTGATCTGCATTCGATGCAGGCCTGGTTGACAGAAAAGTATTTGACTTGCTTTAGGAGCTTGTGATTTTGATCTCTGTAGTATTGCTCCTTGACATCTAGGTCAATCTCTTTAGAGGGCTCATAGAGGGGCATGGATGGGGCTGGCCTGGCGTAGGCAGTGGCGGATCCAGAAATTTTTGCAAGGTGGGGCTGAATTTTTTTTTCCCGAGAAATGATTGTTTGAATTGAAGCCTGAAAACGAAAACTAAGTATTTAAAATCACAAGGACTACCAATTCAAACCCCTCACGCAGCCCCTATCTACGAGTCTATTTATCATTAAAACCTCGAAGCCACCTATTGAAAATTTATCTACATAAATCTGACCAATAACTCTCAAACCCTTCAACTGCATTCTTTAAAAAGAAAAAAGAAAACCAAAAAAGAGAAAGCACATACCTAGTTTATTAAAAACAACAAGGTGACAATGGCTTTATGCTATATATTCAACAACAAAGCCTGCTTTGCTTCATTGCGCTGACATTTCTAGAAACCGACAACGCAATGTCTCAAGTAATCGACTTGGCCATATTATATATTCCTACAAAAACCCGTGAATATATAAATACACTACCAAGCACAATCGCAAATAATTACTTTATTGAACAAATAAGGTTTTATTTCCCTACCATATTTACTTATGACAAGTTTAGGTCATTTGAATTGAACAAATGTCATAGGTCTCAACCAACACCAAAATATTTACAAAGCCTAATCAAAATTTCAAAAAATTGATTCTCCAAATCAAACCCTAATTTCACAAAATTTATTTCTCATAAATCATAAACCCTAATCAAAATTTCCTCCAAATTGATTATCAAATCCACAAATAAAAACAATCAAAATTGTTTCTCATCTCAATCAAATGCTAATCTAAATTGATTCACAAACCCTAATCAAAACTTCCTCAAATTGATTCTCAAATCCACAAATGCTAATTTAAATTGTTTCTCATCTCAATCAATTAAAC
Organism: Persicaria tinctoria; assembly: GCA_037127255.1. Classification (NCBI taxonomy): domain Eukaryota; kingdom Viridiplantae; phylum Streptophyta; class Magnoliopsida; order Caryophyllales; family Polygonaceae; genus Persicaria; species Persicaria tinctoria. The sequence goes on from JBANSL010000017.1 coordinate 20,800,693, forward strand.
TTAAAAACAATCAAATCAAAAGGAGGAAGAAGAAAACTAACCGATCTAGATCCAAGGAGTGATGAAGAACAACAATGAAGACTGTCGAGGGGCTGTGTGGGAGACTGTGTGATACTGCAGACTACCGAGGGGATGGGTTAGGTGGTGCGTTGGTGCCAGGATCGGCTGGAGGTGGAGCTGGCGACGACGGGCGGCTCGGGGACTCCGGACTCGGGCGGCTGGGGAGGTGTTTTCGCTCGAAGCACGAGAGGCTTTATGCGGTTATGCCTCTCTGTACTGTCTGGTTAACCAAAAAAAAAAGCGCTTTTGAGATTTAAAAAAAAAAGAAGTGGAGTGTGCAAAATGGGATTCGAACCTGCGTCCAGTGGATAATTAATTAATTCTCGCCCCACACCCAGTGACATTACCGCTGAGCCAAGTTATACTTCATGTTTTTTTCTTACTTTACTTTTATATATTTAAAAAATTACAGATATATAAACATATATAAACACCTCTTTTTAAGATAGGGGGGCTTCAGCCACCTCAAGCCCCCCCGTGGATCCGCCTCTGGGCGTAGGCATTCTCCTGATAGTTGGTTGGAGTCCCATACTTGTTTTCATAGTTAGTCAGCTTGTCGAGAGCAGCCCATGCGTCAGCAGGTGGCATCGTCAGATACTCATAGTGAGTATATGTGTTGATCCTATCCTTTGCAACCAAGTCCAGAGAATTGAAAAAGATCTCTTGAACTACGCAGGGTTGTTGTCCATGTGTAGGGCATGATTGCAGCAGATCCTTATATCTTTCCCAAGCCTTTGCCAGCGGCTCCCCAGGCTTCTGTTTGAAAGCTGTGATCTTCTGGCGAAGGAGTGTTGTCTTGGCAGGAGGAAAGAACTTGTTGAGGAATTCCTGCTTTACTTCATCCCATGTCGTGAGGGATCGTGGTTTCAGCCTTTCAAGCCACTTCAATGCTGGACCCGATAAGGACCAACGAAAAGCCTTCATCAAGATGTACTCCAAGGTGGTACCTTCAGCAAGAGTACGACACATATCAGTAAAGTTGGTAATATGCTGGAGAGGACATTCATTAAATCTACCAAAGAAAACATTATTTTTAATTTCAATAAGGAAAGGAATGCGAATTTCATAGTTATTTTCAGGGATTAGAATGGCCGATTCAGGCACGATGCGAGTCGGGTGCATGTAATCCTCTGCTGTTGTAGGATATTGGGCAAGCTCATCTTCCAATAGCCTCGCACACTCAGCTTCCCTTGTAGTGCGTGCTCTCTCAGCGGTGAGAGCAGTATCTTTAGCAGCTAGTTCCCTCTGAAGCCTCTCAATCAGCTGTTCCTGTCTCTCTGCGGCCGCCATGGCTCTTTTTAGTTTAGCTTGGATGTGTATAAGGCGCTCCGGTTCGTCTAAGGCGTCAAACTCGGGTGTTTGACCAGAAGGGCGCAAATACCTGCGAAGTAACTCAAAAGAAAAGTGAAATCTAACTACCTAGGGCGCGAATGATTGCTTCCCCGGCAATGGAGCCAATTTGTTGTAGGAGGAAATCAAGTTTAAAATACAGAAATATAAATCAAACCAGATTATGCCCACGTAAATGATTACAAGACTCCCTCCCTATGCAGTAGTGGGAAGTCAGGATCGATCATCGAGGAAGCGTGTTAGCGGATCTTAGGTAGCTGTAAATCTCACAGACGGAATAGCAAATGGAAAGACAGAAATAACAAAGCAAAGCAGAAAATAAAGCAAGGACACAGAAGCTACTCGATATCGAGCAACAGTCCTCGATATCGACTACAGCAAGTCGACAACAGAAAGAAAACTCAGCAACAGAAACTCGATCTCGACAAAACCTTACTCGATATCGACAAACAACTCCCCGAGATCGACAAAGACAGAAACTTTAAAATTGCAAACTTCGAACACAGAACTCAGATTTTCGTGAATAAACTCAATAGACTAAAGACTTCCAAAGCCAGGGTATCAACACCACAACGATAACCATGTAAAATAACACATAAAGACATAAAAGATCATGCTTTCCATCAAATAACTTTCGTTATTAACAAATAGGCATATAGAGGCTTTCGCATAAACCCTAATTGTTACCAACCCTTTTTCACATAATTAATCCAAGTTGCATTAAGATCACTTTCGCTTCAATAACACAAACAAGGATCACCTTAAACTCTCGCAAAAGAATCATGTTCATAGGGAAAGAAGACGAATTGCATAAAGAGATCAAACCTTCACCGCATCATCTTACATGGCCACCGTCGGGCTCACCCCGACCCTAAAGGTGGGTGGACTACTCGCTCTTCATCGCAATAGCAAACATCTTTGATGAAAAAAAACTAACTTGCATTAATAAACTCAAACTTACAACCTCTTCTCCTTCTCTCTCTATGTGACTAATTGTAACTGAAATTGAATGAATAAAACTCAGCCCCTAAGACTTTATTTATAGGCTTCATTCCCTCTCTAATTAGGAAAGAAGATCCTATCTATATCTATATCTAAATATCTACTTACTTAAAGATAAATAAATGGAATAAAATAAATAAATCCATAAAGGAAAATATATCTAAAGTAGTAAAATATCTTCTTGTGTAGGTAAATCTTCTCTCCATAGATAGAACTTGATAAATCTTGGATAGAATCGGACTCCCTTCGGGTCCAAGTAATTCCAACTCGACACGGACAGCTCAACGCATAGCGCGGCTCCGGATAGATCTCCTCGATATCGAGTAACTTGGGCGTCGACTTCAGCTTGCTAGGCATATCGGGTAGCTGGTGCTCGATCTAGCTCGGACAGGCGGTGCTGTTGTCCTCGATATCGAGTAAAGTCTTTGATATCGAGTAACTGTGTCGACTTCTGCGTTGTTGGTCTTGGTCGAGGAACTGCTCCCCGACACTGGCTTGGACAGGTGGTGCTGAGGTTGTCGATATCGGGTAGTTTACTCGATATCGAGTAACTGGTGCCCGGCATCCCCAGGTCTTCGGCTTCTCGACTTGGAATGGCTCCTCGACTCAGGACATGGCTTTTCAGGTTTGTCGATATTGAGTAGTTTACTCGATATCGAGTAAAGCTCCGGAGTCGGGTTGGCTTCGTCTTCAGCTTCCTCGATCAGCTCCTTACTCGACCAGCACTGCTCAAACATCATTGGTCGATATCGAGTAAATGTACTCGATATCGAGTAACTTTTGGCTCCGGCTTGATTCGTCCTGGTTCTGTTGTTTTTTGACTTTGGACTTCTGTAGGTGACTTCCGAGCTTTTCCAACCTTTCTCATAACTGCTGTATATTTCCTTGAATTCTGCGAATTTAAACAGAAACTGGTGTAGATTCCATAATTTGGCAAATAAACATAAACTGCATAGATTCTGTACTTTTCTAGCCCAAGTGCATGAAATGTATGCAGAAAACGATATAAACGTTACTGTAAAACATGGCAGATTCAGCTCACAACACACATTTAGAAAAAATAAAATTCAAGGGATAACAGATACCAACATTGACAAACAAGTTACAACTTGGGCTTGGCAAAGCAATCACCGAAAAAGAAAAGGGATGGTTCTGCGATCAGAATGAAATCTTTGTACACAACAGTCAGAATCGATACATTATCCTATGCTACTGACCTAGATATGACTTGAATGGCAAGACAACAGTCATCGGATTCCACTCAAATTTGAATTGGAACAAAAGGGATATCCAAATACGGTTTGATAATAGAAATGGGTCTGTGGTCAAAATGAAATATTCTTATATATCAGTCTTAGAATAGATACATTTAATTTTTCTCTGGGGGTGAAGCTGAAACACATGATAGGGAAATCCAAAAGGTGGAGCTAAAAATAAAAGGAAAAAAGATCTTAAACCACTTAGGCACAGAGAACACAATATGGAACCTTTCATAAACAAGAACACCAGAAAGAAAGAATTAGAAGATAAAACATAGCAACCATGACATCCATGTGACTCAAATGCTTTAAAACAGATTAAAACACCATGAAAATCAAACTTGTGTATCTTGGAGAGTTGAATATCATTGGGACATTGCATATCAAGGCTCTGGCTTTAAACACTTTGGGTTCGTATGGGACGAGGTTAATAAACTGACTAAAATTATAAACAAAGTAAAAATTTATAAACTGTTGGTAAAAGTAGTTAAAAATTTATGAAAAAATATAAACTCCGTATGAGACGAAAAACAGTTTATTTGTAAAAAGTGGAGTTTATTTGGTTGTTATTAGGGGTATTGTGGTACTTTCAAACCAAATAAACAAAATAAACCCCAAATAAGCTCCCTCAAGTAGCTTTTTTTTAACTTATAATTTTAACTGTTTTAGGCTTATTTTGGGTTCTCATACCCACTTTTTAACTGTTTATTTTTTTAACAGCTAAAATGTAATAATTTTAACTGTTAAAATTAGTAACCGTACACACCCTTTGTGTATATAAAATTCAGTGTATATAAGGTACTCCTGATGTTAGCCAAATATTGGAGCTAATTCAAATATGTAGTAATGCTCATAGATTATTGCTCTCTTTGTCCATAGAATCAGCCATGTCTCATTATTTCCTTAAACTTGATTAAAACTGGAGGGATATCTAACGATAATATCAATGTCGCACCTAGAAGTTGTTGGGGAATCAAATTTATCCATGATTACTGATTTTATAAGCTACTAAACTTGATTAAAACTGGACTAATCAAAGATTTCCCCCCTTCAATTGAACATTTTTAGTGCATCCTCAAAAATCATCAATAATTAGAAATTTTGTTTATAGGCATTTAATCGAACACTTTGAGTGCATCCTCAAAAATCATCTTAAATCATGAAATGGTTGAATAGCTTTCTTGCAAACGTAACTCAAATCAGATGCATTATCAAAGAGAGCCTTCCAAATCAGATATAGTACATGCCCAAATCGAACACTTTGAGTGTAAAGATTGAGACAAAAAGTAACCCATATCAGATACAATACCAAAAAGAGCCTTGTAAAAGTTGAAGAACTCACATGTACGAATGTACCTTAGTTCTAGGCAGATAAATGGTTAAATAGCTTCCTTCAATTGCAGTTTTTATCATCAGAACATGGGAAAAGATAGGAAAAAAGTGCAGACAAACAATTTTAACGTTGCTGCAGATATGGGGCAAGCATTTGTATTTGCTCGGCCGATCTCTATTTTGAAGATTGGATTGGGGAAACTATTGGGTCAAATTTAAGCCCAAAATTCCCCAAACGTCCAATTTTCTCCAAAATATAGCATTGGTAGGAGATGCTCTTAATCGCTCACATTCACATACGGTAATCTTTGACTAAGACACAATAAGCAAACTACCTTCCCAACCCAAAAATCAATCAAATGAAGAGAAAAGAAAGGAAATCTGATCTGGAGTCGATCGATCCCAGATCGTCTGGATCCAGTGGTTCTTTGCTATAGAGATGAACAGTTTGGGCACCGACCTGCAAACCAAAAGCAGAGCTCCTAGAGGGGTGAGAATATTTATCAATCCTCTCGGTGTCGCTGCAAAATGGAAAAGGCACGCCACTGGACCAATCTGAAAGGGCCGGATGTCCATAATAATCATGTTCTGGTTATTTTGGTATGTACCTCATCTAAGGCTGAGAAGCCACAAGAAAGGCCGCGGAATCCACAAGACTGATAACACTACAATGGATCATAAAGCTATAACAAGTCTTACGAAGATGCCTAGAGACCAACTTATTACAGTTCCTTACAAACCAATAAGGGGATATAAACCCAATTGATAAACTTAAGAGGAGACTTTCTTTGCTTTAATCTCTTTTCAAGTAAAAAGATTCATGGCCATTCTAAGGAATCCATAGCTTGTTGATGAACTTTCCTATCACCAGCTGCAACTACATTGAAACCTTGCATAATAAACCCAAGCACTAAATTAGTGTTGAAGATTACTGACTTATTTGTCAGGCCCTAGCATATGAAAAACAATTCTTTAGAAAAAGAAAAAAAAAATCGAAGCCCAACAATGAAAAATGGCAACCTCTAGAAATAAGGAACTCTTAATGAGGATTTCATTTTTTTGGGTACCCATATTATGAAAATATAAACATTTACTTTCTGTTCTGTTCCTTCTGCGCATCAATATGAAACATCTAATATGTTCTGTATAAAAGTGTAATGCACTGGAAACTATAATAGAAACTCAAGCTCATTTACCTGTTGCCTGTGATTGTGAAGAGGCTTCCCAGTGAAGCTCCTGTCCTTTCCAGTCAGTTATCACTCCTCCAGCGCCTTCTATGACTGGTACAAGCGCGAGAAAATCATACGGCTGATGGCAAAAACAAGATACCGAATGTCAAAACCCAACAAATAATTTAGTCTAAAACATATCATCATCGATCACCCAAATACATTGGCCTTCTTAAGTTTAAAATTTAAGGGACTCCATTACCTTGAGGCCAGATTCAACAACCAAGTCCACAAAGCCAGAAGCCAGAAGTGCATAAGCATAGCAATCACAGCCATATAATGGTTGTTTAACCTGTGTTGTGTTAACACAAATTGCCAATATATGAGAAATAACTCAAAAGCGATACACATCCAAGTGATAATACCATCTAATGTGGTCAATCACTCAATTGCCTTTAAATTATATGCATTCTTCATATATTGGAAGCATGTGATATTAAATATGAACGATAGCCAAACAGGCCATTAAAGTTGATTTGCATGGTAGAAACTACTAGTTTTAATCTTTAAACATTCCTCTCTTTAGCTGTAAGTTTGGGGAAATATCTTGCATATACCTTCTTTCGAACTCGATTAAATGCCTCTTCAGCATCACCACTGAAAAGATGGGGGCTAGTTGTATACCTGAAGAGAAACAAAGATCATATTATAGTTACATATTAGGAAATTGCAATCATCCTATGGGAATGATATGATATCCATAATCCGCTCATTTCACCCCAAAAATGTCGCAGTCCCCCAAAGATATTCTTAAAATCAAAACTTACAAATATGCTTGTGAGAGACTTGCACAAGTGCGGGTTGCCACTTCCTCTCCGTTTAATTTAGTCCTTTTTCCAGCTATGCCCAACCATCGTTCCCTTAAAATAGGTTGATCAATGATGCCAATAATCTGATATTTTGACATGGAAATTAGTAAAAAGAAGGATCAAAACTCAGCTAATCCTTATTGAGATGAGACATTGCAGCTACAAAGGATTGATAGACAATTGGACTTCATTTGAAGAATTGGTTCATCACAGAAGATCCAATGAAAACCATAAGAACCAGAGAGAGTACTTTTAGAGAGTTACCATACCGGCTTACCCTTGTACAGAAGGGCAATAAGTGTACCAAATAGTGGTTTCCCTGCAAAAAGCAATAATATCAGTCAAGCGCACATCTAAAACAGCTGCATGAGGAATGAGGATCATATAAGGGTAAAAACGGAAATATAAAGTACCAGTAATAAAGCTCTTTGTGCCATCTATAGGATCCAAAACCCACACATAGTCTGCTGAACTTTCTTTGCACCTCCAGCCATTTTCTTCTCCATAGCTGAAACCAAGCAACAAATTCATGGAACTGGCAGACTGGGAAATATAGTGTCAAAAGGAAACCCTGTCCTAATTAAAAAGACTTTGAATGCCATCTGGTGAGGATCAGTGGATCTGAACAAATTACACCATCACCCAAAAATAAAACATAACCATCCTAGTGCAAGCCCATCGAGAAGGGATGACAAGCAAGACTGCAACAAAGTATTTTCCCATTCCTTTTTGCTAACACCATGGGAGCCCATGTGGAGAAAATACGCAGACTGGACCAGACAGTTCAGTAGCACAATAGTATTCAAAACTTACATGGCATGAGAAGGAAAGTTTTCCAAAATGATAGAAACCATAGATTCCTCAGCAGATCTATCAGCAATTGTCACAGGACCTAAAATACAGTCTCAATTCAGGATTCGATATCTGATTCTGATAAATTATCAAAGAAATAAGTTTAAGGTATCAAGAGGTTTAAGGAAAAATAATAATTCGCTCCATCTAAAACTGGAGTATGTGGACAGAAAAATTAAAATAGAATGTCAAATTTTGGTAGTACACTAGACTAATTTTAGATATTAAGACATACTTCAAAGTCATCACTTTTCTCTCCCTAAGTTACAAGGGGAATCAACTCCTGTGATCATAAAATTAATAAAGATTAGGTTTAACATGATAAACTAGGCGAAACTAATTAAAATAACACAACCTTTGTATGGATGTTAAAAAAATATCCTCACATTTCAACTATAAGAAAAATAACCCAACTTTTAGAGGAGGTGGTAACAAAGTATCCCGACTCATTTTTCCATCCATAAATTGGGCCTAAACAGTGACATTAAATTGATCAAATGACATCATTCTCATTAAAACAAGTCAATATCATTCAAAATTCACCAAAATCTTTATTTCGCCAATTATATGTCACCGTTTTTACCTGGATTTATGGTCGGAAAAAAGAATTGAGAATTTTGTTACCACCTGCCCAAAGATTGGGTTATTTTTACGTTGAAAGATATGAATATTTTTTAACACTCCTCTAAAGATTGGATTATTTTAATTAGTTTTTCCAATAAACTAAACAAACAACAGTGAGGAATGGGGGTATTCATTGGCCAATGATACACTACTAAACTATTGAACACAGGCTTAACAGCCATGTTACATGAAATCTCCAAACGGATGACATTTACTACGAGTATTTCTGTTTCCTAAGGAAACTCAAAACTCGGATATACACATTTTTATGTAAAATTATGGAAATTCCAAAAGAATTGACATTTCCCAGTCTCCGTTTCCTGTTTTGTATCCATTTCCGTGTAACATATCTTATTAGTCATTTTGATCAGGCTTAAATGTCATATAGTAGCCCTTGAACTTGCTTGGGCTAGACATAACGCCCCATTAAATGTGTATTGAGTGTAAATTTAAAAATCGGGGCCATTTAAACCCATAACAAATACAAGTTAAAAAAAGAAGCTAAATAATGCTCATGGAAATAACACTAATAAGTGATGTCTATTAGCCAATATTGTAACTCGGTGAACATATTAGACATTGATTTCTCAATAATTCTACTTTTCTTCCTTCTTCATTTTTAATCATAAAGTTTCCTCATTGCTTTGTTTTCATTGTTTCAAATACCCACTGGGGGATCGGATTACAGCAATAAATTATGCTTACATGGTTAATATGCATTTCGTTTTTTCATGAAATTAACATAATGCAAATTTGCTGTAAATATCAGTTTATAATACATAAAACAAACATATCAAATTGTATAAAAAAGGGGGCTTCCTTTAACAAAAACAAAGGAACGAATTTTGTAGCATAATTGTGAAGTTTCAGGGCTGAGTTAGCATGAGCTTATGTTTTAAGGGCTGAAACACCTGGGCTGGAGAAGTCTAGGGATTAATAATAATGGTGCATTGTCAAATTCGAAGTAATTAACCTAAGAAGACCCCAAATTCCAAAAAAGCAAGATACAAAAAAAAAAATTCAACAAGAAACGACTGAAGTAGTCAGAAACACAGCAACAAGCAGTAGTAAATTTCAGCAATGGAAACAAAATCAGGAAAGGGAACCTAGGAAACTCACTCAAATCATCTTTTTCCACGATTTGGAATGGCTTGCGGAAATACTGCCGAATGACTTCGCCGGCGGCGTCGGCGAGCTTATCCGCGATGGAAGCGAACCGATCGATCTGGAGATCATCGAGGGGCGGCGGAGCAGCGACGCCCTCTGTCATACGATGGTGCTTGGAATTGCAAGGAGCTGTGATTCTGGTGGTTCTGAGGAGGGAAGGAAAGGGTCGGGTGGGAGAGGAGAAGCTGAGAGAGTGAGGGTGAGGGTTAGGGTTTGGAATGGTGGGACGGAGGGAGAGAGAAGGGGGAGGAGAAGGGTGTGAGAGGAGTTGAGCTTGGCACAACATTTGCAGAGAGAGGGAGCACCGGATCGGCCGTGGGGAGCCTCCAACGGAGAACAACAACGGCGGCTCAGAGTCTCGTACTCACAGAGGTCAGAGAGAGAACCAAGGCAAGACCAACATTTACAAATTTTTATCTCATGTACCACTGAGGATTTAGACTAGAATAAAAAAAGGAAAACTAATTAAAATACCCTCAATTTTCAAATGTAATAAAAATATTTCGACCTTTGATCGATTTCCTTAGGAAAAAAATAAAACGATAACAAATTAAACCCGAAAAACAAAATTGATTCAACTAAGCAACTAATCTAGTCAAAATTGCCTCAAATTAACACAACACGACTATTTCTAACACCAAAAAATATTCAAGAGGGGGGGGGGGGAATCTTACCCACCCAAGTTTGTGAAGGAATCAAACGGAAAGAAGATGTGAGAGAGACAGCTCAAGATAGTCGACCACGAGGGAGAAAGACTGACATTGAAGAGGAATCATGAGCTACTTGGAAGACATGGAGACAATTCAAGAGGCGACCACGGTCCATGAAAGAAGATATGAGGGAGGAAAAGGCGTTGTGTATGAACCCGGTCCAACTCTTTATTTTTTTCCTAAGGATACTGTTCAAGAAAACCCTTGTAAAAAATCCGCGTAAGCTGCTTTGTCAGCATTTTTGACTTGTGAAAAAACTTGTGGTAATATATTACCACTACCCTCAAAGGTCGGGATATTTTTATTACATTTGAAAGTTGATGATATATTTTTACCATGCCCCCAAAGGTGGGGATATTTTAATTAGTTTTCCCATAAAAAAAAACAATATATTTGGAAATCATAGGTAGATGATAGATGTGTTTGGATTCCATTGCATTTTAATTATAATCAGTGTTTTAAGTCTAGACGGTCTTTTAGGCGAAATCAGCCTAAGCACCAACTAGTCCCACCTGGACGCTGCATAGACTCCGCCTAGGCCCGGCTAGCCCATAGCCCAACGATTATTTAATTTTAGCTTTTAAGCATGTGATTATTCGACTTTGAGTTTTTTTATCACTAAGTCGGGATGTATTTGCCATTGAGTCGAACATATTATTTTAGATTTTATGAGGTTTAGTCACTAGTCGTATGCGTACTTTTTACGTTTATTTACTTTATTATTAGTTAAGCGACGCAAATTTGGGTTTATAAGTGATATTATGAATTATTATTACATTATATGAGTTACTGACATGTGTTATGCGTTAAAATATAAGAAAATAATCAAGTTTGTTTTAAGTCTGCATAGGCGTCGCCTAGGCACCCGCCTCGCCGCCTAGCGCCTTTTAGAACATTGATTATAATGCAATTATTTTACCTCGTTTTATGTGACCGTTTGGTTGTAAAAATAAAAATCGAAGTAAAACCGTAATTTAACCAAATAATCACATCATCAACAACAACAACAACAACAACAATAACAACCCAGTTAATCCTGCTATAAAGCGGGGTCTGGGGGTCAAGATGTACGCACTCATAGCCCGAACAGGTCGACAGAGTGTTTCCTATAGACCCAGAGCACTAGGACAATATGACCACATAGTAATAGGACTCAGAGTATGGAGCCGGGAGAGCAGAGGATAATAGGAAAGGAACGGGGAAGCGCAGGGAAGAAGCATGAAAGTAAACAAAGGCCCGAGAACACAGCTCAGATCAAAACTATAACATATGCCACTAAACATCAGCAGCTCGAATGCTTCTCTTCCAGTAGTCTCTGTCCGAAGTCATATCCTCCGATAGGTTCAGCAGATTGAGATCATGTCTTATAACCTCCAACCAGCTCTTCTTAGGTCTACCTCTCCCCTTACGGATATCTCCCAAATTCAGGATTTCACACCTACGAACCGGAGACGAAGCAGGTCTCCTCCTGACGTGCCCAAACCAGCGTAATCTGGGCTCCCGCAATTTATCCACAATACTCGCAACTCTAACCTCTCTCCTGATGTCGACATTTCGGATTCTGTCGAGTCTTGTGTGCCCAGTCATCCATCTCAGCATTCTCATCTGTGCGACTGACAACTTCTGTTCTTGCGCTTTAGTAATAGGCCAGCACTCAGAGCCGTACAACAAGGTCGGTCTAACAACCACCTTATAAAATTTTCCCTTCAGTTTAGCTGGGACTTTTTTGTCACAAAGCACCCCCGACGCTCTTCTCCATCTTAGCCACCCGGCCAGTCTGAACTCGATGCTCGATATCTCTGTCAATACCCCATCAATTTGAACGTACGAGCCCAGGTACTTGAAATAGTCCTTCTTGGGGATTGTAACCTCCCCCAAAGCAACAACGGATCCCTAATCATACCCCTCCCCAAAACTAAACTGAACATACTCGGTCTTGGTCCTACTCAATCTAAGACCCTTAGATTCTAGCACCACCCTCCAGTTTTCAAGCCTGCGCGCCAAACCTGCTCTTGAGTTGTCCACCAGCACAATGTCATCTGCAAACAGCATACACCAAGGGACCTCTTCTTGGAGCGGAGCAGAAAGACAATCCATGACAAGAGTGAAAAGAAACGGACTGAGAGCTGAACCCTGATGAAGCCCCACCCGAACTTGGAAGTACTCAGAATCTCCACTCGGCGTTCTAACACTAGTCAAGGAACCCTCGTACATATCTCTGATAGCTATGATGTACGTCCCAGACACTCCTTTCTCAACCAAACACCTCCAAAGCAAATCTCTCGAAACCTTGTCATATGCCTTTTCTATGTTGATGAATGTCATATGTAAATCACTTTTCCTGTCTCTGTGCATCTCGATCAAACGCCTCAGCAAGTGTATAGCTTCTATAGGAGATCTACAAGGTATGAAGCCAAATTGGTTCTCAGACACCTGCACCAACTTCATAAGTCTTACCTCTATAACTCTTTCCCATAATTTCATCGTGTGACTCAATAGCTTAATTCCTCTGTAGTTGCTGCAGCACTGGACATCACCCTTATTCTTGTAGACCGGAACCAATTTCCTAAGTCTCCATTCCTCTGGCAATTTACCTGAACTTAAGATGGCATTGAAAAGCGAGGTTAGCCAAATCAAACCTTTAGCCCCTAACCATTTCCAAACTTTCCCTAGGATATCATCCGGACCAGAAGCTCTGTTGTTCTTCGACCTGCATACAACTTCTTTAACTTCCTCAATAGTGATGCGACAGTGGAAGCCAAAGTCAATACGCTCAGCGACCCTGGGACTCTGCTGGGGGGGGGGGGAATCCTCGTTAAGTAATTCTGAGAAGTATCTCTGCCATCTCTCCTTGATCTGCTGATCTTCAACCAACACTTGAGCACTCTCATCTTTGATACATCTGACGCTGTCAATATCTCTGCTCAATCTCTCTCTTTGCCGAGCCAAACGGTAGAGAACCTGTTCCCCTCCCTTCTGATCTAAGGCCTTGTACAAACAATCAAAGGACTTATCTTTGGCCTTAGCTACTACTCGCTTGGCCTCCCTTTTTTCCACATTGTACATTTGTACCTAAACCTAAGCTTTACGCTGTCTTCTCCAGGGCCTCTGTGTAGCCACCTGCGAAACGCTACCTGCTTCTCCTTCACCTTTTCCTTAACTTCCTCACTCCACCAGTCTGCGCCCCGACTGGGTCCTTGACCACCTTTAGACACACCTAGAACGTCCCGACCAACTCTGCGGATACAACCAGCCAAACGGTTCCACATCGCGTCTGGATTGCCTTGCAACTCACTAATCCCCTCCTAATCAGCAGCCTACCACACCTTCTCTTTGAAAGCAGGCCCAGTAGACTCTGAGAGGCGTCACCACCTAAACCGAGATAAAATAATCACATAAATCGAGATAAAATAATTCCATTATAATTAATACATGGTGGAATCCAAAAACACCACAATTTAAACACTTTAAAAATTATGTTATCCAAATACCATCTTATCATTTTGCATTTATCCGATCCGTTTAACCAAGATGAAGTATTTGATTACTAGGATAATCAAGAGTAGCAAGTTTTACGTGATTAGAACACCAAGATATTTTATCAAAAAAAGAACACCAAGTTAAGCTTCACTCTTCATCGATTTATTTTTATTAGGTAAGATTTTTCCAGTATTGAAGTTATTTTTTTCCCTAATCAAGATCAGTCAATGAGGGGAAGATGATTGAGTAAATCATCCAATGGTGATCGTTCCATGGCTTTTTAGTGTCACATGCCAATGATGCCATAGTTAAAGATGCATTGGAAGATTGCTGAAGTTCTCTGCGGTTAAGAGTGGGAGCTCTCAAGAGCATGCATAAGGGAACATTTTCCAAGCTTTTGGAGTAATTATGATTAGCATTGTTTTAAAAAGCGCTAGGTATATCCTAAACGGTAAGGAGTTGTCTAGCGCATAGGTGGCGCCTAGGCACCTGCCCAGCTATAGGTAGAGGGGGGCCGCTTAGCGCCTAGGTGAGATTTTTAGAATAGTGATTATGACTCTTTCGGAACCATCTAGATTAATATGACGAAATAGAGTAATCGAGCGGTGTAAAACACTTCACAAGGTTGAAGAACCAATTAAAAGTCTCTAGAAGGGTTGGGAGGATGTTTCAAAACCATACTTAACGAAGTGGAAGCATCTAAAACCATGTATAAAATTTCTGAACCCTTGTAGAAAAGTCTAGGTGTGTCTAGACTTATCCACGAATCCGGCCTATCAAGTCGACGGGTCGAACTAGGTTGACCCTAGATTTATTAGTGATGACGATGCCGATAATAATGATAATGAAAATGATAATAATAGTAGTTTACTAGCAATAGTAAAGTGTTAGTAATCTCCCAATAAATGGTTTAGAATTAAAATAAAAAAAACACTCACTTCATAGTTCATAAGACATAACTCAAAACCAATTAAAAAATCAAAAAATGATGGCTCAACCTCCTTCACTTTCATTCTCCGCCCAAATCATATTATATCTTACAAGAAGCAAACTTTCATTCTCATCTTTATTCTTCTGTGCCTCCATTTTTCATATCCTCCATGGATGTGCTCGGGTGGTCATGACTTTCAATCACATCCCTTGCCTGTCAATTATATAAAATGAGTCCTTGCAATGTGCATTACCTATTCATTTGACTTATAATGGTGTGAAATAGATTTAACCAGTTATTTTGGCGAAAGAAATTAAAATGTATTTCCTTCCTACTATACTCCCCCCATATCTAAATTAGGCCATATTTATCGAATAGATTTATAGCATCAATATCTAAAGGCCTTAAAAAATAACATACCTGGAAACTGCGCCATCTGATGCCACCATGAGCAATCACTTCGTCCTCTCCATTTTTGTGGGGGTGGTGAATTATCACTTCGTTGACGATTTTCTTTCTTTTAAGGCCCTCTGAGATATTTCCTAAATTCTTGATTTGATCCTTTTTCTTATATGCTGCTTTCCATTTATCCCTGGAGTTCCCTGTAGGACTAATTATGGCTTCATCTTCTTCTTCTCCTCCTCCTCTTAGCCTCTCTTCCTCAGAAATACACATGTATAGACCCATCTTGATTCTTGATTTTGTAAGCTCTCTCATCACTACTTTGGAGTTGGGCCTGAACTGCTTCTCTAGACCCCTACAATATAAATAGTAATTTGTTGTATTGAGATTTATAGTATTTAAGTAGGTTGAAAGAGTTTATTATAAAGTGGGGGTGACAAAGCTTTTTGCAATTTTCAACCCGATTTGCTTTCTATATGATCAAAATAGTATATTCACTTCCATGGTTTCACAAATTGTAAGAGAAGATAAAGTGTAAAGATTGAAAAAAAAAAACAAAAATTTTTGAAATCGTGACCGACACACCATGTATTGTGCATGGTGTTAATAGTGACCTCTTTTCAAGGAAACAACTTTGGAAAACGTTATAGAGTTTCTCGTCTGCTAAATAAGATTTTACTCATTGGCATGGAAAACCTAAAGTGAAGAGTGATATGAGGAACATTGTTTACCTCATGATTTCGGCTTGGAGGTCTTCAATATCTCCTAGCTTGACCTTAACATCCCTAAAGTGGATTTCCACAATGTAAGGTTTGTAAGATGATGCATACTCTTTCTTGTTTATATCCATATCCTTGAGAAATCTCATTATCATACTCAATATCTTCGACTTATGCATAGCCTTTGTCTCTGCGGTAAGATAGGAAACTAGATACTTGAAATATACGGTCATCTTCATCTGATCTTTGCCAATCTCTGACTTTACCACCTTGTTCTTAGAGGAGTACTCGATATCATCATCCAACATCCTGATCGATCATATATTTGGCATATAACATATTAAATGTAAAAAAGACAAGAAAATAAAATAAAAGGACCGAGTTTAAGCTTACTTCTTGATTTTAATCTCGATATCCTTAATGTCCTCTAGAGGAGTCTGAGGACAGAGCACAAATTCGACTTTGTCGCTTTGGTCTGGAGTGATATCAAGGTTAATAACGCTCGTGGTTGTAAGCGTCGAGTTTGGGGTGATCACCTCTTCCCCCGTGTCATATTTGTAGAAAACGGATGTCAAAATGTTGAGCTCCGTAACCCTCATCTGCCCAAGAAAAATATATCATATAGTTATTTAATTCCCAAACAATGAATTGATACTACATTATGTAGGTTCCCAAGATGATGACTTAATTACTTGTGTGTCGTTGATGATAACACGATCACCAACATCGAAGGGATGCATGGCGAAGGCAAAGATGAGACCATCAAACATCTTTTTGCAACTATCGCCAAAGACGAAGCTAGCTGCTAGAAAAGGAGAGAACAAGAGGGCGAGTTGGCCAGTGTTGACAATTTCAGAGAGGAGAAGCCATACGATAACCATTATTGTGAGCAAAAATACACCGAGGAGCCTGTTCAATTTGATCAGCACTCTCTTAGAGCTGTGCAAAGTTCGTTTCAAACCCCAACAATTTTTATAAGCCTTAACCTGCATAAATAAATTTCTTTAATATATCACATTTTTCAACATTAATAATTTGTTAAATTTCTTTGTTATATTTAATTTCTAGTCATAGAGAAATATACATACCGCCCATTTGAGGAACTCTTCACGGCCAATGGTTCTATCTTTATGTGATAGACTACTTGTTGCTAGTACTTCTCTTTCGTCTTCTTCTTCTTCTTCTTTGTTCTTGGACTTGAATATGAAGTCCAACTCCATTTCAGAAAGCCCATAGTCCTTATCTACGTCTTGGCGCGTTATTTCATGATCACTACATTTTATATATTGACCTCGAAATTAAGTAATTAAGTTTATGAAATTATGTTTTTGAAAGGGAAACGGAAAATTATGATTCAACATCCATCTTCTTCAAGAAAAAGTACCATGTTAGAGCATCCACAGTCCACATCCTTCACTAGAGTTTCTTTAACTTACAAAAAAAAGAAAAATTAATTACAAGTCAGTGAATTGGAGCAAAAATGCCTTCCCATGTGAAATAATTTCTTGTCTGCAAGAAACTCCCTTCCTGATATTTTCTGATTATTTTTTTAATTTTCTTTTTTCTTCAAGTGAAGAAACTATCATAGTGAATAGGCATTATGGATTTTCTTAGCTAAGGTTTGCAATCTAAGAGTACTAATATAGGTGAATAGGTAAAGAATATCTAAGTGCGCAAAACAATTCTCTTGATAAAAAAAAAAAAAAAAAAAACTAGGCTAGTAGAAGTTATGCTTTCAATATGTGTGTGTGTGTATGAGATTGGAAGGAAATTCAAACCTGACGTGGCCCGGATGTGAATTGTGGATCCTCTTGGAAATGAGTTGCTTGAACAACTTCTTAGCTTCCTTGATCATCCTCTGGTCATCTTTGGCCAAATCATTGTTCCCCGGCAATGAATTGAGTTTGATCTGATCCAAATACTCCTCCTCTAGTCGTCGAATGATCCAGATGGGAACGCTCTTCTTCTGCATTGCCAACACTTCCATCCATATGTTAACCCCTTTCATCGGCTCCTCATCCCCTTCCTCCTCCGTATATATTTCCAGGTAATTGCTATTAGTACACCTTTTTCGAGCCATCCTTAGAAGCTTCTTCTTGCTCTTTTTATCCGTCAAAAACTTCCACATCCCACGTTTATGAAGGATCTGGAGGGCATGGAGATAAGCCACTGTTTTTTGGATGCGCCAGAAAAGTTGGCCATAGTGTAGGTCGCCTTCTAGCTTTAGGTATAGGGTGTTCTTGATGAGCCAGAGGAAGGAGCCGATGCAAAGGGCTATGAGAAACCTAGTCACCTACGTGAAAGTTACATAACATGTATATATGGGTTAGTTTATGCTCGATGTGTATATTGGATGTGGGTAGAGCTTGAAATTTTTGAGTTGAGAAATCTGATATGTAAAACTCGAATTCAAATTATCCAAAATAAAAGGAAAAAGAATAATGCATTTGATATAGATCTGTAAAACGGATCATTCGGATCGGGTTCGGTTCGGATCGGGTCACTTTGGGTCCCGGGTAATACGAGTCACGGATAATACGAGTTTCGGGTATTTTCGGGTTGACTCGAACCCGGGTTTAACCGAGTTTCGGTTCATTTTGGGTCGATTTCGGGTTGGTCAAATTTTTCCTTTTTAAATTAAAAAAATCATGATTTGATAATTTTGCGATAAATTTAAAATTCTAAAATCAAAGACGTTGTTCATAAGTTCTAGTGCTTGTAATTATATACTATATCTGGTCTAAAATATTTAATTTTTATTATTTCTCGTAATTTTTAATAAAATACAATAATATATAAATATCAAAATTAAAAAAAATTCAATTTTTTGATATTTTATATATTATTATATTTTATTTAAAAACATTTGATTTTTATTATTTCTAATAATTTTTAATAAAATGTAATAATATATAAATTTTCAAATATTTTTTTTAAAAATAATTTCATGGAATTTAGTAATAAGCATAGAATTGTTTTAATATTTTAATACTTTTTTAGAATTTTAGCTTCTTAAAAAGAATGATTTGAAAATGAAAGATCAAGTGATTGTAATTAGTAATAAATTGGAATCTCAAAAAAAATTCATATATAATTATAAATCAATCGGGTCACCGGGTCAATTGGGTAAATCGGGTCAGGTCACCAGGTCGAAACTTAGATTACCCAGAAAATTTCTGGATTTTTGAATTCGGGTCGGAAAAAAATTTCGAGTCAAAATTCCCGAGTTCGGGTCGAAATTTTTTTGAACGTTCGGATCAGGTTGACCGGATCAGATTGTGTTTTCACATGTCTAATTTGATAGGTTAAAAATGTATCAACACTACGAAAATTTTGTTCGACCCAAAAAAGTGCTTTCTTTGAGATTACCCTATAAAAAATAGCTAGAACCATCTACTAATTGATTCTACCTACATTCATTCTAAACCACACGATTGCCAGCTCTAGAACAGGTGGATACACCGATAATTTCTAATTAAACTAAACAATAAAACTATTTAATTTTCTAAATAAATCCAATAGAGATTAGAGAATGGTTCCGGCCAATGAATTTTAGGGGTCCCGTTCAATATTACCTTAATCTTAAAATATTTGATTTTTTTTCCGACTTGCTAATTATTAAAAAAATATTTTATGTGTAGTTTTTAACTTATTAAAAAATATGTCAACAAGTTAAGCATCCACTATTTTGATACGAATAGAGTACTTATTACATTTACCAATCTTTCAAAAACATGTAGCACATAAATTATGTAAAATAAATGTATTCCTTTAAATAGGATAATTAAAAAAATGCCCAAATAAATTTAATATAGGACTTCTTCCTATTGGATTTTACGTCATATATTTTAACTTTTTTAATTATGTATCAATACATATAGTATTTTCACATTAAAAACTCATTCATTGTGTGAAGTTATAATTTACAAATAAAATTTTGAATATATATGTGAAAAATCTTAAAATATAATAAATTATACTCTAATACAAGAGTTTGTATTAAAATAACAAATAAAAATAGTTAATAAGGAGGCTCAATAACTAAAATAGTTTTTCATTTAGAAAAAACAATTATAAAATGTACATTTAATAAAATGTTGGCATTTAATTGGATGGAAGGACCAATAGTAGCAATATGTAAAAGGTTAGGGATTAAAATTAACACTTAAAAAGGTTAGGGGCTGATAGTGGCTAACCCTTAAAGGTTAGAGACTACCAAAGGAATTTACCCTTCTTTCAACGCCATCTCTAACGTTTTCTAATAAGGAGGGCTTATGTAGGAGCAAATCCTTTGAGAGGCTATGCCTATATAATAAACTGATCTAACACTCAAGCAAAAAGCTATAAACATTTAAGAACATCTGCATCCTACATACTCTCAGTATCTTCCATAAAAAAAAAAAACAAAACAAAAAGAAAAATGCTAAATGGCAGTAAAAATCAGACTTTGAGTGTCTTTACTGACACATGCGTGTCTTCTTCCGGATACTTTCCTTCTAAATTAGAATACTCCTCTCTGGAAAATCTGACACAAGGTAATCATATTACTCTTTTTTTTTTTTAATGATTACTCTTTTCTTTTTTTCTTTTAAATGGAAGACACTCCCAGTATAACCAATGGAGATGCTCTAACGATTGAATAGGTGCAAACCACCTAACAAGCCATTTTTTAAACTGAGATCGATGTTTCTATCTTTTGTTAATTAAACTTCATATCTTCGTACTATAATGAATCCCGGGAACTTCAAAACAGTAGATTATATTAAAATATTAGACAATCGTGTAATAAATTAGACTAAATTTTTACTTATATTAATATTATGGTTAGGTGTTTATAATTTATGAGAATTTTTAAATTTTTGTGTTTTCTTATTTTTCTCTTTGATTTTTTCTTTGAAATTGGATCTAGCCAAAACGTTTGTTGCATATGCACTAGTAGCCTAACACACAAACCGAGTGAGATTCCATTCTAAAATCAATTAGCAATAGAAGGAGTAGCCCACCGACTCATATATACTAGGACTTGTTATGTTCAACTTTCGATGTGGGTTTTTTTTTTTGGTCTCGTTCACATCTCTCAACATTTACCATCTCTAAGAAAAAGTTTGAGATCTCATACGACTTATACGGAGAAACTAAATACACCCCAAATCTTGCACGTCGGAATTGACGTGCAAGGTTGAAGTGTGTTAACTAATTTTTTTAGCGTGCTAATTAATGGAAAAGGTTTGCACGTTGTAATGGACGTGCATTTTTAATGGGGGATTTGCGGTGTATCTAACAACACCCCGACTTATGTAAGATCTCTAATATTATATACTTTCATAAAAATGAACTTCAACAAGAAATGGTTAGAAGGCTAGAGGTGAAAAGATGGGTCGTAGGGCCAAATATAACCCTTAAAGTCCTATCTCTAGGCCCATCAACTTAAAACATCAATTTAAAAATTGCTACTACTATGGAATATATGATCATAGACCATAGTACATTGATCATATAATTGTTATTTTATGTAAGGGCATTTTGGTAATTTCGGGTCCTAACTTCTTATGTTGTTAGAAGCATATGTACTGGGTTTGGGCGCCATTTTCAGTTGTTGCTTTGCAGTTGTAACAACCGAAGTTCTAGAGCTCCATGGAAGCTCTCAAGATTAAATCAATTCAATTCTCAATTGTTCCTACTTTCTACTGATTTCAATTGTTCAAATGGTATCAGAGCTAGATCGATCTTGTTCATGAAGGCTTAGATCGGATTGTGTTTTTCTTTTGGGGATTAATTGATTGCGTAGCTGTGCTGTAAGTTTTTGATTACTCGTTTGTCGTGATTGCTCATGGCTGATAGAAGATCGCCGAATCCAATTGATCAGACTTACGCTGATGCTGTTAATGGAGGAGGCGCTGGTCGCGGAACTTTCGTCGCGATGACGCCCCCTGCTCCTACATCTGGGAGAGGCGGCAATGGTGGATTCAATGGAATACAGTTTGGAGATCTGAATCAAGGTATGAACAACGTGCATTACAATCCTTTGTTTCTGTCTAATTTAGACCATCCAGGGATGCAACTGGTTAATATCGTTTTCAATGGCCTGAATTTTGCAAGCTGGAGTAGAGGAATTAGAATGGCGCTTGGAGCCAAAGCTAAGCTAGGTTTTATCACAGGTAGCTGTGTGAAACCACCACCGAACACTGAAGATTTTGAAAAATGGGAAAAGGCCGATTTCATGGTTAGATGTTGGATGATAAATTCTATGGGTAGTGAAATTGCTGAAACGCTCATATATGTTGAGTCTGCTGTTGAACTGTGGAATGACATTCGAGAAAGGTACTGTGAATCAAATGATCTTTTGATCTATCGACTTCGTCGTGATTTAGGGAATGTCAGACAAGAGAATATGTCTGTTGGTGCGTACTATGGAAAGTTAAAGAAATGTTGCGATGAATTATAGCTATTAGATTCTGTACCAAGCTGCAATTGTGGAGTGATTGGAAACTGCAGTTGTGGATTGTTGAAAAGGATCATTGACATGGAAGAAAAGGCAAAAGTTATGCAATTTATGATGGGGCTCAATGATGTTTATGAGCCACTGTGTGGGAATGTTCTTTCCAAGGATCCTATGCCAGGTTTACTGAAAGTGTTTCAAATGGCAGTCTAGTTGGAGAGGTCTAAGGGAGTAACCTCTGTGCTTCCTGGTGACATAAATGCTTTAGTTGTAAGCAAGATTTAGCAAGCTGAAGCTGAAGCAAATGTAGTGAATAGGTATGGTTATGGTAAGCAGAGTGATCCATATGGTTATGGTAAGCAAAGTGATCAGATGAAATTTGGGAAGGCTAAAAGAGACTACAAAAAGGCTAAGTTAGAGCGCAAGTGTGACTATTGCAATGAGCGGTGTCATACTAAAGAGAATTGTTTCAAACTGGTGGGATACCCAGAATGGTTCAAGGGCCCTAAGGAGGATGACAAAGGAAAACCACAAGGGGAATTTGTAGCTCAGTTTGAGGGTTCTCAGATGGATAATCCTTTAGAGCATGTGATTCAAGAGATGAGGTCAGATCCTGCTATGGTCAATGCAATCTATAATGAAGGGGTCAAGATGATGAAAGGAAAAGGGATTGTTGATCACTCAGAGAGTTCTGTGAACCAAGCTATGGTTCATTTTGCAGGTACACTAAGTTTGTCCTTTCTTGTTGGCACAAATAAAGGAGATAAACACACCTGGATAGTTGATTCGGGAGCAATAGACCATATTGCCTTTGATAAAGGGATATTTTATGAGACTGCTCCTTTACCTGCTTCCATTTCTTTGGGATTACCGGTTGGTTCCCATATTTCAGTGCAATGGTGTGGTACTATTTTTGTTATATGACACATTTGTCATAAGAAATGTGCTATTTGTTCCTCAATTCTGTCATAACCTGCTTTCAGTTTCTAAAGTTCTTAAGGATCAGAAACTTTATTTCCAGTTTGATGAGGCATCTTGTTACCTACAGGACCCTATAACTAAGTATTTGCTGGTCAAAGGATATGAAGGAGAAGGCCTATACAGAATTCATACTTTGCCTTTGGGAGATAAGTTTGGTAATTCTTCTGCTACTACTAAGGTGCTTTGTAATAATGTAGACAGCATATTCACTACTCATGCTCGTCTTGGCCATATGTCTTGGTCTAAAATGAAACATTTGCAATTGTGTAAGGATGTTAAGAATTGTTGTTTCAGATGTGACACTTGTTCAGTGACTAAGTTTCACAAACTCAAATTTGATAGAAGTGAGTCATTGGCTATTGCTCCTTTTCATTTGGTGCATATGGATTTATGGGGACCTTACAAGACTTCCTCCATTTGTGGTGCTAGATATTTTTTCACTATTCTAGATGATCATTCTAGAACTACTTGGGTCTTCTTACTTCAGGATAAAATGCAAGTCTTGGGGTGTATTACCAAATTTCCTGCTTTGGTTGAAACACAATTTCAAGTGTCTGTTAGGAGTATTAGATCAGATAATAGAACTGAATTCACACAGAGGGGTTGTGTTGACTTGTTTGCTGCTCATGGGATTGTTCACCAAAGGTATGCTCCTCGTGTTCATGAACAAAATGGGTGTGTTGAAAGAAAGCATAGGCACTTACTTGAGACTACTAGAGCCATTAGGTTGCATGCTGAGTTACCTATCAGGTTCTGTGGTGATTGTGTTTTGAGTGCCACTTATCTAGTGAATAAGATGCCATCTTCTGTTTTAGGTTGGAAGTCACCATTTGAGGTGTTGTTTCATGTCTCTCCTGCTTATGACAGACTTAGAGTTGTTGGTTGCTTGTGTTATGCTCTACAACCAAATAACAGAAGAGATAAGCTTGGTAGTATTGCTAGAAGATGTGTTTTTTGGGTTATCCTCCCGTCCAAAAGGCTTATAAACTGTATGATTGGGATAGGAAGGTCATAATTATCAGCAGACATGTGAAATTTGAAGATTCTGTCTTTCCTTTCAAAGGAGATACTATCTCTCATAATGTTCCTGTGTTTCCAAATGAACATTTTCCCACTGAGGTTGAGGAACCTTTTAATCCTCAATTTAGAACTTCTTCAGCTTCTCCTAGTCCTGGCACTGCTGATCCAGTTCAGAATGTTGAGATTTCTCTTGATGCATCTCTTCCATCCACACCTTCCACATCACCTGCCTTACCATCATCCTCTGAAAGTGTCAATGGTCTTTCTCCTCTTCTTCCCAAGAGGGCTATTCGTCTTCCTTCCAAGCTGCAAGACTACATCTATTCAGGTTTGCCTACAAGATATCGATATGTGAAAGATGAATCTCTCTCTCAGTCTTTTGCAGTGTTCATTCTTCAGAACCTAGTCTATCTGTCCGGTGATTATGTTTAGTCATTGGTAAATGTATGTGCAGTGTTTGAACCAAATAGTTATTCTCATGCTAAGGGCATAGCCGAGTGGGAAACTGCTATGCAAAATGAAATCTCAGCCTTAGAAAAGAATCAGACCTGGTCACTTACACCTCTACCCTAAGGAAAGCAGGCTATATGATCTAAATGGATTTTCAAATTTAAGTATAGGCCAGATGGGTTGATTGAGAGGTACAAAGCAAGGCTAGTTGCAAAGGGCGATAATCATGTGAAAGACAGGGATTATAAACAAACATTTTCTCTTGTAGCAAAGCTTTCCACTGTAAGGGTGATTTTAGCCTTAGCTGCAGTCAAGGGATGGGTCTTACATCAACTTGATGTAAATAATGCTTTTCTTCATGGGTTTTTGGAAGAAGTGCACATGGTTCCTCCATTGGGCTATAAGGTACCTGTTGGTCATGTTTGCAAGCTGCATAGATCTCTATATGGTCTTAAACAAGCTAGTAGGTAGTGGAATCATGAATTGACTCAATTTTTGGTCAAGCTTGGTTACTCTTAGTCCAAGGATGACTACTCTCTTTTTGTTAAGAGGACATGATCTTCTATGACAGTAGCCCTTGTGTACGTGGATGGCATGCTTCTTCTTGGAAATTCTTCAATTGGGATCAAGCTCACTAAACAAGCCCTTCATTCTGCCTTTACTATCAAGGACTTGGGAGTGGATAGGTATTTTCTAGGCATGGAAATTGCTCGATTATCATCTGGCATTTTACTCAACCAGAGAAAGTATATCCTAGATATACTTACATATGCTCACATAAAGTCTTGTAAAGTAACCAATTTTCCTATGCAACATGGCATAAAGCTATCATCCACTGATGGGGATCCCATTGATCATCCTGAAACCTATAGAAGAATCATAGGGAGACTCCTCTATCTCACCCTCACCAGGCCTGATATATCTTACACTGTGCAACAGTTGAGTCAGTTTCTTGAGAACCCGCTGCAACTTCATTGGAATGTTGCTATGTATCTTCTTTGATACCTAAAAGGGACATTCAATTTAGCTTTGTCCTTCCCTGCTTCTTCATCCTTCCAATTGAGGGCATTCAGTGATGCTGACTAGGGGAATTGCAGGGACACATGCAGGTCACTGTCTGGCTACTGTGTGTTCTTGGGCTCCTCATTGGTCTCTTGGAAAACCAAGAAGCATAAAGTGGTTTCCAAGTCCTCCACATAGAGTGAATACATGGCTATGTCCTCAGCAGCTAGTGAGTTAGTATGGTTACAAGGTCTTGTGACTGATCTGTGCATCAATGTTGTGCTTCCCATCTCCTTGTATTGTGATAACAAATCTGCCCAGGAACTAGCAGCTAATCCTTTGTTTCATGAGAGAACAAACCACGTCAGGCTTGATGCTCATTTTATTAGGGAAATGGTTCAAGAAAGGTTCATTACCACTTCCCATGTTTCATCTTCCCAACAGATTGCAGACATTCTCACAAAGGCTTTGGGTTCTCATCAACACCATTTTCTAGTGTCCAAGCTTGGTCTTGTTCTTCCTAGCACAGGCCAAGCTTGAGGGGGGAGTATGGAATATATGATCATAGACCATAGTACATTGATCATATAATTGATATTTTCTGTAAGGGCATTTTGGTAATTTTGGGTCCTAACTTCTTATGCTGTTAGAAGCATATGTACTGGGTTTGGGCGCCATTTTCAGTTGTTGCTTTGCAGTTGTAACAACTGAAGTTCTAGAGCTCCATGGAAGCTCTCAAGATTAAATCAATTCAATTCTCAATTGTTCCTACTTTATACTGATTTCAATTATTCAAAACTACCATCCAATAGAATAAATACAAAATAATAAATATTAAAAAGAGCTCAATTTCATCTACTTATCTTAAAAACTATATACACCACAAATCACACGTCCCTTTTGACATGGAGAGACATCGCATTGGATGTGGATCGACAACGTCGGTTTGGACGTCGACTTACTTTCTTCCTAAAGACGACAAGAAGCATGATTAATTAAAAATTATGCCCCTTCTAATTGAAGCGGGTCTGCGTTTGTTTATGCTGAATGTTGAAATGTTAAATCATGTTTTGTCGGGTAATTGATTTGATTCGGTTGAATATGTAATTCATGCTATTTGTGTCGTTTAAAAAGTATTTTTCGTTTAAAATTAAATGTACTTATTGCTACAAATTTGGATTTTGATCAGCTCCGTTGCAATTGTCCTGAAACCCTTTTGGTTCATCTAAATATTTTGATGAAATTGGAGCCACAAGTGCATTTAATGGGTAATAGTTATTGTGAACTATTTTAGGTTTACACAACCACCCTATATATCTATTTAGCAACACTTAATTTCATACACATTTTAGGAAACATTATATAGTTTAAAGTTCCAACATATCTATGTCTATTTTATGAGTCTATTTAAGTTCTCGCTCCATAAAATTTTTAATTAAACTAATTGAAATTGATAAATTGTGTGAAATAATAGTTAAAAGGTTATGAGATAATATAAACATTGTAGGGGTCGGAAAAGATCAATTTCAATGTAAATTAAAAAACAATTAAAATTATTTAGAACAGTTGTCAATAGCTACATGATCTACATCTACAATCTTAATTAATCACCCACCCACCCACATACTTGTCCATACAGACGATAAACAAAGGACATTTTTCATGAGTGTTTGTACAAGTATTCTGAGGTGACTATATAGGAATTATTCAGGTCGGGTTGAGAGTTGGGCCAGGGCCGATTTGGGTTAGGTTGGGAGTCGGGTCGGGTCAGGTTTGGGTCGAGTCGGGTTTGTCTATATTTGGGTCAATTTGGACATCAAGTCAAAATGAATCGGACTTGGGTTTCAGATTCGTGTTGTGTATGAAACTAGATTTTAAAGTTTTGAACGGGTTCCAACTCTAGATCATCCCATGACACATGAAAAGAGTTTACCTTTTAGTGGTGGATCTATAAATATATATTTGGGCCACATTTGGTACCCTAATTTTGATGACTGCTGATTCAATTAAATAGCGGAATTGGTCAACAAACCTGATGAGAAACCACCCTGGAGATGTCACCGTGGACGTCCCTGAGGCGTGGGCGGAACCACACGTACCAGCCGAGGAGGACGACGCAGAACCAGAGCATGATGTCCAGGCAGCACTTCAGCCGGCGCGTGAAGTAAACCACATACTTGTTGATCCTCCACCACCAATTCACAGGCCATATAACAACTGCCGTCAGAAACCTCACTACCGTCAGCCCGGACATCAGCATAAGGGCCATGGCGAACCATTGCCACAGCCTCAGCTTGAGGGCCCGCTTGTGCTTCAGCCGCTCCAGCTTCAAGGAACACACAATGGCGGCTACCCAGACCGATAAGACGAGGATCTCGACGGCAATCAGGGTGATGGTCCACTTCTGGTGCCGCTTCTCGACGGCGTCTAGTTGGTCCATTAGTCGCCGGTAAACGAACCTCTTCTCCGGGTCAACGCGGTACCGCTTCTCTCGGATGGTTTCGAGGAGTTGCAGGAAGGCTTCCATGGCAAAGCTTGCTCGCCTTTTGCGCTCTGAAGCCCCGCCGGCTCCGGCATTGTTCGCGGATTCGATGTCTTGTTCGTTCATTTTCGACGAGTTGGTGCTCGATCATTAATTTCTCATGTCAAAATAGAATCTATTTATATAGATAGGATAGGAGGAATTATATTGTATGGAATCTATACGATATCATTTTCGAACGTACCCATTACCCATTTAAATCAATTTTGATTCTTTCAATATTTTTGTTTTCAAATAAACTTCACCCCATTATCCACCTCAAGCTCACTACCCAAATTTCTCAAATGGATTAACAAGTATTTTATTTCATAATTTTTTTTACAATTTTATATTTTATTTATTTATTATTAATTTTATCTTTTATTTACACTTATCTTTTATCTTATGAAATTAAATATAATTTATTTATAAAAAATAATAAATGTGATTCGTATACCTCATGTAACATTCACATTATCGAATATGAAAATTTTATTTTATAAAAATAAGAAAAATCTTTATTTGTTTAAATTACATACATTTTTCACAATGAAAAGGATTTTTTCTGACTTGATTCAAATTCAATAATGACATAACAATGCAGTTATTTTTTTTTATATTTACAAGAATTTGTTTAATTACATGTAAATTTTTTTACATCACGTGCATACTGCATACTCCCTTCATTCACTTTTATTTTTCATTTATTATTATTCACACACGTTTTCTTAAGATGATAAGGATTATATAATTATTTTTTATTTCAGCCCTACTCTTTATGAATTTAAGCCAAGAGCACAAAATTTTGCATGATGAAGCTTGGTTTCCCAGCTAGGTTCGATCTTATCAGGGTTGCTCTACCTTCTTGTGATAGAGCATTTGCTCTTCATTTTGCTAGTTGTGATCTTGTCTTGCATATCGTTTCTTCAAATGTTGATTTGTTGACTCTACCTTTTATGACTAGACAACCAAGATATTTGTCTAATTTATTTTGGTTTATGGTTTTTGTATTGGATTTCCTGCTTCCTCTGATGGTTTGATACCTTTAATGTGGTTTGAAAAGTCTTTTCGTTTTTCAACTACACTCCTGTTTGATTTGACAAAAATCATTATATCATCTGCAAATGAGAGAAACGACATCCGCAATCCTTGTTTGGAGATGTTGAAAGTCCAATCTCTTGGTCCATCTGGTTGCTTACTATTTGTATCTTTGTTTACGAGGATTGAAATGACATGATGTTGACGCAGTGTTCAATCAAGGAGCATGTATCTAGTGCACAATCCAGATTTACTTAGGAATTTGAAAAGAGAGTCCCATTTGACTCTATGGTATATTGGTATCTGTTTTCCATATCCAGTTTATGGCCACCCATCCATCCATATGTTTTTTCCCTGTTTGAATGAATGGAAGTTTTGGTAATAATAATATTGTCACGGATAACTCTATCAGATATGATTGCACCCTGTAGAGGATATATAAGTTTCTTTATCACTTTTTTCATTCTGTCGGCAATAATTTTAGCAATTGTCTTGTAGATTGTAGAACATAGACTTTTGGGTATATAATGATTAGTTGTTGCTGGATGTTTTTTTAGGAATTAGGGTTATAAATGTGTGATTGATCTGGTTTAGGATTTTTTTCGGAGTTGAAAAAAATCATTTATTGCCTTTATGATTGTCGGTCTGACGACATCCCAGTATTCCTGTTAGAATTCCGCAATCATTCCATATGGTTCAGGTGATTTGTCTTTTCCAAATGTTGAAGACAACATTCTTGATTTCTAAATTCGTGACTTGTTTTTTCAATTCTTGGTTATCATGATCATCTATTTCGGTGTTTATCAACGGTAGATAGTTTTCTAGTATTGTGCTATTAACTATTTGTTTTTTGAATTCGTTGAATGAAATTTTCTCTAATTTATGCTTTGATATTTTCTTCTCTTGATATGATTTATCCCTCCGTGTTGTATATTTCTTTTATATTTTTTCTGTTACTTCTTCCTTATGTGACTTTGTGAAAATATCCAGAATTAGTATAAGATAGTTAGGTGTTTAACTTTTGCTCTTTGGCTTCAATATTGTATATGGAAGTTGAGAATTTCTTTTTATGATTCTATTCTGCTTTTCTATTTTGATTCTTGTTTAAATCAATGGTCTGTTTGTTTATATTTCTATAAAATGTTAGTCTATTTCTTTTAGTTGTAAAGATGTTTTCAAACATGTAATTATAATCATTCAATTCCTCTCTCTCCCATCAATATATTACCATAAGTTAGCATTATCTTAATATCGTGTGTTGGATTTATTTGATATTTAAAACGGAATGTCACTATAGAGTACTGTCTTTTATCGATGATCTCTCATTCAATTCCTCTCTCTCCCATCAATATATTACCATTAGTCTTTTTATATAAATAAATATTGTCCCATGATCTCTCAAACTAAAAGTTTGTGCTATCCAAGTATTTGTGTGTATATATATATTAGTCTATTAGAATTGCGTTAGCTGGACCCATGTTGTCCCTTAAGCCTCCAAGTCTTCCAAATCGTTCACACGACTCCTTTTTCATTTCTCATTCTACCTGCATTTTATCTTCACCAGATGCTGGTGGGCTAGTAGAAACTTAAGCGTCCCTTCCTTTTGCAGAAAGCCATTAGACTCTTCTTGCTCTCTTAAGGAGTCATCATTCAATTCATTACGCTATCAAGGGCGACGAAAGACTCGGGTAAATGTTGGCTAGGCTTCCCTTGATTTTAGCCCCCAGTGTTACGCGGCCCGGATTAAGCCCGTTTCATGGGTTAGATTTTATGTTCAAACTCACCCGCAGCCTGCGGGCACCCGCAAGAGGCCGCAACATAATAATACTCGAAGAATAATGATTTCATATAATTAATAATGTGAACTAAAAAATTTTATATGCTGACTTCGTAATATATATATATATATATAATCGGTCAATGATCATGTATATAATCTAACCCATGAACTTATCAAACAATTATCATGTATATATATAATCGGTCATGAAAATAGATAATCATGTCAATACTCAAAGATAAATGAATAGCAAGAGTAAATCACACAAAAAAAAGAAGCAAAAGGAATATATATGTAATCCCTTATAAAGCCAAAAATATCTCGCTAGGACAAATTTTTGTCGAATATCAAGCATGCTCACAAACTTATATCATACATGCTCAATTACCTATGCCAAATCACATTTCACATATAAATCATTTTAAAGACAAGGTCAAATCATTCCAGAATTCCATGAGATATATAAGATCATGCTAGCATAAAGTCAATAGGACAAACTCAAACTAGATAGGTATCTTTGATAGCACATATATGCAATGCATGAGACTTTTTTTTTTCGAATTTTTTTTTTCATTTTTGACATTTTATATAACAAATAACTAAACATGATGCATGAATTACAATAAATATCGAAATAAAAGAAAACAAATAACTAAAAACCTAAATATGAAACAAAAAATAAACATGAACTAACCTAACAATTTACTTCACTCCTCCCCCCCGCCCCCCCCCCCCCCACACACACACATACACACACTTAAATGTTGCATTGTCCCCAATGTATAAACAAATGAAAAAAGAAACAATGAAAAATATAATAGAGGGTTGAAGGAAGCAAATAAACTAACCAATCACTGTGAAGATAGGATCTGGACTTCAGGCCGCTGGTGAATACTATCGAAGGCACACAACAACGTCGTCTGAAGACCACAAAGCTTATCAACAATACCAACGAGCTTGTCTACAGTGCTCGCCTCAAACTTAGCAAATCAACGCTCAAGCTTATCTAGAGTAGCATAAACAGGACCAGCATCATCAACAATTTCTTCTTCTTCTACTACCTCTTCTTCTTTCTCATCCGACTCATTTCCTCCTGCCCAACCATATACCTCAGGACTATGTCCCTCAAAATCATCCTCAATTAGGGGCAAGGGACAGTGGTTGTGACTGATATTGAAATCCGATGTCCTTAAGGAAAAAGGTAGATCTGCAGGCAGATACATATGATGCTTTTCTGCCATCCATCTGACATACTCCGATCCATCCGAACGCATGATGCTAATAGTAATGTCAGCCAAGTTCAAGTTACCAAGATCGTAGACCTTGTTATGCTGATGTCCTGAAGGAAAAAGGTAGATCTGCAAGCAGATACATATGATGCTCGTGTGCTGTTAGTACACCCACCTTAGAAATATTGCCTTCTAGTCGACATCGAGGATAAGTGTGGGGGTTGGCTCCTTCAACTTGACATATCTAGCACCAATGATATGTAGTCTAATGTGATGGTGTCATTGCGCGATTCCCACTTAAGACGATGCAGCCTTATTGTTGGAGAAAGTTGGGTGGCAATTGAACGTCTCTCCGATTTCCTCAATGGCTTCATACATCCATATCTGCATCCAAGCAAAGCAAGTGGTCATTATGTTCGACTTGCCCATGCCACATGTTGTGGCAAGAAAATATAATATTAATAGCAGGTACCAACACAATGAATGATAGAGAAAAAAAACCCAAATGTTGCATAGGAGCATTCCCAATCGGACCCTTATCCTTCTCCACATCTGATAGGGAAAAATACCACAACTGATATGGAAAAATGTGAATATAAGTGAGAATGAGTCCCTTACCTAGAATGGGGTGTGGTAACCGTAGAGGTTGTAGCTAGGTCTTACCGTCGCACCAACCTTCTACCTCTCCCATTACCACTGCATGTCTACCATCCTATCTACCTCTCCCACTGCCACTGCATGTCACCAATTACATCCCTACATGACATTACCCACGTCTACTTCCGCTACACATAAACTTGGCATCTTTATTAAATTCGGAGTAACGGCTCTCTCGTTCCCCATTCAATCATGGAATATTACTTATTTTAGTCCACGATCTTGCAATCCCACTGTATTATAGACTACTTGCACATCTCCAAAGGGAGAATTTCAAGCGAAGACCAACCAACTCTTACTTTTGGGGAAAGAAATATAACCAACATGCATGTACCCATGAATTGGGATAGAGGTTTTTAGAGATCATTTGTGGGAGAAGATGAGACTTGTTGTAGATGAAGCGTTTCCATATTGTGAAGTGGATGTGCAAACAATTTTCCTCTTCTCTATCTTTACTGGTCTTCAACATTGGCCGAAACTCTCTCTCTCTCTGTGATGCAGGAGCGAAATTCTATTTTTAGGAGATAAATTTTATCTTTTAGTTAGAGTTAAGATACGTATTTAGGGTTTATTATTTTTATTATTTTCATAATAATTTTAGGATATTTCCATATTTTATCTTTTTAGTCATCCATGGCACACAAGTTAGGAACTAGGGGTTTTCTTCTATTTAAGCAAAATTAATTAGGCCCGAGCCATAATCAATCTTTCATATTATTAATCAAATTTTGGTTTAGAGAATTTTCTCTTTATCTCCTTGGTGGATTCCAAGCCCCTTCTTGGTGGAGATCCCTTCTTAGTGGATTCCAGACATACTTCCTAAGGTTTCGTTGCTTGCGAACCCTTTATCATCAAAGGCTCGCACTTGCGTGCCTTCCACGACTTTCTACTACGTCAATTGGTATTAGAGCCAGGTTTCTCTAGTATGTTTTCGATTTGAAGCACGATGGGAGATCAATGAGCTACCAAGGCAGACCTCAAAGTGTTTTCCGTGGCTGTTACCGCAACTCTTAAAGGCCTGGAGGATCAGTTGATGGCATTGTTTGCGAGCAAAATCAATGACAACAACAACAAATGTGTCAACAACGCCATCTATAACATTTGCAACATCCATATTCACACCAACTTCAACATCTGCAACACTCATGCTAACACCATCAATAGCATCTGCATCGTCAACACCAAAACTTCCCTCATCAACTCCAATCACAACTCGTTGATGGACGAAGAGCCAAATCAAAGTCATCAACCGCAGGACGATTGCAATCCCAAGGAAGATGAGTCTATTTCAGAGATACTTCAAGAGGAGGTCCTTCAAGAAGAGATACTTCAAGAGGAGGTCTTCTTAAAGGAGGTCCTTGAGAGGGAGGTCTTTGAAAAGAAGGTTCATCAAGAGAAGGTTCTTGAAAAGGAAATCTCTGAAGTATGCTTGGACCGACAAAGCGAAGTTGATAGAAGCTTCGACGTCATGAAAGTTCAGAAAAGCCAATAGGTGGTCCCTTTCACCAATGGCTTGAAGAGTTCTGTGCAGTGCAAGAGGAGATGAGTTGGCAAATTGTGTGGAATGTACTAGAAGCTCCAACTTTGGCCTGGGAAAAATTTGCACCTTTTCGCAAGTATCTTCAAAGGAGTAATTATGAAGCCATGAATGACCAGGATGAAGATGCAGCGTATAAGAAAACGAGTCTGGTAGTTGATACGGGACAACAAAATGGAGTCCCATATCTAGTAGAGAACTCATGGTCAAGTTCTTCATAGGTGGAGGAGACTGATGCATGAGCGAAATTCTGTCTTTTAGGAGATAAATTTTATCTTTTAGTTAGAGTTAAGATAAGTATTTATGGTTTATTATTTTTATTATTTTCATAATAGTTTTAGGATATTTCCATATTTGATCTTTTTAGCCATCCTTGGCACACAATTTAGGAACTATGGTTTTTTTTTATTAGGAAAGAATTCGGGCGAGCGAGTTCTACCCGACAGCATCCTTTCGGATGAGGTCCAAAAGACCTAAACCGTTGTGAATATCGACACCCCAGGCAGAGTGGCAAAGGTGTGCAACCTTATCAGCCACTCTGTTACCTAAACGGGGAACATGAAAGAAAGAAACTTCTTTCAAAGTCGATAAAAGGAGTTTAACATCTGACATGATTAGTTCAATTTCCCAGGGACATTTAGATTTTTGGCTGAGGTGGTTTATAATTATACTAGAGTCACCTTCAATGTGCATTTTGTCGATATAAAGTTGAGTAGCGTGTTGGATTCCCAATTTTAGAGCAAGAGCTTCCGCCTTTAGGGGACTTTGTTTACCAAGTTTTTGATATCATATTTGTATTGGGTGTCCTTTCCAATCTCGGATTATGGCTCCAGTTGAACTATCATTGTTTGTAATTGTGGATCCATCAAAATTGAGCTTGAGTGTACCCCTCGGGGGTTTACGCCATGTAACCTTATTATGCTTATTTTTTTCCTTTGGGTGGTTGGAATTTTGTGTGTGTAAGGGGAAATCCTCATCTAGAAAACACTCCATTTGAGATGTTTTACTCCAATTCTCCTTGTGAGATTTAATAATATGTATGGAAGTATCTCTAAACGGGATAGGAGCCTGCCTAAACACGTGTTGGTTCCGAATGTACTAAACTGACCACCAAACAAAGGCAAGTTCCACCTTAGCCGCAAAAGCAAGATTGTTCCCAATGAATGAAATAATAGGTTTAATATCTCATGAACGAGTTATCGTACTGGATATTGTTGAATTTATACGAGAAGGAAATCGAAGTAAAGAACGCACATAATGACATTCTAAAAGAAGGTGAACGTCATCTTCGACCGCACAATTGCACAAGCTATAGGTGGAAGGAACAGATGACCCACGATGGGCCAGCCTAGAGGCAGTTGGGAGACCATCCTGGCTGACCTTCCACAGAAAATTTTTAACCTTAGGTGGAATATCCAAATTCCATATCCATGCGTTATTATCTAGGGTCAAAGTAGATTGAGATGTGATTAGTTTGTATGCACTCGAAGTGGTGAACCAACCCTCTCTATTAGGCCACCAATATAGCCTATCCTCAAAAGTAGAGACGGGAAGAGGAATGTCTAAGATCTCTTTGACTATGTCAACCGGTAGCCTATTGTTAAGTTTTTCCATCCACCATCTACCACCCATAATGTATTCACTAACCGTTTCCTCCATTTTTTCAATTTGGGGGCAATCTTCCCTCGACTGCAGAGATGAGGTTGTAATCCAATTATCCGTCCAAAATTTGATAGATTTTCCATTTCCAACAGACCAAATAAGCCCCGATTTGAATTTATCAATAAGAGTAGTTAGTTTGGCCCATTGCCAAGAGGAGTTACCTCGTGTCTTGTATTCAAGAATATTAGCAGAACGTAAATACTTGTGCTTAATCAAAGTAACCCAGACATTATCTGGTTCAGCCAATATTTTCCATAGTAGTTTCATTTGATGGGCTTCATTCATCTCTTTAGACTTTCTAATCCCTAATCCCCCACACTTCTTTGGTCTGCAAATCTATCCCAGCTAATAAGCGGTCGGTGTTGAAGATCTTTATTCTAGAAGAACGTCCGATTAATCTGATCAAGCTCTTTATGTATTGAGGCGGGTAACATGAAGTTTTGCATTGTATACAACGGCTTGGCTGATAAATTCGTATTGATTAGAATTGCACGTCCCTGTTGTGATAAGGCATTAGCACGCCATTTGCTTAGTTGTTCTTTAGATTTGCATATGATGTCTTCAAAAGTATGTTTGTTTACTCTGCCATTAATAATCGGGCAGCCGAGGTATTTATCCAAGGAGGTTTCATTTGTAATATTCAAGCAACTGCTAAGCTCTGCGATCCTAGAGTTTGAAATGCCTTTTGTAGCTTGGAAGCTGGATTTATGATAATTGACTTTTTGCCCTGAGACTTTACAGTATGAGTCAATTATTGTTTTAATTCTCTGTCCTGCATTAACGCTGCCCCTAGAGAAAATGATGATGTCGTCAGCAAAGGAAAGGAAAGGAACCCGGGGGCCATTCCTTCCGAAGGAAAATCCAATAGGACTATTATCCAAATTTGTTTCCGCCGATAGTTTTCGAGATAGGATTTCGGCTCCCAGGATAAATAGAAAAGGGGATAAAGGATCCCCTTGACGAAGACCTCGAGAGGGGAGGAACATCTCAGTAGGGCCATTGTTCACTAGCACTGAGAAGGAAACAGTTGTTACACATTCCATAACCCAAGTGATGAAAGTATGGTGGAACCCAAATTTTTCTAAATTTTTTTTTTGTAAAACTCCAATCAACTCTATCGTATGCTTTCTCCATATCTAGCTTTATCGCCAACCAACCCTCACGGCCCGTACGCGACCTAAAAGAGTGGAAAATTTTGTAAGCTATCAGAACATTATCTTGGATAGCCCTGTCTGACACAAACGCACCTTGTAAAGGGTGAATTAGTTTGCCGATAATTGTCTTGATTCTTTCTGTCAAAATTTTTGATATGATTTTATATAGTGTTGAACATAAGCTGATTGGACGGTAGTGACTTGTATTAGAAGGGTTGTCTCGCTTCGGTAGAAGAGAGATAAATGTATGGTTTATTTGTTTCAGAAGTTTGCCAGAGTGGAAGAAACCTTTTACAACTCTAATGATGGATATGCCAAAAATGTCCCAATATTTCTTATAAAATTCAGCTGTAAAGCCATCTGGGCCTGGTGATTTGTTGTTGCCAAGACTGAAAACAACAGCCTTGATTTCATTATTAGACGGGCGTCGAATAAGGTAATCATTTTCGCCAGGGGTAATTGAGGGCTGGATTAGATTTAGCATTTCCTGTAAGAGTCTATCGTCAATTGCTTCTTTTTTGAATCTTTTTTCAAAATCACTCTTGATTTCATTTCTAATATTTTTCTCTCCTATTATTAGAGTGCCTTCAGCAGAAGTTATATTGTGAATTTGTTTCCTATGTCTTCGTCCAGAAGCAACCCGATGGAAATATGTTGTGTTCGAATCAGAAAGTTTAAGATGCTTCGTCTTGGCTCTTTCATTCCAGAATGTTTTTTTGGAAAAGAAGAAGTCTTTCCTTTTTTGTAATGAGGCGCTTTTCTCTATTGTTTGTTGACCCGTTGTGATCTCCTGTTACGGAAGATTGAATATTGAGAAGTTCGGTTTCCACCTCATTTAATTGGCGAAAAATATTTCCGAAGGTTCGCTTATTCCACTCCTTGGCTTTTTTCTTCAGAATTTTATGTTTGAACATCAGTTGATACATAGTCGAGCCCATACAATTTGCTCTCCAAGATTGTTTAACTATATTTCGGAAATCCTTCCGTTGAAGCCAAGTATTCTCAAACTTGAACGGAGGAGCTTTTAAGACCGATCCATTGTCTAGAGTTATTGATATAGGGCAGTGGTCAGATGATGACAAGGCCCCGTTGTAAGATATTAGGTTAGGGAATTTATGAATGATCTGGTGATAAACTAGCACCCGGTCAAGTTTTTCGCGAATGGTGTTTTCGTCATCCGGGTTCTTTCTCCAAGTGAAAGGGTTTCCGAAAGTAGGTAGATCCAGTAGAGCGCAGTCGTTTTTAAACTGTAGCAGTCTAGTGAATCGAGGGGAACGAAGGTTAGCACCACCCAGCTTGTCTTCACTGCATAGAATTTCGTTCAAGTCACCTAAAACAATACAAGGAATGGTCGAATCACTCACAATGCATGTTAACGTTTCCCAGAACAAGTCTTTCTCTTGAGGGCCCGGAGGCGTGTATACAAACAACAGTAGAATCATAAATCTATCATTAATATTTTCGTATCGAAGTCCTATGATTCGGGGTAAGTGAATTTCTACCGTAATGATTTCGTTTGTTAATTGGTAGGACTTCCAAAGGATACCGAGACCACCCGATCGCCCGGAAGAAGGTGACCAGATAGCCTCATCAAAGCCAACCGTTTTCCAAATTTTTTCTCCGGGAACGGATTCTGATTTAGTTTCCGGCTTTCCGCTATGGCCATTATTTGAATATGTTCGTTTTTGCACTTACTATCAATTTCCGTTCAAAATGTTGTTTTTCTAATACCTCTACAATTCCAGTATGTAATTTTCATATATAACTGTGAGGGGTGTGAGTCCAAGATTTAAGGGGCCTCACACCAAGAAGAAAGTGTAACAATAAACTTGGTTGGAAATAGGTTTTACGAGGAAGCATGATTTTCGACAAGCAAAGCTTGTAATTAACACAAGCATACCTAAAGTCCTTATGAAGACTTCCCTTCAGCCGGGAAGGCATTGGAGAGAACCCAGGCAAGCCACGATTGTATTTCCTTGATGCTAAGTTACCAACCAACCTCACAAGTCGCATCGACTGCCAACTTGGCAAGGAGACAAAAGCAACAACCAGGGAGCACCTGTGGCTAGCGTCGTGTGAGAATAACTCAGGGAGTCCTTCAGATTTGCAAAGCTTTAAGCTTGTATTCAATCCCTTTTGGGTTTCGAGGTGTGGACGAGTAGGAACAAAATTCAGAAGGAGATCCTGACCGGTATTCATACCATTACCAATGAGGGTTATGACATCAAATGTTTCTTCATCGGGGCAAATCATCGCCACTGGATGAGATGTCGAGAGCATTTGAGCAATTGAGTTTTCAAGAATGTTTAGTTTTTTATATCTGTTATAGCCCTTGGCAGGGGGGTATGCAATAAGATAATTTGCATTTGATTTGCCAAGCTGGAGACACAACCAAATTTTCCGTCCCGACGTAAATGAAAAATCCATAGCAAGGGGGTGTTCAAGGGGTGATCCCCTGAATTTCAACCTTAAAGGTTTTGGTCCTAGTAGAAGCAGAAGGCTGCAAGGTTCATAAATGTTGTTCCGGTTAAACAGCTTAGAAATGTACCACTTTGTGCAATCAAGTAAGTAAGCATAAACCAAATTTATCATTGCTAAGAAACAGCACTTCCAAGTGCATTTACAAGTCCATCGATCACCAATTAAGAGATATAACTTATAGGTAGAAATGAACATAAACAAGCCAAACCTGCAGTTTATATTACTTCTAAGTTCCACTCTTACAAAAGGAAATACAGAATTAGATGGAAAATCAAATTCCATCCAACAAGATCCACACATATAATCCCTAGCAATTGGATAACGTTGATATTTCCGCTCAAACCAACCGATCGAGTAGAATAGCCTGAACGAGAGCCGGTATAAAACGAGGGCAATGTGTAGGTATATGTTGAAACGAAGATGAAATTTAGGATGACAAACGAGCTGCCAACTCTCATCCAGGAGTGTGCTCCCTTCCGAGTGATTTGCCTCACTAGGAGGATTTGTGCCCTTTCGGGAGTTGTTTAGGTAGAGAGCAAAACTCCCACCCGAAATTGAGTTCTTACCATTATTTTTGTGGGGTGATTCCATGCCAGTAACAACTGTCTGAGACAGGATGTGGAATACGCCAGTCGACAAAGATTGATACAACTTGTCGCGAGCCTCCTTAGGGGATGATACCCCATCAGAGATTTGCACATCTGAATTTATACAAAACAAAGGTGAGAACACACAATTTAATACAGATAGAGCCCAAGCAAGGCAATATAGCAGATGAGGCTTCAACAATAGCCCCCAACCATGAATATACATAAGACACTGATTGAGATATACATAAGACAAGTGGAACTTGTTGAATTGGGTTGCAGTAATATACCTAGGACACTGATTGAAATAATAATTTCTTTTTACTCTAATTTTTTTTACAATTAATGCATTCAGAAGCATTATCCATGAGTGTGTACAACCCTCTGGAGGGTGGGATCCAAATGAAGTTTTTACACCATTAAAATCATACCCGGATCAAATTTCAGAAAGGTGAACCATGAATCGGTTGTTTAGCCTCGCTAGGAGGATTTGGGCCCTTTCGGGAGTTGGATGGGGAAGGTGCAAAAAACACCGCCCCGGTTTTGGTATTACTATCAAACAAAACCACAACAACAACCATAACTCACCAGCAACGCCAAAAGAAAAGACACAGGAGAGGAGGAAGACACCAAGAGAGGGAATAGACGGGGAGAAGCAGTATAAATCTTTTTTTTTTTTCTTCCTTTTGTTTACCCCACATTCATGCCCATTTGGGGCAAACTTGAAGGCCCTCGCGAAAACACCCAGCCCAGCAACGGCGCCACCCGGAAGGACAAACTCCACCGGCGACCAAAGAAGGGTGATGGAGCTAGATGACCAACGACAGGCGGCGCCAACCACCCCGCGACGGAAGCACCATCGTATAACAAAATCGGCGAGCGGTAGCGAGGCACCGGATAGCAGCGCAAGCCACAACTCCGGCACACCCCCAAACCATCGCAGGGTCACCGGAGACATGCCGACAAAGCCCAATACCTGGGCATAAGAAGAAGACATCGGAGGAGATATGAAGGAGACGATGTGTGAGAGGGCATCGGAACCCCAAATTGGAGGTTGCGAGAGGGATAAAGGGGCTCGGGAGACAAGAATCAGCCTGAATTACAGGCTAATTTGATGAAGAAGATGAGAATTGGAGGGCGGAGGTTCTGCACCTGGGTTTGGGGAAGATAGTTTTTGCAAGCGCGTGGAGGCGCGTTGTTTGGCTCCAACATTAGTATGTTATTGACGCAAAGCATTGAACACAAAACACTAGGGTTTTTCTTCTATATAAGCGATTGTACGCCCAAGCCATAATCAATTTTTCATATTATTAATAAAATTTTGGTTTAGAGAATTTTTTCTTTATCTCATTGGTGGATTTTAAGCCCTTCTTGGTGGAGATCCCTTCCTAGTGGATTTCAGATATATTTTCTAAAGTTTCGTCGCTTGCGAACCCTTTATCATCAAAGGCTCGCGCTTGCATGTCTTTCAGGACTTCTTAAGGAAATAATTCGAGGATGTCGCTTTCTTGTTAATTCTCTAGTCCACCTTTGCAATAAATAACCCCCCATTATAAACCCTCCCTTGGTAATTAAAATGACTTTAACGAGCCAACTTCCAATTCCTTTCTCTCACCCAAAAATCTCAACCGGTAGATTATGATAGAATTTTTTTTAAAGAAATGTGGTTTAATTAAGGTGAGATCTTTGTTAAAAGGGCAAATTGCAAAATATTACACGAACTTTAGGGGTGGTTGCATTAAGTGGCACCAACTTAAAAAAATTCTATAATAATCATCAACTTTGAAGGGTGGTTGTGGTTACTGGTAGACCTGGGCAAACGCGGACCGGCCCATCCCGCCCGCCCGCAAAATTGGACAGGCTTGGATAGGGGGAAAACCCCATACGGGCCGCTAGGCCCGACCCGCGCCCGCAGCGGGAACGGGATTGGGTAAGCCATTCTACCCATTGCGGGCCGCTAGGCCCGTAACGGATACCCGCTAATTTTTTAATATATATATATATATATATATTATTAAATACATACATATATATATATATATATTATTAATTATAAGAAAATAAAATAAATATCAATACAAAGATTACATACCTACAGTATATTTTGTTGTTGGTGGGCTACTGCATACGGTCTAAGAGTATATACGCTAAAGATTACTTTTCCCTAAATGCCAAAAACGTACCTTAACTAGCAAATTGGTAACCTTCCTTTGCTCAGCAACTCGCCACCAGACGCCATTAGTCCCATTCCCATCTCATACTCCCATGGCCATACGCTAAAGATTATTTTTATTTTGCATGATTACAGCAGCTACTATCAGCAGGTACAACAGCAACTATTGCATTTTTTTAAAAAATTTAACGAGTACAGCAGTACGAGGGAATTAAGCGGGTACCCACGGGCTGCCCGCAACCGCAATAGCGGACGGGATCGGACAAGGTTTTCAACCCGTTAAGCGCACTTAGTCCGGCCTGCGCCCGCATCAACGGGACAAATTTTGGACTAGAGTCCGTCCCAAGCCCGGTCCGCGCCCGCGTTTGCCCAAGTCTAGTTACTGGTTAGTAGTACAACCAAAAGTACACCCCTTTTAACATTTTATTTACAAAAAAAAAATCACATTTTTCATTGTTTTTTTAAACCCACTCACAACTTTCTTCTTTAAAAAAAACAATTTTCATGTTTATAAACTCAATTTCAATTTTTCAAAAAACATCATTTAAAAAAAATATATAATTGTGATATTAATTGGTATCTTTTTAAGACACTCATTTTTCATTTCAAAGACATTACTTATTATTTAATTTTTGAAAAAAAATGAGTTTATGGAGAAAATAAAATGAGTTCTTGTTTTAACCGGGTGTAAATAATGAGTGTATTCTTTTAAGAAAAAAATGAGAAAAGTAGTGTTTTATAAAATAAATTATATTTTTTAAAATAAAAATGAAAATGGATTATTTTTAAAAATAAAACATGGGCATTTTTTTTTAAAATTGAAAATTGGATGATTTTTTTATGCAAAGAATGTTAATAAGAAGCGATATTTCAAAAAAAAAATTACAATAGATGTGCCACTTATTGCAACCAAAATCAAAGTTGGTGATTATTTTTAGAATTTTGAAAGTTCATGCCATTAAACGCAATTACCCCTAAAATTCATACTATATATTTTTCACAATTTGCCCTTGTTAGAATGATATGGCTATAAGATAGAATGATGAACTGACGTGGATGCTAAAAAAGGCGAAGTTAGATTAGACAAAAATACGACACACAAGCGAAATATAGTAAAAACTGACGCCGTCGATACACAAGGGTTTCTCTCTCTCTCTCTCTCGAGAGAGAAACTCCCTTTTGTGCACCCAATTTTGTAGATCTGTATCTTTCATCTTCCTTTTGAGTAATTGGTTTGGTCTATGGGCAATTTAGCTCTCTCAATCCCGCTTTTGTTGTTTACTATCTACCATTTCACCCTTCCTTGTTCTGTGTCCGGTTCCATTTGATGTTTCCGGCTTGTGGCATTCCGGGCTTCCACCGCCGACGTCCCCGGCACCGCTGTCGCCTCTTCTCCGTCGGCGTCGCTAATGTCTAGCCTCTCCCCCTTGTCTCGTTTCTGGCTCATTCGTGTTGTCAGTTTTGGGTTTTGGTTGGGTTCTTCATCAATTTCTAGTCCAAATCAACTGGTGCGGTTGACCGGTTGTGGTTGTTCCCTCCGTCTTTCACTTCCCCTCTCCGGTTCTGGTTGGTGTCTTCGCCTCCCCCTTGGTTGGGGTTGCTGGCTGCTTTGTCGTCGCTGAATTTGGGCTCCGATCTCTCGCCTTATGCTAGGTTTGGCACTTTGTGTCTCCGGTAACCCTCTGTAGCTCCTTTTCAGATTCATCCCCTTCGTCTCTTGGTTGTCCCGGTTTGGCTCCGCCTGGCGTCCTTTCGACCACCGTTGATCTTGCCCAGCCTTCCTCCTTACCGTGCAAGCCATGGCTTACTTGTCCCATCCCTCCCTGTGCTCTGTGTTGGGGAAAAATACGGGTAGCTACTCACTCGACCGTGTGACTCGGATAGACAAAACTCCACTTACAAATGAAACCTTATATTAATGTACAAAAATATTTGTACAACTCTCGCACGATACAAGACTCTTTCACACACCTTACTTGAGATGGACCACTCACTCTAACCAACTCACACTCACTCACTTCACTTACTCCTTACACACACCTTAGGAGGACTCTTTACTTGACTCACTTTCACACCACCACTCACAAAATGGCTACTACCTAAGCCTATTTATAGGCTCAAATTTGGTGGTTGTACAACGGACCTTCACTCCTCACTAGGTACAAAATTTCCTAGAAAATTCTAGGCTTGCACATCTACCCATCTTTTCCAAAATATACTAGAATTGTCCTCACATGCTAAACAATGCTAGAATAACTAATTCTCATTTCTAGAGAATTCCTACCTCCATTTG
This sequence comes from Persicaria tinctoria, assembly GCA_037127255.1. NCBI lineage: Eukaryota > Viridiplantae > Streptophyta > Magnoliopsida > Caryophyllales > Polygonaceae > Persicaria > Persicaria tinctoria. Next base: position 20,845,623 of record JBANSL010000017.1, read on the forward strand.
TTATAATCTTTACCATCCTTGATTTTTCTTGCTCTTTCTAGAGCTTTCTTCCCAAATTATTTGAAAATATGAATTATATCAAACAATTCCTCCCTTAAGTCATATTTCCAAATATCTCTACTTCATCTATAACCGTACTTTCTTTTGCTTCTTAATTCCAATGTCGTGGCATCTCCCCATCACGACATATCCTTCAACAAGGCATAAATTCTTTCCATTCTTCCGACCTTGCATGATCAAGCGCCTCCTCTTAAACACCTTGCACTAGTTCTTCGTTCCATCATACTCATATCCTTCCGATGTCATCCTTCCTAATGACAATAAATTAACCTTACTTGAAGGTACATACCTTACGTTATGAAGAGTCTAGCGTGTACCGTCATGGAGCCTCATCCTCACACTCCCGATGCCTTCAACTCGCAAGTTCTCTCCGCTCGCTAGGTTGCAATGGCCAAACTCTCCATCAGTCTTCAAGGTGTCAAATAACGCTTGATCCCTGCAAATATGCATCGACGCGACATTATCCATCACCCACTCTGACTTAGCAACCTCTTCACTCGTTGCTAAGTACACCTCCTCATAATCACCAACTTCACCATCAACCGCACTGACCATATTCGTTTGGGAGTCATCATCATTCTTTCGCAAGGACGTCTTTCTCAACATCTTCACGTCCTCCCTGAATTGCGGATACCTCACTTGTATGTGACCCTTCTCCCCGCAATAATAGCACTCTACATCGCTAAAGTCCCGACGTTGATATGACTGTGATCTCATTCTTGGGTCACCGTTCCTCAACTCTACATTATCCGGGTCACGACGTGGACGTGATTGGGATCTCCACCTCTGGTGATCATTCCCTCTTGACTAGCTCCTCCCTCGCTCTCAGTTCTCCGCAACTAGTATGCGATCACCTCCAGTGTTGAGAGCGTCATTCTTCGTCATCCTCTCACTCTCTCGTAACGCAGCTGTTACCTCCTCTAGAGTGAGATTCGTCCTTCCTACAAACAACGTCTGCACCAAAGGCTTGTAGGACCTTGGCAATCGCGCTAACAACAATAATGCTTGTTCCTCATCTTTAATATTATCATCCGCATTCATCAACTGGAAGACTAGTTGATTGAAAGAGTTAATGTGGTCATGAAGGTTACCTCCTTCCTCCATCCTGAGCTAGTATAACTCCATCTTCAGGCACAACCTGTTCATCAACGACTTCGACGCATAAATGCTCTCGAGCTTCTCCCACAACGCCTTTGGCGAGGTCTCCTTCATCACACTAGACTTGATCTCGGGAGCAAACGCCAACCAGATGGTACTCACTGCCTTCTTCTTGAGTCTACTCCATTCTTTCTCGCTCATGGATGTGGGTTTCTCCTCCTCAAGGGCTTGATCAAGACTTTGTTGCACCATTACGTCTTGAATCGTACTCTGCTACATCGTGAAGTTGGTCTTGCCATCAAAGAGTGAGATCTCGAACGTCTTCATCACACTCGACGCCATCGTGTCTACACAGAATCCTTCCACCAAAAATGCTACACCGATTTTCCGACTCCGGCGACCTTCGCAACCTTCGACTCTGATACCACTGTTGGGGGGAAATACGGGTAGCTACTCACTCGACTGGGTGACTCGGATGAACAAAACTCCACTTACAAATGAGACCTTGTATTAATGTACAAAAATATTTGTACAACTCTCACACGATACAAGAATCTTTCACAGACCTTACTTGAGATGGACCACTCACTCTAACATGTGTGACTCGAATGGATCAGGCTCCACTTATAAATGAGAACTTGTATTATATATTATCTACACAAGTACACCTCTCACAAATACAAGACCCACGTACACCACTCGACTCAAGAGACTAACCTCACTCTTTGGTGGACCACATACTCGTGTGATCGAGACGCCCTCATGCTCAATCGATCACACCTACTGATCAACCCACACACTCTAGTGTATGATCGAGACACCCTCATTCTCAATCGATCACACACTAGGACTCACACTCATTTGGAGGAGCACTCACCTTGCCCGCTCACTTACAACATGTGTTCCTTATGCCTATTTATAGGTCATTCCATCATTTACAAGGACAATTCTAGGACATCTCTAGAATACTCCCAGACTAGAGCAATCGCTATACTTCTAGTCTTCTCCATACATTTCCTAAGGTTCTCCAAGCTTCCGGAGAACTCTACACACGTCTAGAGACACCTAGACTCTTCACTATTCCGGAACCTTCCATAAGGTTCCGCACGCTTCCAGAGACTTCCACACTCTTCCATATGCTTCTAGAATATTCCACCACATTCCGGAGACTTCCTCCATATTCCACATTCTTCCGAAACGTTCCACAATTTAGCCAAAAATACATTTTCATGTATGTGAAATATGAATTATTGTCCAACACTCTGCTACTGGCTTGGCGTACAAGGTTATCCTTTAGCCTTGCACGCTAACGTCACAAAAAAAAAATCCCTTAAGTTCTGGGTCCTTTGGATCTAGGTTTCGGGTCCATCGGGCCCAAGCTTTGGATCTAAGGGTGAGGTATTTTTTTTTAAAGTACGGAAAATGAGTTAGAAATCTCCCGTTAGGGCCTTTTTAAATCCCGAAAGGGTCTAAATAAATCCACCAAAAGGGTTTTAACTATATCCCGCAAGGGATCGATGATATTCTTGCAGGTGAAATCTTATTGGCGTTTTGTTCAAACAGTTTGCGGCTCTGCTTCAGATGTTTCGAGGAGGTCTTCTGCTTGGTTGGGGAGCGTGGAGTCTTGAGTCGGGTCTGGCTGGGGTCGAGGTGGTGCGCTCAAGGCGACTCCGTATCCGGGATTGTGTTTCCTTGGAGTTCGTCTGCACTACCCACAGTTAGAGTCCTGTTGTACTGCTGGCCCGCGGCGTCACTGTTCGGTGGTGCTTGGCTTCTTTCTTCGGCGACTTCCTCAGTTTTTTGGAGTTGGTCTTCTTGATTCGTTTTGTTGTAGAGTTTATTGCTGTTTGTTTCATTTCGCTTGTTGTATGTAATTCTATATTTTTATGTTGTATGTTTGGCGCTTCGCCATCCTCTCGATGAGTCAGGTTTACCCGGCCTTTGAATTTTTACCTAATAAAAAAAATAGTAAAAACTGGCAGATCGAAATTTCACGTTGCTATTTTAGTATGTATAATGATGAGTTAGGATTTGTGTTTATTTTAGTATACAAACAAACACAAATCCTTGTAAATAGAATAATAATAAGAAAACCATTCCGGAATGGCCCACTGGAAAGGACTTGCGGGTAGTATACCCAAAAGTCTCCAGTTCGAACCCCGGATATGGCCGATCTTTATTTACAAATTCAAGAAAAAAGAGTCAACCCATCGATCAATTATTGGAATTTAAATGAAATTTGACAACCTATGATACAACACTCCTCCGGCCCATTACATAGGACCACTAGCAAATGAGTAATGCTTCAATTTTCTTCCCTTTCAGCAATCTCAAGCGATTATATAGTTTGTCCAAAAATAACAAAATCTCCATTAATTGTTGCCTCCTATTGTCTCTTCTGCATCTCCGCTAGATATCCTTTCCAAATATGCTGTCTGGTGGTTTGGTTCACTTTGAATCACATCAACAGCCTACATTATAAATAACATATAGCAGTCACTATTATACCAATATATATATATATTGCTAAAGTCAAGTTCATATGTATGCTACTATGATATCCTAGAATATTTATTTTAAGAAAATATTAATTATAACATACCCTAAAACTTCCCCATTTTTTACCCCCTCGAGCAATCACGTTATCATCGTCATTGTTGATGGACCGGGAAATTGTCACGTATTCAACGACTTTATTGCTTTTGAGAGCCTCAAAGAGGTTTTGCACATCGCCAATCTCCGTATCAATTATTTTGGGACGAGTTTTGAGTTTATCTTCTCCTGTTTTCTCCACATCCTCTTCCTTTCCCACGTATAGACCAATCTTGATTGTTGATTTTGCGAGATTCATGATCACAACCTTGGAATCTTCTGTCAGATACCTGCACCATCCAATTTTAATACAAAACCAATTGTCAATAAGATGAGTACTCACCAATCTTATAACTTAATTTCTTTACTTATTTTTCAATGAGATAAGGAGACTAAGGATATATTTTCTTAATTTATTTATTTTTCATGTGAAATAACATATCAACTTTCACCAAATATGGTTTGTTAAGATAAGGAGAATAAAGATATAATTTATAAACATATTTTAATATTTACCTCATCATATCAGATCGAAGGAGTTGAAGATGGTCCATCTTGAGCTTACGAACAAGTTTGATATCCACAATATAAGGTTTATACGATGACGGATACTCTTTGTTGTTTATTTCCATATCCTTTTGAAGCTCCATTATCTTGCTTCATATCTTCGACTTATGCAATGCTTTTACCTCAGCATTAAGATAGGAAACCAAATATTTGAAATATACTGTCATCTTCATTTCTTCCTTCCCTATTCCCGACTTCACCACCTTACTGTTAGATGAGTATTCGATATCCTCGTCCAACCACCTTATCAAGCATTTAATTTATATCATAATGTGAAAAAAATAAAAATAATATAGTTTTAATTAATGATGCAACACTTGAGACAAGTACTAGTGTAAGAGCTTACATCTTAATTTTAATCTCAAGATCTTTAATGTCCTCTAGAGGAGTCAGAGGACTGAGCACAAATTCGACTTTATCGCTTTGGTCTGGAGTGATATCAAGGTTAATAATGCTCGTTGTTGTGAGTGTTGAGTTGGGAGTGATGACTTCTTCTCCGGTGTCATATTTGTAGAAAATAGTTGTCAAAATGTTCAACTCCTTCACCTTCATCTATGCAAAACAATGTGCACATTGGTAGAATATCATGTAGAGGGATCCATATATGCCTGCAAACTAATTTGCATATATGTACCTAACACACAAAATCTGTTGTTCCGAGATCTTTTTCTAGCGCAAAAAATCAAGTACGTATAGGGATAAAACATGATTACTTACTTGTACATTATCAATGATAACGCGATCACCAACGTCAAAGGGGTGCATGGCAAAGGCGAAAATGAGGCCTTCAAACAACTTCTTGCAACTATCGCCGAAGATGAAGCTGACCGCTAGAAAAGGAGTGAACAAGACAGCTAGTTGGCCGGTGTTGACGATTTTGGAGAGGAGAAGCCATATGATAAGCATGACCGTGAGCAAAAATATACTAAGTAGCCTGTTCAATTTGACGAACACTCTCTTAGAACTACGCCACGTTCGTTCGAAACCCCAACAATTTTTGTAGGCTCGAACCTGGAAAAATAGTATCCAGTCTATATATTAGTATTACTATCATTCAAGGATCAATATTAAAATCAAAAGATGGGTCAAATTAAAGAGATTTTATCTGATTTAATGAATACTATTAAGTACTACACTAGGGTATTATCTTATATATGAATACGCAATCACTTTATATATAGCATACTATTAAGTACTACACTGGGATGTTGCTTGAAATTCTAATATGAGATGATCAAATCCTAATCAATTAGAAAGGTAAATACTATTTAATATGTAATATATACTCTAGAATACTGTTTTGAGAACAATAGTACTATCTTGTCATATGGACCATATGGTATAATTTTTAATAAAATAAATAGAAATCATACCGCCCATGTGAGAAACTGATCATGTCCTATAGTCCTTTCCTCAGGTAGTACTGTGTCGTTATTTCCCTGCTTTACGATTTCGCCATCTTCTTCATCTTCCTCCTCTTCTTCTTTTTTGTTACTATGCTTGATCACGACATTCAGCTCCTCGCTAGAAAGACCATAATGCTTCTGCAGGTGTTCTCCCTTTACTACTCCATCACTGCATTATATTTAATTAGTTAAATTTTACGTCACTATTCAGTTCCTCCTGGTTAGTTTAATTGTTGACGATCAACTACCTCCTGATTAAACCAAACAAAATAGTAAAACTCAAAAAATAATGTACAATCTTGGATTACAATTAGGTCAGGCTATATCATTCTTCATTACTCGATCTCTCTCAACCCATCTGTTGAGAATGTGAAGAGACAAAGAAGTCATAGTATATAAGCTAGTGGGTTACTCTTCCTATTGCCAATTGGTTTTAGGATGGAACCCACTCGGCTTATGTGCTAGGCTATTAGCGCAAGGGCGCACGTGTACATAGGACCCCCGATCCCGAATCCTAACGGATTTCAATATGAAGCCATAAAATATAAGCTAGTGGGTACCTCCTATAGCCATCCTAACGGACTTCAGTACCATCTCTTTCAAAACCCACTAAGCCCTCCAAATACAAACGACACCCAATCCTAAATATCCCATGCCTTAACTAAGGGATTTTCCTGTAATGGACCTAAGTCAAATGAGTATCTATTTTTAGGATGTTTGGTCAAAATGGGTCAAACTGGGACATCTATTTTTAGGTAATGTACTGTACTAAAAGTTTTGGTATTTGGGTCAATCAATTTTGAGTGGGTTCGATCGAGTTTTCGTGTCCAGATCTGATATTTTCTGTTGTAAATTTGATGTAGCAAAAGTACAAGTATTTGTTGTATGGTAGTTGAATTGTGAGTAATTAAAAATTTATTTTTATAATATTTTTATTATTAATTAAAATATTTTTATTTATTTAAGTATTTTTTCCAGACAATTTTTTTTTGTCGTACTCCTGCAATTAGAAGATAGTAATTCTATTTACTAAATTGAAGGAGACAGTAAGAAGCAATATCATTGCCGACCTCCCTCTCGTTTAAAATTCATAAATTGAACGTTGGTTTCAAATGATTGTTTCAATGACGTCGAGCCTTAAATAATCAATTTCCAATTTCATATATTCATCTGAAATACTCCGTATCTATTAATATTGAATGCAATGACGCACATGCATGCTAGCTATTATAAGGAAAGTCAATTTGACAGTTTTAGATTAATTTGCACATGATTCGTTTGTCTGTCAAGCTTGTAAAATACATGTAAATTTTATTTTTGAAAAATGACATTTTGATCAGTTTGGTCTTTAATCTTTACTCAATATAAAATTTACCTTTTAATGATTAATCAAATATTAGTATTATTTTTTAAGAAAGTAAAAATATATATGAATATTAAGGGAGTGAAGATCTCCTACACCCCAAAATACACCCTTAGATGTGACACAAAAATAGCAGAGCTATATATTCATGATAAAAAAAATTAAAAATTATATTTTTGTTATAAGTAACCAATCATATATATTCATATAATTTTTTCAAAAAAAATATATTTTAAAAAATATTAAAATTATTATCGTCAAATAATCATCTTTTCAATTTGAATATTTTTGAAAATATGTTTTTTCATAAAAAAATTATATGAATATATATGATTGGTTATTTATAACATAAATATAATTTTAATTTTTTTTTTTATCATGAATATATAGACTTATTATTTTTATGTCTTACCTAAGGGTGTATTTGGGGGTGTAGGGGTCTTCACTCGTATTAAGGGTATAAGATTTTTTTATTTGATTAATAAAGTAAGAAAAATGCTCAAAATGACATATTAATAAAGTAGGATTTTTTTGTTTGATTAATAAGTGAACGCCGGTCATGATGCGAGAATGGTAATAGTTAAAATAGAAAAGGAAATAAAAAAAAGGGAGAAAATCAGGGAGAAGAAATTGGAAACCTCAAGTGACGATCAGTGACATCAGTCCTTTTGGGGATGAGCTTCTTGAACAAGTTCCTGGCCTCCCTCAGTACCTTCTTATCTTCTCTAATGTGATCATGACTTATCCCCGGCAACGCCTGGATTTTGACCTGATCCAGATACTCCTCCGCCAGTCGCCGGATTATCCATAGGGGTGCGCTCTCCTTCTCCATCGCCTGCACATCCACCCATATGTTCTCCCCTTTCATCCACTCCTCCTTTGCAGCAGCCGAGGAGGCCTCCTTATCAGTAGTTCTCTTAGAATTAGCCATTCTAAGCAGCTTCTTCTTGCTCTTGCTATCCGTCAAGAACTTCCACATCCCTCGCGTGTGGAGGATTTGGATGCCGTGTAGATCCACCACCGTTTGCTGCAGCCGCTCGAATAGATGGTCGTAGTGGAGGTCCGCTTTCAGCTTCAAGTACAGGAAGTTCTTCAGGAGCCACAGGAACGATCCCAAGCACAGAGCCATCAGGAACCTCGTCACCTTAATTTACATATATATATATATATATATATATATATATATATATATATATATATATATATATATATATATTATCAAATTGATTAGCAACAATGAAATTAAATCAATATAACCTGACACGTGTTTGCAGGGTTGATATTTACCTGGTGAGTCACCACAACGGAGAGTTCCCCGTGGACGTGCTTCAGCCGGGGGCGGAACCATATGTACCACCCGATCAAGACGACGCAGAACCAGAGGGTGAGGTCCAAGCTTTGCTTCAGTTGGCGAGCAAAAAACACCACATACTTGTTGATTCTCCACCACCACTTCACCGGCCAGAGAACAAAGAAGGTGGCGAACCGGACAACGGAGAGCCCCGAGGCGATCATGAGGACCATGGCGACCCACTGCCACATCCTGAGCTGGAGATACTGTTGCTGCTTGATGTGATCAAGCGTCAGGGTGCAGGCAAGTGCGGAGGTGAGGCCGGACAAGACGAGGAACTCGACCGAGAAGAGGGAAAAGGTGGCCTTCGGATGGTGCTTCTCGACACGGTCGAAACAGTCCATGAGTCTCTCGTAAACCACTCTCTTCTCGGGGTTGACATGGAGGTAGCGCTTCGCCTGGATGGTTTCGAAGAGTTGCTCAAACACGCCCTTTGCGTAGTCTGCAGCTCCGTTGGGGGTCACGGAGACGGCGGGTGGGGCATCGTGACCTGGATCGATGTCGACTCTGGTGGCCTCGTTGCGGCGAAGGGAGTTGCTGATTTCTGCTATGAGGATTTCTTGTGGATGATTTTGGGGATTCATTGTTAGTTTCTTAGGTAGAAATGCCAAGTGTGGATAGATAATGCATGGGAGAGTCTCTATATATAGTACAAAATTTCGTTGACCAATTGTGTTGGTCAATTATTAGTGATCGTATATATATATTACAAAGAACTGAAGTCAGGGCCGGCCCTAGATGTAGGCCCAAGAGGCGGTCGTTTAAGGGTCCTACTCGGGAAAAAAATTATGTTATATAATTAATTAAGGTATTATGTTATTATTATATTTGCACGTAATAAAATATTTATGAAAATTTATACGTAAAAAAACTCATTTGCGACGCTACTTTAAATATTTCGAGCCAACGATAAAGAGTGTAAGAAGGTTTCTGACTCCCCGTCTTTCAATTTTTGTTATAAATGTAAAAACGAGTATTTTTTAAGTAACAACTTATGCTATTTTAATAAATTTATTTAAGCGATTATAGTATTTTATTTGGATAAATTTGCAAAGTAATAATATGTTTTAAAGTGTTTAACCATACTATTTTACATTAATGGAAAAAAAATAGAATATTAAAAAAATTTTTTTACTTTTATTTCTTACTAAAAAAATTCATGTTTTTTTAAAATAGGACTTGTAAGGAAATTAAAAAAAATAAAAGTAAATAAGTATGTTGGTAAATCTAAACATTGTAGTATTTTGTTTCGTTATACCGAGAGATTATATACTATTGAAAGTCCATAAAATTTTCTTTTAGTAATAAAAAAAATCTGAAATTTATAATAGTTAAATAAATATAAAAATTTGCATTTTTTAATAATTTTTTTTAATATATTTATTGATCAAAATGTCTTTTTACATCGCCTCGGGCCCCAAAAATCTCAGGGCTGGCCCTGACTGAAGTTATACCTGGGACAGTAGTAATCTAGTGAACATTCCAGCTACAAACAAATAATTGAATGATGAATTAATGTAGCAAAACTATATGGTTGATAGGTAATGGGTTATATTTTAGTACTAGATTAAAAAAAGACGGGCAAATGAGAAATGAACTGGATGATCCAATCATAATTCATAATAGACGACCAACGTACCATGCATACCAGTAGCTGGTGTGAATTGTGTAATTGGGATAGCTATATATAGTTTACATAAATGTGTATCATTATTTGTGATTTTTTTTTTGCTCAATTTCATAATTAGTTTATTATGATGACCAAAAATAAATAAATAAATATTATTGAATTAGATCGTGATTGTTTACCACTGGACATTATTCAAGTCTTTGTCACCGTTGAAGTTTTTCTCTTTCCATATATAACCCTTAAATACTAGAGTATTTTAAGTTTTCACATTGATTGGCCGGTTAATTAAGGAAAAACTAATTAAAATACCCCATCTTTGAGGGTAGTGGTAATATATTACCACGAGTTTTTTCACGATTAAAAATATCCCGACCTTTGAGGGTAGTGGTTATGTCATCAGTTTTTACTCGTGAAAAAACTCGTGGTAATATATTACCATTACCCTCAAAGGTCGGGATATTTTTATTACTGTTAGAAATCCGGACTAGATTTACATATGGCTCCTAAGATCAAGCGTAGTGGAAGTTTTGACCTTCTGCGCCTTGGAATTCGATCACCGGGTAGATCTCCATAGCACCAAATCTCGTTAGAGATTCGGGAGCAAGAGAGAACATACAATTCACAACCTACACACCATGGGAGAGGATTGGAGAGGAAGGAGACTCTATCACGAAGGAGAGTTCTACGTGGGTTTCTTTCCTGAGAGGAACGTCTAACGAACAGACTCTCTACGGTTAGAAGGAATGATTGACTTCTTAGGAGAAGCGTCTCTTCTCCTTATCTTATAGGAATAAGAGAACTTATCTCTTATTTTATTAGATAAATATATAACAAATATATATATATATATATATATATATATATATATATATATATATATATATATTATCTATCCTCATATTAATTCCTAACGAATAAGAATTAATCCCCTAATTACATAAATTAGGCTATTTATCTTTTGGGCGTATATATAATTATGTCCGAATTATATCAAATAATTCTAACATCTCCCACTCGCACAAAAGATTACGTTCCTCCAAAACTCATTCTCATACTCGTCGTGTATAGGCGACCCGACAATACGACCTGCATAAAAATCCCGCTAGGGACTAGGTCACAACGTTAGTTGAAACGTATTGTTGAATCCATAGGATTATCTCTCATCGGACTAGTTGATACACAAAACTGGGTCCCTCTCAGTTTTGTTCAACTGTAATGGCGATTCACTGTTAGTACGTAACTGTCGGATCCAGCAAATCCCATTTTCGTCAACGATTACTCATAATACCTTCCTTTCGCATTGACATTACTTTCATGTAAATGATGACCACTTTCCCAAAAATGCCCTACTTAGACTGCATCACTCATGGCCATCGGGACACAACCAAAGTAGCGCATCACCACCACAATCAGTAACCCAAGCCGTTAGTCACTAAGGGTTGCCTTGTTTATACATATCATAGCTCACACAGTGATAGAGATGGGATCAATCTATCACCTCATAGGGTCGACAAGCACACACTAGTATGACAGTGTGCTACAGGGAGCGCTTCTCTAAAGCGTTGTCCACTCAACTTGTAAAAGGGTTCATCTCATAGTCACGTAGACTTGAGAACCATTTTACCCTACAACACATTGCTTTTCTGAACCAATGGGCGCAGGAGCATAGTTACGAGTCATATAAATAACTTACTACAAATTACCCATTCAGTCTTTCCCAACCGGAGAGACTTCATCCTGACATCCAAAGATAGTCAAGGCGGTTATCATCTCATTCTGTTCCCATAAGAATTGAGATACCTTACACCTATAGTGACGAACACTTATAGGGACGTTTGTTCGTGTGAGATAACAAACTATGGTTCAATGACATGTAACATATTTCATATTTACATCACCAGTTTTCACCATGTCAATGGCACAACATATGAGTTAAGACCAAAGTCTCCCACTTGCTAAAAACTCAAATCAGAGAGGTGGCTCGCATAACCATCAAGAGTCAAACATATTATGACAACGTTATTCTTAAACAACGTCTCTCTGACTAGACAGGGTTTGATATGAATATCATTTGATCTCCAACATCCTTTAGAAATCCTGGTATTGACAAAAAATGGTCAGTCACATAGTCATGACATCCGCTTACCATATTTCGCCACAATCAAATTTTGTGTTTTCAGGAGAATCCTTTTTTCATAATCTCCTCGGAAGCTACTGATGATGTTAGAACCTCAGCTTCCGTGGTGGAAGGACAAGCAAGACAGTTTCTTTCTAGACAATGTCTCTTCTCCTTAGAGATAAGACCTACAGACTGATGTTGATACAGACATCAATGTCTCCTCCCTTAGATCACTAAGATCCATATCTATGTTCCAACATGGACATAGACATCATCCACCATAACACAATACACAGTCTACAAGAGTGCTTTTGCAATCATTTACTGTGTTCAGTGCATAAGACTCGAATCAGTTTGTAAACAAACACATGTTCGCTTGTCTCATCTCAGCATACAACAGAATGCGAGATTGCACTAAGTTTCTCAAGTGTTCCTCACTTAATCCACTTCCTATGTAAGTCCATTTACACAGTTCCATATATGAGAATGACATGCCTAATTAAGATTATACTAAATAACCTCATAGACAACTACCCAATTTCTCTCTAACAGATTCAATTGACAATTGTATCAAATTTATCATGCTAGAATCACAACATAGTTGGCTATCCGTGTGTCATCTGCAACATCAGAAAGTTAAACTTTCCAATATGACATACTTACAATGATCCATATTTTGAACACAAAGTACAAAACATTTCATTATTTTCATCTAGATGCGTGTTTCAATGCTTACATAGGTGTGAGTACAAGACTAGAGTCTTTCTCAAAACTTTAGCAGAACCTTTTCTAGAAAACGAATTTCCAGAAGTCCTCCCACTGGGAAAAACATTGCAATCTATGTTAACTTGTAAACGGATACAAGCATTTGTAGCCATTCATCGGTCTGATTGAACATAATCTAACCATGGAGAGAGAAGGTTCCAACCTAACTCTCTTGATCTAGGGTATAACTCTCAATGGATCATTCCACCTATTGTAACACCCCCGTCCCACATCGGATATCATAAGGGTGTTGGGAGTGATTTATAAGTGATTCAAGCCCTACCTATGTCACAAGAACTCTTCCTTTTCGATGCGGATCAAGTGTAAAGGCTCGGATTTTTAAATCATAATTTTTCGGAGAAAGAAAATCAAAATGAATTTAAAAGTGAAATTTAACAGAAAACTACCTAAACCAGATTTTTAAACTCATGGAATGAATTTCCAACCTAAAATAAAATTTTGAAAACTAACTTGACATGACAACATCAATCATCGGGATATGGGATTAACTTCGCATATAAATATTCTCTTATTTTTAAAGCGTTATTTGATCGAATCGGAATAAGATCGAGAGAGCATGTTCCGGGATTTATTTATGAGGTATTTTTGAATTTCAATCGGGACCACTTGAGTTGTCTCTTATTCTAGGCTCCTAGCTTTGTTTGACCTTCTAATAGCTCTGCCCACCTCCCTCCTGTCACTACCCGTTTTGAGCTAGCATCTCTCACGCCATTCTCCTCCTTCTATCTCTCTCCTTCCCCATTTTTGGTAAAGCATCAAAACACTAAACACGCCAAGTTCAGGGACCCTGCAGGCCTGCAATTTGATTCTTTTGGATTTCAAACGAAACACAAACCACCCACCTCCTCTTGTCTGATTCATAAATCACATCTCTCCTCTGCAGGTCTCCCCTTCTTTTATTTTGAAAAGGCCCAAATCCACAAACAACACAACACTCCTCTCCTCAGTCCTCACCGTGGGTCTTCAAGACAGAAGCCTTCTCCTTCCCCTTCAATCTGCACTTACACCAAGCCTCACATTCACCTCCTTCCTTTCGAAGTTCAAGCACCCATCCTTGGCTCCTCCACCGAGGCCTGTTTCGTCACCACCAGCCATTATCCCTCCGCCACCAGTGGACGCCGTCGCACCTCCATTCTCCTGAAAATGCAGCCCCGTTCCTCTGTTTACCGAGAGCCCAACAGCAACTCCGTTTCCTTTCCTCCGCCTTCTCCGACGTCCAAAGCCGACGCCGAGAATCTCCGTCCCTCCTCTCCTCCTCCTTTGTTTTCTGTCCAAAAGCCCAGGTAAGGCTCCTCTCCTCTCTTCCGATAGAAAATGTTGCAAAGTTTCACCTTTAAGCCTCATACCTTCTCTCTAGGCCGAGAAACGCAGCCCTAAGCCTCCGGCGCACCGACGAGATTTTTCGGCGAGTCGAGACCCTCGGTGAGCTTCTTTCTTCCTCCTCCTTCAATTTCTTTCCTTCCTGGCCTGATTATGTGTCTATGTCGTCGGATTTGGTATGTGGGTCATCGGCCAAACCTCCTTTCTTCCGCTGATTTTTCGAACGCATAGAGCTTATAGTGAGATTGAGGGGGAAGTGAACAGTAAAAATCGGGTTTAGTTTCTAATTGATTTGATTCTGGGTTCGGTTCAGTATTTTAAACTAATAAAACCGGTTCGGTTTTGGTAAAACAAAATCAGTTTCTGAAATGGGGAGTCCGGCCTTGTTTATAAAGAAAGGAATAGGCCTAATTTCTCAAAAACCTGTTGGGCCTATTTTTCCAATTTGATCCAAATTTGGGAGATTTAACAAAAGGGCCGGTTTTATATAAAATAAGAATGGTTGTAAATTTTTAGGGATTTGGATGTATCTTATGAAAATGGTATTTGAAATATTATATAATATTATTGAGATTTTGAGATTTAAAAAGGTATTATCGCGTTCACTCGAAAAAGGAATTTGACGAGCATTTTCAAAAGGTCAGAATTTCTAACTATTTGATTCGGATTTTGAATAGGTTTTCGGGACTAACTCGGGAATTATGTGATCGGTGACTAACTAGCATGCTGATATGATTGGTTGACTAATATCATGATTGGTGTGGACTAATGGCATAATTGATTGACTAATAGCATGATGTTATGATAACAATATAATTGTGAAGTATGAATTATGATATGTTCTTAAATATAAAGGTAGGGAATGATCTATATATGAGGTGATGGTACATGTTATTATATGTTGTTATATGATATGGCGATAAGTTAAAGCATGATGAGATGTTGAGGTGATGAGTTGAGATGGTACTTGATGAGTTATATTGAGACCTTGCGATGAAATATGGGATGAGTTGAACGCATGATGATGGAATATTAATTACGTGAACTTATATGGAAATGTATGTGCTTGTATGTTGGAATAGACAGACTTATATTCTCATTATGATTACTGGGTGATCTTAAACTGTATGATTGCTACCTTGCTGTTCTGCACTACCAGGTGAGTTCTTATATGAGCTCACTCAGATTCGAAAAAGAGATCTCCCTGCTTGTAGCCATGTGCATACTAGGTGCTTGCATTCGTAATAAAGCATGCCATGTAGTATCCTGCTAGGATTGCACTTATGATTGAGCATTCGTTTACTCATTGCTTTTATAAACAGAACGACCGTTATCTGTGAAGTAACTAGAGTCATTGCTAGGGTTATAGGACGGCCTAGTCCCATCGGGTCCCGTCCTGAGTCAATCGAGTCATGAACTTCCTTATATTATGAGATGCATGCGGGCTTTATTGTGGAGCGGGTTGGGCATGCGTGCCGCCCGATTATAATGGAATGCATTCACGAGCTGGTCAGTCTCCGCCCTATCGGAAGGGGGTGGAGGTAGGAGAGGGATATACCACTTGGTATTCAGTGCTAAGACCTTATTATATTTATGCACTTGATCTTAGGAGCATGTTAGTGTGTTAATATTCCGTCTTGCACCTAGAAGCATCTTTATTAGGACTAGCGTGTGTATGTGTCTGCTAGTTTGGGATTACTTTGCGTAGGGCTTCGATCTGACACCACCCCGCATACATATTTTTTTAGGTTTATCTTGCAGCATGATTATTCTTCGCTTATGTGACGTGGGCACTCTCTTAGGCGATTGCAAAGAAATGGTCTAACCTTATGTTTTTATAAATACGCTTATTGATTTGGTTTTGACCCGGCTCTGTCGTGGCACCCTCTTGTATTACACCTTGATTCTCCTATTTGCATGTTTGCTGGTTTTCCACGCTTAGACTTATGACAGGTACAGGGGGCTTCCCCGGGGATTCCAACGTTCCCTTCGAATTTTGGGTATGAAATACCACTTAAAAACGCTAGAGTAGAATTTCAAACCTTCAACCTGTACTCGGGGCGCAAGATCCTAACGAGGGGTTTCATCCCTCGAAACGTAGCCCGGGAATCATAATCCTGGGCCGTTACAAAATTGGTATTAGAGCGAGGTTTTGCAAACCGAGTATGATAGGTTGAAGTGGTTTTGAAAATGGCCCAAGGTTTTTTAATGGTTTCAAATTGTTTTAGAAAGGGAAAAATGAATTTAATATGACTAACTCAAATGGACCAAATATGAACTTGACTTAGTGATTCCGGTAATCAAACAAAGGGAAACGAAGGGGTAGTAAAGGCGCTAGACCCTCCCTATTGGATGTAGTTGGAGACGGGTAGGCAAAATACTAGCTTTCTTTTACAGACGGGGTTTGAAGACTCCAAGGAGCCCGAGGGTTGGGAGTAGCTTGGATTAGGGGGTTGTGAGGTATTTGGCCCTCCGGTCAGTCTTCCCTCGAAGGACGGCATAGATCGTCACTGTGATTATGTGCATTATATCCAACTGGGCCCGAGGGAGATCCTCCTCGAAGAGGATCATATTAATCCCGTTGATTGCTTCCATGCTGAGTGCTATTGTGCTTAGGACATAGAACTAATCAGTATGTCGTGACTTGAATCATGTATTGAATAACTGTACAAACGGGATAGTTGGAGAATACCTCGTTCTTATGTCATTGGAATTCATGTCTTGTCGGAATAGATCTTCCATATATAATTCAAATCCCTGATGATTTTGACTCTGTCAACCGTCCCACCAAAACATTTAGGCATGTTAGCAAGGGTTGAACAACATCTGTTCTCCCTGTTTCGAGTCATGTTTTGTACCCCACCATCTATGCTTCTACCAAGTCTTGTACCGGAGGTTGGTGTCTTCCATGGGAAATTTGGGTTGGTTAACTAATTACCTTCAAAAATCATGTCGGATGTGAGGGTTACTTGAGTATGTTAGTGGGAGTGATGACTGAAGTAGTTTCGAGTTAGGAGTGAGTTGTCTCATGAAGTCACCCCTTTGATCCTCGTAATGGTCAGCCATGTCTTCTTTCCACAAGAGTCTAAACACGAGTTCTCCCCTCACCTCTCGAGAACAGCGTGAATGTCTTTATGTCCTACCGAGCGAGTCATTCTAGTGTCCCACGGGAAACGGGGTAATGCGTCAGTGATTGTCCTTGGAAGATTCTATCCAGTTATAATAGTGACCCTCCTAATTTCATGACATAATGCACTGATATATTTCAGGATGACTTGTCTGATATCTTGCATGATTACAATTGTGAATGAGTATATATGTCGCATGAATGAATTCTTATGATTGTTTCTCTCACTTGAATTATGCCCATGATAGTGTGGTCAACCCTCATTGAATGATCTACATCTGGAATGAATTATTAGCATGCTGAATTGATCTATTTGAACTCTACTGGTTGTGTACATGTTTAATGAGTATTGCTAGTATCATGTAGGACATATACCTCCCAATTCTAGACTCTCGTATGACTATGTGACGTCATTGTCTTACTATGTGGAAATGGATATATATGATGTGATAGTCGTTGCCCGCCCTTATATGACCTAACCATACCCCTTAGCATGATTACTAGGGTGCGTCTCGATATGCTCTCATTGACCCCACATTGTTATGACTTGCTTATGTGTGTATCCAAGTGAATGATAATTTGTACATGTGATATCATGTGATGTTGCTAGATCTTGCATGACTTGTACCGCATATGTCCCATGTCAATTTGTGCGTTCATGTCATTAATAGTCAAAGCATGATTAGTAAATGAAATGATAGATTGCTAGCTTGTTTCGCGTACATGTAATAGTTGATTATCTGAACATGTTATGAATGCATATATCGCTACTCCTGGAGATAGGTGCATGTTAGTGTGGAACGATGTGAAGATATTCGTGATTGTCATGTGTGTTTGTGTGCCACAATTATAACCTCATGGAATACCCTAAGGGCATCGTTGTAATCCGCGGGTTGGGATTCTATCTTCGATCTCGTCGTCCCTAGTCCTGGTGCATGTCTGAAACCCTTAAGGGTGTGTGTCGTCTGCCCTTGTCTCTCCCCTATCTCCATAACTTCTAACCCTTGTGATCCCTGATGAACGTCGACACAAAAGGAAGAGCTGATGACCAAGTGGCACCGGAACGGCGCAACGGAAGTGTGGTGGGTCCATAACCTATAGACTCCAAGGACGGCGTCACCAATGGCAAAAAGGACGGATATGCTTCAAGAACGGAAGTCGTGAGTAGGATTCTCCCAACTGACCCGAGGAAGAGCATTCTTAATT
The DNA here is from genome assembly GCA_037127255.1 of Persicaria tinctoria. Lineage (NCBI taxonomy): Eukaryota > Viridiplantae > Streptophyta > Magnoliopsida > Caryophyllales > Polygonaceae > Persicaria > Persicaria tinctoria. The sequence continues at coordinate 20,864,248 of JBANSL010000017.1, forward strand.
CAATCACGGATTCTCCTATTAGTCGGAATTGATGTTGTGCGTTAGGCCTAGAACTGACATAATTGGAGGTGTGATGACTAATGTGCTGAAATGGTATTTAATGATTGCCTGACTGACTTGTGTCTATGGTGATATGCTTTGATACTCTAGTATACTGATGTGCTAGTAAGTAAGATGTAGGGTATATATGGTTAATGGCGTTTCTCTCTTGAGTATGAGTCGTGAGGTTCTTCAGTAAGCTAGATCGGAAAGAGATAGGTAGATTGAGGTCTTCGAGTTGGGTCATGGGTTATGTGAAATGAGGTGCAGGGAAAATGCGTCAGCAAGGGTCTAGCCGAGTGAGTTGGGACTTGTCGGAGATATTGGTCAGTGAGTGTAGTTGATCTTCTAGGTAGGTCTTAGTTGAGGAGTAGAGCTATTATGGAAAGATTTCGGGGGAGAGGTCCTAGCTAGAAGTGTCGGTAGGTAGTGGGTGCTAGTATAGGTGGTTAGTGTAGTTCTGGAGGTGGATGAGAGAGTAGTAGCGGATCGTGGGCGGCATTGAGGATGATTGGTTAAGGAATGTCTAAGGAATCATATAATTTAAGACTAGGTTGTATGTGTTGTGATTAGGAGCGGTTTTTTTTTTTGTAAACGATGAAGTTGAGGAATCGATAAGGAAGAGTAGTATGTGGTTGCTTGGGAAATTATCGATCTTGGATAATAGGTTTTTCATATCAGAGATGTATGTGTGATGAGTATTTGGGGATTGTTCGGATAGAAATGGTAGTGTTTGGAGAATTCGTGAGTGAAGGGCTTCTAGATGCGTTATTGGAGGGTTTTAGCGTAGGGATTGAATCGGGATTTATGAGTGGAGGTTATTATGGCTATCAAGGTATTTGAGGATGTGAGATGAGTCTTAGAGGAAAGGTTGGTAGCTAGGCAAGGATGTTGTTGAGAATTCTAGTAAGACTGTAGGCTTGAGGTTGAGATAAGGAGATTCTGAGCTTGAAATTGGGAACTAGGAAAGCGTGAGACATTGAGAGTGCTAGAGGATGAAGGATTTTAGAAGGTTGGCGAAAGGGCAATACTTGGGAAAGTTTGGAGGAGATGTCATAGGAATTCTATGGAAATAATGATTAGTACGTAAAAGGGCTTAAGCCTAGGGCATTGTGATTAAAGAATGGTAACTTGAGGTGATTTCGGAGAATGTGGGAAGAGAATCTAAAATAGGTTGGCTTGAGGAGTCATGAATGGTTCATGTTTCATGAGTTTCGGGATGGGAGGAGTAGGTAGAATCAATGGTTGGTCTTGAGGATAAGGGCGAGTGATGAGGAGTTTGGTGATTCATGGTTGGGAGTAGCACTAGATGGGTTTCCGTGCTAGAGTGGTCGAGAGTGTCATGTGGTGATCTGTATGATTTGGGTTCTTAGAGGTGGATGGTTAGTGAGAGTGGTTAGTGGTGCGAGGAGTATGATCAAGTTAGCAATGTGATTCGACATGTCTCTTTGGGAGATAATGGTCAGGCGGAGTCTCGAGAGCCTAGAAAAGTAAGCGAGATTGTTAGGGACCGTCTAGATTGGTCATAAGAGCGGGTCAGTTGAGGACTTGGGATTCTTCTTATAAGGCAAAGATGGGAATGATAGGGAACCCTAGGACGAGGTTGTGCTTTATAGGGAGTCTTGGTAATTGGTTGAGTTGTTAAGCTTATCAAAATAGGGAATTGCGTGATTGGGAACTCCGAAAGATGGGTTTTAGGTGGTCGAGTGGGAGGTAGTACTTCGGATCGGGATATCGAAGTAGATTGATCCTTAGATGACTTGATGACATAAGTGTTGGGATACCTAGTAATTGGTTGGGAATTAGGCCTTGAATTGCGGATAGTTATGTGGCTAGAGAGTTGTATATGAGCAGAATGCAATGTTGTCTAGAGCTAGTATTGGAGTTGAGTCTGTAGACATAGGTGAAGATGATCTTGATGCGAGAGATAAGGAGTAGTGGTCGTGTCTTGTTGTGATTGGTAACTATAGATTGGTTTTCTCGAGGACTTGATCTAGTGTTATGCGGGGCCGAATGTTGTGTAAATTCTATGCAATAGACGATAGTGAATTATTTGTACTAACATGGTTATCCCTTACACTCGATAAAAAGTTGATGTGCGGAAGTACTGGTTTGCCTCTATGGTGATAATGCTTGATGGTTAGTTTAAGTATGACGTGATTTATCTGGTTGTCATGACGTGCAACTTCGGTGATGTGATGTGGTGAATCTTAGAATGGGTGATGCTATACTAGTTGTGGTATGATGTGTGTTTATCCTCGATGTAACTCTAGCATGTTATTAAATGCGCTTCATAATTGCTATATTATATGATGCCTTGAATTGGAATTGCTAGAATGATAAAGCCGAATTGATAAAATCTTATTCTGAATTGGAACCTAGGAAGGGAATATGGGATTAGCCCTTAGAGGTGGATGATTCCACCAATTCAGTTATGTAATTGCTTGACTAACGTCAAATTTGGATGATTTTAAACAGTGTTAAAAAAAAAGGACTAACTTGGATTTTGATAAATCGAACGCGATCGAGAATTTCAATGATTTTGAGACTAACCCTTTTCAAACTAAGAAACCCCCCCTTTTGAAAATTTCTTGGCGAGCTTGCATTATGACGCCCCACGAAGTGGATACATGCATTTTATAGGGGCCCTTATGGATTGCTTGCGAAGACCTAGTGGAGATGCTATAATGCTTTTCGAGTTATAATATAATCGAGAAATCGGGGTAAGGATGTGGTAAGGGCCCATATTACATTCTCGTTACAACCTATCGGGGATATTATGATCATGACGACGATACTGTGAGAATCTCATAGGGGCACTTATGAGGCACTTACGAGATCGATGAAATGGTCCTTGGACTCACATATTTCAAACTTCATCACCTACCGTGTTTTGGTTTTAGTCTCGGGGACGAGACTTGTTTTTAGAGGTGAATGATGTAAAGGCTCGAATTTTTTAATCATAATTTTTTGGAGAAAGAAAATCAAAATGAATTTAAAAGTGAAATTTAACGGAAAACTACCTAAACCAGATTTTTAAACTCATGGAATGAATTTCCAACCTAAAATAAAATTTTGAAAACTAACTTGACATGACAACATCAATCATCGGGATATGGGATTAACTTCGCATATAAATATTCTCTTATTTTTAAAGCGTTATTTGATCGAATCGGAATAAGATCGAGAGAGCATGTTCCGGGATTTATTTATGAGGTATTTTTGAATTTCAATCGGGACCACTTGAGTTGTCTCTTATCCTAGGCTCCTAGCTTTGTTTGACCTTCCAATAGCTCTGCCCACCTCCCTCCTAACACTACCCGTTTTGAGCTAGCATCTCTCACGCCATTCTCCTCCCTCTATCTCTCTCCTTCCCCATTTTTGGTAAAGCATCAAAACACTAAACACGCCAAGTTCAGGGACCCTGCAGGCCTGCAATTTGATTCTTTTGGATTTCAAACAAAACACAAACCACCCACCTCCTCTTTTCTGATTCATAAATCACATCTCCCCTCTGCAGGTCTCCCCTTCTTTTATTTTGAAAAGGCCCAAATCCACAAACAACACAACACTTCTCTCCTCACTCCTCACCTTGGGTCTTCAAGACAAAAGCCTTCTCCCCCCCCCCCCCCCCCTTGAATCTGCACTCACACCAAGCCTCACATTCACCTCCTTCCTTTCGAAGTTCAAGCACCCATCCTTGGCTCCTCCACCGAGCCCTGTTTCGTCGCCACCAGCCATTATCCCTCCACCACCAGTGGACGCCGCTGCACCTCCATTCTCCTGAAAATGCAGCCCCGTTCCTCTGTTTACCGAGAGCCCAGCAGCAACTCCGTTTCCTTTCCTCCGCCTTCTCCAACGTCCAAAGCCGACGTCGAGCAGCTCCGTCCCTCCTCTCCTCCTCCTTTGTTTTCTGTCCAAAAGCCCAGGTAAGGCTCCTCTCCTCCCTTCCGATCGAAAATGTTGCAAAGTTTCACCTTTAAGCCTCCTACCTTCTCTCTAGGCCGAGAAACGCAGCCCTAAGCCTCCGGCGCACCGACGAGATTTTCCGGCGAGTCGAGACCCTCGGTGAGCTTCTTTCTTCCTCCTCCTTCCATTTCTTTCCTTCCTGGCCTGATTATGTGTCTATGTCGTCGGATTTGGTATGTGGGTCATCGGCCAAACCTCCTTTCTCCCGCTGATTTTTCGAACGCATAGAGCTTACAGTGAGATTGAGGGGGAAGTGAACAGTAAAAATCGGGTTTAGTTTCTAATTGATTTGATTCTGGGTTCGGTTCAGTATTTTAAACTAATAAAACCGGTTCGGTTTTGGTAAAACAAAATCAGTTTCTGAAATGGGGAGTCCGACCTTGTTTATAAAGAAAGGAATAGGCCTAATTTCTCAAAAACCTGTTGGGCCTATTTTTCCAATTTGATCCAAATTTGGGAGATTTAACAAAAAGGGCCGGTTTTATATAAAATAAGAATGGTTGTAAATTTTTAGGGATTTGGATGTATCTTATGAAAATGGTATTTGAAATATTATATAATATTATTGAGATTTTGAGATTTAAAAAGGTATTATCGCGTTCACTCGAAAAAGGAATTTGACGAGCATTTTCAAAAGGTCAGAATTTCTAACTATTTGATTCGGATTTTGAATAGGTTTTCGGGACTAACTCGGGAATTATGTGATCGGTGACTAACTAGCATGGTGATATGATTGGTTGACTAATATCATGATTGGTGTGGACTAATGGCATAATTGATTGACTAATAGCATGATGTTATGATAACAATATAATTGTGAAGTATGAATTATGATATGTTCTTAAATATAACGGTAGGGAATGATCTATATATGAGGTGATGGTACATGTTATTATATGTTGTTATATGATATGGCGATAAGTTAAAGCATGATGAGATGTTGAGGTGATGAGTTGAGATGGTACTTGATGAGTTATATTGAGACCTTGCGATGAAATATGGGATGAGTTGAACGCATGATGATGGAATATTCATTACGTGAACTTATATGGAAATGTATGTGCTTGTATGTTGGAATAGACAGACTTATATTCTCATTATGATTATTAGTTGATCTTAAACTGTATGATTGCTACCTTGTTGTTCTGCACCGCCAGGTGAGTTCCTATATGAGCTCACTCAGATTCGAAAAAGAGATCTCCCTGCTTGTAGCCATGTGCATACTAGGTGCTTGCATTCATAATAAAGCATGCCATGTAGTATCCTGCTAGGATTGCACTTATGATTGAGCATTCGTTTACTCATTGCTTTTGTAAACAGAATGGCCGTTATCTGTGAAGTAACTAGAGTCATTTCTAGGGTTATAAGACGACCTAGTCCCATCGAGTCCCGTCCTGAATCAATCGAGTCATGAACTTCCTTATATTATGAGATGCCTGCGGGCTTTATTGTGGAGCGGGTTGGGCATGCGTGCCGCCCGATTATAATGGAATGCATTCACGAGCTGGCCAGTCTCCGCCCTATCGGAAGGGGGTGGAGGTAGAAGAGGGATATACCACTTGGTATTCAGTGCTAAGGCCTTATTATATTTATGCACTTGATCTTAGGAGCATGTTAGTGTGTTAATATTCCGTCTTGCACCTAGAAGCATCTTTATTAGGACTAACGTGTGTATGTGTCTGCTAGTTTGGGATTACTTTGCGTAGGGCTTCGATCTGACACCGCCCCGCATACATATTTTTTTAGGTTTGTCTTGCAGCATGATTATTCTTCGCTTCTGTGACGTGGGCACTCTCTTAGGTGATTGCAAAGAAATGGTCTGACCTTATGTTTTGATAAATACGCTTATTGATTTGGTTTTGACCCGGCTCTGCCGTGGCACCCTCTTGTATTACACCTTGATTCTCCTATTTGCATGTTTGCTGGTTTTCCACGCTTAGACTTATGACAGGTACAGGGGGCTTCCCCGGGGATTCCAACGATCCCTTCGAATTTTGGGTATGAAATCCCACTTGAAAACGCTAGAGTAGAATTTCAAACCTTCAACCTGTACTTGGGGCACAAGATCCTAACGAGCGGTTTCATCCCTCGAAACGTACCCCGAGAATCATAATCCTGGGCCGTTACATCAAGATGACCTTCTGTGGGTCCAACAATGACCTTGATCCAGGCGAGCTCTCAAGACCGATTCGAGGGCCATTGATGGCAAAGAGTTTTGCCCTCAAGAGGAAGAAGAAAGCGCCACCATGGAAGAAGATTCAAGATGCATGTCGAGTGGGCCTTGGCCCATGCCGAGTGCTCTTGAGGCCCATGTCGAGTAGCTTGAATGTGTGGGCCGGTTTTAGTCTTCAAATTAGTTTATTATTTTATGCAATAAATTAATAATGTACAAGATTATATCGCCTCTAGATATATCTTGTTCTCTAAGTTTTAGAATTATATCTTCTTTGGTTTATTTTATCTTTAAGTTATTTTAATCTATCTTTATCGAACTAAATTCTCTCTTGCACGGTAGAATTGGTTCTTAGCTTTTCTATTTAAACATTGTAGTTCTATTGAATTAAAGTAGATTGAAATAGAATTGAGAACCCCTTTATAGATTAAAGGGTTCTTGGTTATCAATCCAAAACACTATCATTGTCTTGTGTTCTTGAGATTTTCGACAAAATAAAGTCACCCTCACACACTGTTCTTATCGAGATCGAGGAAGCCCAGCCACAGCCCTACTCGACACCACAGCGCATCCAAGGAAACCCAACGTTTGGTATCGCTCGCTAGCAACCCGCTCCTGCGTTTCTGCGTCCGCTTCCGCGTGCTCCAGGCGCGCTCACCCCTGCTCTCGCTCGCTGACACGCCCGCCTCCAGCGAGACCCTCCGCGCTCCAGATCTCGCACACCCTGAGGCCTAGACGCCTGTGTGCTCGGAGTCCTCGCGCGCCCCTGCTCGCTTCTCTCTCGCTGCTCGCTTCTCTCTCGCTGCTCTTGTCTTTGTTTTCTGTCGCTATTACCTAGTCAAGATTTCTGGAATTTCATTAAGTGTTGAAAACTGTCGCTATTCAGAAATTTAATTGTTTGTTAAATTGTTCTAATCAGGAGATATCAAAGAGCATTGCAAGATCTAAGCAAATATACGGCGTGGTTCTTGATCTTGAGCCTACATGCGAAGGATCGGGTATCCCAAACGTATCAAGCTGCATAAAAGTTCAATCTTTATTGTTCACCCATCAAAATTGGCACTTTATTTTAGTTATTTCTTGTTTGGATCTTTAATTTGGAAGATATTGAGTTCTTGATTGCAAGTTTTGATCTTTTATTCCTTTTGCTACATATCATGCATATAACTGTGATTCTTGGATTAAAAGCATTATATGAACTTACACCACTAAAGAACCCTAATTTTTCCAGTTTCTAGCCTATTTCCCTTATTTTTCGTTATTTTTGCTTACTTTTAGATCATCGTAGCATTGCTATTTTTTTTTCTTTGCTCTTCTTTTTGGTTGCTTTTAAGCTTTACAGAATCTCGTCTTTAGTATCAAAAAAAAAAAAACAGTAAGCCGTGAGCTTCTAAAACAAAAAAAAAAAAAAAAATAAAGAGCTTACATTCATCTATACCTTTGATTGAGTTAGTAACTCATAGCATCTTGTTCTTTCTTTTCTTTGCTACTTGTTTGATGATCTATTTGGTTTCAAGCATTTACAAAAGAACCCTCCTTTGTGTGATTTTGTGCTGTGCCGACACTGGAGCCTTGGTCACACCCCTTTTTTTCTGAACCGTGTTGCAACCGTCAGATAATAGTTGACGGAGTGTGTGCACTTGATTGCCCTTGTGATTGCTATTATCGATTGCTACATATTCATATATTTCGAGCATCACATTGTATATCTTATTCTAGACACATTAGCCGCTTGTTTATACTTGCTATCCTTGATATCCGACTTGTGGCTGATTTAATTTGCAATTTGATTTTGACTTGCTGTCCTCAATATTGCAAAATTCTGTGTCCAGGGGAATTGCTTGAATATAGTGCATTGTTTTCTCGCTCTTTGATTTCTAAAAACTTGAATCACTCTTAGGAATCACTAGAGCTTGCATTACTTGGTTTCTGGTCTTTGCTTCGTTTACTTGTTGCTCTTCTGATATTGTAGGAACATGTCGAACGATAGCGACCCCAACCCTTCCCCTACCCCACCTACTGTCATTTCTGCTTCTGATATGCAGTATATTATTAACTCTGTCGTCCAAGCCTCTACCCTGGCTATGCGCAAGGAGCTGGCAGATGCTAAAAATCGTTGAGCCATTGTAATGGCGCAAGAATGTGCTGATTTCACGGCCATGTTCAACAAAACCAAACGACGTGTACTTCCATTTCAGGAAGCGCTGACGGCTGATCAAATAGAGCACACCTTTCACACCAAGTGTGTGGTTCAGACATCCACACTCTCGGTCATCATCGATGAACAGAGCTCTTGTAACTTGATCAACGAAAAGGTGGTCGAGTACCTCCATCTAGCAACTGCACCTCCACTGCAACATGATAGTTATAATGGTATCACGGACGGTAACTCTAACCCTCTTGTTCCTAGACAATGCTTGGTTTCGTTTCAAATGGGTAATTACTGTGATCAAGTGTTGTGTGATGTCGTTAAAATGGATTGTTGTCATATTCTTTTAGGCCAACCTTGGGTAAATGATCGGCAAGTTATTTATAATGGTCGCTTAAATACCTTTGCTTTTAAGTTTGCTGGGAGGAGCTTCACCCTCCTACCCTTATCTCCTCAAGCTGTTTTGAAGGACCATGTACGACAACGCCAATACAAAGTCGAGAAGGAGGCTGCGGAAAGACGGGAAGCGTACTTCGGCACAGACACCAATCAGGCTGCATCCGCGGCCATACCATCCGGCACCCCTGATTCAGTCGCGCCCGCAGCCCAGGATGAAATCAAAATCGTGGGCCCAGATTCAGCACAGCGCGTCGAACTTGTTTCACAGATTCCCGTTGACTCCGACCTCGGAATTGAGTCAACTTAGTCTTGTTGCGAAGCTGACTCAACGAGCTTTCCAACGGTGTCTCACACGCTAAAGGAATCTTCCATTAAGGAACCCGAAACTGCTCTGCAAGTGGACTGCAGTGCTGCACATGATGTGTTGGGTGCTTCTGACGACAACGATGATGACGTTGGGGACACTTCTCTTGAGTTAGCTATTGTACCTCTTGAGAATATTCCTAATGTTGATAATTCTGGAGTTCATAGGGTTATTGGTCCTTTTGATTTTGTTCCTTTTGACTGCTCGATGATCCCTATGACAGGTGTTGTTTTTGAGGTTCCTGTCCCTCAAATTCTGCTGGCACCACCTCAAATCGATTGTCAAGGAAGTTACTTTTTGGTGGTTGCTCCTTCCCTACTGCTCTTCAATGACTCGATTTGAGGACGAATCGAAGATAAGAAGGGGAGAATGATGCGGATCAAGATGACCTTCTATGGGTCCAACAATGACCTTGATCCAGGCGAGCTCTCAAGACCGATTCGAGGGCCATTGATGACAAAGAGTCTTGCCCTCAAGAGGAAGAAGAAAGCGTCGCCATGGAAGAAGATTCAAGATGCATGTCGAGTGGGCCTTGGCCCATGCCGAGTGCTCTTGAGGCCCATGTCGAGTAGCTTGAATGTGTGGGCCGGTTCTAGTCTTCAAATTAGTTTATTATTTTATTAATTATTATTTTATGCAATAAATTAATAATGTACCAGATTATATCACCTTTAGATATATCTTCTTAGGTTTATTTTATCTATAAGTTATTTTAATCTATCTTTATCGAACTAAATTCTATCTTGCATGGTAGAATTGGTTCTTAGCTTTTCTATTTAAACATTGTAGTTCTATTGAATTAAAGTAGATTGAAATAGAATTGAGAACCCCTTTATAGATTAAAGGGTTCTTGGTTATCAATCCAAAACACTATCATTGTCTTGTGTTCTTGAGATTTTCGACAAAACAAAGTCACCCTCACACACTGTTCTTATCGAGATCGAGGAAGCCCAGCCACAGCCCTACTCGACACCACAGCGCATCCAAGGAAACCCAGCGTTTGGCGTCGCTCGCTAGCAACCCGCTCCCAGCGAGCGCGGACGCCCAGGCGCTTCGCTCCTGCGTTTCCGCGTCCGCTTCCGCGTGCTCCAGGCGCGCTCACCCCTGCTCTCGCTCGGTGACACGCCTGCCTCCAGCGAGACCCTCCGCGCTCCAGATCCCGCACACCCTGAGGCCTAGACGCCTGTGTGCTCGGAGTCCTCGCGCGCCCCTGCTCGCTTCTCTCTCGCTGCTCTTGTCTTTGTTTTCTGTCGCTATTACCTAGTCAAGATTTCTGGAATTTCATTAAGTGTTGAAAAGTGTCGCTATTCAGGAATTTAATTGTTTGTTAAATTGTTCCAATCAGGAGATATCAAAGAGCATTGCAAGATCTAAGCAAATATACGGCGTGGTTCTTGATCTTGAGCCCACATGCGAAGGATCGGGTATCCCAAACGTATCACTTTTCAGGCTCCAAGTGAGGACAACGGACCTGAGAGGGCTATGTGGCATGGGTTGGCGCCTCTTGAGACCCCGGGTCTTATAGATGGTATCAGAGCCGGCTCTGGGCTCGGAGGTGCGTCGACAGTATGCTCGGGTACGCTCCTCCCGGAGGGCAATCCCTTGGGCCTGACGTGGTCGTTGTAAAGGCTCGGATTTTAAAATCATAATTTCTCGGAAAAAGGAAAATCAAATGAATTTAAATGCGGAATTTAACGAAAAACGCATCTAGTCGGATTTTAGAACTCTTAAAGTGAATAGTTTTATAAGTTTCGCAAATTAAAAGAATTCCTCCTCTTCCTTCTATACTATATTCAAAAGCCCCTTTTATAATACAATTGTCATTTCCATCCATTAAAATATATGCAAATTTCAAAAATTAAATTGTTAGACACTTTTGGGAATGGTAGAGATAAGGATTGAAAGGGTGGGTTGATGTTGGGTTATTTGGGAAAAGATATTTGACCATCCATAGAACCCGTCTTTCCTTCAAAATCGAACAAAAGCTCCACCTAGCCTCCTGATTTCCTTTGTCTGTGACCCAAAAGCAAGGAAGAAACAAAAATCCAAAGCCCTCCCCTTACATCTTACCCACTCACTCTTTGCCCTTTTCCCTTTACTTACACACACACAACCCAACAGCTCTTAACCCCTCTGAATTTGCCGAAGGACCTCTGCAAGGGTCACTTTTCCTGTTCAAAAATCAGAAGTACAACACTTCTCTTCATTTCACAGCTTCATTTCAAAAGCACACCCCTTTCTCCCATTTCTCCCTTGTGAGTTTGCAGAGAGGGGCTCCCCATTTCCTCCACTGCACCACCACCACCAACACCTCCTACGCCGCAAGGAGCCATCGCCTCCGCTGACCTGAGCGCTCCCGAGTCACACCCGAGGACCCCAAGCCCTGGCCCTGTTCTTGAGATCCAGGCCGAGCGCTAGCCGAGCACCTTCTCTCGAGCACACCCGCGGCCCTCCTCCCCTGTTCTCCGCCCCCATTTCCGAGCGGTAAGGTTCCTCCTCTTTTCTTTCGCTCCCCAATGTCGCAAAGTTTCACCTTTTGACTCTCTACATCCATCCTAGGACACGAATGCTCCGATTCGCCATCAGGCGAGCCTAGTCGAGCCGATTCGAGCTTCCGACGACCCGACTCAAGCTTTCCGGCGAGACGAAACCGCGCCTCGGTGAGCATCTCCTCCTTCTTCCTTCCTTCCTTGCTTGTCCCTTGTCCTTGTAGTCGTTTTGGGTCGTCGGAGAAGGGGGGACGCCAGCGAAGCCTTCCCCTTCCTCCTTTTTTTTTTTTCAGTCGATCTGGACAATGAGTCGTGGTAGAGATGATGAACAGTGGCCATTGGGTCCTGTTTTCTATTTTCCTTAATGGGTCCGGTTCACTTGTTTAAGGAATAAAAAGGCCGGTTCGGTTTTGGTAAAACAAAATCAGCTTTTAAATGCGGGAGTCCGGCCTTGTCTTTAAAGAAAAGGAATGGGCCTAATTTTTCAAAAAGATGTTGGGCCTATTTTGCCAATTTGATCCGATTTTGGGAGATTCAACAAAAGGGTTAGTTTTTTTTGATTTTTATAAAATGGGGCGATTTTTGGTAATTTAAAAAAGGGGCGGTTTTATATAAAATAAAAATGGTTTGGGTTTTAAAGGATTTATAAATATTTTAGGAAAATGTTTAAAAGAAATGGCACTTAAAATAATATATAATATTATTGAGATTTAAATTAGTAAATATTATTATTGAGAATAAGGATATAATATTAGGGTGAATCAAAGGTATTATCGAACTTGAATCGAAAAAGGAATTTGATGAGCGTTTTCAAAGATCGAAATGTCTAACTAGTTGATTCGGATTTTTAAAGCGGTTTCAGGACTAACTCGGGAATTATGTGATCGGTGACTAACTAGCATGATTGATGTGAATGCTTGAATAATATCATGATTGGTGTGTACTAATGGCATGATTGATTGACTAATGACCTGGTGAAGTGTTAGACTTCTGCATCGTTAACTTATGCTTTATGAGCTATGATTAATATGATGAACTTTGAGGATATATGATCATGCGAATATATATGAGTATTATTGCGGAAAAATGAATGTGGCTGAATGAAATGGTGAGAATGATGTGGTCTTACGGAATGTGACAATATGATGAGTGGTTGAACTTGATGGGATAATGATTATGATGTGGTTAATTTTATTGAATGATGTATGCTTTGAGTGCTTGAATGATTAGACGTAGACTTATATATGTGCTCTGATATGTACCTAGGTGATACCTTGTGACCATGAATGATGTATGTTGGATCTTCTATTATGCTGTTCTGCATAGCTAGGTGAGTTCCTATATGAGCTCACTTAGATTCGAAAAGAGATCTCCCTGCTTGTAGCCATATGCATACTAGGTGCTTGCATTCATAATAAAGCATGTCATGTAGTATCCTACTAGGATTGCACTCATGATTGAGCATTCGTTTACTCATTGCTTTTGTAAATAGAACGGCCGTTATCTGTGAAGTAACTAGAGTCATTGCTAGGGTTATAGGACGACCTAGTCCCATCGGGTCCCGTCCTGAGTCAATCGAGTCATGAACTTCCTTATATTATGAGATGCCTGCGGGCTTTATTGTGGAGCGGGTTGGGCATGCGTGCCGCTCGATTATAATGGAATGCATTCACGAGTTGGTCAGTCTCCGCCCTATCGGAAGGGGGTAGAGGTAGGAGTGGGATATACCACTTGGTATTCGGTGCTAAGGCCTTGTTATATTTATGCACTTGATCTTAGGAGCATGTTAGTGTGTTAATATTCCGCCTTGCACCTAGAACCATCTTTATTAGGACTAGCGTGTGTATGTGTCTGCTTGTTTGAGATTACTTTGCGTAGGGCTTTGATCTGACACCGCCCCGCATACATATTTTTTAAGGTTTGTCTTGCAGCATGATTATTCTTTGCTTATGTGACGTGGGCACTCTCTTAGGCGATTGCAAATAAATGGTCTAACCTTACATTTTGATAAATACGCTTGTTGATTTGGTTTTGACCCGGTTCTGCCGTGGCACCCTCTTTTATAACACCTTGATTCCGCTACTTGTATGTTTGCTGGTTTTCCACGCTTAGACTTATGACAGGTGCAGGGGACTTCCCCGGGGATTCCAACGATCCCTTCGAATTTTGGGTATGAAATCCCACATCAAAATGTTAGGATAGAATTTCAAACCTTTAACATGTACTCGGGGCGCAAGATCCTAACGAGGGGTTTCATCCCTCGAAACGTAACCCGGGAATCATAATCCCGGGCCGTTACAGTCGTCAATGCTTTAAGTGGGGGAGATTGTAACACCCCCGTCACACATCGGATATTATAAGGGTGTTGGGAGTGATTTATAAGTGATTCAAGCCCTACATCTGAACGAAGGATTCTATCCTTTGAAACGTAACTTGGGGTTTCTAATCCCGGGCCATTACAATTCTAGGTATTTCAGGACCCTTCGTGTGTTTTGGGGTTTGAAATCTCCATTTTTTAAGACTAACTTTTGAGGTATGAAACCTCGACCCATACCTAGATTGCAAGATCCGAACGAAGGTAAGTCATTCTAACATATCTATGATTAACATGTTAATTCATATATCATATAAAATCCATGGGTTTTTTTATATTAAAATATCAAACTTCTTAGTATATAGCATAATGCAGAAAATTTCAAGTATAAGGGGAGAAAATTTCAAGAATAAGGGGAGTATATGATGGTAATGCTATTGCCACCCACTTCTTAAGATGGTTCAAAAATTATGCGAGTAATCACAATTCTTTTGCGTTTCTTGGAAAAAAAAATGTGTTTAATATCTTCTTTGCAGAACTCATAAAAGTGATGTTGAATTCACTACATTAGAGATATTTAATTTAATAGATATCATATATGATGACATCCATGTTAAAAAATCCCATTTTAATTGGATCCAGGTGGAACTTGTATGGACCACCGCAGCCATCATGGACTTATCTGACCCAAATGAATAATACCCATGTAGCTCTACCCGTCCCATGATGACGCGAACAAGATAGGTCCCATTTAATCCGCCTTAAGGAACGAAATCCTAAACTCAGAGGGAGCTAGGAATATACGTGTGACGCGAGCAAAGGGTAGTATCAATCAAGCATCGTAGATAGAATTTATCTGCTCCCTTCGAAGGCCTTTCGAAATCACTTTATTAATGGACGCTGGAGTAGTGTAGAACTTCTTCCGCTGAGCGAGCAGGTGATCGACCCGCGTGGAAAATCTTGGGTTCTTCGTCACACTCGGATTTCGCTCTATATAACCTTCTCTGGAGCATGGTAATGGAATATTAAACATGAATAGTGGAGTGTGTGTACAAGCTTCAAATTGTGGTGATGCACAACAAGACACCTTTGGGATGATAGATCAAATATTGGAATGTGAGCTCACTAGTTTACCATGCAAGAAGATTGTACTAGTTAAGTGTTTATGGTATGACTCTACAAGTAGAGGGATGCACATCCATCCACAATATCAATTGTAAGAAATTAATGTAAGCAGGCGATACAAGAACTACAATCCCTTCGTTTTATCCCACACTAATACAATTAAGGGATTTAGCAGCGGTCAAAAACCGCTACCTTATATAGGATAACCGCTGCCAAAGGTCTAAGGCAGCGGTTTTGAACCGCCCCTTTTGCTGCCGTCGCCTTATGTCTAAGGCAGCGGTTTAGTTAATCTAAGGCAGCGGTTTCCTATAAAAGGGAAAACCGCTGCTAAAAATATAAAGCAACCGCAGTCTATTTCTCTATGGAAGCACTTCTCTATGGAAGCACTTCCTCTTCCTATCATATGAAGAGGTTTCATTTTTTGTGGTAGTGGTTATGTATATTTAATTTTATAGATTTTTATTAGCATTTAAATATTTTAATTATATTTATTATAAATATTTTATTTTAATAATATTTAATTTAAATATTTTTATTTGACATGCTACTTTTGGAATAAAATATGCCTTTCCATAAAAACATTATATTTTTTTAAATCCATAAATAAAAATTGCATATTCATTAATACTATATTATATAGAGATTTAAATAACAAAATTAAGATTGATCCCAAAAGTAACAGTAATTACATTTATAAAATTATCGATCCCTAACTTGGATATGCTTAAAGAGTAATTAGCTAACATTAGAACAATAAAAAAGGTTCAATATTTAGGCTTAAATATGAAAAAAGAGAAATGGATTTCAAAGGTTTTAATTTCAAAGTTGGAGAATTGGGTATGACACAACAACAAACTATAAGGTGAGCTGTTGTAAATCCAACCCTCTCCTTTTTCCTTCTTTTCTTCCCCTTTCTCTCCCTCTAGTTGATGAATGAGGAAGGAAAGGGGAAGAAATCAGAAATAGAGGATATAGGAGGGTCCCTAAATATAGGATGCAAGTATACAAAACTAAAAGGATATACATATCAACTTATTCATATATATATTTGTAGTAGTATCTGCTCAATCAACTTGAACAATCAGGAACAAAAATAAGAAAGTGAGTAGGCACATCAAGTTTTTAAATGCAACTCAGGGAAATGTAGACAAAACAAGTTTTCTTAATTATGTTGTAAATATAACTCGGGTAAATCCATAAACAAACAATGTAAGTTTATCCTATAGAGTTCTGCCTACATATATGATCAAGATGCAATGACCAAGAACAAAGTGAGAAGGCCCTCCTAATACTTAAAAGGGAATGTATGAAGCAAAAAAGTGATTTAAACATTTAGAGACTTGATAATTGAAAATAAGCATATGTACACCCATGTTGCATTAAATCCAAATGACATAAGTGCATTAACATCAGTTCATGCTATTTGAATGGGTAACTAACATAATTTAAAACTAACTTGTAGTAGCACATTCTTGCCTTCTCAAAAGTCCTAGCTGCTGATAATGAAACATAGATTATCAAGAAGAAGATGAGTCCAAAAAATCATATACAAAAATGCTTATGGCAGTAGAAGGCCACAAAAAGAAAATAAGGAACTAGCTAACTCTTAAAACAAGCATAAAGAAGTAACAATAAACACACAGCTACATATCATTATGTGTAGGTCACCTATAAAAAATATGTGAGGCCCGCAGGTCACCTATAAAAATCTACACCAATAGATTTACCGCTAAGTACTCGTAACACATTTGAGCAAAAAATCTCAAGTTATCGAATGAAGCTATTTACTATATAGTTTATATAGAGAAAATACCGAATGTAGACGTACATGCTGACGTTTCACTTCCATTATTCGAAACAAGTGCACTTGCTTCTTTATTTTGGTTATTTTCAACATCTTCGGCCAAATCAGCCCCAACTTCTTCATTTTGGTTATTTTCAAAATCTTCAGTAAAATCATCCCCAGTTCCACTCTTTTGATGCATATAATTCATATCATTATGTGGACATCCTTTCAAGGCCTGATTTGTCCGCATATTCTCATATGTAGTGGTAGTCCTCGGAATATCTTTAGAAGAATCACTCTCATCGGTGCATGCAAATAGAAATCAAATATTGTTGTTTAATGTCTATCACCATAATTTCAAGCTTTAATCAAACCAAGAAACTCCAATTTAGATAAATGAAAATCTATCTAAAATTGTGGGAAGATCATAATACAGAAATCTTGGAAAGCTTCATTCAACCATCTTAGAATTTAAAGGCACACATACATTACGATCTTGAAAAAACGAACCAAGAAATTTACTACAAAACTAAGCAAGCTTTAAACACAAAACCTCACTCTACCAACTCACACGCTTAATGAACCAAGAAATTTCGATCTTAAAAAATGAACTTCACTACAAAACTAACCAGATTGAGCATAACCAAACAAGCTTTAAAGACAGAACCTCACCCTACCAACTCACAGTTCAAAGAGGAACAGAAATCGCAACAATCAGAAGGAGAATTACATGAAAAAGGGAGAATACCTTCGGAAAATGATATTTAGCTAGCCTTTGAAAATTGTTAATGATAGATCCTTAATTCATTGTGTTTCCGCATCACACATCAGGGATATGTACACAAACGGAAAATGAAATATATATATAGCTTCAGCTCAACCTAGCATAGTAGGATATATATATAAGATTCCTAAGTGTGATTAGGAAAATAACTCAACTAACAAAAAACCGAACAAGCAACTAAGCAACCATACATGTTAAAAAGACAGAGTTGCTTGAAAGAGCTAGGTAGTAATTATACAGTTTCTAATTACAAAAGGTGTTTAAGTCCTTTTGTGTTAAAAAGCAACTCAACGGGTAAGAAATAAAACAAAGAATGAAGCAATTAATAAAATAATACTCTTCCTATACATATTTATGGAATCTAAGGATGGTAAAATTGCTAAACAAAAATCCTTTTGTGGAAAAACCGACTATAAATAATGCAATAGCAGAAAAAAAAACAGAGACGGGGAGCTTCCAATTCCTCAGGAAAATTTCATTGCAGAAAATTTCATAACAAAGATTGACTGGTAAAAATAATAGCAATTTTCGTCCTAAGAACTGAATTACGTACATAGCCGAAAATTTCATCTCAAGAACTGAATTGAAGACCTTAGAAGCTAATTCTAAATTCTAAGAACCTTAAAGATGAGATTTCTCCATGTTCTCCATTTCCGCTCTTGTTCCTTAGCTTTTCTTTCTCTATTCGCTCCCAGTTTTCTCCACCTTTCGAGTCCGAATCATAAGACCTACAAATAAACACTAAAAACCGTAGATTCCGAACTTCGAATACCAAATGTTCAAGAATATGAATAAGCTTATTAAGCATGCAATATGAATACTTAATACACCTAAGACCCCCTATAAATGACCATATAAAATATGCATTATCAAACTCCCCCACACTTAAGCTTCGCTAGTCCTCTAGCGAACTAGATTAGAGCATAGAGATGGAGACTTATTCATGTCTAAACAATTTTTTTTTATACCATAACAAGCGCAAATTAAACATGAAAGAAGCAAACAAATTGTCATAACTCCAACTCTCCTACACTTAAGCCTTTGCTTGTCCTCAAGCAATGAAAAACATAGCCATAATCAAACACTCCACAAACATATTCATCATGCATTCGCCTCATCAAAAAAAACTTCAAATTTAAATGAGCTCAAGATCAAGTGAATAACCATCGTATCATTTATTTAGCGATTAAAGCATAAAGTAAAAATCATCCAACCTCACCAGAAATATGTGTTTCGCTCATGCTCTCATGTGTTTAGGCTTTTAAGTTCAAATCTCAACTCAATCCAAAATGCACTAAGCTCATAGACATTGATAAAAATATCACCAAATATCCACCGAAATGCCATTACTCGCGGAAAACAATAAAAATAAACAATTTGGCTCTAGATCTCTCTTTTTTTTTCTCTTTTTTTTCGGCTTTTTTTTCATTTTATTTTTTCCTTGCTTTGCTTTCTTTCGGCTTTGGTGTATTCCTTACGCGAGTCATAAACATGGGTGTCATGAATAGCTTCAGTCTATCAACACCTCAACTTACTTGAATGAAGTCCACTTGAACATCTTTTTACACGAGTTGCAAACATGAGTTTCATGAATGAACTCGGTTACTCAATGATCAAGCTTCCTTCCTTAGTGGATAGCTTTTGACACCGTTTTGCATGAATCATACCCATGAGTGTCATGCATAGATCCGGTTACTAAGTGTCTCAACCATCGCCACATTATTTCACTCAAAACTCACATGCAACTAAAGCCAAATAAAAATATAAAGCATAAAGTTCCGCAAGCAACAAACATGTGAGTTCATTTTGACAATAGATAATGAAGTCAATACCAAAAGGTAGAAACATAAGGAAAGTAAATCACACACATAAACAAAAGGATTTATAAATGATTCCAACAAGGCGAAAAACAATCTCACAAGGGTCATGTTTTGAAGGATTTCAATCATACTCAAGCTCAATAATACATGCTCAATTACATCACCAAAGCATGTTTCATATGAAAACCAAATTTTATAGGACAAGGCTAAAAAATCCAAACACGCTATGGAATTTATATGATAATGCCAAAATATATAATATGGGACAAACATTGCAAGATGGGTAGTTGAATAACACATATTTCCCCCTCACACTTAAACTATTCATCATCATTAATTGAAAATCAAATAAAGACAACAAAATTTAAAATAAAACCACAAGTGGGGAAAAAGGGGACCTACTTGATCGTCAACAAACATTGGAGCATTGGGGCGAAGACGGGCGCCGGTCAGAGGGCGGTGGGCGCCGTGTATGCAGAACCATGAATCCGAGTTGCAATGTCGATGTTCCGACGTCCAAACTCCTTCCAAATTGCTCTTTGAAGATCAGAACTTGGTTTTAATGTTTTCCTTTTATGGTAGGGATGGTGATGGTAGTAAAAGAATCGAATTTGATGGATGAAGGGTATTGATGGATGTGGATGATGGATGGGAAAAAGAAAGGCTTTTGGTTTAAACTCAAGGCTTAGGTTTTGGAATTTAGATTCAAGTTGAGAAATTAGGGTTCTCGCATTTTCTTGGACACAAAGGCTTGAATGATCAAATTTGAGAATTGGGATATATGGTTAATTGGGAAGAGAAAAGATTATCTATCAAAAAGAAAAAGAAATATTAGAAATAGATAGAAATAAAAAAATAAAATAAAATAAAATCTAGCCCTAAGATAAATAACAACTAACCTAAGAGGAAGCAAACTAACCTAAGATAGAAAGAATAAAATCTACTCCTAAAATAGAAAATAGAAAACATCTAATCCTAAATAAGATAGAAAATATAAACTAACCTAAAAATCGAAAATAATAAAAGGACAGAAAATACTCCCTTCCAATGTTACCACAATCCTGAAACGTGTCTGTGAACAATGGCGGCGGGCGCCGTGGATGGGACGGCGGGCACCGGTTGTGCAGCACGCCATTCCGTCATTCAATCAAGTAAATTTCATGGTTAACTTAAGATTCATCCAAAAACACATATCTAAATGGAACTCTATCATTTTATTGAATCTGAAAAACTAAATACCTAACTATATAGGAATTGAAAAACTTGCGAACTAGAAAACAAATTATGGGTTGCCTCCCAAAAAACGTCCTTGGTTAACGTCATAGACTCGACGGTTTATTGTGTCCTTACATTAAGACTCATTTAGACATTGTTAAAGCCCTTAAAAGCAAATCAAATTCTTGTGCCCAACCAAAATTTGAAAGAACACTAAACATGAAAAACTTTGCAATTAAGAATACCTTTGACACTTCCATATTTACCTTGGTTCGGTCATCTCCAGAGGGAATGTACGACCACCAACATAGTTCCGCTGGCGTATTGTAGAATTAATGCTCTCAGGGATCAAAATATTCACCATAATCCACAAAGGTGTTAGAAATTTCATTACCTTGCTCAGGAGCCACATAAATCGGCTCTGGAATTGGTGCTTTGATCGACGCAATTGGGATGCTTGCCTCAGATGAATTAGGCACTAAAACACATGAATCCTCAAAACATATTAGTGCATCAGATGAAGTAGGAGGCATAACATATGATATAGAAGTAGGCATATCCGATGATAGGGAAGATGACATAACATATGATGGAGAAGAGGAATGCATAATAGATAATGGAGAAGAAAGCATAACATATGAAACCTCATGCGTCAACTCATGCGATTCCATGTCGATGGTCATCGGGATTCCTTCTTCATTACCACTTCCATCTGGGTCGTCAGCAGAAATAACGGCGGGCGCCACTTCTGCAGAACAACCATCCTTCTTGTTTTGCTCGACCACTTCCTTCCGTTCTTCCTCCAATGCTTCGTCAGCCAGGTCGTGGAAAAGATCCCACAATCCTTACAGTCATGGGTTGCACAAACCATCTGTCATCGATAAGTTCTCACATTTCAGGACATACACCTGTATAAATGCACAGAACCATATCTCGCTCATCATCATGGATACCCCGTGAAGCACGTTCATCCACTAAGTCTTATACTCTTGTGATGTAATGGTGAAAATATTCTCCTTGGTCCTGATATAATCTCAACATCTTGAAGAAAATTAGTAGCGGGGTGTTGTGAACCGTAAGATAGGTTCACAATAGGGTTAGATATATAAACAAAAATCAACAAATACACAAAATAGAGAAATAAACTTGATTCCCTGGCAACGGCGCCAAAAATTGGTGGGATGAAATGTCGTGTGTTTCACCTCGCCAAAGATAAACAATAAGCAATCAAACCATGCAATAATAAAAATACAAACCAAAACAAACAAAAAGTAGTCAAGTCTCATAAACGCAGTTTTACCCCACCCCATACTTAAAATCGGAAGTGTCATCACAGTCATAAAAGAAATCCATGGGGAAGGGGGAAACTTACTAAAATATGATTGTTGAATCTCAATAAGAAGGCGGAGGGGTTGGTGGGCGCCATCCACTAGTAGGGGGAAGCAGTGGATAACTTTCTGGCAGAGGGTACTATCCATATGGATCGTAGCTCGTGGAGGGTCCAGCATCATGATGTCCTCTCTGGTAGCCACCCCAGTTACCGAAATTGTGTGCAGAGATGTTCGATAGTGTCTCACGACACCAGGGGACATTTAGTATCAATACGCATGAATTCATAAGGTGTGTACCTGCCAACGCTGACTCCTAGGTGGACGGCGAGTATAGCCACCATGCCTCACTCCATGATGTGGTCGTCATCATCGCGACACTCTATGTAGTGCGCGAGCCAAGCATGCGCTAGTGGCAATGGGTCTAACTTGAATAACCAACAGCAGAGGCACTCCACCTCACGATGGTTGGGTCGCCTCAGTTCTGGTCGGGCCCAGATTGTACTCCCTAAGATCCTCAGTATTGTAGCGAAGAGGGGGCTGGCGATGTTGGTGCTATATGTGGTGGAGGAGTTTAGTGCTAGGATCCCCGTCACGTATCGCCACATGACCCTTACGTTGGCGATATGGAAGGGGTTGGTGGTGTGGACTAAGTCAAACGCTGCGCTCATCTGCCTAAGGGTGAGCCGAAATGGGCGGTTGCCCAGCTGAAATGTCACTGTTCTGTCTGATGAAGCGTGGTCAAGTGCTTGCAGTGTCGCTAGGAACTCTCCGGTCAACACCGGATAATGGTACACAAGAGGACTGATCAGTCGGTCGGCATCAAGCCAACCGAAGGCCTCATCCATCCAGAATTGCATACCCAGCTCCTCCATGTGGGGCTGAGAGTACCAATGGGCTCTAGTGGCCCTGCCAGCTAAGTGCCAGGCAAGCTGACGAGTTTCGCGGTCAATTATCACCAAGTGGTAAACATCGGGGTTCTTTAATCTCCCCATTTTTCTGCAAGAAGAAAAAACCATTATAAGGTAATTTCTATACAAAAAAATATCAAAACATAGTAATTAGAAGAACTGGCGGAAGAGGGGCGGCAGAACTGTCCGGATCCGGTGCAGAGGAGCGTCGGCAGTGGTGCAACAGGTTATGGTGGCCGGTGAGAAGGGAGGGTGAGGTGCGAGAGCGAGAGGGAGAGAGAACTGGCGGCTGGGGTTTGTGTTTAGGTCGAGGTCGAGAGAGTAGAGAGGAGAGAGAACTAAGTGGGTTGGGTTTTATAATATGGGTTAAATGAAAAAAAAACCCGTAAAAAATAAGAGTAACCCACCTGTTGCTGCCATCGACATCGACTGGATCAGTCGACGTCGAGTGGAGCCTTTCACTTGTTATAGTGCAGTTGGCGTCGGGTGGAGTACTCAACGTCGAGTGAAAATGTCTCTCCTTCCTTGACTACTTGTGGACACCCCTCAGAGAGTCGACATCAAGTATATTACTCGACATCGACTCAAGGTCTTCTTGCATGTGTACTCATACTCAACGTCTAGTGGGTTTCCGTAGAAATTCAGCCGATATCGACTAGACTGGTCGACGTCGAGTTGCCCTTCAGTTCCCCGACTTTGCCTGTATCTATCAAGGAAAAGAGATTGTGCATGAAAATAGGGAAAATAAAGGAAAATAATACCAAAGAAAACAGAAAAGGAAATAGCGGGTGGCACGAATCTCTTCCTCAGGTTTTTCCTTGTCATAGTATTTCTTGACCTTGTACCCATTTACGTTAAAGGTGTTGTCGTCAGTGCCAAGTAACTCCACCGCTCCATGGTGGTAAATATGGTGTACCAAGAAAGGTCCACTCCATCTTGTCCTTAGCTTCCCTGGGAACAAACGGAGTCTAGAATTACACAAAAACACTTTGTCACCTACCTCATATGTCTTAGGTAGTAATTTCCTATTGTGCTATCTCTTCGTGCGCTCCTTGTAGATTTCGGCATTCTCATATGCCTTTAGTTGCAACTTTTCTAGTTCCTGCAAGTCAATAAAACGATTCTTACCTGCCTCGTCGAGATCCATGTTGAGATCTTTCAGATCCACATCACTTTATGCTTCAATTCGATGGGAAAATGGCATGACTTGCAATAAACCAAGTTATAAGGAGTTGTCCGCAGTGGTGTCTTATAAGCCATCCGATAGGCCCAGAGTGCGTTGTCAAGCTTAAACGACCAATCCTTCATTAAGAGGGAGACTGTCTTCTCCAGGATGGCTTTGATTTGACGATTAGAGACCTCCACTTGGCCACTAGTTTGGGGATGATAGGGTGTTGCCACTCTGTGCGCCACACCATACTTAGCCAGAAGAGCCTCAAATCCTCTCTCGATGAAATGCGAGCCACCATATGAAATAAGAACTCTCGGGACATCAAAGGGAGGAAAACTGTTAGTTTTAATAAAGTTTAAAACTACCTTGGAATCGTTGGTCCTAGTAGTGACAACTTTAACCCATTTAGAGACACAGTCAGCCACCACAAGGATGTATTTGCAAGGGCCTGGTGCAGGGAATGGTCACATAAAGTCAATGCCTCATACATCAAAAAGCTCTACCTCAAGGATCCCTGTAAGCGGTGTCTTATTCTTCCAAGTAATATTGCCCACTCGTTGGTATTCATCGCACGAAGTAACATAAGCATGTACATCCTTGAAAAGATTAAGCTAATAAAAACCACATTGAAGTACCTTCGCTGCAGTTTTGAAGCCTTTTGCATGTTCACCTGTAGGGAGAGTGTGACAATGGCAAATGACACTCTCTAATTCTTCTTCCGGGATACAACGTCAAAAGATACGATCTTTTCCCTGCTTGAACAAGTAGGGTTCTTCCCAATAGTATTGTTTGACGTCATGGATAAACTTCTTCTTTGCTTGCGAGGTTAGGCCTAATGGAATCTTCCCTAAAAGATAGTTAGCGAAACCCGCATACCAAGGAACCTTTGCACCCTTTATAGCATAAACATCGTGAATAGGACTAGAGGGAGGGGTAAAGAAGAAATCATCACCAGAATCTGTGCGTACCAACTTAATAATAAGCTTTGGGGAATCCAGTCGATGTCGGATAGAGTCAGTCGACGTCAACTGGGATTCTGCCTTCTTTTCTTTACTCGATGTTGGGTAGGTGGTCAAGTTGTCTTCGGTCGATGTCGGCTGACACTCAGTCGACGTCGATTTTCCCTGTAGTTCAATAATAGGAATGAAAGTAAATTTACCAGTAGAGATTTTTTCAATCGACTCGAATGGGATAGGTTGACGTCGAGAGAATATTCAGCTTGAGAAACCTTCATTAGGTGCTCATCGGGGTGAGAATCATCGACAGGCGTGTTCTCCTTGGACTCCTCCATCACGTCTTTAGGTAGCTTGGAGAGATGATCGGCCACCAAATTATCAGCGCTTTTCTTGTCCTTAAGTTTGACGTCAAACTTTTGGAGTAGGAGCCTAGGCTTGGCATCCTTCTTCGCCATCAAATACCTAAGAGCTGCATGGTCAGTGTGCACAATAACATTAGATCCCACTAAATAAGAGCGGAATTTTTCAAAAGCAAAGACAACGACCAATAACTCTTTTTCCGTTGTGGTGTACTTAGCTTGTACCACGTCAAGAGTCTTTCTTGCATAGTAGATGGTGTGAAGCTTCTTATCCTTCAGCTGTCCTATGACCGCTTTTACGGCATAATCGTTGGCGTCGCATATAATTTCGAAGGGTAGCGACCAATCTGGCGATTGAATTATTGGGGTAGTGATAAGGGCTTTCTTCAACCTAATAAAAGAATCAAGACATTCATGCAAAAATTCAAACTTAACATCATTCATTAGTAGGTTAGTTAAAGGTTTGAAAATCTTAGAAAAATCTTGAATAAACCGTCGATAGAACCCAGCATGGCCAAGAAAACTCCTTATGTCTTTTATGTTTGAAGGTGGGGGCAATTTCTCCCCTAGCTCTGTTTTGGCCTTGTCCACCTCAATGCCCTTCTTTGATACCTTGTGTCCTACCACGATCCCCTCTCTTACCATGAAATGGCACTTTTCCCAATTAAGAACAAGGTTTGTCTATTCGCATCGCTCAAGTACCCTGTGAAGGTTAGAAAGACAAATATCGAAAGAAGTGCCATATACAAAGAATTCATCCGTAAATACCTCCACAATGTCTTCTATCATGTCGGATTAGATGTCCATCATACACCTTTGAAAAGTGGCAGGGGCATTGCAGAGCCCAAAAGGCATCCTCCTATATGCAAAAGTCCTATATGGACATGTGAAGTTGGTCTTTTCTTGATCCTCGGGATGAATAGGGACCTGCCAAAAATTAGAATAGCCGTCTAGGTAGCAAAAATAATCATGTTAAGCAAAGCGTTCAAGTACTTGGTTAATGAAGGGGAGTGAAAAATGATCCTTCCTAGTGGCGGTGTTGAGCTTCCTGTAATCGATGCACATTTTCCAGCTACTTGTAATTCGTTTAGGCACAAGCTCTCCCTTCTCATTCTCCTCGACGGTCATTCTACCCTTCTTGGGAACAACGTGGATTGGGCTCACTCATTTGTTGTCGGAGATTGGATAGATGATTCATGCATCCAGCATGCGCATGATCTCTTTCTTCACAACCTTCTTCATGTTGGGGTTGAGGTTCCGTTGATGCTCGATGATTGACCTGTGATCATCCTCTAAGAGGATTCTATGCATACAAGTAACGGGTGAAATACCTTTTATGCCCTCCAAGGAATACCAAATAGACTTCCTATGGGTGCGGAGGATTTCCATTAGCTTGTCTACTTCCTGTGTGGTTAGTGAAGCATTGATAATAACAGGAAAAGTAGAGTTAGAACCAAGAAACTCATACCTAAGGGTGTCGAGTAAAGGCTTCAATACCGGAGAAAGGCCCTGTGGAATTGATATGGGCTCTACTTCCTCTGTCTTCATGATTTTTCCTAGTTAATCCATCTCGATCCTCATGACAGAAGCGTCCAAATCAGCTACATGAGTTGGCATCGACAAGGCATACATCGACAACAACGCTGAATCGAACACGAGGTTGTACTGCTGTAGAAAACTAGTCGACGTCGAATTAGAGTAATCAACATCGAGTAAATGATCAGTACAAACCTGGGCTGATGAGTCAGTCGTCGTCGAGTGACTGTAGTCGACGTCGAGTAAGGCTCCAGAAATCTAGTGGGGGTAGTCGACTTCTAGTAAGGTTAGCGTTGTCGACATCGAGTGAGATTTGGGTACATACCTGTTTTGGAGAAGCAGTCGAGATCGGGTGAGGGGACTCGATGTCGAGTGCCCCAGTCCACATCGACTGGCTCTGTTTGGCATCAAGTGAATCATTCAGCTCTGCGGATAAGGTGTCGTTGAAGAATTCCACCTCGCTCGAGTATGCAGTAATTAATGCCTTCTTCAACTTAGCTTCCGCCTTAGCTAAGGCTTCTTCTTGGGTGAAAACCCTTCTTGCTGGTTCAGTGCAAGAGATAACATTGAATTTAGAATAAATAGCTTTAATTTCTATTACTTATTTCATGTCAGGGTTGAAAGAGTATTCAATGATCTCATCCCCTCTTCTTAATTTGAGAAGTCATCTTCTCACGCTAATGTTGGCGTCGGCAGTGGCGAGGAAGGGCCTCCCAAGAATGATGGGGCAAGTGGGGTCCTCCGTCATCTCTATCACAAGAAAATCTGCACGAGTAGAAGTCTACATGTCGCGTCCGCGAGTCCCCGTGTCGCGCCTGCGAGTCGTTCCAGTTCACCGTTGAGAGATGCTCACGAAAGGGTTTGCTGAATCCCTTGAGTCGCGGCCGCGAGATGCCTGTCGCGGCGAAGAGTTCGTCCAGATAAGTTCATTTCGAGAGAGAAATTCTATCTTTTCGGTGGGAGATTCGATCCAATCTTTTGATGGCTTACTCCTTAGGGTTTAAGGAAGACATTTGGAGACTGATTTATTATTATTTTTTTCAGTTTTAATATTTTTAGGATATTTAATATTGTTGTAGGATTATTTCCACATTATCTTTAAGGAAAGTATCTAGGTTTTTGGGGTTTCTTCTTTCCTATAAAAGAGAGGCACTAAATTAGACTAGGAGAACAACCATTCTAAGACCTTGAATCTTATTTTATAGTAGTTCATTCATCCATTCAAGTTTGCTTATTTTTCCATCAATTCGAAGAAGATTTAGGTATGCTATGAGTGGCTAAGTTCTTTATTTGTTTCACCTATGTTTCGGAGACTTGGTTGGTGATTTGTGAGGCTTAAACTTAGTTGTTACCTACCGTTATTTTGATTTCTCTTGCAATTATCGATGATATTGTTGTGATTGTCCGCCACAATAGTATCTTGCTAGTTATTTGTTCTTTCGTCATTAAATGAATTCCGTAGTAGCATGCTTAGGTTTGTGAGAACCTTTGTTTGATCATGACTAAGTAGATATTTCAACATATGTCTTAAACATCAGTTACCTTGCATACTTGGTGTTATTCATATGCAAAGATTCTTAGGAACTTGTGCTACCTTTATGTTAAATCTTTTTCCATGCTTAGGTTGCATAACGGTGTAAGGGATTAATTGTACTCTTTGTGCTTTAATCTATTCAAACTAAGATGAAATGAATGTAAGTTAAAGGAATTATACAACTTGAGTTTATGTCTAGGACCAAATGAGCCAACCAATGTCGATGAAAGCGCAGGTGGAACTATTTTCTCCATTGATTTGTTATCAAAACCATCATCTTTATGCTTTGTTACTTCATTTTCAATCTTGATCTTTAGTTCTATTTCCCATATTTACTTGTTTATTTCCCACTTTTTGTAAAGTAGCTTTTAGATTGAGTCTTAGATTTCCCTGTCGGATCGACCCTGCACTTATCGCTATACTTAGTTATTTGTGTGGGAATTTCTTTCACAAGGTTCACACGCGACGGTTTACCTCTGTCCAAATTTTGACGTCGTTGATGGGGAACTCTACTTGATTCGTTGTCTAATTGTTACTTTACTTTAGTGTAAACCATTGTATAGTTCACACCCTTGCTACTAACGCATCTCTTTTGTCTTTGGATCCACAAATTGAGTGCACACTTTCTAGGTTGCGAAGAGATGACTCTTCCAACTCGGAAAGCACAAAAGAGATGGCTAATAACGCTAATAATCCGAACGACAACAACAATCAAGTCCTGAATGCGAATGAAAACAACAATCAAGTTCTAAATAACGCAGGTGATCCTCCAAGGAGGACTCTGCAAGAGATTAGGGAGCCGAATCTGAATGTTCAACCTTTGGTTATTGTACTCCCTAATCTTCCTTAGGGTTCTAGATTTAAGTTTGAGTCATGATGGTCTGATTTCCTTCCTCACTTTCATGCTCCTTAGAGCGAAAATCCCAACAAGCATCTCACTATGTTCCATGCTGTATGTGACCACATCAGAGTTGGTGGCCTGAATGATGATCAGATGTTTATGAGAGTCTTCCTCTTCACGCTGAAGGATGCAACCAGCGATTGGTTGTACTATCTTCGTGCTGGAAGTATTTGCACCTAGATTGAGCTGAAGAGAGCTTTTTTGAATAAATATTATCCGGCTAGCAGACACATCAAAATGAAGCGAGAGATCACTACTATTGAGCAACTGGCTACAGAACCACTTTATGAGTATTATGAGCGCTTCAAACGGAATGTTGCTGCATGCCCCTATCATGGACTCACTAAGTAATATAAAGATACTCTAGAAGGGGGGTTGAATAGAGTATGTCGGATTTTCGTAGATAGTCTCAACACTTTTGAAGCACTTGCAAAACCCTTTGAGATTAGACGTAATTCTTTCTTCTGGAAAACCTGAATCACAACAAATTTATACAATTCGAAACAAGTGCGGAAATATGGTAAAGTAGTAAGTAAATGACGCAATGAATTGTTTAAGAGGTTCGACACGAACTTGGCCTACGTCCCCGCCTAGGGTTCTTCCAGAACTCTGGGATTCAACCGGTTTTTATTGATTCACAAGACTTAGGATCCTAATAGCTCACCGAGAAGCCTCTCTCGTATACAATTGCAATCTAGTCAACTCACGTTCCCTTGGAGTCCTAGACCAATCTAGAAGAGCCCCACCTCTTTTAGCTATCTAGTACAATCCTCCTACACTTAGTGAATCAATCGCCTAGTGTCCACTTCCTGAGTTATAAACTCTCGAGTATAACACTCACTCGAAATATATCCTATAAGCTCACTGTGTAACTCTCAAATGCTTTGAAATAAAAGAAATGACTCTTAACAACTAGCAGAGAGCACACGAAGAAGACAGATTGACTTGAAGGCTTGAGTGTATGAATGCTTGTGTTCAGTGAATATGCGTCTGTCTTCCCTTCTTCCTTTTCTTTATATTGAACAAATCGGCGCCTCTTTCAAAGAAGGATCTTCACCAACGGCTAGAGCAGATCATGGCTTGAGAGGGAATCTTCACGATCTTCTATTTGGGGAAACTCGGAAGCCATGCTTTCCGATTTGATTCTTCTCAACTTCAAGCCTTAAGGAAGGAGATATTTATTCGAAAAACTCGCTGAAATGTTAGTGCATAATATATGGTAATATATTAATAATAATAGCATATAATAATATCCGCAAATAATAAACATAAAGTATAGGTTTTGTGTATCATCAACACAGCTGTAGCTTCAAGACCTTTAACACAAACTGCGTGTCAAAGCCTTTGAAACCTTTTCCGATTTTCATCAAGGGAGTGGAGTTATCAATCTCCCCCTTGATGAAAGACAAAACCTGTGCATCCCTGCAACTTAGTCAAGCAAATATATCATAACCAAAATCGGACTAAGTACCTGCATGGGTTAGACAAATGTTGGATCATAAGATTTTAAAGCAGAAGAAAAACATCCAGCCAAAAGTAAAACGAAACAAGGTCTTCCAAGACCCTTGGTTCACAACAGTTTTAAAGTTTTAAAGTCTAAACCATTAGCAGATCATCTCCCCCCTTTTTCTCTTTCAACAAAGGGAGGAGTGTAAAACAGTAGCTAAAAGTTTTAAAGCAATATCCAAAAAACCAGTAGTGTTTAGATTGAGGGTTAGGGTAGGGTAGGGTAGGGTTTAAGATTCATCTTCAGGAGCACCATCCGTGAACAAAAACCTCAGCTCGTGCAACATCTTAGACACCTCGCTCATCTCCAGTGAAAATTCTATATAAAAGGACCATAGCATTATCAGTTAGGAGGGAGCCAGAGTTCATTCGGGGTAAGAGGCATCTCACAATGATGTTGAAGATGATTTTTGCCTCGAGAGTAAGGGACGAGTGGGTAAGCTGTTTTGTGGTGCTATTGGATGCTTCAGGGAGCAGGTATTTGGATCGGGCAAGAGCAACGCACTGTTCTTTTGTGGGGGTTTCAGGAGAGGGTGAACAAGGTCTAGGTAGACCAAGGAGATCATCGAAGTAAATGGAGTTGAAGGTGATTCTAACTCCTTTGATGTTTGATTCCAAGGACCAACCATCAACATTGTGTTTGGCTTTGAGGTTTATGTAAAACAGACGGGTGAATTGGGGATAGTAAACAAATTCAAGGTTTAGAAGGGTCCAGGAAGAGGTTTGTTTGAGGAGAGATATGCAGGGTAGGTTCAAAGCTTCCAAAAACTCAAGATCAATGAAATCAGAACAACATATCTTACGAGTTATAAACTCATCTACCCACTTTCCAGCCATCTCAACATTTTCAAACCAGGAGGAGGGCAAGAATTGGTTTACCTGGATAAGTGCAGGCGGATCGGCGTTCTTCCTGCGAGCCTTTATGGGAGCAGTCCTCTTGACATGCGCATCAAGGCTTCCAAGAGTGCCTTTCCTTGTGCGCTTGGGAGATGGTGGCTTTGCTGCAAGAGCTTTGTGCTTCTTTGGAGACGGGGGAGGAGGAGGAGGAGAAGAAGAGGGAATAGGGTCTGGCTCCTCATCCTCTTCATCCTCAGACCCCGAGTCCTCAGCGGACCCTTCAGCATCCTCGTCGTCTGCAGTCTCGTCGTCCTCCTCTTCCTCTTCCTCTTCCTCTGGTTCCTCTTAAGTGGGAATCTCCTTCTCTGCAGCTCTTTGGGCCTCTTCCTCGACCTCTTTTCTGGCTTTTGCAGCCTCTTCCTCCGCTATTTTGTCTTTGCTTGCTCAGCCTCTTCCTCGGCCTTTTTCTTTCTCCGAGCCTCTTCCTCAGCCTCCTTTGCAGCATCTCGCTCCAAAATCTCATCAAGATCCTCCTCTTCCTCAACAATGATTTTCCTTTTCCCTTTTTGCTTGGCATTGAGTGATTTCTTCGTCGGGCGCTTTGGGGACTGCTTGATTTCAACAATAGTGCTCTCAGGGACGGTGCTCGGGACAGTAGCTGGGATAATGGCTTGAGGAGTAGATTCGGGTTGAGGGGAAGTAACAATGGCCTGGCGTCCCTTGGGGGTAGTGCCAAGGCGTTTGGGTGTGGAGGTCTTCTTGGATTTGGGTGCCATGGATGAGATTCGGCTAAGCTTACAGAAAAGGTTGAAGAAGGAGTTTAAGGGAGGGTTTAGGTAATTCTGGAGAGGTGAGAAATTAGGGTAAAGTGTGTGGTTTAAAAAGGGTGAGAGGGGTAAGTTGATGGGACAGGTTTAGGGTTCCAAGGATAGTAATCATCACACTGCCATTTTGAAAATATTTGATTTCCAAAACAATTCAAAATTCAAACCATCTTGTCACACTTCAATTTCAAGGAGTATATCCGAAAATATATTTTCCATAAATAAGTGAACTCGGATAAAGGAATTTTTGGAAAATAAAATGTGTACTGCATAAAGAAGGTTAAAAATCATAAAAACTATATTTGATCAAATATCTAATAAGATTTTAACCAAATATAGGATCCGTTATATGTGCTCTACCATTCAGCTCACAAACTTTGACATAATTCTCAAAGGTCTTGACACTGAGTAGAATATATCTTTCAAAAAGGGAAAGCTCCCCCTACGAAAGTGCATCCATGTTAAGCATTCCGATCTCACGTCTAATGAAGGTGAACCTGTCTTCTGCCAAAGGCTTAGTAAAGATGTCAGCACATTGATAATCATTTGAAATAAAAGATATGGACACATCACCTTTTTCGACATGGTCTCTAATGAAATGATGCCTCACATCAATATGTTTGGTCCTTGAATGCTAAACAGGATTCTTTGTGATTGATATGGCACTTGTATTGTCACATTTAATGGGAATATATACCTTTGAGGTTGATGCCAAGATCTCTCATTTGTTGAGCTATCCAAAGGATTTGGGAGCAACATGCTCCAGCTACTATGTATTCGGCTTCGGAAGTGGATAGAGCAACTGAGTTTTGTTTCTTTGAGTGCCAACTGATCAAGGATGCTCCTAAGAATTGGCAATATCCTGACGTGCTCTTCCTATCCACCTCATAGCCTGCAAAATCTGCATCAGAATACCCGATAAATGTAAAATCTTTTTTTCTTTGGGTACCATAAGCCGAGCTCCTTAGTTCCATTGAGATATCGAAAGATCCTCTTCACATCCACGAGGTGAGATTCTATAGGGTTAGCTTGAAACCTAGCACACATGCAAACACTAAACATGATGTCAGGTCTACTAGCCGTAAGATATAGTAAAGATCCAATCATCCCTCGATACTCCTTTTGATTGACACTCTTCCCAGTCTTGTCTTGATCTAGAGATAAGGTTGAGCTCATGGGTGTCTTGGCTGCTTTGGATTGATCCATCTTGAACTTCTTCAAGAGGTCCTTAGTGTACTTGCTTTGATTGACAAAGATTCCTTTCTTAGATTGATGGACTTATAATCCCAAGAAGAAGTTGAGTTCTCCCATCAAGCTCATCTCAAATTCACTGCACATAATGTCCGAAAATTCCTTGCACAAAGATGTGTTAGTAGCACCAAACAATATATCATCAACATATATTTGAATAACCAAAATGTCCTTTCCTTTGGTCTTGATAAAAAGAGTCTTGTCGATCAACCCCCATTTAAAATCATTTTCTAAAAGATATTTTGACAAGCGCTCATACCAAGCTCTTGGGCCTTGTTTCAAACCATATAGCGCTTTGTCTAGTTTGTACACATGATTAAGAAATTCTGAACTTTCAAAACCTGGGGGTTGAGCCACATAGACTTTTTCCTCTAAGAGACCATTAAGAAAAGCACACTTGACATCCATTTGATATAACTTTATGCTCATAAAAGATGCAAATGCTAATAATATGCGAATGGCTTCAACCTGGCTACGGGAGCAAAAGTCTCCTCATAGTCAATACCTTCCTCTTGATTGTAGCCTTGAGCAACAAGCCTTGCTTTGTTCCTCACGATCTTACCATTCTCATCTAGCTTGTTCCAAAATACCCAACGTGTGTCAATGACTGATTGATGCTTTGGCCTAGGCTTCAAGGTCCAGACTTTGTTCCTTTCAAATTCCTTAAGCTCACTTTGCATGGCAATGATCCAGTCTGGCTCTTGAAGGGCCTCATCTACCTTGTTTGGTTCTATAAGAGAAACAAATGCATGAAAAGCACAAAGATCTTTAAGTTTAGAACGAGTTTGAACACTGGATGTAGGGTCAGATATGATATCCTTTAATGAGTGTGATGAGGAGTATTTGAATTTTCGTTTGCTAGTCTCAGCTCCTTGATTCGTCACACCAACAGGATTGATTTGTGGTACATCTGAATCCATGGGTCTGTTAGGTTCAATTACAACAGTTTCTGACGTTTCAACAGTTTTGGATTGGTCACCAAGGGCTTTGGACGAATCTTCAACACCTTGAGCCAATTCTTCAGTGTTGAGAATCTGATCATGCATGTTCCTTTTCTCTGTGTTCTTGATAGCGGCGTCATCACCATCCTCGTTCTCTGTATGGATGTTAAGATCTATATCTGCAACACTTTCACTCAAAGAACCGTCATTGCATTCATCAAATATAACATGTATACATTCCTCAACTAACTTGGTCCTTTTGTTGAAGATTTTATATGCTTTGCTTCTTGTGGAGTAGCCAAGAAATATACCTTCATCACTACGCGCATCAAATTTCCCAAGGTTATCTTTTCCATTGTTATGAACAAAACAAGTACAGCCAAAGGGTTTAAAATATGATATAAGTGGTTTGCGGCCTTTGAAAAGTTCATAAGGAGTTTTCTTTAAGATGGAACGAATAAGACAACGATTCAAAATATAGTTAGTTGTGTTAACAGCTTCAGCCCAATAGGTTTTAGGTAATGCATTTTCTAAAAGCATAGTCCTGGCCATGTCCTCTAGGATGCGGTTCTTTCGTTCCACAACCCCGTTTTGTTGAGGTGTCCTAGGAGCAGAAAAGTTATGGGAGATGCCATATTTAGCACAAAACAAATCAAACTGAAGTTGATCAAACTCCCTACCATGATCACTTCGAATTCACACTATAGGCTCGTTTCTGAAAGTTTGCAACTCCTTACAAAGTTTTGAAAACTCAAATAAGGCCTCTGATTTTTCTTTTAAAAATGCAACCCAAGTATATCTAGAAAAATCATCAACAACAACAAGGATGTACTTTTTACCATTGGGAGATGTGACTCGCATAGGACCACATAAATCCATATGTAAAAGTCCAAGGGGTCTAGAAGAACTTACAACCTTTTTGGGTTTGAAAGAGCTACGTGTTTGTTTACCTCGTGTGCATGCTTTGCACATATCAATACCTTTGAAGTCCATCTCAGGTAGTCCTCTTACAAGTCCTTTGGACACAAGCTTCTGTAGTGTATGTGGACTCACATGACCGAGTCTCCTGTGCTAGAGCTTTGGATCATCCGTCAAAGCTTTTAGATAGGTTAAGCTTACTTGTGCCACTTGCTCAGCATTCACAGCATAGATGTTGTTATAACGATATGCAGTTAGAATTACTTCACTTGTATCTTCTTTGCGCACTAAACATCTTTTCTTGTTAAATCTAACACTATTGCCACTATCACATAGTTGAGAAACACTAAGCAAATTATACTTCAAACCATTAATAAGATAAACATTTTTAATACTATGGTTAGGATCACTCCCAACACTACCAATACCAACGATGTCACACTTTCATTTGTCACCAAGAGTAATTGTTCCAGTGGATTGCTTCTTTAGATCATGGAAGAGAGAACTCTTCCCACTCATATGTCTCGAGCATCCACTATCAATAATCCATTTTTTCTCTTTCACCTTCGTGATCTCCTGCGAAACAAACATCAACCTTTGTGGCTAGACCAATAAGCAAATTTTGATCCATTATTGGGATAAACCAAATTTGGTAAAATAGTGCATTTGGGGACCCAAACTTGCATTATCCGTTCTTTTCTCAAATGAACAGGAAATGTATTGCGAATGATATGTGGATCGTTTCTTCTATAGGGGCAGATCTCTTTTACATGTCCCTTTCTCGCACAGTGGTGACATATAGGAGAGGTTCTGCTTTCTTTTGCCTTT
This sequence comes from Persicaria tinctoria, assembly GCA_037127255.1. NCBI lineage: Eukaryota > Viridiplantae > Streptophyta > Magnoliopsida > Caryophyllales > Polygonaceae > Persicaria > Persicaria tinctoria. The sequence continues at coordinate 20,900,675 of JBANSL010000017.1, forward strand.
ACAAAAGTGGTAATGTGCTGCTTCTTTAAAAACCTTGGATTGTACCCAATACCTTTTTTTTTTAGAGAATTTTGTTGCTCACCCAACATCCTATCAAGAGTGCCTTTGGATTTGGTAAAACTTATGAGGGTTGTCTGTTGGTCTTGAATCTTATTATTCAGGGAGATCTTCTCGTTCTCTAAGTCATGATGTTCACTTCTTAGAGAGGAGAGATCTTGCTTGCGTTCAGATTTCTCTGAGTCAAGAGTCTTGACTTTAATGTCAAGACCTGAATAAGAAGTTTCAAGACTTTTGATCCTCATAGACAGATCCTCAATAGTTCTTTCCTGGTCCAAAGTTTTCCTAATAAGAATGTTAGTTTGGGCAATAAGTTTCTGATAATACCTCTTTTGTACTTGCCATAAGTTCTCTTACTTTTACCTCAAGCTTCTCATCGTGGGATTCATCTCCTGAGGACATAAGACAGACAATGGCCTTCTCATCATCGGAGTCTGAGTCAGAATCGCTCCAAGTTGCCACCATGGCTTTCTTTTTCCATCTATCACCTTTCTTGGACTGGCTCTTCGTCTTTTGAGAGCAGTCTTTCACAAGAGGGTCTGTTTCACCACATTCAAAACAAGACAAAGGTTTAGTCTTCTTGTCATATTTGTTGTATTAAGACTTACCTCGAAATTTAGAAGACTCTGATCCATCCTTGTGGTTGAATTGTTTCTTCATTTTGAGGATTCGAGAAAGGCTTCTTGTGATAAGAGAAAAAGGATCATCCTCATCGTCATCCTCGTCTTCAGAATCAGACACATCTTTGGGCTCATCCTTCTTAGACTTGAGCGCCAAGTTTTTAGTGCTTGCTGAGAGTTCTCCATCGTCTTCATTGAGAATCATCTCATGTGTGATCAGCTTCCCAAGCAAGTCATCAAGGGGCAAAGTGGTGAGATCTTGGGCTTCCTCTACGGCTGTCACTTTAGGGCCCCATTTGTCTTTTGGGAGACACCTCAATATCTTCCTCACCTTCTCAACATTCTTAAAGCTCTTGCCGAGAGAGTCAAGGTTGTTGGTGATCTCTGTGAACCGTGTGAACATAGCCTTAATAGACTCATCAGGCTTCATTTTGAAAAGTTCATACTTTCGAAAGAAGATACCGATCATGGTGTCCTTCACTTGGCTAGTTCCTTCGTGGTGACAACCAGCTTGTCCCAATCTCTTTAGTTGACCTACAAGATGAAATACGGTTAAACTCATCAGTTCTAAGACCAAAATATAGTAAGTTAATAACCCTGTAGTTTTTGGAGACGAGTTCAAGATCCGCTTGGATGTATTCAGCCTCAGTCTTTGCAACTTTGGTTCCATTTGGACCATCTTTCTCTGGAACCTTCGGATCATTCTCTATAATGTTCCAAAGTTCCAGATCTTGATCTATAATGAACATTTTCATCAAGGATCTCCAGTGGACGAAGTCGTTTCCTAGAAAGAGTGGTGGTCTACTAGTGGACCTTCCTTGTGCAAATCCTCCGCTTGCTTCACCAGACATGATCAAAACTCACAAGATTGTTAGATCAAAAAGCAGTGAGTAAAGCTCTGATACCAATTAAAGGTTTGATAATGTATAACCAAGTAATATAAAGATACTCTAGAATGGAGGTTGAATAGAGTATGCCGGATTTTCGCAGATAATCTCAAGACTTTTGAAGCACTTGCAAAACCCTTTGAGATTAGACGTAATTCTTTCTTCTGGAAAACCTGAATCACAACAAAGTTATACAATTCGAAACAAGTGCAGAAATATGGTAAAGCAGTAAGTAAAGGATGCAATGAATTGTTTACGAGGTTCGGCACGCACTTGGCTTACGTCCCCGCCTAGGGTTCTTCCACAACCCTAGGATTCAACCGGCTTTTATTGATTCACAAGACTTAGGATCCTAATAGCTCATCGAGAAGCCTCTCTCCTATACAATTGCAATCTAGTCAACTCATGTTCTCTTGGAGTCCAAGACCAATCTAGAAGAGCCCTACCTCTCTCAGCTATCTAGTACAATCCTCTTATACTTAGTGAATCAATCGCCTAGTGTCCACTTCCTGAGTTACAAACTCTCGAGTATAATACTCACTCGAAATATATCATATAAGCTCACTGTGTAACTCTCAAATGCTTTGAAACAAAAGAAATGACTCCTAACAACTAGGAGAGAGCACACAAAGAAGACAGATTGACTTGAAGGCTTGAGTGTATGAATGCTTGTGTTCAATGAATATGTGTATGTCTTCCCTTCTTGTTTTTCTTTATATTGAACAAATCGGTGCCTCTTTCAAAGAAGGATCTTCACCAACGGCTAGAGCAGATCATGGCTTGAGAGGGAATATTCACGATCTTCTATTTGGGGAAACTCGGAAGCCATGATTTCCGATTTGATTCTTCTCAACTTCAAGCCTTAAGGAAGGAGATATTTATTCGAAAAACTTGCTGAAATGTTAGTGCATAATATCTGGTAATATATTAATAATAATAGCATATAATAATATCCGTAAATAATAAACATAAAGTACAGGTTTTGTGTTTCACCAACTTCAAAAATTACCAAGGATTTGACCAAAGGTTCTAGCAAAATCAAGCTCCTTACTAACAAAGTGGGCTTCTACTCCAACAAAGGCCTCTTCCTCAAGCTAATCTAGACCAAGGTGAGACTCTAAGGATGATCATGGACAAGTTGAATGCTTATAAGAAGACCGTGGGGCAATTGGCTCTTGAAGTGGGTGAATTGAAAGCTAAGACATCAAACTCACTACGGTCGCAATCGATCCCTCCTCCGCCACGTGAGAATGTCAATGCCATATATCTAAGAAATGGTAAGATCCTACCTTTCAACTATCAATAAGAAGGAGTTATGGAGGATTGGATAGAGAGTAATGAGGAAATCGGACAAGGTAGTCCGAAATCACCGTACTCGCGATCGTGAGACTCTACTGTCGTTGCCGCGAAAGAGCCTGTCTGGACAGACCTTGAACCACTGGAGTCGCCACCGTAAGAGAGCCTGGCCTGACCACCCCTGAGTCCCTAACTGATGCGAGTCGCGGCCACGAGAGACTAATGTCGCGGCCACGACAGAACCCCTGCCATAACCCATGTTGAACGCTGACTTGCTGCCGCGAGAGACTCCGCTCGCCACCCGACATCGTCACTGGAAGACGAGATTGTTGTGTATGTGGATGCTGATATTCCGAAGCTGATTCTGCAGCTTGAACTTGATCCGTACAAACCCATAGCACCATTCCCCGAAGCTTTGAAGGACACAAGGAAGTCAGAGAATGATAAGGAGTTGTATGAGACATTTGCTAAGTGTGAATTCAATATTCCGCTTCTCAGCCTCATGAAAACGGTTCCTTGATATGCTAAGTTCTTGAAGGAGCTTTGCACCATCAAAAGGAAGCAGAAGTTAAAAGGGAAGCAGTAGGTTCGTGTGAGGGAGCACGTCTCCGCCATGATTGAAAGGTGTATGCCCGAAATGTGTGGCGATCCAGGTTTTAGTTGCCCATTTTCTCCTCCGTGTTTTTCTAAGAGGATCCAGGGAGTGTACCTGATTGCTTGGGGATTGATTGAGCCAATTGACCCATTTGGGTCTCCAAGTCTTCCGCCAGATGTTAATCTCCCCAAGTCTAGAATTGATACCATACAGTTGAGTGTGGATGGAATTGATTGATTGCTTACTATCTGTATGATTCCTCCGCACCTCCTTAACAATAGTCTTCATGTCATCTTTCTTACCTTCCTTGTGAGGGTGACCAGGAGCTTTGTAGGGCGGGGGTCTCTTTGATACTGGGGCTGGTGATAGTGGCTCCAGTTCGATTGCTGATGATGTCTTGAGTAGTTTCCCCACGCATAACGTGTTTCTTAGTGGGTTTCAGCTTGAAGTATTTGGTCGGTACATATGAGGGAACGCAGTAGTGTTGTGCATCACAGACCCACATTCTAAACAAGGTTTATCTTTAGAAAGGAATTTAACTTGTTTGGTGAGATGACATACCTTATCATTATGGAATTATTCCCTGACGTCCGGATCAATCTCTTTTGGTGGCTCATATAAGAGCATCGATGGGGCAAGCCTTTCATACCTTTCAACTGAGGCTGTAGAAGTCCCATATGTGTTGTCGTAATTAGCCAGCGTCTCAAAGGTTTCCCAAGCACGTCGTGGGATGTACTCGAGATACCTATAAGCAGTGTAATTGTTGATCTGATCTTTAGTTGGTGCATCCGACCAATTGAAGATGATCTCTTGGATGACATAGGGTGGCTGCCCATGCGTAAGACAAGATTTCAGAAGTCTTTGTAGCTGTTGTGAGCCTAATTTTCCATGTTTTACACTTACTTTTCTATCGGTTTTTGCATGCATTTCATACATTTGGGCTAGAATAGTAAAGATTCTATGTAATTTATGCTTATTTGCCAAATTATGGAATCTACACTAGTTTATATTTAATTTTGCAGAAATCGAGGTGTTTTACAGCAATTCGGAGAAAGGAACGAAAACCACAAAGAGGTCGATATCGACTGAACTAGGTCGATATCGAGTGGATCACAATGAACCGAAATGCCAGGAATCGACCAGGAAGATGGAGCAGAAAATGACAGGTCGATATCGACCACAACCGGTCGATATCGAGTCAAAGCTGGTAGACATGCCTCCTGGGAGCCAAGATCGAGTGAAGAAACACATAAGAAGTCGATTTCGACCATACTGGTCGATATCGACCAAAACCAAGTCGAAAATCCATGTTAGAGCCGAAAATCGAGTGTCAGAAGCCGAATCCGAGAAGATAGCTCGATATCGACCATTCTTGGTCGATATTGACCAACCTACAGAGTTCGAGTGTTGAGCTGGCTTTTTTCCGCATGAAGCAGGAGATATTCTATCAACTCAAGAGGAGATTTATCAAGTTCTATCAAGAGAAGAAGGATCTATCCACACTAATCCTAGTTTCCTTTTAGATATATTTGTTTTATTTCCAAATTTAATCTTTAAGTCTTTAGATAGATAAATTTTGATATAGATATATATTTCTTTCCTAGATTAGCTAGGGAATGAAGCCTATAAATAAAGCCTTAGGGGCTGAGTATTTTGGATATTATTCAAATTCAATTTTAGTTACAATTATACATATATATATATATATATATATATATATATATATATATATATATATATATATAGAGAGAGAGAGAGAGAGAGAGAGAGAGAGAGAGGTTGGAGAAGTTGAGAGAGAGAGAGAGAGGTTGGAGAAGTTGAGAGACGTTGAGAGATGTTTTGGCTTTGATCGGTTGTAAGCTTTCTTTGATTTTATTTAATGCAATGTAGTTCCTTTTTGTTATTGATGTCTTTCTTAATGATGAAGAGCGAGTAGTGTTGTAAGAGGAAATCGAGAATGCAAAACAGTAAGCAGATAAAGTAAAGCAAACCGATCGAATCCCAGCAAATAATGTTCAAGACTCCCTCCAATGTAGTAAGAGAAAGTCAGGTTCGAATCCTCGAGGAAGCTGGTCAGCGGATCCTAGGCAACGGTGGAATCTCACGGACAGAGGTCGACAACAGGTGCTAGATCTCGACTAGGGTTAGTCGACAGGAGATCAGGCTAGTCGAACAGTGCAACAGCTCTCGGCAAAGGCTACTCGATCTCGACAAAGGGGCTACTCGATATCGAGTACCGTCCTCGTCGACTTCGGCTTGTCTTGGTCGAGTTCCTGCACAAGTAAGCTACGATGATTTGGGATCGGGAATCAGTAGTCGAGATCGACCAGGCTTGGTCGAGATCGACGAGGGCAGAAAGTAAAAAAAATGCAAATTCGGTTTTGTAACTTATGAATTAAAAGAACTTCCAAGATTAGGGTTTGCGACAACGATCACCATGCAAGCGGAAGATAAATCACAAAAGGCGGTAACTTCATCGATAAAGGAAAAGACTTTCACCCAATCCGTCAAGTAGGAATATAAATCTCGCGACTAATAATCCTAATTGCATCTATTCCTTTTCATAATTAGTATTTATAATCTTTCGAATAAAAATCCTAATTACTACCCAAGTTTCACAACATGAGTTCTTTAATTTCTCAATCAAAGATGAAGCACAAAGGGAATAGACTAAGATAACGACAAAATACCTCCTTTTGTAATCACTAATCCACCGACATGGCTCTCGTTGGGCTCACCCCAACCCCAGAAGTAGGTGGACTACTCGCGCCTCATCGCAATCGCAGACATTGAATTAAAAGAAATAACATGCATTAACTAAATTCAAAGCCTTTACAATCCCGGCAATCAACTTTCGTAAACTGCCAAAACCTTAAAACCTTCGAACTCCTAAATCTCTATGTATAACTGTATCTCTGAAATTGAATGAATCTAAAATCAGCCCCATGTGCTTTATTTATAGCCTTCTAAACCTTGCTACTCAAGGATAAAATATCTATATCTATATCTAAAACTATATCTAAGACTTTAAAGATAAATAAAAGCAACAAAGAAATTAAATCTAAAATCGGGAAATAATATCTAAAGTGTCTTAAGTGGATAGAACTCTCTTCTTCATGATAGATGTTGATAATTCGGATAGACTAGGCTTATCCTCGGCTCCAAGGACTCCAACTCCGAGTAGGACTGCATCAATGCGTCACGCGGCTTCGGGAATCTTCGTCGATCTCGAGTACGACGTACTCGATCTCGAGTGTTGTGTTATCGACTTGGTCTTCCGAGGTTGTCGAGCAACCCTCCTCGACATGGTCGGATGTGGGCCTGTCGACATCGATGACGCTCCTCGATCTCGACGACAACGGATCATCGACTTGGCCAGCTGGGTGTTGTCAAGTGGCCTCTTTTCGACATGCTCGGACACAAGCTTCTGGGCTTCCTCGATCTCGACAAGGGTCTTGTCGATCTCGAGTAGATCATGGCTTGGCCTGGTGTTGTCGAGCAGCATCTCTTCGACATGGCTCGGGGAATGTGGTCTGGAACTTGTCGACATCGATGAGATCTTAGTCGAGATCGAGTAAACTTGCTGCTTCCGTCTTTGCTTCTTGGTTTTCTCCCGAAATGTTTCCATATTCTGCAATATTAAACATAAACTTATGTAGATCTCCATTTCTAACAAATAAGCATATACTACATAAATTCGACATATTCCTAACCCGAAATATGCAAAATGTAAAGAATATGGAACTAAAATATGCATAAAAATATGGCTACTTTGGAGACATCAAGTAGTCATCGAACTTCTAGGGTCGGGGTGAGCCCGACGGTAGCCATGTGACGTGATGCGAAGAGGCACAATCTTTTGGTGCAAATTCCTCTTCTATCCCTACGAGCATGATTCTTTTGCGAAAGTTGAAGGTGAGCCTTGTTTGTGTTCTTGAAGCGAAAGTGATCTTAATGCAACTTGGATTAATTATGTAAAAAAGGGTTAGTAACAATTAGGGTTTATGCAAAAGCCTCTATCTTCCTATTTGTTAATAACAAAAGTTATTTGATGAAAAGCATGATCTTTTATGCCTTTATGTGTTATTTTACATGGTTATCGTTGTGGTGTTGAAACCCTGATCTTGAAAGTCGTTACTTTATTTGATTTTATTTCATCAGTTTTAATTTCTGTCTTGCAAAAAGTTGCGATTTTAAGTTTCTGTGATAAGCCGAATTCGAGCACTGTTGGTCTAGATTTTTGGTCGAGATTTTTGGTTGATATCGAGCAGGTAGGTTGATATCGACCGGTTTTAGTTTTCTTTTTGTTTCTGCTCGTTTCTCTGTTTTACAATTTTTGTCGACGTAGTGGTCGATATCGAGTGGTAAGGTCGATATCGAGTACTCTTCTGGTCGAAATCAGGCTGAGATCTGGGACTGAAAAGGCGAGCGCTGACACGCTTCCTCGTGGATCGATCCTGACTACCTTCTACTACAGCGGGAGGAAGTCTTGTAATTAATTTGCGGAGAACAGGGAGTCAAATTTGGAATTTATATTTCATACTTGATCTTTCCTCCTAACCGTAACGCTCCCAGACTTGTGCTAATGTCTCCCCTAGCTTTTGTCTGAAAGTCGTGATTTGTTGTTTGAGCGCAACCGTTTTGGCAGGAGGAAAGAACTTATTAAGAAACAAGTTTTGTAGTTTGTTCCACGTGCGAATTGATTGTGAAGGCAAACCCTCGAGCCATTGTGAAGCTATCCCTACAAGAGACCAACGAAATGCATTTAGTTTCAGATCTAGATTAGCACCATCTGCAATAGCTTCACATAAATATAGAAAAGTAGTAACATGCTCTAAAGGACACTCATTGGGTTTCCCTCTAAATTAATTCCTCCTAATTTCAGTAATAAAAGAAGGACGAATTTCAATTTTTTTTTATTTTAAGGGTAAATTGTATTAATATTATATAATTTTTACAAATAAAGTGCGGAAAATAAAAGACAAATGATCACCCCTAGCTAGGTCCAAGGACCTTGCTAGGGGAGAACCATACCATGGGTCCAAACTCTTAGGGGTAAAACCCCAAAGAGCAGGATAGAGCCATAAACAGGGTCATAAAAGTCACCCTAATAAGAGCCTCAACGACCAATCCTAAGGTGCATACAAGCACCGGAAGGGCCAACCTACAACTACCAAATTAAGGGTACCAAACAATGGGTCCTTGATATCACAAACCAAAAGTATTGTCTACCTATGGGGATCAAGACACAAGGTGGCCAAGGATGAGGCAGAACTGTGGCTAGGAGTCAACCAAAATCCTCCATATGGAAGGAAGAAAACTCAAACAAATTCCTAATTAAGTGTCTAGAAACAAATAGGGACCCAAATAAGTCAAAGGCTGACTCACAATTCAACATCATTGACCAACACGAAAAGAGCCCGACGGGGAGCCCAAGCCCGAGCCCATTGAAGAGCTCCCCATCAGGATGGGGGAAACAAGATACGACCAGTACAGGCCGCAGGTCGGGGAGGGAGAGGCGGTTCCGAGGGGAGGTGGAACCATGGGTGGAGGACGAAACTGGAAGAACGGGGAGGAACTAGAGCAACAAGTGTCGGGAAAGGAGGTAGAGGAGCAAGGGAGGGGGGTTAAGTTAGGAACTCCGGCAAACTTAAAAAGAGGGAGAGACCGGCAGAAAGCAAAAAGAGGAGGGGGAAAGCAGAAAAATATGGAAAAGGGACAACCAAGACGAACTCATCATGAAACCACCATAGGAGCGTAAGGGAAGAACAAATCCGGGCAGAAAACGACGACGAACAGAGTGTACGGCATCAAGAGGAAACCCAGATCTGAGCAGTGAGGGGCCGGATCTAGAGCAATAGCGACTGGATCTGATGCCATGGGGAGAGGGAAGGTCGAAAGTGGAGGAGGAATCTCCAACCACCGCCGGAGGCGGACGGGATCTCAACAAATCCAAAACGCAGTCAAGGGCCAATGACGGACAGGGAGAACGATTTTGTGGACATGTGGCTGGATCAGTTAAAGTGGGGATTTTTTTAGAGAGGGTGCGAGCAAGAAGTCTCATGGGCGGCCCTTGGTCTCACCGGAAAACGTTGAACCTGAAGGGCGGTAAAGCAGAAGAGCAACAACGAGCGGATCCAAATCAGATCTGGGCAACGTGGGTGTCAGATCTGAGACGAAACCACTTGGATCTGAGATAACCAGTGTAGGGGAGGTCAAAGCGGTTCCGTCGCCACCGGTGGAGCTCCGACGGCCCTCAGGTCTGAACTATATCCAAACGCAGTCTTTTGAAGATTGTGTTTAAGGCTCGATTTTGTGGGTCAATGAGGACAGATCCGGGCAAGTAATCTTCTAACTTTGAAGGGAAGCGCAAGGAGGGAGGTCGGTGGCGCTTGGCCACACCAGAAAGGGTGGGGAGCGGGTAGAAACGCTATCAAGCGATGACTAATCGTTAGAACGAAAAGCACAGAGTTGGGTGATTCAAAGAAAAGAGACGAAGCAATAAGAAATCAGAGAGGGGGGAGCGATATGGTGACCGGAGAGACTGAATGCTCAACAACGACCGGAATCCATGCCGGATCTATGAGGAAAGAGCCATAGGTCAAGGGGAGAAGCAAAGGAGCGGGTGGCTCCTTGGAGAGTTTCTCTCTCCTGACTTTCCGCTTGACCTTGAAAAGTCTTCTACTAAAAAGGACGAATTTTAAAGTTAACGCGCAGGAGGACGATTAACGATTCTGGAACTTCCAGAGTAGGGTGTAGGTACTCTTTTGCGTTTGCAGGGACATGCTGATATTGTTCCTCAAGCTCTCATCGGGCATTGATTTCGAGATCCACCCTGTGTTCCCACCTTTGCTGATTTTGTTGATATTCCGTCTCTCGTCGGGCGTACTCTGCTTCCCTGGTGGTGAATTCCTCCATCCGTATGCGGAGTTGCTCAAGCTCCTGTGCTGGTGTGGGCTGGACCTCGTTCTCGTTGTAGGGTGTTGATATCCTTCAAAGCCTTTGTCGAAGGTGGAAGAAGCGTTCAGGTTCGAGAATAGGGTCGACAAGTGTGCGATCAGTTCTTCGCATGCAACTGAAAAACAAAAACAAAAAGAAATAGAGAGTAAAAAGGAACTAAAAAGAGCGTGATTGATTGCTTCCCCGGTCACGGCGCCAAAATTCCAAATTGACTTCCTGAACCACGCAAATAAAAATTTCAAGACTTCCAACTGTTGTAGTGGAAGGGAATAAGAATCGTATCCATGAGGAAGCGTGTCAGCATTCGCCTTTTAAGTCCCAAACTGCTTTCAAAATCGACCAGCAGAGTCCTCGACGTCGAGTAAGGTACTCGATATGGAATACTTAGTCGACTAAACCTGCAAAACCGCACATAGAAAACAGAAAACAGAGCCTACGTCGAGTAAAAGGTACTCGACGTCGACTATAGTGCTCGAGATCGACTAGTCAGTAGTCGAGATCGAGTGCGCTGTGAAGTGGAATAACGTAAAGAAATAACGCAGAAAAGAAAATAAACACATAATTGGGTGGGATGTAATTCAATAAGATAAAAGCTCCTAGAATCGGGGTTTCAACGCCACGACGATAACCATATAAGAATCATGCTAAAGGTATAAAAGATCATGCCTTTTCATTAAATAACTTTCGTTATTAACAAATATGAATATATAGGCTTTCGCATAAACCCTAATTGTTACTAACCCTTTTCACATAATTAATCCAAGTTTGCATTAAGATTACTTTCGCTTCAATAACACAAATAAGGATCGCCTTCGGCTGTTGCAAAAGAATCATGCTCAAAGGGATAGAAGATGAACTCGCATTAAAGATTGTACCTTTTTTGCATTACCTTACATGGCTACCGTCGGGCTCACCCCGACCCCAGAAGTTGGGTGAATACTCGCTCTTCATCATCAAAACACATATCAATAATAAAAGGGAACTAAATTGCATTAAATCAAACAGAAACTTACAATCGAATAACGCCAAAACGTCTCTCTACAATCTCCATCTCACTCGGCCACAAGCTCTCTAAACTCATATCTCGTTGTCTATTGTATTGTGTGTAAATTGGAATGTCTAAGAACCAGCGCCTAGGGCTTTATTTATAGTATTAAATCCTCACTATACAGGGAAATAATAATCTATCTATAACTAAAACTATCTATCTAAAGCTTTATGAGATAACATGGAAATAAAACAAATAAATCCTTAAGGGAAAATATCTACAGTGGACAAATCTCTTCAACTCTTGATCTATCTTCACATGTCTTGGTAGAATACCACGTGACTTCACTTGCAAGTAATCATATCTATTTGGATTCCACTCGATCTCGACTCGGAATGACGCTAGGAAGTGCTCGACATCGACTAAAGTGGTCGACGTCGAGTAGAACTCTTCTCCTCGTGATGTGCTCGAGCTCGGGTAGAATTCGGACCGTCGCGCGATGGGTACTCAACATCGAGTAAAGTACTCGACGTCGAGGACTTTTATGCTTCTCGAGTGCTTTGCTGCTCAGCTCGTGCTCGACTGGGTGATTTCGACCAAAGTTACTCGATATCGACCAGAGTGGTCGATATCGAGTAACTTTGGCGAGTGCTTCCTATCTTGTTTTTTGATTGACGTGCACTGGTTCAGCTGCTACTCGACCTTGGACTTTCTGTATTCGACCTCAAGCTCTCCCATGGTTTTCTTCTTTCTCCGAATTGCTGTAAAATGCCTCGATTTCTGCGAAATTAAACAGAAACTAGTGTAGACTCCATAATTTGGCAAATAAGCATAAACTACATAGATTTTGTATAATTCTAACCCAATGATATGAAATGCATGCAGAAATCAATATAAAAGTTAATAAAAAACATGGCAAAATAGGTTCACAACATGTGTTCATTTATATAAAGGAGGCCAAAGGCTCCTTAGGGTTTCATTTGAGAGACACGTGTGTAAGGGTGAGAGAGAGAGAGAGAGAGACGTGTGTGAGGGTGAGAGAGAGGAGTATTATGCTCTTCCAACCTTAATCCCGACATCCTATCCCTATCCCGACGTCTCGAAATCCAACAAATCTGAAAATCCGCTTTGCATTTCAAATTCGTTTTAAACGACTGTCGAAATCCTCGAAATCGAGATAAATAAGGTTTGAAATTCCGCCAATTTAAAATTCAAACACGTGCCGTGAAGTTTTCCCAGGGCTTTTTGAAATTAGAACTTGCTCGAGGACGAGTTTTTTCCGAAAGTTTTCCCTTTTTAGAAACTCCAAAATCTAGTCTTTACAGATCACCTCTTCTCAATGTCATACTTGTAGAAATTAGTTGTCAAAATATTCAACTCCATCTCCCTCATCTATGCAAAATAAATAATGCATTTGTTGAATTTGGTCAAGCAAATGATGGGCCATAAAACAAATTTTGCAATATAGGAGGGGATCATGGTGTTGTTTGGCATTTTTCCCAAATTGGTGAAGTGAGGATGGAGAGGGAAAAGCAAAATTGTGGGTGTTTTTCTTGAAGCGGAAAATGAGGAACGAGCTAGGAAGATTCATAGCTCCAAAAATTGTGGGCTGATGCTTTTCGATTGGACAAAGGTAGAAGAAGACAAAATTGTGGTCCCGAAAGCACAACTTTGAATTCCCGAATCGCGCTCTCTCGATCTTATCTCGACTCGTTTAAACTAAATTTTAAATTTTCCAATCCGAAATTATTAATGAAATCCGAACATCATTTTTCAATTCTCGGCATATATGAAAGCAGAATATAATCTATTTTGCATAATTTTCAAATTTTGGTCGGAATCCGCTTTTAGAGTTTCGAGGTCGATTTATTAAATTGAGGAAGAGTTTCTTTGAAACATCCGATTTAAATTCATTTTTCCAAAAATTAAGATTTGAAAATCCGAGCTTTTACATATATGCACAATAACAAAAATGTAATATACAATTATTTAAGCTAATTAATTAGAATCTCCTGGTTACCGTAAGAATTTTTACCAAACCTTATGGTTACCACAAGGAATTTGTGAAAACTTTGTGTATCGCATCAACTTTTTCAAAGTCTTTTAGTCACCACACCCCTCTCCCTCGCAAAAACAAAAGACATTAGGGAAGTGTTTTTCACGGTGAATTTTTTTTAGATTGAGATGTTGATATTCAAAACCCTTCTTCTTTAGCAGGTCGAGATGGTGCCATCCATCCATGGTTTTTATGATATCAACAAGGTTGCGGATAAAATCGTTGGGCTTCTTCATTCAGTACCCCACCCCTCCCCAAGTTTATTTCTCTGACCTTGAACTTTGTCTTTAATTCCTTTTTAATTCTTTAGTTTTCCTCCCCCTGATTTACTATTCTATGTTTTGACTTTGATTGGTTAACAATTGTTATTTTTAATAGTTTTTTATGAAATACTTTGGATGACTACATATTTTGTTAACCATTGAAATATCTACTTTGATGACTAAGTTCCTATGATTTGACCTTAACCGAACAATATCTACTTTGGTGAAAATTGTACAATATTATGGTGTCAACATTCATCAATCAATGTTTACTTTTAATGACAATAGTTGATGGAAATTGTTTTCCATAATCATTTATCGATGAAACTTTATTGTTAGAATTAAGATAATATCTGGATATTATCACAGACCCCTGACATTTCAATAGGGATTGATCCTTTTTCATTAAGTAAACAATTGAAATACTCGATAATATCTCTATCTTGTAAATTGAGACACCAATACATTGGGTGATGGACAAACTGTCATAATAAAAGAACAAACACACTCACAAGCAACATAAATAAATATACAAACAACACAAACATGCATGACTCCAAGTACGCAACACAATCCAATATCCACATAGAAGTTGGAGACGATGTAGCATGAAAGGTGAATGCCGAAAATACTGAGGAAATGATCCTTCCTAATAATCAATTGAGCCAAAAAATATTATCAATACCCAATTTATTTTAAATAGATGTAAACAAAAAAAAAACTCCATATATATATATAGGGGAGATATCTAATGAGAAGTAACATTTAAATGAGAAGATGAGAAGTAAGCCTTATACCGCTTAGATTAAAATGATATTTTTTTTATATGGATATATGGGACATATCTAATTAGAAATATATTAATGTTTTTTTAAAAAAATTATTTTTTACGCTATTTATCTAGAGGGTGATTTAAGGTTCATTTTAGGGTTTTTATGCTAATTTAAATTAGCTTTTTCATTCATCATCTAAAAAATAGCATAAAAAATAATTTTAAAAAAAAAACATTGATATATTTATCATTAGATATGTCCCCTATATCAATATAAAAAAAATTATTTTAATCTAAAGGGTATAAAGCTTCTCATTAGATATCTCCTATATATATATATATATATATATATATATATATATATATATATATATATATATATATATATATATATATATATATATATATATATATATATATATATATATATATATATATATATATATATATATATATATATATATATATATATATATATATATATATCACCCCCGTTGATCAATTGTTGGAAACCAAAATGAAAAATTGACATTTACTACATGTCTTCTAGCTCACTCAGTAAATTAGCAATGGTTTACCTTCACTTTTATTGTCCATCTCCACTAGGTATCTTCTCCAAAGATGTGCTTGGGTGGTCTGAAATACTACGTTGAATCACATTCATGACCTACATAATTAAATAGTATATAATTATCACTATTATATATAGTGTTGGATTCAAGATCCTAAAATGTAAACTTTATCATGAAATATTTATTTTAAGAAAAATATTGACTATAACATATGTAAGTACCTTACAACTTCCCCATTTTTTACCCCCTTCAGCAATCACTGTATAATCACCCTTGTTGACATTGGCTTTGGCTTGGAAAATCTTCACGTAATTAACGACTTCTTTACATTTGAGTCGTTTAGAAAGGTCTTTCTCATCCGGAATCTCCATAGTCATCATTTTGAGAGGAGTTTTAGGTTTATCTTCTTCATTTTTCTGCTCAACCTTGCCAATGTATAGACCCATCTTGATTCTTGATTTTGTAAGCTTCATAATCACAACTTTGGAATCACTCTCTTCTAGACCTCTACATCATCCAATGTATATATAAAAGCAATTGTCAGCCTTATATCTTAGTTTCTTTTGTTTATTTTTTATATATGATAAAAGATTTTCAACAAGTATGGTTGGCTAAGATAAAAATATATGATAAAAATTTCATATATAAACATGGTTTAATATTTACCTTAACATCTCGGATCGAAGGTCTTCAAGATCCTCCATCTTGAGGTTACAAGCGAGAATGATTTCCACAATATAAGGTTTATAAGATGGTGGATATTCTTTGTTGTTAATTTTCATATCTTTTTGAATCTTCATTATCATGCTTAAGATCTCTGACTTATGCATCGCTTTTACCTCAGCATTAAGATAGGACACCAAGTATTTGAAATACACTGTCATCTTTATTTCTTCCTTCAATATCTCTGACTTCACCACCTTGGTGTTAGACGAGTACTGAAGATCGTCGTCTAATAGTCTTGTTGAGCATTTAACATACAATAAGTTGAATATGAAAAAATAAGAAATAATGTAATTGTAACGATGGGCATACTTAGCAGAAGTACCAGTGTAAGTGCTTACTTCTTAATTTTAATCTCGAGATCCTGGATGTCCTCTAGAGGAGTTAGAGGACAAAGCACAAATTCAACTTTATCGCTTTGATCTGGAGCGATATCAAGGTTAATAATGCTCATTGTTGTTAGTGTTGAGTTGGGAGTGATCACCTCTTCTCCAGTGTCATACTTGTAAAAAATGGTTGTTAAAATGTTCATCTTCTTCACCCTCATCTATGCAAAAAAAAATACATTTTTAGAATTAAGTGCTAATTCTAGATCTTCTAGCTAGACATGATTATAACGTTACATAACATGCATGTATATATTAAATTAGGTAATGAAATATGTTGAATAGAATTACTAACTTGTTCAGTATTGATGATAACACGATCCCCAACATCAAATGGGTGCATTGCAAAAGCAAAGACGAGACCTTCAAACATCCTTTTGCAACTATCTCCAAACATAAAGGTAGCTGCTAGAAAAGGAGCAAACAAGAGAGCTATTTGGCCGGTATTGACGATTTTAGAGAGAAGAAGCCATATGATAAGCATGACAGTGAGCAAAAATATATTCAGTAGCCTGTTCAATTTGATGAATGCTCTCTTAGAACTAAGCAATGTTTGTTCCAAACCCCAACAGTTTTTGTAGGCTCGAACCTGTAAAAATGACATCAATTCAATGTTAAAATAAGTTATATTATTAATCAAAGATCAAAGAAAAGCTAGATGCGTCAATAGAGCTTTTGTATGATTAAAACAATAATTGCATAGGAATGTCATAATCACATTAAAAGATTAACTTTATTATTTAGTATAATTTAAAAAAAAAACTAATTATATTCAAGCTAGTAAATTAAATAGAAAGCATACTGCCAAGTTGAGGAACTCGTCATGTCTTATAGTTCGATCTTTATGGGATGTGTTTTTGTTTGATGCCCATCGTTGTCTGATATCACCATCTTCGCCATCATCTTCATCTTGCTCCTCCTCTTCTTTTTTATTTCTTGGCTTGAATATGAAATCCAGCTCCTTTTCTTCTAGTTCATACTCTTTTAGGTCTTCTCTCCTTACTTCTTGATCACTGCTTTTTGGTCATATTTATAACATTACTGGTTAGAAGTACTTTAATTTATCCTATTGTGGTTAGTTTATTTGTTTACTTCAACTTACGCAAATTATACTAAATAAAATAGTAAATCACAAAACTAATTGTACAAAACTGCACCTTTTGTAGCCGATAAAAATGTAGTTATTGATAAATTTAAACTTTTTTTGTACCTATTAGTTTATTACTCCCTCCGTCTCGAAATTCATGTCGTTTTAGCATTATGCACATATTTTAATAAAAACACCCATCCATCAATCAACATTATCATTCCACTAACTTTTTCATTAATTTTATTACCCACCACATTTTTTAACCAATCAAAACCTTTAAAAAAGTCAAAAACACACAAATCAATACAAATCATTACTATCCACTACCTAGAAAACCTAAAACGACATGTATTTTGATACAAAACTAAAAAGCTAAAACGACATGAATTTCGAGACACACAAATCAATACAAATCATTACTATCCACTACCTAGTAAAAAAGGAATATTTTGTATGACTTTAATTATTCAAAGAAATATCTGTGAATAATAAATTACATGTTATAATGAACGATGAAAATTTTACGAAGAATTTTGTCTTTCCAACATTAATAATATATTTTCTTCAAAGATAATGCAATATTAAATAGTATTTCTCATATTCTTTCCACCACGCTTTACATCACCATATTTTTCATTTTCAACGTCGTTTACTAATGCCCGCATTTTTTACCATGTCATGTGCTTACTTTTACTCCAATTTATGTCTATTATTTATGTTTTGGGTTGGGAATGTTAAGAATTTGTGTAGATTGTTATGAATTGCAGGATATAGAGTTCTACACAAGTTTGGTTTGGTTTTGCATAATTTAGAGACGTTTTGAAGCAATTCCAAGAATGACTACGCAAGAGAGCACTCGATGCCAACAGGATCTACTCGACGTCGATGAAACACTTAGAAATTTGAGAAAGTCAAGCTGTTGGAATGAAGAGGAGAGTGGTAGAAATTTTAACCTTCTGTCGACCACTTCTCGAGATTGACCAAACCAGACTACTCGATCTCGACTGATGAAGATATTACACATAGAAGCTACAGAAGAGAGACTCTACATTGACCATATCACCCGAGGTCGACCAAAGCTGAGAAGTGCTCGATGCTGAACACGCTGGTCAACGTCGACCGAAGATCTGCTTGTCGCAGACGCGCTTGGATTGGACTGAATCTTGAGAGATCATTATGCCACATGATTTTATTCTATCTTTCCATGTTAGATAGACTCTTATAGTTAGATTTATTATTTTCCTTGGAGAGCAAGGATTAGTTTGATTATTACAAATAAAGCCCCTAGGGCAATGCTTTATTCATTTCTACACTACAACACACCATTCGACATTGATAGATATTTTTATGGTTCGAATATTTAGGGTTTTCGGCGTTCATACGAGAGTTTGAACACGAAGATTGTGGTGACTTCAAGGTTTTATTTTCAGTTTCAATGCAAGTTTATTATCTTAATTTGATCATGTTTTCTTCTACCATGAGCAAGTAGTCACTTTTTTCTAGGGACGGGGTGAGCCCGACAATAGCCATGTTTGTGTGATTGATGAATTGTTGAAGAAATTATTGTTTTATCTTATTATACATTGTGCTTAATCCTTGAATGCGAATTCGAGTAACTCCTGTTGTGAAAGGTTTGGTAGTAATCAGGGTTTCTATTCAAAAGTTTATAAACTCTATTCATGAGAAAGGTAGACGTCAATTATGTTAATTTATCATGAGATTGATTGATCTATTTGCTGGAATTGATGAAAGTCCTTTCCTTTATCCATAGAACATGCTTCTTTGATGATTTGTTGATTGTGCTTACATGGTTGTTGTCGTGGTAAACCCTGTCTTTGCAAGATCTTTTTTCCATATTATTTGAATCTGATATTTGAACCTTTCGTTGTGTTTCGTGAAACCCAACAAATCCTCTGAACCTTTCTAGACCATCGCACCTTTACGCATCCTTAATTTCTTTGGCCTCTCTTGTTGGTAAAGTTACTGTTTTATCTGTTTACATGCTCGATATTGACTGCTCAGGTCAACATTGAATGCCTTTATATTAGTCGATAGTCTTCTGAGCTGACTCCTAGCTGTGCTTACTCGACATCGACTACTCTTAGTCGACGTCGACCACTTGTTGTGTAGGTTGTTAATCGACATCGAGGACTTTTTTAACCTACTATTGTGTTGTTGATTGATAGCACACATTTAGATAGGCATAATAAGTTGCATTTCCCTTAGTTAAGATGCATATCATGGATGGTTTAAGTAGAATTTGCATATTTGCTCTCTACGTTGGTGGAGTCGAAATCTACACGTTTTAATTGATTATTTTTGTGGATCCGAGGATGAGACATGGGTTGATGATAAATTAGATGAAGAAGATAAGTTGATGGAAGAAGTTTAAATGAAGATCTAAAGAGGTCCTGAGAAGAAGAAGCAAGCCTAAACGAAGAACAAGTATGCAGAAGTTGTCGCCATACATGCTGAACTTGTTTTGCACTTTCTGGAGGCATCAGTTGTCTGATTGACAATTATGACCATGCGTTGGAAAGCTCTTTCAAAGACCTACAACTTTATTATTAACGTCGAAAGCTGATTCAAAGTGGATTTTCCGCAAAAGACCGATACAGAAGCCACCGCTTATTTAGCGACATAAACGCCAGGCAGCGACCGCCGCATGTTCCAGCAGCGACACGTTTAGGGCTTTGTGTGCAGCGATATTTTGTTCTATCCTAGACCTATTTATCTGTCTTTTGGAAGGCTGACTCTTGGTGAGGAATTGGAGAGGGTTTAGCCCTTTGTTTTCATTCATTCATTAGATTAGGATTCAAGACAATTTAGTTTAGATTGAGAGCGATGTTTTCCATGGGCGACTAAATTCTCTTCGTTCTATCTACAATTTGTAGCTTTGTTTGGATTGAGTTGTGAGTTTCTGAATCTTGTTCCTGATTTCCTATATTGAATGTTTCCACTTGTTTGTGCTTGAATGTTTTATTGTTTTATTCTTTCTAACCCGCGCAACTAGTTAGAATCAATTCAATTGCTAGGGTTTTGTAAATTCCTGATTGCGAACCTTAACCCAAGTAGAAAACTTGTGCCTTTAGGGCTGATTGAATTAATTGGATAGGTAGGAAGTTGGATGTGTTGTTAAATCCCTTTCTAAGGGACTGTAAATACCTTGGTTAATCTCTGAACTTAAAGTTATCGATTGGGTTAAATCCTTTTCTAAGGGACTGCTCATGAGATAAGGGTTTCTAGGACTGATTAGTCTAGTAACTAAATTAGGTCGGGACAAGAATATTTATAGGAATCATAAAAGGACAAGAGGAAGTTAGAATTTGAATTCAACCAAATAAAGTGAATAGTTGTAGGTAGAGCGATCTTTTTTTTTTTTTTGCATCAACTTGTTTGTAGTGTATTTTGTTTTCGTTCTATTTCAATCAACAAAACCCCCCATTTTCACTAATTGGTAAATACACATTGCATATGAATACTTAATTCTCTGTGAGATCGACCTCTTACTTACTTGCTATACTAGTTTGTAGGTTTGAGTTTTACTTTTGATAGGAGACAAAATGATTTCCTCCTGTCATTGATCTATCAAGATCGACTGTCCCTGATCGACATCGACTACTTCTAGTCGATGTCGGGTACTTCAAGTCGACAATAGAGAATGTTTTGAGGCTACTTTGGAACCGCTCACACGCTTCCTCGTAGATCGAACCTGGTTCCTCTGTACTACTACAGGATAGTCTTGTATTTATTTGATGAATTGAGTTGACTTGTTTGTGTGACTTATTTCTATTTCTATATCTATTTGCATAGCAAAACTCCCTCGTCAAATTTTGGTGTCGTTGCCGAGGAGGCAATCAATCGCGCCCTTATTAGTTTATCTCACGTTCTTTTCTAGTGATGTGTTATAGATGTATGTGATCCACTGATCGCATACCAGAGTTTGAGACTTTAGATGAATAGAGCATTACAGAGAGCAATGGCCAATCAAGACACAATCCAGCAGGAGCTTGAGAGGCTTAAGAAGCAAGTTAAGGGTCATGCTGCAAGAGAAGCTGCAAACAATTATGCTCATGTAATGGCTGAAGCAACGACTGATCGAGAGGAACAAACTAGGAGACAAGTCCAAGCTCAGCTTAATCTTATTCCCCAGACTACGAAGGAATACCTGCACCCTATGTTGTTGGTGCCAGAATAGGCTATATTCATCCCCGAGTCTAGTTTTGAGATCAAGACAAGTGGGCTTAGATTTCAGGTGTGATTTCATATTGAAAACATGTGCTGTATGGTCTAGTTATTAGCTATTAATATATATTAAATTATATTAAGTTGAGTTGGAATATTAAGTTGAGTTGGAATTGAAGTTTCTTTCATTTTTTAGGTTTGGTTTTTGCTTTGTTCGAGTTTCAGTTCCTTTAGTTCGAGTTTCTATATCTACATATATAATATAGATAGATCAATAGGTAAAATATAGAGATGGAAAAAGAGAGAGAAAGAGATAATAGCCATAATAAATCATTCATCCTCGATAAAAGAAGTTGGGAGTGGATGTTCTTGTCTTCTTGTTTTTGTTCTTTCACGCCCTAAAAAGGAGATATCATCTCAAATCCTTCCCATGCCATTGTTGACTAATTTTACCTTTCATTCAACCGATGGATTAGATAAGCATGTACAGTATCTTCTTAACTTTCATTCAACCAGTGTGATCGGATCGGATCGTGTGTTCAAAACCCTCCAACTTATATCAGACGTGCATCCTTTATTGCTGAAATTAGGAGACATGCTTTTGAGGGGAAACCAATTGAATTCCCTATGGAGGACATCATTTACCTTCCACTCAAAGTCTTCCCTCTCATACAGTAGATCTCTTCCCTCTCATATATCTAGATCTCTAACCTAGTAGTCTTCCTTCTCATATCACTATAGATTAAATTGCTTGAGAAGCAAAAGTGGGATTGGACGAATGAGGAGCTGACACCGGGTGATAAAGCAAATGGTATCCATCCAAAGTAATCCATGTTTCCGAGGCCTAAAAGCTCAAGATGGTCAAGACATTCTTATTTGACCAAGGTGTACAAGGACGAAAGTGGCAATGTCGAGCTGTGACATAAGAATTGTGGTAAATTCAAGGTACAACGGGGCGTGGTTAAGAAGGAATGTGTGGACCCTCCTGATCGAAGCACGTAAATGAAGGGGAGAGATCAAGTTGACGACCTTAAAGAAGCACTGCTGAGGAGAAAATCCGAAGTAAGTAACAATAGTTTTTGTACTTTCTTTGTTTCCATTTCAATAAAATGCCACGAAAGTTAGCCTGGAGAATTTTGTTCCTACTTGTTATTTTCTCATTGTCTCAACTAATTACGTACGTTTTGCAATTCGTGGCAGTTAATGATGGTTATCTTGGAGAATTTTGTAGTATTTCCTCATGTTTTTAGAGGATCTGATGGTTTGTGAGTTGTTGCTTGCTTAAGAGAAAGTATGGGGTTCCCTGATGGTGTCCGGTCATCCACCGCCACCATTACCTCCATAGGACATTGTAAGTTATCTCTTCCTCTTGTTTTTTTCTACATTGGGGACAACGTAGGATTTAACTATGGGGTGAGGTATATATTCACATTCGTATTGCATACTTTTATGTTAATGTTTTCATTTTTTGTGATATTTTTGAGCTAGTATGTTACATTATATCCCTG
Source organism: Persicaria tinctoria (assembly GCA_037127255.1). NCBI lineage: Eukaryota > Viridiplantae > Streptophyta > Magnoliopsida > Caryophyllales > Polygonaceae > Persicaria > Persicaria tinctoria. The sequence goes on from JBANSL010000017.1 coordinate 20,923,633, forward strand.
TTATATAAGAAATCACAATGATATATCAATTGTCTATGATGCTTTATGAAGTGTTACATTCTTTTTGCTTGATTTTCGTGACATATTCTACGAGCTAGTATGTTACATTCTTTTTGTTTGATTTTCGTGATATATCAATTGTCTATGATGCTCTAAGAAATCATAATGACATATTACCAAGCTTAAGAGTTGTTGATGAGATTTTATTTGATTTGTTTTTAGGAAAAAAAACCTTGTTAATTAGAAGAAGCGCGCTATTCAAGACTATTCTACCAGTCTTTCTTTCCTTTATTGAGTGTCAATCAATTTGTTTCATATCTCTAGAACTTGCACGTACTAAACTCTTTATTGAAGTTATTAAGTTTTATGTGCATGACTTTAACATGATTGAGGCATATATATTGTTTCTGGACCTTATTTTTCCCTAGTTTTACATGCCTTTATAGTATTCTTTGCTTGATAGCCCTCTATGCCTAAGTGCATGCTTTTGTAGGTCAACAAGATTATATCGAGCGTAATGTTACCTAACCGGGAATTAGGATAATTAGGGATTATTGTTCGAAAATCTGTGGGGGGATGTTTATTATTTATGTATATGGTAGGTGAAGATGAATTATTTACATTGTTGTGCTGAAAAATTGATGGGGGGGGGGGGGGGGAATACTCAAGGTTTCGAAAGAAAGTGGGCACAACAAGGAGTAGTAGAAAAAATAGTGCCATTTTCTTATTGATATTGTGGTTGTATTTTGGTTGGTATATCTTTTATGATGTTGGTGTGGTCTAGGTAATTCTATTTCCCGAATCGTGAACACCACATGGCCAAAATTATTGCCATATATTACAAATTTCCACATATATATTCCTTTTGAGGTTTAGAACTAATAAAGGTTAGTCTCATTAATGATAAGAACTTTGCTAGGATTGAATGTGTTTTAGTTTTCGATGCAAAACTTTTTATTATGCCTATTGAGTTGAGATGATTTGATGTATCATGTAGTTGCGAATTGATATTAAGTCTTGCTTAGGGACAAACAAGGTTTAATTATGAAGTATTTTGATAGCATCTAGTTTTGCTTGTGCATTTAGTGTAGGATCTTGCATCATAAAGGGTTAGTTTCATTCATATTAATGTGATTTTTTTTTATTATCTGTGATATAGATGTCTACACGAGCTTGGTTTGCATTTTGTAGTTAAAGGGTGGTATTTGGAGCTTAAATGCAAATACTTGCGGGGAGGAACTAGAGGAAGCGAAGAACCATGCAACTTAGAAATGCCAAAGGACGAGCCAATTAAGAGGCAAATTGTTCATGAATTTATCGAATATTGGGCAAATTCAGTATATATATATATATATATGGGGGGTTAGCCTACTTATTATTGTTGTTTATTTATTTCTGCCCGTCTTATTCGTTTCCTCTATTTTGGTTTATCCTTGTAGTAGCCTATACGATCTTGTTATCGTCCTTGAGGGTGTAAGATGTGTTTGGAGATTTGTTTCGGCAATGGTTTGGGTTGAGATTTGGTTTGCGGGTTGGTGTACTTTGCCTTGCTTGTTGTGATACAGGTTCCATGTGAACGGGGACTAGTTTGCCAAGATTTTAGACGTCATGGAAGTGCGATGACACCTATTGATTCTTTTTGGAGTCCAAGTTGAGGTGTCCGCTAGTGATCCCCAGAGTTCTCTGTGAGCGTCTACCGTTTCGCTTATTGGTTTTAGTTCTGCTAGCTTGTAATTTCAGTGTAGCATGGCTTGTACTTTATTACTGCATTTTCCTTTCCGTCATTTACTTCTTGTTATTTCATTTCTGTCATTTGCTTCTATCATTTGTTTCTTGTTGTACATGATGGTTAATCCATATCCCGGCTTGTCCGGCCTCTCGATTTCTCTAGGCTTGTCTAGAGAATCGAATTTCTTTCCTCATATCAAAAAAAAAGATGTACGTTTCTTGACATTCAAACTCGGGAATTTATCGGCCATTCGACAAGTTTAGAGTAACTATTCGTTGATAGTTAGAAATTATTCATATGTATAGGGGCAATTAGATGTAGGTTTCTTGGAATTCAAGCTCGTGAATTTATCGACTATTCGTCAAGTTTAGAGTCACTATTCTTTGATAATAAGAATTATTCATATGTATGTGGGTAACTAGATGTGGATTTCTTGAAATATATTCAAACTATGTTAAAATTGTTTATAAATTTATTGACTATTCGGCAAGTTCAGAGTCATTATTCGTTGATAATAAGGAATTATTCATATATATGGTGGTAATTAGACGTAGTTATGTTGAAATTCAAACTTTGTTACTAATGTATGTGGGTAACCACCCATTTTCTCTTTTCTCTATTTAAAAGACCAAAATGCCCTCAAAATTTGTTACTAATGTTTATTTATTTATGATTATTATTTTAGTAGAGTTATTTTATTATTATTAAATTTCAGTAAATGTTTTGGTAGATTCTATACTATATTTAACTTACTTTTAAAATTCTCATACATGTGTTTCTATACTAAAATATATTCAATAGGGCTGTTTATTGGCCCAAAATCGATCAGAACAGGGTCAAAACGAACAGAACCGAAACAAATAGGTTTGATTCGATTTTTAACTGGCTCGACTTTGGTTAGGTTCGGTTTTGAACCTAAGTGAACCGTTCGAATATCAGTATGACAGTATATATATATATATATATATATATAGGGTCAGGTTCGGGTACACACACCTCCAATAATGAGAAGGAAAGAAGCATTCTTATTGGTCCACGTGTATTAAAAAATAAATCCCATTGGTCCACGTGTGTGGGGCGCGCGCCCATCCCAGCCCGTTCTCGCATTCACATTTTGAGGCCCAGTCGCACCACCCGCGCTTGCACCACATGCGCCTACCCAAATTAATTAAAAACGCCAGCGCTGGGAATCGAACACGGACACTTGCTACACTTACACAGCGCCTCAACCATTTTGCCAAGTAGTACACCTTGTCATTAATAGCATCTAAAGGTATTTACTACTTTTAAAATCGATTTTACAACTTTTAATATATATATTTTTCTAATTATAATTAAAATGTTTTCACATAAATTTATTAATCATACATTAAGATACCGATTTAAATATATTCTAATTCTAATTAAAATATTTTCATATAAATTAATTAATTAAATATGATGAAACATTCTTCTTTTATTTTCTTTTAATGTTTATTGTTTAATTTTCATTCGTCTTTTATTTTATTTTAATGTTTATTTTTTTAATTAATTATTTATTTGTTTTTAAAATAAAATGGTTTATAAAACAATACTATTTATTTAATGAATCACTACTCTTTATTTCATGAACCACTACTATTTAATAATTGTAAATTTTCACTGAACCACACTCTATTCGGTCACTGAACCACACTTTATTAGGTCACTGAACCACTCTCTATTCGGTCGCTGAACCACTCTCTATTCGGTCACTGAACCACACTCTATTCGGTCACTACTATACTCTATTCGGTCACTAAACCACACTCTATTCGGTCCCTACTACACTCTATTCGGTCACTGAACCACTCTCTATTCGGTCACTGAACCACACTCCATTCGGTCACTACTACACTCTATTCGGTCACTAAACCACACTCTATTCGGCCCCTACTACACTCTATTCGGTCACTGAACCACACTCTATTCGGTCACTGAACCACACTTTATTCGGTCACTGAACCACTCTCTATTCGTCACCAAACCACACTTTATTCGGTCACTGAACCACTCTCTATTCGGTCACTGAACCACACTCTATTCGATCACTAAACCACACTCTATTCGGTCCCTACTACACTCTATTCGGTCACTGAACCACTCTCTATTCGGTCGCTGAACCACTCTCTATTCGGTCACTGAACCACACTCTATTCGGTCACTAAACCACACTCTATTCGGTCCCTACTACACTCAATTCGGTCACTGAACCACTCTCTATTCGGTCACTGAACCACACGCTATTCGGTCACTGAAACACTCTCTATTCGGTCATTGAACCACACTCTATTCGGTCCCTGAACCACACTTGGTATAAACCCCTGAACCACTCGGTATAAATCACTAAACCACTTAGTATTAAGACCCTGAATCAATTGGTATAAAACCACTTAACCACTTTAATTAAACATAGTGAAAAATATATTATTTGCGTCTTAGTCAAACCAGAGCTAATCGAAATCTTACATTTGCAGAGCAATTGGAACCAAATTAAATTTTACATTTGCAAATCATTTGCAGAGCAATTGGAACCAAATTAAATTTTACATTTGCAATCAAAGAGCTAATTGCAAATCTTAAAATCTTAAAATCGGAAATTCTTCATGGTTGCTCCACCCCCTTCTGCTTCACCAAAGCTAATCGCTATCACCGTTGTCCTATGTCTCACCGTTGTCTCCGTCCTCGCTTCCCGTTGTCGATCTCGCCGCTAAGTGCCAGTCTCCCACCCCCTCCGACGGTAAGCTTCGCACTCAAAGCAGCGGCGGCGAGAGGGAAGGAGCGACCCTAGCTTGCAGATCTGAACGAATGGAGGGAGAGGCAAGGTGTTCAGCTCGCCGACATCGATTCTTCGTACAGTAAACACGGGCATCGACATCGACGACGATTGTGGCAGCGAGGGGACGAGATCCGAGAAGGGAGCGATTGTGGGAGCGAGAAGGGCGAGAGGACGAGATCTGATTGTGGGAGCACGACGGCGGGGGTGCGGCGCAGTGGCGGGCTCGGAGCGAGAAGTGGCGAAGGACTGAACGAGATTTGTTTGCTACGAATCTGACCATCGCGGTTGCTGCAACGCTAGGCCACCGGAAGACTGGACGAGGACGGATGCTCGGAGATGGTGAAGCGTCGTTTTTCTGTCGGTGCGAGGACTGGCGGAAGCGAAGCCCCTACTTTTCAGAGCGGAGATCGGGAGCATGGAGGGAGAAGAGGAGTAGAGGGAGACGATGGTGACGCGGGAGGGATTCCGGTATTGAGAATTCGAGGGCAGGGAAGGCAGCAGGTGTGGGAGAGGAGAGGAATGGAAAGCGCGTGAGGCTTTTTTTTATAAATAAAAATCAGATCCGTTTCGACCAATTAAATTACTTCTTTCCTTCTCACCGGTATATACTATTCTCACTTGAACCCTACCCTATATATATATATATAAACAAATAAATTAATTATACTCCATAGTATATATTTGTGTGTGTGTATATAATACCTTGGAATCAAGCACTTTCTCTGATCCTGTTCGGCCTTGCCTCTGCCAAGGAGAAATTCATTTAAATATAATATTCTCTCGTATTAGGAAAAAAATTATTAAAAAGTTAATCAAAGGGGTAAGAAGGAAAACAAAGACATGAAACTGTAAATCATCAGTAAGATGAAGTGGTGGAAATTTAAAATGCCATAAAGAAAACAAAAAGAAAAAGGAGAAAATTAAATTTTAACAAAAGTCGAAAAACCAACGGAGCGGATGAGATTGAGGGATAAATGGGAAACCTTAAATCTTTAGTGTCGCTCTTTTTGTTGATGAGCTGGTTGAACAACTCCTTGGCGTGCTTGAGTATCTTCTTATCTTCTCTTGTGCGATCATGACTTGTCCCCGGCAACGGCCGGAGTTTGACCTGAATCAGGTACTCCTCCGCCAATCTCCGGAGGATCCATATCGGAGCGCTCTCCTTCTCCATCGCCAGCACTTCCATCCATATGTTCTCCCCCTTCATCTTCTCATTGGTAGTGGCATCGGCTGCCGCCTCCTCATTATCCCCCTCAACACTCGGCATTCTAACCGCGGGCTTCTTCCTGATCTTGTTATCCGTCAAGAACTTCCACATCCCTCGCGTGTGGATGATTTGGAGGCCGTGTAGATACACCACCGTTTGCTGCAGCCGGTCGAAGAGCTGACCATAGTGGAGGTCCGCTTCCAGCTTTAAGTACAGTAGGTTCTTCAGGACCCAGAGGAACGACCCCAAGCACAAGGCGATCAGGAACCTCGTCACCTACACAAGGTCCATCGAGTCTTACAAAAGGGGATCGCATTGGTATATATCGATTGAGTTTATTTAATTTTTATATTATTAGATTAGGATACACCTTTAAATTAACCTAAAAGATCAAGTGAATATTAGAGTTGTTTTATGAAATAAACAACTTAAATTAACCTAAAAGATCAAGTGAATATTAGAGTTGTTTTATGAAATAAACAACTCAAGTTCGATTCGGGATTGGCATGAAAAAGCTCTATTCGAGCTTGTTCGTTTACGTATAAGCTGAGCCTGAACAAGATTAATTTAAACATGTTTAACAGTTTGGCTCCTTCGATTTAAGCCCGAAAAGCTATAATTTTATAAAATTCTTAAAATTTCATTTGAAGTGAATAGGTTATGACCAAGTAAAACTGTTAATTAAAGCTCGAAAACAATTCGGCTCGAGCTCGTTCATTTTATAAACAAGCCAAATTTGATATAAGCTCTTTCAAAATTTGAGCTCGGTTCGAGCTCGTTTAACAAATGAATCAAGCTTTAACATCAAAATCAATAGGTATGGGTTTACCGTTCAGTATATTTTGATGTTATTTTTCATCTACCTGGCAAGTCACGACGGGGCCGGAACAGAGTTTATTGGAGAGGTCACCATGGACGTCCCGCAGACGGGGCCGGAACAAGATGAACCAGCCAAGCAGGACGATGCAGAACCAGAGCGTGACGTCCAAGCAGGGCTTCAGCTGGCGCGTGAAGAACACCACGTACTTGTGGATCCTCCACCAACGCTTCACCGGCCAGAGAACCAGGAAGGTGGCGAACCGGACAACGGAGAGCCCCGAGGCGATCATGAGGACCATGGTGACCCACTTCCACATCTTTAGGCGGAGAAACTGATGGTGCTTCAAATCATCCAGAGTCAGGGTGCAGGCGAGTGCGGCGGTGAGGCCGGACAAGACGAAGAACTCGACGGAGATGAGGGAGAAGGTGGACTTTGGGTGGGGCTCCTCGACAGCGTCAAGGCAGTCCATGAGTTTCGTGTAAACGTCCCTCTTCTCAGGGCTGACATGGGAGTAGCGCTTCTCCTGCAACAACTTTTGGAAGGCCTCCAGTGCAATTCTTGCATACGGGGTGTCGGGAATGGCTTCGGCGGTAAAGGGTGCAGGGGCATTTGTGCCGGGTTCTAGGTCGAGGTTTTCTCTTGGGTTCTTTGGTGGATTCATTGTTTTGTTACTTGGGCAGATTTTTTTTTTTTTTTTTCGTATTGTGAAGGGAGTTTTTAAATGGGAATTGAATAGGGGTGGGTAGAGCTGGCAAGTCGGTCGTTCGGGTCGGGTTCGGGTCAGGCTTGCTCGGGTTAGGCCACTGATTGGTCGGGTCAGCTCGGGTAAAATTTATGGTCGGGAACTGGTCGGGTCGGGTTTGGGCCGGGTTCGGACATAATGAATTTTAGGTTGGTTGGGTTTCGGGTTAAATCGGGTCATGCCCATTCGGGTTCGGGTCAAAGCGGGTCGGGCTCGTTCGGGTTTCGGGGCAAGAGGCGGGTCGTTCTCATTTGAGTTTCGAATCAAAGTGGGTATATAGCCGTATTACGTATAGTTTGTTTGAGCTCTCGGTCGAATCATATTCGATCCGTTTGGATATTTAGATTGATTTTGACTCTCGAATACTTAAATATGTAATTTACTTAAAATAAACGATTTTGACTCAGTTGAATACTTGAATACTTAAATATATAATTTTGACTCGGTTGAATACACTCATTGACATTGTCATTGACTCATCGGCTGTCGACCGATTTTCAAAAAATTCATAATCGAAAATTCGGTATTTGGCAAAATTCATAATCGAAAATTCGGTATTTGGTACATTTAGGATTTAACCTTATTTTAACTAGCAATGTGCAAATGAGCTTATTTGTGGTTTAAATATATCATTGGCCCATTTCATTTTCAATGGCCATTTCATTTTTAGCTTTTGGCCCATTAGTTATTATTATTATTATTATTATTATTATTAGTTTTTAACAAATCTAGATATCTATATACATATACTAAAATTGATTCATTGGGGCCTGCGTGGCAGCACGTAAGTGAATCTGCCTACGTGGCGGCGCGAGAGTGGGTCTCACAAAGCTTTCTCCCGTCAAAAAGGAAATTTAATAAAAATAATTATTTTATTTTACCATTAACACATATAATTGGATAGATGGAATATCTTATAAAAGAGTAAATATTATATAAGGAAAAAACTATATCAATATAATTAAACATAGTAGTAGTAATAATAAAAATCTATATACATATACTAAAATTGATTCATTGGGGCCTGCGTGGCAGCACGTAAGTGAATCTGCCTACATGGCGGCGCGAGAGTGCATCTCACAAAGCTTTCTCCCGTCAAAAAGGAAATTTAATAAAAATAATTATTTTATTTTACCATTAACACATATAATTGGATAGATGGAATATCTTATAAAAGAGTAAATATTATATAAGGAAAAAACTATATCAATATAATTAAACATAGTAGTAGTAATAATAAAAATAATTAATAAAACTAATTTTCATAGTCATACTTACCAAAAATAGTAATAGATAAATATGTAATATATATTTGATATGTGCTATTTTATTTATATTTAGATTATTTTTTGGTGGAAATAATTATTTATATCAAAATCAATAATTTAATAATTGTTATTTTATATCTATATATATTATTTTTTGAGGCCAAAATAAATAATTAAAATATTATATAGCTATATATCTAGCACAATCCATCCATACATAGATATTTTAGTAAACTAATGTAATAAATATGTACTACATATTTAATAAAAAAGAATATTAAAATATTTTTAAAAATCAAATATCTAATTAAATTACATGAGATTTAATTAACCATAGATTAGATAAAAAAAACTTTTACGTAGTACCTTATAATTGTGAATTTTATTTATATTTTGAGAGAATCTAATTAAAAGATATTTAGATTATATATAACCTATCGAACTAATTTTATTTATATTTATATTATTTTTTGGAGAAAAAAATAATTTATATTTAGATTAACACATTTTCCGTACACGGGACGGGATCTGCACTAGTAAATAACTAATTCTATCTAAATATAATAATATAGATAAAATAAAGCAACAACTGCAAAATTATTGATTCAGTACAAGGGAGTATAGGACTGGGACTTGAGAGGATTGGGGTGATTCAGTACAAGGGAGTAAGGGACGGGATTCAAATTTTTTTTATTTTTAATTCTACTTCATCTTATCCCTTATCGGACGGGACGAGCAAAACTTATCCCTCATAAAATAAGGTTGCGCACAAAACCGATCAATAAACTTCAAAAATAAAATAAAAATAAATAAAGTCTCACATATACTCTTACTCTTTACATAAATATCAAAATTTTACATGATTCCAGAATTTCCATAGCAAAATCAACAACGGAAAATAGCAAGAATAGTACGTACTCCATAAGAAGCAAAGGTCTTACTGCTAGTGTTGGCCTGCTGCCTGCTGGGTGTTTACATTTCCCACCTGCTGGGAGTATGTATTATGTATAATTGTACGTTTGTATATAAATGTTGGAAAAATACAAAATTTTAATGTTGGGTATAAATATATTTTAATATAATATATAGGGGAGGTTCAAGTGAGAAGTATCCGGTCCGGTGAGAAGGAAAGAAGCCATATGATTGACTGATTAAATTCCACCCTCACGCGCCTTCTATTCCTTGTATTTTAGATCCCTTAATCATTTATTAAAAAAAAATAAAATAGATCCCCTCTATCAATTTCAACCCCGATTGATTTCCTTTATTCTGGAGATCCGGAACTCCGATCTGATCGCCGAGCGAGGGTGGTGGTGGTTGGGGCGCTGAGGCAGCGACGATGGTGGTGGCTGGGGGGCGACGGGCGGTGGTGGTGGTCCCCTCAATCAATCTCCCTTATCTCCTTCGAGCGGTGGTGGTGGCATGGTGACCGCCTTTCTCGACACGGCGGGCAGCTCTGGCTCCGGCACCAGCACGTCGGCGGGGCGGGGGTCTCGGGAGGAGGAAGGAAGAGTCCGAGGGTCAGATCTAGCCAGCCGGGGTCCGGAGAGGCGCAAATCTGAGATTGGAGGCGTCGCTGGTGTTGAAGATGTCGAAGACGACGTTGCGAGTGCGGGCTTGCGTCAAGTTCATCCTTTTCAAAGGAGTTCGATTATCATCAAGAACATTATTCGCAGCCTGGGAAGCCACGTGATTTGATGGGAGGGAGGAGTTGCTCCAAGAGCCCAAGATGAACAATATCGCCATAGTTGCTGGAGGAGAAAATAGATGCCAGAGTTGTGTTCGATAGTGATTGTATGCGTCGATTCACCTTGAATTTTAATTTGTGATATGTATTTGGGGCTTTTAAACTGCTTGAGTGTTTTGAATTTGTAACATATATATATATTGAGATTTGAATTTGTGAAATCTATTGAAATTTAGTTGCCTCGTAGGAAGACCTTGTTGCATTCGAGGTAAGTTTAGAAAAATATATTACTCATTTTATAAATAGAGATTGGTTCAGTTTTTAAATAGAGGCTGGTTCAGTGACTAAATAGGTTGGTTCAGTTGTTAAATAAAGTTTGGTTCAGTGACTAAATAGAGGTTAGTTCAGTCACTAAATAAGGTTGGTTCAGTGGCTAAATAGAGAGAAGTTCAGTGACTAAGTAGATATTGATTTAGTGATCCCTTTTATTTTCAAAAAAAATTAATTAATTAACACAACTTAATTAGCTTCCATGATTTAATCCCCGCGAATATGCCCAGTCCCACTCCGTCCGTACTTGTTTTTATAAATAACAAAAACAATCAAATGAAAAGTCGGATTGATTCCTTTTATTTATGTATATATAAGACATGCATTTGCAAACATAAAATAACTTTGAATTTAGAAATTAACGAGAAGATGGAATGTTGAATTTAGAAAATTTTCAATTGGTTAAGGGGTTTATGCCAAGTGTAGGATTTTAAAGGTTGGTTCAGTGGCAAAATAGAGATTGGTTCAGTGACTAAATAGAGGTTGGTTAAGTGTCTAAATAGAGGTTAGTTCAGTGACTAAATAGAGGTTAGTTCAGTTAAATAGAGGTTGGTTCAGTGACTAAATAAGTTGGTTCAGTGAGTAAATAGAGGTTGGTTCAGTCACTCAATAGAGGGTGGTTCAGTGACCGAATAGAGAGTGGTTAAGCGAACCGAATAAAGAGTGGTTCGGTGACTCAATAGAGGGCGGTTAATAATTTTATAGTAAATGGTTCAACACATATATAAAGAGTGGTTCAGTGACTAACTATATATTGGTTCATTAATTAGATAGAAGTGGTTCATCAATTTTATAGTAAATGGTTCAACACATATATAGAGAATGGTTTAGTGGCTAAACATATAAATAGAAAGTGCTTCACTTCTTTATAACCCTTCTTTATAACTTCATGAACCATTTGTTTATAACTTAATGAACCACTTCTTATAACTTCATAAACCGCTTCTCTATAGGTTCATGAACCACTTATTTATAACTTCATGAACCATTTTATTTTAAAAATGATTCATAAACCATTTTATTTTAAAAATGGTTCATGAAGCATTTTATTTTAAAACTTGATAAACCATTTCTTTATAACTTGATGAACCACTTCTTGATAACTTGATTAACCACTTCTTGATAACATCTTTATAGCTTGATGAACCACTTCTTGATAAATATATATTGATAACATCTCTCTTAATGTGTAATTTATAAATCTATATGAAATATGTTAATTATTATAAGAATATAAATTCTAGTGGTTCGTCAAATAGAGAGTAGTGGTTCATCAAATAAAGAGTAGTGGTTCATCAAATAAAGTGTAGGGGTTCATGAACCATTTTATTTTAAATAAAATTAATTAATTAAAAATAAACATTAAAAGAAAATAAAAGAAGAATGAAAATTTTATAATTATTAAATAGTAGTGGTTCATGAAATAAATTCTAGTGGTTCATCAAATAAAGAGTAGTGGTTCATGAACCATTTTATTTTAATATAAATATATATTAATATATTTATTATCATTTTTATTTTGATTTTAATATTAATTATTATTTTTTAGGGCGAAATATATATTAATATATTAATTAACGTGTAATCAACATATTTAAGTGAAAACATATTAATTATAATTAAAGTGGTGGCTTTAACTCAAAAAGTACTAGTTTTAATTGTATAGGGTAGTGCAATGGTTGAAGTAGTGGGTGGTGTGTAATAAGGTGCGGGTTCGAATCCTATGCAACGCGGGGGAGCAGCGTTTTTATGCTGCTACAACAACGCGTCCACCACACGCGCGGAGAGGGAAGGGCGTGCGAGTGGGCCTCGCATTTTCGAACTGGGCAGGTGCGGGCAGCGATTTTTTTGCCCGGATTTTTTAAATGACGTGGACCAATCAAAACATTTCTTGACATTTCTTGGACCAATCAAATTGCTTCTTTCCTTCTCACTTTTGGAGTTGTGTGTACCCGAACCCAACCCTCCCATTTTCGCGTATTTTTTGTAAGACGAGATTGAATTTTTATTTTTTTCCAAATCTCACCGTGATCGGGACAAGATCGGGACGAGATGCAAGACGAGATGGAATTTGCGGGATTTGTGCCAACCCCTAGAATTGAAGGTTATAGGAGGAATTAGTCAGGCGGCATGAATCATCGGTATCACCTACGCCTCTTTCCCGCTCTCCTCTGTCCATCACTTAATTATTTTAGATATAAATTTATATGAAATATTTTTTTTTTAGCTTCTATACTCTTATACTAGTCGGAAACCTTGTGCATTATACGGATATATTAATTTAGTTTAAATAATCTTGATTTAGAAAAAAAATATAATGTATGTTAAAAGTTAAGTCATGCAAGTAGGGGATTTGATCGATGTTGAAGTGGCAACACGTGCAAGCCCTTTGAACACCCGTTTTCATCCTTCACGTTCCCATCCCTCGTCAAATATGAGAGTGACAAAGACAAATCATTTCTCACATGCAAAAGAAGGAGAAGAAGATGGTCTTATCACTTTCGGTTTGGGATATGAAGAGGATAAGGTATAGTTAAGGGCGTAAAAGTAAAACCACATAGCAGTCTTACCCATATTCGTTATTATACACTGAATGACGAGGGCATGTATGTGCCAACATTTGGTCGCTACGCAATATTAATTTGCTGGCACGTATTCTGTGTTGGCTAGCATGGAACTGATCACTAGGTTGTCAGTAATTCTTGTACAACCTTCAATGACGCTACGTCCACTCCTCCCTCATTGTGCTTTATAGGTCCCCCAAACCCCTGCAATCCTAATCATTTCATTCTCTATATTTTTGGGTGGGAACACACCATATATTAAATGCAGCCCTTCTGTATTTAATGCCCCACTTCACTTTTCCCCCATCGATCTCATCTACAAATTCTCTACCGTTGCTCTTTTTTTTTTATATATATTTGGTCAGCTCTCGCTCCCTCCCTCCCTTTCTTACCTTTTTTTACTTCTAATCGGTACCAGAGGTTAAAAAAATTATAAAAATAACATTCTCCTCTCCCGCAATTTTTGTCATGTCATGGCTACTTTTGAAAAGTCATTGCTAAATTGGTATATTGCTATTGTATTTTTTTAGACTTTATGTAAGTATTTTACTTTTGAAAATTCATTGCTCAATTGGTATATTGCTAGCAAAGATCCATCATTAGCTAATAAACAATTATTTGGTTATATGCTATTTTAGGCTTCATTTTTTATCATCAAAGAGGATGATATTACATAATTCTATATGTAAAGGGAGATTCATCATATTACAAGTCCTTATAGCTTTAGCAATATAATCGTCACTTGTATTGGACTTTCTATAGCAGTGTCTAAACGTGATGTTACTAAGTTATTTTTCATACTACATATCATCTCCACTGTTCTGATGATTTCCCAAGGGATACTGCCTACTGGCATGATCTCCCGTAGCTTTTATAACACCAAGACTATCTTCAATGATGATGTTCGTTAGACCTTTAGATCTGTGTTGCGAGCTATCTTTACCTCTAGATCTGTATATATAGAAGATGATAGCTTCTGTTTGTTGGACCGTTCCATTTTGTATGGTGTTTTAGAAAATATCAATAATATATACCCATGACAATCCCGAATAATACCATCGATACTGCATTCTCCAGATTGTTTGATTGAACCATCTAATTATTAAAGTAAATTATTTTTTTTTATTAGGAAAAAATTTGAGAGGAAAAAATCATATCTGATAACATATTTTCAGATGAAGTCATGTACACCTAAATCATTGATGATGACATCCTCTTCCCGGATAATGATAACATAATCAAGAGCTTTTATGCGAAAAAAATAAAAATAAAAATACAGCATTCCAAGTCTAGTTCAAGTCAATGTTGGTTCATGTTTCACACCAGTCACTTTGTTAAAGACGCTTTTTTTCTTCTTGTTTTTGTCATCCTGAACGGGGACCCAGGTGTTCTTCAATTATCACCAAAGCATTACATAAAGCAAATATTCATAGCTCCCATCTTTTTACTTTTGGACATATATTTTAACGATACAAAATTTTTATAAAATATTTTTTTTTAATTATATTCTTAATAATTTCATACTTATTTCAAATCATTTTAAAAATTAATTAAAAAATAATATTTTATAAAGTTATTATCTCATTAAAAAGTGTGAACTAAAAGTTAAATGATACTTATTATGAAAACAGAAGGAGTAATAAATAGCAATTTAATTAAATTGACTTAAAAAGTCAATATGTTTTTATATTTATATTGATGCTAAATTACATTATGAATTTTTTTTACTCGGACTAGCACGGTCTCATCGCATTTCTTGACTCTGATCACTTGCTCTACTCTCTCTCTCTCTGTTTTTTTTTAAAGGGGACTTGCTGTACTCTCATGCTTACTTGAATTGGTGTTAATTCACCCTACATTATGTTCTTGTAAGTTGGTACTAACTTCTCTTTGTTGATTGTTTGTTATTTGTTCTTATCAATATATATCACGACATCGACCACTCAATTTATCAAACTTATTTGATCTTAAAACAATAATCATAATGCCAAATGACTACATTATATATATGGTTCCCTTCATTTCGAATCATAGTCATAGTCATGTAATAAAACTTTATAAGTGGCGCTTTATCATGAGTTGTTGCCTAAATTTTTTTTTCCTTTGGCTAAAGTGCTATTGACCGATATGACTCATGTTGTTTTTACCTTGATCTATTTGTCTTCATCGTTATCAAATGAGCCTTTTTAATATTGTCCAAAATTACTAGGCCACATTATCAATGTATTCCCATTATTAAATTATCAATCGCAATTATTTTGGAAGCAAAAAGGCACAATTATTTAGTGAAAAGAAATTGAATGATAAGAGCATCCCGGGTGCCGTGGTTGTCTAAAGTGGCTCTCATTTTCTTATTCACCTCATTATTCCTTACTTTTATAAACCCATCTTCTCTCTCTTGTTACAGTTAAAGTTTGGAGGTGAGCTATTAGAGATACAAATATGCAGAAAAATACGACACAGTTGACACAATACAAAAATATGACGAAATGACACGTATTTATATATAAAAAGAGAGAAAAGAGAGAGAGAGAGACTCTCAACAAGGGAACCCTAGAAATCAGATCCACCGTCGCCTCCGAGCCAAAAACTGGGAAAGCAGCAACCCACAAGCTGTCAGTGATGAAACGAGGTTGAAGATCAGGACCCCTTGCTCTGAGTTTTTGAGTGGGAATAACATCTACTCACTTATCCTTGCCAGATTGAAGCTCAGTCAACTTGAAAGAATAAGGAAAAGGGCGATTAAGGATGGTGGAAAAGGATTAGTAAGTCCCTACAACCCCCCCCCCCCCCCCCCCAACCCATGTTTTATGTTGCCAGTACGAAGACCGATTAACTTAAGAAAAAGAAAAATGAGAAGAAAGAAGATGTGGATGTCAAAAACAAATCCAAATTTAGATATCCAAAACAGGGTGTTACGCCTAATATAATCTAGATGCATATATACTAGGGGCTATGGATACATGGATGGTTAGGCTAGAAGCTAGGACCAGATCTAAGGTGGCTCAAGCTTTGGTCAAGTGGAAGAGACCCCGGATAGTCCCAAGGGCTCCAAGGCGCCAAGCTCACTTGAAATGGTTCAATGTCTAAAGCTAAAGCCAAAGAAGACGGCCCATCTCTGTAGCTGAGGCCCAACTCTCTGCTCTCTCGGCCCATTCGCTTCTAAAGGCCTCAAACGGCTCGCTAAAGTCTGAGACCTCACTTGATTGAAACGCTGCGTTTCCTTTAGTTAGGGCTCGAGTATAAAGCCTCGTCTTTGGAAACCCTAAAGGGTTGAGAGCTTCATTCCAACGCTTCCGCTTCTGAAAGAGAGAGAGAGAGAGAGAGAGAGAGAGAGAGAGAGAGAGAGAGAGAGAGAGAGAAACCCTAGAGGAGATTCGGCGATCCGGCGACGCTTGCTGTTCCACACCACGACGAGCTTTATTCTCATGCTCTTGATGTGATCCTAGGAGTCCGAGCTCAACTTAGGAAGGATAAGCTTCTTGGTGCTCAACCTCGGCTCTTCACCAGCTTCTGTTCATCTTCGTCTTCTCAGATGGAGTGAAAGGGAGTATCTGTTCCTATTATTCGAGTTTCTCCTTGATTACCTGCTTGCTTGAGCCGCTAGATCTAGGGTTACTTTCTAGTTTGTCTATCATCTATATCCATGTCCTGTATTCGTTACCAATCCTTGTGTTCTCTCTTGCTTTCGTTTATCTGTGCTTAGCTCTCCATTATACATGTTCTAGGGTTTAGATCCGAAATCTTGTTTTAACAAAGTGGTATCAGAGCTTGATTGTCCCTTTTCTTCATTTCTCTCGTCTTTGTAGACGCAGGAAATAGATCTGGGGTGTGGACATTGGGCAGGCCGCATATAGTGTCCACTGGCCAGGCGTTGTTCCTCTCCCGTCCGACGTACCACACCGTTTTCAAAACATATCTGTCTTTCAAAACTTTTTCTCTGTGTTTATGTGTTAGTTTCATTATCTGTTAGCTTATTTACTGTCTTAAGCCTTCAGTTGAACAAACTAACCCTGGTTTTCTTTTCTGTCTCAGGTACCATGGTAGATTCCTATCTCAAAATCAAGCCCTTGATGGCAAGATAGATTTTGCCATGTGGCAGGTCAAGATGAAAGGCATTTTGATCAAAGAAAAATGCTAGAGAGCTGTTTCACCAGTCACTCCACCATCAACCCCCACGAGAGACCCTTCAGTACAACAAACACCACCCACCACACCTGTAATACCACCAGTCCCTCCAGAAATGTCTGAACAAGCCCATGTTGAGATCATGCTAAGGTTAACTGATGATGTGGCCAGACAGGTAGTCAAGGTAGATGACCCCGAGGCCCTTTGGTTAGCCCTGGAGGATTTATTTCTTGCTAAATCCCTGCAAAGTCGCATCTCTCTGTTGTGTATGCTCTTCACTTTTAAAATGGATATCTCTGTTTCACTCACTGATAATCTAGATAAATTTTTTAAAATGACACAAGAGCTAGAGAGATGTGATGACAGCATTAAGGATTCTCATCAAGCCATATTGTTATTAAACTCATTTCCCTCACAGTTTGATCATTTTAAGGATGTCATTCAGTTCTCAAGAGAGCCTCTCACTAAAGAACGCATAGTGGAGACTATCTCTGAGAAGAATGAGATACTCAAAGTGTTCAAATCCAAGCATGGTGTCAAGTCTGACACCTCTGAGAAATCTGAGGTTTTGTTTGCTAAAACAAACAAACCTTAGGGCAATAAGTCTAAAAACAAAAAGAAAAAGGAAGATGAAAATTAAAATGCTTCTAATCCTGAATCCATTTCCAATGTACCCAAGGATTCCAAGTGCAATTATTGTGGACACCTTGGACATTGGATAAAGGACTGTAGGAAGAAAAAGAGGGCTGGTGAAAATAAACTCAAGAATTCTATGTCTGTTTCTTTGCTTGAGTCTGATGTTGGTAACTATCCTAATGAACTTTTCATGTGTATTTCAAAAGACAGTGATTCATCCTCCTGGATTCTTGATCAGAGTAGGAGAGGGATGGTCAAACTTGGTGACCATCACTCTCTTGCCATCAAGGGGGTGGGGGATGTATCACTGAAAATGTTTGATGGGAATGTTATCACCCTTAAAGATGTTAAGTGGGTGCCTGAATTAAGGAGGAGTCTTATGTCTGAGTCTGTTTTTGATTGCATGAACTATGACATCACAACTAGTAATGACATTAAAAGAGTTCTCTAGAATGGAAAATGCATTGTCAGGACCATTGGAAAGAAGGGCTTATATCATGTCATTACTCCTGAAAATGAATGCAATCTTCTTGCCAACTCTGCATACATGACTTCTCATTTAACAAAGCTGTGGCATCTTAGGTTAGGTCATATTGGAAACAAAGGTCTTTATTATCTGCATAAGCATGGTTTGTTATCTGAAAAACCTACTGACTTGTCTTTCTGTGAGAATTGTGTCTTTGGGAAGGCTACTAAACAGATATTCCCCAAGTCTTTGTACACTGCCAACAAGCCTCTTGAGTATGTTCACTCAGACTTATGGGGGCTTGCACAGGTGGACACAATTGGTGGGAAGAGATACTTCATTTCATTTATTGATCACTTCTCCAAGAAAGTTTGGCTCACACTGCTAAAAACAAAAGATGAAGCTTTTCATGCTTTCAAAACCTGGAAAACTAAAGTAGAGCTTCAAACTGGTAACAAACTTCTATGCTTCAAAACTGATATGTGACTTGAGTTTTGCAATACTGCTTTTGATGATTTTTGCAGGGAGAATGGCATTAGAAGGCAACTCACAGTGCCTGGCACCCCTCAGCAGAATGGTACTGCTGAGAGGATGAACAGAACATTGTTAGAGAATGCCAGATGTCTTCTCTTCACAACATACATGAAGCACACTCTTTGGGGAGAAGCTGTTGTCACTGCAGCATATCTAATCAACAGATCCCCCTCTTCTGTAATTGGCTTCAAAACTCCACAAGAGATGTGGATTGGTAAGAAACCCAGCTTGGCATACCTAAAACCTTTTGGTTGCACAGCTTATGCACAGGTTTCTCAAGGCAAGTTGCAACCTAGGGCCCTCAAAGGTGTCATGCTTGGGTATCCAGTAGGAGTCAAGGGCTACAAAATCCTCTTAATCCAACCTGGAGGATATAAAGTCACTGTCTCTCGAAATGTTACCTTCAATGAATCTGAATTTCATTTTAAAAGTGTTCTAACACCTAGAAATGAGAATACAAGTAACTCTGATAAGACCTCAAAGTTCTTTGCACCTGATGACCAGTTATTGTCATCCACAACCTCTGAAGAAGGAGATGATGAGTTTGACATAGGCTATGTCCCAACTCACTATAGATCTCCTGCTGCACACCAAGCTATCCCAGCTGATGCTCCATTACAGCAAACACAACAATTAGGAGGAGAAAATGATGAAGAGCAACAACCTGAAGGAAATGAAGAAGACACAACTCAGGGAGTACCTTTAAACCCACAATCTTCTTCTTATTCTCCTAGTTCTTATTCTTTTGGGCCTTCCATGTCTAAGCATGCTTCTTCTTCTTCTTCTTCTTCTTCTTCTTCTTCTTCTTCTTCTTCTTCTTCTTCTTCTGCTTCACATGTGCCTATTGTTGATAACTCTGTGCTGCATGACTATCAACTTGCTAGAGATAGGAGTCCTAGAACTAGAATTCCTAATAGAAGGTATACAGATAATATTAATATTGTTGAGTTTGCTTATATTGCTGTTGAGATTGTCAAAAATGTTATTCTTGAGACCTTTGAATCTACTATGAGTACCTCTGATTATGTGAAATGTTTAAAGCTATGCTAGAAGAACTTGAGTCTATGAAAGCAACTAAAACTTGGATTCTTGTTCCTAAGCCTGAGCATGCTAAAACTATTGACTGTTAGTGGGTTTTTAAAGTCAAATAAGGGATAAAATCTGATGAACCACCTAAGTATAAAGCTAGACTTGTAGCAAAAGGGTTTAATCAAATAGAAGGGTTAGATTATAATGACATATTTGCTCCAGTTGTTAAATATAAAACCCTGAGATTACTTCTTGCTATTGCTACTGTCTTTGATTGGGAACTTGGACAAATGGAGGTTAAGACTGCTTTCTTTCATGGTGATCTAGATGAAACTATTTTCATGAGACAACCTAAGGGATTCACTGATAAAAATAAACCAAATCATGTATGTCTGTTGAAAAAGTCTAGTAATGGTCTAAAACAGTCTCCAAGACAATGGAACATAAAATTTGACACTTGCATGAGATCTCTTGGTTTTATTAGAAGTGAATATGATTCCTGCTTGTATATCAAAGGTGTTACTACTGAATTTCCTTTGTTTATTCTGCTTTATGTGGATGACATTCGCCTTGTCTGTGCTTCTATGAGGATCATTTCTGACACTAAAAGAAATTTAATAAAACACTTTGATATGAAGGACCTTCGCCATGCCAAGAGAATTCTAGGGGTCATGATCCTTAGGGATAGACCCAAGAGGAAACTTATGCTTTCCCAAGTTGATTATATTGAAAAGGTTCTCAAAAGGTTTAAGATGCTTGATTCTAAATACTCACCTATACCCTTAGGAGGGCACCTTGTTCTAAGCAAGGCTCAGCGCCCTAAAACTGAACATGAAAAGAAAGACATGTCTGATGTTCCCTATGATGTTGTTGTTGGTTCAATCATGTATGCTATGCTATATACTAGGCCTGATTTAGCTTTTGCCATTAGTGTTCTTAGTAGATACATGTCCAATCCTGGAATGCCACACTGGAATGCTATTAAATATTTACTCAAATATCTGAATGACACTAATCATCTTGGCCTTGTGTACTCAGATTATGCACCTGCTGGTGATCTCCAAGGGTATGTGGACTCGGACTATGCCAGCAACAAAGATACAAGGAAGTCCACCACTTCTTACTACTTCACCCGGGCAGTCAATTGCATATCCTGGAAGTCTCAACAACAATATGTGGTTGCCTTATCATCAACTGAAGCCGAATACATGGCAGCAACTGAAGCTGCAAATGAAGCTATCTGGCATTCTTGGAGAGATTTTCATAAAGAAATTTGTACCTGTTATAAACATGGATAGCCAAAGTGCTTTGTACCTCTGTAAAGACCCTATGTATCATGAGAAAACCAAGCACATAGATGTTAGGTTTCATTTCATCAGGCATAGGGTCGAAGACAAGGCACTGGACGTCAAGAAGATCAAGGGAGAGCTCAATCCAGCTGACTTTGGAACGAAGATAGTTCCTTCCAGCAAGTTCTACTATTGCAGGAACTTTCTTCATATACTTGATGTTCACTAACCATGCAGGTACATGAACCGAGGACGTACGGATCGAAGACTTAAACCTATGTTTCCCTATTTAAATGATCAAGTACCACATATGGTTGCTAGATTAGGAGGGTGAATTGTTATGCCTAACATAATCTAAATGCATATGTACTAGGGGCTATGGATACATGGATGGTTAGGCTAGAAGCTAGGACCAGATCTAAAGTGGCTTAAGCTTTGGTCAATTGGAAGACACCCCGGATAGTCCCAAAGGCTCCAAGGCGCCAAGCTCACTTGAAATGGTTCAATGTCTAAAGCTGAAGCCAAAGACGACAGTCCATCCCTGTAGGCGAGGCCCAACTCTCTGCTCTCTTGACCCATTCGCTTCTAAAGGCCTCCAACGGCTCGCTAAAGTCTGAGACCTCACTTGATTGAAACGCTGTGTTTCCTTTAGTTAGGGCTCGAGTATAAAGCCTCGTCTTTGGAAAGGCTAAAGGGTTGAGAGCTTCATTCCAACGCTTCCGCTTTTGAAAGAAAGAGATAGAGAGAGAGAGAGAGGGAGAGAGAGAGAGAGAGAGAACCTAAAGGCGATTCGGCGACGTTTGCTGTTCCACACCCCGACGAGCTTGATTCTCAAGCTCTTGATGTGATCCAAGGAGTCCGAGCTCAACTTAGGAAGGAGAAGCTGCTTGCTGCTCAACCCCGGCTCTTCACCAGCTTCTGTTCATCTTCGTCTTCTCAGATAGAGTGAAAGGGTGTATCTGTTCCTATTCTTCGAGTTTCTCGTTGATTACCTGCTTGCTTGAGCTGCTAGATCTAGGGTTACTTTCTAGTTTGTCTATCATCTATATCCATGTCCTGTATTCGATCATACTTAGTGGATTCATGGGTTTGAGTCTCTCCCTCTTGAGGCTCCGCAGAGTAGGGTAACCGAACTGCGTCACCAATCCTTGTGTTCTCTCTTGCTTTCGTTTATCTGTGCTTAACTCTATATTATACTTGTTCTAGGGTTTAGATCTGAAATCTGGTTTTTACACAGGGCATTGGGATGGTGAATCTCTCATCCTCACGAGACTCGCTCTTTTGGTGTCAACGTCCTAAATGGAAGCGGTGGAGAAGGAGACGACCGGGGTTCCCTTAATCCTCTGTCCTTGTCCGTGAGTTCCGAAGATCTGAATGGGTATTAAATCTCGCTTTCTGGTACAAGTTGCAATCGATTGTGTCTTAGATGTTTTGGCTTCCTTCCTTGGAAGTGAATCCGCGCGACAATGGTGATTGAGGAGGTAGAGTGTTGTAGGCTTTACCTCGTCCCAAAAGTAATAATGATAAACTGAACCTAGTATTCCATAGAAGTGGTAAGTCCAGATGTTGATCGACAAGAAGAATACATTTCCTGTCTACTTAAATTGCTAACAAAGGGAATGAGATCAAAGTGTAATTGAATGAAAAAACAATTGAATAGGGTGAAAGTAGTAATGGTGGATTTGTGGTAATTAATAACGATGAGATAGTTTCCCCTGCAATTCATCAACAATGGTTAGGTCATTAATCATTGACTTTATTCTACTTATTCTTATTTGATTTATCTAACATTGGATTAATCCAAAACCTAAGCAATTAAACAATACCAATAACATAAATAATCAAAGATAGAGGCGTAACTCCCTAACCCTAATCGATGCAATTGATAAAAGTGTAATTGTCAATATCCCTTACACACCCAATCGATGCTTTCACGGGATCGATTGACTATGTTTGCTACCTAGATTCAATTAAATTGCAAGAGATAATCAAACCTTAGCAAGAAAGCAAATTCCATCAAAGAGGCCAATCAAGAGGGAATATATGCAATCAATGCAATCAATTAGAGAACAAAGATATTGAATAAATCAAACATAGAATAGATAAAAATAGTGTCTCACAAATCATCTAACCATGTCTCTGAATCACAAGTGAAACAAAAGAGGTTTAGTTCCACATATGAGTTTTGCCTCTCATTCTCTCCATTAGGTTCTCTCAAACTAGGTCTGAATAAATGATGATAACCCTTGCCAAAATTCGGCCAAAATAAAACAAACTAAAACATAACAATTTGTCCAAAGATAGAATTCGGAAGATCCCGTGTCCATACTGGCCGGCGGGTGCCGGTTTTTAGGCGGCGGACGCTGCGTCATTAGTAGCTAGCGACATCCTTTGGCTACTTGCTTCTATATTTGTGCTTGGTCAGCTTCTTCCTACGTCTCTTCTTGCCTCTGTAATGATTTTATCAAGTTACTAGCTCCTCATGATCATCCTTAACAAAGCCATAAATGCATCCTCCCAAGCACCGGAACATAAATATATATGCAAATAAGCACGAAAAGACCGTCCAATCTCACAAAGGATATGTGTATCACTTGTACCTATGAACAATAAAGGCAACTTATACCTATGAACTCATCATTCATGCATAGCCTTACAAAAACAAATCAAATTTCAGATTTCAAGGAGTACATAATCAAGTGAATAAACATCGGCACATGTATTTAATGATCTAAGAATCAAAGTAGAAATCGTCCAATCTCACAAAGGATATGTGTATCACTCATGCTCTCATGTGTTTAGGCTTTTATGATCAACTCTCAACTCAATCCAAAATGCAACTAAGCTCATAAAAATTGACAACAATATCACCAAGTCTCCACCGAGATGTCATCACTTGCGGGAAACAATAAAAATAAGCAATTTGGCTCTAGTGTAATTCTCGTTTGTCTTAACTTACTTTTGCTCCTAGGTGAATTTTATCCTCCCTAGGTCTAAGCTTTTGAGCGCTTATTCTTTTTTTTTTTTCGAATTTCTTTCTTTTTTTTCTTTCAAGTTTCTTTCAGTATTGGTATCCTTCGACGCCTCAACTTATTAAAGCAAAGTCCACTTGATTATCTTTTTACGCGAGTTGCAAACATGGGTGTCATGAATGAACTCGGTTACTCAATCATCAAACTTTCTTTATTAGTGGGTAACCTTTGACACTGTTTTGAACGAATTATACCCATGGGTGTCATGCTTAGACCCGATTACTAGGTGTCTCAACCATTGAAACCTTATTTCACCCAATTCTCACATGCAACTAAAACCAAATATAACATAAAAACATAAACATCCGCAAGCAACAAACATGTGAATCGGTCTTGATAATAGATAATGAGATCAATATCAAGAGGTAGAAACGTAAGGAGAGTAAATCATACACATAAGAAAAAAAGATTATGAATGAATCCAATAAGGCTAAAAACAATCTCACAAGGGTCATGTTGTGTTGGATTTCAATCATACTCAATCTTGATCATACATGCTCAATTACATCACCAATCATGCTCCTCAAGAAAACATTTTAGAGCAATAAGGCTATGCATTTCAAATAAATCGTAGGATTTACAAGTTCATTCCATAGTAAATCTTAGAGTTTCACTTAACAAAGGCGAGTGTTTAAATAATAACATATATGCAATGCATTATATTTTTGTGATTTTTGACATTTTCATTTTTTTTTTCGAAATAAAAAAACTACTAACATATTAGCTAAAAGCAATAACAATAAACATAACCAAGCACAAAAACACAAATATCCAAGCATAGGAAATATCGAAGTACAGACCAAACATAAGAAGATAAATATAAAGATGTCTCAAACAAACTCCAAAATCCATAATACCCCTCCCCTACACTAAAAGATGGCATTGTCCTCAATGCCGGAACATAAGGACAAAAGCATAAAATAATCAGAATAAAGTGTAAGGAAGGTCATGATACAACTCACTGAGGCGGTGGTGGGAACAGATAGTGCTGCTAGAACTGTTGAACGAATGAGTCAAAGTTGCTCTGAAATCCGAAGAGTTCACGGGCATGATCCTCCTGCCTCTAATAGATCTCATCCTACGGCTGACGGAGATCGTGATGGTACTGTCTGAACTCCGTACCCTGAGCAATCTACAACTAATGAATCTTGTCCAGTCGATAGTCTTACTGGTCGGAGCGACCAAAAGAAGAGGAGAGAACATAACTCATCAGCAACATCCTGGTCATCATCGTCGTCGTTGTCATCATCATCAGAAAGGTCCACAACCTCCGACGAGGTGTTCAAGTCAGCGATCGTCAGACCCATAGAAAGCTGAGTAGGAAGACGGATGATGTGATCGTTCCTACGAGTAGAGTGCCAGATATAAAGGGCTAAACTGCCCTCCAGATGCCTCATTCGAATCAGCATCTCCATCAAGATGCGTGAGTCCCCATCCATCGGAACTAAATCAGTCACTTTCACACTACAGCATACAACAATCAAAGTAATGAGGCCGCCAAAGCCTATAATACGAGTATTTCTCTGAGGACCTCCCACCATCATATCATCACACACGTCTAAGAACAGCTGGACCCAGTCACGAATAACCTCTACCTTGGGCGTCAGATAATACAAAGCCACCCATGCCTTCTGTGAGACCTTGTTCAGCTCATTTTGCTCGAAGAAGGTGTTGTTCAATACCTTGTGGCAGAGACGCGGAGCAGGGTGGGTGATGGAATAGTTTTAGTCACCCCCTCCAAAAATCCAGGGGGTGCCCGACTCGTAGCAGTATCCCATGTGTCAGAAGGTCAGGGCCTCAACATGTTCGTCCTCCAATTAGCATTAGGAGGTCGAGTAACACCAAGATAACTCCTCAAACGTGATCTAGACAACTCATAAACCCGCCCCAACATAGAAAAAGCTACAGAACCATCATGAGCATCCTCCAAAGTAGCCAAAAACTCTCTAATCGGATCTGGATATGTCAGACCATGCATGATAATAAAGTGCCCTAAACCACCTTATCCAAAAGGGTGGAATAAGGTTCCATCAGACCTAACTAATCTAAAGCCGAATGATCGAAAAACTTAATCGGCGAGTATTTCCTAAGCCTCAAGGTCTTCCATATTTCTCTAATTCATCCTTAGTAAGGGCTATTGGTGCAATCATGTTCGGATATGAAGTAATGATGAATTAAATCCACGGAAATAGATCAAAACTTACAAAAATAGCTGAAAAGGTGGAGTGCTAAAGAGGCAGCGGGCGCCGATGATTCTGGGCAATGAGGAACGCGAATGTTCTTCACGAAAATCCCTCCACCGGCGTTGGAATCAGCCCGTTTTTGCTTCCTTGCTTCATGAAAATTGTTCCTTAGGACCTTGGGAGACTACTTTCGAATGGAAAGTGGTCAGAGGTGGTGGTATGAGATTTTGGTGAAATTAGAAAGTGATGGAAAGTGAAGAACGAGGGTGAAATCTAATAGATTGGGGCATGTAGATTCCGAATATGTGGTCGGAATTTTGATTGGAGAAACGGTTTGGATGGAGTGTAAAGATTGGTGATGGAGGAGGATGTTTGGAGGTTATAGATGAAGAAATGAGTGTTTATTAAATAGGGTTTAACTTGGAGTAGGCCCCGTTCCTCAAACGAAACGGCGGGCAGGTTGCATGATGTGCAACCCAGGCGGCGGGCGCCGGTTTTAGAGCGGTGGGCCCTGGTCACTATTTCCGAGTTTTCCTTCGTTCTAAATCTTGAAACCTAATCCCTTCCTGTTAAACTTATTCCAAACATCTACAAAATCCAGTGAACTAATAAATCTAATACTAAAATAACAAAAATGAATGAAAAAGAAAAAGAAAAGCAAAGAAAACTTACCTCGGGTTGCCTCCCGAGCAGCGCCTTTGTTTTAAGTCCTTCGCTAGACGTAATGAAGTGATTCCTATTCCTCATGAAGATCCTCCCATTGCTAGGAATCCATAACTTGTCCAGCGATATCCGCATGGTATTTCTTGATCCTTTGACCACTCACCTTGAACTTATGACCATCAGTCGGGTTCTGCAAGTCAACCGCACCGTATGGATAAACATGGACTACGATATAAGGAGCCGTCCATCTAGATTTGAGCTTCCCTAGGTGATGTTTTAGGCATGAAACATACAACATAACCTTATCTCCTGGATGAAATTCTCTTCTCATGATGTGTTTTATCATGCCAAGCTTTGGTCTTATCTTTATATATCATGGCATTCTCATAAGCATCCCAACGGATTTCTTCCAACTCCTGAAGTTGAAGCTTCCTTAATTCTCCTGCATCAAATGCATCTATGTTGGCCTGTTCGACTGCCCAATATGCTTTGTGTTCAAGCTCAACTGGCAAATGACAAGACTTCCCATAAACAAAGTGAAATGGTGACATCCCAACAGTTGTCTTGTAAGCAGTGCGATAAGCCCAAAGAGCATCCTCCAGTTTGAGACTCCAGTCGTTACGATTCGGTGCAACAGTCTTCTCCAGAATCCTTTTTACTTCCCTATTGGACAATTCTGCATGTCCATTGGTTTGAGGATGATAGGCAGTTGAGACTTTCTGAGTCACATTGTACTTCCTTAGCAAAGCGCTAACAATCTTATTACATAAATGAGTTCCCCTGTCACTAATACCAAGTCTGGGTGGGCATCACAAATCTAGCAAATAGGCTTTTCAAGAAACTAGCAACTGTACGAGCGTCATCAGTCTTATTCACTTTTGCCTCAACCCACTTAGACACATAATCAATTGCAATTAATATGTAGACATTCCCAAATGAACTAGGAAAGGATCCCATGAAATTGATACCCAAGACATCAATGATCTCACACACCATAATCAAAGATAATGGCATCTCATTTATGCCTTAAATATTTCCTGTGCGCTGACATCTATCACAAGTTCTACAGAAAGCATGAGCGTCGCGAAAGATGTGAGGCCACCAGAATCCGGCTTCAAGGACTTTTGTAGTTGTTCATTGTGTTCCAAAAAGTCCTCCGCTTATATGTGAATGACAAAATCTCAAAACAGAAGTTACCTCAATGTTTGAAACATATCGACGAATGATTCGATCAACGCAATGCTTCCATAAAAAAGGATCATCCCAAACTTGTGTAGACCTCCATATATTGCAAATAAACATAAACTACATAGATTCTGTACTATTCTAACCCAAAAGTATCAAATACATGCTGAAATCGATATAAAAGTTAATGTAGAACATGTCGAATTTTATCCTTCTTAGCTTTCGGGCAATTTGAAGGGAAGATTCCAACTACCAAGTAATTGACAATATAAGCAAACCAAGGGTGCTTAATTTGGATACCCCTAAGTGAAGCAGGCGATTTCTTGCTTTCCTCATCAAAGAAGTCGGTGAACCATTAGGGCGGCGGGCGCCACTATTGGGGGCGGCGGGCGCTGGTCCCTCAATGTCACCATATGGAAAAATTCTCATCAATCCTTCATCAAGAAATTCCCCTAGCCTTTATGGTTGCCACCCCCCCCTCCCCCCCGCCATAAGTTCTGTAAAGCGTACTCAGGTGGTCAGCTACCAAGTTTTCCGCTCCCCTCTTAAATCTGATTTCCAACTTGAATTCCGTCAGGAGTATAATCCATCGAATTAGCATGTGCTTTGCGTCCTTTTTTGTCATAAAATAACGGAGTGCTGCATGATCGCTATAAACCACCACTTTTGCACCCAATAGATAAGGATGAAACTTCTCCAAAGCGAATACCATGACTAGCAATTCCTTCTTTGTAGTAGTGTAATTCCGCTGGGTCGTATTAAACATCATAGAAGCATAATATATCACATGAGATGCTTTATCAACCTTTTGTCCTAGAACAACCCCAACGACATAATCACTAACATCATACATCAATTCAAAGGGTAAAGTCCAAATTGGAGCTTGGATAATAGGTGCTAAGATCAACTGATTTCTCAACTCATGAAAATCTTTCTTGCAACTATCGTCAAACACAAAAGACACATCTTTCTTAAGTAGCTCACATAAAGGTGAGGTTATCTTAGAAAAATCTTTGATAAACCTATGATAGAATCTTGAATGTCCTAAGAAAGAATGGATTTCATGCACATCAGTAGGATAAAGTAATGACTGAATGAGATCTATCTTTGCTTTATCTAGCTCAATGCCTTTCTTGGACACAATGTGACCAAGGACAATCCCCTGTTCAACCATAAAATTGCACTTTTCACAGTTTAGAACTAAATTAGTCTCAACACACCTCTTAAGCACTAAAGATAAATGATGCAGACAAGAATCGAAATCATTCCCATGCACAATGAAATCATCCATAAATACTTCAATGAAAGGCTCAACATATTCAGAAAATATACTCATCATGCATCTTTGAAAAGTACCAGACGCATTGCATAATCCAAAAGACATCCTACTATAAGATAAAGTACCAAAAGAACATGTAAAAGTAGTTTTCCCCGGTCCTCGAGTGCAATAGGAATTTGAAAATATCATGAATTACCATCTAGAAAGCAATAATAAGACCGGCCAGCTAGGCGTTCAAGCATTTGATCAATTAAAGGCAAGGGAAAGTGGTCCTTATGTGTTGCAGCATTGAGTTTGCGGTAATCAATACAAACTCTCCAGCCTATTTGTACCCTCATAGGTACCATTTCACCTTCCTAGTTCTCAAAGACTGTAATACCTTCATATTTAGGGACTACCTATGTAGGACTAACCCATTGACAATCAGAAATAGGGTAGATCATACCTGCTTGAAGGAGCTTTAAGACTTCCTTTTCACGACCTCCATCATTGATGGATTCAACTGTAGCTGAGGTTGTCTTGTCGACTTTGCATCGTCCTCCATGATTATGCGATGCATACACAACGTAGGACTGATTCTTTTGATATCAACAATGTTCCATCCCAAAGCAGTGCGATGTTCCCTAAGGACATCCACTAGCCTTTGTTCCTGGTCAAGAGTATGCTTATTAGATATGATCATAAGAAGTGTATTACCCTCTCCCAAAAATGCATACTTCAAATGATCAGGGAGGGGTTTTAATTCAAATTCAGGCGCTTGAATGACAGACGAAAGAAGTTTCTCACAAGAAGGATTCAACGATTCAATTTTATAGAAAGGGGACCGATTCCCTGAATTGGCATCCATAGCCACGGGCAATTCTTGCAGGTTGTTAGGCAAAGCATTATCAAGAGATAATTTGCCCAAAGGGGTTCCAAAACAACCTGTAACTTTCTATAACGATCAATACTCATGATATCCTTAGAGAAAATTCTACCACATCAACCAAATTCAAAGAATATTCAGCGGATTTCCCGTTAGGAATTAAATATTCATCCTTTTTCCCATCAACTTCCACAGATAATGACCCAACATAATAATCAATTTTGGCTTTTGCAGTTCGCAAGAAAGGTCTACCTAATATGATAGGTGTTTCAGGTATACCAAGTCCCATATCAATAACATACAAATTAGCAGGAAAAATCAACGCATCTACCATATTCAACACATCTTAAACTACCCCCTTAGGATGAAGTTGAGAGCGATCAGCAAGTTGTATAACAACTCTAGTTTCAATCAGAGGCCCTAATCCCAACTCATTATATAATTTATACGATATGACATTAATAGATGCACCAAGATCAATCATGGCGGTTTTAAACTTAACTTCACCAATCGTACAAGAA
Source organism: Persicaria tinctoria (assembly GCA_037127255.1). NCBI lineage: Eukaryota > Viridiplantae > Streptophyta > Magnoliopsida > Caryophyllales > Polygonaceae > Persicaria > Persicaria tinctoria. The sequence goes on from JBANSL010000017.1 coordinate 20,954,587, forward strand.
TAGTAAACATACCTGGGTCTCCATATTTTTCAGGCAATTGTTGTTGAAATACCAACGGTAATTTTTCTTGTTGTTCCTTACCTTATTTTTCTTTTTCCTGTTGTGTTCATTTGAATGTGCATACTTCCTTCAAGAATTTTGCATACCGAGGAACGAATTTAACTAGATTAAGGAGAGGAATATTTACCTGACACTTAGAAAACGTATCGAATAGTTCCTTTTCATTCTCCCACTTACGATCAAGGTTCAATCCATGAGGAAATGGTGGTGCAGGTCTTTGAACCTCAGAAGTCCACTCCTTTGATGATTTCTCCGTAGATTGATCAACGTAAAAAATCGGCTTAGCGTCAAGCGGCAGGCGCCGACATGGGGAGCGATGGGCGCCGACTTTATAGAACGCAAAATCCGAATTACTTTCAGCTTTCTCACCCACGTCAATAACCTCCTTAGGCCCTTCTTCTAAATTCTAAGGCGACCTCACTTCTTTTCCTTCTCTAAGGACCATAGCCATAGAATCTTCCTCGGAGGACTCTTCTAATGAATTTCTCCTCGAATCCCTCGATTTGTGTTCTTGTATCTCTCGAGCCATGTATCGCATAAGTTCTCCTTGATTTCTTACCATTATCATCAAATATCTCAAGGCACCTTCCTTGAGGGTTTCAGAGCTTATATGATTTGATTCCTTAGTTCCATCTCTACCTTAAGCATTTGATGTGGCCATATGAGTAGCCATCTTCATTAAAATCTCCGTCAATTATGCAACTTTCTCCTCACAACCCTTCAAAGAGTCATTTGATCCATGAAGATCTCCTAGCCCTTTAAATTTCTTATACTGCTAAGTTGAGTTTGCTAACCCATTGAAGATTTGCATAGCTTCTTCCGGTGTCTTATCCAGAATATCTCCTCCACTAGTTGCGTTGATGACAGTATGCTCGTGATCAAGTAACCCCTCATAAAGATAGAGAATTAAATCCTCTTAAGAAATACCATGTTGTGGGCAACTTGCTTTGAGTCTCCTGAATCTCTCAATGTAGTCATAGAGGCTCTTCTCAAGGAGTTGTTCTATGCTAGTCAATTTCTTTTTCAGTTTACTCAAACGCGTGGAAGGAAAATATTTCTGTAGAAAAGCTTTCTTCAATCCCAACCAAGTGGTGATGCTTCTTGTAGGCATACAATGTAGCCAATCAATCGCTACGTCTTTTATGGTGAATGGAAACAATCTCAACATAAGGTTATCATCAATAAATCGTTGAGGTCTGAGTTTGTCACATACACTAACGAATTCTGTAAGATGCTTATCAGACTTATCTCCAATCATTCCATGGAGAACTGGAAGAACCAACAACCAATCATATTTGTATTTTAGTTAGCCTTCAGGGAGTTCAAGTAATATAATCACAAGGTTTTGCGAATTCAGATCAGGTTCCCTTAAGTCTCTCAATGTCCTCTTGAGAGAGGGATCAACGATTTCAGACATCCTTGCCTAACCTTTCAAAGACTCGACAAAGATTGATTAGTAACCAAAGAGTGATTCACCAAGGTGAATTACACTAAAGATGGCAATAAAAATAAACAAAAGAATTAAAGTAATTCTCCCCTGTCAAAGGCGCCGAAATTTGGTGACTGAGAAGGTAGAGTGTCGTAGGCTTTACCTCATCCCAAAAGTAATTATGATAAACTGAACCTATTATTCTGTAGAAGTGGTAAGTCTAGATGTCGATCCACAGGGAGAATACATTTCCTGTCTACTTAAATTGCTAACAAAAGGAATGAGATCAAAGTGTTATTGGATGAAAAGACTATTGAATAGGGTGAAAGTAGTAATGGTGGATTTGTAGTAATTAATAATGCTGAGATAGTTTCCCATGCAATTCATCAACAATGGTTACGTCATTGATCCTTGACTCTATTCTAATTATTCTTAGTTCATTTATCTTACATTGGATTACTCTAAAACCTAAGAAATTAAACAATACCAATAACATAAATACAATCAAAGATAGAGGCCTAACTCCCTAACCCTAATCGATGCGATTGATAAAGTCTAATTGTCAATATCCCCTACACCCAATCAATACTTTCATAGGATCGATTGCCTGTATATATATATATATATATATATATATATATATATATATATATATATATATATATATATATATATATATATATATATATATATATATATATATATATATATATATATTTGCTACCTAGATTCAATTAAATTGCAGGAGATAATCAAACCTTAGCAAGAAAGTAAATTCCGTCAAGGAGGTCAATCAAGAGGGAATATATGCAATCCATCAATTAGAGACCAAAGATATTGAATAAATAAAACATAGAATAGATAGAAATCAAGTCTCACAAATCATCTAACCATGTCTCTTAATCACATGCTAAACGAAAGTGGTTTAATTCCTCATAAGAGTTTTTCCTCTCATTCCCTCCATTAGGTTCTCTCAAACTAGGTCTAAATGAATGATGATAATCCCGTGGCCAAAAGTCGGCCAAAACAAAATAACCTAAAACAGCACAATTTGTCCAAAGATAGAATTCAGAAGATCTCGTGTTCGTGCTCGATCAGCTCCGTCCTACGTCTCTTCTTGCCTCTGTAATGATTTCCTCATGTTCCTAGCTCCTTATGCTCATCCTTATCAAAGCCATAAATGCATCCTCCCAAGCGTCGGAACATAAATCTGTAAATAAGCATGAAAAGACCGTAGATTCCACACTTGAAAGATAAAATACTAATAATACGAATTACACAATAATCATGCCATATACTTATCTAAACGCAATAACAACTACATACAATGCCTATCTAAAATATGCATTATCAAGCAACCCCTTATCTTGGAGAGTTGCTCTCGGCCCTTCTGACAGGAGGAAATTGTTATGTCTCCTATCAAAAGTAAAACTCAAACTTACAAACTAGTATAGCAAGTAAGTAAGAGGTCGATCCCACGGAGAATCTAGTACTTCTGAGTAATGTGTATTTACTAGTTAGTGGAAAGGGGGGTTTTAATTGATTGAAATAGAAAGAAAACAAAATAAACTATAAACAGATTGATGCAAAACAATTCAGAGAAGGTCGCTCTACCCACAACTATCCACTTTATTTGGTCAAGTTGATATTGTAACTTCCTCTTGTCTTTTTAGTCTTCCTATTGATGTCCTTATCCCGACCTAATATAGTTACTAGTCCAATCAGTCCTAGAAACCCTTATCTCATGAGCAGTCCCTCGGAAAAGGATTTAACCCAATCGATAGCTTTAAATTCAAAGATTAAACAAGGTATTTGCAGTCACTCAGAAAGGGATTTAACAACACATCCAACTTCCTACCCATTCAATTAGTTCAATTAGCCTTAAAGGGATAAGTTTGCCACTTGGGTTAAGGTTCGCAATTAGGAATCTACAAAACTCTAGCAGTTGAATTGACTCCACCAAGTATATCAGGCAAGATAGAATAAAACAATCAACATTAAGCGCAAAGAAGTTGAAACATTCAATATAAAAAATAAGGAACAAGATTCAGAAACTTACAACTCAATCCAAACAAAGCTTCAAATTGCAAGTAGAACTAAGAGAGTTTAGCCACCCATGACGAACATCGCTCTCAATCTCCAACTAAAATCGTTTTGAATCCTAATCTAATGAATGAATGAAAACCTAGGGCTAAGCCCTCTCTATATTCGTGCCAATTTCGTCCTCCCTAAAGTAGGCCACAAGACAAAAAGACAGATAAATATGGTTTTTGATAGAAAACACCGTCGCTGAACTCTAAATGCGTCGCTGCTGGAACATGCGGCTACCGCTGCACTAATGCGGCACCCGCTGTATGAGTTTTTTGTGACAATTATGTGGTGGCCGCTGCCTCTAATGCGGCGGCCGCTGCATCGGTCTTTTACGGAAAAATGCAGGTAACAATTGAGGCCTCCGGAAAGTGCAAAACAAGTTCAACATGTTTGGCGACAACTTCTGCAGACTTGTTCTTCGTTTAGGCTCGCTTCTTCTTCTCAGGACCTCTTTAGATCTTCATGTAAACTTCTTCATTAACTATACAATCTCATCCAATGCGTTATCAACCCATCTCTCCTCCTCGGATCCACAGTTATCTAAAATAATCAATAAAAATGTGTAGATTCCGACTCCACCAACATAGAGAGCAAATATGCAAATTCTACTTAAACCATGCATGATATGCATCTTAACTTAGCTAAAATGCAACCTCTCATGCCTTCCTAACTGCATGCTATTACCTTCCTTTAAGTTGGTGTGGATTGTTGATCCTTCCTTCTTCTCAAGATCCTGGGACCAAAGACTCGGGTACTTTCAGCCATGTTGCCTTTTCATATCGAACCCTTTTCATTTCATGAAAAATTATGGCTTAATTGGTTCTAGAAAGAGATGAATGATCATTTTAAATCTTGCACTGGAAATTTGTTATAGTATGATATGTCCCTTGTCTCGCATTTACCTAAGCTCGATTGTTGAAAATGAGCAGCTTACTAAGCCCAAATTGCCTGTTGTTTTTAAAGTTTTTCCGCAAGTAGTGAGATTTAAGTCGAGATTTGGTGATATCGTTTTCGATTTCTATGTTCTTAGTACATTATGGATTGAGAATAGAGTTGAACTTAGATGCCTAAATACATGAGAGCAAGAGAAACACAAGTCCTGGTGAGGTTGGATGAATGTCTACTTATATCCGTTGATCGATATATACATGCTATGACATTATTCACTTGTTCTTGTGTTTATTTAAATTTGATGTTGCTATTGATTAATGTAATGGCCCGAGTTATTAAACCCGGGTTACGTTCCGAAGGATTGGATCCTTTGTTCGGATCTTGCACAACAAGTACGGGAGGAAAGTTTGAAAACAAATGTCAGAGTTTGAAAGGGGATTTCATACCCGAAACTTCTTGTGAGGCCTGTTGGAAGCCCAGTGTTAACACACCTATACCTGTCCTTAGTTCTAAGTCGTGGGGAAAAACCATTGATATCTAAAACATCCATAGTGCAAATATTAAATCCTCAAAAGCATATGAAAGAGAGTATAGTGTGATGAGTCAGTCTCTCACTACATTGCCCATGGCAAAGTCCCATGCCATAATCAGCACATGGCAACACAAGTAAGGCATGTGATATCATAATGCAATATACCTAAAAACATAAAAGGAGGAAGGAATCAGATCGAGCCATGCATGCGGGAACGGCAGTCCTCGTTGAAGCCACATAATACACATTGTACCTAATAAAGATGCTCTAATGCAAGACATGCATATTAACACTCAAGCATGCTAGCAGTTTATTGTTGTAGATGAGGGGAGATGGATGTCTATGCTCACTTCAATCAAATGTATTTATATTCGAAATCCCTCTATAGTATAATGGAATTCAAGGTCGATCCAAGGGAGTATGTCAGCGGTTCTATCCTAGTTGCTTTTAAGGTTGAAAGTGGGGGAAATTGGTGGGAAATTAAGGCAAAAGTTGCTGCTGGAATTGGGTATAAAACACACACAAATTAATTGGCTCAAGTAAACAAGTGCAATATATGAAGAAGTACTTCCAATGTTAAGGCTTAACACAACAATAAACATATGTATGAATCAATAATATCATATAAAAGATCATTCTTTTTTCATCAAGAGATAGCTTTCGCATACTCAATAAATAGACAATTGATGCTCTCGCATAAAACCTATTTATTTATACCTTTTCTTAATTAAATCACTTTTACTTTCGTCAAAGATCTCTAATCACTATCAAGGTTAACAATCTTCTCTTGTAAACTCAATGGCAACAATAATAAATTCCTTAAATTTACTTTCATCAAAGGGTTAAGCACATAGGTAGAATAAGATAAAAAAATCAAAAGATCATAGATTCATTCATTCACACACATGCTTATTTTCAGTGAGTAGTTCTCCAACCCTCAAAGAAAGGGGAACTACTCACTAATAGCAATAGAAAAAATAAATCTGTAGAAGAAAACATAATCTGAAAATGCAATAAAACAAACCTCAAAACATGTTCACAACCTTCAACAAAACTCCAAATGTCTCTCCTAAGGTGTTGTCAATTCAGCATCTCTTGTGTGTCCTCTATAGCCCCTAATAGGCTTTATTTTATAGATAAAAAACAAGACTTAATCCTCAAGGAAAGAGATTTTATCTTAGGAAAAATATTATAATTCTATCTAAATCTATCTAAAATAGAATAAAATATCTTAAGTCTATCTAAATAAAAGATCTCAAGATTAATTAAAACAAAACCTTAAGTAAAAAGCCCAAAAACAATCCATAAAACAACCCACAGAAACTTCCAGCTGATGCACGTCGACCCATATGGGGGTCGATGTCGAGGCTTTTAGAGTCGGTGCTGCCTAAAATCGCTACCAATCATTTTTCTATTAGACTTCTGGGTGGACGTCGATATAGAAGGGGTCGATGTCGATGTAGCTTTTCAAGTGCAGTAACTTCTGCTCTGCATCAGGTGTCGACGTAGTAGGGGTCAACGCCGATGTATCTTTTCAAGTGTAGTAACTTCTGTTCTTCATTAGGTGTCGACGTCGAGGGGGGAAGGTTCGACGTCGAGAGTCTTTTGTGCTCTTCTTCTTTCCTACTCGTTCCTTTGCCAATCTTTCTGGGTCCTTCCTTCACCTTTCTCTACTCTTCCTTAAACTCTAAAATTGCTTCTTTCTAGCTCTAAAACCTACAAAACACCACCAATGCTTGTGTAGATTGCATATCTTTGAATAATATGAAAATTAGCACAAGTGACACTCTTTTCCAACACAAAAGCTAATAAAAGGACAAAAATAAAATGAAAACATGGTGTAAAATAAGACTAAAAATGCGGACATCATTTATATATGGGAAAATCAGTAAACTAGAATCCTGCACAGAATGTCAAGTCGCATATCCCTCTCCTACCTCTGCAATCATTCTTGATGGTGAAGACACATGTCGAGTTCATGGTAGCAGTTCAGATTATATTATGTCTCATTTTCAATTCATGTAGCATTCTTGTCACTAGTTCATTTTTCAGGATATAGTGACATGACTCATGACTCAAGAGATGCAACTCGGTGAAATTGGGTTGTCCTATGACCCTAGCAAAAGAGTCTACTACACACATTAACAACCGTTCTCTACCAAACGCATAGAGTAAATAGATGCTCATTCAATAGTGTGAATCCTAAGCATGCTACTACATGATCATGCTTTTATGCATATGCAAACACCTAGTATACTACATGACCAGAGGCATGAGAGTTAAACCCGATTAAGCCCCTAAGGAACTTACCTGGATGTGCATAACATCAAAAGGCAATAATCCAGGAATACAACAAGTCAACACGTCAAATATGATCACCTAGCATACATATATAAATAATATAATGAGTCTACTTTTAAAGCTACACTAAGCATATAATATCACACACATGAGCACAAATAACTATAGATCTCATCATTATAACTTTCATCTTATCATCATCAATTTATCTCACATCTCATAGCAAAATCTCACATAGCTCATCATCTTAATATCTCATCCATATCTCATCTCAGAACGAATAGCACATATATGTAATCATGTTCATATCATCATATCATAGCATGCTTTTATATCATATCATAACTCATGTAAAGACCGGGAAATTTTAGAATATTAAATTATTAAAATAGTTATTTATAATCATTCCGATTTCTAATATTTGGGAGGTTTGGAATTTCCGTCCTTGAGCTATTGATTTTATTCTAAATATTTCAAAACGAGTTCCGGCATTATTTAACTGGAAATTTAAAATATGTTATACTCTACTTTTATATACTGAAAATTGGAAAATAATGTTCAGATTCCATTATTTCATTCGGATTTGAAAATTTAAAATCCATTTTGAATTGGGTCGGATAAGTCGAGAGAGTGGGTTTCGAGATATTTTATTTGGGTATTTGAAATTTGCTTTTGATCACTTTGATTCATTTTGATTCTCCCCTCCTTGCCTTCTTGCCTGCACCTCTGTACACCTATACACCCCCTCTTGTTGATTTTAGAAAGCACGCCTCCCCTCTTCACTCTTTGTTTTCCTAGCAAACCCATTTCCCCTTCTTTCTTTCAAATCCTAACCACAAACTCTCTCCTTTTCATTTCATTTCAGCACCATATCCTCCGTTTTCTTTCGGTTCCGACCACCCAGCAGCAGTGCCGTCCTCCTTTTCCTCTGACGCCGACGAACTCAGGGAGACCGTCCAGGAGAGCCAGAGCCAACAACAACCCGCCTCGTCCTCCTTTCTCTGTTCCGTCTGAGCTCCAAGCTAAGCAAAAACCACCAGAGCCCTGTTCCGAGCGCCTCTCGAGAGCACTGGCCCCACGCCGCCGCCTCCTTCCCCTGAGTCCAAACAACAGCAGAAGCTCTCAGACGACCGAGACGGAACCAGACGCCCACCGGAGCCGGAGCGCGAGCGTTCTCCTCTATTTCCGTTCAAGGTCTATTTTCGCTTTCATGTCGATTTCGATTCAAAACTCCTTCAATCCCGCTCGTAATCATTCCTCTCTCTTCCTAGGCTTGATCTAGGCTTCATCCCCGCCGATTACAGTCGAAATCCGCCATTGTCACCGGAGATTTTCCCTCGGAGCCAGAATCGCGTCGAACGGTAACCTCTCCTTCTCCCTTCTTCCTTTCTCGCTTTTGAATCCATGTTTGTGGGTTGAGGTCGGAATTTCCTTTCATTCTGGGTTGGGCGAGTATGGGTTCGGAAGGGAGTCGTCGGCGGCCTGGTCCTCTTTATTTCCTTCCCCCGTTTTTCCGCCGGAAGTGCTGCCATGTCCGTTTCATTTGGGGAAGGAAATGGGTTCAGTGGGTTTTGTTTTATTTTTGGTCCGGTTCAGCGATAATATTTATTAACTCCGGTTTGGTTCATTAAAGGGAAAGGGATGGGTTGAGAGTGGGTCGAGTCTTGGGCTTCAGCTTGGGTTTCGGGTTTGGGCCTGTTCTTCCGGGTTGGGTTTCGGCTTTGGGCTTGTTGGATTGTTTCCTTGTGTTTTATTTGTTGTTATACTATTATGTTATTATGTTAATATGTTACGCACATATACTATGATTAGTAGTTAACTATTATTAATGTATTATTTTATTTGGACTATGCATTTATATATTCCAAAGATTATCGTATATTATGAATTGGTTTTAGAAAGGATATTATTTGGACTATGCATTTTATGATGTTTTGGAAATATGGGTTTTGATTTATAAATATGGGTGTGAAAATATAATTATTTTGTGACTAAGTGCCGGAATTATTTTGAGGGTCTAAATTTACAAGTCAATTAAAGATTTATTGTTTAAAAAAAAGGGTTTTGGCCAATTATGATTTAAGAATATGTTTTTAATATGAGTTGACTTAACTTGATATTTAAGAGTTTGGAAAACTTTGGGAAACGAGTTTGGAAATATTGTTGGTAAGATTTATCGATGGGTTTGATTGGAAATGAAATGATTTTGGGTTGATGTTGATCATATCGGAAAGGTTTTGGAAAAATGGTTTTACCATCGATTGGTTTTTGAGGATGTTGAGAACTTGGGTTCGTGTGTATGAATGTTGGCCCGGTAACTTATGGCAATGACTTGATGATAGGTGTGTATTTGCTTTTGGATCGCTTGGACTTGCATTTGGGCCCTTACTTGTGTTATCCTGTTGTTCTGCATCTTCATGTAAGTTCCCTAGGGGGCTTACTCAGGTTGGACATTCATGCCTGTTGTTGCATTTTATGTTAGGTGTTGCATATGCATAAAAGCATGCCATGTAGTATCCTGTTTAGGTTGCATTAATTGAATGAGCATATGCTTACTTTATGCTTTTGAAACAGAACGGCCGTTATCTATGATAGTCCTAGAGTCTTTGCTAGGGTTATAGGACGACCTAGTCCCATCGGGTCCCGTCCTGAGTCAATCGAGTCACGAACTTCCTTATATTATGAGATGCCTGCGGGCTTTATTGTGGAGTGGGTTAGTCATGCGTGCCACCCGATTATGATGGAATGCATTCACGAGCTGGCCAGTCTCCGCCCTATCGGAAGGGGGTGGAGGTAGGAGAGGGATATGCCACTTGGCATTGTCTTTGGCCCTTTATAGTATTTTTACACATTATTATAACTAGGAGCATGCTAGTGTGTTTGACTTTCGTACTGCATTAGAGCATCTTTATTAGGTATAGCACATACTATGTGGCTTCAGCGAGGACTGTCGGTCCCGCATGAGTGGCTCGATCTGACTCCTTTCTCCGTTCTTTTTTTTAAGGTATTTTCTGCATAATTTGATTGCTCGATGTCTATATGACGGGGTTCCCTTTTTGTGAATCGAAGAACATGGCTAAATCTCTAACTCATTATAAATGGTAAACATCCACTTATGTTTTGGTTTTGACCCGGCTCTACCGTGGCGCTTTGTATCTTAATTTTGCTTCCGTCTTGCTTCCGTTTGAAATGAATTTCGCGAGTTAGTCCCTAGGACAGGTTAAGGGTACCCAACGACCCTACGATACTTTTAGGGTTCGAAATCCCTCTTTATTACTGACCTTAAAAATGAGTTTGAAACCTCGACCCGTACATGGATTGCAAGATCCGAAAAAGGGGTTTTATCCCTTGAAACGTAACCCGGAAATCATAATTCTGGGTCGTTACAACTCATGCTTAAGAATATATTTCATCATGCCATAGTTCACACTTATCATTTATACAAACTTATAGCATACTTATATAATAATAATATCAACATATCAAAAGTTATAGTTCATGATTAACATTTATCAACATATCATAATTTCCTACTAACGGTATATCAGACATCATAACGGTATTATCACACCAACATGTTCTCAATCATATCATAACATAACATCATGCTTGCACATAGGATTCCACATGATATCACACAAGATTCACCAAGTTAGCCAACATGTCAAAGCAAGTCAGAATTCTCAAGTTAGCTCAAATCCATTTTCAAACAACCTTTAAAACATCTTTTCCAAAACTATGAAAACCCAAGATCTTTAGTCAAAACCACCAATTCATTTCATTCGATAAATCCGATACATTCAAAGCATTTTCCAAACCCTTTTTAAAGTAATTAACGACTTTCCAGCCTTTGAAATCATTTCTTGAAATACCTTTTTAAATACCATGTTTAGCCAACAAATCATGCATATCGAACCTCAAGAGTCATTCAAATTATTTTTGAAAACATTGCACAATCCCAACCAACTCAACTAACCCAAATTCGACAAAAGGGACATTTCGTCGCGGCGAAACATAGTTTTGTCGTGGCGAAATCCCTCCAGCGAGCACCCCGCCGGCTGCGGGTCCTTGCGGTTGTGAAAGGCCTTCACCGCGGCAAAATCTTGTTTCTCCATGGTGAAGCCAAGGTTCTCAGGTGCCCAACTGGGTTTCTACTCGCCGCGGGACGAGAAGCTCTCATTGTGGCGGGATTTGTCCCTCAGGGCTTCTAGTTGGGTCGCGGCACTTGGGCAGCACCCACGTCTTTCACCACGGTGAACTCATCTTTCGCTTTGGTGAAAGGTCACCCTCAACTGCTACTTCGACCCGTTCTGGTTCACCGCGGCGAGTTCATGTTCGTTGTGGTGAAACCTGCGACTGAGCTCCGGTTTTGAGCTTGTCGAGGTTGCCATTGTTGTTATTAACTCTCCTAGCTCTCTCCAAACCCTACCCCAACCTCAACACGCGTGTTATAACACAAACAACATGAAGAAATCGAGAGAAAGGAAGATTTGCTCACCCACTCTTTTTCTTTGACGGAAAATGCTTCGCGGAGCTCGTCTAGGCTTCTTCTTGGCCGGATCTTCAAGCTAAAATGCCTAGAAGTGATTGGGGAGTGTTAAATGTGGACCTTTATGTAAGTAGAAGGTGAAATGAGTGAAGAACGACCACTTACCGCTCTTGAAACCGAAAACAAGGGACATGGAGGGAAGAGATTGTCGGCGGCTTCTTCGATATTCTCTAGAGCTAATGCTGCTCGAGGATGATCAAGAAGGCATGGAGGGTGATCTTGGCTTGCTTCTCATAGAAGAAGAAGAGAAAAATAGGTGTGGGTGGCTTTTAGTGCATGCGACAAAATAGGGAAAGCGAAAGCTTAGGAGTTCGGCTCCAATGGAAATGGAGGAAGTAGATAGGTTGAATGTGGTTCCTATTGGTGGTGTTTGGACGAGAAAGGAAAGGGTTTTGAGCCATTGGAGCTCACGGAAAGTGGAGGAAAGGAGGAAGAAACGTGGGAATTTGAAGATAAGGTTTTGGGGTTTGGATGCCAGGGTTTGTTTGATCTGTTGTGGTGTGAAAAAGTGAGACAAGATCTGATATTAAAGAGCCAAAGAGGGATTTGATGAGGGCTAAAATTGAATGGAGCAAGGGGGCCATGTGGCTTGTTGTCTCTTTTCCATTTTTGGAGGGTGCAAGAAAATGGAGGGAAAAAGAAGTAGGTGGGTGTTTAGCCTTATAAGGCAATGAGGAAGGTGATGAGAAGGTGTCTTTGGATTCAAAATCTCATCTCAAGATAGGGCTAATGAGGGTTGTTCATTTTAGTTGGGTTACATGAAGAACAGGATGAGAATCGTGGTCCCGAAAGCGCTAATTCGAAATCCCGATGTTAGTTCGCGAAAGTTAGTTTCTCGAAGTTGGTTTTTCTGAATCCCGCTCCCAATCAAGTTAGTGTTTCAAATCCAAGAGGATATCATCATTCAGAGTTCATTTCAATCCCGAGGTGAAAAGATGGAATTGTCATTCAAAAGTTCAAAATTTAACCCGAATCCGCTTTATGGATTTTAAATTTAGTTTATTTAATTGAGGACGAGGATTTTCGAGATGCCCAAATTTTACGACTTAAATCCATTTTATATTATTTATTTTGAAAATATTATCTCAGAACATGAGGTCTTTACAATGAAGGCTAATGTATGAATGACAAATGCGTAGGTATAGGTTTCTTTTTATTGTTCGATCAAGGACTAGCTAGCAAAGCTTAAGTGTGGGGTAGTTTCATATTGCATATTTTGATAGGCATTATAGGTTAGTTTTAGGTGCATTTCATTGTCATATAGTCATATTTTAGAGTTAATTCCGCATTATGCATTTTTAGTGGTGATATTAGGAAACTACCCTATTTTATTGGAATTATGCAGATTCATGGTTCCGAGGTAATGAAGAGCTTGGGAAGAGACTGAAAAGGAAGTCCAAAGAGAAAGTTACAAGCCCATGAAGGTTTAGAAGCCGAATTGGAAAGCTAAGGAATGAGTCGAAACGAAGAAAATGGAGAAACCTTATCTCTTAGCTTCCAAGGACATTGAGTTAGGTTCTGATATCTTCATGACAGTTGTAGTCCTCGAAAATATCTTTCCAACACATATTCATACGTGTCAATCGAACGAATGAGGATTCTGAAAAGCGCATTACAAGTTCAGTATGTCGAAACTATCAACACAGAGTCCTATCGCGGGCCGTGAAACCTCCGTCACTGCAGCAAACTCTATCAATTGAGATTGGATCTCTACTTCAACTGATTAAATTAGGATTTAATATTTTTAGGATTTTAATTTATCAATTAGGATATTTTTTTATTGTCTTGTTAGAGCAAATCTATGGTTTGTGGGCCATGTTCTCCCTATATATCTCATAAGGCACAAAAATCCCTTGAATATTCAGATTTTATAGCCATGTTCTCATAAATACAGTACGCTTTAGTCGAGTCTTTTTTGGTTTTATTTTCCGTTCAAGCAAAGGAAGTTAGGTAATCAATGCTTTGCTAAATTCCATTCTTTTCGCCTACACTTTCGAGATTTGGTTGGTGGTTTGTGAGTTTCTAATAAGTTTTTATTTTTCCTCTCTTTAATATCCTTTAACTTCCCTATTCTTATTATCGATATTGTTATGATTAGCTACCATGATAGTTTTTTGCTAGGGTTATATTCTATCGAATTTGCGTAAAATCCGTAGTAGCATGCTTATGATTGTGGATTCCATGTTTGAAGCAAGACTAAGTAGGAAGTTTGACATGTGTCATAAACATTGAAATAGATGTTATTCATATCCCTAGATTCTTAGGACTATATGTTATCGTTATGTTAAAACTTATCCGTGCTTTGGTTGCATAAAGGTGTAAGAGATTAATTATGTTCGTTGTGATTTAATCCATTCAAACTAAGATGGGGGGAATTCATAGGAAACAACTTTAATTGGATTCGATGACCAATAAAGCCAACCAAAGTCGAGAATTTGTGGGATCGATCTCTTCGATCCATCCCTTGCATTTATTTATATTGTTTTCTTTTATTTTCATTTTCATCTTTTTCCTTTCAATTGTTAACTACACAACGTATCGAGATACTTGAATTGTTTCTATATGGGATCGATCCGTTACTTCCATACTATACTAGTTTGTTTGTTTGAGAATTATTTTGATGAAGTCAATCAACAACTTTCCATCCGTCATGGGCCTTAATCCCTTATAGTAGCCAACACATCATTCAAAAAATGTACGTTTCAAAAATCTTGATGTTTAAGAGGATAGATGAACTCAACAATATTCAATAAACAATAAAGGCAAGAGAATAAATACAATCAATATGAAATGTATAAAAATAAGAATCTCATAATTCGATCAACCTGGAGATTCAAATCGTAGGTGAAATAGTAGAGTTTTAGTTCTCCATCAAGATAGATGGCTCTCTCCAGGCTTTCTGAATTGCAAAAATGTTGATCTAAAAAAAGCGCTAAACGTACTTAAATATTTATCCAAAATCAAGAATAGTTTTTTCGATCATTTAGAAGGATGTGCTTGGATAGTGTTCTAGCAAGACTTGACCCAATCTAAATTCATATCTTATTTAAAAAATGTAAAAAGTGTCAAAATAAAGATATAATATTTATTGATAGTAGATTTTTATTGCTTAAAAAAAATGACAGAAAATAATAATAGAAAATCTCCTCCTCTCAAGGATTGAATTGTTTCACCTTCCAGCTTGCAAGGGCTGTTGGACGAAACAATAATCGACAAGGAAAACGCCGATTGTAGGGATAAAGAAGGGGGGGGGGGGGGGGGAAATCAAGAGGCCATCTAGGATAACTTGTAATAGAAGAGGAGCTTGCAAACCTTCTTTAAATAAGGAAGCAATCCACAGTTTATAAATTAATTGGAAATTTAATGAGATTTAATATCATGGTTAGTTTCTTCTCTTTTTTATTTCACACAAACGCAAATTGTAACAGAAACTAAAATAAAAATTTGACACTTTTATACTACATTGATCACTCGTCTATTAAAATATCAATATTCCACGTTTCTTCAATTTCAATAATCTTAAACGATATCCCTGCTTCAAAAGCAATAGAATCTATCTTTGTTGTTGTCTTCAATGTTTTTTATCCACGACCTACACTAGGTATCCTCTCCATAGATGTGCTCTGGTGGTCAGGATTGCTTTGAATCACATCTATTGCCTACATAATTAATAATATATAGTTGTCAATATTATGCTTAGATATATATATATACAATACTAATGAAATTGTTAATTACTTAAAAAATAATAATTATAACATACCTTAAAACTTTCCCATTTTTTGCCCCCTTCAATAATCACCTTATAATTGCCATCGTCGACGACTTGGAGAATTTTCAGGAAATTGACGACTTTATTGTTTTTAAGTCTCTCAGAGAGGTCTTCCATATCGTCGATCGTCATAGTTGTCATTTTCGGACGAGTTTCGAGATCATCATTTTCTATTTTCTCTAAATACTCCTCCTTCCCCACGTATAGACCGATCTTGATTCTAGATTTTCTAAGCTCCATGATCACAACTTTGGAATCTTTCTCTAAATCCCTACTCCATGTCAATGAGAAGAGTAGTAATCAACATTATGTAATATATATATATATATATATATATATATATATATATATATATATATATATATATATATATTACGAAATTTATTTCTTTATATTTGATGAATGGCTAGATACTGAGGATAATTTAGTATTTACCTTAACATGTCGGATCGGAGGACTTCAAGATCCTCCATCTTGAGCTTACAAGCGAGATCAATTTCCACAATATAAGGTTTATAAGATGGTGGATACTCTTTATTGTTTATTTTCATATCCTTCTGAAGCTTCATTATCATGCTTAAGATCTTCGACTTATGCAACGCTTTTACCTCAGCAGTAAGATAGGAAACCAAGTATTTGAAATATACTGTCATCTTCAATTCTTCCTTTCCTACCACTGACTTCACCACCTTGTTGTTAGATGAGTACTCGATATCCTCATCCAACATCCTTATCAAGCATTTAATATACAACAAAATATGAAAAAAAAAATAAGCAAGAAATATAATTATCAAATAATGCTCATATAGTAATTACTATATAGCGCAAGAGCTTACTTTTTAATTTTAATTTCGAGATCCTTAATGTCCTCTAGAGGTGTTAGAGGATTGAGCACAAATTCGACTTTATCGCTTTGGTCCGGAGTGATATCAAGATTAATGATGCTCATTGTTGTAAGTGTTGAGTTGGGAGTGATCACCTCTTCTCCCGTGTCGTACTCGTAGAAATTAGTTGTCAAAATGTTCAACTCCTTCACCCTCATCTTAGCAAAACAATGAACGCATTGGTAAAATATTAGGTATATGGATCCTTACATATATGTTTTCAAACTAATCAACATATATATATATATATATATATATATAGCTAACACAAAATCTATTCGATCATATATATGAGATCTTCTGGCGTGAAATGAAATATATATATATATATAATTTTGTAAACTTACATTACATGCATATATGTGTAACATTAAGTATATAGATCGATGATGATTACTTACTTGTGCATTATCGATGATAACACGATCACCAACATCAAAGGGATGCATTGCAAAGGCAAAGATGAGACCTTCAAACAACTTTTTACAACTGTCTCCGAAAATGAAGCTGGCCGCTACAAAGGGAGTGAACAAGAGAGCTAGTTGGGCGGTACTAACGATTTTTGATAGGAGAAGCCACACAATAAGCATGATTGTGAGCAAAAATACACTAAGTAGCCTATTCAATTTGATGAACACACTCTCAGAACTAAGCAAAGTTCATTCCAAACCCCAGCAGTTTTTATAGGCTCGAACCTACAAAAAAAATATATATATATATTATAAGTTAATGCTAATTTGTTGCACATACGTACTATTATCATTAATTCAAGGGTGAAAGAAATGAGTGTCAAAAATCTTTTAGCTGACTATAACCACACCACCCCTATTATGCATCCAAATTTCAAATTTAACTATGTAAATGTTTTAAATTTTCATACAATTTTTAAGTAAAATATTAAATAACATTTGTCTTATATAACATTTTAAAACCTTATCACTATTTTAAGTAAACCAATGAATGAAAAATTTGATTGAAAATTAGTTAATAAAATATTTTTCAATAAGAATTTCATTAAATCCCTCTTATATAATTGAGTACTATAAATTAAATTTAAAGCAAAAATTATTTTGAAATAAAATTTTAAAAGTCTAAATGTCATTTAAGTTGGATACAATTAAAAGGAATGCAATTCAATTTACATTAAATACGATCCTTACTAATTAGGAGGTCATTACTATTCATTACAATACGAGTACAAGTTTCAATCAAGAATAACATTATCTATATTATTTGGTATAATTTTTAGTAAAAACAATTATAAAATTCTAGTAGATAAGAAAACATACCGCCCAGTTGAGGAACTCATCATATCCTATAGTTCTATCTTCAGGTGATGTGCTCCTATTTGCTCCACTTATGATTTCACCCTCTTCTTCATCTTCTTCTTCCTCTTCTATTTTGTTACTATGCTTGAATATGACATTCAACTCCTCGTCTTTTAGTTCATAATGCTTAAGGTCTTCTCGCTTTACTTCTTGATCACTGCATTTTAGTAAAGTTATAATATCAGTGTATTGAGATCGAATTCCTTCAATTACTCGTACTTGGTTAGCAAATTATATGTTGATATCGACTTAATTACCCTTTTTACTCTGTAAATTAAAATTGTAGTTAAATTGACTATCGGCTATTGATTTCTCAAGTCCTTTTATCCTTATTGATGATTCTCGAAGTTATGCTCAATTTTGCTGAAAAATACTACTGTACACGTTGGAAATATAAATTGTGCGTGCAAAAACTCCTGACGTTTGCTTTACGATGACTAAATTTTGCTAGAGTTGCATTTTTTTTGTCCAAGATAATGTTATATAGGTTTGGAAAATTTCTAAGAAACCAATATTGCATGTTGATTCGTGTAAAAATTTGTATGTTGATTCGTGTAAAAATCGCATGCTTATGTGAAATGACAAGTATCTTGCATCTAAAATATAGTGAAACTTATGACTGCTTTATAAGCTTAGTAACATGTCACCATATTGGAATTTTTATTAGAAAATTAAATTGTATCGAAGTGATGGTGGTTGTGGTGGTGCGCGCGATGACATGTCAACTCAGGAATGACATAAAAAATTGAATTGCTATATAAATGGTGAAAATCTCGTCAAATTATTGGAAGTTGCTACAGTTTTAAAAAAATCGCAAGGAATTCAACTACCATAGTTGTTAGAAAATAAATGTTGGAAAGGAGTAGGACCTCCTACGATTGTCAAAACCGTGATCGACTAATGAGTTGAGCTGATTGACCGGAATATAAGCAAGCCTTGAGGATAGAGGAGTGTAGATCCAATATAAATTAAAAAGGGGCTAAGCCTCTCACGATTTCTAAAAACTGTGATCGGCTTTCATCTTACAGTTTTCAAAACAGAAGTTTCCAAAACTTTTGCAAATCATAAATATCTAAGATTTTTACTATTTTTGAATCTACAACTTTTAGGTTCACAAAGGCACTTATTTTTATATCGGTTGACATAATATAAAGATATTTTATTAGGAAATTATATTGGGGCATATACGTTAATTAACCAAGCCACCAAGCTAAGTTGTGGTGAGCTGGTAAGTGTACGTGGTTAACTGAGGCCGTTTAGTTGCTTGAGATGTAAGGTTGTTAGAACCATGGTTAGGCGGTTAGAGTTTGGTTGGTTAGGCATGTTTGTACATATAGAGAGGTAGTGTAGCTGGTAGAGTTTGTAGTTTTGATTCACTGAAATGAAATCCAGAAATCTCCCAAAACCATGAATCTCTCAAAAGTCCTTTAGGTACTGAAGGCCTTGAGGTTCATCGATCACCAATTGAAGGTGAGATCACAGCCGAAGCTGGGATTTCATATGGTATCAGAGCACTCGTGGGAGATCTGTATTTCTCAGGCAATTAATTCTCGCTTTTTTTTTTTACTTGATTTCCTCTTCTGCTCAAAGTTTCTGTTTCTGAAATCTGATGGAGAACATTGTGGAAGACACTGTCATCGATCAACAACGCCAGCATCAGGAAGGTCGGAATGTTGGAGCGAACAATCCAGATCCATTTTTCTTGTCCAACTTTGACCATCCAGGGATGTAGCTGGTGTCGGCTCAGTTCAACGGACGGAATTTCCACAGCTGGCATCGCGGAATTCGGATGGCGCTCGGAGCTAAAATGAAGCTCGGCTTCATTAACGGGATGTGCGAGAGACCTTCGGAGGATTATGAGGATTATGAGCGATGGCTTAGATGCGACTACATGGCGATGAGTTGGATTATCAACTCGATGAAGCCAGATCTGGCCGAAAATTTCGTGTACATCGATTCGACCAAGGAGCTGTAGGATGGCATTCAGGAGAGGTTTGATGAATCCAACGCGCTGCTGATTTAACAAATCAAGAAGGAGATCAGTGAAATTCGTCAAGAGAACTCCACGGTTGCGGAATACTTCGGAAAACGGAAGAAAGCATGGGACGAGCTTCAGGAGATTGAATCATTTCCGATCTGCAAATGTGGAGGACTCAAGGCATGTTCATGTGCGATCATGAAGAAGCTGCTGGATCGGGAAGCCACGACTAAGCTAATGCAATTTTTGATGGGGCTCTCCGACACTTATGAAGGAATTCGAAGTCATATTCTTGGAATGGAACCACTACCATCTGTGAATCGAGCGTTTCATATGGTGACACATATCGAAAGACAGAAGGGAATCACCAATGGAATTACGCAAGGACATGAGGTTTTGGCTGCCAAAACCTCTAGATCTGGTGCTGGTGGAGCAAGGTCCAGCAATTGGAATGCTGCTGGAGGTCAATTCAGATCGAATTCTAGTGAATTGAAGAAGGATCAAAGGAAAGAGGAATATAAGAAAGCAAAAATGGAACTCTTCTGCAATTATTGCAAAGAAAATGGACATGTTAAGGAAACATGTTTTAAATTGGTCGGATTTCCAGATTGGTACACAGGTCCTAAGCTCAAGCAAGGAGGGAAAATGGTGGCTAATGCCCAAGACATAGTGATGGAAGACAGTCCACTGGGATTTGGAACTTCTGAGAATACAGGAGGGAAAGGGAATGCAGGAGATCAGCCGGATATCCAATTGGTGAATGTTGTGGTGGCTCAAGTCATGAGAGCCATCAAAGGAAAAGCACCAATGGATCCTGATTCGGATGTTGGTCCCAGTTCAGTGAACTTTGCAGGCAGTGTTTTATTGTCTATAAGTGATCAGTTGACAGACCAGAAATGCATCAACTGGATTGTGGATTCAAGCGCTTCTGATCATATAGCTTGTGCTAAAGAGATGTTTGTGAGTCTACAACATTTAGCAAAGCCTATCATGATCGGGTTCCCTGATGGTATCACACAGTTGGTCAGATGGTCGGGTACTGTCATGTTGAATGACAAGATAGTACTCAGTGATGTGCTCTACATGCCTCACTTCAAATATAACATATTGCCAGTATCCAAACTGTTGGATGCTGAAGGATATTTGTTCGTGTTTTCTAAGCACAGATGTTGGTTGCAGGATACTTCAACTAATGACAGATTGGCTATAGGCACCAGACATAGAGGATTATACAAGTTCACAGGATTCAAGTGTCTTCCTCTTCAGGCTGGCTGCAAACGCATAGTTGCTTCAGACACTGCCTTTGTTCCTTCAAACAATGGTACTGGTAATAATTTTGTAGCTTCCTGTCTTAATAGCCAACTGGAGTTAAACCATTCTAGGCTTGGTCATGTTTCCATGTCCAAGATGAAACTATTTGATTGGGGCAAGGGATGTACTGCCTCCTCTTCCTTTGATTGTGATACTTGTCATCTGGCTAAGATGCACAGACTACCATTTCAATTGAGTGCTTCACATGCTTCTCAGATTTTTGAATTGCTTCATTTGGATCTTTGGGGACCATATGGTGTTCCTTCACTGTGTGGGGCTCGGTTTTTCTTAACTGTCGTGGATGATTGCTCTAGATCCACCTGGACCTTTCTTCTTCGGGATAAGGGACAGGTATGTGGAGTGGTTAAAGGATTTTTGTCCTTCATCAACACTCAGTTTGCTAAGCTTGTGAAGGTTATACGCACTGATAATGGCACTGAGTTTGTGAACTCAAGAATGACTGATTTGTTCACAAACCTTGGGATTGTTCATCACAAGTCAGCACCATATGTTCCTGAGCAAAATGCTCGCGTGGAAAGAAAGCACCGGCATCTTATAGAGACTGCACGGGCTATCAGACTTCATGCTGGGTTTCCAATAATATTCTGGGGTGAATGTGTGCTGGGAGCAACTCACATTCTGAATCTGCTTCCTTCAGTGGTGTTACATGGGGTAACACCTTATGAAGCTCTGTTTGGTAAACCTCCAGAGTATGATAGATTGAGAGTCATAGGGTGTTTAGTTTTTGCTCATGTTCCCAAAGTAAATAGAGCAAAATTTGAACCCACTAGTAGGAAATGTTTTCTACTGGGGTACCCACCCGGCCAGAAGGTTTACAAGCTATATGACTTAGTCACTCACAAAGTCTTTGTGAGTAGGGATGTGCTTTTCAAGGAAAATGTTTTTCCTTTTAAGCATGAGAACCTGGAGGAGATAGCTAGCAGAAATGAACCTGAATTGCCTAGAGTGCTATTTGGGGATGATTTTGACAGTAGCTCAAAAGGTCATGTATCTCCAGCCATAGGAAGGTATGGTCCACCAGTTGCTAGTCCTGGTGATCATGGGTCCAGACACAGCTCCGGTGATCTAAGAGTGGATGACTCTTTCTCACCTACACCTATCCAAGCAACTGAGACAAGGTCTGCAAGTGCTGAGATTGATCAGAGGCACAGATCAGATAACACAGGTCCTAGCCTTGAGAACTTGCCTGCTAGAAGGGTAGTACGTCCCGCCAGACTTCAGGATTTTGTATGCAAGGATTTACCATCCAAGAAAAATGCCATTGAAGGGTCTGTTTCTCCAGTTTTTTCAGTCATCAATCCAAATGAGTTACAAGGATATTCAACCAACTATGTTGCTTCCTTGTTCAATGTCTTGGGTATGGTAGAGCCTGTTTCATTCAACCAGGCTCAGAAAGATCAGGCTTGGAGGGAAGCTATGACAAAGGAACTGGAAGCTCTGGAAAGTAATCACACATGGAATGTGGTTGATTTACCTCCAAGAAAACGGGCCATAGGTTACAAATGGATCTACAAGATCAAGTTCAGGCCTTCAGGAGAGGTAGAAAGATTCAAAGCTCGACTTGTAGCCAAGGGCTACAAGCAAGTCAAGAATCGAGATTACAAAGAGACTTTTTCACCAGTAGCAAAGTTCTCTACTGTAAGGATATTGATTGCTATAGCTGCCATCAGAAAACGGAATTTGCACCAGTTAGACGTCAACAATGCATTTTTGCATGGATTCTTGGATGAAGAGGTGTTCATGTCTCCCCCCCCCCCCCCCCCCCCCACGGTATGATAAAGCTCTTCCTGGTCAAGTTTGTCATCTAAAAAGGTCAATTTATGGCCTTAAACAAGCCAGCAGACACTGGAATGCTGAACTCACCAAGCATTTAGTTCATCTGGGTTTTACACAATCTAGACTTTACACAATCTAGACATGACTACTCCATGTTTGTGCTTGCTCAAGGAAATCACATCACTATCGCTCTAGTTTATGTCGACGACATGCTCTTAACTGGAAGTGATGAGTCTCACATGCGAACTGCATTATTTCTCCTTAGATATCTTAAAGGCACTATCAATTGCTCTCTTTCTTATCCGAGTTCTAGTGCCTTAAGTGTTAGAGCTTATTCTGATGCTAATTGGGGTACATGTCGTGACACCAGTCGTTCTTTGAGCGGATATTGTGTTTTCTTAGGTGATTGCTTGATCTCCTGGAAAACTAAGAAACAAAAAACGGTGTCTAAATCATCTACAGAGAGTGAGTACCGCAACATGTCATATACAGGGGCTGAATTGGTCTGGGTAGCTGGTGTACTTGAGGATTTGCAAGTGAAAATTCCGAAGCCCATTCCTTTATGTTGTGACAATAGATCAGCCATTCAGATTGCAGCTAATCCAGTATATCATGAACGAACTAAACACCTACGTATTGATTGTCATTTTATACGGGATTTGGTTCAAGAGGGCCTGGTTTCAACTGTATTCGTCCCAACTCATATGCAGCTGGCAGACATTTTCACCAAGCCACTAGGGGCGACCCAACATCTCTCCCTGGCTATCAAGTTGGGTCTTGTCTTTCATCCTACACACCCACCGAGGGGGGGGGGGGGGAATATTGGGGCATATATGTTAATTAACCAAGCCACCAAGCTAAGTTGTGGTGAGCTGGTAAGTGTGGTTAACTGAGGCCGTTTAGTTGCTTGGGATGTAAGGTTGTTAGAACCATGGTTAGGCGGTTAGAGTTTGGTTGGTTAGGCATGTTTGTACATATAGAGAGGTAGTGTAGCTCGTAGAGTTTGTAGTTTTGATTCACTGAAATGAAATCCAGAAATCTACCAAAACCATGAATCTCTCAAAAGTCCTTTAGGTAGTGAAGGCCTTGAGGTTCATCGATCACCGATTGAAGGTGAGATCACAGCTGAAGCTGTGATTTCATAAATTAAACACTAGAAGAAAATGGGTAAACCTCCAAATTTAATTTAAAAATGGTAAAATCAGGTGTATTTAGAGGAAATATTTCCAATTAGACTTCTTATCTTATGTCCTTAGTATATATGATAGAAAAACCATTTTTATATTAATTACATTGTTACTCAAAAGTATATTTCTAATTTATTTCCCAAAAAATCGATTGATTATTTGCGCTAGGTGATGTCAATTCTTTTTGTTCGCCCCTGCAAGTAGGAGGTTTTTATTGGTCAAATGCAAGTAGGAGATATATATAGTATGCACCCTCCCGTTACATAATTTATAACTCTTAACACTAAATTCTAAATTCTAAATTCTAAATGTAGCTAGTAAAGGTTTCAAAAATGATTTTTTCAATAAAGACAAAGGAATCCAACCTTAAACAGGACAATTTCATATGATCATCTTGAATATCGCGGAGCCCCACTCGTATAATAATATTACGAGTAATATTCGATACACCACATGCTATTATTACAGATTATTACTCCGTAGTCAATTTAAAAGTCTTTGATTAATACTCCGTACTCCCTCTTTATCACCTTATTAAATTAAAATAAAACCTTTAGAGATAATTACATTTAAGTTAAACTTATAATTAAAATAGTTGATTTTTTTAAGAGTGTTCAAAAATATCTTCACATCAGTAAGAAAAA
This sequence comes from Persicaria tinctoria, assembly GCA_037127255.1. Taxonomy (NCBI): domain Eukaryota; kingdom Viridiplantae; phylum Streptophyta; class Magnoliopsida; order Caryophyllales; family Polygonaceae; genus Persicaria; species Persicaria tinctoria. The sequence goes on from JBANSL010000017.1 coordinate 20,979,341, forward strand.
TAATCAATCTTTAGAGTAAGTGATAAAAACATATTCCGACTCATTTTTTTTACCATAGATTGGATCAAAACAATAACATACATTGATCAAATGATTTTATTCTCATTAAAAGAAATCAATATCATCTCAAATTCACCCAAATTTTTTTAAGTCATTATATATCATTGTTTTTTACCGTATTTATAGTTGGAAAAAATAATTGGATACTTTGTTACCACCTCCCTCATTGATTGAGTTATTTTAAAAATCGTGAAGATATTTTTTTTAACATATCTTTAAAATTGGATTATTTTAATTAGTTTTGCTTTAAATTTATTATCAGCATTACCCCTTTAATTATAAATATAATTTTTGTTACTTTATTAAAATCATAAAATATATTATTCACTATAATGAATTGAGAAACAAGCAGTAAAATATAACGGAATATACCGTAATGAAATTTTAAAAGGGACGTGGAAAAACAAGATAAGATTGGGAAGAAATTCTAAACCTCAAGTGATGAACCGGATCCTTAATGTTGATCCTCTTGGAGATGAGCTGCTTAAACAAATTCTTGGCTTCCATCAGTATCTTCTTATCTTCTCTAATGTGATCAGCTGTCCCCGGCAATGGCTGGTATTTGATCTGATCCATGTACTCCTCCGCCAGTCGCTGGAGTATCCATATCGGAGCGCTCTCCTTCTCCATCGCCAGCACTTCCATCCATACGTTCCACCCCTTCATCTTCTCCTCAGCGGCTGCCTCCTCCTCGTTACTCCTCTTAGATTTCGGCATTCGAAGCAGCTTCTTCTTGCTCTTGTTTTCGGCCAAGAACTTCCACATCCCTCGCGTTTGGAGGATTTTTATGCCGTGCAGATGCACCACCGTTTGCTGCAGCCGCTCGAAGAGCTGCCCGTAGTGGAGATCCGCTTCTAGCTTTAAGTACAGGACGTTCTTGAGGAGCCAGAAGAACGATCCCAGGCACAGGGCAATCAAGAACCTCGTCACCTGCACATTAATTACATTTTAGGCTTCGATCACCAAATCAAACTAAACTGATTCTCCTGTTGCTAATTGGTTTTACGATGATGTACCTGGTGAGCTACCGCTACCACGATGGAGTGTTCATCTTGGACGTGCTTCAATTGGGGGCGGAACCACATGTACCAGCCGAGAAGGATGATACAGAACCAGATGGTGACGTCCAAGCAGCGCTTCAGCTGGCGTGCAAAGAACACCACGTACTTGTGGATCCTCCACCACCGCTTCACCGGCCAGAGAACCAGGAAGGTGGCAAACCGGACAACCGAGAGCCCCGAGGCGATCATCAGGACCATGGTGACCCACTGCCACATCCTGAGGTGGAGAAACCGGCTGTGCTTCATCTTGTCCAGCGTCAGGGTGCAGGTAAGCGCTGCTGTGAGACCTGACAAGACGATGAACTCGACGGAGATGAGGGAGAAGGTGGACTTTGGGTGCCGCTTCTCGACGTCGTCGAGGCGGTCCATGAGTCTCTTGTAAACGGCCCTCTTCTCGGAGTCAATCTGGTGGCCGTTGTTCGCCCAATCATGAATGGTTTCGTAGAGTTCGCCAAAGACGCCTTTGGCATATTCTGAAGCTGGGGTGGTGGGCAGGGAACCACCGGTGCCTTGGGCGATGGAGGATGCGACATTGGGGCCGGATTCGACGTCTCCGTTGGCCTGCTTCCTTCGGATTGAGTTGCTGAATACCTCTCTGAGGTTTTCGTTTGGGCTCTTTCTGGAACTCATTGTTGGTTTATTGAGCTCAAATGCAAATGTGGAGGGAGTTTAAATAGTGGATTAAGTAGACCATAAGAGGATTCAATCTGTTGGAATGGGTAAATTATTTGGGCGCAAATAATAATAAAAAATTTTATTGGTCAATTTTTGTTAATTGAGTTGCTTAATACATCGACAGTGAGGTTTTTTTATGGAACTCATTGTTTGTTTATTGAGGGAAATTCAAATGTCCAGGGAGTTTAAATGATCGAGCAGGGGCATGTTTGGCGTGCACATTTTTTAATCTAGCTTAAAATTATAATTTAGATGAAATTTTAATTTAGCTTAAGATTATAATTTAAGCTTAAAATTGAGGACATCTTGTTTGGCATAACTATTGATTATCTAAGCTTTTTGGAGATTAAATAGTAAAATTACCAAAATGGGTATCAATAATGAAATAAAACAATGAGCCTATTTTATTTCATGTCTGACATTACAGTCCGATCATATTCGGTCTTGACTATAAAATTCCTTTATGAAAGAGAAAAAATACACGACTTTATAGCCCAAATTTCTTTATGAAAGAGAAAAAATACAAGAATTTATAGCCCAACATCAAGACGGACTATGAAACCAAAATCATACTCTACACATATAATAATGTTATAACACTCCCCCTTCGATATACATCACTAATATTACAAAACTGTCATATTAAAAACTTAGCGTAGAAAACCCAATGAGACCAAAACTAAGACCAAGAAAAAAATACAAATGACATGCGATACGTTTTGATGATACTCTCGTTAAGAACCTAGCTAGGAAAATCCAATGGAAAAAAGGTGCAGCCTTCTACATACGCTCTTATTGTTCTACCTCATTCAAAACCTTATCAAGAAAATCCATTGGGATAAAACCTGATCGAAGGAAAAAAGAGTGCAGTGCGTATAATGTTACCCTTGAGTTCAACGTGTTGCACGTCTGGCTCTTCAAACTTCTTGAAACGTTTTCAATCTTCATTGGAGGTCGTAGTATCGTAAACATTGGATCCTCATTTGATCGAATTTATAAAGTATCGACATTGTGACACTGCCTTTGATGAATTATTCCTTGACTTTGGCATATAAAATGTATCCTTATAAGAGGAGTTGTCTCGTTAAAAATCTTGCTTTGGAAAAACCCAAATGGGACAAAAACAAAAGTTAAGGAAAATAGTACAACTTTTCTCCTCCTCATATAAATCATCAATTTTATAAAGGCATGGTATTTCTGGACCTAAGATCCTTTCACAATCTAATCATAGATGAAAAGGGCGTTTCTCTTCATTTAGTAATATATCTCTCTTTGTACACTTGATCTATAGGTCGAGATATTTCTAGACCTTTCAACTAATTTTCAACCAATTCTCTACTTATTGGATATCTTATGAATTATTCAGTAAACCAATTGCATTACACTCTTAGCATTTTGTAAGGACATTCATTCCTAATCAAATGATTTCATATCTTTAATATTGAAGCTACTGGTCCAAAATATTAATGTTTAACTTATCCAAGAATCCAATTAAATTAATCTTTTTATGTAGATATACTTCTATTTAGAAGTTCTAATTATTTTTTTATCAAACACTTCAAGTGCAAATTTAGATTTGTGCCATCAATGAGAATCAAGGACTTGATCATTTCAAGACAGCCCATAATCAATTCTAACATTGTTAACGTTTATGAAATCTCTTTAAGAGTTTTATACTTGTGGACATATCATCATTGTTCGAAGTTACTACTAGAACCTCAATCTAAATCATGCTAGTGCATTATTTGTTATAAATGTGACTTTTGCCACTAATGCCTTTCCTATATAGTTCATTGAACTTTTGGTTCACTTCTAGTCTTTACAAGATATTGCTTCTTGATCTCCTTTTCATCTCCCCCTAAATACCGAGTATTTTATCATCTATGATAAACTCTAGGTATTTGATCATCTATGGGGACTTAATCTCCCATTTACATCAACCTTCTTGGTTTACAACAACTTAGTACGTATAATATGTGGAGATTTCGGTGTCTATACCGAACATTTAAAGACAACCTTTAAAATTTGCAAATACCAAACTCTCTCTTGTAGATAAATTACAAAAGGAGAATTTATTTTATTGTTGATCAAAATCGAATCAAACTCTTGATACGCATGCCGACATTGGTAATCTATTATGTCGGATAACCTTTTAAAATCCCTAACTAGAAGAAAAGCACTGCTTCTGTCAATTATCAGCTTTCACGATCCCAATTTATCTATCATCACTCAGTCCTTTTAGAGTGTTTTGACTCTCTTCTAGAACCATTTTCTCATGTGAATTTATTGCTTGATTATATCCACAATCCTTTGAGAACTAATTTTAATGCTCTTTTGGAGCCATGCGTAAGGTTTAGTTATCCCAAATATAGACTTTACAAAAATATTTATTAGATATATCATCCGGAAAACTTCAGATTTCCCATATCATTTTTGACACATATCAATGAGACTAAGCTCTAAACCATTCTAACATTTTTATACGATGATCCATTCACAGTTTGAGATTTTACAAATGCAAATTAGGTAAACCATCATCTTTGACTTGTTCTTCCACATTTTTCTTTACGTGAGAGTCGACTCATACATGATTATCTATAATCATTTTCACAATTATTACCAGTATCCTAACAATGGTCATGCGTACCGTATCCTATTTATATCATTTTCTAGAGGTAACAATATATATTGCACCTGACAATAAGAGAGGTAACAATATATATTGCATTTAGCTAGCTAGTTGTTTGAGTTCTACTATACCCAAGTAGATTAAGAACAAGATCCCAAAATAAAGAGTCTTCGGGCTCTCGTGAATTAATTTTTATCAATTTAACACAATTTGACAAGGATGTGCTTCAAACTATATTCTCAAATCATTATTTGTTGAATAAAATTGACATTATCTACCCATAATTGTTTCTTGAAGAAACATTTCCAATGCATATACATATACATAAAATGCAAATCAAATCAAATAAAATAAAGATTCCATGTACCTTAAAATGGCCAAATTAAATTAATAACAGGGCAAAAACGACACAGTATACAAAATCAAAGGGGTTGGATCATTCATTTATGCTCCTTCATTAGGGATCTTTCATATGTAGGGACAAATTTATAATAGAAAGGTATCAAATAATCCTAATATACTCATTTAATCTATCCATTTCATGTATATCCTTTTCTTTATAAGTATTATAAGTTTATCTACTTCTAGATATAACTTATATTAATATGAATGATATATATATATATATATATATATATAATATTTTTCAATATAAAACCACATATGTTTACGCTATAAAAACTCTTAATAAGTTGCTTCTGGAAACACTTTGAGTTTTGAATATATATATATATATATATATATATATATATATATATATATATATATATATATATATATATATATATATATATATATATATATATATATATATATATATATTGCAAAAAGTCAATTAAAAAATATATATCTCACAAGTAAATAACAAAGGTAATTTCAATAAAAATAAATACACTCAACATAAGTAAAATTATTTAGCCACTTCAGGTGGATATCAATCCAAATAATCATTCGTTTGAAATAATAATATCGTGAATTATTTTATCTTCTTCAGGCAATAAACTTATCGTTTCTTGGATGATATATAACTTCAATAATTTTATCTACATCAGGAAATAGTACGTGTTCATCTACTTTGGGAGATCAAAAATATGAAAAAAAAACATACAAATTAAATAAATAGAATTAATAGAATATAAATAAATAACTATATAAATAAATAATCATTGGTTCATCATCTCTACATGGATGTGTGTTAGGACAATGCATAGTATATAAGCATTGTCCAACACCTTGTAATTGATTCATGATCAATACAAATGTTTTCCCTCCTAAACTCTAACCAAACATCTCTCTCTCTCTCTCTCTCTCTCTCTCTCTCTCTCTCTCTCTCTAATTTGTTACACAATCGGCTAGGGCCTTAACAACTGGTATCAGTTGCTTGAAGAACTCGGCAATGGCGGATGGAACTCGGCTCAAAGCTTCTGAGAAAATGGACTCCCATCTGCAACAACTTCAACAATTCGCGGCCAACACTCATGAAGCATTGATGGAGACGATCAGGAAACAGGACGAGCAAAGCAAGATCTCTCAAGAACAACACCGCGACATCCAGGAACTCAAGAAATCTACGGGGGAGTTCCAGGCACAGATGGTGGAATGGATGAAGGTGCTTACGCAGAAACCAGGAGCGGAGCAGCAGGAAAAGACACCTCCAAGAGTGAATCGGGAGATCTTCGACGAATCGCACACATACAGACCACCTCCGATGCGAAACGAAGGCGCCTTCTGCAATCAAAATCGCTTTCCCAAGGTGGATTTTCCCCAATTCGATGGAAAGAAACCACGCAGCTAGGTTAGGAAGTGCGAAAAGTACTTCTTCCTTTTCGGCATTCAAGAAAACCAGAAGGTGGAATTGGCTTCAATGTACATGGTTGATCGGGCGGATACATGGATCCAAGGGTATCTGATGCAACGGAGGGGCGCTCGCTGGAAGGAGATGAGCGAGGCGCTATGTATCAGATTCGACGAAAGACAGGGGGTGGAAGTGTTGGAAAATTTCAATAAGCTCACTCAGACCGACGATCTGGAAGATTACACGAAGAGATTCGAAGAACTACGGGCAGGTATGCTCGCTTACAATCCACATCTTCCAGAAAATTACTTTGTCACGAGCTATGTAAGTGGATTGAAGGCTGAAATCAAGCCACTAGTTAAGTTGGGGCGACCTCGCGACATAGCTGAGAGTATTGAACTAGCTCGACTGCACAATGATGCAGTCCAGGCCTTAATCAAAGTTAGTAAACCAGCCTGGTAATCGGGATCAAATTGGAACTAGGAAGGAGTGAAATTGGGGTCAACTGGATTCATGAATCAAGGCGAATTCAAGAGGATTCCAGGCCTTTGTTTCCGATGTGGTGAGAAGTACTCTGCTGGCCATAGATGCAAGAATTCATCAGTCAAAATGGCGTCTCCTTTGAATCTTGATACTGGAGATTCCGAAGAAGAATCACCAGAAGTTGCAACAGAAGAGAATTTGTGTAACACCCCCTTTTATAACACGAGGGAATGTCACAGCGCCAGTGATTACTCGGACTTTAATGTCTTCGTAACCACCTTAGGCTTATAGGGACATGCAACCATGCTCCCATAAACAAGATGATAACAAATAATGATATGTAAAATAAATAGAATTAGCGGAAGACTTGGAAAATAAAAATAACTCTTTATTAAACTTTCCTCTAAAATTGAGGATTTAACTTTACAATTTGATAATATTACAGCGGATGACTTTTAAAGGAAATAAAATATTTAAACGCCTATACAATACATCTCTAAATTTAAACTTTAAATACAACGTTAACAATAGTTTAGATGTCTTCTCAACTTCCCTTCTCTTCTCTTCTGAGACTCGACCTAAACCTGCGAAAACTGGTCTGGCGTCCGGAATGAAGGACACCAGCCATCCAAATAAAGGACGGTTAGTTCGCAAGAACTAGCAAATGACGGCTCGAAAACTGGGACTTCTTTGGACTCACACTCAGTGACCATAATACGGTATGAATCTAAACCCAAATGTGATTATTAAGAATATTTTATGTGAAGGCTTAACATTTTAAGACACGACTCATGTGACACGGATAATCCAGTAGGATTGAGTAACAAAAGATGCGAGCGACAAGCACTCTTAGGAACCATAAAGCTTTGAATTAATTGTATGATATAGCTTGAATTAATTGTGATCACTATAAAGCTTTGTTCTTACTATGTTAAGAAGATGTATATATATATCACACTTCGCTCACTTTCCTCACGTTGAGTAGCTTAAAACAGATTGATATAACACACTTCACTCACTTCCTCACATTGAGTAGCTTAAACACAGGTTTATATGCTATACACGTTTACCACTCTTAATAGGAATAGAATGTTTCACAACACACACTATTTGTTATAATATAATACCGGCCCCGCTCTCACTAGCAGATAGCGGCCTACTACCGGAGGTAGTGTAACATTTCTCTACGAAAATGATGATACCGGCCCCGCTCTCAGTAACAGATAGCAGCCTACTACCGGAGGTAGTTTAACATTTCTCTACGAAAATGTGTTAGTTTCATGAAACCCTTTATAGACCGAGGAGTAACGGCCCCAACCTGACTCTACAACATCACTTTCACTTGACTTCACACCTTACGGTTCACATTTGGTTTACGTCGATTGATACGTTTTACTTTCATTGATCTCGATTTAATTGAGTTCCAATCGTAACACACAATCCTCACATTATTACTATTTTATTTAGGTATCCTAGGTGATCACACAACACAAGATAACCCATGTTATTTATAGGTAACATGAATGCCAAATGAAATGAAAGCAATTAAAATAAAGGATGGAAACATCAAAGAAATAACATGTTCCATTCCTAACCGATTAGCATGAAAGGACAGCAATAAATCATGCTTTAAATGACCGGTGGGTAACTATATTATTATTATCTTATTAAGGTCACCCAATTAAACTTGCCAAATTCAAACTGAACGGTAAATAAATCACACAAGCAAGTGAATTGTGATTTATTTTATTTAACTTGGCAAGCAATCAAAGACAGGAAAACAAACAAGACACGAAAGCACCAATTGAGCAGAAAGGCTCGGAATGTCACTTGCCTGATTCGTCTTGTTGGGTTTCGATACCAACTATGGACATCAAAGCACTTGGCGACAGGGTTAACGAAGTCTACGAATGAATAATGCTATCTTCTTTGGAATCTTGACTCATTGTGGATGGGTAGGGATTTGACGATAACGCTGCGGATTAAAGATATTACCCGAGTTAGAACAACATCTAGAACTGCAGGGTAATTTCTGAAATTTTAAAAACTAAAACCAGGGCACATTTTGTAAAGATGGAAAAGCTGGGAGGTTAGGCGTAATTATACCATCTCCTTCAACAGCTCGACAGGTCCCTTCGCGCAGATTCGACAGTGGGTTTTGGCGATGTTCTGGCGGCTTGTTCTCCTTGCACAGTGCTCCGTTTGATACTTATGACCTATCAAACTGACGAGTGCAAACTCTACTTCAGCGTGGTTATTTTAGTTTTGTCGGAAGATAAATGATAATGTCCAGACAATTGCTTGAACAGAGGTTGCGAGTTAAACAAAACAGCACACGCCCACACGTGCTTGGTTAAGTAAGTTCGACCCCAAATTGATACGGTTTAGGATCAACAAATTGAGTTCGTTTCAACTTACCGATTGAACATGGATATGTGATGTTTGATACACCTTGGGTCGCAATCCCAATCGACGACTAGAACCGTAACGTCTGATGCATAAACATCCTCACTCGGTTAGTTTCGATTGGAGCCCCGATCTCAAAATAGAAACTAAGGAATTAGGGACCGGTTCTCTTACTGATTATGGGGAATGGATCTGCCATACAAGACCTAGAATGAAACAGTTGATGTTAATTAACCATCTGAGATAGTCGGTTAACTAACGGATTGAAATATGAAATCGAGTTCGAATGATAACATCTCACCAAGGTATATTCGGGGACTTAGCACGGAGGCTTCACCGTAGGGGTCGCAAGTAAAGGCGTTGGCATGACGGCGCTGCAAGCTTTACGACGGCACTAATGACAGCAACAACGGTCCAGTATGGAGGCATCGACGGAGCTCGAAAGGTGGTTGTGTTGAGCATCGAGAAGCACAGAGACAACACTGCTGGCCTTCGTTCGGAGCCACTTCGGTCGACTTGGCTGCGTGGTACCTCTCCTGGGGACTCCTAGGTGCAATGGTGGTCGACAACGGTGGTGGAGCAGGTGGAGTCGGCGGCGACTTCGTTTGAAGGATGAGATGGGGTGAGTTGTTTAGGGTCAATCCGAGGTTTGGCGTAGCTCTCAACGGGGGTGATTAGGATCTATAATCTCAAAATTGGTTAATGGAATCAGATATGTAGGGGAAGGTCCGGTTGATTCCGGATCCACCGATCTCTAATCTCAAAGTTGATTCGGCTGAGATACGGGCGAGATTTGAGGAGCTAACAATCACGAATTTCAACAATTGAAATCGGTGGATCCGGAAGTAGGGGAAGGTCCGGTTCGGTTCAGCCTTTTCTATTTTATCGGTTGGTTCGGTTCAAGTGAACCCAACGGAAAACCGGTTCAAGTCCTTTTTCAATTTATAAATATATGTGTATATCCGAAAATTTATTTATTAAAATTCTACATAAATTAAATAACAAAACACCTACTAAAATACATTTTATTTTGCATAACATAATTTTTCTCCATCTTTATATTAAATATTTTTTGTACATTAAAATAAATTATAATTATGAATCCTTCCTTGTTTTTTTAAGAAAATATATATCACTTTGTCTTAAAACACTATAACTTAAAAACTAATTTATTTATAAGATGAAATATCTTTAAACCCATTATAAAACTTTATACATATACAATTTATTAGAAAAAAATATTTCTAAGCCCAAAATAAAATAACTTTTATTACGAAAATTATATTTACATAAAACGAAATACCCAAAGATAATTTGGGGTATTTCAATTTGGACATGGAAGATGATCAAGAAGGCTTTGTAAGAGCTTTGACGGGCAATGAAGGGCCAGATACTTCGATTGTGGTCAAAGGTTACATAGGGAAGAGATCCATCAAGGTGCTCATAGACAGTGGCTCAACTCACAGCTTCGTGGATCCCTTGATCGCCAAGGAAGTCGGGTTCAAACTATCCTCAGCAAGCTTAATGATAGTCGAAGGCTTAAACAAGGGAAAGCTCTACTGTCGACAGGAGTGCAAGGGGTTCAAATGGATGATGCAAGGAGGGGAGTACTCATTTGACATTCGAGCTCTTAAGGTTGGAGAGTTTGAACTGCTCTTAGGAGTTAACTGGATGACGAAATATAGTCCAGTTCAATTTGAGTATAATAGGATCACAATCGGGTTCTCTAAGGAAGGGACCTAAAGTCAAGCATCTCACATGCAAGGAGCTGAAGGTGTTGGCCTGCAAGCATGAGCTGATTGCAGTAGCAAAAGTGGTCCAGGTATTGGAGTTGAAAGCGACAGATCAAGGTAGACCAGAGAAGGTGCAATTGATCTTGGATCAATTTGCAAAAGTGTTTGAGGAGCCCAAGGATCTACCACCAGAAAGGGGTTGTGAACACTCCATACCTCTCAAGCCAGGGACCCAGACAGTGTGCTCCAAGCCATACAGGTACCCTCATACTCAAAAAGATGAAATTGAGAAGCAAATTAGGGAAATGTTGTCTGCAGGCCTCATTAGACCAAGCCAAAGTCCTTTTGCATCTCCTACTCTATTGGTTAAGAAAAAGGATGGAACATGGAGATTCTGTGTGGATTATAGAAAGCTGAATGAGGTGACTGTCAAGGATAAGTTTCCTATCCCTAACATTGAAGAGTTGTTAGATGAGCTACATGGAGCTGTCATCTTCTCCAAACTGGATCTTAGAGCAGGCTATCACCAGGTGAGTGTGGCTGAAGGGGATATACACAAGACTGCTTTTAGGACTCACAATGGGCATTATGAATTTCATGTCATGCCCTTTGGCTTGACTAATGCCCCAACAACTTTCCAGTCTCTAATGAATGTTGTCTTTGCTGAATTTTTGAGAAAATTTGTCCTAGTTTTCTTTGATGACATACTCATCTACAGCTCAAGTATATGTGATCACATCCAGCACTTGAGATCTGTCCTGGAATGTATGGAGAAACACTAGCTATATGCCAAGATCTCAAAGTGTAGTTTTGCAGTTGATCAGGTTTCCAGCAAAGGAGTAACCACTGATCAGAGTAAGATTAAGGCTATTATGGAGTGGCCAGTGCCTAAGAATGAGAAAGAACTGAGGAGTTTCATGGGCTTAGCATGATATTATAGAAGGTTCATCAAGAACTTTGGAACCATTTGCAGGCCATTAAATGAGTTGCTGAAGAAAGATGCATTCCAATGGACAGGTGCAAGCACTGAAGCATTTCACCAGGTGAGGAAGTTGTTGGCCACACCACCAGTGCTAGCCCTCCCAGATTTCACACTACAGTTCTACATAGAGGCTGATGCTTATGAGGAAGGCATTGGAGCAGTTCTAATGCAGCAAGAGAGACCTCTAGCTTACATTAGTAAGGCACTCCATGGCCAACACTTGTTGCTATCCACATATGAGAAGGAGCTCTTGGCCATTCTCCATGCAGTGGAGAAATGGAGACACTACTTGGAGCCAGCTCCCTTTGTGATAGTCACTGACCACCAGAGCCTCAAATACTTGATGGATCAGCAAGTCACAACTCACCTTCAGAAGAAGGCCATAAGGAAACTCCTGGGGCTATCATACTCCATCCAATACAGGATGGGAAAGTGTAACACAGCAGCAGATGCATTAACGAGGAGAGGACTACCAGTGTAGCACTCAAAGAAGGGTAGCTGCCTTACAGTAACTGTGATCAAGCCTACATGGATCAAAGAAGTCTTGGATAGCTATCAAGGGGACCCTGAGATTGCAAAGTTAGGACCACCTGCAGCAATTGGCTCTCAGTCACACTTTAAGTGGCAAGGGGAGTTACTGAGATACAAGAATAGGGTGGTGATTGGTCACAACCAAGAACTGAGAACCAAGATTATGACTACCTTTCACACTGAAAGCTCAGGGGGGTCACTCAGGGGTAAGGACGACCTACCATAGGATTAAAGCACTGTTCTATTGGGACCAGATGAAGACCAACATTGAGCAGTTTGTCAAGGAGTGTGATGTGTGTCAAAGGCATAAGCATGAAACCATAGCTTATCTAGGCCTTTTACAACCATTACCTATTCCTGAGTCACCATGGTTCTCAATTGGTATGGATTTTGTGGAAGGGCTACCAAAATCAAAGGGATATGATGTGATCCTGGTGGTGGTAGATAGACTGACAAAATATGCTCACTTTTTGTTGCTCACTCATCCATTTTCAGCAAGTCAGGTTGCTCTCCTCTTCATGGACAACATCTTCAAACTCCATGGAGTTCCCCATGACATTGTCTCTGATCGTCACAAGGTGTTTACCAGTCTTATGTGGAAGGAAATCTTCACCAAGATGGGCTCCTCCTTGAAGCTGTCCACAACTTACCACCCTCAAACAGATTGCCAGACAGAAAGGGTGAATCAATACCTGGAATCCTATCTAAGATGCATGTCCTCAGCCATGCCTAAGCAATGGGCTCAGTGGATCACACTAGCAGAATGGTGGTATAATACCACCTTCCACACAACACTGAAGATGTCCCCTTTTCAATCACTGTATGGGTATGCTCCACCTCAAATGTGACTCAGAGCTAGCAGCATCACAACAGCCTCTGTAGAAGATTGGTTCCAGGAAAGGGAGGGAGCACTACAGCTACTGAAATCTGGTTTAAAGGAGGCTCAAGAAAGAATGAAGTATTTTGCTGATGCAAGGAGATTAGAAAGAACATTGGCAGTAGGAGATAAGGTGTATCTTAAACTGCAGCCATATAGACAAACTTCTTTGGCACTTAGAAGATGTGTAAAATTGAGTGCAAAATTCTATGGGCCTTTTGAGGTGCTGCAGAAAGTGGGTATGACAGCTTACATGCTTGATCTCCCTACCTCCTCACGCATACACCCAGTCTTCCACATCACCCAACTCAAGAAGAGAATAGGCCCAACCTTGGGGGTGCAACCAGAGCTCCCAGCAATAGATGACATATGAGCATTGATCACTGCACCAGAGACTGTTTTGGACCTTAACAATGTTTTCCCTCCTAAACTCTAACCAAACATCTCTCTTTCTCTCTCTAATCTGTTACACAATCGGCTAGGGCCTTAACAATGTGCTTTATTATTCATCTACTTAGAGCAATTAAATTAAATTAGAACATATCAATATGTATATACTTACGCAAATCAGGGTAAGTTCATGAATCAATCAAAATTATATACAAATACCATTGGACACCCAAATTATGCAAAAATGGATCGATATATGTTATAACGTCAATTCAAGATATGAATTTGGTAGAATAAAACAATTTCGAGAATAAAACGACTTTGATAGAACACAAATATTATTTGGATGAGCAAACAATTACGAAGACCAAAAGCAAGACATATATAAAAGATGTGTTTTTATCTAATTCGGGAGATATGTCTTTTAATCTACTTTGAGAGATGAATGATAAAAGTATACAAAAACAAAACAATAATCATTGCTCATCGCTACATGGATGATATTTGTTATTTCATCACTACGGGGATGAAATTTATCAATCATATCAACGGATTTATAATATCAATTTCTTTACTTTCATCATTGAATAGGTAAATAAAGAGCGGTCATTCCGGAGTTCGAACCGGGGCTCTATGGGTACTACCCACAAGTCTTTTCCAGTGAGCCATTCCGGAATGGTTTCTTTACTTTCATCCACTTAGAGGGATTTAATTTTTCTACTTCGGGAGACCAATTAAAGTATTTATAAACAAAATAATAAATTAGAAAATCAAATTGCACTGACCTCCACGACGGCGCAGAACTCTAGGGCTAATAAATTAGTTTGTAATTCTAGCCTAATTGAATAGGCGCATTACTTCGGGGATTGATATAATTTATGTATTCCTCTTCGAGGGATGTGTTTATCTACTTCACTTGCTAAATCTTGTCGCTTCTAGGAAGAGATTTTCCACTCATCGGATCCTTCACTAGTGACAAAACTTGTAACCCTGGGACTGGGTCTTTAATTTCTGTTATCTATCAGAAAATTAAGTACATGTCAATCAGCAATTATGATAATTTTAGGGATGGTTTTGTAATTAATATATATTTTCAACAAAATAGTCGTCTTCCTCGTTTGATTAATTTGTAGAGAGAGCGAACGCCAAAAACCACCGAGTGCGAAGATAAGTTCACCAAGAGAGGGAGCGGAAAAACCTCTCTTATTTGAGCAACACGTGAAACAAATTTATGACATTACCAGAACATATTCTTTTGATTAAATTTCTAAGACGATAAACTATCTTTATTCACAATCTCACAAAATAAATATGAACATAGCCTTAATTGAAACAGATGAACATACACATATATATATACGAATCTAAGATGTAGTACTAGAAACCCGGCTTAATCTTTATATTATCAACATATAAGGTGGTAAATATCAATATATCACAATAAAGCACAATCATATGTATGATGAGTTACCTATTAACAATACAAGTACAGATAGGCGGTACGTAATATTTGATCAATCAGATAAATCCAATACATACAAGGTAATCACACGGTATATAATTCGTTTATTTATACCACACAAATTCAAAGTAACACATTATATATACGGTAACGAGATCGTCCTATATGTACGTATATATACGAATATGAACTCAACGACTCTAAAATCATCAAGTTGTGTGCAACTACTAATTAATTAATTATAGATCAAACTCCTAATTGAAACACAAAATAAAGATGTTGGAGCATGACAAAAAGGTTTCAAGTATATATATTAACTTTCAATGACAAGGTTAGCGTTTCTTGAATGTATATATATATATATATATATATATATATATATATATATATATATATATATATATATATATATATATATATATATATATATATATATATATATATATATATATATATATATATATATATATATATATATATATATATATATATATATATATATATATATATATATATATATATATATATATATATATATATATATATATATATATATACATATTAACTTTGTCAGTCTGACAAGGTTAGCGTTTCACATAAACAAGAATGTAGATCAACGAACCTTTTAATAACTCTAAATAAACTAATTAATACCAGAATGTTGAAGCAATTTGCATTGACCATAATCAAGAATTATAATAATTCAGCATAAAAGTACCAACTTGAACAAAAAATTTATCTCATGAAATAAATATATGCTTGAGGGGCTGCGCATAAAAAAAAATTCAGCTACTGTGTTAGGTTAATTAAAATCATACCTCGTGTCTAGCTACCATGTATTCAATTTCAAACGCTTCGAGGAGAAGTCATTAGATTCCATGATGGGGAGATTCAAACTCAAGCTTTGAGGCTTCGTCATCGTAACGCTTCGTTGATCTACAAGTATAAAAGAGAATAGAGAAGTTTTATACAAATTGTTGATAACGTATTATAAATTTTATAAACTAAAAGTATAAAAGAGAGTAGAGAAGAGAGGCGGAGAGAAGAGAGGAGATGAGAAACTGATGTATATTAGGAAAGGGACGGACACAGAAATTTATCAAGGGGGGCGAAGTTTTATACAAATTGTTGATTCACTACTCAATAGATTTTTTTAAAATATGTTTAGCGAACCAAAACTATGATATTTTATATCAAACGATGATATTTTAGTTTAAACATATATTTTTTTAGTACAAAACACAATGTTTTTTTTCCAAAACGGTGATGTTTTAATTTAAAATTGTGTCAGTTGTTATTTTATATTTTTTTCTTTTTAAATGATAAAACGATGTCGTTTTAATCGATAACAACATTTTTTTCGTCTAAAAATATATAGTTTGGAACCTACAAAGTCAATATGCACCTTGTTGTTTAGGATGCAATAACGTGTAACAAGATATACAAACTTTAAACTTGCATAATTTCTTATATAATTATCGAATTTAGTAAATATAACCTCTTATTTCGAAGCTCTTTTGTTGAATTATACTACCAAAATATCAAATTAAGTAAAATATACAAGAATCGTGTTGTATTAATAGACATTTGAAATAATTAATCTGTGTTTATCCTAATAATTTGGATAAACAATGGGTGTGTACATGTTTGGATTCCAAATGCATTATGTTTATAATGCAAAATGATAAGTCGGTGTTTGGTTAGCACAATTTTTAAGGTATTTAAATTATGGTGTTTTTGTATTCCACAATGTATTAATTATAATATAATTATTTTATTTATTTTTATGTGATTATATGGTTAAATTACGGTGTTACCTCGGTTTTTATTTTTAAAATCAAAACGGCCCTCACAAAAAACGAGATAAAATAATTGCATTATGATTAAAATGCATTGGAATCCAAACACACCCAATGAGTCGTATTTATAGGAATTGCAAGTCTTGTGCTCCAAGCTAGGGTTCCCCGTGTATATCCACACATATAATAATATTATAATAATTGGTCACTTTTTTTAGTATTAGTCACCATTGATCATTGTAATAACACTCTTGTAACCTACCCACTTTTTTATTTTATTTTTATACTAGTAAATAATAGTATGCCTTGACAAAGTAAAGATCATCCTTGATCCTTGATCCTTAATTATGGATAATCTTACAAAGTTCCCTGTTCAAAGGGAGGATCAAATTATAAGTCTTTATAGTTTTAGTTATGTAATCAGAAGTACGGTTTGATTCCTAGTCCGAAAGCAATTGCATCTTCAAACAAATAATTTAGCTATATTTATTTATTTACCAATGAAATGAATCGAAAGGTATCATACTCAGCTCTATATTCACTATTCAATATATAGCGTCAAAAGAGTGAAGTACCTTCTGTCGACGAGTTTAGATTCGGTGCAGTACTTCACCATCGATTTAGTTTTCCTTTCACAAATTTTAAGTTGAAAAAAAAAATTTAATTAGGTTGACGTGGACCCTACAGGAAGGGCAATCTTTACTATTCAATTAACTTTTAATGATTAATTAAGATTTCTTCAACTTTACCATACATTACTTAGGTGAGCCCATTCCGTAGAGGAACTCGATCATATCTCTTTTTAGAAAACACATGAACAAACTCAGCATTGTCCTACACCTAAACAACCTAGCTACTACGTACCCAACCCCCTCCGATCCCCTTTGTAAGATCTAGTGGGCATCACATGCAAAACACCCTCCTAGCTATTTGAATTACTACAATTGCAGATATAAACCTCCTTCAACTGCACCAATCAATTTAGTTACTTTTGATATTTTACCCTCATCTCGATCATTTTTCTTTCATATCCACTATTTCATCTTATTAAAAGCCAACCAGCTACATTGAAGCTTCTGTTCATATATCCAAATTGGGTTTTGGCAATTAATTAAGGAGATTGATGCATTACATACCAAAGGAACTTAGGAACTGGTTCCCTTCCTAAAAGGAAAAAAGGCATTGAGTGTAAATTAGTTAATTTTGAAAGTGAAACTGAGTGTTGATGGTTCTCTTGAGAGTTACAAAGCATGAATGCTTGCGAATGGCTAGGGTACAATCAAAAGCATGGTATTGACTATCACAAGAACTTTTCTATGATTATTGATCAAGATGCCCATAATTATAATTTTTATCTCAATTGCACCTTTCAAAACATTGCTTATCCTCCCACGGGATATGAATACTGTTTTTCTCCATGCTCTTCTCCTTGAAGATATAAATGAAGATGCGAGAAGGCATTCCTAATCCTTACCAACTTGTTTGTAGACAAAAGTCACTACATAGCTTGTAGCAAACCTCTCATAGTAGGTGCCGGTTTCAGAGGTCAAAAACTGTTCTTGACTCTCTTGGCTTCATTCAATCCAAGAATGAATACTCTTCATTAATTACTCTCTCTTAATTCAAACAATAAAATCACCTTATTGGTTGTATATGTTGATGACTTGCTCATCACAGGATATAATCAAGATGTTATATCTTAGCTTAAAGCCTTTCTTGTTAAAGAATTTAGTATCAAAGATCTCAAACCTCTACACTACTTCCTCAACCTTGAACCCTCTTATCTTGACACAATTTCTTTAAAACAATAAAATTTACTTATGAAGTTTTTTAAAATTGATCATTCTCATCTCAAGCATGTGTGCTATGCTTCATATACATTGCAAGTTATCCATAGACAATGGTATTCCTCTTTTAGACCCATTTATCTATTGGAAGCTAATTGGAAAACTAAATTTTCTAACACACACCCATCCAGATTTATGTTCTGTTATTCAAACTCTTAGTCGATTTCTGTATACACCGTGCCACACTCTGGTAATTTTAAAGCTCTCCATCATACACTATGCTATCTCAGGGTACATCAGGTTGTGGAATTCTATTTAATGGTTGTTATCATCCAACACTAAGTGCCTACTCTACTTCTAATTCGATATCATGACTGATTACTCAACATTTAGTCTCTAGGTACGTATATTCTCTTGTATATCAATTGGAATTCTAAAAAGTAATCAGTGGTGTCTCAAAGGTCGATTGCAGCTCAATAGAGATCCCAAGTCCAGGCTGCCATAGAACCCATTTGGCTTGTTTTCTTGTTGAAGAAAACAGACATTCAATCTCTCCAACTAGTAACTTTGCATGGTGACGATAGCCCCACCTTGTAGACAACTATAAATCCTATCTTCCATGAGTGTACCAAACACGTTAAGTTTGATTGTCACTTCGCGAGAGATGACACTATGGAAGGTCTTCTACAATTGTCTTACATCCCTACTTCTAAGTAGTTGACCAATATATACTTTCACTAAATTTACTTCGTCATGCAAAAATATTCTCCTGTCCAAATTTGAATTAATTGTTTCACCCTGAAGTTTACTATGGGATGTTGGACAAAACAACCATCAACAAGGAAAACAATAAGGAAAACATCTATATATAAATAAAGAAGAAAAGATCAAGATTCCAGCTAAAGCAAGTTACATTTTTTTGTTAGAGATGAGGTTTTTAATATAAAAAACAAAAGCTTGCAAACCTTTTATAAATAAGGATATATGTAATACATAGTTTCATGATTCGGTGAACTTCAATTTCATGACCTGTTTATTCTTCTTTCTTTTTCACACAAACACAAAATATAACAAAACTAAAATGGAAATTTTAACACTTTATTCTACATTGATCGCTCCTCTACTGACATAGAAATAGTTCACGTTCCTTCAGTTTTAGTAATCTCAGGCGATATTGCTTCTCCAAAAACAACAAAATCTATCTCCATTTATTCATGTCTTCTGTTGTCTTTTCTACACAATCTCCACTGCATATCTTTTCCAATTCAACGATGTTCCCTTGTGGTTTGGTTCACGTACTTTGAATCACATCTTGTGCCTACATTATTAGGATATAATATTAGTCAGGATATCTATATATCCAATAGGGCCTTGGAGCCTAAGCATTGTATCTATATATTTATTCCAAGTTAATGAATAGATCAAGAATCACAATTTACAAAACCCTACTGATTGTTTACATGGTATCCTCCTTTACCCGATCCTTCTAATATTTTCCAATCTTTCATACCGCCGCCGACCATGTCAACCGACAACACCCCGCCTTCCACCGTCGTTTCCGACACCCCGCCTGACCCCAACGCCAGCACCAAGAGCACCGACAACATCCTTCTCGCGACTTTTGGAACCGGTCCCCTTCCGGCTCTTCAGTTTCCCAATCTCAATGTTCGCCTTGATCGCTCCAATTACACCCTCTGGCGACACACAATCAAATCTGCCCTAGAGGTGTTTGACCTTGAATCCTTTCTTCTCAAATCTAACGCTCCTGCAGCCACCCTTGATGCCCCGTCTGGCTCCACAGAACCTCCGCCACCCAACCCAGCTTTTGTCGATTGGAGGAAGAAGGACCGTCTGGTTCTTCTTTGGATCTGATCAACCCTCACCACACCGCTCCTTGCTCATGTTGCTCGTGCGCAGTCCACACATGAAGCATGGGCAATCCTTGAGTGTATGTTCTTTGCTCAGACTCGCGCTCGTCAGATGCATCTCAAACAACAGATGCAAAACCTCCAGAAGGGTTCGCTCACCATTCTCGAGTGTGTTGAGAAAAAGCGTTCCTTTTCTGATGCCCTAGAGGAATGCGCTAACATCGTTTCTGATGCTGACTTCGTCGAATGCATTCTCAACAGTCTTGGTACATCTTACTCGGCTTTCCTTACATCTTACAACATGCAGAGGGATCCGATTTCCTCTGATGAGTTACTTGGTCTTCTTCTTCGGGAGGAGGAGCACATCGCAGCGTCTCTAGTTCCCGCCTCCGACTCGGCCCTCTTGGCTAACGTTGCAAGTCGTGGCGGCCGCTCCTCCCAATCCACAGGGTGTCCAGAGCAGACTCCCAATGATCCCTCTCGACCACGCCCTTAATGTCAGATCTGCGCCAAGACAGGTCACAAGGCCATCAATTGCTGGCAGCGTCTCAACACCAACGACTTTCCTCCCACGAACACCACCAGCGGTCGTCGAGGTTGTAGAAGAGGCGGTCGAGGAGGCAGATCTGGCGGCGGCCGTAGAACGCCCCAACAGTCCAACCAGCAGCAGTTTCAGCAGCCCCCGCCACAGCGCCACTCCTTCAACGTTGGTGCTCCTCCGTCCACACTAGTTGATCCCAACTGGTACTTTGACTCTAATGCAACCAACCATGTGACAGCTGATTTCGGTAATCTCTCTGTTCACTCTGATTACACTGGCAATGAAGGTCTGCAGGTGGGCAATGGTATGTCCCTTCCTATTACTTATTTGGGCTCTTCTTCCTTGCCTGCCAATCCCAAACCCATTCGTTTACATAATATCCTTTTTGTTCCTCAAATCCGAAAAAGCCTTTTAAGTGTTTCTCAATTGACCAAAGACAATAATGTTTACATGCTATTTTACCCATCTGCTTGCTTTGTGAAGGACATGCAGGGACGCACCCTCCTCAAAGGAATCGTTGAGAATGGGCTTTACCATCTCCAACAATCCCTGCACTCGGCCACACCCATTCAGCAGCTGATTCCCCTTCCCCAATCTCCAGGCGACACCCCCATCACCACATCCGGCTCGGTCTCACGCTCTTTAGAGGAGGAGCTTGCGGCTCAAATGTCTCCGAATCAAGGTAAGTCTCCTTCTCCTATTCCTGCCGAGCAACCCGTCATTTCATCCTATTTTCGCCCTGCCGCTGATAGCACACATCCCATGCTCACACGAGCACAAACAAACAAATTGAAACCCAAAGCTCATATCACCACAAATCACCCTCTTCCCTCTGTTCCTGATTTGTATGATGAACCCAAAACCTTCCTTCAAGCCTCCAAATCACATGAGTGGCAGAATGCCATGCAAGTTGAGTTTGATGCCCTCATACGTAATGGGACTTGGACACTTGTACAACAGCCTCTGTATGCTAACATTGTTGGTTGTAAGTGGGTTTATAGGATCAAACGTCGTGCTGATGGTTCCATTGAGCGTTATAAGGCTCGCATTGTTGCCAAGGGCTTCAATCAGGAAAAAAGGGTTGATTACTTTGACACCTTCAGTCCAGTTGTCAAACCCACCACCATTCGCATTGTGCTCTCCTTGGCTCTCCATCAGTCCTGGCCTCTCCGACAGGTTGACATTAACAACGCCTTTTTGAATGGTGATCTTTCTGAACAGGTGTACATGGCGCAACCTCCATGGTTCGTTGATCAGTCTTGTCCCCATGCTGTATGTCTGCTTCGCAAAGCTCTGTATGGTTTGAAGTAGGCGCCTCGCGCCTGGTTCACAAAGCTTCGACAATTCCTCTTACAACATCGCTTCCGTCCCTGCTAGTCAGATATCTCGCTATTCATTCGGCGTCAGGGGTCATCCACTCTCCTCATCTTAGTCTATGTTGATGACCTCATTATTACTGGTTCTGTGCCTGCAGAGATTGATACATTCATTGCGCTTCTCAATCAGACGTTCTCTCTGCGCGACTTGGGTGATCTTCACTATTTTCTCGGCATTGAAATGACCCGCCAACTGAATCAGATTGTCCTATCTCAGCAGAAGTATATTCGTGACCTTCTCTTGCGAAGCAAGATGCAAGATGCTCGCCCCATTTCATCCCCTGCTGAACCGGCCTCTCGCTTAGTTCGAGATGGGGATCCCCACTCGGATCCACACCTCTACAAGAGCGTTGTTGGTGCACTTCAGTATGCCACTATCACTCGGCTGGAAATTTCGTATGCTTTCAACCGGGTATGTCAGTTCATGCACTCCCCTACTGAGGTTCATTGTTCTGCTGTTAAACGGATCCTGCGTTACCTGAAAGGTACCCTTTCTTCTGGCCTTGTCTTCCGTCCACTTGCTGACAGTCGTCTTGTGGCCTTCTCTCATGCCGGTTGGGCATCTAATGGTGATGACTGTCGCTCTCACCATGGCTTTGCTAGCTATTATGGTGGTAACCTTATCAGCTGGGTGTCTAAGAAGCAAAATGTTGTTGCCAAATCCAGCACCGAAGCTGAATACAGGGCCATTGCCTTTGCCGCCACTGAACTTATTTGGATCCAACAATTGTTATCTGAACTGCGAGCTTCAGCTGTTCGGCCTCCCATCATATTGTGTGACAATTTGAGTGCAACCTACATGTCCGCCAATCCGGTTTTCCATAAGCGGTCTAAGCACATCAAAATTGAGTACTACTTTGTTCGTGAGCAAGTTGAGGATGGCTCACTGATTGTTCGTCATGTTCGTGGTCAGGATCAAATTGCTGACATCTTCACCAAAGCGGTCGGTACGGCTCGTTTCCTCACCCTGCGCTCCAAGCTCCATGTTCGTGATCCTCCATGAGCTTGCGGGGGGGGGGGGGGGGGGGGTAATTAGGATATAATATTAGTCAGGATATATTTATATCCTTTGTGATTATGTATATCTTTCCATATCCGCTGTGTATATCCAATAGGGCCTTGAAGCCTAAACATTGTATCTATATATTCATTCCAAGTTAATGAAGAGATCAAGAATCACAATTTACAAAACCCCACTGATTGTTTACAATTATTAATAATATATATAATATATAATTGTCAATATTATACCTAAGCATATCCTATGTATAATGCTAATGAAATTGTTAATTTAGATCCTTTATTATCTATTTGGAGAAAGATATTAATTATGACATATCTTAAAACTGCCCCATTTTTTACCCCTTGAATAATCACTTCATAATTGTCAATATTGTTGACAGCTTCAAGATTTTTCACGTAATTGATGACTTTATTGCTCTTGAGTATCTTTAAGAGGCCTACTATATCATTAATCACCATAACTATCATTTTGAAATGAATTTCAGGTTTATATTCTTTTATTTTCACGTAATTGGTGACTTTAATGGCCTTTTGAATCTCTCTTTAGACCTTTGAATTGACAAATAAAAAGCGGTTATCAAGGGTTTGAATCGGAGACCTTTGGATACTACCAGTAAGTCCTTTCCGATTGAGCCATTTCGGAATGATTATCTCTCTTTAGATCCCTACTCCATGCATGTCAACGCGTGCATGAGATATTAATTTCTTTATTTATTCTCTATAGCTGGCTAAGGGGCCGAAGGATAAGAATATAATTTATAAACATGAATTAGTTTTTACCTTAACATCTCCGATCAGAGGAGATGCTCCATCTTGAGCTTACAAGCCATATTGATTTCAACGATATAAGGTTTATAAGAGAGTGGATACTCTTAGTTTATTTTCACATCCTTGAAAAGCTTCATTATCATGCTTAAGATCTTTGACTTATCCAATTCTTTTTATCTCAGTGGTAAAATAGGAAACCAAGTATTTGAAATATACTATCATGTTCATTTCTTCCTTTCCTACCTTTGACTTCACCATTTTGTTGTTATACAAGTACTTAATATAATTGTAATAATGTACATACGACAAGTACTTGCATACAAGCTTACTTCTTAATTTTAACCTCCAGATCCTTAATGCTCGTTGTTGTGAGCGTTGAGTTGAGAGTGATCACCTCTTCTCTAGTGTTGTGCTTCTAGAAAATAGTTGTCAAAATGTTCAACTCCTTACCCTCATCTAAAGAGCCCATTGAATTTCACCTGTACTTATTACCTCATTATGACGATAAATTGACTAGAAATACCTGCAAGCCTTAACCGAGAGGGGTTATTATCGGGTTATATGTTTATGGGTCCAAGCGAAGGGGGCATTATGTTTGGCTCGCAAGGATTTGAATCGTTCAATCGCGGGCTTGAGAGGGAGTCAAGTGATGTTCTTCTTTTTCAAACGTTCTTCTCCGATCACAGATCTTTAAGAACTCAACTCCGGGGGTTTTACGTCCGGGAGGCAATCAGAGCTCTTGTACTTTCTTATCTCGAAATCGGATCCCCTTCTTTGGGGTCGGATGGGGTATTTATAGGCAAACCAAGCGAGCAGCTGGATTTGAACCTCGTGGGTTTGCATATGACACGTGTAACGCATGCCCACACGCTTAGGGGTACAGGCAATACACGAGGTGCTACTTGGAGGTGAGGTGTTTGAGCCAACGAGCTGGTTGCAAGGATCCTCGAGAGTCGCGAGGTACTTTGGAGGACCTACTCTGGTTCTTACGCGAGATTATATCGATATTTAGGTCGCGAGGAAATGTGGGTCAAGGTTATTGAGGGTTTTGGATCTAGTCATGACTTGATTAAGTACCTTACTCGCGATGAATCTAGTTGTGGGGCTAGATGTCTTTTTGCGTCGAGTGGCTCATTTATGACGTCATACTCGTGTTATTTAATAGGCCTATTCTCCATGGCATCGTCATATCTCCTCATAATTGGATCGCGAGTGATACGTCGTTCGCGATTGGGTTTCGACGAACACGATGCTTCCTGCAAAAAACTAGTTTATTGGATGGGCTTTGATTGGGCCTAACTTACGTTTCGACCCACTTGAGGAAGTGACCCCACAGAGACCTATAAGTGGGGGGTTTTGCATTATTATTCTTCATTCCGCATTTCGGAACACACAAAGAGAAGATAGAGAGTCCAAGGGTTTTTTGTGCTCTCGGAGAAACAAAATCGGAGTTAGGTGGGGGTCTGTTTCTTAGCTTTCCAAGCCTACCGGTGTCTCTCTTCCGTTCTTCTCAAGTATGTTTTCTTCCATCTTTCTCTTAGCCTTCTCAATTTCTAGGTTTGCACCTGTTTTTTAAGTTTTTTAGGGCAAAGGGACAACAACCTTAGTGGTGGAAACCGCCTTCCTCCGGTGAGGGGGATGGTGGTTATGGGGTGGAGACTGGAGTACATCCCGGTGTCTCATCTCCTTTTTCGTTCTTTGTTTCCTTAATTGCGGTCGATTTTCGTGGAGTGGTACAAAACTACCTAGTGATAGTGGGGCGGCGTTGGGGTAGGGTAGTGTCATTCTTGAATTTTTTGGGAAACCTCATACAGTTTTTTTGGTTTTTCGGAAACTTTCCGACAGTAGTGGGTGGAAGAAACCTTTCGTCTCCCCCTTTTTGTTTTCCCTTGAGGTGATTTCTTGAGAATCGAGAAGTTTTTCTAGAGGAGACGAAAATGCGTCTTTTAACCGTCATCCTGCGGGGGGAGATGTCTGTTCAGCGTCTTTTCGGGGGGCGCGTGAGGCGCCAACATGGGCCAAGGAAAGGGCTTTTTGGCGCCAAATTTATTTACTCGCGGTGTTGAAAAGGTAGCTTCTCCTTGTTGATTTTCTTTTTCATTGCGTTTTTTCCAGGGGGGTTTCTTCTTGTTCTAGAATTAAGATGTCGCACGAGAGTGATATCCAGAACCGTAGTGTCGGCTATGAGCACGAGGATGTCATTTCTCCGTGAACCAGATCTGTGGAAGATGTTGACTCAGATTCTACAGCGAGTCCCGCTCCTCTCTCATCGAGTAACAAACTGCACGAGGTAAAAAGAAAGAGAGCAAACCGTGGGGCTGGTCCGCATGGGAAGAAACGGAAGATGACAGGAACCATCAAGCGCCCTCTGAAGAGCGACAATCCCGATTATTGTCATACTTCGGAGTCTATCAACGACTTGGGAAATGGAGAGTCATCTCGTGCACCCAAAGAGGCTAAAAAACCTATCCGAGTGGTTCCGGGCGATTTCGCTTTGCCTCCTTATGAACGACCAGAGGCAGACAATTACAGCTTCTGTGAAGGCTATACTCCCGCTATGCCTCCTCCCATCCCAACGATATTTATGAAACGCGTATCTCTTACCGTAACCAAGATGCTGGGTGAGGAGTCGATTCTAAATGTCAAGCATCTAGAGGAGATGGCTAAGCTTTACCCATGCCCAGTTGGGATAGAAGTAGGCCTGGCTACTGGGAATGGGGGATGTTTGAACTGGGAACTAGGAAATCCCCAGTGTTTTGTTCACGGAGGAGATACCTATTTAAAAATCTCTAACGTCCTCGGACGCCAAGGACTTTTTTCTCATATCTTTTATACAAAGAGTAAAGTGAATCCAGGGAAGTAGGTCTTTATTGATAGCTCGAGCTACATCTAAGATCTTAATATTGCTTACCGAACGGCCACTAGAATCTAGTGGAAACCATTTGATGTTGGGCCATCATACTCGTCATCATAGATTTCTTGCTCGATGTAATAGCCTTGCTTGTCGAAAAAATGAACTTCAAACTTTGCTTCGCCCAAGTGGGTGAACATTATTGACGTTTCTAACTCGAGGCCATGTGTCTCGACAAAGACTCTGCACCCGCGTGCTACCCATTGAGATCCATAACTGCCTCCTACAATATGAATAGGGAAATCTTTGACGACGCGAATAGATAAGAGGATTTGCTCAGGTATGTGGGGCTAGAAGTGTTTACCGAATTCATAGGGCAACATCATGCGTATATATTGCTCGTTCCCTACTAAGTAAATATAAAAAACAAATGGGTCGTTTGGGTTTCGATTTACAGTACTAGCTGCCATGTCTCTCGTTTTAGAAAGGTTTGTTTTTATGAAGGGGTTGTGCTTTTCATTGTATAAGGAAAAAAAATCCTTTTACAATGGCATCGGTTGGATTGGTTCAAAAAGATATCTTTGTAATCAATGACTGTTCCCGGATTTGAAAGGCTCCAGTGGATTTGGTCGGGTTCTGAGAAGATTCTTTGCCATGTGTAATTCATGCAAAATATCCGGAGAAATCCCTATTTCAGACTCTCTTTTTGGTTCAACGCACCCAATGAATGTCTTTGTTGTATCTTGAGATTTGCACGGATGGCTCTGAGTCTACAGAGAGATGCTCTGAGATACTTCCACTTGCTTGGCATGCATTTGTTTCTAGAAAAATTGTTTCGGACGGGTGCGGGCTCTTTTTCATGATGTGACAACACAATATCCTACGTGTTTCGTTTGCTGATAAATATCAGAAATTCAGATAGAGTCTAGGCAATTGTCCTTGTGCTTCATTTCAATTTTGGTAATTCGAATTTGAGGAATTATGACTTCCCCCCATCCTCGTCGTCGTGACTATTTTGGATCTATTGATTCTGAAGAGAAATTGGAATATACCGTATTCGTTCTGAACCTTCTTTTGCGATTTTCGCCTTTCTCGATTGATATTTGCTTTGGTAATTTGAAACTTTTGCCCGAGTCTTTCGGTGCTCAGTATGTTCGTGAGGGATTGACTTATGTCTGCTTGGTTTCTCCTACTGGGCGAGAATTTCAGGTGAGGGTGTTTCAGGACAGTAAAAACCATTATATCCTTACTGAAGGCTGGCGCGCTTTTGCCGTGGATAGTGGTTTGCGTGTCGGGGGATCCCTTATCATTATTAAATACGAAGGGAGCAATCGTTTTACCATAATAGTTCTCGAAGCTAACGAGTGAGCCCATGAGAATGTGGTAAAAATTGCATTGTTGTTTTTATGATTCCCTTATTTCCTATTCGTTTTCTTGTCTTACGAACCTTGTTTTTTTTCTTAAAAAAAAACCCTTATGTACCTGGATTATGGATTTATGTATAGCAACCGCGTTGTGTTTCATGCTTTGGGGTTTTGTTCATGTGTTGGCTCTAAGAGATGTGTGTGAGCGAACCTCTTTTTGCCAAGACTACGAATATCTCGGATTAACATAGCTTGTATGATTTTTATTAGTGCATCACATTCTTAATATCCGTTTGATTGCGATTGTTGGGAATCCGAAAATCATAATAGAATGAACTCATATTGTAAACAAGATAGAGTAGAGCAAGACTGACTGATTTTATTGAATTCGCAGATAATATGGAAGTTTGTTAACATTTCCATGTATGAAAAACGCAAAGATTGTCGAATTTATTCTCATTTGAGGCTCACTTGTACATCCGTGTTCGAAAGACACGCGATTGCTAAATTTATTCTCCTTGGAGGCTTACTTCCACACCCGTGTTTGAAAAACACGCGATTGCTAAATTTATTCTCCTTGGAGGCTTACTTGCATACCCGTGTTTGAAAAACACGCGATTGCTATATTTATTCTTCCTGGAGGCTTACTTGCATATCTGTGTCTGAAAAACACGTGATTCCTAAATTTATTCTCCATTGAGGCTTACTAGCACATCCATGTTCGAAAGACACGTGATTGCTAAATTTATTCTCCTTGGAAACTTACTTCCACATTCGTGTTCGAAAGACACGGGATTGGTAAATTTATTCTCCTTGGACGCTTACTGGCACATCCGTGTTCGAAAGACACGCGATTGCTAAATTTATTCTCCTTGGAGGCTTACTTACACATCCGTGTTCGAAAGACACCCGATAGCTAAATTTATTATACTTGGAGGCTTACTTGCACAGCCGTGTTCGAAAGACACGAGATTGCTAATTTATTATCCTTGGACGCTTACTTGCACATTCGTGGTCAAAAGACACGTGATTGTTAAATTGATTCTCCTTCGAGGCTAACTTGCACACTCGTGTTCGAAAGACACGCGATATCAAAATTTATTATCCTTGGAGGCTTACTTGCACATTAGTGTTCGAATGACACCCGATTGCTAAATTTATTCTCCTTGGAGGCTTACTTGTACATCTGTGTTCGAAAGACACGCAATTGCTAATTTTATTTGCACATCCGTGTTCGAAAGACACGCGATTGCTAAATTTATTCCCCTTGGAGGATTACATGAACATCCGTATTCGGAAGACACGCGATTGCTACATTTATTCAATCTGGAGGCTTACTTGCACATCCGTGTTCGAAAGACACGCAATTGCTAAATTTATTCTCATGGGAGGCTTACTTGCACATCCGTGTTCGAAAGACACGCGATTGCTAAATTTATGTACCTGGATTTTGGATTTATGTATAGCAATCGCGTTGTGTTTCATGCTTTGGGGTTTTGTTCATATGTTGCCTCTAAGAGATGTGTATGAGCGAACCTGTTTTTTTCCAAGAATGCGAATATCTCAGATTAACAAAGATTGTATGATTTTTCTTAGTGCATCACTTTCTTAATATCCATTTGATTACGATTGATGGGAATCCGAAAATCATAATAGAATGAACTCATATTGTAAACAAGATAGAGTAGAGCAAGACAGACTGATTTTATTGAATTCTCAGATAATATAAAAGTTTTCTAACATTTCCAAGTATGAAAAACGCAAAGATAGTCGAATTTATTCTCCTTTGAGGCTCACTTGTACATCCGTGTTCGAAGACACGCGATTGCTAAATTTATTCTCCTTTGAGGCTTCCTTGCACACCCGTGTTTGAAAAACACGCGATTGCTAAATTTATTCTCCTTGGACGCTTACTTGCATACTCGTGTTTAAAAAACACGCGATTGCTATATTTATTTTCCTTTGAGGCTTACTTGCATACCCGTGTCAGAAAAACACGCGATTCCTAAATTTATTCTCCTTTAAGGCTTACTAGCACATCCGTGTTCGAAAGACACGTGATTGCTAAATTTATTTTCCTAGGAGACTTACTTGCACATTCGTGTTCGAAAGACATTCGATTGCTAAATTTAT
The DNA here is from genome assembly GCA_037127255.1 of Persicaria tinctoria. Classification (NCBI taxonomy): domain Eukaryota; kingdom Viridiplantae; phylum Streptophyta; class Magnoliopsida; order Caryophyllales; family Polygonaceae; genus Persicaria; species Persicaria tinctoria. The sequence continues at coordinate 21,009,935 of JBANSL010000017.1, forward strand.
TCTCCTTGGATGCTTACTTGCACATCCGTGTTCGAAAGACACGCGATTGCTAAATTTATTCTCCTTCGAGGCTTACTTACACATCCGTGTTCGAAAGACACCCGATTGCTAAATTTATTGTACTTGGAGGCTTACTTGCACAGCCGTGTTCGAAAGACACACGATTGCTAAATTTATTCTCCTTGGAGGCTTACTTGCGAATTCGTGTTCGAAAGACACGTGATTGTTAAATTTATTCTCCTTGGAGGCTCATCTGCACATTCGTGTTCGAAAGACACGCGACATCTAGATTTACTATCCTTGGAGGATTAATTGCACATCCATTTTCGAAAGACACGCGATTGATAAATTATTTCTCCTTGGAGGCTTACTTACACATCCGTGTTCGAAAGACACGCGATTGCTAAATTTATTCTCCTTGGAGGCTTACTTGAAAATTCGTGTTCGAAAAACACGTGATTGTTAAATTTATTCTCCTTGACGGCTCACCTGCACATTCGTGTTCGAAAGACACGCGTTAGCTAAATTTATTATCTTTGGAGGCCTACTTGCACATCCCTGTTCGAAAGACACGCGATTGCTAAATTTATTATATTTGGAGGCTTACTTGCACATCTGTGTTCGAAAGACACACAATTGCTAATTTTATTATCCTTGGAAGCTTACTTGCACATCCGTGTTCGAAAGACACGCGATTGCTAAATTTATTCTCCTTGGAGGCTTACTTGAACATCCGTATTCGAAAGACACGGGATTGCTAAATTTATTCTCCTTTCAGGCTTACTAGAACATCCGTGTTCGAAAGACACGTGATTGCTAAATTTATTTTCCTTGGAGACTTACTTGCACATTCGTGTTCGAAAGACACGCGATTGCTAAATTTATTCTCCTTGGATGCTTACTTGCACATCCGTGTTCGAAAGACACGCGATTTCTAAATTTATTCTCCTTCGAGGCTTACTTACTCATTCGTGTTCGAAAGACACCCGATTGCTAAATTTATTATACTTGGAGGCTTACTTGCAAATTCGTGTTCTAAAGACACGTGATTGTTAAATTGATTCTCCTTGGAGGCTCACCTGCACATTCGTGTTCGAAAGGCACGCGATAGCTAAATTTATTATCCTCGGAGGCTCACTTGCACATCCGCGTTGGAAAGACACGCGATTGCTAAATTTATTATCCTTGGAGGCTTACTTACACATCTGTGTTCGAAAGACACCCGATTGCTAAATTTATTATACTTGGAGGTTTACTTGCACAACCGTGTTCGAAAGACACGCGATTGCTAAATTTATTCTTCTCGGAGGCTCACCTGCACATTCATGTTCAAAAGACACGCGTTAGCTAAATTTTTTATCCTTGGAGGCCTACTTGCGCATCCGTGTTAGAAATACACGCGATTGCTAAATTTATTTTCCTTGGAGTCTTACATGCACATCTTTGTTCGAAAGACACCCGATTGCTAAATTTATTGTACTTGGAGGCTTACTTGCACAACCGTGTTCGAAAGACACACGATTGCTAAATTTATTCTCCTTGGAGGCTTACTTGCGAATTCGTGTTCGAAAGACACGTGATTGTTAAATTTATTCTCCTTGAAGGCTCACCTGCACATTCGTGTCCGAAAGACACGCGACATCTAGATTTATTATTCTTGGAGGCTTAATTGCACATCCGTGTTCGAAAGACATGCTATTGATAAATTTATTCTCCTTGGAGGCTTACATACACATCCGTGTTCGAAAGACACGCGATTGCTAAATTTATTCTCCTTGGAGGCTTACTTGAAAATTTGTGTTCGAAAAACACGTGATTGTTAAATTTATTCTCCTTGACGGCTCACCTGCACATTCGTGTTCGAAAGACACGCGTTAGCTAAATTTATTATCCTTGGAGGCCTACTTGCACATCCGTGTTCGAAAGACACGCGATTGCTAAATTTATTATCTTTGGAGGCTTACTTGAACATCCGTATTCGAAAGACACACGATTGCTAAATTTATTCTCCTTTCAGGCTTACTAGCACATCCGTGTTCGAAAGACACGTGATTGCTAAATTTATTTTCCATGGAGACTTACTTGCACATTCGTGTTCGAAAGACACGCGATTGCTAAATTTATTCTCCTTGGATGATTACTTGCACATCCGTGTTCGAAAGACACACGATTTCTAAATTTATTCTCCTTCGAGGCTTACTTACTCATTCGTGTTCGAAAGACACCCGGTTGCTAAATTTATTATACTTGGAGGCTTACTTGCAAATTCGTGTTCCAAGGACACGTGATTGTTAAATTGATTCTCCTTGGAGGCTCACCTGCACATTCGTGTTCGAAAGGCACGCGATAGCTAAATTTATTATCCTCGGAGAACTACTTGCACATCCTTGTTCGAAAGACACGCGATTGCTAAATTTATTATCCTTGGAGGCTTACTTATACATCCGTGTTCGAAAGACACCCGATTGCTAAATTTATTAAGCTTGGAGGCTTACTTGCACAACCGTGTTCCAAAGACACGCGATTGCTAAATTTATTCTTCTTGGAGGCTCACATGTACATTCGTGTTCGAAAGACACGCGTTAGCTAAAATTTTTATCCTTGGAGGCCTACTTGCGCATCCGTGTTCGAAATACACGCGATTGCTGAATTTATTTTCCTTGGAGTCTTACATGCACATCATTGTTCGAAAGACACACAATTGATAATTTTATTGTCCTAGGAGTCTTACTTGAACATCCGTATTCGAAAGACACGCGATTGCTAAATTTATTCTCCTTGGAGGCTTACTTGCACATATGTGTTTGAAAGACACGCGATTGCTAAATTTATTCTCTTTCGTGGCTTACTTGCACATCGGTATTCGAAAGACACGCGATTGCTAATTTAATTCTCCTTGGAGGCTTACTTGTACATCCGTGTTCTAAAGACACGTTATTGCTAAATTTATTCTCCTTGCATGCTTACTTGCACATCCGTGTTCGAAAGACACGCGATTGCTAAATTTATTCTCCTTGGAGGCTTACGTGTACATCCGTTTTCGAATGACACCCGATTGCTAAATGTATTCTCCTTGGAGGCTTACTTGCACATCTGTGTTCGAAAGACACGCGATTCCTAAATTTATTCTCCTAGAAGGTTTACTTGCACATTCGTGTTCGAAAGACACGCGACAGCTAAATTTATTCTCCTTGGAGGCTTACTTGCATACCCGTGTTTGAAAAACACGCGATTGATATATTTATTCTCCTTGGAGGCTTACTTGCATATCCGTGTCTGAAAAACACAAGATTCCTAAATTTAGTCTCATTTGAGGCTTACTAGCACATCCGTGTTCGAAAGACATGTGATTGCTAAATTTATTCTTCTTGGAGACTTGCTTGCACATTCGTGTTCGAAAGACACGCGATTGCTAAATTTATTCTCCTTGGAGGCTTACTTGCACATCCGTGTTCGAAAGACACGCGATCGCTAAATTTATTCTCCTTGGAGGCTTACTTACACATCCGTGTTCGGAAGACACCCGATTGCTGAATTTATTATACTTGGAGGCTTACTTGCACAGCCGTGTTCGAAAGAGACGCGATTGCTAAACTTATTCTCCTTGGAGGCTTACTCGAACATTCATGTTCGAAAGACAGGTGATTGTTAAATTTATTCTCTTTGGAGGCTTACTTGCGCATTCGTGTTCGAAAGACACGCGGCAACAAAATTAATTATCCTTGGAGGCTACCTTGCACATCCGTGTTCGAAAGACACGCGATTTCTAAATTTATTCTCCTTGGAGTCTTACTTGCACATCTGTGTTCAAAAGACACGCAATTGCTAATTTTATTATCTTTGGAGGATTACTTGCACATCCGTGTTTGAAAGACACACGATTACTAAATTTATTCTCCTTGGAGGCTTACTTGTACATCCGTGTTCGAAAGACACGCGATTGCTAAATTTATTCTCCTTGGAGGCTTACATGCACATCCGTGTTCGAAAGGCACGCGATTGCTAAATTTATGTACCTGGATTTTGGATTTATGTATAGCAACCGCGTTGGGTTTCATGCTTTAGGTTTTTTTTTATGTGTTGGCTCTAAGAGATGTTGTGAGCGAACCTGTTTTTGCCAAGACTGTGAATATCTCGGATTAACATAGCTTGTATGATTTTTCTTAGTGCATCATTTTCTTAATATCTGTTTGATTGCGATTGATGGGAATCCGAAAATCATAATAAAATGAACTCATATTGTAAAAAAGATAGAGTAGACCAAGACGGACTGATTTTATTGAATTCTCACTTGTACATCCGTGTTCGAAAGACAAGCGATTGCTAAATTTATTCTCCTTGGAGACTTATTTGCACGCCCGTTTTTGAAAAGCACGCGATTGCTAAATTTATTCTCCTTGGAGGCTTACTTGCACATCAGTGTTCGAAAGACACGCACTTGCTAATTTTATAATCCTTGGAGACTTACTTGCACATCCGTGTTCGAAAGACACGCGATTGCTAACTTTATTCTCCTTGGAGGTTTACTTGAACATCCGTATTCGAAAGACACGCGATTGCTAAATTTATTCAACTTGGAGGCTTACTTGCGCCTCCGTGTTCGAAAGACACCCAATTGCTAAATTTATTCTCCTTGGAGGCTTACTTGCACAGCCGTGTTCGAAAGACACGTGATTGCTAAATTTAACCCCCTTGGAGGCTCTCCTGCACATTCGTGTTCGAAAGACACGCGATAGCTAAATTTATTGTCCTTTGAGGCTTACGTGCACTTCCGTGTTCGAAAGACACGCGATTACTAAATTTATTCTCCTTGGAGGCTTACTTGCAAATCTGTGTTCGAAAGACATGTATTTTTGCTAATTTTATAATCCTTGGATACTTACTTGCACATACATGTTCGAAAGACACGCGATTGCTAAATTTATTCTCCGTCGAGGTTTACTTGAACATCCGTATTCGAAAGACATGCGATTGCTAAATTTATTCAACTTGGAGATTTACTTGCACATTCGTGTTCGAAAGACACCCGATTGCTAAATTTATTATACTTGGAGGCTTACTTGCAAATTCGTGTTCCAAAGACACGTGATTGTTAAATTGATTCTCCTTGGAGGCTCACCTACACATTCGTGTTCGAAAGGCACGCGATAGCTAAATTTATTATCCTCGGAGGCTTACTTGCACATCCGTGCTCAAAAGACACGCGATTGCTAAATTTATTCTCCTTGGAGACTTACTTGCACATTCGTGTTCGAAAGACACGCCATTGCTAAATGTAATCTCCTTGGAGGCTTACTTGCACATCTGTGTTCGAAAGACACACAATTGCTAATTTTATTATCCTTGGAGGCTAACTTGCACATCCGTGTTCGGAAGACAAGCGATTGCTAAATTTATTCTCCTTGGAGGCTTACTTGAACATCCGTATTAGAAAGACACGCGATTGCTAAATTTATTCTCCATGGGGAGGCTTACTTGCACATCCGTGTTCGAAAGACACGCGATTGCTAAATTTATTCTCCTTGGAGACTTACTTGCACATCCGTGTTCGAAAGACACGCGATTGCTAAATTCATTCTCTTTTGAGGTTTACTTGACCATCCGTATTCGAAAGACACGCGAATGCTAAATTTATTCAACTTGGAGGCTTACTTGCACATCCATGTTCGAAAGACACGCAATTGCTAAATTTATTCTCCTTGGAGACTTACTTGCACATTCTTGTTCGAAAGACACGCAATTGCTAAATTTATTCTCCTTGGAGGCTTACTTGCACAGCCGTGTTCGAAAGACACGCGATTGCTAAATTTATTTCCCTTGGAGGCTCTCCTGCACATTTGTGTTCGAAAGACACGCGATAGCTAAATTTATTATCCTTAGAGGCTTACTTGCACATCCGTGTTCGAAAGACACGCGATTGCTAAATTTATTATCCTTGGAGGCTTACTTGCACATTTGTGTTCGAAAGACACGCAATTGCTAATTTTATAATCATTGGAGACTTACTTGCACATTCGTGTGCGAATTCTAAATTTATTCTCCTTGGAGGTTAACTTGAACATCCGTATTCGAAAAACACGCGATTGCTAAATTTATTCAACTTGGAGGCTTACTTGCACATCCGTGTTCGAAAGACACGCAATTGCTAATTTTATAATCCTTGGAGACTTACTTGCACATCCGTGTTCGAAAGACACGCAATTGCTAAATTTATTCTCCGTCGAGGTTTACTTGAACATCCTTATTTGAAAGACACGCGATTCCTAAATTTATTCAACTTGGAGGCTTACTTGCACATCCGTGTTCGAAAGACACGCAATTGCTAAATTTATTCTACTTGGAGACTTACTTGCACAGCCGTGTTCGAAAGACACGCCATTGCTAAATTTATTCTCCTTGGAGGCCTACTTCCACATCTATGTTCGAAAGACACACAATTGCTAATTTTATTATCCTTGGAGGCTAACTTCCACATCCGTGTTCGAAAGACACGCGATTGCTAAATTTATTCTCCTTGGAGGCTTACTTGAACATCCGTATTAGAAAGACACGCGATTGCTAAATTTATTCTCCTTGGAGGCTCTCCTGCACATTCGTGTTCGAAAGACACGCGATAGCTAAATTTATTATCCTTTGAGGCTTACTTGCACATCCGTGTTCGAAAGACACGCGATTGCTAAATTTATTATCCTTGGAGGATTACTTGCACATCTGTTTTCGAAAGACACGCAATTGTTAATTTTATAATCCTTGGAGACTTACTTGCAGATCCGTGTTCGAAAGACACGCCATTGCTAAATTTATTCTCCTTGGAGGCTTACTTGCACATCTGTGATCGAAAGACACACAATTGCTAATTTTATTATCCTTGGAGGGTTACTTGCACATCCGTGTTCGAAAGACACGCGATTGCTAAATTTATTCTCCTTAGAGGCTTACTTGCACATCCGTGTTCGATGGACACGTGATTGCTAAATTTATTCTCCTTGGAGGCTTACTTGTACATCCTTGTTCGAAAGACACGCGATTGCTAAATTTATTCTCCTTGGAGGCTTACTTGCACATCCCTGTTCGAAAGACACGCGATTGCTAAATTTATTCTTCTTGGAGTCTTACGTGTACATCCGTGTTCGAAAGACACGCTATTGCTAAATATTTTCTCCTTGGAGGCCTACTTGTATATCCGTGTTGGAAAGACACACGGTTGCTAAATTTATTCTCCTTGGAGGCTTAATTGCACATCTGTGTTCGAAAGACACGAAATTGCTAATTTTATTCTCCGTGGAGGCTTACTTGCACAACCGTGTTCGAAAGACACGCGATTCCTCAACTTATTCTCCTTGGAGGCTTACTTGCACAATCATGTTCGAAAGACACGCGATAGCTAAATTTATTCTCCTTGGAGGCTTACTTGCACATCTGTGTTCGAAAAACACAAGATGGCTAAATTTATTCTCCTTGGAGGCTTACTTTCACATATGTGTTCGAAAGAGATGCAATTGCTAATTTTACTCTCCTTGGAGGCTTACTTGCACATCCTTGTTCGAAAGACATGCGATTGCTAAAGTTATTCTCCTTGGAGGCTTACTTGACCATCCGTGATCGAAAGACACGTGATTGCTAAATTTATTCTCCTTGGAGGCTTACTTGCACATTCGTTTTCGAAAGAAACGCGATTGCTAAATTTATTCTCCTTGGAGGCTTACTTGCACATTTCTGTTCGAAAGACACACAATTGCTAATTTTATTATCTTTGGAGGCTTACTTGCACATCCGTGTTCGAAAGACACACAATTGCTAATTTTATTATCCTTGGAGACTTACTTGCACATCCGTGTTCGAAAGACACGTGATTGCTAAATTTATTCTCCTTGGAGACTTACTTGAACATCCGTATTAGAAAGACACGCAATTGCTAATTTTATAATCCCTTGAGACTTACTTGCACATCCGTGTTCGAAAGACACGCAATTGCTAAATTTATTCTCCGTCGAGGTTTACTTGAACATCCGTATTCGAAAGACACGCGATTGCTAAATTTATTCAACTTGGAGACTTACTTGCACAGCCGTGTTCGAAAGACACGTCATTGCTAAATTTATTCTCCTTGGAGGCTTACTTGCACATCTGTGTTCGAAAGACACGCGATTGCTAAATTTATTCTACTTGGAGACTTACTTGCACAGCCGTGTTCGAAAGACACGTCATTGCTAAATTTATTCTCCTTGGAGGCTTACTTGCACATCTGTATTCGAAAGACACACAATTGCTAATTTTATTATCCTTGGAGGCTAACTTCCACATCCGTGTTCGAAAGACACGCGATTGCTAAATTTATTCTCCTTAGAGGCTTACTTGAACATCCGTATTAGAAAGACACACGATTGCTAAATTTATTCTCCTTGGAGGCTTACTTGCACATCCGTGTTCGAAAGACACGCGATTGCTCAATTTATTCTCCATAGAGGCTGACTTGCACATCCGTGTTAGAAAGACACGCGATAGCTAAATTTATTATCCTTTGAGGCTTACTTGCACATCCGTGTTCGAAAGACACGTCATTGCTAAATTTCTTCTCCTTCGAGGCTTACTTGCACATCTGTGTTCGAAAGACACACAATTGCTAATTTTATTATCCTTGGAGGCTTACTTGCACATCCGTGTTCGAAAGACACGCGATTGCTAAATTTATTCTCCTTGGAGACTTACTTGCACATTTGTGTTCGAAAGACACGCGATTGCTAAATTTATTCTCCTTAGAGGCTTACTTGCACATCCGTGTTCGAAAGACACGCATTTGCTTAATTTATTCTCCTTTGAGGCTCTCCTGCACATTCATGTTTGAAAGACACGCAATAGCTAAATTTATTATCCTTTGAGGCTTACTTGCACATCCGTGTTCGAAAGACACGCGATTACTAAATTTATTCTCCTTGGAGACTTACTTGCACATCTGTTTTCGAAAGACACGCAATTGCTAATTATATAATCCTTGGAGACTTACTTGCACATCCGTGTTCGAAAGACACGCGATTGCTAAACTTATTCTCCGTTGAGGTTTACTTGAAAATCCGTATTCGAAAGACACGCGGTTGATAAATTTATTCTCCTTGGAGGTTTACTTGCACAATCGTGTTCGAAAGACACGCGTTTGCTAAATTTATTCTCCTTGGAGGCTCTTCTGCACATTCGTGTTCGAAAGACACGCGATAGCTAAATTTATTATCCTTTGAGGCTTACTTGCACATCTGTGTTCGAAAGACACGTCATTGCTAAATTTATTCTCCTTCTAGGCTTACTTGCACATCTGTGTTCGAAAGAACCACAATTGCTAATTTTATTAACATTGGAGGCTAACTTGCACATCCGTGTTCGAAAGACATGCGATTGCTAAATTTATTCTCCTTGGAGGCTTACTAGAACATCCGTATTAGAAAGACACGCGATTGCGAAATTTATTCTCCTTGGAGGCTTACTTGGACATCCGTGTTGGAAAGACACGCAATTGCTAAATTTATTCTCCTTTGAGGCTCTCCTGCACATTCATGTTCGAAAGACAAGCGATAGCTAAATTTATTATTCTTTGAGGCTTACTTGCACATCCATGTTCGAAAGACACGCGATTACTAAATTTATTCTCCTTCTAGGCTTACTTGCACATCTGTTTTCGAAAGACACGCAATTGTCAATTTTATAATCCTTGGAGACTTACTTGCACATCCGTGTTCGAAAGACACGCGATTGCTAAATTTATTCTCCGTCGAGGTTTACTCCAACATCCGTATTCGAAAGGCACGCGATTGCTAAATTTATTCAACTTGGAGGCTTACTTGCACATCCGTGTTCGAAAGACACGCGATTGCTAAATATATTCTCCTTGGAGACTTACTTGCACATTCGTGTTCGAAAGACACGCGATTGCTAAATTTAATCTCCTTGGAGGCTTACTTGCACAACCGTGTTCGAAAGACACGCGATTGCTAAATTTATTCCCTTTGGAGGCTCTCCTGCATATTCGTGTTCGAAAGACACGCGATAGCTAAATTTATTATCATTTCAGGCTTACATGCAAATCCGTATTCGAAAGACACGCGATTGCTAAATTTATTCTCCTTGTAGGCTTACTTGCACATCTCTGTTCGAAAGACACGCAATTGCTAATTTTATAATCCTTGGATACTTACTTGCACATTCGTGTTTGAAAGACACGCGATTCCTAAATTTATTCTCCTTGGAGGTTTACTTGAACATCCGTATTCGAAAGACACGCGATTGCTAAATTTATTCAACTGGGAGGCTTACTTGCACATCCGTGTTCGAAAGAGACCCGATTGTTAAATTTATTCTCCTTGGAGGCTTACTTGCACAACCGTGTTGGAAAGACACGCGATTGCTGAATTTATTCTCCTTGGAGGCTCTCCTGCACATTCGTGTTAGAAAGACACGCGACAACTAAATTTATTATCCTTTGAGGCTTACTTGCACATCCGTGTTCGAAAGACACGCGATTATTAAATTTATTCTCCTTGGAGGCTTACTTGCACAGCCGTGTTCGAAAGACACGCGATTGCTACATTTTTTCCCTTGGAGGCTTACTTGTACATCCTTGTTCGAAAGACACGCGATTGCTAAATTTATTCTCCTTGGAGGCTTACTTGCACATCCGTGTTCGAAAGACACGCGATTGCTAAATTTATTCTCCTTGGAGGCTTACTTGCACATCTGTGTTCGAAAGACACGCAATTTCTAATTTTATAATCATTGGAGACTTACTTGCACATTCGTGTGCGAATTCTAAATTTATTCTCCTTGGAGGTTTACTTGAACATCTGTATTCGAAAGACACGCGGTTGCTAAATTTATTCAACTTGGAGGCTTACTTGCACATCCGTGTTCGAAAGACACGCGATTTCTAAATTTATTCTCTTTGGAGGCTTACTTCCACAGCCGTGTTCGAAGGACACGCGATTGCTAAATTAATTCTCCTTGGAGGTTTACTTGAACATCCGTATTCGAAAGACACGCGATTGCTAAATTTATTCAACTGGGAGGCTTATTTGCACATCCGTGTTCGAAAGAGACCCGATTGTTAAATTTATTCTCCTTGGAGGCTTACTTGCACAACCGTGTTCGAAAGACACGCGATTGCTGAATTTATTCTCCTTGGAGGCTCTCCTGCACATTCGTGTTAGAAAGACACGCAACAAGAAAATTTATTATCCTTTGAGGCTTACTTGCACATCCGTGTTCGAAAGACACGCGATTACTAAATTTATTCTCCTTGGAGGCTTACTTGCACATCTGTTTTTGAAAGACACGCAATTGCTAATTTTATAATCCTTGGAGACTTACTTGCACATCCGTCTTCGAAAGACACGCGATTGCTAAATTTATTCTCCGTCGAGGTTTACTTGAACATCCGTATTCGAAAGACACGAGATTGCTAAATTTATTCAACTTGGAGGCTTACTTGCACATCCGTGTTTGAAAGACACGCGATATCTAAATTTATTCTCCTTGGAGACTTACTTGCACATTCGTGTTCGAAAGACACGCCATTGCTAAATTTATTCTCTTTGGAGGCTTACTTGCACAGCCGTGTTCGAAACACACGCGATTGCTACATTTTTTCCCTTGGAGGCTCTCTTGCACATTTGTGTTCGAAAGACACGCGATTGCTAAATTTATTCTCCTTGGAGGCTTACTTGCACATCCGTGTTCGAAAGACACCCGATTGCTAAATTTATTCTCCTTGGAGGCTTACTTGCACATCTGTGTTCGAAAGACACGCAATTGCTAATTTTATAATCATTGGAGACTTACTTGCACATTCGTGTGCGAATTCTAAATTTATTCTCCTTGGAGGTTTACTTGAACATCCGTGTTCGAAAGACACGCGATTTCTAAATTTATTCTCTTTGGAGGCTTACTTGCACAGCCGTGTTCGAAAGACACGCGATTGCTAAATTTATTCTCCTTGGAGGCTCTCCTGCACATTCGTGTTCGAAAGACACGCGATAGCTAAATTTATTCTCCTTGGAGGCTCTCCTGCACATTCGTGTTCGAAAGACACGCGATAGCTAAATTTATTATCCTTTGAGGCTTACTTGCACATCCGTGTTCGAAAGATACGCCATTGCGAAATTTATTCTCCTTGGAGGCTTACTTGCACATCTGTGTTCGAAAGACACACAATTGCTAATTTTATTATCCTTGGAGGCTTACTTGCACAGCCGTGTTCGAAAGACACGCGATTGCTAAATTTATTCTCCTTAGAGGCTTACTTGCACATCCGTGTTCGAAAGACACGCGATAGCTAAATTTATTCTCCTTGGAGGCTTACTTGTACATCCTTGTTCGAAAGACACACGATTGCTAAATTTATTCTTCTTGGAGGCTTACTTGCACATCCGTGTTCGAAAGACACGCGATTGCTAAATTTATTCTCCTTGGAGTCTTACGTGTACATCCGTGTTCGAAAGACACGCTATTGCTAAATATTTTCTCCTTGGAGGCTTACTTGTATATCCATGTTGGAAAGACACACGATTGCTAAATTTATTCTCCTTGGAGGCTTAATTGCACATCTGTGTTCGAAAGACACGAAATTGCTAATTTTATTCTCCGTGGAGACTTACTTGCACAACCGTGTTCGAAAGACACGCGATTCCTCAATTTATTCTCCTTGGAGGCTTACTTGCACAATCATGTTCGAAAGACACGCGATAGCTAAATTTATTCTCCTTGGAGGCTTACTTGCACATCTGTGTTCGAAAAACACACGATTGCTAAATTTATTCTCCTTGGAGGATTACTTTCACATTTGTGTTCGAAAGAGATGCAATTGCTAATTTTACTCTCCTTGGAGGCTTACTTGAACATCCGTATTAGGAAGACACGCGATTGCTAAATTTATTCTCCTTGGAGGCTTACTTGCACATTCGTGTTCGAAAGAAACGCGATTGCTAAATTTATTCTCCTTGGAGGCTTACTTGTATATCTGTGTTCGAAAGACACACAATTGCTAATTTTATTATCCTTGGAGGCTTACTTGCACATCCGTGTTCGAAAGACACACAATTGCTAATTTTATTATCCTTAAAGGCTTACTTGAACATCCGTATTAGAAAGGCACGCGATTGCTAAATTTATTCTCCTTGGAGGTTTACTTGCACATCCGTATTCGAAAGACACGCGATTGCTAAATTTATTCTCCATAGAGGCTCACTTGCACATCCGTGTTAGGAAGACACGCGATTGTTAAATTTATTCTCCTTGGAGGCTTACTTGCACATACGTGTTCGAAAGACACGCGATTGCTAAATTTATTCTCCTTGGAGGCTCTCCTGCACATTCGTGTTCGAAATACACGCGATAGCTAAATTTATTATCCTTTGAGGCTTACTTGCACATCCGTGTTCGAAAGACACGTCATTGCTAAATTTATTCTCCTTCGAGGCTTACTTGCACATCTGTGTTCGAAAGACACACAATTGCTAATTTTATTATCCTTGGAGGCTTACTTGCACATCCGTGTTCGAAAGACAAGCGATTGCTAAATTTATTCTCCTTGGAGGCTTACTTGAACATCCGTATTAGAAAGACACGATATTGCTAAATTTATTCTCGTTGGAGACTTACTTGCACATCCGTGTTCGAAAGACACGCGATTGCTAAATTTATTCTCCTTAGAGGCTTACTTGCACATCCGTGTTCGAAAGACACGCGTTTGCTAAATTTATTCTCCTTTGAGGCTCTCCTGCACATTCATGTTCGAAAGACACGCAATAGCTAAATTTATTATCCTTTGAGGCTTACTTGCACATCCGTGTTCGAAAGACACGCGATTACTAAATTTATTCTCCTTGGAGGCTTAGTTGCACATCTGTTTTCGAAAGACACGCAATTGCTAATTTTATAATCCTTGGAGACTTACTTGCACATCCGTGTTCGAAAGACACGCGATTGATAAATTTATTCTCCGTCGAGGTTTACGTGAAAATCCGTATTCGAAAGACATGCGGTTGATATTTTTATTCTCCTTGGAGGTTTACTTGCACAACCGTGTTCGAAAGACACGCGTTTGCTAAATTTATTCTCCTTGGAGGCTCTCCTGCGCATTCGTGTTCGAAAGACACGCGATAGCTAAATTTATTATCCTTTGAGGCTTACTTGCACATCCGTGTTCGAAAGACACGCCATTGCTAAATTTATTCTCCTTCTAGGCTTACTTGCACATCTGTGTTCGAAAGACACACAATTGCTAATTTTATTATCATTAGAGGCTAACTTGCACATCCGTGTTCGAAAGACACGCGATTGCTAAATTTATTCTCCTTGGAGGCTTACTTGAACATCCGTATTAGGAAGACACGGGATTGCTAAATTTATTCTCCTTGGAGGCTTACTTGCACATCCGTGTTCGAAAGACACTCGATTGCTAAATTTATTCTCCTTAGAGGCTTACTTGCACATGCGTGTTCGAAAGACACGCGTTTGCTAAATTTATTCTCCTTTGAGGCTCTCCTGCACATTCACGTTCGAAAGACAAGCGATAGCTAAATTTATTATTCTTTGAGGCTTACTTGCACATCCATGTTCGAAAGACACGCGATTACTAAATTTATTCTCCTTGGAGGCTTACTTGCACATCTGTTTTCGAAAGACACGCAATTGTTAATTTTATAATCCTTGGAGACTTACTTGCACATCCGTGTTCGAAGGACACGCGATTGCTAAATTTATTCTCCGTCGGGGTTTACTTGAACATCCGTATTCGAAAGACACGCGATTGCTAAATTTATTCAACTTGGAGGCTTACTTGCACATCCGTGTTCGAAAGACACGCGATTGCTAAATTTATTCTCCTTAGAGGCTTACTTGCACATCCGTGTTCGAAAGACACGCGTTTGCTAAATTTATTCTCCTTTGAGGCTCTCCTGCACATTCATGTTCGAAAGACACGCAATAGCTAAATTTATTATCCTTTGAGGCTTACTTGCACATCCGTGTTCGAAAGACACGCGATTACTAAATTTATTCTCCTTGGAGGCTTAGTTGCACATCTGTTTTCGAAAGACACGCGATTGCTAAATTTATAATCCTTGGAGACTTACTTGCACATCCGTGTTCGAAAGACACGCGATTGATAAATTTATTCTCCGTCGAGGTTTACGTGAAAATCCGTATTCGAAAGACATGCGGTTGATATTTTTATTCTCCTTGGAGGTTTACTTGCACAACCGTGTTCGAAAGACACGCGTTTGCGAAATTTATTCTCCTTGGAGGCTCTCCTGCGCATTCGTGTTCGAAAGACACGCGATAGCTAAATTTATTATCCTTTGAGGCTTACTTGCACATCCGTGTTCGAAAGACACGCCATTGCTAAATTTATTCTCCTTCTAGGCTTACTTGCACATCTGTGTTCGAAAGACACACAATTGCTAATTTTATTATCATTAGAGGCTAACTTGCACAACCGTGTTCGAAAGACACGCGATTGCTAAATTTATTCTCCTTGGAGGCTTACTTGAACATCCGTATTAGGAAGACACGGGATTGCTAAATTTATTCTCCTTGGAGGCTTACTTGCACATCCGTGTTCGAAAGACACTCGATTGCTAAATTTATTCTCCTTAGAGGCTTACTTGCACATGCGTGTTCGAAAGACACGCGTTTGCTAAATTTATTCTCCTTTGAGGCTCTCCTGCACATTCACGTTCGAAAGACAAGCGATAGCTAAATTTATTATTCTTTGAGGCTTACTTGCACATCCATGTTCGAAAGACACGCGATTACTAAATTTATTCTCCTTGGAGGCTTACTTGCACATCTGTTTTCGAAAGACACGCAATTGTTAATTTTATAATCCTTGGAGACTTACTTGCACATCCGTGTTCGAAAGACACGCGATTGCTAAATTTATTCTCCGTCGGGGTTTACTTGAACATCCGTATTCGAAAGACACGCGATTGCTAAATTTATTCAACTTGGAGGCTTACTTGCACATCCGTGTTCGAAAGACACGCGATTGCTAAATTTATTCTCCTGTGAGACTTACTTGCACATTCGTGTTTGAAAGACACGCCATTGCTAAATTTATTCTCCTTGTAGGCTTACATGCACATCTGTGTTCGAAAGATACACAATTGCTAAATTTTATTATCCTTGGAGGCTAGCTTGCACATCCGTGTTCGAAAGACACGCGATTGCTAAATTTATTCTCTTTGGAGGCTTACTTAAACATCCGTATTAGAAAGACACGCGATTGCTAAATTTATTCTCCTTGGAGGCTTACTTGGACATCCGTGTTCGAAAGACACGCGATTGCTAAATTTATTCTCCATAGAGGCTGACTTGCACATCCGTGTTAGAAAGACACGCGATTGCAAAATTTATTTTCCTTGGTGGCTCTTCTGCACATTCGTGTTCGAAAGACACGCGATAGCTAAATTTATTATCCTTTGAGGCTTACTTGCACATCCGTGTTTGAAAGACACGCGATTGATAAATTTATTCTCCTTGGAGACTTACTTGCACATTCGTGTTCGATAGACACGCGATTGTTAAATTTAATCTCCTTGGAGGCTTATTTGCACAGCCGTGTTGGAAAGACACGCGATTGCTAAATTTAATCCCCTTGGAGGCTCTCCTGCATATTCGTGTTCGAAAGACACGCGATAGCTAAATTTATTATCATTTGAGGCTTATATGCAAATCCGTGTTCGAAAGACACGCGATTGCTAAATTTTTCTCCTGGTAGGCTTACTTGCACGTCTTTGTTCGAAAGACACGCAATTGCTAATTTTATAATCCTTGGATACTTACTTGCACATTCGTGTTTAAAAGACACGCGATTGCTAAATTTATTCTCCTTGGAGGTTTACTTGAACATCTGTATTCGAAAGACACGCGATTGCTAAATTTATTCAACTGGGAGGTTTACTTGCACATCCGTGTTCGAAAGAGACCCGATTGTTAAATTTATTCTCCTTGGAGGCTTACTTGCACAACCGTGTTTGAAAGACACGCGATTGCTGAATTTATTCTCCTTGGAGGCTCTCCTGCACATTCGTGTTAGAAAGACACGCGACAACTAAATTTATTATCCTTTGAGGCTTACTTGCACATCTGTGTTCGAAAGACACGCGATTACTAAATTTATACTCCTTGGAGGCTTACTTGCACATCTGTATTAGAAAGACACGCAATTGCTAATTTTATAATCCTTGGATACTTACTTGCACATCCGTGTTCGAAAGACACGCGATTGCTAAATTTATTCTCCGTCGAGGTTTACTTGAACATCCGTATTCGAAAGACATGCGGTTGATAAATTTATTCTCCTTGAAGGCTTACTTGCACAGCCGTGTTCGAAAGATACGCGATTGCTAAATTTATTCTCCTTGGAGGCTCTCCTGCACATTCGTGTTCGAAAGACACACGATATCTAAATTTATTATCCTTTGAGGCTTACTTGCACATCCGTGTTCGAAAGACACGTCATTGCTAAATTTATTCTCCTTCGAGGCTTACTTGCACATCTGTGTTCGAAAGACACACAATTGCTAATTTTATTATCCTTGGAGGCTTACTTGCACATCCGTGTTCGAAAGACACGCGATTGCTAAATTTATTCTCCTTGGAGGCTTACTTGAACATCCGTATTAGAAAGACACGCAATTGCTAAATATATTCTCCTTGGAGGCTTACTTGCACATCCGTGTTCGAAAGACACGCGATTGCTAAATTTATTCTCCATAGAGGCTGACCTGCACATCCGTGTTAGAAAGACACGCGATTGCGAAATTTATTCTCCTTGGAGGTTCTCCTGCACATTCGTGTTCGAAAGACACGCGATAGCTAAATTTATTATCCGTTGAGGCTTACTTGCACATCTGTGTTTGAAAGACACGCGATTGCTAATTTTATTATCCTTCGAGGCTTACTTGAACATCCGTATTAGAAAGGCACGCGATTGCTAAATTTATTCTCCTTGGAGGCTTACTTGCACATCCGTGTTCGAAAGACACGCGATTGCTAAATTTAT
This sequence comes from Persicaria tinctoria, assembly GCA_037127255.1. NCBI lineage: Eukaryota > Viridiplantae > Streptophyta > Magnoliopsida > Caryophyllales > Polygonaceae > Persicaria > Persicaria tinctoria. The sequence goes on from JBANSL010000017.1 coordinate 21,027,984, forward strand.
TCTCCATAGAGGCTCACTTGCACATCCGTGTTAGGAAGACACGCGATTGTTAAATTTATTCTCCTTGGAGGCTTACTTGCACATACGTGTTTGAAAGACACGCGATTGCTAAATTTATTCTCCATCGAGGTTTACTTGAACATTCGTATTCGAAAGACACGCGGTTCATAAATTTATTCTCCTTGGAGGCTGACTTGCACAGCCGTGTTCGAGAGACACGCGATTGCTAAATTTATTCTCCTTGGAGGCTCTCCTGCACATTCGTGTTCGAAATACACGCGATAGCTAAATTTATTATCCTTTGAGGCTTACTTGCACATCCGTGTTCGAAAGACACGTCATTGCTAAATTTATTCTCCTTCGAGGCTTACTTGCACATCTGTGTTCGAAAGACACACAATTGCTAATTTTATTATCCTTGGAGGCTTACTTGCACATCCGTGTTCGAAAGACAAGCGATTGCTAAATTTATTCTCCTTGGAGGCTTACTTGAACATCCGTATTAGAAAGACACGATATTGCTAAATTTATTCTCATTGGAGACTTACTTGCACATCCGTGTTCGAAAGACACGCGATTGCTAAATTTATTCTCCTTAGAGGCTTACTTGCACATCCGTGTTCGAAAGACACGCGTTTGCTAAATTTATTCTCCTTTGAGGCTCTCCTGCACATTCATGTTCGAAAGACACGCAATAGCTAAATTTATTATCCTTTGAGGCTTACTTGCACATCCGTGTTCGAAAGACACGCGATTACTAAATTTATTCTCACTGGAGGTTTAGTTGCACATCTGTTTTCGAAAGACACGCAATTGCTAATTTTATAATCCTTGGAGACTTACTTGCACATCCGTGTTCGAAAGACACGCGATTGATAAATTTATTCTCCGTCGAGGTTTACGTGAAAATCCGTATTCGAAAGACATGCGGTTGATATTTTTATTCTCCTTGGAGGTTTACTTGCACAACCGTGTTCGAAAGACACGCGTTTGCTAAATTTATTCTCCTTGGAGGCTCTCCTGCGCATTCGTGTTCGAAAGACACGCGATAGCTAAATTTATTATCCTTTGAGTCTTACTTGCACATCCGTGTTCGAAAGACACGTCATTGCTAAATTTATTCTCCTTCTAGGCTTACTTGCACATCTGTGTTCGAAAGACACACAATTGCTAATTTTATTATCATTAGAGGCTAACTTGCACATCCGTGTTCGAAAGACACGCGATTGCTAAATTTAGTCTCCTTGGAGGCTTACTTGAACATCCGTATTAGGAAGATACGGGATTGCTAAATTTATTCTCCTCTGAGGCTTACTTGCACATCCGTGTTCGAAAGACACGCGATTGCTAAATTTATTCTCCTTAGAGGCTTACTTGCACATGCGTGTTCGAAAGACACGCGTTTGCTAAATTTATTCTCCTTTGAGGCTCTCCTGCACATTCATGTTCGAAAGACAAGCGATAGCTAAATTTATTATTCTTTGAGGCTTACTTGCACATCCATGTTCGAAAGACACGCGATTACTAAATTTATTCTCCTTAGAGGCTTACTTGCACATCTGTTTTCGAAAGACACGCAATTGTTAATTTTATAATCCTTGGAGACTTACTTGCACATCCGTGTTCGAAAGACACGCGATTGCTAAATTTATTCTCCGTCGAGGTTTACTTGAACATCCGTATTCGAAAGACACGCGATTGCTAAATTTATTCAACTTGGAGGCTTACTTGCACATCCGTGTTCGAAAGACACGCGATTGCTAAATTTATTCTCCTGTGAGACTTACTTGCACATTCGTGTTTGAAAGACACGCCATTGCTAAATTTATTCTCCTTGTAGGCTTACATGCACATCTGTGTTCGAAAGACACACAATTGCTAAATTTTATTATCCTTGGAGGCTAGCTTGCACATCCGTGTTCGAAAGACACGCGATTGCTAAATTTATTCTCTTTGGAGGCTTACTTAAACATCCGTATTAGAAAGACACGCGATTGCTAAATTTATTCTCCTTGGAGGCTTACTTGGACATCCGTGTTCGAAAGACACGCGATTGCTAAATTTAGTCTCCATAGAGGCTGACTTGCACATCCGTGTTAGAAAGACACGCGATTGCAAAATTTATTTTCCTTGGAGGCTCTTCTGCACATTCGTGTTCGAAAGACACGCGATAGCTAAATTTATTATCCTTTGAGGCTTACTTGCACATCCGTGTTTGAAAGACACGCGATTGCTAAATTTATTCTCCTTGGAGACTTACTTGCACATTCGTGTTCGATAGACACGCGATTGCTAAATTTAATCTCCTTGGAGGCTTATTTGCACAGCCGTGTTCGAAAGACACGCGATTGCTAAATTTAATCCCCTTGGAGGCTCTCCTGCATATTCGTGTTCGAAAGACACGCGATAGCTAAATTTATTATCATTTGAGGCTTACATGCAAATCCGTGTTCGAAAGACACGCGATTGCTAAATTTTTCTCCTTGTAGGCTTACTTGCACGTCTTTGTTCGAAAGACACGCAATTGCTAATTTTATAATCCTTGGATACTTACTTGCACATTCGTGTTGAAAAGACACGCGATTGCTAAATTTATTCTCCTTGGAGGTTTACTTGAACATCCGTATTCGAAAGACACGCGATTGCTAGATTTATTCAACTGGGAGGTTTACTTGCACATCCGTGTTCGAAAGAGACCCGATTGTTAAATTTATTCTCCTTGGAGGCTTACTTGCACAACCGTGTTTTAAAGACACGCAATTGCTGAATTTATTCTCCTTGGAGGCTCTCCTGCACATTCGTGTTAGAAAGACACGCGACAACTAAATTTATTATCCTTTGAGGCTTACTTGCACATCTGTGTTCGAAAGACACGCGATTACTAAATTTATTCTCCTTGGAGGCTTACTTGCACATCTGTATTCGAAAGACACGCAATTGCTAATTTTATAATCCTTGGATACTTACTTGCACATCCGTGTTCGAAAGACACGCGATTGCTAAATTTATTCTCCGTCGAGGTTTACTTGAACATCCGTATTCGAAAGACATGCGGTTGATAAATTTATTCTCCTTGAAGGCTTACTTGCACAGCCGTGTTCGAAAGATACGCGATTGCTAAATTTATTCTCCTTGGAGGCTCTCCTGCACATTCGTGTTCGAAAGACACACGATATCTAAATTTATTATCCTTTGAGGCTTACTTGCACATCCGTGTTCGAAAGACACGTCATTGCTAAATTTATTCTCCTTCGAGGCTTACTTGCACATCTGTGTTCGAAAGACACACAATTGCTAATTTTATTATCCTTGGAGGCTTACTTGCACATCCGTGTTCGAAAGACACGCGATTGCTAAATTTATTCTCCTTGGAGGCTTACTTGAACATCCGTATTAGAAAGACACGCAATTGCTAAATATATTCTCCTTGGAGGCTTACTTGCACATCCGTGTTCGAAAGACACGCGATTGCTAAATTTATTCTCCATAGAGGCTGACTTGCACATCCGTGTTAGAAAGACACGCGATTGCTAAATTTATTCTCCTTGGAGGTTCTCCTGCACATTCGTGTTCGAAAGACACGCGATAGCTAAATTTATTATCCGTTGAGGCTTACTTGCACATCCGTGTTTGAAAGACACGCGATTGCTAAATTTATTCTCCTTGGATGCTTACTTGCACATATGTGTTCGAAAGACACGCAATTGCTAAATTTATTCTCCTTGGAGACTTACTTGCACATCCGTGTTCGAAAGACACGTGATTGCTAATTTTATTATCCTTGGAGGCTTACTTGTACATCCGTGTTCAAAAGACACGCGATTTCTAAATTTATTCTCTTTGGAGACTTACTTGCACATTCGTGTTCGAAAGACACGCGATTGCTAAATTTAATCTCCTTGGAGGCTTACTTGCACAACCGTGTTCAAAAGACACGCGATTGCTAAATTTAATCCCTTGGAGGCTCTCCTGCATATTCGTGTTCGAAAGACACGCGAAAGATAAATTTATTATCCTTTGAGGCTTACATGCAAATCCGTCTTCGAAAGACACGCAATTGCTAAATTTATTCTCCTTGGAGGCTTACTTGCACAGCCGTGTTCGAAAGATACGCGATTGCTAAATTTATTTTCCTTGGAGGCTTACTTGCACATCTGTGTTCGAAAGATACACAATTGCTAATTTTATTATCCTTGGAGGCTTACTTGCACATCCGTGTTCGAAAGACACGCGATTGCTAAATTTATTCTCCTTGGAGGCTTACTTGAACATCCGTATTAGAAAGACACGCGATTGCTAAATTTATTCTCCTTTGATGCTTACTTGCACATGCGTGTTCGAAAGACACGCGATTGCTAAATTTATTCTCCTTAGAGACTTACTTGCACATCCGTGTTCGAAAGACACGCGTTTGCTAAATTTATTCTCCTTTGCGGCTCTCCTGCACATTCATGTTCGAAAGACACGCGATAGCTAAATTTATTATTTTTTGAGGCTTACTTGCACATCCATGTTCGAAAGACATGGGATTACTAAATTTTTTCTCCTTGGAGGCTTACTTGCACATCTGTTTTCGAAAGACACGCAATTGCTAATTTTATAATCCTTGGAGACTTACTTGCACATCCGTGTTCGAAAGACACGCGATTGCTAAATTTATTCTCCGTCGAGGTTTACTTGAACATCCGTATTCGAAAGACACGCAATTGCTAAATTTATTCTCCTTGGAGACTTACTTGCACATTCGTGTTCGAAAGACACGCCATTTCTAAATTTATTCTCCTTGGAGGCTTACTTGCACATCTGTGTTCGAAAGACACACAATTGCTAATTTTATTTTCCTTTGAGGCTAACTTGCACATTCGTGTTCGAAAGACACGCGATTGCTAAATTTATTCTCCTTGGAGGCTTACTTGAACATCCGTATTAGAAAGACACGCGATTGCTAAATTTATTCTCCTTGGAGGATTACTTGCACATCAGTGTTCGAAAAACACACGATTGCTAAATTTATTCTCCTTGGAGGCTTACTTTCACATCTGTGTTCAAAAGAGATGCAATTGCTAATTTTACTCTCCTTGGAGGCTTACTTGCACATCCTTGTTCGAAAGACATGCGATTGCTAAAGTTATTCTCCTTGGAGGCTTACTTGAACATCCGTGTTCGAAAGACACGCGATTGCTGAATTTATTCTCCTTGGAGGCTCTCCTGCACATTCGTGTTCGAAAGACACGCGATAGCAAATGTTATTCTCTGTGGAGGCTTACTTGCACAACCGTGTTCGAAAGACACACGATTACTCAATTTATTCTCCTTGGAGGCTTACTTGCACATTCGTGTTCGGAAGACACGCAATTGCTAAATTTATTCTCCTTGGAGGCTTACTTGCACATCTGTGGTCGAAAAAAACACGATTGCTAAATTTATTCTCCTTGGAGGCTTACTTTCACATCTGTGTTCGAAAGAGATGCAATTGCTAATTTTACTCTCCTTGGAGGCTTACTTGCACATCCTTGTTCGAAAGACATGCGATAGCTAAAGTTATTCTCCTTGGACGCTTACTTGAACATCCGTGTTCGAAAGACACGCGATTGCTAAATTTATTCTCCTTGGAGGCTTACTTGCACATCCGTGTTCGAAAGACATGCGATTGCTAAATTTATTCTCCTTTGAGGCTTACTTGCACATCCGTGTTCAAAAGACACACGATTTCTAAATTTAATCTCCTTGGAGGCTTACTGGCACATCCGTGTTCGAAAGAAACGCGATTGCTAAATTTATTCTCCTTGGAGGCTTACGTGTACATCCGTGTTCAAAAGACTCTCGATTGCTAAATTTATTCTCCTTGGAGGCTTACTTGCACATTCGTGTTTGAAAGACACACGATTACTAAGTTTATTCTCTTTGGAGCCTTAATTGCACACCCGTGTTCGAAAGACACATGATTTCTAAACTTATTCTCCTCGGAGGCTTACTTGCACATCCGTGTTCGAAACACTCGTGATTGCTAAATTTATTCTCCTCGGAGGCTTACTTGCACTTCGGTGTTCGAAAGACACGTGATTGCTAAATTTATTCTCCTTGGAGGCTTATTTGCACATCCGTGTTGGAAAGACACGCAATTTGTAAATTTATTCTCCTTAGAGGCTTATTTGCACATCCGTGTTCGAAAGACACGCGATTGCTAAATTTATTCTCGTATGAGGCTTACTTGCACATCCGTGTTCGAAAGACACGTGATTGCTAAATTTATTCTCCTTGGGGGCTTAGTTGCGGATTCGTGTTCGAAAGACACACGATTGCTAAATTTATTTTTACAAACAATCTTTGTTGGGTTTGGAACTTTCATTTATGCTTATGAAGTGGTATACCCAATCGGGAACCTTGATGACCCCTATACATCGAAAATCTAAGTCATCAGACTTCTTAATAAGCCTAATCTTTACGCAAAATAAGTCTTGAGATTCCTGGCGTTCCATGCCTTTGCAATGATCGCGCCCTCTGAATTCTAAAGTTTGAAAGAACCTTGGCCTCCTTCTTTGTGGATGACGTACAGACCTTCCCTTTTAGGCTCAAACTTTCCCCCGGTTGTTTCTTGTCGGAGGACCATGTCCCCTTTTTGTAATGGTCGTACGAAAACTCTCTTGTTGTATCCTTCAAACAGTCGGTGTTGATATTCATTTGCTTTGAGGCAAGCGATGTCTCTTCTTTACTCGCGCAAGTGGAGTTCCAACTCGAGGGCTTCGTCGTTGGTATATTTACCGAAGTCGACAATTCTAGCTGATGGAATTAGTAATTCCACTGGGATGATTGCATCGACACCGAAGGCCATCGCGCATGGTGTTTCTCCCGCGGGACTCTTGGCCGAGGTTCTATACGACCATAGTACCAATTAGGGTTGGGCTTCCAGTCTGGATCAGATCGGACCGGACCAGAATTTTCGGTCTTATCCAAGACCGATGGACCGGAAACTTTGGGGACATAGACTTCGGATTGGACTGGAGCATATGGTCCCGGGTTTTCCGGTCCGCATGCCGTTTGGACCATTTGGACCGTAATTTTCTGTAGCTCTGTTTGAACTTGAATAAAAAAAAGTCTCCACAGACCTAATTCAAGGGAAAATACATGATCCCTCGATTCATCATTTCAGCCATATCCCTTTTCAAGAAAAATCACAAATTGAACAAATCCCCAAAAAGTAAAATGGTTCAACTTAGATTTGAAAATCAATAAAGTACAAATTGAAACCTAGATATAAAAAATTGAATATAAAGTACAAATTGAAAAAAAATATTAGGGACGAGATAGACTAAAATTGAACCTAGATCTGAAATTCCCTAAAATCGGGACAAGATAGGCTAAAATCGACATTACAAACGTACAAATCAGGACGAGATAGACTAAAAGAGAGGGGAGAGGGATCGATGCCTACTGGACGGTGAAGGTCGACGACTGATACTGATGAGCAGGGCAAAGGATGGCGGTGAAGAGCGACAGTGACTAGGCGTGAGTGATCGGCTAGTGTGAGGACGACTACGAGTGCGAGCACCAAGCGTTACTGATAATCGAAGACGGGAGAGAATAGAGTCTGAGAGAGTACTCGTAGAAGAGAGATGAGAGGTGAGAGAGATAAGAGGCTGCGTTAGTGTAGGTAGGGCTAAGAGAGACAGAGTACGTACTCCTCTTTTTTTTTTTTAATAAAAACCCAAAATCTGGTCCTATTCCGGTCCGACCCGAAAATTACGGTATGGTCCCGGGTTTGGATCGGAAACCGGAATTGAAAAATCCTTGGACCGTGGACCAGACCGTAAGGCTTCCGGTCCGATCCAAGACCGTAATTTTAGGTCTGGTCCATGTCCGATTCTAGTCCGATCCAATTTTTGCCCAGCCCTGATAACAATTGGCAAGATCTCCGCCCATTGTCCCTTTTCTGTCCCCAACCTCTTTTTAAGGGCATTTAAAATTTGGCAATTCGTGGTCTCGGCCTGTCTATTAGATTGCGGGTATGCTACCGATGAGAATCGAAAGTCAATGTGGAGATCGGCGCAGAAATCACGGATTACCTCGTAGTCGAATTGGGGACCATGATCAGTGATGATGGTCGAGGGACCCCAAATCGGCAAATAATGTTTTTCCAGAGGAATTTGCGCACTTTTTTCGCTGTGATGATGACTATAGCTTCGGCTTTAACCCACTATGTGAAGTAATCGACTATTACAATGATGAAGCGCAGCTGGCCTGGTGCTATTTGAAATGGACCCAAAATATCCATTCCCTACATCGCAAACGGACATGGTGCAGATGTGCACTTCAAAGGATGAGGGGGACGATAATTAAGCGATGCATGCCGCTAGCAAGGGTCACATATGTGAATAATCATCTTCGCATCTGCTCCGAGGGAGGGCCAGTAGTAGCCTAGGCGCGTGATTTTAGACGCCAAGGCTCTCCATCCTTGGTGGTGTATAGCTCTTGGACGAGGTCAAGGCCTTCCTGGTTCGAAACACAGAGAAGATCTGGGAGGCTAAAACCCCTTTTGTAAAATCAGCCATCTTTGACGCGAAAACGTGCCGCCCTTCGCCTTATGCTCTGGTTTTTCTGTAACTCGCCCACTGAAGGACCTTTAGTTACGAACTCTAGGAGAGGTATTCACCAGTCCACGAGGTTTAGTATTCTGAACACCCCCTGGTGGATCCCTCGGGCATGTTTCTATTCAAAAACCACGCGATCATTTAACCCTAGGGGTAATGTGATGGACCACTTTTCGAAGGCACCAGTGAGTGTTTGTACGCGCGCCAAATATTCAGGTAGCATCCATGTCTTTGCCTCATATTCTCCATTAACCTACCGAGCCACAACCTCTTAATCCGTGAAAATATGGGCTTGTCGAGCCTCATTGATCAATGCTTTCTCAATACCCGCGATCAGAGCTTCATACTTCGCTTCATTGTTGGTAGCTTCAAACAATAGCTGGAGCGATAGAATGATTATTTCCCCACTTGGGCTGGTGATGGTAACCTCAGCTCTACATCATCTCACTGATGCTGATACATCAACATTAATGACCCAGGCCTGACCTAGGGCTGATCTGTAAATACAGCTTCCACTACAAAATTGGCCAAGCCTTGAGCCAGACAAGATTTTCTGGGTCTGAAATGGACGTCAAATTCAGAAAGCTCTACCATCCACTTGACCATTCTTCCTGAGAGCGATGGCGAATGTAGGATCTGATGGAGGGGTAGGTCAGAAAGCACCTCAATGGTGTGAGCCTGGAAATAGGGTCTCAACCTTTGTGCAACAAAGACCACAAATAGAGCCATTTTTTCAATCGGGGTGTATCTGGATTCCGCTGATTGTAACACCTTGCTAGCGAAATAGACGGGGAGCTTAGATTCCTTGGTAAACATTGTGCTGATGGTCGTGGATCCGACGGCGAGGTACAACTGCAAGGTTTTTTGCTCGTGAGATAAATGAAGAGTGGGTAGAGTGGCCAAGTATTCCTTCATACTTCTAAAGGCTTCATCCAAAGCGGTCGTTTACTCGACCGGACCTTTCTTTTTTAATCGCGAACAGAACCTACTCAAGTAGTTGGCTGACCCATTCAAATTATAAATATCATTCAACGTCTTTGGAGGTGCCATGTCGATGATTGTCTGTACTTTTCATGGATTCACGTCTATTCCACTGTGGCTTATCATGAAACCCAAGAATTTTCCGGAATCCACCCCGAAAAACACACTTTTATGGGTTCAGGAACACGCGATTCCTCCTCAATGTGTCGGTGGTTTCCTGTAGATATTTGCAGTGTTCCTCTTTTGTAAGACTTTTGATCACGATATCATCGACGTAAACTGCAACATTTCTTCTGATTTGTGACACAAACACTTTCTCTATCATCCGCTAAAAGGTGGCACCCGCGTTCTTGAGCCCGAATGGCATAACCTTATAACAAAAGGTTCCCTGGTTTGTGATGAAGGCAATGCTTTTTTCATCGCAAGGGCTCATTTTGATTTGATTGTAGCTGAAATAAGGATCAAGATAGCTTAGAGTAGGGGTCCCCTGCCGTGGTGTCTACTAGTTCATCGATAGATGGAAAAGGGTAGCTATCTTTTGGGCAAGCCTTGTTCGGATCTTTGGAATCTACGCACATCCTATATTTTCCGCTGTTATTTCTAACCAGCACTACATTGGATAACCAAGTTGAATCACTAATCTCGCGAATAAATTCGGCTTGTAGAAGCTTATGTACCTCTTGTTTTGCTGCTTCCGACTTTTCGGCGGCCATTTTCCTCTTTCTTTGGAACATAGGTTTTGCCTCGCGATTGAGTCTTAAGGAGTGCTCCAAAGTTTCTCGAGGGAGCCCCTTTAAATCTTGGGGTGACCATGCAAAAACATCGTGTGACCCCTTCAACGTACATATTCTTGAGGTGCTCCAGGGCTGGGCCGGTCAAACTATGACTGTGGTGCAATGCTTCAGTCTTGTTTGGGAAGAGAAAGAAATCGATCTTTTCCTCCACAATCTTGTCGGCTATTTTTTCGGGCCGAACATCTAGCTCTGCCTGTTTCCATTCGGACGTGGCCTCTTGTTCGTGCTCGTTGGCCGCTTCTTCTTTTAGAGACCCTTGACCGCTTCCCTTAATCGCGAATATTCCGTTGTTGCCCTTTTTTCAACGAGGATAAGTAGCATATTCTACTTTCTGCTTGTTCCCCTCGCCCATCTTTCCCTCGGCACATGAAAATTTGATGCTAAAATGATATATAGAGCATGCTATTTGGAATTTGAACAGACTTACTCGACCCATGATAGCGTTGTAGATGGATTATAGTCGAACCATTGTGAATTCAATCATGCGGGTTCTTCTTTTTGGCGCGGTCTCTAATGTAAGGGCCAATTCGATTGTTCTAGCTAGTTCAACCTCGTCTCCAAAGAAGGAGACTAGCTTTCCCAAGTACTGACGCAAGGCGCCCTCAGCGATCCCGAGTTACTCAAAGGCCTCCCAATAAAGGACGTCCATAGATTAACCTGTAAGGACCAAAACTCTCTTGATAGTTTTGGTCCCAATTTGTACATGGATGACCATAGGATCCGAGTGCGGCATCCTGAGGTCGCGAGCATCCCGAGTATCAGAAACAGAGAAGCTAAGTATTGCGTGCTCGGTGGATGCTTGTTTGGCACTGGCCTCGAACAGGTGGCGTTTGTCTCCTCCTTCATTATTTTTCCTCTCTTGCTTACTGGTGTCGGATGTCGCGGGTCCCCTCGTGATGGTATTAATGCACCCATCTAGTGAGGGGGGCTTCCGATGATCTTGGTTAGAGCAATCACGACGGTTGGACGAGGACCTGGCTTCCTTGGCATTCTTCGTGTCCCTCGGGGGAGGTCGGTACCGTCCTCCTCGGTTTCCATTTCTTCCTCCCCTATTCTGGGGGTAGGCTCCCCTTTCTCTTCATCTGGCTGCGTATTGGGGATTGTAAGGCCTCGGCGGGGAATTAGGTGGTCTATATTGCTGAGGCGGAACAACAAGGGGCTAGCGTTGGTTTGGCATTACAACTGGATGATTGAGATTTATTGGTGGGGTGCAAATATGAAGGGGTACCTCTTTTGGAGGGAGGGTTGGCGGAATCCAATAAACAAGAGGCGACACATAGTCGAAATTAGCCATCATTACATTCGTCGGGGCACCGAGCGGGGCCGGTCCTGACCTTTGGTTTTACTGGACCTCTGGGATTTGAGGTCGCGGTGGAATGATCGGGTACTGACAAGAAGGATGGTGGTGTTGCTGATCTCCAAAATTCTCTCTTCCTTGGCGTTTGTTAGGGGCCCGATGGTAGGATGGTGGTCTAGACTCATTGGGTTGCGAGCTAGAGCTTGCTGCTTCCATGGTGTGGATCTGCTTGGTTACGAGCTCTCGTAGAACATCGTAGTTCTCTGGCTCCTTTCGGAATAGGCAGATCTTAAAATCTCCCTCGGTCAGGTTGCCCATCAGTATTGTGCTCATGGACTCTTGATTGAATCTCAGGATCTGTACCACCATGTTGGTGAATCTGCTGAAGAAGTTTCCCAATGATTCGGTCGCCCCTTGCTTGATGGAGTGGAGGTCTAACATGGTTTTTTTCCTTGTGCGAGAGCTGCTAAAATGTGTGACGAATGTGCTTGAAGCTGTGCGAAGTTGTTGATGGAGGATCGAGCCAAATTGGTGAACCATGTTAATGCTACCCCGCTCAGCATAGATCGAAATGAGCGACAATACATAGCGTCATTGTCCTTGTTCATTCCCATCACCATGGTAAATTGGTTGAGGTGATCATTGGGATCAGTATCTCCCTTATACTTGGCGAAGGAGATATCCCTCCATCTTCTGGGAACGGGCGCCTCACGTATCTCCTTGCAAAACACGGAGGGGAAGGTTGGTTCACCTTTGTGGGTTTGCCCAGGTGCTTTGGGGGAATTCGAACGCGATGATACATCTCTACCTCTGAAAACACGAGCGATCATGTTGGTGTTTTCGTCGACGTCCGGACCGGGATTAAGGGGGCCACAAGTAGGGTTGGGGAAGTGGTTGACCGTTATTGGTATAGGACCCTATTGTTGATAGTAGCCATGAGGGTCGTGCTGGAATGGCACCCCGTTCGCCTGTTGGTTGAAGTATGTGCTTTGCAGATAACTACCCGCGAAGAATTGGTACGGGGGGTAACCGCCCCACATTCCGTAGGGAGCGAACGGAGGTGGTTGCGCGGTGTCCCATGGCGGTTGTTAAGGGACGTTCTCATTGCCGATGTGTAGAGCTTCCTCGTTGGGGGGAACATTGAGGTTGAGACCGTTGGTTTCCTCGGTATCCTGGAGTTGGTTTCCAAACTCCTCCCCGAATAGGGTAAAGTTCATGATTCCTGCAAAATTCATTAGTGTTTAAAAGAGAAATACGCGCTACTTATTTAGTTATTTCTAGACAGGGACTCTGAAGAGAAGAGAGCATAGATGTAAAATGGAATGTATAAGGGAATTGAAGGAGTGTAAAGTAAAGAAAGCATATCGCTACGCGGAACATCTCGTCGTGAAAAGTTCCCACAGACGGCGCCAATGAAGCGCTCATGGAATTTTACTTGTACTTATTACCTCATCGTGACGACAAAATTACTAGAAATACCTGCAAGCCTTAACCGAGAGGGGTTATGATCGGATTATACGTTTATGGGTCCAAGCGAAGGGGGCATTATGTTTGGCTCGCGAGGACTAGAATCGTTCAGTCGCGGGCTTGAGAGGGAGTCAGGTGATATTCTAATTCCTCGAACGTTCTTCTCCAATCACAGATCTTTAAGAATTCAACTCCGGGGACTTTAGGTCCGGGAGGCAATTAGTGCTCTTCTACTTTCTTATCTCAAAATCGGATCCCCTTCTTTGGGGTTGGAGGGGGGTATTTATAGGGAAACCAAGCGAGCAGCTGGCTGGTGACCTCGTGTTTTTACATAGAACACGTGTATCACATGCCAACACGCTTAGGGGTATAGGCAATACACGTGGTGCTACTTAGAGGTGAGGTGTTTGAGCCAGCGAGCTACTTGCTAGGATCCTCGAGAGTCACGAGGCACTTTGGAGGACCTACTCTGGTTCTTACGCGGGATTATATCGATATTTAGGTCGTGAGGAAATGTGGGTCAAGGTTTCTGAGGGTGTTGGATCTAGTCATCACTTGATCAAGTACCTTAGTCGCGATGAATCTGGTTGTGAGGCCAGATGTCTTTTGGGGTCGAGTGGTTCATTTATGACGTCATACTCGTGTTATTTAATAGGCCTATTTTCTATGATATCGTCACCATCTATGAAAAAACAAAGAATGCATTCGTAGAATTAGGGACGGAGATCATATTTATATGTTTGCGAACGAATTTCAGCTAGATCTTCTAACTAGAAAGGATTGTAAAATCACATCACATAGCATGCATGTCTATGTAAAATTAGGCATGGAATGGAATATGATTACTGACTTGTGCATTATTGATGATAACATGATTACCAACATCAAGGGTGCATTGCGAAGGTGAAGATGAGCCTCTTAGGACACGTGTCGCTCTCTCGATAAAAAAATTCCCGCCTTTTTTCCCTTTCTATTATTGTGCCACGTCTGTAAATTTTACCACCTATTTTTTTTTTCTTTTCATAAATCAATTATTATATCTTGTTACTAGTTTAGTTCCCGTGCCCAAGGCACGATATTTTTTTAAAATCTAATTATGTACAATACCATACATTAAATTTCACATAACCTTTTTATTTTAGAGATACAATGACACACTGCATGAAAATGTTGGAATTATTTGACTTTTTTTTTATCGATCTTAGATAGATGGTACAAATCGATCTCTATAGGAAGTTTCCTTCAATTCCATTGTATTAAAGAAAGAATATGGTAAATCAAATATAAGTCTTTTAAAAATGGATTGTCTTTATATTATATACATTTTATAATGACAATGAGATAGTATCAATAAAATTATGAACTAAATTTATAATTCATTAGCATGTCTTACACATTTAGTTGATTATTCCTTGATTTATTTTTAACAAAGAAAAACTAAAATAAAAAATATTCACATTTTAATCAAAATAATTTAAATATGAATAATATATACGGAGTAGTAATATAATATAATTTATTAATAAACTGCATAAATACGTGGGTAAAATAAATTATTTAAATAATTGGAAAATTTGTCTACCTCTTGATTTAATTCTTATCCTAAATATATGGTCAAATCTTAACTAAAACATATAATAAAGTATTATTTAAATTGTAAAAAAATCCAAGAAATATATTATTATTTAAATTTCAAAACAATCCAATAAAATAAATACTTATTAAACCGATGCTAGTTGAAGATAATGATTTCAATTTTTACCAGATTATGGTAAATATTTGTTGTAACAACCGGATAGGATTACAGAACATACCACTTAAATATTACAGAGTAATTATTTATTTATTTAAAGAAAACAAAGTCCAAAAATACCACAATTTAACATGAAGGATTGGTGAAATAATATGACACCACATAGAACCAGTGTTCTAAAAAACGGCCTTGCCGGCCGCCAAGACGCTTGGCGGACCCACACCGTCCCGAATTCGGCCTTGGCAGTGTAGTTTGGCGGGGGAGGGCCTTGACGGGAATGGAACAGTACCTTGGCGGCCTTGGCGGGTGCAATACAGAGACTTGGCGGTCTTGGCGGGTGCAAATTAGGCTTGGCGGGGAAGAGTTTTGGCGGGCACGGGACGGAGGCTTAGCGATCTTGACGGTTTTAAATTGAGATTATTAGTTTTTATGCTTTCAAATTTCTCTATTATAAAATCATGATACTTATTTGAATATACCTATATGATTTTATATTTGATTCAGACAACTTTAAAAAGGGTCATGATGATTTTTTATTTGATATGCTATAAACTTAAAATTAATACATAGTTTATTACATATTATATGTTTTATACTTAGTTTATGGGATAAATATAACAAAATAATCAAAAACCGTTTTATCCGCCAAGAGCCGCTAATATGGCCGTCAAACCGTCTTGGGGCTTAGCGGTACCCTGCCACCAAGCATCCGCCGAACGTTTTTTAGAACATTGCATAGAATTGAATTTAGCAGGGAAGATATATAACACGAAACTAAGAAAAACATGAACTCGACTTCTTATCCACTCTTTGAACTTTTGTTTTTCCAAATGTGAATAACACGAACTCGAATTTTGTAGTTTCCTTTTGCCTTTAGATCATCCAATAAAGTTAAACCGTACTTCTTAATATTCGACCTGAGGAAAAAGCATTGTTAGAATCGATTATAAAGCAATAAAAAATGTAAAAGTTTAAAATTCAAATTGTTAGTAACATTTTTTCAATGGATTCGAATACCTACAAAAATTGAAAATTACAAAAATATGGTTAGAATTTGATAGTAAGGAAATAGAATGATCAGAGTAGAGGTTTTTAAGAAATGGAAAAGTGACTCACCGATTATCGTCAAACGTATAATGATGGTCAAGGATATGGAATGGATTAAACAGAAATGGAAAATGTTTTAAACTAAATAAGATAATTAAAATAATTGGTAAAGATAATTATTAATGATAGGATCCTTTAAATATCGATCTAAACCAACTAACCATAATATATAAATATCAAAATCAATTAGTATTATTAATTATAATATAAATAAAGATTAATAGATAGATAGATAGATATTGACTAAATTTTTAATTGAATTATGCTAAATAATTTAATGAAACTCTAACTAAAAATCCCTACATTAAAGGAGAAGACGCCACTTACTGTTTTAGTTCTAAAAGAGTTGTAGTAAGGATAAGAATTAAATATTTGTTATAACAACCGGATAGGATTACATAACATATCACTTGAATATTATGGAGCAATTATTTACTTATTTAAAGAAAACAAATTCTAAAAATACCACAATTTAACATGAAGAATTGGTGAAATAATATGGCACCATATAGAATTGAAATTAGTAGAAAAGATAATACGGGAGTACGAATTATTTTTTATGGATTAAATTTTTAAATATTTTATTTGATTAATAAAGCGGTAGTTTTCTACAAAACAAAAATTGAATTGAGATTTGGATGGGTGAAAGTCAGCAGCAAAAGCTTCTGGAATTTTTAAATAGGCACAAGTTTATGTTTATTCATCAATTCAAATAGCTTCTGGAATTAAAATACGGGGTATTTTTTATGGAATAATATTTAAATAATATTTTTTTTTTATTATTATTATTTTATTATTCTATATATTAGTGACGATAATAATACTAAACCCCAAAATATACTAAACTTGAGTCAAAAATTATAAAATATAAAAAAGAATAAATTATAATATATGGAACCAAAAATAAAAAAATATATCGATACATATTTTTTTTGGGTCGACAATATATCAATACATATGATATATGATCAAAACTGATCAATAAACTAACTTTGATAGAATAGTACATAAGTACATTGTTGCTCTTAAGACTTTGTTTCTGGTTTCGTAAACATCTTCTATTACTATCTATTCGAGTCACAAAAACTATTCTCATTCAGGATGCTCAGGACTCACGGTTGGGATTTTAACAAAAGCAGGTAAGAGATCGAACAGGATGAAAGAGAACAGGTTGGAAGAGGTGATTGAAAAAACACATTAGGGTTAAAATATAAACTAACCTTCTCATCTAGTATAACAATATTCAAATATTTCTCTTCGCATCCACTCTTCGAACTTTTGCTTTTGCAAATATGAATAACACAGACTCAAATTTTGTAGTTTCCTTTAGATCATTCGACCGGAGAAAAAAGCATGGTTAGAATCGATTATAACGCAATAATAAATATAAAAGTTTAAAATTCAAATCGTTAATTAGTAACATTTTATCAATGGATTCGAATACCTACAAAAATTGAAAATTACAAAAAATATGGTTAGAATTTGATAGAAAGGCAATTGAATGATCATAGTAGAGGTTTTTAAGAAATGGAAAGGTGGACTCACCGATTATGTCAAACGTATAATGGCCATCAAGAGTATGGAATAGATAAAATAGAAATAGAAAATGTTTAAAACTAAATAAGATTATTTAAATAATTGGTAAGGATAATTATTAAGGATAGGATCCCTTGAATATCTCAACCAACTAACCATAATATCTGGATATCCAAATCAATTAGTAATATTAATTATAATATTAATAAAGACAAAAATTAATTAGTTAAGATTTGATTATATCATCTAAATTAGATAAGGTTGGATCTAAATAAATCAATTAAAATAAATTTGTTATTATTTGGAAAATAAATTTTATTTAGATTTTATTATTCAAAAAATAAGTGTGTTTAGATTTTAACAGTCAATTAACATAAATCATTAATCTCCTAAATAAATTGATTAAAAATTAACAAATAATTAAAATTAATTAATTAATCTTCAAAATTTTAAAAAGCTACGCCGGATGAGGGATTGATGGGATCCAAACGAATCATATATATTTACATAGTTGATTTTTAAGATTTGGTTAGATAAGTTTAGATGTGAAAGTGCATGATAATGTCATCATTTTTAAATTTTAATTCGTTGAGAATTAAATGTAGTATGCTGAATTAACGGACAAGATTGAAAGCATTAGTTATACGAATAATCAGGGCTCCTAATACATTGTTATTTTATTGTTAAAATCAATTAAAATAAATCAATTAAAAACCATTAAAATAAATCGGTTAATCTAAAAAAAAAAAGAGGATACATTAAAGGAGAAACCGCCACATGTCGTAGGCGACTTCTCCTTTAGTATTATAATATAGATTTATGGTAAATACTTATTCCCTTGAAAAAAGCCATCTGAATGGTCTGTATGGTTGTATGTATAGATTTACCTATTTATGGTAAATAATTATTCAAATCATTACGTTACGGCACTGCACTAGCCGTATAAACCTGCCTATATCGGAGTATATTATAATATATTTCTTTTAAAATCATTCCATCACATACACTCACCTATTACACATGGTTCGTTGGGGCGAGGTTAGAAAACTGACTAAAATTATAAATAGGTTAAAATTTATAAACGGTTGGTAAAAATAGTTAAAAATTTAAACAGCGTAAAATAATATCCGTATTGAGCACAAATGAGTTTTAATTGGTGATAAATAAAAAAAAATTCCAAAAGAGTGCGTTGATTTTTGTAGTTAAAAATTTTATCACAAAAAAAGCACATTCCATTAGTTTTTTTTTAACTCAAAATTTTAACCATTTTTAACTACTTTATGTCATCCATACCCTCCTGAATTCTTTAAAACATATTGGCATATTGTAGGTGACTCGTTTTGCAAAGCTATAAAGGCTTTTTTTTCACTCGAGCAACCTACTCTCAGAAATCAACCAAACTTTTATTGCTCTTATACCTAAAGTAGATAACCCTACCACGATTAACCATTTCAGGCCAATTAGCCTCTGTAAAACCACCTATAAGGTTATATCCAAGATACTAGCCAACAGATTAAAATCTGTCTTGCCAAAACTAATCAACCCCTTCCAATGAGCCTTTGTAGAAGGCAGGTCTATACAAGACAACACCCTTATTGCCCACGAAATTTTCCATAGCTTCCACAAACAAAAAGGTAGAAAAGGGTGGATGGCCATAAAAGTAGATATGGAAAAGGCCTACGATAAAATCAGCTGGTCTTACATTGAAGCTATTCTCCAAAAATTTGGATTTGATGAAATTTGGATACGCTGGGTTATGAAATGTTTAACCAACACCTCTTTCTCTGTTTTAGTAAATAACTCCTCTGGTCCACAATTCAAACCAAACCGAGGAATCAGACAAGGAGACCCACTTGCTCCCTACATATTTGTACTTGTCATGGAAAATCCGGCTCGTGAAATGCATAAGGAAGCCTTGCAAGAGGATGCACTAATAGGTATCAAACTAACAAAAAATGGTACCCCGATCCCTTTCCTTACTTTTGCAGATGATACAATAATCTTTGCTAAAGCAGCCCATACAAGTCTCAACACCATTCAGAACATGATTAACAAGTTCTCAAATCTCTCTGGGCTAACGATAAATTACAACAAAAGCTCCCTCCAATGTTCTACTAATGTCAACCCAAATCTAACCAGATCCCTTGCTCAACAAATGGGTATCCCTGTATCAAAAACTCTTGAAAAATATCTTGGTATACCGTTGGTTAATGGCAGAATTAAAAATTGTGTGTTCGAGGAAGCAATCCAGAATCTTAAAAAACAACTATGTAAATGGAAGGCGTCGGCCCTCTCTCAAGCAGGGAGAGCCACCCTTATTCAGGCTAATCTCAATTCCAAAACAAATTATCTAATGCAAAATTTTTTGCTTCCAAAAGGGATCCTACACCAAATAGATCAAATCAATAAAAATTTCTTCTGGAACAAACTACAATCAGAACGCTACACTCCTCTTATTAGTTGGGATAATATATACAAACCTAAACAACTAGGGGGCCTTGGTATCAACAAAGCAGAGGATCTTAACATTAGCTTACAAATGAAACTCCTATGGAAACTGTACACAGATGATACTAACATTTGGGCTCGCATAATAAAGGAAAAATACCTACAAACGGAGAATATTAGTCAAAGAACAAGCCAAAACACCTCATGGCAATTCGGCAGATTGTTATCCTTAAGGGAGAAATTCAACACTGGTCTTCATTGGATAGTTGGAAATGGCCAGCTTATAAATGTATGGAACTACCCTTGGGTTAAATCTTACTCTCTCTTGCCCTACATAGGAATCAATGACCCAAACATGAAAGTTAGCCAACTGATAACTGATAGGAAACAATGGGACTCTAACCTGCTAAACTCCTTGTTCCCCACTCATGTAGCCAAAGCCATTACAGACATACAAATCCCCACGTGGGAGGCACTGGATAAGTTAGTCTGGACTCCAGAACCTAGCGGTCACTTTACTGCAAGATCAGCCAAAAAAACAATCAACACCTACCATACAAATGCTTCTGATTACCACTGGATATGGAAGCTGAACATCCCTCCCAGAATTAAGAACCTAATTTGGAAACTCTCCATTGATGGCCTCCCAACCAAGCTCAGATTAAATAAGTACATAAACAGGGTCCCTTCTCAGTGCTCCCTATGTAACTCAAACGATGAGGACGCCTATCACCTTTTCTTTGATTGCACCTTCACTAAAACTCTTATTGCAAACTACGAGAGAACAACCAAGAAAAACTTTACGATAGGCAGACGGGATCTACCGATGTTAGAAATCCTACAAAATATGAAAAGCAACAGCCACTTTGATGACCTTTGCTTCTTATGGCAATCCGTTTGGGAAACACGGAACAATCTAATCTTTAGGAACAAACCCCCGGAAAACCATACTGGAACTATCCAGAAAATCATTGCCAATAAGTCTAACTGGAACCATTCAATTGATGGCCAGGCTATTAAATACAAAATCATTAAAAGGAGTAAAGAAAAATGGACTAAACCAAAATGGGCTTTCTACAAAATCAATGTAGATGGCTCTGTCAAGCCCACTGGCACCTGCCAGGTGGGAGGGGTCATCCGAGATTCAAATGGTCGTATTATTGATTTATTTCATCAAGAGATCTGTAACTGTACGGTTCTCCAAACAGAGGCTGTAGCTGTTTGTGCAAGTCTGCATCAAGCCCACAAGTTAGGACTGAGGAAAGTAATCATGGAAAGTGACAGTCAAGTGCTGATTCAAGCCATAAAAGGTGAAATCAAAGCAAACTGGGAAATTCTAAGACCTTTTTGCCAGTGGTTTTGCCACTCAATCAATCACCCACATATAATACCAAATAGCCAAATATCAAATTAAATCAATTCCCACAAAATCATTTATAACTGCACCAAAGTGAAATTGGACCGATCTTTTTTAATATAATAACAAAATATAACAAGGATTTTTTAAATAGATTTTCTTACAATTATATTTAATCTTATATCTTCATAATCATGTTGCAAAAATACTTGCTTTTGAAAATAATTGCACTCATGTATAAAACTTTGCAAAAATACCCTATTCAATTAGCAAAGTTGCCCAACACCCAAAAAATCAGAAAATAAAAAAATAAAATATATTTGGTATTTATCTTTTTTCTTTTATATAAAAATATTATTAAATAATAAAAATAAATTAAAAGAATTAAAATTGTAAAACGAACAACAATCTAAACCAAAGCACTACAATTCCTAACCCACCCCCATTCCCCAACAACCGAACCTCCGGGCGGTTCTAGCCCGCCCTCACTCTCCGTCGGTTCCGGCTCGTCGCCCTCACACTCCAGGGCCATCGGCCCATCACCCTCGTCATCTGGCGTTGTGTCGATTCATTGGTCTCGTATTGCCCTATCAAAAGAGGAACCCTATAACAGCATCCCACCGCCGCCGCCGTCCATCGGAGAAAACGCCCAAATCAGCCCGGATCCTCACCTGAATCAAAGACCCAAGGCCACCATGAAGCTGAAAGAACATACCGTTTCAAGGATATTACATGTGATGAAAGAAGGGGTCAGATTCGAAACATCGAATCAAGAAGTCAAGCCATCTTCACAGTCGATTTCACACCCTGCTCTCAGATCTGACGGTTTTGCAAAGGGGACAAGGGAACTTCTGTCTTCCTTGTTGTTGTTGCTACCATCTCTCAGTCCAAGCCGCGCGAATTTCAGATTTGGAAAAAAAAGATCAGCCATGGGAGGGCAGAAACAAAATCTATTTGGCCAACTAATCCTACAGAAGTTCGGAAAATCGAGGAAGAAAGAAGATTATATGAAAGGAAAAGGAGCCGAGAAAAGAGGGAGCAAGTCTTCCGTCTCCCTTTGTACGCAAGTGATTTGGAGATGCAAACCGAGCTGGATGAGGAAGATGCTAAAAGCAGAAGAAACGGGAAATTGAGAAGAGATGTGCTTTGGAGAAGATTGAGCTGGTGGCGAGTTGCTCTTGTGTTCCAGGCGCATGTCTCTTCGGTAATTCCAGGTTTTCTTCTCCCTTTTTTGATTCTGATGAGTTGATAAAAACTCATCTGCTGAATTGGAAGTATATTTACATCTCAATTATGACTATTGACAAGGATTTATACTCTTGCTCATTCTACCAATTATCCTCTGAACCTTTCAATAATCTCTCTCTGAATCGGATTAGCTTAAATGAAACCTTGATCTCTACAATTAATAATGGAGATATTGAATGTAGGCATAGACATGGAGAATTATTTCCTCTGGAAAATGTCTTTGAGTTCTTGAATGATTGTTGTTTGCCTTTGATGACGAGGTATGAATTTGCGTCGGTCTATTTGAAGGAAATTGATCCTGGAAAATGGAACATATCTCTGAAATCCTTCCTTTTCTTCCGATGTCTGATTATATTGCTTCCTGATTTCTGATTTCTGCGGTTCTTCCTCTATGAACACATTTGCTGATCCTGGTGGCAGACTCTAAAAAAAAAAAAAGGAACCCAAAGCAGGACTCCTGCTCCAACAAATGGCATGGAAGATGTAAATGGTGGATGGTTTGATTACAGGTGACAATCTCGGCTAACTTCTAGGACTATTACAAGAGGAGGGAAGGAGGCGAAAGCAAGTTCTTCGGGGGCAAAGGGTAAAAGGAAGAGGATTGTTGAGTCACATGATTCAAATGACATGGAAGATGTGGGTACTAGTAGAAGCAAGTTGAAACCTAAAACATCTACTCCTCAAACTGAGGTGAAAGTTAGTACAACTCATCTTTAATATAGTTCAAATCATTTATGTAAGCTATTTAGTTACTTTCTACGGAAGCTGATGCTGAATATTCATATATGGTGGCGTCTGCGTCTTCAGATGGGTCTATACGTGTCTGGGATGTTTGCTCTACCGCCAAAGAGAGCTCAACGCCTTTAGCTTAAGTTAACACAAAATCAAGGCTTACTTGCCTTGCTGGTTCTACTCTCAATCTCAAGTGTAAGTAATCCTCTTCAGCATAAAACTATTCAGTTTTTTCGATGTTTGGTAGTTTTATGCTTACACTAAAGAACATTGATGGTTTTTTCACTAGCTTAAAATTTGTTTTTAATTTGATCTTTATTTCCACATACAGCTTCGAAAAGGCCCCAAGTGAAGAATGGTGTTTCAGAGGTAAAAAGAGCATGAAGCAGTGGCTAAAGATTCATAACTTCCAAGTTTAGTCCATGAACCTTGACTGCACAAGTTTGTTTCTTTTGCACATTCATAGGGAACACAGATAAATTTGTTGTTGTAATCTAACTGAAGTGGGAGATGGAGTTTATGATTCGGTTAGAATCAATTCAGTTTTGGCCTTAGGGATGTGATGCCCCCTTTTGATGTATTGTCAGTTTTTTTGTTATAGTGAAATTCAGAAGTGATGTGTGTCCATTAGCTAAACTTTGTTTTTAACATCTTCAGCTTTGGAAGGTCTTAAAGTTGAGTTCTTGTTGATTCCATTCAAATTGCTTGAGTGGCACCCCTTTGCTTCATAGTCATTTTCATTTCTGTACAACATCTTTGAAGCTTATTACCACAACTTCTGCACGACTGCACTATTGGTGAGGCGACATATTAGGGTTAATAATCTAGTGGTTGTGATTCCCGCCGATTTTTTTATTATATCCTGTCAATATTCATATTTAGGATGTCAAGGACAATATTCAACATGTCAATGTGATAATATTATGGTTTGAAGATATATATATTGACAATCCTTTTGTAAATATGGTTAATAATCCTGAAGATATGATTTACCGTATCTTAGTGGTTCTCTCCCGGTTTATAGCTTCAATACTGTCAAAGTAAACCTTCAGCCTTGTCACTATGAACATTACTCCTGTCATTATGAACAAATAACTTTTTCATATTGGACAGACCTTTAATTTCTAGTTATGATATGGATAAAATCGTATCTTTATTCTCTTCCTTGTTATAGACTTCATATCCTGTCATTATTAATTACGAGCTTTGTCATAAAGAACGTACATCCTGTCAAAAAGAAATTTTATTCCTGTCACTATTAATTCTCTTACTAAAGAAATAATTTTCATCCGGCTAGTTTTATTATTTTTAAATTTTTGAGAAAAAAATATTAAAAACATTATTTTAATATATATTTCAATTTTTTATATATTTTTTTACTTTTCTTTTAACTCATAATTATTATTTTAATGATTTTTACATTTAAATTTAAAGATAAAATCAATCATTATTTTTTAGCACAAATGACCTATTTTTTAGCACAAATGACTCACCTATCCTATTTTTGCTATTATCAGAAAACGGGTATACTTTTGCAAACTGAACATTGATTTGGTGTATTTCTGCAAATCGGCCTTATATTTATACTATACATATTTAACCATATATAATTTTAAAATCGGCCTTATATATACTTTTTTATTTTATATAATTTTAAAATAAAAAAAATATTTTTGAATACATTAAAATTAAAAATATAATTATTTAATGATAATAATATTAATATTTTTCAACCTATGTTTTTTCATGCGCAAACCTGATGCAAGTCTACGCGGTGATGATTATCCCCCCCGATTACTTGAATAGTATCAAATGTTCTGATCTCCCAAATCATTGTTTGAAGCTTAAGGTCGGTATTCCCATCATGTTGCTTAGAAATATTGATCAGTCGGCTGGTTTGTGTAATGGTACTAGGCTTATAACCACCCAGCTCGGAAAGCCCATTATTCAGGCAATGGTCATTTCAGGTAGCAATATTGGTCAGTTGATTTTTGATCCTCGCATGGTACATACCTTCAAACACTAATTTGCCTTTCAAGCTTAGAAGAAGGCAATTTTCGGTGCTTGTGTGCTTTTCCATGACAATCAACAAGAGCCAAGGGCAATTACTTTCGTATGTCGGATTATATCTTCCATGTCATGTTTTTACACATGGTCAACTCTATGTTGCAATATCTAGATTGACATCAAGGAAGGGGTTGAAGTAGGGATGTTACTTGAGCCGAGTAGCTCAAGCTCGGCTCGGGCTCGGCTCGGAAAAAGCTCGACTCGGGCTCGCTCGAATTAAATATGAGCCAAGCATGAGCAGAATTCTGAGCTCGAGCTCGGCTCGAGTAGCTCGTATAGCTCATTTTATGGGTGAAATTACAGTTCTCCCCCTATTTTTTATTTAACCCCATGTAAATAGGTTTTATTTAACCCCTTGTAAATAGGGCGTATATCTCGTTTCGTAGGTGAAATTACAGTTCTGCCCCTAGGTTTTATTTAACCTCTTCTTCTAAAGAGTATGTCATCCGCTTTGCCTTTTGGACTCCATTCACTTGGAATCACAGATCTACATTTTGTGAGTAGCTCGACCTCGACTCGGCTCGGCTCGAGAAAATGAGACTCGAGCTCGAGCTCGACTCGTTTGTAAACGAGCCAAGCTTAAACACCCACTACTCGAGCTCGTTAGCTCGTATATCAGCCCTAGGTTGAAGATTTTAATTTCTCACAACGATGGGAAATCCATGAACACAACAACTAATGTTGTATATAAAGAAGTTTTCCATAATTTACACTAACTTGATATTTCTTTTCTTCCCTTATGCTCATCTTCCTCTGTAATTAATCAGTCCCGATCGATCCAGTAGAGTTGTGGGGAAATTCATTTTCCCCTCACAAAAAATAATTAAAAAAAAAGGTTGGTGGGCCCGGGCTAGTGGGATTGGGGGGGGGGGGGAGGAGGGGGCAGATGAATTATATCGTTGCATTCAAGAATCATTCTACAAGTTTAATTATTTTTCAGTTTTTTTATTCTGAATTTTACATAACAATGTAACACGCGTTATGACTTTATTTATTTTGTCTTTCAGTCCAATATTTTTTTGTAATATTAACCGTTGATTGTTTATATATATATTTTACGGTTCCACATAATCTATTTTACTGAATTGTTAATTTCAATCTTTTAATATATTAGTACATTACACGGGTGATGAATTAGTATATGGAGTACTAAAATCACACCTCCCCTCTTTTTTTCTTTTCTTTTTTTTTTAGTCTAGAAGGGGGCTAAAAGCCCCAATCACACCTCCCCTGTTATCCATCCAATTTTCAAAATTAAGTAATGTTTTAGTTTTTATATAATTTTCACAAAATATTAACTACGTAACATCTCTTAATCTTATATAATGTTTGTAAACCTAACAAGTTAGATGTTTATGAATATTTTAACTAACTAATGAAGGAAATTTTTTAAAGGGAATTGGCTAATAAAATATTTTTCAATTACAACTTCATTAATTAATTTACTATTTTAACTCCTTCA
The DNA here is from genome assembly GCA_037127255.1 of Persicaria tinctoria. NCBI lineage: Eukaryota > Viridiplantae > Streptophyta > Magnoliopsida > Caryophyllales > Polygonaceae > Persicaria > Persicaria tinctoria. Next base: position 21,054,821 of record JBANSL010000017.1, read on the forward strand.
TTTTAGTAATTTAAAAACTAAAACTACCCCATACAGATTTAAATCACTCTTTTATAATTGAGAAAATTTGCGCCGAATGCACAAATTTTAGGTCAAATTAATTAATTGTCTCACACCTCTTCCAAATTAGTTAAAAGTCCACCATTTAAATTTGTGCTCCCCTCCCCTAAACCTCGCTTGGATCAATATATCTCTCGCCTTCTTCCTCGATCTCTCGCCTTCTTCTTCAGCCGAGTGGTGAAGATGTGGCCGACCATGATGTGGTCGCGCGCTCCCGCGCTGCCACATCCCGCGCTGCTCGAAGTTGCTCCAGACCGCGCTCTTCGGCCGCCGATTGTTGCGGCCTCGTTCAAGATCTGGCCGGCCAAGGATTCCACCTGCAGTTGAGTTTTCTGATTGAGGTCGATGACGAGCTCTTGAACAAGGGCACCATTGTTAACCTGTTTAATTCGATTTCTCGGATCTGTGGCGCGGCGACAATCTCGGTGGCGCAGGGACCAGATTTGTGCGCTCTCCCTCTTTCTTTTCCCCTTCAGTTACTTGTGTTTGTCCATCACAGTCTCCCTCTGTCTCGATTTCTCAGATCTCAGATTTGTGCGCCGGTGTTTCAGCAAGGTTTGTCCGACGGCGTCGCCACTTGCTTCTCGCAGAGATGTGGAGGAGGAAGATGAAGATGCCAAACGAGATTGTCGCCACTTGCTGTTGATTTTGTTCAGATGTTGAAATTCAATGGTTCTTGATTTTGTTCAGCTTTAGCCTTCCAATCTGATTGATTTTTCTGAAATCATTGGTCATGGTGTTCACTTGCTATTGATTAATGGATTGAACAACCTTTGTGATTCATTATGGTATTCTTTTTGATTCCTTTAATTATTTGCTGAAAGTTGGAGAACTCCAAACCTAGAGGTTTACATTTTGATTTTTATTTTTCATTTTCTTTTTCGGAATTTGTTATTTGTGAATTTGTGGTTAGTTTGGTACTGTGATTGAGTTTGCTTTTTTGAAAGTTTAAATATTGGCAATTTCAGCAATTTTTTTTTGTCTTGCTGAAACTTTTTCTTATGCTGAAATTAATTCTTATAAAATTATATGAGCTACAATATATTGCACACAAACATATATTTCAACATTTCAGCATTTTTTTGTGATCTGAAATGCTGAACCTAATTCACTGTTGAGGTCAAAGCCGGATATCAAATGTTGTTTATGCAATTTAAGCATATTTTTTGCCTTGCTGAAACTTTTAGATAGCTTATTAGCTTCTTGATTTTTTGTGTGATCTGAAATGCTGAAATTAATTCTTTATTAGCAAAATTCGTATGCTGAAACTAATTCTTATAAAATTGTATGAGGTACTAATTCAACATTTTAGCATTTTTGAAAAAGAAAAACAAACTCCGGTTTCAGCAACTCTGGTGTCGAAGTGGTGACGCGAAAAAAGCAACTCTGGTTTTTCATCATCTAAAACCGGGGTTTCAGCTTCAACAACTTTGTTCAAATCGGGTTTTCAGCATCAACAACCCTTGTTTCAGCAACGCGGTAAAAAAAACCCATTGAAAACAAGGATTGCTGAAACCGAATGTGCTGAAACAGGAGTTTCAGCAACTCCGTTTCAGCCAGCAACACGGTAAAAATCAAAAAACACTGAAACGAGGGTTGCTGAAACCGTATGTGCAGAAACAGTAATTTCAGCAACTCCGTTTCAGCAACGTGAAAAAAAGAAAGAAAAAAAACAGCAACGCGGAAAAAAAATTGAAACAGGGGTTGATGAAACCTTATGTGTTGAAACAGGAGTTTCAGCAATTCCGTTTCAGGAACTCTGGAAATGCGGGAAAAAAAAACTGGGAAAAAAATGCTGAAATAGAGGGGGGTACAGGGGTTTCAGCAACTCTGGAAACACCGAAAAAAAAAACTTATGAAATGGGAGGGGGGGGGGGGGGAACGGGTGGGGGGCACAAGGGCAAGGGGGTGGACATTTTGCTAATTTGGAGCACTTGAGAGAAATTTTCATAATAAAGTCCAAAAATTAGAACATCCTAGTAATCACCCCTTTATAATTGCCTAGAAAAATCTATATCTATATAATACTTTAAATTAGAAGACTTTGATGGTGTGTCATCTTCTCCATAATTTTAGCTAATTCAACAAATCGCATATTTTCTACTTTTTATTTTTATTTTTTCCTCTCTCCTATATTTAATTATCTATATATATAATACTTTCAATTAAAAGACTTTGATGATATGTTATCTCCTCTATAATTTTAGCTAATTCAACCAATCCCATATTTTCTACTTTTTATTTTTATTTTTTCCTCTCTCCTATATTTAATTATTATTTTTATTTTTCCCTTTTTATTTTTAAGCCAATCATATTCTTTATTTATTTCATACATATTTGTTAACAATCTATATCTATATAATACTTTAAATTAGAAGACTTTGATGATGTATCATCTTCTCCATGATTTTAGTTAATTCAACCAATCCCATATTTTCTACTTTATTTTTATTTTTTCCTCTCTCCTCTATTTAATTATTATTTTTATTATCTATAAAATACTTTAAATTAGAAGACTTTGATGATGTGTCATCTTCTCCATGATTTTAGTTAATTCAACCAATCCCATATTTTCTACTTTATTTTTTATTTTTTCCTCTCTCATATATTTAATTATTATTTTTATTATTCGCTTTATATTTTTAAATCAATCATATTCTTTTTTTATTTCATACATATTTGTTAACAATTGGGTTTAATTCAAAATATTGAGTTTAATTTAATATAGCTACTGCGCTTAACTTAAATTTATTTCCTTTAATTATTTGTTTATCCTTCTTTTTATCTTTTCAAACAAATTACATTTTTTCTTTTATTTTTATCACATTTACTATATATATATTCTTAAAATAAAAGAGTTTTAGCCTATATATCTTTACTTTTTTATCTCTTTAAATCAATCTATTTTTTCCTTTAATTTTTCTTCTTCTTCCCTTTAAACCAATCAAATTTGGTTTTTTATTTTTAATATATTTACTTAGTATTAGGATTAATTCAAAACAGTAAATTTAATATAATCTAATGCTTACTATTAATTTACATGTAAATATTTATATATTATAAATATCTAATTTATATATACTACTTAATATATAAGCCTTTTTGGTGATATGGCATAAGTGCATAACCAATATCATTTTAGATAAATGTTATACGGTTATACCACATCACATTTAAATAAAGTTGCGATGATATTATTATTTTTACTAAGTGATTTAAATACCCATAATATTTATGTATTATACTTTTACATGATATTTTTTAAAAATAATTTTTTGAGATATTTATAAGATACATTTATGCTAAAGATTTTAATGAATTTTATATTAACTTTTATTATTATTTTATAATATTATTTTTTATATTGTTAAGATTTTAGTTGAAAAAAATCGCGCCATGGTGCGGGAATTATACTAGTTAAACTTAAGACGACTGTTATATTGAATCAAAATTTTAAAAATCTACTCCAGCATGGCAGATTGGCAGGTACTTCTCATGCCTTTGATTCACTTAATCTCGTGAACTAGTGACAACCAACCTTAATTTTTTTTAATCGATTAATTATTTTTACATCATGTCAGTACTTTTTGTACACCCCTGCAAGTAGGAGGTTTTTTTTGGTCGAATGCAGGTAGGAGATGGTAAACTTATCTAGTAAAAGGTTTTTTAAGAAGCAATGCACCCTCTCGTGGAAGAATTCTAAACTTATCTAGTAAAAGGTTTGAAAAATGATTTTTTTTTCAATAAACACAAATGAATCAAACTTTAAACAGCTAGCCAGTTTCAAATTCATCTTACATATGGAGGAGCCCCACGTGCTGCTAGAGGCCAATATTCCTGCAATATATTAATATTCAATTCAATGGAGCACATGCTAACTTTCATTAGCTCATTTGCATATTCTTGAGTCCAACATGACTCATAAGTTACTTTATTCCTGCCACCTATTTAAGAGCCATATTCTAATTTTTTTCATTTTTTTTAAGCCCTAATCCCGGACTCTTAACTTACCATTACTATTTACATTTTTATTTTATTATAAAAAATATTTCTCTAAAATATATGTAATATAGGTGTCTAAAGATAGATAAAATTAAATTATACTCCCTCTGTTAATTAAAACATGTTGTTTTAGGTTTTAAATCTTGTTAAGAAAAACTTGTAATTTTAGATACGGTGATGCCCAAAAATAGAAGGAAGTAGAAAAAGGTAAGAAGGATGAAAAATGACAGAAGGACCCACCGCGGATGAACCTGATAGAATGACCGCTGACACAAACTACATGCAACCCGGTGATGTGTCGAACATGCCCCCCCCCCCCACCCATGTGTCCTCCCTCGGAGAACACGTGGCGACAGAGAGACGACAAATGGCCGTGAGTAGGAAATGCCCTATCCGAGAAGGGAGATGGGCAGACACTATACATTACAAAAGAAAATGAAATTCGCATCGGCAAAAAGCCGTGGCAAAAGGTCTTCAAGGGGTGGCAAAAAGTATCTAGCTTCGGCTAAGCTACGGTAAATAGGGGGTGGCGAATTTTGGGGTGGCAAAATTTTGTAGCTTCGGCAAATAGCCGTAGCAAAAAAATTAGCGACGGCTACGCTACGGCAAGCAACCCCTTCTGAAAAGTAGGTCACATTTGCCACGGCAAGTTGCCGTAGCTAAAGTGTGGGGGGATATTAAAAAAAAACCCTGCTTTTTAGCCCGGATTTTTCGGACCCGGGCTAAAAAGTCCAATATTTAAAAAAAAAAAAATACATACAATTTACAGATAATAAAATTTAATTCTACAAAATTTACATATATAATAAAATGTCAAAACTAAAAACTACATAATTCCACAATAAATATACATAATTATAAATTTTACATATACAATAAAATGTCCAAAACTACATTTTAACCAAAAAAATGCACAAAACTACATTAATTACCTAACTATTTTAGCCTTTCCTTCAATAATTTTAGACAACAAGTAGCAACACAGATGGAAGTGATTTCTCAATTGCCATTATCAAATCCATAAATCTAGAATCTGTATACAAGTCATCCGCCAACAGCAACACAGTTCAAATGGAAGTGATTTCTCAATTGGCATCGTAAGGAGAAAAGCTCCCTTACCTCAACGGTTCAAACTTCCCTTCATACCATGTCATCTTTTTTGCCCTTATCACTAGAGATTATGTTGAAGAGGAGTGTTCTCCAACCTATAAGCAGCACTGTAGTGCTCCCCAAAGTTATTAAACTGAAGTTGATTGGTGGAAGGTGGCCAAGGGTTATTGCTCTTATACCCAATCCAACCTGTTAAAGGAACAACAGGAAGAGTTCAGCAAAACAACTACACGTATAAACTAACAAGCATCAAATGAAAGACATCACTAACGCTTGAATTATCAGTAAGAATATATGGTCTAGGTAGAAAGAGTATACGTTGCCAGTAATAATTTGTAACTATTTTTATTTTAACAAGTTGTAACTGTACAGTAGATATAAAAAAAACTATAAACATAAACACCCAGTCAGAAAGCTCTTATGGCAATGCCACACAAGTAAATTCTAAATACATATATGGGATTGATTAGCATTTATGAATTATAAAGCCAAAGTCTGAACAACAACATGCCTAGAGATTATTAATTGTGTTACAAGAGATTCTAAATTCTGAATACAACTCTGTAGGTTCAGAAATTTACCTTTAAACCGATGATTGATTTTGAACCAGCAAAGGATAATCAGTTTTAGAATAAGCGAATTTCATCTAAATATTAAACTTACATCAGAAAAAGACCTTTTCTACTGCTTTTGGCTACATGGGTTCCCTAGAAGTTGACACCAACAAGTAGGCCACTTGGTACCTCCAAGGAATACACGAAGAACAATCAGATAAAATAACGAAAAAAAGAAGTAATGTTGAACAAGTCAAGGAGATCATAAAAAAGGAAAATCAAAATCATGGAGTTGTGCATTGTCATTAGTTGGAAGCCCTATTTTCTTTCTTTTCTAAGTTTAGCCCTTGATCTATCACATAAAATTCTAATCTCAGGCCTGTCCTAATCAAGCAATAAGACTGCAATGCTATGTTCTAATCTCAGGCCCTTAAGAGTTGACATCTTTTTGATAATGTTGTTTGTTCAATAATTCAGCTTTTGCTATCTCACTTATTTCTTGATCAATCATAATTCATAAGCATCTCAATGATACAAATTTCAACTTGATTAATAATAAGAGGAATTGACTGTCATCTCAATCTTTCTTTTTTTTAGACTAAAAAGTGCAAATGTCACCACAATCGCAGTGTTAATATCATAAAACCTGAGCTCATGATGTTGTACTAGATCTATGATATGTGACGAAAGCACAGTCAAGGAATCAGGATAAATAAGAATGAGAACACATATCGAATGTCTATTTTTACACCTAAGTCCCAGCACGCTCAAGCTTGCTCTGCGTCGGGCATCAGGTCGTAGCACTAGTCTCTCAGATCGAAACGTTTGTTAAGTCCTAAGACGCTGGAGCCTGCTCCGCGTCGGAATTCAGTCGTAGCACTAGTCTCCCGGATCAAAACGTTTGTTACGTCTTAGGAGGCTGGAGCTTGCTCCGCATCAGGCATCCGGTCAGAGCACTAGCCTCTCGGATCGGATAAATTGTTAACTCCCAGGACGCTGGAGCTTGCTCCGCATTAGGCATCCGGTGATAGCACTAGTCTCCGGGATCGAAACGTTTGTCAAGTCCCAGGACGCTAGAGCTTGCTCCGCGCCGGGCATCCGGTCGCAGCACTAGTCTCCCGGATCGAAACGTTTGTTAAGTCTCAGAATGCTAGAGCTTGCTCCGCGTCGCGCATTCGGTCGCAGCACTAGTCTCCTGGATTGAAACCTTTGTTGAGTTCCAGGACGCTGGAGCTTGGTCCGCAATGGGCATCCGGTCACATCACTAGTCTCCTGGATCGGATAAATTTTTAAGTTCCAGGACGATGGATCTTGCTCCGCGTCGGGCATCCGGTCGCAGCACTAATCTCCCGGACCAGATAAATTATTAAGTCCCAGGACGATGGAGCTTGCTCCGCGTTGGGTATCCAGTCGCAACACTAGTCTCCCAAATCGAAACGTTTTGTTAAGTCCCAGGACGCTGGAGCTTGCTCCGCGTCGGGCATCCAGTCGCAACACTAGTCTCCCGGATAAGATAAATTGTTAAATCCCAAGACGCTGGAGCATGCTCTGCATCGGCCATCCGATCGTAGCACGAGTCTCTCGGATCGAATAAATGGTTAAGCCCCAAGAGGCTGGAGCTTGCTTCGCGTCGGGCATTCGGTTGCAGCACTAGTCTCCCGGATCGAAACGTTTGTTAAGTCGCACGACGCTGGAGCTTGCTCTGCGTCGGGCATCGGGTCGCGACACTAGTCCCCCGGATCGAAACGTTTGTTAAGTCCTAGGCGCTAGAGATTGCTCCGCGTCGGGCATCCGGTCACAACGCTAGTCTCCTCGAATGAAACGTTTGTTAAGTCTCAACACGTTTGTTAAGTCTCGGATCAAATAAATTGTTAAGTCCCATGACGCTTGAGCTTGCTCCGCGTTGGGCATCCGGTCAAAACACTAGTCTCCCAGATGAAAACATTTGTTAAGTCCTAGGGCGCCAGAGCTTGCTCCGCGTCGGGCATCCGGTCGCAACACTACTCTCCCAGTTCGGATGATTTGTTAAGTCCCAGAACACTTGAGCTTGCTCCGCGTCGAGCACGGAGACCTTGCCGACCACAATATTTCCAAACAAAGGCAAGATTATATTACAAAAGCTGTTACAAACACTATTCGACTAGTTATTCGACGAAATTCAAGAAAATCTAAAACAACCAAACCAAACGAAGCTGCTACGGGGTCGCCGGGAGAAAGAAAACAGCCAAAAAACGGAAAAGCATGCATGAAAACTGAAACCTTATGGGCAGATAAGCCCCATCCCGGCCCGTCAATGAAATCAGGGACCCCTTGCAAGGTACGAGAGGGTTCACCCCCTCCTCGGTCTTCCAGGGACCAGCTGGGTCCTATCCTGGCACAAACGCATCCCGTTGGGCGGGGGGCCTTCACGGTAGGGCTCCGCTCATTCCTCATCAACCTCGTCTTCGCCAACATTCAACATGTGGACTATGAACTGAGTTCCCCCCTTGTGCGGAAAACTCATGGAACAACCTATGTCCAAACCATGCGTACATGCAAAGTGGTTCCACCCGTGGCGAAGATAGGGGACACCATAATCACGATGAACTACCTCCTTCGGGAAGTCTCGCAAGATCCAGGATGTCAGGAGAACCCGCTCGGGAAGGACCCGACCGTACTCATCCTCGAAGTGTAAAGGCAACATCTCGGAAATAAGATGGCTCAGATAGGCAAAAGAAATGGAGGAAAGCTTAATTAAAAATAGATACCTAAAGAAAGGAAGAACGAGTTAGGAGTTCAAAGAACTTACCAGACGGTGCAATTACTCCAGAAAATCAATAGTCTTAAAAATGCCTAGTTGGTTCAACGCGAAGTGGACATCTCGGAAATAATTAAGATGGCTCAGATAGGAAAAAGAATGCGGGATACCACCGTTTTAAAAAGAGCGCTCCGGAGATCACGAGCAACACATGGGCCATCACATTCATAGTGCAGGCCAAAAGGGCCCTGAAGAGCCGCCGAGTCAATGTAAAAAGACGAGCGAGCTCTGCTCTAGACTGGGCATGGCGGACACTTGTACCGTAAAATCTCGCCCCGAGCAGTGTGGCGACTGACTCCTCGAGAAACTCAAGGGCAAACTGTCCTTGACACGTATCCCCATCAGCAGAAGAGTGACCGAGGACCCGTGACTCCCACAAACTCGAAAATAGAGGGCTAAAAAAAGAGCTAGTCTCCCTAGAGAAGCGTTCCTGCTAAACCCTATGGTGCCTAGCCTGTGATAAACAATGTTCTACAAGCTAAAGATGATGGCCATGGGAGGGTCCTCCTCCGCTCACGACCGTATCGGGAACACGATGTCAAAGTCGATCGAGACATGGGTGGGATCTAATGGTTGACAGAAGGGTGGGCAGACTTCACCATTTCCAACCGTGTACGGATAGGGGCCATCCTTAGATTCACGAAGACATAAGAAGGAACCGGATATGAGGTTTTCGTGGTCGACCCAGATCATGAGTATGCGAATCCCTGCCCGTCCGCGTAAGGATACTCGCCAACATTAAGGCCCCCCCCCCCTCTTAGGAGCCTTTTCCCCACTACGGCTTTGAAAACATGTCACGAAATTTACCCCACGAACTTTGTTTGACTCAAAATAAAGATTGTGTTGTCCAAAGATCAATGTTGTCCCAACACTGTAAAAATTTTCTTCCTGTCTCTCTGAGGGGAGGAACATAGTCACGATATGGGCTAACCTAGCAAGATGCATGGGTTGTCAAACTCCCCAGAACGTGGAATAGAGGGGTTATCTACGTAAAGCGAGAGCAACTGACAAAGGGTCACGTGTCTAAACACAGCCTCAAGAACGGACGCTATAAGAAGAATGGGAATTTGAGGGTGCCGTCTTAAGGCACCCATCTCCCAAAAAAAGGCAGCCATGGGCTCCGGAGATCCGCCACGTGCTTTCTATCATTTCATCACCAAGGAAGAACAATTGCAAAAAATGCAACTGCCCCAATCATACGAACGGATGAAGGAAGACGCTAATGAGCTCGTCTACCTATGGTCCACCACGTGCCAAGAGTTCGAGGTAGATGTTGAAATAGACTTGGACGGGACGTACTGGTACATAGAAGGGTGGGCGGATTTCACCCTCTCCAACCGAGTGTTTTTCGGCTCCTCGCTCCTCTTCGTCTATGATGGAGACTCACACTTTGAGGTATACGTGTCCAACCCTGACCGACCCCCCAGCCGCGAAGAGGGACGCGATCGGGCAGAAGTGGAACCCCCTAGAACAATATGTGACTAGGGGAACAAGAAGTCGTCGGGAAACGTAAAGGCTAGGCATGTTGTTTCCTCATCTTCGAAACCTTGATGTATTCAATGGAAATAAAAGCTTTAAATGAAGTTTTGTCATTTTCGAAAAATTTGTGAAAAGTCACATACAAAGGCTGAATAAAAAGGAACCCTTTTAAGTTTCCTCCTTCCTGAGACACCGAGAAAAACAAAAAAGGGAAGGACGAATACTTGACCGGATGCCAGTCAACCAACCGATAAGTGAAAAGGGGGGAATCTTCAGTAAAAAGGAAAGAAATCTCCGCCCAAAAAGAAGAAAGAATCTCCCCTATAAATCAAACGTCGCAAGGGTCTAGAGGAACACGTCCCCCTTTTAAAGAATTAAAAATAGCAGCCGACGATATGTCAAGACCTCTCTTTTCAGTCATGGGGAAAAGACCTTGAGACTTTTTCCGATTGGTGCTAAATGCCTCATTCACGCAAAGAATGGTAAGCCCCTCTTTTGACACCCGTTCAATCCTCAATTCGCCTTACTCACTAAAAAAGGGTCTTGACGATTGCAGCCACTACCGGCCAACTTCGAGACAGAATACGGGCTGGCGGGCGTCGAAATAGTGACACTAACCAAAGGACAAGGAAGTAGGGGCACTAGCGTCCGGGTTGAGCGTGATGACTCTGGAACGCTCTTGCTCGTGCAGGGAGGGAACACCTTCACAAGGTCACGCAACGTCCAAGAGGGCGTATGACTGGTTTTAATTTACTTAGGCAATGTCCGTTTTAAAGTCCTCGTCGGGCCCTCGGAAAACGTCGCATAATCAGAGGGTAAAGACGGCGAAGACCCCCTCTAAAAATGGAGCATGCCACCACAACCTTATTGCTCTAAGCTATTTACTGTAAGTATTCCCCACATAGTGGGAAAACTCATGAAAATAAAACTTGCTTGAGTAAGAAGAAATGGGGAAAATCTATCCCCCTGGATGAGGTTTCTAAAAAACCAATTCTGTATGAGCGAAATATTTCCCTCCGCAAACGTAACCGTGAATCATATCCGAAAACCCTTCGCATATGGCAAAATACAAAAACACTAAAGAAAGGCGCAAAACCCAAACGCCATGTTTTTCCAACGATTTTCCACCCAAAAGAAAACGGAACTAAATCTTAAAAACCGTCCCTGTTGAACTCCGCCTCCTCCTCATCCTCCATGCCCCAATCTTCTTAGTTTTCGCTCGAAGGAAACGGTTCCAGAGGGGCAACAGGATTCTTCGCTGACCGTTTCACACTTTGATGGATGCCGTCTTTCATGCCCATATAGAAAAAGTCTCGGTATCGCCCCTGAATAAAATCTTGGCTGCCTCCTCGTTCAGCCATTTCGAGACCGCGCTCTCGATAAACGAGACGCCGTTCGAAGTCCTCATCAAGTCATCCACTAGCTTCGTATGGTTATGTGCAACCTCCTACCAGGAGAGCACAATGTCATCGTCGGTACGCGCTTGATACCTCTCCAGCTCTATCACACGACGGTTAGACTCGTTGACGGCGTTGCTCTTCTCCTCGGTCGTCGCGGCCAACTTGGCCTCCAGATAAGCAATCCTCTCTGCGAGACTAGCTTGAAGGTCAGACAAGGACTGTTGGGAAGTCTCGAGCCTGGCGCGCTCTGTCTCCAAATCATTCGTTAGCTCGGCACCCCTTGCTTTCTCCGCGGATAGATCCTGCTCTACTTGCCCCAAGCGACCACTAAGGGGCTCAACCTCCTTCTAGGGCGTCATGATCTCCACTACTTTTTCTTTCATCTTTTTCAAGTTGTCTTCGAGGCTCCGAGCATGGTGAATCGGGCGCAAGTGCCTTCCCCTACCACTGTAAGTGAACGCGCGTCCCTGACCATAAGAGGGGGAAAAAGAAAGAAGGAATCGCTCAGAGTTGGGATACCAACAGTTTGAACAAAACATATAATCGAAACAACAAGCTCAGTACACTTACCCAGTTACACCAGCGCTCTTGCTCCATCGTGAACTGCTCATCGGTTAACTGATCCAAGTACCACAGTTCTGGCACCCCAAGCTCAGGGGGGAAAGCAAGCTAGTTGAGGACCTCAGCGTCAAAACTCGACATCCGGTAAGCGGGACGGTTCTGTGCGTCCACATGAAAAACCATTGTGTCCCATTCAACCCCTTCCCAGGTGAAATAGGGACACGAGTTCTTTTTCTTCGGCATGGGCCTGGAGGTCCCTGCCTCTGGGCGGAGGGGTCGACCGGGGTGCCACTGGGGTTATCAAAGTGTGGGGAGGGATCTCAGCAATAGGAGAGGCATCAACGTATATCACCTAGGGAGAACTCTCCACTTGTGGAGTAGGAGATGCGAAAATGAGAGGCAATTTTTTTTCTTTCGCCACTTTGTTGGGCTTGGACTTAGGGACCGATGTCTTAGGGTGCTTCAGGGCCTTCATCATGTCGGAAGGCATCTTCTTTTTTGACGATGAGGTCAGAGAAGTGGAACTCTTCACGACGTCCACCATAGCTTTCAATCCCGGGGAGTCTGCAAAAAGAGGAAAAGAGCTTTAGCGCAAAATGAACAAAGCAGATGAGCGAACAAATACAATTTCTCAACGGATCCACCACAACCTATCCGCGGATGGGGCAGATTCAGACCGACCATCTCCCACCTCAAAGGGGGCAGAATGTCCGCTAGGAAAGCTTTGTTTCAACAGTGAAATTCTGCTCTATCTCCTTCAAATCGTCCACGTCTGTTCTCGTCACGCGAGTGTAGTGGCGGGGCTCAGTATGGAAGTTTAGGACATGGTGTGAAGGGTCCTAGACCAAGAACCATTTATGCCTCCACTCCGGTTTACTGGTGTTCCGCTCCACTATCGGAATGCTAAGCTTAGGCTGATAAAAGTTCTTATGGGTACTCTCATGATCCAAAGTGAGCATATTACAGAGGAGGCTCAAAATAGGTTTAACGCCGACCTCCAAGCAGCGCATAACGAAGGAAGTAAAGAAAAGCTAGCTGTTAGGAACCAGTTGGGCAGGGCTCAAGCCACACGCCTTCAAATAACGTTTAAATAGGTTGTGAAGAGAGAGTCTAAACCCCTGAAACAGGCTCTCAATATAGACAACCAAACAGCCCGGGTAAGCATCCAGGCTCCCTACGCCCTCTGCAGGAAGGCACAACATCACCCCCTCTGGCCAAGGGAAGACCCGCGCAATTACACTAAAGTCCTCCAAAGTGGTAAAGGTGCCCCCTCCGCGACCCTGGGCGTTGGGCGGAGCAATAGGTATTACCCTCTTTGACAAAACAACCAAAATGGGCCCCATGAGAGATAGCTGGAAGTCCCCATTAGAGGGGCACGTCACCAGAACACACTCGTTGTAGAGCACCAGACGAAAGTCCCCCAATACTATGGAGGAGTGACGTTCGGTCGGGATAATGACCGGCCCGACAGGCAAGTCGGTCCGAGTATCCCAGTCTGTATAGGAGTGTTGGGACTCGGGAGATTCCATAATCGAGTCGAAGCCAGACGACTCCGCATGGGTCTTCATCTGGAAAATGGTGACCTCCTCGGGAACGGCAATGCCCTCCATGAGGAGCTTACCCTCCGGCTTCCCGGGAAAACAAGATATGTCGACGGCATGGACGCTACAAGAACTACTTTGAGAATTCGACATAGCAGGACCAACTTGGGGGGCCCTAAGAAGAGATGACTAAGGGAATAACCTAAAAACCAAAGAAAAATAAAAAAGCACGCCAAAAAGACTCACACCAGATCCGATGTCGAAAAAACAAAAAGCAAAAAGAGACTAGTAACTTAAAAGGAGGGACGTAGAGAAAGAGCAAAAGAAATTATTTTACCTGAATCGACTGGGAAGAAGCGAAGGCTGTAAAAACAGGAGACGGTAAAAAATAAATGGTAAGAAAGATCTTTATTTATAGGCCTTTTTTACCGCCGTTTCACCTCCTCCACCATCAACGCACGTGTCGGGCCCCCGATCCCCATCAATCATTTAAACTGACCTAATGCGATCAGGCCCATTTGAGCCCACTTAGGCCCAACGGGATCCCTTCTTCCGCTTCCTGCTCTAAAAATGCCGAAGACGATGAGATCAAAAGAATGAGGTCGGACCGCGGCACAATTCTTCGGCTCCCACCACGGGTCGAGGAGCTATGATGATGCCCAAAAACAGCAGGAAGTGGAAAAAGGTAAGAAGGATGAAAAAGGACAAAAGGACCCATCGCGGATGGACATGATATATAGAAGGACCGCAGACACAAACTACATGCAACTCGGTGAGGTGTCGAACGTGCCCCCACCCACGTGTCCTCCCCCGGAGAACACGTGGCGACATAGAGACGATAAATGGTCGTGAGTAAGAAACGCCCTATGCTAGAAGAGAGATGAGCAGACACTATAAAAACCAAGAGACTCTCTAAACAAAAGGCTTTTTTTTTTTGGAAAACAAAAAGGAGGACTCCGAGTTGTTAGGAGAAAGGGAGAGAATCAAGAAAATAGAACCTGCCCGTCCGCAAGTAACCTCTGAACACCAAGAAACGCGGATACTGGTATTGGACATTGGGTCCCTGAGAATCATAATCTGCCTCATCCCCTTCCTCTGTCCTACGACAGGATTCCTCCAATCCGAATGGCATTGGTGAAATCGTCGCTCGAAAGATGGAACGAGTCAAGAACATGGCTCGGCGGCGCTGGCCTCATGTCATCCGCTGAGCGCGATTACTGAGCCCAGGTAAGATCGTTCGAACTTCGTGGGTCTCCGCGGCACAAGTTGAAGTTCCCCCCATTAGTATAGGAATATTTGTGTAGCAAAAAGGAGGAGGGGGGGGAGCTCCAGGTAAGACCACCGACCTATCAAACCAGAACACATGGCTCATCTCCCCCCACGGTGAAGTGGAGGAAGTGCTATTTTTCCAATGTGGTTTCATCAAGATATTTTGTCATCTACTTTACAAAGTTCTACGTCCTTGTAATGATTAGATAGGTGTTAGTTGTAGTTTTCAAGAAAGTAAAAGTAGAGCAATAATTAGGAGTATAAGTATATTTTTATTTGTCTTTTTTAAAATGTGGAGATTTCTAAAATGACATGTTTTAATTAACGGAGACAGTATTCAAAAATGTTTATTTCCCGATTTCAAAAAGTACCAAAAAATCAATTTGGAAAAAAATATTTATTTCCCGATTGTAATCCAGGTGGGACACCCATAAATCTTTGGGTTCACCATTGTGTATGCTCTTAATACTCCCTCTTTATAACCTTAAAAGAAAACCTTTGAAGACACACCCTCATTATCGATCTTTTTTCTTTTACTTTATTAAAATTTAAAAGACATTACTCAAGATTTTTAAATATTTATGATGAAAAATACGCAGACAACTAGAAAGCTAGGTATTTAAGGTTGAAAATAGAAGAGCAAAAAATCTTTTAAAATTTTGTAAAATAGAAACATAAACATAAAAGCTTGACAAGACGTCAAAAAGACTATGAGCAAGATGATTTTTACAAAATTGCATAGAGTTAATCCGACCCTAAAAAATAATTAGGTATAGTCCTGAGACCTATGCAAGCTCCATCACCCCTCTCTCTCACTATAAAGCATCTTCTCCATCATCAAATACCCTAGTCAGTGTTTCTTGCTTCCATCACACGTCCACAGAGAACTAGACAAGATTAACAAGAACTTCCTTTGGAACAAGGGTCCCAAACGCCTGCCTCTGATTAGCTGGTTCGAGATTTGCAAATCATGTTCTAATGGTGGCCTAGGACTTCGCTCCTCTGAAGATATGAATAAAGCATTACATCTAAAACTATTCTGGAAAATACTAGCTGAACCAAGTAATCCTTGGGTCAACTTAGTATCGCTAAAATGCCTAAAAGACAAAACCATTCTTCGATATGCAAAAAAAAAAAAATGTTTCCTAGCAATGGTCAAAACAGACCTCAGCTCCCTCCTTCCCCTCTTTAAATCTGGCTTACGTTGGGGGATTAGAAATGGTGATTCTATTAGTTTCTGGCATATGACTCATGGGTTGGAGATTCTCCCCTTTGGACCCATGCAACAAATTTGGACCTTACCAATAACGGTCTTGAGGTTGGAAGCTTCATCACAAATGCAAAAATCTGGGATGTCAATGAACTTGAAACCATAATGAACAACAAGCTAAGTAAGGAAATTATCAACTTTATTGCCAAAATCCCAATACCCAAGCATATACACCAAGATATAATCTACTGGTACTGCAGCAAAAAACGGTTGGTTTTCAACCGCCTATGCGATCAAATTAATAAACAAATCTAAAAGCCACGAAAATTCGGATTTTTATTAGATATGAAAATTAACCACTGCTCCTAAAATCAAAGATTTCTAGTGGCGTATCTCTAAGAATGGCCTTCCCACTTCTGTCAAACTAGCTAGTCGTGGGTTTGGCATCCCCACTCACTGCGGCTTTTTGTGGAATGCATTGTGAGGACATTGATCACTTCCTTTTCCAGTGCTCTAACACAAAACTATCAATACAATATCTTTCTCCAAAAAAATTCAACACAATACAAACAATTTATGCCACTTCGAACAATACTCATTAGGCTTTGTGTTCCCTAAAAACCTCTCCAAGAATTCTTGAATTTTCCACTCTTGCCACTACGTGGTGGTGTATTTGGTTTTTTCAGAACAAAACCATGTTTGATAATGCCAACCCCAACCCCACCACAATTGTCTCTTTTATTAAAGACCAAATGCTCAACTAGGAACAGACAAAACATGGTGATATGGACATTGACCAAGACATACAAAAGACAACTACTAAGCAACGAAAGGTCTAAGCCTAGGGCTCAGTGGTGCAAACTAAACATTGATTGAGCTTTATCCAACAACTCCAGCTCTTATATTTTTCTTATCTGAAACGACAAGGGTTGTGGTCTTTTTGCAGAATCTGGCACCTCTCATTTTCCTTCCATTATAGGATCCGAGTGTTATGGGTTATGGAAAGGTGTTCTCAAGGCCATTGCACTTAACATTAAACACATTTGTATTGAAGGCGATAATCTTAGCATTATCAATAGCCTCAAATCTGGGGTTTGATGACCGGGAGAGATTGAGATGCTCATTTCTGATTCTCTATTTGTTCTCCGCCTATTTTCTGATGTCGGGATTGTAATCGAGCGACAGATCGCCTATCTCATATTGGGATTGCTTTCTCCTGCTCTACTCTCCCTCCCGAGGTTGTTCTCTAAAGTATCATTCGCAAGGATGCTCTTGGTTAGATTGCTCTGGAAATCTGGCAAATTATTTCCTGTTAAAAAAATACCCTAGGCAGTGGTGTGCTGGTCTCACCACCTCAAAGTGCTCCGGTGAGGACGCCGCCACCAAGCCACGTGTCTTCGAAGAGGGTAGCCTAGAACGGAAAATAAGACCCCTAAGCATGATGTCGGAGAAGGAGAAGTGGCCATCTCCAATCTTGTGAATGCCTCCCACAATCGACGCATGGTAGCCCAACTTGCCGCTGCCACAATGAATGTAGAATTAGATTGAATCTATAAACACAAAAATCCCTTATATCTTAAAATCTTCTCCTAATTAGATTGAAACTCAAAATCAAGATGATTCTTTCATTGATTTTAAGATTTGTTTCTCAAATTCATTGATATCCATGTCCAGTTCAAACAATAGGCTATCAAATTTTAGATCTATGACGTCGATTTGATAAAGGGGGAATTGGTGAAATGTTCAAACCAGTTGTCCTAATTGGTGAAATGTCCACATTTTGGTATAAATTGGTGAAGTGTCCATCTTGTCAATAGCAATTTTATCATCTTGCCTATAGCCTCACTCTTTTTTGTTTTTTTTCTTTTTTGTTTTTTGTTTACATTTTTTCATGCAAAAATAAGAGTATGTTGTGCATGTGCAAAAATTACCATATGTTTAGCAAATAAGACCCAAGTCTAGTTTTTATTTTATTTTATACATTTGTCGTGTAAAAATAAGAGTATGTTGTGCATATGCAAATATAACCGTGTGTTGAGCAAATATGACCAAGTCTAGTTTTTTTTTTTAACATTTTGTCGTGCAAATATAAGAGTAGGTTGTGCAAATATAACCGTAAGTTGTGCAAACATGACCCAAGTCTTTCTTTTTTTTTTAAATATTTTTTCGTGCAAATATAAGAGTATGTTGTGCAAATATAACTGTAACTTGTGCAAATATGACCCAATTCTAGTTTATTTTTATTTTTATTTATTTTTATTTTTAACATTTTGCTGTGCAAATATAAGAGTATGTTGTGCAAATATAACCGTAAGTTATGCAAATATGACCCAAGTCTTTTTTTAAAAAATATTTTGTAGTATAAATATAAGAGTACGTTGTGCAAATATAACCGTAAGTTGTGCAAATATAACCCAAGTCTAGTTTTTTTTTAACAGTTTGTCATCCTAATACAAGAGTATGTTGTGCAAATATAACCATAAGTTGTGCAAATATAACCCAAGTCTAGTTTTTTTTTCATTTTGTCGTGCAAATATAAGAGTACGTTGTACAAATATAACCGTAAGTTATGCAAATATGACCCAAGTCTAATTTTTTTTAAAAATATTTTGTCGTGCAAATATAAGAGTACGTTGTGCAACTTTAACCGTAAGTTGTGCAAATATAACATTTTGTTGTGCAAAAATAAAAAAAAAATATAGTAGATTATGGATCACATAATAAAATATAGATAGTTTTTTTAATTTCTCATATTCATAGGGCGATTTTTGTAATTTAACACAAAAGTCCTTCTTCTTCCTACGGTTATCGGTCGAAGAGGAACAGGTCGATTGGCGCCGGATCGCAATTCGAATTCTTCGTTCGAGATCAGTGCCGGATCGGAGTTGAAGAGGAACATGACAATCGGAGTCGAAGAGGAACAAAACGAATCGGAGTAGAAAAGGTCGAAGAGATAGGAATCAGATCCGACACCTCCCTACCTCCACGATTCCAGATCGGATCTGGCGCTTGCTCCCTGGTTCAAGATCGAATGAGGTGCTCAATCGACGCCGCCTCCAGCTCGCTCCGGCCTCGCTCGCTCCCTCCCTCACTCGCTCGCTCGCCCGCCCATTCGCTCGCTCATCGGCCGCTAGCTCGACCTCGCATCTGGCGCTCACTCGACCAGATCCGGCCTCCTCTGTTGCTCAATCTGACAGAACCAGTACCCTTTCGACCTCTCTCGATCCATTGCTGCTTCTCAGATCCAGTGCCCCTCTCGACCTCTCTCGATCCATTGCTGCTTCTCAGATCCAGTGCCCCTCTCGACCTCTCTCGGTCCATTGCTTCTTCTGCTCTAGCTCCATGGTTGCTTCTCCTAATTGTAATCAGCCGAATCAAGCAAGATCGAAGATGGAGGCGGATCTGGGACGGCAGGTGGATGGAGCAGTTGGAGGGAGGGAGGAGAGCGAGGAGATGGCGAGAGAAAGGGAGGTTAGAGAAAGAGATCTCATCCTTAATTAGGGTTATATAATGGACAATTTTTCAATTTTTCCAAAAACATGAATATTTTGCCAATTTGTCTTAAAAAAGTGCCTGTTTGGCAAAACAATTCTTTGATAAACCCTTACCCAAAGATCAAGTTGTGTAAAAAAAGGAAGGGTCAAATAAAATATTGCAAAATCAGACGCAATGAAATTGAACCACTACATACGTTAATACAAGCACAAATCAAGCCTTGACTTATTCAAATTCATCCAAAACTGATCAACCTTGAGAATCCTGCAGGAACACAGGGGCAATTTTTTTTTTTTTTATGGTTACACTAATGCCTTGATCTTACAATAGATATGGGGATTATGGCCAATGCTGAGCCGCAATGTTGAGAATTTGAGGTGGGTAAGATCCACATTAATTACAAATTGAATCCAAGCCGTGCATATAAGCCGGTGGGCTACCCCACCTAATACCAATTTGTTTTAGGATGGAACCCCACTCAGCTTTTGTGCTCGACTTGGTTAGCGCGTGTGCGCTTGGCGTGTGTGGCCCCCACACGTCGTATATGAGCCACTATTTATTTAACATGGTATTAGAGAAGAGGTTCGGCTAAGTGCGGTGTGGTTCGGATTCCTGGTCTTAGTCGGCTGGCCGGCCTTAAGGCTTATGTCGTCAAATGCAACTGGCAATAATGCGTGATGGCTCCCCCATGTCGTATATGAATCACATAATAAAATATAGATAGTTTTTTTTAATTTCTCATATTCATAGGGTGATTTTTGTAATTTAACGCAAAAGTCCTTCTCCTTCCTACGGTTATAAGTCGAAGAGGAACAGATCGATTGGCGCCGGATCGCAATTCGAATTCCTAGTTCGAGATCGGTGCCGGATCGGAGTCGAAGAGGAATAGGACAATCGGAGTCGAAGAGGAACAGAACGAATCGGAGTAGAAAAGGTCGAAGAGATAGGAATCAGATTCGGCACCTCCCTACCTCCGCGATTCCAGATCGGATCCGGCGCTTGCTCCCTGGTTCAAGATCGGATCGGGTGCTCAATCGACGCCGCCTCCGGCTCGCTCCGGCCTCACTCCCTCCCTCCTTCACTCGCTCGCTCGCCCGCCCATTCACTCGCTCATCGGCCGCTAAATCGACCTCGCATCCGGCGCTCACTCGACCAGATCCGGCCTCCTCTGTCGCTCAATCTGACAGAACCAGTACCCTTTCGACCTCTTTCGATCCATGGCTGCTTCTCAGATCCAGCGCCCCTCTCGACCTCTCTCGATCCATTGCTGCTTCTCATATCCAGTGCCCCTCTCGACCTCTCTCGGTCCATTGCTTCTTCTGCCCTAGCTCCATGGTTGCTTCTCCTAATTGCAATCAGCCGAATCAAGCATGATCGAAGATGGAGGCGGATCTGGGACCGGGAGGATGAGACAACGACGGCAGGTGGATGGAGCAGTTGGAGGGAGGGAGAAGAGCGTGGAAATGGCGAGAGAAAGGGAGGTTAGAGCAAGAGATCTCATCCTGAATTAGGGTTTTATAATGGACAATTTTCCAATTTTTCCAAAAACATGAATATTTTGCCAATTTGTCTAAAAAAATGCATGTTTGGCAAAACAATTCTTGGATAAACCCTTACCCAAAGATCAAGTTGTGTAAAAAAAGGAAGGGTCAAATACAATATTGCAAAATCAGATGCAATGAAATTGAACCACTACATACGTTAATACAATCACAAATCAAGCCTCGACTTATTCAAATTCATCCAAAACTGATCAACCTTGAGAATCCTGCAGGAACACAGGGGCAATTTTTTTTTATGGTTACACTAATGCCTTGATCTTACAATAGATATGGGGATTATGGCCAATGTTGAGCCGCAATGTTGAGAATTTGAGGTGGGTAAGATCCACATTAATTACAAATTGAATCCAAGCCTTGCATATACCAATTTGTTTTAGGATGGAACCCCACTCAGCTTTTGTGCTTGACTTGGTTAGCGCATGTGCGCTTGGCATGCGTGCCCCCCCACGTCGTATATGAGCCACTGTTTATTTAACATGGTATTAGAGTCGAGGTTCGGCTAAGTGCGGTGTGGTTCGGATTCCTGGTCTTAGTTGGCTGGCCGGCCTTAAGGCTTATGTCGTCAAATGCAACTGGCAATAATGTGTGATGGCTCCCCCACGTCGTATTTGACCCACCGTTTATTTAACACGCAAAAATCTGATTCACTTGTGTGTTGTAGTTGTAGAAGATGAACTCAATCAACATTTCGATAAATTTGTTTAGGTTTTTCTATTTTGCTCCCGATCCGATTATTAAGTATTCTCTAAAGTGAAAAATGACTTGATGTGCAATTGAATAGATTTTATCTTGTCAATAGTTATTTGACCATCCGTTCAATAGTCACACTCAAAAATAAATATTAAAATCTCTAAATATATCAATATAATTGTAGAATCTAAAAGTAATTATTTTGAAATTTTTTTGAAATGTAAATTTATACCCAAAATAATTAAGTGATGCATCAAACGTAACACGTAAGGTTACAGATGATTTGGACTATGATCATTGTACTAACGGAACACACGTAACATACCCGACCACTTACCATTCCATCTTATGGGGGTGAAAATGTTAAAGGAGAAGAGAACAAATGGCATATATGTCTTTTTACTCTATTCTATAAACAAAACCTACGCTCATTCAATCAAACACGTATGAGATTATTTTCAACAAATAATCTCCATTTCGTCCACCCCTAACAATAATCTTCATCTGCAGCCTCCACCCCTAAAAATAATCTCCGTCCCCTAAAAAATAATCTCTTTACAAACAAATCCTTAAGGCCTATTTTCCTGTGTTTTTTAGGGGTGGAAAAGGTTTAGGGGGTGGAGGTTAATTATGGGGAGAACAACCCGACTTTTGGCAAGGGATTGAAGAGGTGCTCGGACGGGGGTGGGAGGGGTGGAGATCATGCTAATTCCTCACCTTGATTACCCTGGGTGGAGGGGGTGGACCTACGAGGTTAGGTTTTGTTGTTCAACTTTTCCCTCGACGTGGCTCTTGCAGATGCGTTGTTCGTAAACAATCTTCATTTCATCTTTGATCTTCCTATTGGTGTTCCTTGTGAGCTCTGCTCGTCATCGCCTTCGCATTGCTCAATTGATATCCATCTCCTCTCCCTCGATCCTTCATTGTTGTGTAGAATCATTATTGCCCATACTTATGCACTCATCGTCATCGCTTGCTGATCTTCCTCACCTAGAATTGCCTTCAATCGATAGCTCTTCCCTATGTTTGACTCAAGGTATCACCTCCCTTCCCTGTCTTCTTCCCCTTTATCCACATCCATCGACTTTCCTTCTGTTCATCTCAGCCCTAATTTATCAATTTATTTAGGATTTGAATGATTTAGATTTCACTACTCTGTCCGAAATTTCACAACATACTTGCCCAATGGCTACTGTTGGCTGCTACAGTTGGTTAATGTTACCAACTACATGCTGCATTTGGTTGCGGCTGCTTGCCACTGGAAGTAAACAATAATGGATACCTTCAATCGCCATGAATAACACATTATGACAACAGCACAATGGATACATACAGTCCATGAAATGTGTTGTTTCTTTGGGGAAAATTGGTTTTGCATTAAGCTTTACTAATTTAAATGAAGGGTAGAAATGTCCTTTTCCCTAATACCACAAAAAATAATCCTTAATCATCCAAACACCAACGTAATTATTTCCGAAAAATAATCTTCATTCCCTCCATCCTAAAAAATAATCTTCATCCCATCTAATTCGAAAAATAACCTCTACCCTTAAAATTTCACCCATGGAAAAACAAGGCCTAAATGATGGATGTAGAAAAAATGATAGGTAGCTTTATTTATTTATATAAATGAAATGAATGGAGATTGTTAAACCTGTTGATCTCACTCACTAACGTCGTTTCAAGCAAGCGTAATTCTGAGTGAGCGATGAGTGAAATACCTTCAATCGAAAACCAGAGATTTATGGTTATATTTTAGCACATTTTTTTTTAAATGGGAAGGTTATATCCACCGAACACATCTGCTATATGTACTCAAAAAGTGTGGGTCTTAAATCCATTTCACCCATTAAATGACACTTGTTTCATAATCATTACGTTCATAAAAAGAAAAAGAAAAACTGATTTGGATCTTGGATCCATTCAATACGTGTGATAAATCTCGGTGGGCCATATAACCGTGGGGGGTCCACACAGCAGAGCGCATCATGCGCACCCAAGCCGAGCACACAAGACCAGCGGGTTCCATCCTAAAACCAATTGGCAATAGGAGGAGTAGCCTACTGACTTATATGCAAGGCTCGGGTTATCGTGTTTTTCGATGTGGGACAATCCCAAGACATCACAACAACGTGTACCGATGTATAATTTGTTCACATGATTTTTTTTTAAAAAAAACAAGTCTAAAAATTTTGACACAAAAATAAAATATATTTACTCGGATTTTGTCCGTTGTCTTTTCTTTTGTTTTTTTACAAAAAAAAAGCAAGTTTAAAAATTTTGAAAAAAATAAGAAATGAAAAATAAATTGAATTATAATATTTTCTATATATATTAGGCCAAATCATGATAGAAGAACACCAGTATTGGTGGAAGTTTGGTGGGAAGTAGCATTTTGGGATCACATTATATATGAGATTATTTTTTAATCTGTCGTGATTCATTTAATTTTTCTTGAATTGGTAAATAAAGAACGGTCATTCCGATTCATTTAATTTTTCAATTAAATGAAAATTACACTTTTTATTAATAATCTAAAATGAAGTATCGTTGATCAAAAGTGTATCTAAATTGTGTCGCTGGTGATCTATGCCATTGAAATTAAGGCCATGTTTGAGTTCTTCTGGCGATCACTTGGTCAATAGTCGGCGGTGCATCTTAGGGGGCTCGAGCTGGTAATGTTACTGATTTTTTTTTGGTAATTATCTGATTTTTTGGGCTTAGCTTCTTCTTGATACTCTTACGTTTCAGTATCAGCAGCTAGGGACGATGCTTCAACATGCTCATAGTTCTAACTATTGGCACATCACACTAAGAAGAAATACTTTTTCGTCCTACTACTAGCTAGAAAACCATATGTACCTCCTGATGTTTCTTGTGTCAGGTTGGTTTACTGGACTTTTCTATTGATTGCTTTGTCCTCAAGTTGGTTGCGTTTTCTCTAGCATCCATGATGCTATTTCTTCATTTCAGGGAAAGAAATTCTTCAGTTTTATTTTAAACAAATTTAGTGCAGTTTTTTAACTCACTCTTTCTTCCTCCTCTTGTTTCGTTTTCATGTCTCAATATTCTGAGTAGTGTAAATTGCTTTTGTGTAGCTATTCAAGAGAAGAGGCGTCGAGGAAAAACCATTTTGGGGATTGGAATGTTCATACACGAACTCCGGTGAATCGTGATGTTATCATCTTGAAAGAAAACAAACATCCAGTTGGGCCTACAAAAAAAAATGTTAACACTTTCAGTCACTTTTTGAAAACTTTGGCTCGAGATTCGAACTACGCACCTTTGAGCTGCATTGATTGGAGAAAAGTACCTACAAAAGATAAAGTTTGGGAGTGTGTGCTGGTGATGTATTTTTTTAAGTACTTTATCGATTTACTTATATGGAATTATTAATTTCTATTAATAATACAAAATCTGTTAACATTTAGCTAACGTACCACGACCAAAATATAGTTAAATTTGAATTTTTAATGAACTACCCTTTTTCTGATAGGTCGGTTTTATTGTCGGGATTTTTGAATACATGTTTTCTATTTTAAGTTTATCGCAATCGTCTTTGAAAATGTCTACTTACATTGAACTTAATTAATTTCTTATTGGTCGATTGTATTTTTGAAAAATTCTAAATATATGTTTTCCAACATAAATTTATCACAATCGTCTCTAAAATGTTAACAAATACAAATTTACCTTGATTATATATATGTGAACATAATTAAGCATAACCTCCTCTTATGCATTATTGAATGCTTTTTTTTCAAAATATTATTTATTTTTATAATTTATAGTTATTATACAGTATAGATATCTTAATTTTTTATTGGAAAATTTTAAAATATTTGTGGAGAAAGAAGAAAAAACATCATTAATTTTAAGGAAAAAAAATATTTTTCCACATGATAACCTTTAAAAATTGAAGAAAAAAATATTATCCAAAATGAATATTTTAAATCTATACTGATTCTACACATTCTACATGACATCTATATAAATTTTAAACATAAGATTTTTTAGATATAAATTACATTTATTCTAAACATCTTAAATGATTATTGGGATTACAAAAAAATATAACATTTTAAGATCTACAAAAATTGAACAATTTTTTTTTTTTTAAAAAAGTGAAATTATGTCTAAATCAAACAAGGTGCCACTAACACGGACATATAATTTCACATAAATCTTAGGACATCGTCATTCAACATTTTATCACAACATCGTGTGTTATTTCAATATCCGCTCATGCATTTGCTCATCGACATACCATTTTAATCATATACTATTTCACACATATCATCTTAGATAAATCTAATATGTCATCGCATATAGCATTAACGGAGGGAAAGTCGTTGATTTCCCTTATCAAAATAATTTTCAAACAAACAAACTAGTATATGATGCAAGTAAGGGGTCGATCCCACAAATAAACAAGTATTTCCAAGAATTGTGCAATTATTGATTGAAAGATAAAATATGGGAAAGAAGTAAATAAATAAAAACTAATCTAAACAAAAGCAATTGATACATAAAAAGAGATGTCTCCATCCACAAATTATCGATACTTAGTCATGATCAAACGAAGGTTCTCACAATTCTAATCATGCTACTATGAAATTCAATAAATGACGAAAGAACAAATACCTAGCAAGATACTATCTTGGTAGCAAATCACAATAATATCAACAATAAACATAAGGGAAATCGAAAGACATTAAAGAGAGAAATACAAAACTTCATTAGAAACTCACAAACAGCCAACCAAGTCTCGAAAGGGTAGATGAAAACAACGGAGAATTAGCCAAGCAAGACTTACCTACACTCCTTCTCTTAAATGGAAAACAAAACCTAAACTAATTAATCAAATAGAGAAAGGGGACTGAATGTTAATGTGATAGAATGTCTCCTAAACGGCTGAGAAAAACCTCATATATAACCTTAATGTGTCGGACAAACCCTAGAATAGAGTTTCCATAAATATAGTAATTGGGCCGCTTGCGCAGATCCGGAACTGATGGGAATGGCATGCGCCGCTCTTGACAGCTTCGCAGACTAAACTTGTAACTCACTTTCTGGAGTCTTCGTTCGTCCAATTGATGCATATGAATAAGCGTTGGAAAGATCTTTTCAAGTACTACAACTATCATGAAGACGTAAGAAGCTGAATCCAACTTCTCAGAACCTTAAAGAGACGCTTTCTCCACCTTCTTTTGTTTCCGCTCATGTTCAATTCCTTATGCTCTTTAGCTTCCTAAATTTCCTTCTAATCCTTCCTTGCCTTGTTCCATGCTCTTTGGACCTCCATTTTGGTCTCTTCCCACGCTCCTCACCATGTTGGCACTACGAACCTACATAAATCCAATAAAATAGCGTAGTTTCCGAACTTTACCACTAAAAGAGCATAATATACAATTAACTATAAAACATGATTATATGAAAATCAAATGAATCTAAAACCATCCTAGAATGACTACCAAAATATGCCTTATCAAGCATGTCCATAGCTCATATTATAATATAATATTTCATAGCATCATTCTCAGACTTCGTATATCATTTTCTACAATCATGCTCATAATTCACTTAACATTTCAACATAGTGATGTTCACCACCAACTCATATTCATAGTATGCTTCATATATACAATTAAGGTCATAATGTAACATATCACATAGCCCATATATATAATTCATCAACTATTCCACAAGTTACTGGTTAGGTTAATTAGTCGAGTCTCATGTTTTCCAAAACTTCTTAAATCTCAAATTAGGCCTAATTTGAGATTCAAGAAGTTTTTTTTCCCTAAAACAACCTTTCAAATAGTTAAGCAAACTCCGGCCTTCAAAATGTTTCTCAAACATCTTTTAGAGGTAGTTCTCACCAAGATGCTTTAAATGTGGCTTAATAAGGTGCTTGGGCTATTTTGGCTTCATTTTGTGTCAAATCACCTCATTCTTAGCCTAGGACGACAAGGAAGTAGTTAAAGGTGAACCTTTATCATGTTTCAAGCATAAAGGAGTGAAAAGGATTGCTAACCAAGCTGTTTTGAGGGAAACCAAAGAAAATGGAAAAAGAGGGAGGTGGTGCTCGACCGGGGCTACTCTGGTGACTTTTAGGCTGCTTCTGAGCTCATTTTGGCATCAATGGTGATGGCTACTAGTTAGTGGTGCTGCTAGCTCCAAGAGATGATGAGAAAGGGAGATCTTTTAGGGGTGTTTCATGCTTGAGAAATGGGAAGAAAAGCGAGTGTTTGGAGCTTGTCTTTGGGGGCTTGTTGGATAAGTTTGATGGTTTTCCTATTGTGTTGTGGTGAGGATAAGATCAGATTTAGGAAGATTGTAGATAGGGATTGGGATGGCTGATTTTTTGGTGCTATAAGGGGAGACAAGGGCTTTCTCTCTTTGCCATTTTGGTGGGAGAAGTGGTGAGGGATGTGGGTGTCTATCGAAAAAAGGAAATGAGGAAGGTAAGGGTGAAGCTTCCCTTGAGGTTCAAATTTCAGCCCAATAAAGGGAGACAAAGGTTGAGACAATTTCGAATAGATATGGGAGAAGGAGACAAAGGTTGTGGTCCCGAAAGCAGAAATTCGAATTTTTGACGTTAGTTCCCGAAAATTAGTTTTCCAAATCTAGCTCTCTCGATCTCATCCCGATTCGATCAAATTAGTGCTTCAAACCCATGAGAATATCGACATCCAAAGTTCATTTCAATTCAAAAGGTGAAAAGATGGAATGACTCTTCAAAAGTTAAAATTTTGGTCGGAATCCGTTTTAAGGATTTTTAAGATACGAATTTCACGGAGAGGACGAGGATTTTTGAAATATCCAAATTTTTTGATTTATATCCATTCCCGATAAAATATATTTATAACCCAAAACCCTTACATTATCCACCTCTAAAAACAAGTCTCGTCTTCGAGACTAAAATCATTTTCAAAACCAATGAAGTTTTCAAAATCAGAGTAAACTCTTCCTAGATTAATCAATCTGATTTTCAATGATTCAAGCATAATATCATCTACCTCTAAGGGCTAGTCTCATATTCTCTTCCTAGGTTCATATCTCAAAAATTAGTTTTCAAGCTATCAATCTCAAGAGATCATCGTGCTCTGTTGTAAGAGGAAATCGAGTTCAATAAATAATATAAATAAAGCAAAGCAAACCAGATTCCGTCTCGCGCAAATAATTACAAGACTTCCTCCTGATGTAGCAGTGGGAAGTCATGATCGATCCACGAGGAAGCAGGTCAGCGATCCTAGGCAGCAGCAAATCTCACGTCGACTTCAGGAAGTACTCGACCTCGATTAGGGTGTAGTCGACAGGGGGTCAAGCACAGTCGATTTCAAGCAACAGGAGACGTTGGGTGGTGGTCGACGTCGACTAGGCTTACTCGACGTCGAGTAGGTTGGTCGTAGTCAAGTAACTGGTCGAGTACTGCAGAGACAGAAGCAGCAACGATCTTGCTTGATTTTCAGGCTTGGTCGACTTCGACCAAAGTTTATCGACGTCGAGTAACATTCAACTCGAGTTGTTTTCTTCTTCTTTCTCGACTTGGTTCTGCTTCAGCTGTAGTCAATTTTGAGGAGCTTCTGGTCGAAGTCGAGTACAATCTTATCCTTTGGTTTCGTCTCGGAATGGCTCCAAATCCTGTTATATTAAACCAAAACTTATGTAGACCTCTATTTCTTGCAAATAAGCACATACTACATAAATTCAACATATTCCCAACCGAAATATGCAAAGTACATAGAATAAAGAGCTAAAATGTGCATGAAAACATGGTCACTCTAGTGGACATCAAATCACCCCATACTTAAGCTTGCTTGTCCCCAAACAATAACTTGGATGGTCATTTAGGGGAAGAGTTCAAAACTCTCAACATCATATATTCATTCTTATATAACCCTGCAATATATTACCATCATTGAAAAGGTACTAATGCCACAAGTCCAAACATGTGCAATGAAAAGCAACATGTACTCATAAAAGGAGGGATATGCAAAAACAATTCATGTGACAAAGCATTAATTATCAAGAAGACTTTAATTTAGCTCAACAAAGAGTAGATTTGGTGAAAGGATTAAGTTGGGCAATTTTCGGCAATGTGGTGCTAATAATTCGGGGAAATGGAGTACTTTCCAAATTTTAATACCACATTCCTTCTTCCTTTGATTCATCACCTTTTTCTCATTTCCTCAATGCTTTTTTTCAATATATTGCTTTTACCCCTCTAACCTCAGCACTGCCTTCTCGCGAGTCGCAAACATGGGTGTCATGAATGGCCCCGGATACTTAGTGCTTTGGACTCCTCACCTGTGTGTCCCATCTCACCGAACTATTATCTCAGCAAGCAGGGTCGATCTACCTTTATCTCCTAAGGTGATCGGATTTTCTTTCACTCATTAAATTTTCCATATATTTTTTCAATTTCCTTCCAAACTCCAAATATGATAATAATAACACAACAACCATATAATAATCTCCATAATGTAACATCATTCTCAACATAATCCCCGGATAGGAAATAAGGTAAAGAATGACAATATTTAGATCATGTAGAGCAATTATTTAAATAAGACATAATATGGCTTTTGTGATGGATAAGCATAGGTGTGGCTAGGATATAACAATATGAGCATTGTATGGAAAATAAAAAGTCCTCCATCCTCTTATCATGCAACATGTCAAAAGCAACTTCAAATTTTACCACATTTCATGGTTTTCAATAAAAATATGCATTTTATTGTGACTTCCCTTTACTAGGCAATTTCATGCTATATCTCTAATTAATCCAATTTTGCATCATAGAGTTCTATATATAAAATCCATGACACTAATCTTTGAACAATTTACAAGCTTTGGGAGATGTCTCATAAAACTTTGAGTTTAGCATTTTAGCACAAAAATTAAAAATTCACTCAAAATTCACCATGTTAAACCAAAAGCAAGAATAAAACATAAATAAATAATATTAAGCTCTTCCCCCACCCCATACTTAAACTATACAGTGTCCTCACTGTATAAAATCAATATAAAACAAGGGTAAAGGAAGGAACTCACCGAATAACGCGTCGCGTAGAGTCAAAACAGGGCAGTCGAGTAACTGAGTTAGTCGACGTCGAGGACCCTTGGTCGACGTCGAGTACAGATCCTGCGTCGAGTGAAAGATGAAGTCAAGGATGCTTCTGGGTTGGTCAGGGACTTCGATTAGCCTCGTTGATTTCGACTAACTTTCAGGGACTTCTTTTTCCACTCTTTGCGATCCTTTTATGCTTTCCGACCTAAAAATATTATTGTTCACACGAAGACAAGACTTCCCACATGAAGTATTTAAAGAACAAAAACAAAAAAAAACAAAAACCAAAAACAAAACTTTCAAAGTCCCAAAAATTCAAAAGTTTTATGTACATGCTCTAGATTTTAGATTTGCTAGGCCGACTTCTCCGCTTATGCTCAAAGACCGTCAATGTGGGCCCCCCTTGTGATTGGCTCTTCTCTCGGATCATCTAGGTCCTGATGGTAGTTTGCAAGCTCAGCTGATAAGTTATTGGTTGCATAGTATCCCTTGCCTTCCTTCTTTTTCTTTCCAGCTCTCATCCTTCACAGATTAGCTCGCAACGGGGTATTACCTCCCCTTAAATACTTATTAAATCTACTAATGGACTGAGGATGAGTTGAAATCAAACTTGGACTTACCTTTTCGTGCCCAAAACAGAAATCTTCGGGCTTAGGGTTGGTCGACGTCGAGTATGAATGGTCGACGTCGAGTACAGGGAACCCATACTTAGACTCTTGGCAAGTCTGGAGCTCAGGAGAAGAAGTCAATGTCGAGAAAGTCTGGTCGACATCAAGTAGCGTGGTCAGCGTCGAGCAACCCTTGTCGATGTCGAGTAGCTTTCTGGTGTTTTCCGCCGTTGTTGTTTGCTCGCCCCCGTGGTTGCTGATGCTCTTCACCTCGAGCCATGAAACTTCCTCTTTTGCAGGGCCAAAAGAGAAATCTAAGATCTCATCGCCTATCGTGAAGTTGAGCAATCGCTGCTTTACACTGATTTTAGCATCGGTAGTAGCTAGGAAAGGTCTACCAAGAATAATAGGACTAGTAGGATCTTCAGCACAATCTATAATAAGGAAATCAACGGGGATATAGAACTTACCAACCTGGACAAGGACATTCTCGACGATTCTTGTAGGGATAACCCCTGTATTGTTTGCCATGTATAGTTTGACATCCACATGCTCTATGGATCCTATCTTCACCTTTCGCCAGATTGATAAGAGCATAATACTCATGCTTGCTCCTAAATCTAACAAGGAATCATATTTATATTTTCCAAATCCCACAGTAATAGATAACTTACCAGGGTCAGGTCTCTTCTCAGGGAAGTCCATCCTTTTGCATTCGCCGGCGATTTTTGAGATAGATCGCTTGTTGCTAATGATTTCCTTGAGGAACTTGACATATGTAGGCATCTCTTGAAGAGCTTCTGTAAAAGGAATTAAAACATTCAGTTCTTGAAGCATCTTAACAAACCGTTTAAACCTACCTGCAATGGAATCTTTCAACGCTTTGGAATGGAAAGGCAGTGTATTTTTCTGCTTTGGAGCCAGAATAGATGTTGGAGGCGTTGCAGTGTCCTCGACTTTGAGTTGATCCTCCTCGACTTCGACCACAGGAGTAGTCCACTTCGAGTTTTGTTGTCGTGCAGAAGTTCCCTCGATGTTATGTGGCTGGTCGACCTCGGGTAGGTCTACTCGACGTCGAGTAGACTGGTCGACGTCGACTACGTTCTGCTCGATGTCGATTGGAGTCTCAGCTTCGTCTTTCTTCCTTCCAACCTCTGGGTCGTGTAACTGGTGCCCGCTCCTGAGCTTTACAACTATGACGTGTCCGGTCTTCCCCTTGGGATTTGGTTCCGTTTGCCCAGGGAGTTGCCCGGTTGGTCGTGGATTTTGTGCTGCAAATTGACCCATCTGGGTATCGATGTTCCTCTTCCAGATGTCCAGTTCTCTAAATCTTGTATTGATGTTTTGGAGCTGATTCTGGATGGCACATGTAGACTGCTTGATTTCTGCCTGATTCTTCCTCATCTCGTCAAGGATCATCTGTAGATCATCTTTTCGCTGATCCCTTTTTGGATGTCCTGGAGCTCTATATGGTGGGGGGGGGGGGGTTCTAGGGGCACCTTGGTTCCACTATGGTTGATGGAACCTTTGGTCCCCCATATAGCGATTGGGACCCCCTACGTAAGCTACCTCCTCGTGGGTTTCTGCTGGCATGCAGACTTGCTCCGCTTGTGGGCACTCAGTAGTGATGTGCCACTGTGAACCACATTCAATACAAGAATGGTTAACAGAAAGATATTTAACTTGTTTAATGTTGTAGGAGGAAAATCGAGAATGCGAATTAAATATGAATAAAATAAAGAAAATCGATCAGATCCCAGCAAATAATGTTCAAGACTCCCTCCCGATGTAGCAGTGGGAAGTCAGGATTGATCCACGAGGAAGCGTGTCAGCGGATCCTAGGCAGTGGATGAATCTCACGGCAGAAGTCGACCACAGATGCTCGATCTCGAGTAGGGTTAGTCGATAGAAGATCGGGCAAGTCGAACGAGCAGGCGGCAGACTATGGTTTTGGTCGATATTGAGGAGAGGTTACTCGATATCGAGTAGATCTCTTGTCGACGTCGGGTACCTGCACACAAAAAGCTACATCGATCTAGATGATGGAAGATTAGTGCTCGATATCGACCAGTTTTGGTCGAGATCGAGGAAACAAAAACTAAAAAAACGAAATAAATAAAGAACAAGGCTTGCGGGATTCGGAATAAACTATGTATGAAAGACTTTGACGGAGGATTTTCAGTCGCCTTAAATCCTATCAAATAAATCCGACTAACCTAACTAATATAGTTTGGAAAGTACGGGTCGATCCCACAGAGAGTCGACAATTTGTATGCAAGTCAAGTGTGTCAACAAGAACAAGAAACAAAGAGGGGGGATTTCGATGGTTTAATCTAACTAAGAATGAAAAAGTAAGAAAAATAATAAAGTAAAATAGATTAAATGGATGAATATGAGAGAATAGCTCAGGTCAATCAATCGCAGCAATCAGGTTTGTTCATTGATCATTGATATCGAAAAGATAACTTCCTCTTGAATACTTTGTTGTGGAAAGACTAGGTCTTTTGAATCCAATTCCTTTATCAAGTCTAGATAACAGAACAACTAGACCCTGAAACCCTAATTATCAAACAATCTTGAAACTATCAAGATTCAATTCAATAATCGATGAAGCTTAAAGGAAATTCAACAAAGACAATCGACGCGCACAACCAGTTATTGCATCAAATTCAATCCAATTCTTCATACAAATCCCTCAATCAACCAGTTTCAGAGATTTATATTTTGCTACATAATAATATAGATAATTCAACCAGAAATCACCTATATCTAGCTATAGATTATCATGAAAAGGCATCAGTTGATCAGACTAACGGAAATTCACGAAAATCCTAAACAATCAGCGCAAAGAATTGATAATATTCAACGAAGGGTATTAAGAACGGAAATCTCACAATGAAATAGAAAACCTGAAGCTTCGATTAATTTCCCCGAGCAAAGAGGATTAGTGGTTCATAATCGATAAATTAGCAAACATAAGAAAATCCAAACTACGTACCAAACCTTGTCCTAACACGAGACTCCTACTGTTCATCTCTTCAACCAACGTTTCATGTTCTTCACAATTGAAAATTCCGATTAAAAATAAAGTAACAGCTGTTTCTTGAAAGCCGGAAGAAAACTCGGGTTCACCACTAGAAAACTTGACCGAGTTTCTTTCTTCTCACCCGAGTTCTTCCCAAAATCAACAACTAGGTTCTCTTCAATGGACTCAACCGAGTTTCATGCAATCTTGGCCCGAGTTCTTTACAGTTCCATTCCTTTGCACGTGTTCAGCTCCTCTCTTTGGCTCTCTTGCTCAAGGTCCCAATTTCCATCCCATCTTCTATCATTTATACGAGCTCAGCTCCACCTTTCCACAATCACCTAAAATCATGCACAAAACTTGTAGATTCCGACTCTAATTTAAACATAATGAAAACACGAATTTTACCATACTTAAACCCATCTAAATGCCTATATTAACACTACCTAAATGTGCATGATCAAACTCCCCCACGCTTGAATCTTTCTTGTCCTCAAGAAAACAAAACCAATCCAATCAAACATCCCACAAACACGCCCTTCATGCATTCACCTCGTTAAAACACAATCCAAACCAAATAAAAAGCACAAGACAATAATCAACATCCTCACATGTATTTGAGCAACTTAAAGGCTTAGGCACATTTCAATCCAACCTCACCGGATACATAAAGTGTTTCACTCATCGCTCTTGTGTTTAGGCTAAGTCAATTCCGCTCAAACTCAATCCAATGCAACTAAACTCTATGAAAGTTGAAATTCACATCAACATGTCCACCGTGAGTGACATTACAAGAAATAATCATCACGAGGTCTTGTAAGGGTTGCAATGGGGCTCGGTAAGAAAATTAAGGTAGAGAATGTTTTTGGCTTGTGGTGCTCATAATCCGGGAACTAAGCTCCTAGTAACCAATTACAAGCTCAACCAAAACTTATCACAAACAATCAAACTCAAGCCTCAAGCACAACACAATACAAGACTTTCTTTAGACCAAACAATACTCCCAAATCATTTCTAAAGGTGATGAAGAATGATTCTTTTTATTGAAACTCTTTTTTTTTCTTTTTTTTTCTTTCTTTCTCGACTTTTACTCCTAAGTGAATTTTATTCTCCTTAGGCCCCGAGTATACATAAATATACATAAATTCATAGAACCAATCATCATAATAACCGCCACATGATTCAACACAATACATAAATCCCATTCTCAAAGCACTCACTCAACTCAAACCATCATTTTACCAATTCTAATCCTAATTCCCGGATGGGTTAGCCTACAATTGGCTAAGGATAATTTTTGTGGAGCTACAAAGATAGGCTAATAGGCTCAGTTTGGCTTCAAACAATGGATGATATGCAAGGGAAGATAGTTATCATGGCTCAATAACAATCATGCCTCAATCATGTGAAAATCACAAGTAATGATCAACATATACAACCTTGACATAGATATCAATCCTAATTCTCAGAGGTAGTCACATGTGAGAGCATTACACACAAGAAGCAAGGAGGACATCCATAAAGCATAGTCCTAATAAGGCTAACAAAAACTCACAAGGTAATTTTTTGTTGGATTTCAATGCCACCTAAAATGTAAGAGTTATACATGCTCAATCAATCCATTATCTCATGCTCCCATAAATCAAACAAACTAGATGAGGATCAACAATTCAAGCATATCATGGAACTTATAATTAGATTAAGAAGACAATTGGTACAGATGGGGTTATCTAGAATGTCATGCATGCTGAATTTTTTTTTCTTTTAATATGATTTTTCTGTTTTTTTTTATATGCAAGACTAAGAAAAATAACCATGAAATGCAAAAACAAGAAAGAGATATATACAATACAATCTAAATGCAAACAGGTAAATGTTCCCTCCCCCACACTTAATTCACACATTGTCCTCAATGTGAAAAATAAAAGAGAAAGGCATAAAACACTTACAGAGTCATCTACATGTCAGGCGGAGATGGAGGTGGAAATCCATGTTGCCAACCATAAGGGTTCCAAGCATCAAATCTGGTGTTCAGCAACTAGAACTGTTCCTGCATTTGACGGAAATGCTCATCTTGTCTCTCACCCAACAGGCGAAATTGGTCATCCATATGAGATCTCAAACCCGACACTGATTCCATCACAGTGTCAAACCTGGAATCAAAGTAAGCATTGCTCTGTTGGCCCCTCTCCTCAGGGATGTAATCCATATCTTCCGCTACCTCTTCCTTATCACCATCATTTCTTTCTTCTTCCTCATTCCGTTCTTCGTCCGACACTTCTGGAATTTTCTCTTTATGACGAAGCCTCTTACGAATAGCTATATCCTCAAGCCGAAGATCATTCCTCCGCACTGAAATTGACCAGTTGGCCTCCGTTGTCAAAGAAGTACGATTGACCTCCGGAAGGCGCATTAACCTCTTCGAGCTTCCAATAAGCCAACAATAGTCCCCTCTTAGCTGATAAAGAATCCGCATATGGTGTAGAGCGTTGAAATCTAATGGAGTGGACTCGATATCAACAGGTCTAGTGAGTGGAATCTGATAATGGCGGGCAAATTTGGTGACAATCCCACCTTTACCAATACCACCCTTACCTCGATGGCTTACTGTTGCTAAGTGGTGCATTAGAAAACCCGCTGAGTTGACTGGCCTCCTTTTCAAAGCAGCTGCTATCATCACTAACTCCTTCATTGGGAAATTGTTTTCCCCATCTGCTCGCCCGAAGATAGTGTGGGCCTTTAATTGCTGGAAGATCCGAATCGCCGGATTAGTGATGCAGGAGGCCTTTGAGGATGAAGGGTTGTAGTTAGGTCCTGTAGCAATCTTATCCCAAAAATTGTTCGGGCACCAAATAGCTCGGCTTTCACATCTCGCGACGTCATCATTCACCACTGGGAAACAAAAAATTTGGTTGATTTCATTCAAAGTGAGCGTCCGTTTATGTCCTCCAAGCTGAAATGTGCATATTCCTTCTACTACTTCCGGGCCTCCACGAGTCTGTACATCAAGTGTGCTCAAGAACTCCAGTGAGTCCCTTGTAAGTAGGCTCACTAAAAGATATGAATTCATCCCATCCTAAAGCACTTGCCAATCGCTCTACATCAGCCCGAATGCCCAACTCAGAAAGGAAGTGAAAATCCAGATGGCGTGTACCCTTCCACTCCTTTTCTTTCAATTGGTGGAAAGTGGTCAGATGTGCGAGATCCCTCAGACGGAAACCAAACGACTCCGGGGTCGACTCCCCCACTCTAGTGGGAGGCTCATAAGCTACGGATCTTTAGGACGAGGAAGATGATGCATCTTTCTTTCTCTTTTGGAATAATCTCGGCGGCATGACGAATTGATACCCCTGCACACCCTAAGCAACAAACACCAACAAAGCACAAAAATTGTTGTCCCGGCAAGGAAAACGCTCACAATAATGCAATGGTGCAATATCAAACCACACAACCACAACCAAACCTCAAATCTTCAAAACTAGTGCAAGTTAACAAGAAGCACGCCAAAATTCATCAATACCAATGTCAATAAGCTCAACAAGATAACCAAATCAAATTTTATAGCATAGATGAAAATCAACTCAATGCTTAACCTCAATAAACCCCACTTTGCACATTCACCTCCAACATGGCATCCCAAACTATAAACTCAAGACAAGTTTCAAACTCAATCCCCTTTCATCAACAAACATATTCCAAATAAGGTTCAATTTCACCCAAACAACTCCTAAATTACACAAATTTATGCAATATGAGAAAACCTAGAAATTGGGGTTTTGAAAACTTACCTCAACACCTTCAATGGAGGAGAGAAGAAAGGGAAAGCGGGCGACGCTGTCGAACTAGAGGCCGAACTTGGGTGTTGGAGATGGCTTGTTGGCTGGCGAGGTCGGGAGAGGACGGTGCTGGCGGCTGTGAGAGAGGGAGAGGTGCAATGGGAACTCGGGTTGTTGCGGCTGTGGAACTCGGGAGAGAGAGACGGGGTTCTTCAGATTTTCTTTCTCTCCCCTCTTTTTTTTTCTATGGGACGCTAAAAAACTCGGGTGGGGCTCTAAATAACTCGACCGAGTTTTTTCCTTCCCACCCAAGTTTTTTCTTGAGACCTGGTTGCAACTCGGGTTGGCCAAGAACTCGGCCAAGCTTTCCACCCGAGTAACCTACTATATTTTTCTTGCTTTTTGCTCCTTTTTTGGACGAACTTTTTTTTATTTTTTGAAAACCTGAACCGAAAAAAATGAAAAAAAATGCAAATCTAAACTACTCACCTTGGGTTGCCTCCCAAGAAGCGCTTGGTTATGGTCATTAGCTCAACCAAATGCATGCTCACTCTTTTGATTCTGGCTCCCTAAGAGCCAACTCTTCAATGACTTCTTCACTAGCTCCCTCATGGTACAATTTCAAGCGTTGTCCATTGACTTTGAAAGTTTAGTGTGTGGCAGCCTCATAAATCTCTACAACTCCATATGGAAACACTTGAGCAACCACATAAGGACCAGACTAACG
Source organism: Persicaria tinctoria (assembly GCA_037127255.1). NCBI lineage: Eukaryota > Viridiplantae > Streptophyta > Magnoliopsida > Caryophyllales > Polygonaceae > Persicaria > Persicaria tinctoria. The sequence goes on from JBANSL010000017.1 coordinate 21,093,763, forward strand.
GGAGCGGAGCTTCCCAGGAGAGAGGCGCAGACGCGATTGAAATAGAAGGACCTTATCCGCCACCTTGAAATCCTTTCTTAAAATGTTCCTATCGTGCCAAGCTCTTGTCTTTTCTTTGTAAATTGATGCATTATCATAAGCCTCAAGACGGAGCTCCTCTAACTCTTGTAATTGTAGCTTCCGGCCTTTGCCAGCTTTGTCAAAATCCATGTTGAAACTCTTTACCGCCCAATATGCTCGGTGCTCTGGCTCCACGGGAAGATGACATGCCTTCCCAAACACCAACCGATATGGTGACATACCAATCGGTGTTTTATAGGTTGTTTTGTAAGCCCATAATGCATCATCTAACCTCGTACTCCAATGTTTTCTATTCGCAGCAATTGTCTTCTCAAGAATGGATTTGACCTCTCTGTTAGACACTTCCGCTTGGCCATTTGTTTATGGATGATAAGTCGTGGACACCCGGTGTGTGACATGATACTTTTTCAACAAAGCACTCACAGTTCGGTTACAGAAATGCGTTCCCCGATCACTAATCAAAGCTCTTGGGATCCCAAACCTTCCAAAAATGTTCTTCTTCAAGAAATCTTCCACCACCTTAGAATCATCAGTTTTGGTGGGCTTCGCTTCCAGCCATTTGGAAACGTAGTCCACCCCTAACAAGATGTAAAGATTACCAAAGGAGTTTGGAAACGGTCCCATGAAGTCAATGCCCCAGACGTCAAATATTTCACAAAAAATCATGGGAGCTTGAGGCATCTCATTCCTTCGGGATGTGTTTCCAACTCTTTGGCATCTGTCACAAGACTTACAAAAACCATATGCATCTCTAAAAAGAGTAGGCCAATAGAATCCAGAGTCTAATACCTTTCTCGCTGTCTTTTTGGGTCCAAAGTGTCCCCCACATGCATAAGAATGACAAAAGGCTAAGACAGAGGTTACCTCATTATCAAGAAGGCAACGACGGACCACTTGATCTGAGCAGTGCTTCCACAGGTATGGGTCATCCCATTCATAATACCTCGATTCACCGCATAGCCTATCCTTTTGAGCCTTGGAGAAAGCGGGAGGAGTCTCACCTGTTGCAAGGAAGTTCACAATGTGGGCATACCATGGCTTCGGAGCGTGGACGACGAACAATGTATCGTTAAAGAATGTTCCTTGAATAGGTTCTTCCCGTTGGCACTTGTCATCCTCCTTGATGAGCCTACTGAGATGATCCGCTACCAAGTTTTCGACGCCTTTCTTGTCCTTGATCTCAATGTTGAACTCGCTCAATAGCAAGATCCACCTGATCAACCTTGGCTTTGCCTCCTTCTTCGACAATAGATAACGAAGAGCTGCATGATCTGTATACACTATCACCTTTGTGCCAAGAAAATAGGACCTGAACTTCTCTAATGAGAAAACCATTGCTAGGAGCTCTTTTTTTGTAGTTGAGTAGTTCCTCTGCTCACCATTCAGAGTCATGGACGCATAATGTATCACATGAGATGCTCTCCCATTCTTTTGCCCCAGAACAGCCCCAATAGCGTAGTCACTCGCATCACACATGATCTCAAATGGTAAAGACCAATCTGGTGCCTGGATGATCGGGGCACTAACCAGACGCTTTTTCAGCTCATTAAACGTCGTCTTGCATTCTCCATTAAAATCAAACACCACATCCTTTTTCAGCAGCTCGCACAGAGGAGAGGAAATCTTGGAGCAATCTTTAATAAACCTGTGATAAAAACCTGCATGGCCTAGAAAAGAGCGGACTTCGCGCACGTTAGTTGGATAGGGTAGGCACTGAATGACATCAACCTTGGCCCTATCGACCTCAATTCCTCTCGCGGACACTATATGACCCAGTACTATACCCTGTTCGACCATAAAATGGCACTTTTCAGAGTTTAATATTAGGTTGGTATCCACACACCTTTTGAGCACAAGTGTAAGGTGTTCTAAGCATGACTCAAAACTGTCTCCATGGACTGTAAAGTCATCCATAAAGACTTCTATGAAGTGTTCAACATAGTCAGAGAAAATACTTACCATGCACCTTTGAAATGTTGTCGGCGCATTACACAACCCGAATGGCATTCGGCGATAAGCGAATGTCCCAAACGGACATGTAAATGTCGTCTTCTCCTGATCTTTCGGTGCAATAGCCACCTGAACGTAACCTGAATACCCATCTAAGAAATAATAGAAAGCACGACCAGCAAGTCGCTCAAGCATTTGGTCAATGAATGGCAAAGGGAAGTGATCTTTCCTAGTTGCATCATTCAATTTGCGGTAATCTATACAAACACGCCATCCAGTTTGTGTCCTAGTGGGAACTAATTCACCCTGTTGGTTCTAAACGGCAGTAATCCCATCCTTTTTCGGAACAACTTGGGTGGGACTCACCCATGCACTATCAGAGATAGGGTATATCATACATTCTTGGAGAAGTTTTAGGACTTCCTTCTTCACCACTTCTATCATTGGCGGGTTGAGCCTCTTTTGAGGTTGTCGGGATGGCTTTGCTTCATACTCTAATAAGATTCTATGCATACACGTCGAGGGACTAATCCCTTTAATGTCTGCAATAGTCCATCCTATAACCGCTTTGTGTTCCTTGAGGACCGCTACTAGCTCCCCTTCTTGCTCCTTAGAAAGTTTGCTTGAGATGATGACCGGTAGTGTTTCTCCTTCTCCTAGAAAGACATACTTGAGATGACTCGGAAGTTGCTTGAGCTCTACCTCCGGTGCTTGAACAATAGAGGGCAAAAGCTTCTCACTAGGCGAGGTTAGTAGCATGGGTTTTGAGCCCAATAGAGAGAGAGGTAGCTTATAATAAGCATCTAACACCATCACAACTTCCTGCAGGTTAGTGCACAATCCATAATCCATAGAAATGTCATCTAGAGGAGTTTCTAAAGCAACTTGAACATCAAGTATGTTACACTCACACAATTCAATTCAAAGATATCTTGCACTAGTGGCTCAAGAACATCAACGAAGCACAAAGAATGTTATACTCAACCCTCTCACCATCAAATTCCATTGTTAATGACCCCGAATACACATCAATTTTGGTTTTCGTGGTCCTTAAAAATGGCCTGCCTAAAAGAATAGGAGATTCATGACTACCTTGTCCCATATCCAAGACAAAAAAAATCAGCGGGAAAAACCATCTTATCCACCATCACAAGAAGATCCTCTATCACTCCTTTAGGGTACACATTAGAGCGATCAAACAATTGAATCACTACCCTAGTTTCAAGCAAAGGGCCAAGTCCTAAAGATTCATACAAAGAGTAAGGTAACACATTGATAGATGCACCCAAATCCAACATTGCCCTTTCAATTCGGGTCTCACCTATCACACAAGGTATAGTGAACATGCCAGGGTCGCTACATTTCTTAGGGAGACGCTTCTGAAATACAGCAGACACATGCTCACTAACCCTAATCTTTTTCTTTCCCTTAGATTTTTTATTCCTCTTAATTGTACACAATTCTTTCAGAAATTTTGCATAGCGAGGAATACTCTTAATCAGATTAAGTAAAGGGATGTTTACCTCACATTTGCTAAATGTTTCGAATATTTCCTTTTCACTCGCTGGCATGCGAGTATCTCTCAATGCATCAGGAAAAGGAGGGCTTGGTTTCTATGAACTCTGTGGTGGCATGTCTGGCTTGTTCACCACCTTCGTGGTCTCTTTGTCCTTCTCTTGAGACTCTTTAGGGCCCTCTGCAGCTTGAGAGTCCTCTACCACAAACTCTTCCTCCTCATCATCTATGAGGATTGTGTTCTCATCCTGAGTCTCTAACTTCTTATCACTCCATAGAGTGATAGCACTCACATTCTGCTTTGGATTCAACTCAGTTTGAGATGGAAACTTACCAGAATCCTAAACCTTCAGTTTGCCCAAAGCACCAGCAATCTGTCCGACCTGACTCTCCAAGTTCTGAATGCTAGACTTTATTTCCTGTTGGAATTGCACCGTGTTGTTTTGCATTGTATTCACATTCTGTGTCAGAGCTTTGATCATGTCCTCAGCTGACATGAATGAGCTTGAACTCTGCCCTTGAGGCCTAGGTCCATACTGTTGTCTGAATGGTGGAGCTCCTTGCTGATTAAACTGTTGTTGAGGATTCCCATACCTAAAGTTCGGATGATCTCTCCAACCAAGATTATAGCTATTAGAGTAGGGGTCATACCTCGGCCTTTGTGGTACAAAGCCCCCCACTGCATTCAATTCAACATTCGGCTCCTGAAGGATTGGGCATGCATCGGTGGGATGCTGACAATCTTGACAGATTCCACATGCTTTTACCTACTGCTGATTCCCATTGAGCATGAATTTTCGCATCATCTCTTTCAACTCATTCACATCTGTCTGGAGTGATGAGTCTATTTCCACCGCACTCACAGTTTTGGAGGACGTCTTCCTGAATTGCCTTGCCCCCTCTGCAAGCTCAGAAAACATCTCAAATGCTTCAACATGAGTCTTATTCAAGATGTTACCACCACATGCAGCATTAACCATTCTTCTCTCATCATCTAATAGACCTCCATGTAAGTAGAGAACGAGGTTCTGATTCGAATACCCATGATAAGGACAGCTGGCCACTAGCTTCTTATAACTCTCATAGTAGTCATACAAGTTCTCTGTAGCATGTTGCTCAATGTTGTTGATGCTCTTCTTGAGACTGTTCAATTTTGTTGCTGGAAAGTATTTCTCCAAGAAGGCTTTCTGCATTTGAGCCCATGTATTTATGCTCCCTAGAGTGAGGTAATAGAGCCAGTCACTAGTCGAATCCCTCAAAGAGAAAGGAAAGGCTCTTAACTTGATTTGATCATCTGTTACGTTCCTCGGCTTCATGCCTGTGCAGACAGCATGAAACTCCGCTAGGTGCTTATTACGGTCTTCTCCACTAAGACCATGAAACTTCGGCAGCAAATATATCAGTCCTGATTTCAACTCAAAACTCACACCGTCAGCAAGCTCTGGAAACTCTATAGCAAGCGGTTGTTGTGACAGATTCGGGGCAGTCAACTGCCTCAAAGTCTGATTTGGATTAGCCATCTCAACTCATTCTGACCGATCCTGATCTCCACGAGATTCTCTACGAAGCCTGGAAAGTGTTCTTTCGATCTCTGGATCAAAATGCAAATCAGATGTATTAGTAGCACGGGTGCGAACCATAAGCCAGGTTCTCAACCCAAATAACCCACAAAAACAAGCACACAAATAACAATTTGACTCCCCGACAACGACGCCAAATTTGACGGAGGATTTTCAGTCGCCTTAAATCCTATCAAATAAATCCGACTAACCTAACTAATGTAGTTTGGCAAGTACGGGTCGATCCCACAGAGAGTCAACGACTTGTATCCAAGTCAAGTGTGTCAACAAGAACAAGAAACAAAGAGGGGGGATTTCGATGGTTTAAACTAACTAAGAATGCAAAAGTAAGAAAAATAATAAAGTAAAACAGATTAAATGGATGAATATGAGAGAATAGCTCAGGTCAATCAATCTCAGCAATATAGATTGTTCATTGATCATTGATATCGAAAAGATAACTTCCTCTTGAATACTTTGTTGTAGAAAGACTAGGTCTTTTGAATCCAATTCTTTTATCAAATCTAGTTAACAGGACAACCAGACCCTGAAAACCCTAATTATCAAACAATCTTGAAACTATCAAGATTCAATTCAATAATCGATGAAGCTTAAAGGAAATTCAACAAAGACAATCAACGCGCACAACTAGTTATTGCATCAATTGCAAACCAATTCTTCATACAAATCCCACAATCAACCAGTTTCAGAGATTTATATTTTGCTACATAATAATATAGATAATTCAACCAGAAATCACCTATATGTAGCTATAGATTATCATGAAAAGGCATCAGTTGATCAGACTAACAAAAATTCACGAAAACCCTAAACAATCAGCGCAAAGAATTGATAATATTCAATGAAGGGTATTAAGAACGGAAATCTCACAATGAAATAGAAAACCTGAAGCTTCGATTAATTTCCCCGAGCAAAGAGGATTAGTGGTTCATAATCGATAAATTAGCAAACATAAGAAAATCCAAACTACATACCAAACCTTGTCCTAACACTAGACCCCTACTGTTCGTCTCTTCAACCAACGTTTCATGTTCTTCACAATTGAAAATTCCGATTAAAAATAAAGTAACAGCTATTTCTTGAAGACAGAAGAAAACTCGGGTTCACCACCAGAAAACTCGGCTGAGTTTCTTTCTTCTCACCCGAGTTCTTCCAAATATCAAAAACTCGGTTCTCTTCAATGGACTTGGCCGAGTTTCATGCAATCTTGGCCCGAGTTCTTTACAGTTCCATTCCTTTGCACGTGTTCAGCTCCTCTCTTTGGCTCTCTACTTGTTGTCATAGTTGGTGAGCTTGTCTAGTACACCCCATGCGTCAGCTGGTGGCATTGTCAGATACTCATATCGAGTATACTGATTGGTCCTATCCTTAGTGGTCTGGTCAAGAGAGTTGAAGAAGATCTCCTTAATGACATAGGGTGGCTGTCCATGAGTAGGGAAAGATCGCAGTAGTACCTTATATCGTTCCCATGCTTTTGCCAACGGCTCCCCAAGCTTTTGTTTGAAAGCTATAATCTTCTGGCGGAGGAGTGCTGTCTTGGTAGGAGGAAATAATTTGTGGAAAAATTCCTGCTCTACTTGAGCCCATTTTGTGAGGGATCGTTGTTTCAGCCCTTCAAGCCACTTCAATGCAGGACCAACGAGAGACCAGCGAAAAGCCATCATCTTAACATATTCTAAAGTAGTACCTTCAGGAAGAGTACGACACATGTCAGAAAAATTGGTAATATGTTTAAGAGGGCATTCATTAAATCTTCCATGAAAAGCATTATTCTTAAGTTCAATAAGGAAGTGAGTGCGAATTTCAAAAGTATTCCGAGGGATTAGAATAGCCTCTACAGTGGTAGGATATTGGGCAAGCTCAGCTTCTGCTTGCCTCGCATGCTCAGCTTCCTTTTCCTTTCCTGCTCTCTCACCTGCGAGAGCGGTATCCTTGGCGGCTAGTCCCGTCCTTAGCCTCTGCACCAGCTGTTCCTGTGTTTATGCGGCCGCCATGGCTCTTTTTAATTTAGCGTGGACGTGTATATGGCATTCCGGATCGTCTAAGCCGTAAAACTCAGGTGGTTGACCAGAACGGCGCATACACCTGCGAAGTAACTCAAAGCAAACGTGAGATCTAACTACCTAAGGCGCGAATGATTGCTTCCCCGGCAACGGCACCAATTTGTTGTAGGAGGAAAATCGAGAATGCGAATTAAATATGAATAAAATAAAGCAAACCGATCGGATGCCAGCAAATAATGTTCAAGACTCGCTCCCGATGTAGCAGTGGGAAGTCAGGATCGATCCACGAGGAAGCGTGTCAGCAGATCCTAGGCAGCAGATAAATCTCACGGCAGAAGTCGACCACAGATGCTCGATCTCGAGTAGGGTTAGTCGATAGAAGATCGGGCAAGTCGAACGAGCAGGCGGCATGCTACGGTTTTGGTCGATATCGAGCAGAGGTTACTCGATATCGAGTAGATCTCTTGTCGACGTCGGGTACCTGCACACCAGAAGCTACAATGATCTAGATGATCGAAGATCAATGCTTGATATCGACCAGTTTTGGTCGAGATCGAGGAAACAGAAACTAAAAAAACGAAATAAATAAAAAACAAGGCTTGCGGGATTCAGAATAAACTATGTATGAAAGACTTCCAAGATCAGGGTTTGCGACAACAATAACCAGACATGTATAAGGCAATAATAAAACAGATAATCAGGAAAATTGCATCGAAGGATCAAGCTTTCGCTTTTTCCAACAAATAGACAACTCTTTCAAGAAACCCTAATTGTATCTACCGATTTTATGTTTGCAATCCAAGTTGTTAGCATGGATCTACATTAGATGGGTAATAAACACATAACAAGTAGTAGGATCTCAAAACATGATAAAAGCCGGATTTTTACCTCCAACACGCATGGCTATCATCAAGCTACTCGCTCTTCATCGCAATCGCGGATATTGATTGAAAAGAAACTACTTGCATTAAATTAAACCAAACAGAGCTTAGAACCAAAGGAAGCCAATTCCGCTCTCCCTTCACAAACTCCTCTTGGCCTCCACTCTCTCTCTCTCCTACTTACTTGATGTAATTGAAACTAGAATTGAATGAATGAAAATCAGCCCCCTAGGGCTTTATTTATAAACTTCCAATCCTTGCTAATCAAGGAAGGAAATCTATACTTATATCTAAAGATAAAACTTTAATAAAAGGAACTTTTATCTTAAAAGGAAATATATCTAAAATATCTAAATATCTTCATGTGTTGATAAATCTTCTCTCCATAGATAGAATGTTGATAGTTCTTGATAGATCTCGGACTCCTTCGCTCCCAAGCAAGCCCAACTCGACTCGGACAGTCCAACCGCGTAACGCGGCCCAGGAAGGTTTTACTCGATATCGAGTAAAACTACTCGATATCGAGGAACTTGGCTATCGACATGGGCTTTCTGGCTTGCTCGAGCAACTTCTCCCCGGCCTGGCTCGGAAAAGTGCTTCTAGTCTTGTCGATATCGAGTAAACTACTCGATATCGAGGAAATGCTGCTCGGTATGTCTAGGTCTTCGGCTTCTCGATCAGGTGCTACCTCCTCAATTCCAGATGTGGCTTCAAGGTTTGGTCGATATCGAGTAAACTACTCTATATCGAGTAGGGTCCTGGAGTCGGGTTGGCTTTGTCTTCAGTTCCTCGATCAGCTCCTCCTCGACCAGGCACTGCTCGGACTTCTTTGGTCTATATCGAGTAAAACTGGGCTTCAACTTTCTTTCCATGGTTTTGTCCCGGAATGGCTCCAAATTATGTAATATTAAACCAAAGCTTATGTAGACCTCTATTTCTTGCAAATAAGCACATATTACATAAATTCAACATATTCCCATCCCAAATTATGCAAAGTGTATAGAATATGGAGCTAAAATGTGCATTTCAACTTGGTTATTTTAGTGGACATTATTTAAGAAGCTTACGATTTTGATCTCTGCAGTACTGCTCCTTGACATCTAGATCAATCTTCTTAGGAGGCTCATATAGGGGCATGGATGGGGCTGGCCTTGCATAGGCATTCTCGTCGTAGTTTGTCGGAGCCCCATACTTATTGTCGAAGTTGGTGAGCTTGTCGAAGGTACCCCATGCGTCAGCCGGTGGCATCGTCAGATACTCATAATGAGTATAATGGTTGATCCTATCCTTAGCGGCTAGATCAAGAGAATTGTATAAGATCTCCTAAACAACATACGGTGGCTGCCCATGAGTGGGGCAGGATCGCAGTAGATCCTTGTATCGCTCCCATGATTTTGCTAGCGGCTCCCCATGCTTTTGCTAGAAAACTATAAGCTTCTGGCTGAGGAGCGTTGTCTTGGCAGGCGGAAAGAATTTATTAAGAAATGCCTGGCTTACCTCAGCCTATGTAGTGAGGGATCGCGGAGTCAGTCCTTCAAGCCACTTCAGTGCTGGACCGGCAAGAGACCAACGAAAAGCTTTCATCTTGACATATTTCAGAGTAGTACCTTCAGCAAGAGTACGTATGGCACATATCAGAAAAATTGGTAACATGTTCAAGAGGGCCTTCATTAAAACTTCCGTAAAAATCATTATTTTTAATTTCAATGAGGAATAAAGTGCGAATTTCAAAGTTGTTTTCAGGGATTAGAATGGCCGATTCGGGCACGACAAGAGTCGGATGCAAGTAATCCTCTGGAGTGGTAGGGAATTGGGCAAGGTCAGCGTCCGCCTGCCTCCTTACTTCAGATTCACCCTCAGTGTGTGCTCTCTCAGCGGTGAGAGCGGTATTTTTGGCTTCTAACTCCGCTTGAAGCCTCTCTATCAGCTGGGCTTGTGTTTCTACGGCCGCCATGGCTCTTTTTAGTTTAGAGTTGATGTGTATAAGGCGTTACGACTCGTCTAAGGCGTCAAACTCGGGTGTTTGACCAGAACGGCGCATACACCTGCAAAGTAACTCAAGGAAAACGTGAGATCTAACTACCTAAGGTGCGGATGATTGCGTCCCGTGCAAATAATTACAAGACTCCCTCCCGATGTAGCAGTGGGAAGTCAAGATCGATCCACGAGGAAGCAGGTCAGCGATCATAGGTAGCAGCAAATCTCACGTCGACTTCAGGAAGTACTCGACCTCGACTAGGGTGTAGTCGACAGGGGGTCAAGCATAGTCGATTTCGAGCAACAAGAGACGTTGGGTGGTGATCGACGTCGACTAGGCTTACTCGATGTCGATTAGGTTGGTCGTAGTCGAGTAATTGGTCGAATACTGCATAGACAGAAGCAGGAGCGATCTTGCTCGATTTTAAGGCTTGGTCGACTTCGACCAAAGTTGGTCGACGTTGAGTAACATTAAGCTCGAGTTGTTTTCTTCTTCTTCCTCGACTTGGTTTTGCTTCGGCTGTAGTCGAATCCGAGGAGCTTCTGGTCGAAGTCGAAGTCGAGTAGAATCTCAGGTGCTTCTAGTCCAAATCCTGTAATATTAAACAAAAACTTATGTAGACCTTTATTTCTTACAAATAAGCATATACTACATGAATTCAACATATTTCCAACCGAAATATGAAAAGTACATAGAATAAGGAGCTAAAATGTGCATGAAAACATGGTCACTTTAGTGGACATCATGCTCAAGGGCAATTATCCCATAATGCCAACAACTTAAAACACTGACAGCGCGGAACTCATTATCACAGATTTTAACATTTCAGGTTCAAGATGTCAACCAATTCAAAACATCATGTATCATTCTTCACCCATCACATAGCAAAACTCATTACACAAGGATGTCATATTATCATAATTGCAATAGGTCAGCACATCAAAACTCATCTCCTCAAGATTCTAGCATTTATAATTCACATTTCACGGGCAAGAGTAATCAGGCAATATACACTAACTCAGAATACCAATCATATCACAATGTCAGACATATCAAAACATCAAGAAACCAAATCTCATCATCATGGGCAAAGTCAATCAGGCAATATTCACTACCAACTCAACATGCAAGACATCAACGTGTCAATTCTAGCCCTGTCATACGGCCTCGTTCCCAATCAGCCCAAAAAGGATCCGCAACTCGGATGGAGAACGTCCCTCCTCAGAGCTTCTATACGAATCGCATCCAATTACCGTGATTCTCTTCGGTATACTCACCTTCTACAACTGTCGATAACATCGGTTCTAGGGCATGTGGGTTATGGGCCCACCACGCTTCCGTTGCGCCGCTCTAATGATTCCCAACTAATCGTTCTCTTTCTCATGTCATCGTTCGTCGAAAGCTATGCGATGGATTCTAAGTTAGAGGAGATAGGGGAGAGACAAGGGTGGGCCACCCAGATTCCTTACGGAGCTAACCACGAGCCAAGACTAAAGACAACGAGACCAAAGATAAGGTTCTAACCCGAGAATTACAACGATGCCCTTATGGAGATCTAATAGGTTATATTTATCGCATTCAAATAAATAACAATCATTAAACACACCAGTCACATCAGTCGACACTATCATGCACCTATCTTAAGGAATGATGTATGATACGTGTCTTCACACCAAGGAGACGGAATCAAGTTCTACACATAAACAGGTCATAACAATGCAGAGTCACTGATAATGCAAATCTTAGATAGGCATTATAGGCATTTTTATATTAGTTTAGTTAGGTTGCATTTCTTTCATACTTTATGGTTAATTTGCATCTTGTGATTATTCTAGAAGAGTTCAGATTCTGCGCAAATTTGTGTTTATCTTGCAGATTGAATCGGAACACAATTGGGAGATGCAATATCTTGAAGAGGAATGCAAGAAACATTGGAAAGAAGCAAGAAAGGAAGAGAAGAAAGGACAAGAGGAGATACCTGCGAAGCAAAACAAGAAGAGCCGGCAACGAGCTATGCCGCGGCCACAGCCAGGGAGGACGCCGCGGGATAAGGAAGAATTGTTGATGTTGCGGCCGCAGCATTGGTCGTCAGCGCTTAGACGCTGCGTTTCAATTAATAAAAACCCTAGTTGTTATTGTTTAGTACCATGGCCAATTTGGATTGTTTAAAAGGCCGATTTATGTTAGTTTTCATTCACTTATATTCTATTCTTACGTTCATCATACACTTTAGAGATTTGAGCGATGTCTTCCATGCGGAACTAAACTCATCTGTTCTGCCTACAATTTGAAGCTTTATTTGGATTGATTGTGAGTTTCTAATTCTCGTTCCTTTTTTCCTATATTTGAATGCTTCAACTTCTTTGTGCATGATTGTCTATTGTTTTATTCTATCTAGCCCGTGCAACTAGTTAGAATCAGTTCAATTGCTAAGGTTTTGTAGATTCCTGATTGTAAACCTTAACCTAAGTAGCAGTTCCATTAGGGCTAATTGAACTAATTGAATAAGTAGGAAGTTGGATGTGTTGTTAAATCCCTCTTTAGGGACTGCAAATACCTTGGCGATCTCTGGGCTTAAAGCTATCGATTGCGTTAAATCCTTTTTTAGAGACAGTTCGATTGATAATGGTTTCTAGGACTGATTGGACTAGTAACTATATTAGGTCGGGACAAGGGCATTCATAGGAAACTTAATAGGACGAGAAGAAGTTACAAGGATCGCTTCAACCAATTAAAGTGGAAAATTGTAGGTAGAATTGCTTCTCATAATTGTCTAAACCAAAATCATTTACTCTTGCTTCCTTTAATCCACTTTGATAAAAGGCAGAACTTTCACACTCAAAACCCCCCAAATTTGGTTACTTTAATTGATACTTGAATCATACTCGAATTATAACTTTCCATGTGGATCGACCTCTTACTTATTGCTATACTAGTTATAGGTTTGAGTTTCTTTAACGGATCAACGACAGGTTTTCCCTCAGTCAAATTTGGCACCGTTGTCGTGGAATTTTTTTTTATTAATTCTTCTGTGTTTTTGGTGTTGATCTTGGTGTGACCGTCTTATATGGTCCATACCCGTGCTACTAATTCTTCTTTGTTGCCTTTTGATTCAGATATTGAAAGGACCCTTAAGGAGCTTTCTGCTCCTTAAGGGTCCTTTCGCGAGCAACTCGTAATCGCTTCCGCGAGCTCCTTTTGACCAAGGAGAAACTACAATAGAGATGGCTAACGAAGCAAATCACACTCTTAAGGAGCTTTCTGCTCCTGATCTGACACAACAACCCCTGGCAATCCAATTCCCTGCGCTAGCAGAAGAAGTCAACTTTGAGCTGAAATTCGGGGTAGTTCGTCTTCTACCTAAGTTCCATAAGTTGAGTTCCATACTGTGGTTGTTGGGATAAAACCTGAGAACGTTATTGAGGACCAAATCAAGATGAGAGTGTTTCCCTTCTCTTTGAAGGATGAGGCTAATGAGTGGTTCTTCTATCTACCACCTGGATATATTTCTACTTGGGCTGAGATGAAGAGAGTCTTCCTAGAGATGTACGTCCCTGGAACAAAGCTTAATGCCTTGAAAAAGGTCAATCAGCAGCATTGAGCAGTACGCGACGGAGTCGATACATGAGTACTTTGAGCGCTTCAAGAAACTCTGCGCCAGCTGCCCATGCCATGGGTACTCTCAAAAGAATCTGGTTCTCTTTTTGTTCAATGGGCTGACTGATATAGAGCGCAAAACAGTGAATTCTGCTTGTAGAGGAAACATGTTGAATAAGATGCTTGCCACAACTTGGGAGGTGTTTAAGGAGCTATCTGAGGGCTCTAGATAGTTCAACAAGAGTACTCGTGCTAGGGGTGTACTCTCTGTTGATGCCCATGTGGCTGCACTTCAGACCGACATGGCAGAGGTGAAGGAGATGATCAAACAATTGAAAGCATGTGGCCTTTGCAATCAATTCACTCATCCTATGGACATGTGCCCGCTTCTGCATGATCCTAACGTAGATTTGAATGCCATTGGGAATTTTGCTTAACAAAGGCCTAGGCAAGGCAATTTTGCAAATCCTGGGTATTTCAACAACAACAACTATAACAAAGACTATCAATGGGGCTATTTGGAACTACCAAGCCTCTTTCCTTCAGCAAGGGGGGCAACAGGCAAGGCCGCAACAACAATATGAACCTCGAGAGGGAGGTAAGCAGCAATCGAATGAGGATAATGAGGATCCACTACAGAAACTTTCATGATTGGTCTTGAAGAATGAGAAACAACAATCAGAGCGGATTGCAAATATAGAGAAGCAACAATCGAATCGGATGACAAATCTGGAGAATCAAATGAGTCGGCTCATTCAAATCTTAAGTGCTAAGGAGGCAAACAATTCAAGGAAGCTTTCATCACAGACCATCGAGAATCCTAATAAGGAGAACGTCAGTGCTGTAACGCTTAGGAGTGGCAAGGAACTGGTTGTCACCCCTCAAAAGGACGACGAGGAGATAATAGATGAGGAGATAGAGGTAATAGAGGACGAGAATGGACCTTTCACTGTGCGGCAGCCGCAGCAACCATGCCGCGGCCGCGACCAATCAATAGTGTTGCGCCCGCAACCCCATGCCGCGCCCACCACCACTGAGCTTGTCGCCACTTCGGTGCCAGGTACGCAATTTCCTTCTTCTTCCCCTCTTCCTCCTTCTTCTTCTTCTCCTCCTTCTTCCTCCTTATCTAAGGAGACTCCAAAGCCGGTTCCACCCTTCCCGGAAGCCTTGAAGGATACACGAAGGTATGAAAGCGACAAGGAGATCATTGAGACATTCAATAATTGTGAGGTAAACATTCCTTTGCTTAATTTTGATTAAAAGCATTCCTAGATATGCTAAATTCTTGAAGGAACTTTGCACTATCAAGCGGAACCAGAAGCTGAAAGGTAATCAAAAGGTGAAGGTAAGCGAACATGTCACTGTTGTATTTCAAAAGCGTATGCTCGAGAAGTGTAGTGATCTTGGTATGTTTGTTATTCCATGTGTGATAGGTGATACTAAATTTGACAAAGCCATGTTAGATCTAGGTGAAAATGATACTCTGCCGGTCATTATTTCTAACAAACTCACTTTTGGGCAGAAGGAGCGATTGGTGATAGTTTTGAAAGAAAACAAGGAGGTGTTAGGATGGACTATCGCAGACATTAAGGGCATTAGTTCTACCCTCTGCAAGCATAGAATACTATTGGGGGATGATGCCAAGCCATCTAGACAACCTGAGCGGAGACTCAACCCACCAATGATGGAAGTGGTAAAGAAGGAGGTGTTGAAGCCCCTTCAAGAAGGTATGATATTTCTCATATCTGACAGCAAATGGGTGACTCCTACTCAGGTTGTCCCTAAGAAGGGGGGTGTCACTGTAGTGGAGAATCAAAATGGTGAGTTGGTCCCTAGCAGGGTCCAAACTCAGTGGAGGGTCTATATTGATTATCGTAAATTGAATGCAGTTACTCGCAAGGACCGCTTCCCCCTACCCTTTATCGATCAAATGCTTGAGCGTCTTGCCGACTGCCCCTTTTATTGCTTCTTAGATGGCTACTCAGGATATTTTCAGGTACTCATAGCACCGGAGGATCAAGAGAAAACGACATTTACATCAAAGAAACTCAAACCTAACTAGTATAGCAATAAGTAAGAGGTCGATCCACAAAGAAAGTTATAATTCCAGTATGATTCAAGTGTCAATTAAAGTAACCAAATTTGGGGGGGTTTGAGTGCGAAAGTTCCGCCATTTATCAAAGCGGATTAAAGGAAGCAAGAGTAAATGATTTTGGTTTAGACAATTATGAGAAGCAATTCTGCCTACAATTTTCCACTTTAATTGGTTGAAGCGGTCCTTGTAACTTCTTCTCATCCTATTAAGTTTCCTATGAATGCCCTTGTCCCGACCTAATATAGTTACTAGTCCAATCAGTCCTAGAAACTCTTATCAATCAAACAGTCCCTAAAGAATTATTTAACCCAATTGATAGCTTTAAGTCCAGAGATTAGCCAAGGTATTTGCAGTCCATAAAGAGGGATTTAACAACACATCCAACTTCCTACTTATTCAATTAGTTCAATCAGCCCAAAAGAAACAAGTTTGCTACTTAGGTTAAGGTTCACAATCAGGAATCTACAAAACCTTAGCAATTGAATTGATTCTAACTAGTTGCGCGGGTTAGATAGAATAAAACAATAGACAATCAAGCACAAAGAAGTTGAAGCATTCAAATATTAGAAACAAGGAACGAGAATTAGAAACTCACAATCAATCCAAATAAAGCTTCAAATTGTAGGCAGAACAGATGAATTTACTTCCTCATGGAAGACATCGCTCAAATCTCTAAAGTGTCTGATGAGCGTAAGAATAGAATAGAAGTGAATGAAAACTAACATAAATCGGCCTTTTAAACAATCCAAGTTAGACATGTAACAAAACAATAACAACTAGGGTTTTTATTAATTGAAACGCAGCGTCTAAGCGCTAACGACCCATGTTGCGGCCGCGGCATCAGCAACTCTTCCTTATCCCGCGACATCCTCCCTGGTTGCAGCCACGACACGCATGCTACGGCCACGACATAGCTTGTTGTCGGCTCTTCTTGTTTAGCTTCATTGGTATCTCCACTTGTCCTTGCTTATCCTCCTTTCTTGCTTCTTTCCAATGTTTCTTGTATTCCTCTTTAAGATATTGCATCTCCCAATTGTGTTCTGATTCAATCTACAAGATAAACACAGGTTTACGCAGAATCCAAACTCTTCTAGAATAATCACAAGATGCAAATTAACAACAAATTATGAAAGAAATGCAACCTAACTAAACTAAAAATGCCTGTCTAAGATATGCATTATCAAATCCCCCCACACTTGACCTTTGCTTGTCTTCGGACAATGATAGAATGAACATGAATCATTGCATCCCACAAAAATCCCTTCAAGTTTCAACCTCATCAAAAAGCAACATCATAGCAGGTAAAAACATAAACCAAGCAAATAAACTTCACAACATGTATTATAGTGATCAAAACATAGAAGTAGACATCATCCAACCTCACCAGAAACATGTGTTTCACTCATGTGTTTAGGCTTTAAGGTACAACTCTCAACTCAAACCAACATGCACTAAACTCATAGACATTGACCACCATATCACCAAATATCTACCGAAATGTCATTACTTGTAGGACACAATAAAGACAACAAAATAAAATGTGACACTTTTTTTTTTTTATCAATTCTCTTGTCTTGGTGTTTCCTTACGCGATTCACAAACATGGGTGTCATGAATGGCCCCGGTCTATCAATACCTCAACCTACTAATATGAAGTCCATTTGAACATCTTTTGACGCAAGTTGCAAACATGGGTGTCATGAATGAACATGGTTACTCAATGATCAAGCTTTCTTTCCTAGTGGATAGTTTTCAACACCTTTTTGCGCGAATCATACCCATGGTTGTCATGCATAGATCCGGTTACTAAGTGCATCAACCATTGCCACCTTATTCACCAAATATTCACAAATTCAAACACAAGAATCAAAATATAAACATAAACTCCGCAAGCAACAAACATGTGAGTCGGTCTTTAAAAATAGATACTGCAGTCAATGCCAAGAGGTAGCAACACAAGGAGAGTAATTCCCACAATTGAGAAAAAGATTTCAAATAAGGCTAAACATTCTCACAGGGTCATGTTTTGAGGACTTCAATCATACTTTAGCTCAATAATACATGCTCAATTATATCCTGCGGAAGGAACTCAGTGTTGGTTATTGCGAAATAGGTTGGTGTTTTGGATTATTGATTATCATTATTAGGGTGTGATTGCTTGTTTGAGGTTTGGGATTTGTATTCTTGGTGTTTTTTTGAGAAATTGTTTGGTTCTTGGATTTGGTTTAATTTGGGAGTTTTGAGATTTTTTGGTTTGCTTGAGTCATATTTGAGTTGGAGGTTTGATTTGGATTTTTTGGCGAGCTTGAGGATTGTTGAGTTTGTGGTTGAATTTTGGATCTAATGGGTTGATATTTTATTGCTGAAATCTTGTGAGAATGGTGCGCCGAATGAGATCTATGTCAAAGGAACAGAAGAAGGCATATGAGAGCTTCGATTCGAAGCAATTTGTACAGACTAAGTTCTTTGATACTCCCACCTTACAAACACAAGGAATGTTGGGCGTCACACGTCAGATGCTCACTCCTGGTAGTTTGGGGGCATTCATAGACTGCAGTGCCCCCACATATCCTGACCTAGCATGGGAGTTTCTAGTTACACTGCAGCATGTGGACGATTCTAGGATTCAATTCAATTTGATGGACCAAACCCACACTTGCACCTCTGCCCATCTTATACAAGTCTTTGGGATCACTCGGGCGGCCACCCCAGATTGGTATCTCATGGCGTCAAAACAGCAGCGCCATGATTTCTGGTATGCGGCTACTGGCTCTAGATTTGATGGATACAGAGGCGAATACAACTATAAGTTCGTCCACCCATGCCTTCGTCTGGTTCACAAAGTCTTGGCCATGTCTTTCAGCGGCCAAGGCAATGTGAACAAAGTGCCCACTGGCGATCTGTCCTGCTTATGGAACCTTGCACCCCTGTTCCATGGTACGCCAAACTGGGTTGAGATCTTTGTTGGCAGCTACCTGAGGATCCAGGGAAAGAAAAAGGGAGGATTGGTTTGGGAGGAATGATCAGCCTCATAGACCACCACTTTTTGGAGCCTACACAGTGGGGTGTATCCATGTCTGGTGGGTACACCTATACAGAGAAGCAGCTCAGGGGGGGCTTATTTGATTGAGAGCTTTGATGCGCCGGGCTACATCTAGAAGTCGGGGAAGCTTGGAGAGCACCGATTGAGGCTTCCTAGGGCCTTACATTATGGTTCTTCCAACGCCTCCCTCTACATCGCGACTGATCAGAATGTGGATGATGATGAGGTTGCTGATGATGAGGATGAGGAGGATGCCCATGCACAGACTGACTATCACATGGGGGATGCCCAGTACGCTGTTGGCTCTTCTGCGAGGCCTCGCTTTTCTTCTGCTGATGATGACGCCTGGCAGGACCACATGTTCACTGAGTTCCATCGTATGTCGATGCGCCAGGACTCCTTCGAGTTCACTCTCCACGACATCGATCGCAATGTGCGGGAAACGAACTACAACATGGAGGAGATGCGGAGAGAGCAGTTCTACTACCTCCGCCAGCAGTATTCGCATATTTCGCCGTACCAGCCTCCACCCTACCAACCACCGCACCAGTGAGTGGTTAGTTCTGTCTCCTTCACCCTGAGTTTATATGTTTTATTTTGGTTGTCTGTACTGTTTCAGTGAGGACACTAAAACCTTTAAGTGTGGGGGAGACGGATTATGTGTATTATGTCATTTATGTCATTTCCTAGACCATGCTTAAATTTCTGCACACCATGTTTAAGTTTCTGTAATTGCTATTTAGTTTATTTAATTTCTGTTGATTTTATTTAATTTTTGTCTAATTTATTTAATTTATGCAATTTTCGGATTTAAAAAAAATCGAAAATCCATACATAAGCATACAGTGCATACATATGTGTTATTCAAATACCCATCTAGCTTAGTTTGTTCTCTAATTTAAATTTCAAG
Organism: Persicaria tinctoria; assembly: GCA_037127255.1. Lineage (NCBI taxonomy): Eukaryota > Viridiplantae > Streptophyta > Magnoliopsida > Caryophyllales > Polygonaceae > Persicaria > Persicaria tinctoria. The sequence goes on from JBANSL010000017.1 coordinate 21,113,396, forward strand.
GATATTCATATAAATCCCATGGAGTACTTGATGTTTTGGCTTTTTCTTTATTTGATTTTTGTGGGACATGAGCTAGCAAATATAATTGAGCATGTATGATTGAGCTAAAGTATGATTGAAGTCCTCAAAACATGACCCTGTGAGAATGTTTAGCCTTATTTGAAATCTTTTGCTCAATTGTGGGAATTACTCTCCCTGTGTTGCTACCTCTTGGCATTGACTGCAATATCTATTTTTAAAGACCGACTGACATGTTTGTTGCTTGCGGAGTTTATGTTTATATTTTGAGTCTTTTGTTTGAATTTATGAATATTTAGTGAATAAGGTGGCAATGGTTGATGCACTTAGTAACCGGATCTATGCATGACACACATGGGTATGATTTGCGCTAAAAGGTGTTGAAAAGTATCCACTAGGAAAGAAAGCTTGATCATTGAGTAACCAGGTGTTTTCTGCTTGACAATTCGATAGGGGTTAGGCATAGTTTCCAAACCTGTTATAGTTATATATGATTATGAGGAACTTGATAGTTATCAATTGTCATGATCTGGAAAACATAAACCCTGTTATTGCAACTAGGCAGGGAAAGAGGAGATGCTTCCATTCTACCTAATACTTGGGGAACCTAGGTATTATGACGAGTTTATGGTGGCTTGGTAGTATAAAGTGCAATGAATGTCAATTTTGAAATGTATGTTAAGTGATCTACACTCCAAATTAACCCACGTATCGTGATTTGCTTGTCTTATACACAATTTAGCAGGAAGAAGTGCTTGTCAAGCGGCAAACTGATCGCGAATAATTACATAAAAACGGATGATCCAAAGATTTTTAAGATATTGTATACATTGTCTACCTTCACAGCTTCCTCTTTGGTTGTGGAGAGAACAATCAGGGTCTCTTGGTTGTGTATATCTTTCAAGTATCTATCCTTTGTAAAACATTTGTAAATATTGATTTTGTATTTATTTTAATGCATATGTTCATTAAAGTACACAACATTTGCAAAAGCTTATTTTATATCAACCAAAGGGTGTTGTGTGTCAAATTAAAAAGTATCGGATTATAAATGAAAAGTGATGTGCCTTAATAGCTATGAAATTGAATCATTACATAAAAACCGATGTTAATATCATTATAGACATCGTCTAAATAATTTAAATAAATGTGTAACATTAATGTTTACATCACAATGCTCATATAAATTGATATATATTGCTAACAATAACATCTTTATAAAAATCTAAAATGATGTCTTTATTTTATTAATATATCAGTTATGTACATATTTCATATGATTGATTATTTTAAAACAATAAAAAATCACAAACTATATATATGAAATTAATATACTCAAAATCAATATAATAAAAAAGATGTCTAATTTGTTTTGATACATCTATTATTTTAAAAATATTGATGTAAATGTAAAATTTAGGTTTGGTGTGGTGACAAGAGGAAAATTTGTCGTTGTTCTTGCCAAAGAATACTCAAACTCACAACTAGTATAGTGTGTAAGCAAGAGATCGATTCACATGGAAATCTATTCAATTCGAGTATCAATTCTAATCGCTAGTAAGAATATGGGGGGGTTTTGGTGTGAAAAGATCCGCCTTTTATCAAAGCGGAAGCAAGCAAACAAAGGAAATTGGTTTTAGAATGCAGTGGAGAGAAATAGGTTCACCTACAATTTATCACTTCGATTGATGAATTCGATCCTTGTTTCAGCCTCTAGTTCTTTTCTTTTCCTATCAACGTCCTTGTCCAGATCTTAGGTAAATTACTAGTCCTACGAGTCATAGCAACCCTTATCTCTAAATAACCCTAACACTGTTAAGATTTAACCTAGAGATAGCATTAAGACTATGAATTAACCAAGGTACATGCAATATCAAGCTACGAGTCGATATTTAACATATATTCAACTTCCTACAAATCCAATTAGTCTTACGAGTCCAAAAGGGATATGATTGCCACTTAGGTTAAGGTTCGCTACGAGGAATCTACAAAACCCTAGCAATTGAATGAATCTACTCTAACTAGTCGGCCAAGCCAGAGAGAATAAAACACATTCAAACAATTAAGCACAAAGAAGTCAAAACATTGGAATAGGAATAAGAACTAGATTAAGAAACTCACAATTCAACAATCAAAGATCCAAACTGTAGGCGAAACCTCGAGAGTTTAGTTGCTCATGTTCAACGGTGCTCTCAACAATGGAATAATGTGCATAAGGTGAATGAAAATAATAACTAGAAAAGCCTTAAATAGTCTTTAGAAAGTCGGCAAAAACAACTTAATAAAAACCCTAAGTAAAATCCAGACTTGATGTTCAGTTTCTGCACATTGAGCGGCCGGCAATCAGCGAAGTCCTCCGTTTCTGCCTTCGAGCTGCGGGGAGGCCAACCATGCTGTGGGCCGGCCAGCGATTCTTCTGAACGCTCCTTCCGTTACTTCAGCAGATCCTATGCATCTTCCTTAGCTTATTTTTGCTCTTTTCAAATTCATTTCACCTCCAATTTACTTTACCTGAAATAAACCATAAAATCATGTAGATTCCGCCTCTTCTAACTCAACAAGTGATAATGTAAATGCGGCTAAATATATGCAATATTCACACCTAAATTATGCTAAATGCAATATATTATGCAACACTAAATATGCTCTATCAAATTCCCACACACTTGAACATTTGCTTGTCCTCAAGCAATAGAAAACTCAACTCTGCAGCCCCACAGAATAGCAATTCATGTATCCACACCTCAATATTCTTTAAGTGCATGAAAAACTAGAAAACAAAATAAATTAACAACATCATAACACATAATTGGAGTAATCACTGAAATCATGCAACCATATCCATTCTAGACCTCACAAAGGATATGTGTTTCACTCTCGCTCAAGTGTTTATGGTTAAATGTTTACGCTCAAAACTCAATCTTCAAAAACTTAGCTACAAGAGTCTTGCACTAGTGTTTTAATTCTTCACCGCTGGTGACCATACACACAACAAGATTCATGAGTTCTTTCAATTGGGTTGTAATGGGGCCAAGGTAGAACATATAAGGTATGGAACAATTTTTGTCATGTGGTGCTCATAATCCGGGAACTAAGGAAGCAACCAAATCATAAAACCACTCATAAACTCCTCATACAATATCTCTATAATGCCAAACAACACCAATATCAAGCATAAAACTTTACAAACCATACTCAACTCATTCCTTTATTCTTTTCTTCTTTTTTCTCTTTTTTCTCTTTTTTTTCTTTTTTTTCTTTTTTATCTTTTCTTTTTTTTTTCTTTTTTTTTTGTTTTTTTTTTCATTCATGCTATATCAAATGATTTTCCTTGACTTTTACCCCTAAGTGAATTTTATCCTCCTTAGGTCCCAAGTAATGAATGTACTAGAAAGAAACAAACATCACATAAATGTACCTCAAACATACAATCCACCACTACAAACCATCATCCACGATATAGATATTAACCAACTATTCCTAAATTCCCGGATGGGGACAAGCTATCATTGGCTATGGAATCATCTTGTGGAGCTATAAAAGAATAGGCAATTAGGCTCAAACTAGCTTCAAGCAGAGGATAATATGTAAGGTGGGAATAGAGTCAAATAGGGCTAATAAAGGTGCCTCAATCATGTTTAAGTCATGTGCAGAAATCATAATATGCAGCCTTGAAAAAGATATCTAAATGCAAGTCAAAGAGGAAGCAATTGAAGAGAGTACACACAACAAGCAAGAAGACTCAATAAAGTGTAGTCCTGAATAGGCCAAAATAACCTCACCAGGTCATGTGTAGAACTTCAAGATCACCCAAAAATTCAAGATTTTATGTGCTCAATCATTAATCAATCATGCCCACCAAATAGTATAGAAAACATATATCGAAGGCTTCAACAATCCAAGCACATCATGGGGCATAAATCTCAATAGATAGATTAGAGGAGAAACGGCATCCATATGGGGAAATAAGACATATTCCTAATAACGCAAGAACTAAAACTTTTTTTTTCTTTTTAGAATAGGAATAACAATGGTAGAAAATTTAAACATGCATATAACCCATAGAAATAAACATGCAAACTTAAAAATCAAAATGCAGAACAACTTAGAACCAAAATACAAATGTGACATGCAAGTCTTCTCCCCCACACTTAGTTCTGACATTGTCCTCAATGCATAAAAGAGAAAAAAGACATCAAAATAAAATGAAAAGGGAAAAGAAAAGAAATGACTGACATGCTCACTGATAAGGTGTGGCGGCGGCGGGTACGGTGGAAACTGGGGATACGCATATCGATAGAAGTCCTCCTACCGCTGCAACATCTGCTCCTGCATCCGTCAAATCGCTGCCTGGCTCTCAGAGACATCCTCCAGGTGAGAACTCAAGCCACGGACATCCCGACGAATGTCGCCAATATCCACATGGAGCTGCTGCTGCTCCCACATCACCTCCTCGCGCTGGGACATCTACTGATGGTGCTCCCACATGGCGTCCTGACGACGCGACATCATCTGCTGATGCTCCCACATGGTGTCCTAACGGAGACACATTGATGTGAGCCTAAATTTTCATGTTTTATATCTAATTTTATATCGATTTCTGCATGCATTGCATACATTTGGGTTAGAATAATACATAATTTGTGTAGTTTATATTTATTTGCAATATATGGAGGTCTACACAAGTTTTTTTTATATTTCGCAGAAATCGGACGCACTTTGGAGCTTAAAGGAAAGTCATGGAGAAGCTAAAGAATGGTGCAGCCGGAGAAAATGCCATTTTTCACCATTCTTCGTTCTGAATCAAGCTTTGATGTCTTCATGAGAGTTGTATCCCTCGGAAAGAGCTTTCCAACGCATAGTCATATGCGTCAATCCGAAAAACGAGGACTCGGGAAAGTGAGTTTTAAGAACAGCGCAGAATGCTGAAAGCGACAGAGTTGCTCGAGATCGACCACATTGGTCGACATCGACCAAACTTTGCTCGACATAGGCTCCAGAGGACGAGATCGAGAACGAGCTGAGCATAGGACCACTCGAGACGAAGAGTTTTACTTGACGTCGAGGAAGTTGCTCTACGTCGAGGAGATTCCAGAAGACGATCCGAGCCAAGATCGACGAAGAAGCTGAAGACGACCAAGTCTTGCTCTACGTCGAGGAAGTTGGTCTACGTCGAGGAAGTTGGTCTACGTCGAGGAAATTTACTCTACGTCGAGGAAAAAGTGTTGGTCGACATCGAGGAAACTTCTCGATATCGAGGAAGACCCGGGCGGCGGATTCCGAGCTATCCGTATCTTGTTAAGTTTCTATCCCGAATCCAATGGTGATATTTTCGAGATGAAATTCTATCAACTTCTATCAAGACCTATCAAGATCTATCAACTCTATGAAGGATTTATCCACAAATTAGATGTAGTCCTAGTTGATTTATTTCTTTTGTTCCATTATTTAATCTTTAAGTAAGTAGATAAATAGATATAGATATAGATAGACTTTCTTACCTTGAATAGCAAGGGGAGGAAGCCTATAAATAAAGCCTAGGGGGCTGATTTTCATTCATTAAAGTCAAGTCGTCTTAGGACGCAAGGAGAGAGAGGAGGAGAGAGAGAGAGGAGGCGCAAGGAGGAGAGAGAGAGAGAGAGAGAGAGAGAGAGAGAGAGAGAGAGGAGAAACGTTTGGAAGGTTTTGTAAGTTTTAGTTTATTTTATGTTAAAGTTAATTTCTTTCATCATGTTTGCTTTCTAATTTTCCTTCTTCTAGGGTTGGGGTGATCCCAACATAGATATGTTTGTTTGATTTATGAATTCATGATTTTGTATGTCTTTATTATCATCTACCTATGTGCTTAATCCTTTGCGACAGTCGAGGACAATTCCTTATTTGCAATTATGAAGCGAAAGTGAATTAATTATGAATTTGGATAGTAATTAGGGTTTTCTTGCGAAAGTTGGTTGATCCTAATTAAGAAAAGGTAGTAACACTTAGGGTTTATGCGAAAGCCTCTATATTCCTATTTGTTAATAACGAAAGTTATTTGATATAAAGCATGCATCTTTATGTGATTTATGATCTACACATATGTTTATTGCTGTGGTGATCCCTAACCTTGGAAGTTTGCATCTTTATTTATTTTATTTCATTATTTTTATCCTACAAAGTTACCTAACACCGACCACCTCTTCTCCTACCATTCCCTTGGCATCGACTAAGTCTTAGTCGACGTCGACAGCAACCCTCATCACCTCTTCCCGCTATCCCTGAACCCCAAAACACACTAAACCTAGAACCGCTGACTTCTCTCCTGAGGACGAACCTGACTCCCCTATACTATAGCGGGGGTCTTGACTATAAATTTATTTGGTCGAGAAACCCTCTCGTCAAATTGGCGCCGTTTCCGGGGAGATATCAATCGCGCCTAGTTTAATTGTGTTTAAGGTTCAGAAAAGCCCATCCCTTTTTCTTACCCTTCACATACCCTACTACCACCTACCTCACCGATACCAACTGGGTGCCAAGCTTTTGCCACTAATTTGTGTTTTTTATTGTGATTTCAAAGCTTAGGTACAAAGATGGAAGACTTTGTCGAAGGGAATCCTGCATGGGAAGAATGGTATCAAGATTTAAGATGGAGAAATAGGATCGCAGTGGAGGAGTCACGATTAAGGGAAATAGCTCGGCTGGAAGACGAAATCCGAAGGCTTGAGGCTTCTATTCAGTCTAAAGGACCATGCCCTCCTCTCGACGAGCCAATTGACCCACTCAATGTCGACAACCAGGTATGTCCTTCCTCGAATTTCATTCCTACTTTGCTACCTATTGTTGATGAATCATATGAAGGATCCCACGACAAAATAGCACTAGAAGAGAAGAAGTTGGACATTGTTGACCAGGGCATTCCAAGATCGCTTTTACCTTACAAGGTGAAGGCTATCCCCGATGATTTTAAGCAACCAATGTTCATATTCAAGTATGGAGTCCTAGCAAAGTGGCATGAAGCTCCGCATGATGAGGTGGAAATATCTCTTCCCTCTCCACCGTTCTGCTGTGGTGGAGATACGCAACCAAGTCAACCTATGAAGCGGAAGAGGTATGATGATGAGGTATGTATATTTTCTTTATATCTTCCTTTATGCATGCCAGCTGGAGCTCAGGAAGATGAATGGGTGAAGCCATGGAGCGTTCACTCGGGGAGGTTTAACCTTCTTCACATGATGCCCCCGGATGAAATCCCACGCTTCCCACCACCGGAGGAACCACCAGATCCACCTATACCTCCGGACAAAGATGAGTCAGGCTAATGCTTAATGAAGAAGTCGGCCTAGCGACTATAAAATCTAGAGCTTGTAAATAGACATTTATTTTTGAGACTTTTGGACTTTGTTGCTTTTGTTTGTTTTTGGTTTTGAACTTTTAGTTTTTCTATTGTGGGTATTTCTCTTTTACATTTTTCAGGTCCATGAGGATAGAAGCAAGCTAAATCGGACTAGGCCTAGCAGCATAGCACTCGATTCTGACGATCTGCACGCATGTCTAGTGAGTTTCTTACTTTACCCTTATTTTTTATACAGTGAGGACACTGTAATGTTTAAGTATGGGGTGGGGGAAGGGCTTACTTTATGCATATTTGATATATTTGACCGTATTGATGCATATTTAAAGTTTATTTCTTGAATTGCTTATACATGGCTATTTTGGAATTCATTATTAATTTATGTGCTTATATGCATGATTTCCAAAGTTTGAAAAATGACCCCCATTGAAAAATTTTGATTAATGTCATGGAAGCTTTATTGAACTCGAAGATGGAAAATTGGATTCATTAGAGATATAGCATGAAATTGGCTAGTAAAGGGAAGTCACAATGAAGTGCATTATTTTCTTGAAAACCATGAAAGGAGGTAAATTTTGATGTTGCTTTTGACATGTTGCATGATAAGATGATGGAGGACTTTATATTTCCATATAATGCTCATTGTTTATATTCCTAGCCTTGCCTATGCTTATGCATCACAAAAGCCATAATATGCCTTATTTCATATATTGCTCCACATGATCTAAATATTGTCATTCTTTACCTTATCCGAGGATTATGTTGAGAATGATGTTACATTATGGAGATTATCATATGGTGTTTGTGTTGTTGTTATCATTATTGGAGTTTGGTAGGAAATTGTTTGAAATATATGGAAAATTTAATGAGTGAAAGAAAATCCGGTCACCTCAGGAGATAAAGGTAGATCGACCCTGCTCTCTGAGATAATAGTTTGGAGAGATGGGACACACAGGTGAGGAGTCCAAAGCACTAAGTATCCGGGGCCATCCATGACACCCATGTTTGCGACTCGCGAAAAGGCAGTGCTGAGGTTAGAGAGGTAAAAAGCATTATTATTGATAAAAGCATTATGAAAAGTGATGAATCTCATGAAAAAGGAATGTGGAAATTCAGTTTGGAAATACTCCATTTCCCCGGATCATTAGCACCAGATTGCCAAAAATTGCCCACCTTTAGCCTTTTACCTATCCACTCCTTATTGAGCCTAAATTGAAGTCTTCTTGATTATTAATGCTTTGTCACGAATGAATGGATTTGTGACACTAGTACCTTTTCAAAGATTGTAATTGATTGCAGGGTTATATGAAAATGAATCTAAGATGTTGAGAGTTTTGATTTCTTTCCCTGAATGACAATTAAAAGTATTGCTTGAGGACAAGCAAGCTTAAGTATGGGGAATTTGATGTGAGCCTAAATTGTCATATTTTATATCTACTTTTATATCGATTTCTGCATGCATTGCATACATTTGGGTTAGAATAATACATAATTTGTGTAGTTTATGTTTATTTGCAATATATGGAGGTCTACACAAGTTTTTGTTATATTTCGCAGAAATCGGACGCACTTCGGAGCTTAAAGGAAAGTCATGGAGAAGCTAAAGAATGATGCAGCTGGGGAAAATACCATTTTTCACCATTCTTCGTTCTGAATCAAACTTTGATGTCTTCATGAGAGTTGTAGCCCTCGGAAATAGCTTTCCAACGCATGGTCATATGCGTCAATCCAACAAACGAGGACTCGGGAAAGTGCGTTTTAAGAACAGCGCAGAATGCTGAAAGCGACAGAGTTTCTCGAGATCGACCACATTGGTCGACATCGACCAAACTTTGCTCGACATAGGCTCCAGAGGACGAGATCGAGCACGATCTGGGCATAGGACCACTCGAGACGAAGAATTTTACTTGACGTCGAGGAAGTTGCTCTACGTCGAGGAGATTCCAGAAGCCGATTCGAGCCAAGATCGACGAAGAAGCTGAAGACGACCAAGTCTTCCTCTACGTCGAGGAAGTTGGTCTACGTCGAGGAAGTTGGTCTACGTCGAGGAAATTTACTCTACGTCGAGGAAAAAGTGTTGGTCGACATCGAGGAAACTTCTCGATATCGAGGAAGACCCGGGCGGCGGATTCCGAGCTATCCGTATCTTGTTAAGTTTCTATCCCGAATCCAATGGTGATATTTTCGAGATGAAATTCTATCAACTTCTATCAAGACCTATCAAGATCTATCAACTCTATGAAGGATTTATCCACAAATTAGATGTAGTCCTAGTTGATTTATTTCTTTTGTTCCATTATTTAATCTTTAAGTAAGTAGATAAATAGATATAGATATAGATAGACTTTCTTACCTTGAATAGCAAGGGGAGGAAGCCTATAAATAAAGCCTAGGGGGCTGATTTTCATTCATTAAAGTCAAGTCGTCTTAGGAGGCAAGGAGAAGGAGGAGGAGAGAGAGAGAGAGGAGGCGCAAGGAGGAGACATAGACAGAGAGAGAGAGAGAGAGAGAGGCGAGAGAGGAGAAACGTTTGAAAGGTTTTGTAAGTTTTAGTTTATTTTATGTTAAAGTTAATTTCTTTCATCATGTTTGCTTTCTAATTTTCTTTCTTCTAGGGTTGGGGTGATCCCAACATAGATATGTTTGTTTGATTTATGAATTCATGATTTTGTATCTCTTTAATATCATCTACCTATGTGCTTAATCCTTTGCGACAGTCGAGGACAATTCCTTATTTGCAATTATGAAGCGAAAGTGAATTAATTATGAATTTGGATAGTAATTAGGGTTTTCTTGCGAAATTTGGTTGATCCTAATTAAGAAAAGGTAGTAACACTTAGGGTTTATGCGAAAGCCTCTATATTCCTATTTGTTAATAACGAAAGTTATTTGATATAAAGCATGCATCTTTATGTGAGTTATGATCTACACATATGTTTATTGCTGTGGTGATCCCTAACCTTGGAAGTTTGCATCTTTATTTATTTTATTTTATTATTTTTATCCTGCAAAGTTACTTGACACCGACCACCTCTTCTCCTACCATTCCCTTGACATCGACTAAGTCTTAGTCGACGTCGACAACAACCCTCATCGCCTCTTCCCGCTATCCCTGAACCCCAAAACACACTAAACCTAGAACCGATGACTTCTCTCCTTAGGACGAACCTGACTCCCCTATACTATAGCGGGGGTCTTGACTATAAATTTATTTGGTCGAGAAACCCTCTCGTCACACATATCGGCCATCCTCTGCTCCAGCGCGTAGTAGCTCGGACCAGCACCAGCTGTGCCAGAAGGTCCAGCACCACTACTTCCGATATCTGCCTAAACTCCATGTACATCATCAGCACCTTCCTGCTCAGCATCAGGAGCACCATCCTCATCATCATCGTTAGAATCCTCATCCATCTCATCCCCCATGTAAAAATCAGTTGTTGTAGGGCCAAAAGGGAGATGTCGGGGAAATCTCAACTGAATCCTTCCCTGATTGTCTGCCCTCCAGATCCACATTGGCGACTTGCCCTCCAGGTAGCCAGCTTTCCTCAGCCGGGCTTCATCATACAGAAATGAGCCATGCTGAGCATCATGGACAACGCTTACATCGATGCATGCTCGAGCTATGAGGGTGATAAGACCCCCAAAGCTAATTGTCGCCTTGTTGCGCTTGTCTAGGATGTCCTTGTAGTTCATCATAAACATATCTACCCAACCTGGAATCATTGGGCTCTCTGGCGTTAAACACCATAAAAATGACATATCCTTAAGCGAGATCTTGTTGACCTCAGCTTGTGCAAAGAATGTGTTCGCCAGAACCTTGTGAATTAGCCGTAATGCAGGATGGCGAATGCTCAAATTGTATTGACCCTTCTTGGCCTCAAAAGGAACCCTAGTAGACGCCATCCAAAAAGCCACAGGGCCTTCTCCCTTACACACATCAAGCCAACCAGCAGTAGGCGCATCAGTAATACCAAAAATTTGTGCCAATCTCTCTTTCGATAGCGAGAAATCTCCCCCAAGCAATCAAAAATCAATAGATGTACGCCCCACACTCAAAGTTGCTAAAAATTCTTTACATAAGCTTGGAAATGTAGGGGCATTCTTTCCTAAAAATTGTCCTAAGCCCCCATGCTCTAGAAATTGGCTAGTACATGCATCCATCTGTAACAATCTTAAGGTAGGCTCATGAAAAAAATTTGTTACAAAGAAATTTCTAGTGTTAAGAGCATTCCACTTCTCCTTTTGACTTCTACTCATGCCGTGTGGTCTAGACATTGTGAATCCGAGCGAAGAAAATCACCCAAAAGAATGAAAGTCAAAAAAAACTCACGGAGTAACAGCTTCTGCAGTGGTCGCGGGGCAGCTCGACTGGTGACGGGGCGGCCGGAGAAACTATGGATCTATGCACTCCGACGTCGGATCTGCTCTCCGACGTCCCAAACCTTCTTTCTTTGTGGCGGTTGCGAAAGAAACCTCTTGAAAGACCTTAGGATGTGCGATGTATGTGTAGGTACTAGGAAATAGAGGTGATATGGTGGATTTTGTGTAGAAAGAAGATGGGAATAGTGGGAAAAATGGGTGATTTTGGTGAAGGTTGAAAGCTTGGAGAAAGATTGCTAATGGAGAATCTGGAGGTTGAAGAAGAAGGAAGAAAGAGGGGATTTATTTTGTGTGGCGAGGGGGCGGCTACTGAAGAAAGGGAAGGAAAAGAAAGGGGTGGATAGGGTTTATTTTTTGTAGCAAGTGGGGGCCCACACGGGCCCGTTTAAAATTTTCTATCTGGAAGAGGCCACGGGGCGGCCAGGGTGGGCGACGGGGCGGCCGGCGATTCCGCGAAGGATTTCGCTGGACGCCTTGGCCGCGAGGCGGCTCATGCTGGCGACGAGGCGGCCTGACTTTTTTCGCCCTTTTCCTTCCTCTTTTCCTTCCTGCAGCGTTAGTATCCCAAACCAAACCAAAAATAAACTGAAAAAAACTTAATGAAAAAAAAGAAAATAATACCTAAACTATTACCTTGGATTGCCTCCCAAGCAGCGCCTTTGGTTACCGTCGTTGGCTCGACGTTATGACCCCCTAATGATCCTCGGCATTTGGTTCAGTGAGAACCAACTCATCACCGTCCTGTTTGACAAAGCTCTCATAATAGGGTTTAACTATATGACCATTTACCTTGAAGATGTCTCAATTCCTCTCATTTAGTAGCTCTACTGCACCATGAGAAAAGTCATTAGTAATCACATATGGTCCTGTCCATCTAGAACGAAGCTTACCTAGGAAGAGTTGTAGGCGCGATTGAAATAGAAGGACCTTTTCCCCAACTTTGAGGTCCTTTCGCAATATATGTTTATCGTGTCATGCCTTTGTTTTCTCCTTATAGGTGACGGGGTTATCATAGGCATCCAATCTCAATTCTTCCAACTCCTGCAGCTGTAGTTTCCTGAACTCCCCAACTTCATCAATCTGCATGTTGCACTGCTTCACCGCCCAATATGCTTTATGTTCGAGCTCGACAAGAAGATGGCAAGTCTTTCCATAGACTAATCTAAACGGAGACATCCCAATGGGAGTCTTGTAAGCCGTTCGATAAGCCCATAGAGCATCATCAAGTCTGACACTCCAATCCTTCATGTTTGGGGCAACAGTCTTCTCCAAGATAGTCTTTATCTCGCGATTAGACACCTCAGCTTGCCCATTGGTTTGGGGGTGGTATGCAGTAGACACCCTCTGAGTCACATGATATTTCTTTAAGAGCGCACTCACAGTCTTATTGCAGAAATGCGTCCCTTTATCAATGATTAGTGCTTTGGAACTCCAAATCTAGAGAATAGCTCCTTGAGGAAACCTGCAACTACTTTTGAATCATCAGTTCTAGTGGCCTTCGCCTCCACCCATTTGGAGACGTAGTCCACCACAAGCAAAATATATAAGTTTCCAAAGGAGTTAGGGAATGGTCCCATGAAATCAATGCCCCAAACATCAAATATCTCACAAAATATCATGCGAGTTTGTGGCATTTCATTCCTCTTAGAAAGATTCCCAACTCTCTGACAGCGAACACGGGATCTGCAAAAAGCATATAAATCACGAAATATGTGTGGCCAAAAGTATCCTGCATCAAGTCTCTTTCTAGCTGTCTTTTGTGGTCCAAAGTGTCCACCACATTCATGGGAATGAAAAAAATTTAGGACAGATTGTACCTCATCGTCGGGAAGACACCAACGTATCACTTGATCTGTGCAATGCTTTTATAGGTAGGGGTCATCCCAAACGTAGAAGCGAGCATCGTGGCGTATCTTGTCCTTCTGAGCCTTCGAAAAGTTGGGTGGAAACTCTTGCGACACTAAAAAGTTGACCAAGTTAGCAAACCAAGGGCGTGGAAGAGAACTTACCTTGAGGAAATGTTCAATCTCTGATTCTGCAGGAGCCGCGGGGCAGCCAGGGCTAGCCGCAGGGCGGCCGGCAATTGCGAAGGAAGTCTTCTCCGAGGACTCGACCGCGGGGCGGCTTGCGATTGCGAAGACTTGTAACAGGTCTTCGTCAAGAAAGCTCCCCAATATGCCTTATTTTCCATTCTCCCCCTGCACAATACGACTTAGATGGTCAGCAACTAGGTTCTCAGCACCCTTTTCGTCCCTGATTTCAATGTCAAACTCGCTTCAAAGCAAGATCCATCTAATCAGCCTTGGCTTGGCCTCTTTCTTCATCAAAAGGTAACGAAGTGCTGCATAATCAGTATAAACAATAACTTTTGTACCAAGCAAATAAGATCTAAATTTCTCAAGTGCAAAAACTATAGCAAGGAGTTCCTTCTCTGTGGTTGAGTAATTCCTTTGAGCTCCATTCAGGGTCATAGATGCATAGTATATGACATGAGAGCTTCTCCCTTCTTTTTGTCCAAGCACGGCTCCCACAGCGTAGTCACTAGCTTCAAACATCAATTCGAACGGCTGAGACCAATTTGGTGCTTGTATGATTGGTGCACTAGTAAGACAAGTCTTTAACTCATCAAACGACGTCCTGTACTTCTCATCAAAAGAAAATGTGACCTCCTTCTTCAGCAGCTCGCACAAGGGTGAGGTGATCTTTGAGAAGTCCTTAATGAACTTGCGGTAGAATCCTGCATGGCCTAAAGAGGAACGCACTTCACGCACATTAGTAGGATAAGGCAATGATTGAATGATGTCAATCATTGCCTTATCAACCTCAATCCCTTTATGGGAGACAATGTGACCCAAAACAATGCCTTCCTCAACCATAAAGTGACACTTTTCTGAATTGAGCACTAAGTTAGTGTCAACACATCTTCTAAGCACAAGCGCCAAATGGTTGAGGCAAGCATCAAAACTATCACCATGGACTGTAAAGTCATCCATAAAAACCTCAATGAATTGCTCTATATATTCAGAAAAGATACTTACCATACACCGTTGGAATGTCCCAGGAGCGTTGCACAAGCCAAAAGGCATTCTGCGATATGCAAAAGTGCCAAACGGACAAGTGAATGTTGTCTTCTCTTGATCCTCTGGTGCGATGGCTATCTGAAAGTACCCTGAATATCCATCTAGAGAGCAATAATATGGACGACTAGCAAGTCTTTCAAGCATTTGATCAATGAATGGTAAGGGAAAGTGATCTTTTTGAGTTACCGCATTCAACTTACGATAATCGATTCAAACTCTCCAGCCTGATTGGACTCTGGTAGGGACTAACTCACCTTCTTGATTCTCAACCACTGTTATGCCTCCCTTCTTTGGTACTACCTGCGTTGGACTAACCCATTGACTATCAGAGATGGGATAGATCATACCTGCCTGAAGGAGTTTGAGCACCTCCTTCTTTACTACATCCATTATAGGTGGGTTGAGTCTCCGTTGAGGTAGCCTGGAAGGTTTGGCTCCATCTTCTAATAAGATTCTATGCATGCAAGTAGCTGGGCTGATTCCCTTGATATCCGCTATGGTCCATCCCAGAGCTGTCTTATTCTCTTTGAGCACTCCTACCAACCTATCTTCTTGTTCTTTTGTAAACTTGTTAGAGATGATGACAGGCAAGATGTCACCTTCCCCCACAAATGCATATTTAAGATGCTCAGGAAGAGGCTTGAGCTCAACCAGGTGCATGTACGATAGCAGGTAAGAGCTTTTCATTTGGAATAGTTAATGACATAAAGGTATCTGCTTGTGAGTATATAGGTAGGGAAGACAAGCCTTTTATGGTCTCCTGTAGGTTAGTAGACAAAACATAATTCAATGAGAACTCCTCAATAGGAGATTCTAAAGCTACCTGCAGGTCATCTACACAACTCATATCAAAGGTATCATGTATACAAATATCAATGGAATCCATAAAGCATAAGGAATGATCATCAGAAGGGAATTTCATTGCATCATATATATTGTATTCAACCATCTCACCATCAAATTCCATAGTCAAAGAACCAGAATACACATCGATTTTTGTCCTAGAAGTCTTTAAAAAGGGCCTTCCTAGGAGAATAGGGGCCTCTTGATTACCATGCTCCATGTCTAAGACAAAGAAATCAGCAGGAAAGATCAAATTGCCAACCATGACTAAAACATCCTCAACTATGCCTCTAGGAAAAGCATTTGATCGATCCGCTAGTTGGGTCACCACTCTAGTCTCATGCAGAGGTCCTAAACCCAATTATTCATATAGAGAATAAGGTAAAACATTAATAGATGCACCCAAGTCTAACAAAGCTTTATCAAACTTAGTCTCACCTATTACACATGGGATTGTGAACATGCCAGGGTTGCTACATTTCTTAGGCATACGCTTTTGAAACACAGCAGACACATGTTCGCTTATCTTAATTTTCTGCTTCCCCTTCAACTTTTGATTCCTCTTTATTGTGCAAAGTTCCTTGAGAAATTTGGCATAACGAGGAATACTTTTAATCAGATTGAGTAAGGGGATGTTTACCTCGCATGTACTGAACGTCTCAAAGATCTCTTTGTCATTGTCTGGTCTTTTTGTGTCTCTGAGTGCTTCAAGAAAGGGAGGAACGGGTTTAAAAGAATTAAGAGGGGGGAAATCAGGTGGAACATACCCGTCAGATGAGTCACTGGAGGGGCCGCGGGGCGACTGAGCTTGGCCGCGGGGCGGCCCAGCGATCTCTGCAGCGTCAGAATCGCCTTGGCCGTGGGGCGGCTCAGGGGTGCAGCAGGGCGGCCGGCGATCGCGAGCCTCTTCTCCCTCCTCGTTCGTACCTGTTTCAAAAATTTCGATGTTAGCATCATTATGGGGAGTGGTAATCCGTTCCTTACCACTTCTTAGCGTCACAGCGCTGACGTTCTCCTTGGGGTTCACCACCGTTTGAGATGGTAGCTTTCCTGAGTCCTTAGCCTGCATTTTGCTCAACGATTGAGCCAATTGGCTAATTTGCTTCTCCAAATTCTTTTGGTTCTCATCTTGTCTCTTTTGGTGCTGAGCTTGACCCAGGACGATCTTAGTGAGAGCTTTGATAGGATCCTCATTGGATTGATCATCAGTTGGTGGAGGTCCTCTCTGTCTGGCATCAAATTGTTGATGAGGTCTGAATTAGGATCCTCCTTGTGGATTGAAAGGGGCTTGGTTATTACCATAGCCATACCCCTGGTAACCTGCATTATAGTTGTTATTGTAATGATTGAGATTAGGATAGTTACCCTACCTGGGTCGCTGAGGAACAAAGTTCCCCATGGCATTCAACTCTACATTTGGCTCCTGCAGCATTGGGCAAGTGTCCGTCGGGTGATAAAGATCAACGCAAATGCCACATGCCTTAAGTTGTTGTGGGGTTCCTTGTGGCATGAACTTTTCATCATATCCTTCAATTCAGCCACATCGCTATGTAATGCGGAAGTTGAGGAGTCAACAGCGAGTACCCCTCTAGCATGAAGTCCCTTGCTGAATTGTCTAGAACCATCTGCAAGCTCTGAAAACTCCTCCCAAGCAGCATTGGGTGTTTTGTTCAAGATATTGCCTCCACGGGCAGAGTTCACCATCTTGCGCTCCTCGTCAAGCAATCCATTGAATAGAAAGAGCACTAAATCCTTCTTTGAAAAACCATGGTGAGGGCAACTAGAGCAAAGCTTCTTGAAGCTCTCAACGTACTCATAGAGTGTCTTCGTAGCCTGCTGGTCAATGCTGTTGATTTCCTTTTTCAGACTATTTAACTTGGTCGTAGGAAAGTACTTCTCCAGAAAGAGACGCTTCAACTGAATACATGTTTTTGCACTACCTGGTGGCAAGTAGTAGAACCACTCATTGGCAGTGTCCTTAAGCGAAAAGGGGAATGCCCTCAACTTGATTTGCTCCTCCGTGACATTGCCTGGTTTCATTCCCACCACGACAGTATGGAACTCAGATAAGTGCTTGTGGGGGTCCTCACCACTCAACCCATGGAATTTAGGTAAGAGATGAACCACCCCAGACTTTAGCTCAAAATTGACACCTTCATCAAGTTTAGGGAACACAATAGCCAATGGTTGTTGGGCTAAGTTTGGTGTTGTGAGCTCCTTCAACGTTCGATTATCATCGTTATCAGCCATCTCTATGCTCTCTTCTTCTCCTTAATCGAAAGGTAACTCACGAAAGTGATCACGAGCTTCTCGCCTCAATCTAGAGAGAGTCCTCTCAATCTTTGAATCTAAAGACAATAAAGATGAGTTAGTAGCACGAGTGTGGACCATATAGGTGGTCCACACCAAGATTAGCAATTAAAACAACACAAGAATTCAATAAGAATTACCCGGCAACGGCGCCAAATTTGACAAGAGGAAAACTTGTCATTGTTCTTGACAAAGAATACTCAAACTCATAACTAGTATAGTGTGTAAGCAAGAGATCGATCCACAGAGAAATCTATTCAATTCGAGTATCAATTCTAATCGCTAGTAAGAATATGGGGGGGTTTTGGTGTGAAAAGATCCGCCTTTTATCAAAGCGGAAGCAAGCAAACAAAGGAAATTGGTTTTAGAATGTAGTGGAGAGAAATAGGTTCACCTACAATTTATCACTTCGATTGATGAATTCGATCCTTGTTTCAGCCTCTAGTTCTTTTCTTTTCCTATCAATATCCTTGTCCAGATCTTAGGTAAATTACTAGTCCTACGAGTCCTAGCAACCCTTATCTCCAAATAACCATAACACGGTTAAGATTTAACCTAGAGATAGCATTAAGACTATGAATTAATCAAGGTACATGCAATATCAAGCTATGAGTCGATATTTAACATATATTCAACTTCCTACACATCCAATTAGTCCTACGAGTCATAAAGGGATATGATTGCCACTTGGGTTAAGGTTTGCTACGAGGAATCTACAAAACCCTAGCAATTAAATGAATCTACTCTAACTAGTCGGCCAGGCCAGAGAGAATAAAACACATTCAAGCAATTAAGCACAAAGAAGTCAAAACATTGGAATAGGAATAAGAACTAGATTAAGAAACTCGCAATTCAACAATCAAAGATCCAAACTGTAGGCGAAACCTCGAAAGTTTAGTTGCTCATGCTCAACGGTGCTCTCAACAATGGAATAATGTGCATAAGGTGAATGAAAATAATAACTAGAAAAGCCTTAAATAGTCTTTAGAAAGTCGGCCAAAATAACTTGATAAAAACCCTAAGTAAAATCCGGACTTAATGTTCAGTTTCTGCACGGGCCGCGGGGCGGCCTGGCAAGGCCGCGAGGCGACCAGCGAGCAGCGAAGTCCTCCGTTTCTGCCTTCAAGCTGCGGGGCGGCCATCCATGCTGCAGGGCGGCCAGCGATTCTTCTGAACTCTCCTTCCGCTACTTCAGCAGATCCTATGCATCTTCCTTAGCTTATTTTTGCTCTTTTCAAATTCATTTCACCTCCAATCTACTTTACCTGAAATAAATCATAAAATCATGTAGATTCCGCCTCTTCTAACTCAACAAGTGATAATGTAAATGCAGCTAAATATATGCAATATTCACACCTAAATTATGCTAAATGCAATATATTATGCAACACTAAATATGCTCTATCATGTGGACATTTTCAAAAACTTATAAATGAAAAATAGTGAGGCTTTAACAACAAGTGAAGATGTCAAAAATAAATTTGAGGTGCCGATTTATATCTATATTCAAAATAAAATAGATGTTTTAACCAAGAAAAGACATCGGCTTAAAACAGATGTGGAAAAGATGATCTTTTAGTACACGTACAAAGATATCAGAATTTTTTTTGAAAGACATCTGTTGACAACAGATGTCTAATTGGATTTTTCTAGTAGTGCCACAGAGAATCAAGTATTCTCCGCAATGTGTATTTACCAATTAGTAGAAAGGGGGGTTTTGATGATTGAAACAAGAAAGAAAGCAAAATAAACTATAAAGAGATTGATGCAAAACAATTTAGAGAAGATCGATCTACTTACAACTATCCACTTTATTTGGTTGAATTGATATTGTAAATTCCTCTTATCCTTTTAGTCTTCCTATGAATGTCTTGTCCCGACCTAATATAGTTACTAGTCCAATCAGTCCTAGAAACCCTTATCAGTCGAATAGTCCCTAAAGAATGATTTAACCCAATTGATAGCTTTAAGTTCAGAGATTAACCAAGGTATTTGCAGTCCCTAAAGAGGGATTTAACAACACATCCAACTTCCTACCCATCCAATTAGTTCAATCAGCCCTAAAGGGATAAGTTTGCTACTTGGGTCAAGGTTCGCAATCAAGAATCTACAAAACCCTAGCAATTGAATTGATCTAACTAGTTGGCCAGACAAGATAGAACAAAACAAGAAACAATCAAGCACATAGAAGTTGAAGCATTAAAAATAGGAAATAAGGAACAAGATTCAAAAACTCGCAATCAATCCAAATAAAACTTTAAATTGCAAGAAGAACGACGAGAGTTTGGTCGCCCATGGAGAACATCGCTCTCTCCAATTGTCTGATAAAACGTAGAATAGAATAGAAGTAGTGAGAAATAACATAATATTCGGCCTTAAAAGAAGTCTAATTCGGACAAAAAAAACCAAAACAAAGAAAACTAGGGTTTTCTTAAACAAAACGCTGCGCAGACGACCAGTGTCGCGGCCGCGGCATATGCATTCTTTTCCAATCCGGCTTCTCACTAGCTGCAGCTGCTGCATTGGTCCTTCACGGAATATTAGTCACGAGTTTGATCTTGTTGTCAACAGAAAAGTTGTAATCCTCTGAAAGAGCTTTCCAACACATGGTCATAATAGTTAATCGGACAACCGAGGCCTCCAGAAAGCGCAAAACAAGTTCAGCATGTCTGGCGACAACTTCTGCAGATTTGTTCTTCGTTTAGGCTCGCTTCTTCTTCTCCGGACCTCTTTAGATCTTCATTTAAGCTTCTTCAATCAACTAGACTTCATCATCTTAATGCATGATCAACCCATTTCTCCTTCTCGGATCCACAGTTACCTGAAATAATACATAAAAACATGTAGATTTCGACTCCACCAACATAGAGAGCAAATATGCAAATTCTACTTAAATCATGCATGATATGCATCTTAACTAAGCTAAATGCAACCTATTATGCCTACCTAAATGCATGCTATCAAACTCCCCCACACTTAAGCTTTTGCTTGTCCTCAAGCAATGAAAAACAAATGTAGAATTAATCATCCCACAAATAAGATCTTCATGCTATAATTTTATAAAAGCAACATCAATCAATAGGAAAAATGAATAAGAGAACAAATATCCTAGCAAATATGTGAGCGATCAAATAGTAAAGGAAAATTTAATCCAACATCACCGGGATAATGTGTTTCACTCAAGTTCTCATGTGTTTAGGGTTTAAAGTCCAACTCTCAACTCAATCCAAAATGCTCTATACACCGTGAAAGTCATCACTTGCAAACAACATCATGAGGACTTTTATACGGTTGTAATGGGGCTTTGGTAGGAACATAAGGCATGAGAAATATTTAGGCTTGTAGTGCTAAAAATCCAAGAAAAAAGAACAACACCAAAACTTCCATACTTCGCAAACCATTCCAATAACATAAACTCCAATACACATCAATAAGCACTCTTCGGTTTCAATAGCCATACAACTCATGCATTTTTTCTATTTGGATGATGACTTCTTTTCTTTTCTTTTATGCTTATTTTTGCCTCTAGGTGAATTTTATCCTCCCTAGGTCCAAGCTTACTAGACTTGTACTCCTAAGTGAATTTTATCCTCCTTAGGCCCTTCGTAATAAGTCATCTCTATTATGCCAGAAGGGTTACCTTATTTCGGTTATGTCTCTTGCAATGCACAACCATACATACATCATCTCCACTCAAAGCAACTCCAACATAAAGATTTTTCACCAATTCTCCTCCTAATTCCTGGATAGGGTCAAGCTAATCATTGGCTATGATATATTTTTGTGGAGCTATCAAAAAGAAATAGGCTTTACGGCTCAGCTGGGCTTCGAGCAAAGGATAATGCAAAGGGTAGATAAAGTATAATACGGCTAAGGAAAACATGCCTCAATCATTTAAAATTCACAAGCAACAAACATGTGCAATACAGTCATGAAAAACAAGCATATGAAGAGTATAATCACACAATAAAAGAAAAAGGGAATAATATGTAAAGTCCCTATAAGGCCAAAACAAATTCACAAAGGGTTATGTTTTTGCTAGATTTCAGTTAAACCTCAACTATGAACCATACTTGCTCAATTATATTCTCAAATCCTGCTCCAGAAATCATTTTCAAGCAATTTAATCAATTCATGGGATTTATGCAATAAGATCATAAAAATAAATTAGAGGACAAACTAAACCAAGATGGGTATCTTTAATAACACCTAAATGCAATGCATGATATTTTTGTGTTTTTTTTAATGTGATTATGAATAAAAATAAATATGAAGACATAAATAAACATGATAACATACATAAACATGATATTCAAACTCTATCCATATGCAATGCAATCCCTCCCCCAGACTTAAAACTTTCATTGTCCTCAATGAAACATAAAAGATAGCAAAAACACAAAAACATAGAGAAAGAGATGAATGAAATACTCACAATGTGGTGGACGAATAGGCTCATGGACTTTCATAGACAACAAAATGGTTCGACTGGGCTCTGCGGAGGCCGCTACCTCGGCTAATTTCGGCGACTTTTCCTAAAAAGTTAGTCTATCTAAAAAATAAAAGCAACTATCTAATGCCTAATGGGAAACCTAATTTATTGAAAAGAAAACTAGCTAAAGAGGAATTGAAATAACGAAATTAGAAAACTTACCTCGGGTTGCCTTCCAAGAAGCGCCTTTCTTTAATGTCATTGGCCTAACTTATTCTCAATCTCAAGATCTTACCAATCAGACATCGTCAAAGCCCTCAGTAGCATATCATATTCATGTGCACACATCTTACAGAGAATATCATACCACAATAAATTGAAAGCATAAAATGTGGAACTCAAGAACCCTTTCAATCTATCAAAGAGTCTAGCATGACTCTCTGCAGAAGGAATATGATACCACCAGCACAGTTCCGTTGGTGGCTTTTCAAAATAGCAATCAAAAGGATCAACATAATCGTCATTACCTTCAAAATTGCAAAAGTTTAACTTTATTACCTTTTGAGCCTCAGTTGATGGCTCTAGACTTGGTTCATCAATGGACAAGCTCAGAATGGATGTTGCAGATGGAGTAGGAGACACGTCGCATGTAACCTCATGCATCGACTCATGAGATTCCAAGTCAGGAAGCACTAGACCATCTCCTCCATCATCTAAGAAACTATCGTTGTCTGCAACCAATTCCTCCTCATTCGGCATGTCATTGTCATGTTGAAACCACATAGGAGGGAATGAACTAAGTGTAATAACTTCGATAGGATCTTCCATTCTTGAATCCTTTAAAGACTCAAGGGGTGGTGGGGTGGGTTTCTCAAAATCAAGAGAAGAAGACGTTGATGGGGGCTCATTAGTAGCAGTGCGGCGATCGCCGCCCTCCTACCGTGGTTGCCGCTCCTCATAATTTTCACCCTCCGTTACGACTTCAACTTCTTCTTCTAAGCCCCTTTCCTTTTCACCTTTTGCACTTAAAAATTGAATGAGTTTGTTCATCTGATTCTCCAAGTTCTTACTACTCTCAGCTTGCTCTTGCAACACTTGTGTAAGGCTATGGAATGGATCCTCCAGGTATGTGACAGAGTTCTCCATTGGCGGAGCAGACGTGGTGAGAAATTCTTCTTGTGCAACATGGTAATCCATATAACAGAAAAAATCCCACAACCCCGACAATCCTTCTGACCGCTTCAGGCCTCCGTTCTCAGGTGCTCAGCAAACGCTCATGTCTCAACAGTCATCCCATCAATTATACACATAATCATATCTTGGATGTTGAATTGATAACCCCATGAACCAAGTTCGTCAACATACTCATGCAATCTCCTGAAGTATTGGTGAAAGTTCTCACCTTCAAACTGCGCTAATCTCAACATCTTGAAAAAGTTAGTAGCAAGGGTGTTGTGAACCGTAAGATAGGTTCACAGCAAAGTTAGATATGTAAACAAAAATAAATAAATACACAAAACAAAGAAATAAACTTGATTCCCTGGCAACGGCGCCAATTTGATGAACGATTTTTAGTCGCGTAAACCGTATCAAAATAATACTCAAACCTACAAACTAGTATAGCAAGTAAGTAAGAGGTCGATCCCACGAAGAATCAAGTATTTCTCCGCAATGTGTATTTACCAATTAGTAGAAAGGGGGGTTTTGGTGATTGAAACAAGAAAGAAAGCAAAATAAACTATAAACAAATTGATGCAAAAAAATTTAGAGAAGATCGATCTACTTACAACTATACACTTTATTTGGTTGAATTGATATTGTAACTTCCTCTTATCCTTTTAGTCTTCCTATGAATGCCTTGTCCCGGCCTAATATAGTTACTAGTCCAATCAGTCCTAGAAACCCCTATCAATCGAACAGTCCCTAAAGAAGGATTTCACCCAATTGATAGCTTTAAGTTCGTAGATTAACCAAGGTATTTGCAGTCCCTAAAGAGGAATTTAACAACACATCCAACTTCCTACTCATCCAATTAGTTCAATCAGCCCTAAAGGGATAAGTTTGCTACTTGGGTTAAGGTTCGCAATCAAGAATCTACAAAACCCTAGCAATTGAATTGATCTAACTAGTTGGCCAGACAAGATAGAACAAAACAATAAACAATCAAGCACAATGAAGTTGAAGCATTCAATATAGAAAATAAGGAACAAGATTCAGAAACTCACAATCAATCCAAATAAAGCTTCAAACTGCAAGTAGAATGAAGAGAGTTTAGACGCCCATGGCGAACATCGCTATCTCTCCAATTGTCTGATAGAACGTAGAATAGAATAGTAGTAGTGAGAAATAACATAATATTCGGCCTTAAAAGAAGTCTAAGTCGGCCAAAAAAACAAAACAAAGAAAACTAGGATTTTCTTAAACAAAACGTTGTGCAGACGACTATTGCCGCAGTCGTGGCATATGCTACGGTCGCGGCATATGCATTCTTTTCCAATCCTGCGGCGTCTCACTGTTTGCAATCGCTGCACACATGTTGCGGCCTCTGCATTGGTCTTTCACGGAATATTAGTCTCGAATTTGATCTTGTTGTCAACATAAAATTTGTAGCTCTCTGAAAGAGCTTTCCAAAACATGGTCATAATAGTCAATCGGACAACCGAGGCCTCCAGAAAGCGCAAAACAAGTTCAGCATGTCTTGCGACAACTTCTGCAGACTTATTCTTCGTTTAGGCTTGCTTCTTCTTCTCAAGACCTCTTTAGATCTTCATTTAAGCTTCTTCGATCAACTAGATTTCCTCATCTTAATGCATCATCAACTCATTTCTCCTTCTTGGATCCACAGTTACCTGAAATAATCAATAAAAACGTGTAGATTCCAACTCCACCAACATAGAGAGCAAATATTCAAATTCTACTTAAATCATGCATGATATGCATCTTAACTAAGCTAAATGCAACCTATTATGCATACCTAAATGCATGCTATCAGTTGTATAAATGTATTGGATATTACTTTAAGAATAAATAAAAATAGGATTTTTTTAATCTATATGTTGATATTATAATAAAGTTTCAATAGTTATTAATGATTTTAAATAAAATATAATTAAAAAAAATTCTAAATCCAATAAAAACCGTTGCCATAAAGAAAAGAAATCGCTTCCTATGATACAGTGACAAACTGTTTCTTTAGGGTATTAGGCAACGGTTAGTTTTCACTTTTGGCAGCGGTTGTCACTTGTCTCGTTTTTATGAACCTGCTGCCTTAGGTTATATAAACGCCGCCATAAAGCTAAGGTGACGGCAACAGAAGCTGCGGATCAAAACCGTTGCCTTAGACATTAGGGGGCGGTTATCATAAGGTGGCGGTTTTGAGTCGCTGCCAAAACCTCTAATTGTAGTAGTAATTACTGAATGTGTATATAAAACTTTATCATTGTATGTGAAATGAAAGTAAAGTAAGTGTAGGTGATCGATACTTTATGAAATTTATGATCGATAATTTAACTAAAATTGTCATTGTATGTGAAATGAAAGTAAAGTGTAGGCCGGTGATCGATACTTTGTAGAACCCCATCCTCGTCTATTACCACAGCGGTGATTGATAATTTAATAATTCCATGACCTATTACTATTAATTTCATAAATCATTAGTATATATTTTCAAATCAAATCGATTAGCAATATTGGTCCATACATATACAAGTTTTGGGGAGAAAAAGAATGTGTCTAGTTTTATACCACCACCAAATGGTAATTACCTCAAATTTATAAAGCATTCAAAATGAATAATTTACAAAGCACTAAATGGAAATTATCTTCAAATTTACAAGCACTCAAAATAAATGATTTAGGATCCAACAATTGAACATGAAGATGGGAAGGTAAGGGATGGAGGAAGAGAGAAGTTGGACAGAACAACTATCAACAAGGAAAATGACACTTGTACGTAGAGATAAAGAAGAAAGATCAAGATGTGCAACTAGGACAAGTTACATTTTTTTTGTTAGATAGAAGTGTTTTAAATAAAAGAGGAGCTTGAAAACCTTCTATAAATAATTATGTAATCCATAGTTTCATAATTCAATGAAAAATTGATGAGCTTCAATTCCATAAACTGTTCTTCTTTCTTTTTGACACAAACACAAACTATAATAGAAACTAAAATGAAAATTTGGCACTTTATAGTACATCGATCGCTCATCTACATCAATCTCATGCAATATCGCTTCTCCAAAAACAACAAAATCTATCTCCATTATTGTTGCCTTCTGTTGTCTTCTCTACATGATCTCCACAAGGTATCTTTTCCAAAGATTTTCTCTGGTAGTCTGGTTCACTTTGAATCACATCCGTTGCCTATATAATTAATAATATATAGTTGTCAGTATTACACCTAGGTATATATATACACACAATGCTAATTAAACTGTTGATTGCATCCTTTAGTATTTATTTGTAGAACATACCTTAAAACTTCCCCATTTTTTGCCCCCTTCAATAATGACTTCATAATTGCCATTGTTGTTGACTTGGAGAATTTTCATGTAATCAACAACTTTATTTCTTTTGAGTCTCTCAGAGAGACCTTGAATATCATCGATCTCCATAACTATCATTTTGGGATGAGTTTCAGGTTTATCTTCTTTTATTTTCTCCGCATCCTCCTCCTTGCCTACGTACAAACCCATCTTGATTCTTGATTTTGTAAGCTTCATAATTACGACTTTGGAATCTCTCTCTAGATCCCTTCTCCATGTTAATGCATGAGATTAGTACTAATCAATCTTAATTATTTTTTGTCAAAACATGATGTAGTATTTACCTTAACATCTCGGATTGGAGTACTTCAAGATGCTCCATCTTCGGCTTACAGGCGAGATCGATTTCCACAATATAAGGTTTATAAGATGGTGGATACTCTTTATTGTTTAATTTCATATCCTTCTGAAGCTTCATTATCATGCTTAAGATCTTCGACTTATGCAGGGCTTTTACTTCAGCGGTAAGATAGGAAACCAAGTATTTGAAATATATTGTCATCTTCGTTTCTTCTTTTCCTACCTCTGACTTCACCACCTTGTTGTTAGATGAGTACTCAATATCCTCGTCCAATAGCCTTATCGAGCATTTAACATAAACAAAATGTGAAAAAGTAAGCAACAATATAATTGTAACAAACTGATAATACACATACTTAAGATTGTAAGAACTTACTTTTTAATTTTAATCTCGAGATCCTTAATGTCCTCTAGAGGAGTCAGAGGACTGAGCACAAATTCAACTTTATCGCTTTGGTCCGGAGTGATATCAAGGTTAACAATGCTCGTGGTTGTGAGTGTTGAGTTTGGAATTATCACCTCTTCTCAAGTGTCATACTTGTGGAAAATAGTTGTCAAAATGTTCAACTCTTTCACCCTCATCTATGGAGAAAAACAGTGCATTTGTAGAATTAGGTAGGAGGGGTCCGTATATATATATACTTGTTTGCTAATAAATTTGAGCTAGATCATCTAGCTTAAAAAGGATTGTAAAATCACATCACATAACATGCATGTATATGTAAAATTAGGGATATGAAATATATATATATATAATTACTTACTTGTGCATTATTGATGATAACACG
This sequence comes from Persicaria tinctoria, assembly GCA_037127255.1. Classification (NCBI taxonomy): domain Eukaryota; kingdom Viridiplantae; phylum Streptophyta; class Magnoliopsida; order Caryophyllales; family Polygonaceae; genus Persicaria; species Persicaria tinctoria. Next base: position 21,141,421 of record JBANSL010000017.1, read on the forward strand.
ATCACCAACATCAAAAGGGTGCATTGCGAAGGCGAAGATGAGACCTTCAAACATCTTTCTGCAACTATCTCCGAAGATGAAGCTAGCAGCTACAAAGGGAGTGAACAATAGAGCTAGTTGGCCAGTATTGACGATTTCGGAGAGGAGAAGCCATATGATAAGCATGACCGTGAGTAAAAATATACTTAGTAGCCTGTTCAATTTTATGAACACGCTCTTGGAACTAAGCAAAGTTCGTTCCAAACCCCAGCAGTTTTTATAGGCTCGAACCTACAAAAATAATATTAAGTTTAATGTTAAAATTAGTTGTACGTACAATTTTTAATATTTTTTGATACAAAAGACGGAGTGCCTTACTTTATACTAATGTCAAAAACATTGATAATTATATACTATTTTTCTTTACAAAATGTGATTAAATAAATGTTGTCAAAAATAAAGGATATATAATTCTATACAAATTAAGTGGCTATCATTTTCCAAAATAAAATGAATATTTTTCTAAGGATTACAACATATTTTAAATTGCCATAAAAATGATCGATTCTATTAAATATAATATAATAATAAATATCGTACACGTTAAATTATATTGAAAAATAAGTATGTGAAAGATTGTAATATAAGACTAATGACATAAGAATATTTAAATGCATAGTTAAATTAATATGTAAATAACATTTTCAAAGATGTCACGTATGTAACATATAAGAGTCAAAGTTTAACATAATAAATAATGTCTCATGCGTAGCGCGAGAATGTGTTTCTAGTATATGACGTTTGGCTTTTTAGTACGTTCTTTAGAAAACCATAGACTCCATAAAACTAATTAAAAAGTCGATATTTTATAGTGTTATTAGCTTTTTATAAAAATTGTACCAACAACCAATATCCCTTTCAATAGGGACTTCTGTAACATCATCCAAAAGGATGATTAGGGTGGCGTCCCTGTCGGGACCTCTGCCCCCTTTTTGCCTAATAAAAAAAAAAAAAAAAGGTTGGATGGAGGAGTACTATAAACAAACATCACCTCTTATCCATCCAGATTTCAAAATTAAGTAATGTTTTTAGCTTTTGATATAATTTTTTAAAGGAATATTAAATTACATTAATCTTACCTATTTTTTTTAAGGCGAAAATAATTAAAATAACCCAACCTTTAAGAGGATGTTAAAAATATATCCTCACCTTTCATATGTAAGATAAATATCCCGACCTTTATAAGTGATGGTAATATAATATCCCAAAATTTTCTCCCCTACAAAAATGATTAGTTTCGCCCCTAAACATTCAATTTAATACTTATTTAATTCAAATTATTCAATTTAATATGTATTTATATTATAATTAAATTTAATCAAAACAAATATAATAAAACAAGTAAATATTTAGCTAGAATATAATTTTCAATATCTTGATTGTGTAAAATATCATTCAAGTTTATTAGATTAAATTAGATTGGTTTTTAAGTTTGTCTTTATTTATTTATTTGGATTTATGAAAAAATCAAAAAATTACATTCTTTTATATATTTTTTAACAATAATAATTTACTTATTATAAATAAATGAACACCATTGAATAATCTAAATAATTAAAATTTTATTTCAATTTCGTAGTACATAAAGTTTATAATTGACAAAATATTCTTCAGTTTTGGTAAGTTAAATCACTAGCTAATCATTTACTAATTGAAAATATGTTATTTTGCTTTACATTTTTTTATTTGGCTTGTTATAGATATTATTGATTTAAAAAAAATATAAAAAAGTTAGGTTGTATTATTTTAATTAGTTTCGTCTTTTTTTAAATCTTACAAATTAGAAATTTATCAATATTTCAACTAACCAATAAAGGAAATTTTTGAAACAAAATTAGTTTATAAATTATTTTTGAATGACAACTTCATTAAATCACTCTTATAGTCTTATATATATAATTGACTCAAAATTAAACTTAAGACGTATGTAGGGTTGACATGGTAAGGTATCCCCAAAAAATGGTAATTACCACGTACCAAACACCAACTGGTGGTACGTAAATTTTCATGCCACATACCAACCATAAGTCGTGGTTACCATATATGTGGTAACCACGAATTGTGGTTACCATCGGTACATTACCATGCTATAATTTTATTTTTAGTTTTTTTAAACCCCTTGGCTACTGTCCAGTAGTCATCAAAGTTATCGAACGAAAAAATATGGTTACCAAAAACAATATGATTATCACATGTTAAAAGTTCAAATAAACCAAGTTCACAATCAACAGTACAAACCAAGTTCAAAGTCTTCAAACAAAACTAGTTCAATTGTTCAAACATTCAAAATGTTCCTAAAAGTTCAAACAAAATAAGTTCAAAGTTTTTAAACATTCAAAATGTTCATACTGTTTCTAGTAGAAATAGTAGAAATGACCAATTTAGATTAAAATAAACACAAAATATAAAGTAAAAACTTAAAATTAAAAACATAAAACTTAAAGGTAAAAACAATAAAAATAAATTTAAAATATAAAAAATAAATATATACTTCGTAATCATGGTATTCAGATTTCATTACCATTACTGTATCACAATTACGTGGTTACCACAAGTGTAGTTACCAACATAGTCGATTTGTAATTGGTACGTGGTTGGTATGGTAATATCTGTACTATTTGTCAGCCCTAGACGTACGACTATATGTTATACTGAATAAATTTTTAAATAACCTAAAATGTCACTTAATTTGGATCGAATGACGTATTATCTTGCGATTAACACAATCACTTTATAACATACGTATACGGGATTGCAACTTCAATTTCTAATAATAAGTTCCTAACTGATTAGGAGGTAATTACTACGTAGTATTTATTACAAAACAAGTGTTCATCATGAACAACATATTATTTGGTATATTTTTTTAATAAAATTAATTATAAAATTTTAGTAGAATAGAAAACATACCGCCCAGTTGAGAAATTCATCATGTCCTATAGTTCTTTCTGCAAGTGATGCGTTGCTTTTTGCTCGGCTTGTGATTTCACCGTCTTCTTCATCTTCCGCTTCTTCGGTTTTGTTACTATACTTGAATATGACATCCAACTCGTCATCATGTAATTCATACTCCTTAAGGTCTTCTCGCTTTACTTCTTGATCACTGCATTTTAGTTAAAGTTATAACATCAAGGAGAACGAGTTACTTCAATTACTCTATTCGGTTAGTTTGTTTGTTTCAACTTATAGTTACCCTTTTTTGCTATTGGTTCTTTGAATTCTTGCTCGAGTCGGGTGATGAAAAATTCTCACATCCGATTTTTTCGTGGAAAGAGTTTATAAGAATTCACCTATTCTAATAACAAAAAAAACTAACTTAAATTATCATGTATTCAGAGCTAAATTGGCTAAAGGGATGGGTCATAATTATTACGGGGAGCCTACATGGCCAAGTGACCTTTTATATATTTTTTCGGTCGTTATCCTAGGGACTATTGCATTGCATGTAACGTAGACATAGCCGTTCTCGAACCATCAATGATTGGCTAGCCGGCCGATCCATTTACAACTCCCTTGGAAATAGTTTTTTTTTTACATATTTCAAATACTCGAGCCCTTTTTATCCTTATTGATGATTCTGGAAGTTATGCTCAATTTTGCTGAAGAATACTATCTAAACGTTGGACATATATTAGTGGCGGCCGCAGGATTAGAGGGGGTGAGGAATTCTTGGTCAAAATTTTTTTTTCCTCGATATATATAATAAAGAAATTTTTACAAAATATATTGAAAATAAACCATAAATTATGGTATAAATATGATATTTTATTAACAAAATTCATACAATAATATATATATATGTGTGTGTGTAGCAGGATTAAGATATTTTTTAAAATATAAAATTTTTAAAGAATTTGTCATTGGTAAATGGAAAAAAAATGATAGGATTGAAAAGTATGACAAAAAAAACTCATAAATTGTGGTTTAAATTAACCGAAAAATGTAAGGAATAAAAAGTAGTGCAAAAAGGTATGTAATGAGATTTGAACCGGGGCGGATATTTTCACTGCTAATTTTTACTATTTCCACCGCTAATCACCACATAGGCTGACGGTGACCTTAATCCGGTTTTCCTAAGCCCACCGCATATACATGTGGTGGAGGCTTTGACCGTATACGAACCCATCGTTATGGCGATGGTTCAAACCCACCGTATACGTATGCGGTGGGACCGTCAACCTATGCGGTGGCCTCGTTGACTGTCATTAAATCCACCGTCAACCTATACGGTGATTAGCGGTGGAAATAGTAAAAATTGGCGGTGAAGATATAATACTCCAATAGTAGTATTAAAAAGTGTGCTGTCATGAGAAGATTTTGGTGTTGTCATAGGTTGTTCTGCTAAAATCAGGAATATTGAAGTCTCTTTTGGGCAACAAGGTCGTGTATGAGCTACTGGTGCACTCAAATTATTTGCCTTGAGTTTTATTTTATTTTTGGTCAAACAGAGGGCTAAGGCCCTTTCTTATTTAAAAATGGAATTAGGTGGACAACCCCATGGTAATGGGGTAAGAGGAGTTCTGAATACAAATTGGAGGGTAATTGAACAGAGTAAAATTTTCCTGCAAGTCCACACCTTCTTTCGCCAGTGTATCAGCCTCCATGTTTGCAGTCCTTCGGATCTGTCTGATGACCACCTCCCAGGACGTATCACACATGATGCTTCGGCACTGCCTTGAGTTTTATTAAAGGTGGAATCTTTGATGCCACTTTTGAGAAGGTGAAATCTTTAGAAATGTTGTATATAATTCTTGGATGGTTATGACACTTTGTATTGATTTTATTGATTTCGTATTATATTACTTACATTGATGCATTTTTTTAATTAGTTGATGACATGTTATAATAGGTGTTTTTATGTATATAACCAATATTAATGTCGTAATTTCAAAGACTTTGTATTTTTATATATGCACTAAGGTGACAATATTTTGATTCCACGTTGTAAGCTCTTATGTCATCAATTATATAAAATTGTCACCATAAACAATTGTGATTAATGAAGCGTAATAACAAATGTCATCCATGAATAAAAATTTAATGAATATGTCATCACGAGTGATTGCATCAATGAAGTGTAATCACAAACGTGTCATCAGTGAATGAAAGTATAATCGATGAAAATAAATCGATATACAATTGATTAAATTAAAAACATGTGGCATCAATCGATTTGATTAAAAAAATGGCATCAAATAATTACATTATAAAAATGACATCAAAATACCATTTTGAAAAATTTGTATCACCTTAAAGAAAAAAATGTCATCAAAATACTACTTAGAAAAAATATCATCAAAAATATGGCATCACGGTAAAAAAAATATCATCAAAAAATTGACATAAAAAAAAGTGGCATCAGTCGTTAACAGTAAAAAAATGGCATCAATGATCAACGTGACATTACAGTAAACAAAAAATGTTATCAAGGTTTAAAAAAAGTGACATTAAAAAAGTGTCATCCAATCATTTCATTAGAAAAGTGGCATCAAAGTAAAAATAAAATATAATAAAATTTTGGCATCAAAACAGTAAAATATGGCATCACTAAATAAAAAAAAATGCATCAAAATGGGTTGGTCAACATTGACCAACCCACTCTATTGGGAAGGGTCTAGGGCAAAACTAATTAAATTGATTTAGGACCTAAGTGCCCAATTGAATATTCAAAAAAGGTCATCTATCAAAATCACCAAATATTTTAAGATGAAGAAAGTATGTTATTTTTAAATTAGGGATAGATTCTTATTTGATTTCACTTTTTTTTTAACTAGACAAATACGGAGTATAATAGAATGACCAACAAAAAAAAAGGAAATTTTTTTTATAAAAAAAAAAAAAAAAAAAAAAAGACACAAAGCTACCGATTAAATATGATCGTTTATACTTAACCACTAACTCAACATAAAATTACATAAAACCATCCATTAAAGGGGTCATGTTTACAAAAGACATAATGTTTACAAAAGACCACCCATGCTCTCTTCTCCCGTTAAAACTTGTTAAAATAATTGAAAAAGACTTAAATATCCTTAAATATAAAAGAGGATGAAAATCACTTATATCATATTCAAGCCAAGAAGACTCTTTTTCCATAGGTTTGAAAAATTAAACTAATTGAAAAATTGCTTATATTCAAATACACTTATGATTGTAATTAATCGAGCTCATATTGTGGAGATAATTAGAAAGACTTAGAAATTAGAATTGAAGTGGTGATTCTCTCATACTGAAACTCTTGAGAGAATATGACAAACTAGGGGTTTGGTTAAGATTTAATTTATCTTTTATATTAGACTCTGATAAATAACCTAGTTATATTTATTTAATTGAAGTTTTAAATTTTGAAAGATTAACTAAAATCAGTATTTAAATCCAATTAACTCTACATTAATTTCAAAAAGAAACATTATTACATAATTTCCCCCTCATTTTAGTTCATAGATTACTTGGAATGCTTCAAATTGATGGTCAATTGTCTCATACTCATAGTATCTTTGAACCTAGGGCGGAATAGCTTATATGTGGTTAAATGTAACGAACAACCATAGAAGAAGGGGTTGGCGCAAGCTTAACAAGTGCATTTACATCTTTTTCAAACATTTAATGGACTCTTAAAAATGAAAGAGGTCATGGGCATTTTATATTTAATGGGTGATTAAATAAAAAAACTTCATATTTAACCGGTGATTTTATGTCAATTTCCCTAAAAATGAATAAAATAATTACGTTGCACATATTTTAAGATGAGACAAAATTGCACAGGCCTAGAGAAAGTTTAACCGTAAAGACTTTGAATTTTAAAATATTATTATCTAAATTAAGATTTAATTTTCGATTTAATACTGATTTAGTTTCATTTTGAATACGAAGATTTCAAAAAAATTTAAAAATATCTGTTCTCGGGTAATTTATTTAGTTGTTTCGATGCGAATTCCAAAATAGTTTTCAATTGGATATCAAAACGGACTTTTATTCCGCTTTCCTTTCCGAGATTTGAATATCTTTCTAGGATTCCACTATTATTTCGGTTTCGAGAATTTATTTTAAATTTGATTGAGATGTATTTAAAATTAGGATTTTTGGAACCACTTGTTTCACCCGATTTCAGACAATTGAACACTTTTCACCCGATTTCAGACAATTGAACACTCCTTTCCCCTCAACCGATTGCAACAGCTTCCTCCACCACTCTTGTGCCCTTCTGCAGCTCACCAAACCCTCCTTCTTCCATTCCTCTTGAATCGCCGCCAGCCACCATATATAAGCACCACCATTTCCAGCATCCTTGTCCTGTGTTTCTAGCAAACAACACCACCTGTTGAAGCCGCCGACCACCACCGCATCACCTCCAGCCCTTGTCCTCTGTTTTCCAAATAAGAGAGTCGAGCACCAGCCGCACCTTACTCTCCTTCCGTCGAGCAGCTAGAAGCTCAAGTGCCATCCCCTCAATGTCCCAGGCAAGCCTAGAGCCGCCCAGGATCGGAGCAGCCGATGCCGTCGACTCGTCCAGCCGCCACCTTCTTTCTCCTTCCTCTATTTTCACCCAAATCGATCGATAAGAGTTTTTACCTTCGTTTTCCAACCAAGAACTTCGCAAAGGTTTGCCTTTAACAGTTTAACCCGTTACTCCTTTCCTAGGACAAGAGCTCCTTTTTTTCGACTCCGGCGAGCCAAATCGATTTCCGATGAGAATTCCGGCACTAGGCCCGGACCTAAGGCGAGGCCCAACAGGCCGTAACCTCGGGCCCACTTTTGCTGGGGCCCAATGCCCATGTATAGGTATATAACATACAGTATATATTAAAAAAAAAAGCAATAGACGCTATGCAAAACGAGTAAACAGAAAAAAGGAAAAAGAAAGAAAGATCGAAATCAGTAGTGAGGCATGCGCACGCCCCATCGATTCTCCGATCCTCCGAGATGATCACCACTCCCACCATCATCCGCCGATTCAATTACCGACTACCAATGCCAAGGTTGCCACCTGCACCGAATCGACAGTCGCCACCGATTCTCCGAGAGGCAAAGTCGCTAACACCTAACGGTGTGTTTGTTTTCGTTTTTTATTTCAATTCAATAGGCGGTTTCGACTATTAGATCTCTCGTTTCTGCAGTAGGTTAGTGTAGTTACCTGGTTGTTGTTTCATTGTTTGATTTCAATTTCAATTTCAATTACCTGGTTGATTCGATTTTGCTAACGCCTAACGTTTCAATATGATGTCTTTGTTGAATCGTTGTTTGCTTGTTGCTGTTTGATTTCAATTGAATTGTCTGTCCTAAACCGTTGTTGCTGACTTGCTGTTTGATTTCAATTAACGGTATGTTTGATTTCATTTTTGTTTCATTGTTTTCTGTAGTTGTTGCACAATTGTTGTTTGATGTCAATTGAGTTGTCTGTCATCACTGAATTTTTGCAATAGGGTCAAAAATCATCACTAAAATACAATGCAAGGAATTAAAAGGAATATACATCACTAGAGGCCAATTAATGGATCAAAGATCAAAGAAGAAGCAAACACTCTTTTAAGCGCGCTTTTGGATCGATGCAAGATCTGTGAAAGATATCTCTTTTAATTCCCAACACTTGATGAGCTCTATCACTCTATGTGTGTTTTGATTCAGCATACATTGCTGTAACTTGTAACCCTTCCCTTTCATGTTTGAGGCTTGATTGTAAAATCAAATATAAAATGTTTGTGTTTGTGTTGTAGTGTATCAATTAGTGTCATGTGTTCATCCACTTTATACATGTATGCATTCAATTGATATATATATTTTGATATTTGAGGGATGTAAAATCCAATTAATTGATGATGAAATTATACAAACAAACCCACTGCAAGTTTATGGACAGAATTTAATGTCGAAAAGAACTTGCTTCCAATGGGGACTTGGTCGTTTTTGTTTGGCACAAACTTCACACTAAAAAGGCCAGCTTAAATGAGCTAAGGGCCTAATTTAGTATCTCGCTTCAGGCCTTTTAAATCTCAGGTTCGGTCATGCCGGCGACCTTCGAGCCCCTCGGAGAGCTTCGCTTCTCATCCCTTTCCCTTGGTTTCCCTTTTTGTTCGTTTCTGGGTTGAGACTGTGTGAGAAAGGAGCTGTGAGGGTGGGTTTCGGGTTGAGAGCGAGAGGACCGCCAGCGAGGTCTCTGCGTCTCCTTCTTCTTTCCTTGAATTTGTAAATAAAAAGCGAACATATCCAGGGTTCGAACCGGCCATATCCCTACGTCTCCTTCTTTCCGATTTCGAGCACTAGGCACGGGCGTAGGGACGGGTTCAGTTCTTTCTTTTCTTTTTTTGTACCGGTTCGGTTCTCTTTTTACATTTAAATGGTCCGGTTTGGTTTTCCGTGGAAATCAGATTTGAATAGGTTGGGCCGGATCCGGGTTTGTGATGGTTTTGGGTATTGGGCCTTTCTTTTCAGATTTGGGTTAAATCAAATTTAGGGTTTTATTTATTTAATTAATTAATTAATTTAATTATTATTACTTATTCGGAATTATTTAATTATTATTTATTTATTTAGGATTTAATTATTTATTTAAATGACTATTGTTCAAATATCTATTCATTGGTTATTGTTGGCATTTAAATGTTGGATTTAAATTTTATATATATATTATTTGGTGCTATTTAAAGGGTTAGTTAAATATATTATTTGAAATATTTCTAAAGTGTCAAAATTTATTAGAATTATGATTTTTGAAATAAAAATACTGGGATTATTTTAATAATATAATTTCAAGAAATTGGTTTAAAGGTTTAAATGTTCAATGTCGAAAATTGACTAAGTATGCTTTTAGAATAAATTGTTTGACTAGCAACTTGACTTACCTTTGAGATCGGATGAATTTTGAAACTTTGAAACAGGTTTACTTAGATTGCCTTGGTGGATTGATTGATGGTTCTTACTTGTGAAATTATGTGAGTCATGGCATGAATATATATGAAGTATGTGAATGGGATATGAATGTATATGAGTTGCAAGCATGATTTGATATGTTAGAATCTTGAATTGAATTATGGAAATTGATGAGATGATATGTGATGATATATGATGGTTTAAGATAGTATTATATGCTCTGAGTTGAGATAATATGATATGATCCGAGATGAATTGATGATAATGATAATGATGATGATGATGATGATGATGATATGGCAAGATGTGATGATGAGGTCTATGACTTATGTGAATGGTCATTATGTGTGTAGACTTAGATTTATGCATGATTATGTATTGCTTGCTATGTGATCTTTGACCTGATTGGATCTGCTTGCTTATATTGTTGTTTAATGCTTTGGATTTTGCATATTCCAGGTATGTTCTCCGAGATTATATTAGAAAAAAAATAAAAATTAATATTATATATAATTTTTAGCTCTTTAATAAAACGTGTCAAAAAGTCAAACGACATCTATTTCTGAACGAAGGTAGTAGTATGTTAGGTGTTGCATCTTGCATATCATGTAGTGGTATACTTAGGTTTTGCACAATTGAATGAGCATGTGACTTCTTTTTGTGTATGTTAGAACGACCGTTAATTGTGGGTCATAGAGTCACTTTGCTAGGGTCATAGAACGACCCAGTCCCATCGGGTTCATACCTCATCGAGTTATTATGCTCAAGAAAATGAGAAAGAAAAGAAGCATGAGCATGAAGTATAAGAATGAGAAATGAGATAAGATATGAGCATGAAAATGAGATTAAAATAAGATTATGAGATGTTGCTATATAGCATTGAACGCGGTCGGCTCCTACACTAATGAGAATGGGTGCGGGAGTATGAGAAGAATATGTCACTTGACATTCTTTGGGCCATTTATCGCTTTTCTGCACACATCTATGATAAGTATGATTTGTGTGTTTAGTTTTCCGTACTACATTAGAACATCTTTATTTAGATTTAGGACATATTATGTGGCCTTAGTGATGTCTTCGGGACACGCATGACTTGATCACCTTGACTTGCTGTATAGTTTCAAGTACCCGCTCCTTTTGATTGATGTGTGCTGATGGATGGGGATCTCTATGGCATGTTCTGGAGAGACTGACTCTTGCTACTCATACTATATTCTCGCACTTTACTTGTATTTCGTTTTGACCCAACACCGTCGTGGCGACTTGTATTTACCATTCCCGCATTTTTGTTTTATTTGGTTGTTTAGACTCAATGGTTTTGCGCACTAGAAATATTTAGGACATGCGACGGGATGTAAACACTGGGTCCCCAATGGACCTTTCGTAAATTTAGGGTTGGAAATCCCTACTTTCAAAACTTAACCCTTTGATTTTATATCAACCCATACTTGAATTGCAAGATCCGAACGAATGTATCCATTCATTCGAAATGTAACCCGTGTTTCATAATTCGGGCCGTTACATTAACCATGCTAGTGCATTTGGAATCCCTGTAATTAATATCGAAGTTTATTCCAATAGAACTTCGACGTGGAGAATTTGATTTTTTTTTTTATCTATTTCAATATTAACTACCCTCTCTCAAAATACATGTATTTTTAGGACGGAACACGGGAATTTAGAAGTACTATGTTAATTGTAATGATTAGATGTAAAAAGTAGATTAAGTGTAATGATTAGACTTTGATATTAGAGTATTTATTTTTTGTTTTTTTAAATTTGTGAGGATGAGAGTAGAGGTGATGTTAAAATTAAAGTGATGATTAGATGTAAAAGTAGGTTAACTGTAATTATTAAATCTAAAAAGACATGTATTTTTGACAAAATTTTATGAGCTAAAAAGACATATTTTGAAACGGAGGGAGTATTTATATTATATAATTAAATTTACTTCTATATCTATTTCAAGTTTATTCCAATAGAACTTCTATATGTCACCAAGCAATTAAACATTAACTATTTTGCAATCTTAATACATAATTCACTTTAAATAGGAACTATTTATACTATATAATTAAATTTACTTTAATATAAAGTATTTACAATATTTTATAAATGCAAAACTTTATAAAATGAAGAAATTCGATCGATCTTAGAGTTTGAATTATAATTTTTTTTAAACATTTTAAAATTTATTTCTCAATTTGGAAGTTTTTTTTTTTAAAAAGGGGTATTAGAGAAGCTCTTAGTTGTCAAGTTTTGCTAGCTTAGTTTGTAAGGATGACATGTAGTGATTAATAGATCACGAGTTCGAATCCCCCCTCCCCGTATTGTAATGGCCTAAGTGCCTACCTATGAACCAAAAAAAAGAGAAGCTCTTAGTTAGAACTTCTCATTTCTGTTAAATTAAAAGAAATATGGGTTAAAGTCCTTAATGACTTACATTAAATCAGGGTTGCAAAGTATATTTCTCTTTAGTAAAAGAAGGGTGTGTTTGAATTCCAAAATGCATTAATTATAATGCATTTTTTTACCTCGATTTATGTGCATGTTTGGTTGCACAATTAAAAAAGTCACAAATATCGGGGTGAAATATGTAATGTAACCAAACGTGCACATAAACCGAGGTAAAAATAATGCATTATATTTAATGCATTTTGGAATCCAAACACACCCGAAGCGTTTTTGGCATAAATGAGGTGGAATAAATGACAACTATTGAAGATTTGAAAAAGAAAATAAATAATCTTTATAAGAAGTTAGACTAATTTTATTTTATCTAATCAATTTTATTTCTATAAGAAGTGAAAGTAATCAATTATAACTATTTTATTATTTTGAAATTTCTATGAGAAGTTAAAGAGACTAATTTTATGACAAGTAATTCAAAAAAACCCTAATACGCTCTCAAAGAGAGCGTGTTTTTGGTCCGACGCCGCCAACCTTCCTTCACCTTTTGTCGGTTGCGTCTTGCCGTCGCCTGGCCTCCAGCCCTCTTCCGGTATTGCTCCCGCCTCTGCGGTTCACCTATTGAACCGAGCCTGGCCTTTCGCCAACATGGTTCACCACCGTCCCTCTTCTTCGCTCCCTTGGTTCACCTCCGATTCGCTCCGACCTCCGACGCCGCCTCGGTCACCGTCGCCCCGGTCCTCCTCCATGCCCCCGTTGCCATCCACCTTGGCCCATCGTCTTCTCCACACCGCGCCCGCCGCTTACCTTCACTGTTGGTTCCGCCTTCGACCTCGGCGAACCCTAGCCTTGCGCCTCGCCGCCTCTCGCTAACCCTAGCCAAAGGCCGCCCCGGCTCGCCGGCCAACCCGCCGCCCTATCCCTGCAGCCCAGCAACCCGATGCTCGATGTTTTGATTTCAACCGCTGCTTCGATGTCTCCGCCCATTTTCTGCGCTCCTGTTTCCCGCGCCTCGAATTTGGAATCCGCCATGTCCGAGTTTTCTCGATGATCTTGTCGCCGCCCTCCTTGGTGGTGGTCTTCGACCACCCTCTACCGCTTCCGGTTCCTCCTTCCACCTTCCTCGACTCCAGCCACTTCAGAGCTACCGCGGCTCCGCCCTTCGGCTCATCTGTTGGTTCAGCTCTCTTCGAGTTCTCCCTCGCCTCTGTCCTCGGCTTCGGTCTCGGTCGATCCTTCTCAGCAGCGCCACCAGCCTTTTTGTTTGTTGTAGTCTGCTCTTTCAGTCGCTTTCTGGTTCATCTCTGTCCGATTTCTCTTCCTTGCCTTGTTTTGTATCGCCTCTTTTAGGCTTATCCTTGTGATAGCCGCCCACGATTTTATTATCATCCTTGAGGGTTGAGACGAGGTCTTGGGGTTGGATTGTGCTTGGGTGTGGTTTGTGGTTGTATTGCGGGTTAGTGTACTGTGCTATTCTTGTTGTGTTGCAGGCGTCTTGGGAGCGTTGATTGATGCGTCATGTTAGATGACGTCGTGGACGTGTGATTGACATCTGAAGGCTCTTTGAGTCCATAATCTAAGGTGTCCGCTGGTCCCCAGAGTTCGCTGTGTGCGTTGTCCCTTTGGCCGGTCGTTTCGCTCTTCTTTTGCTTGTGTTGCGCAGTGCAGGATGGCCCGTACGTTCCTTATTTTTATTTTCTGTCATTTGCTGATGTTATTTATTTATGTCATTTGCTTCAGTTATTTGCTTCTGTTGTACATGATGGTTAGTCCATCCACCGGCTTGTCTGGTCTCTCGGTTTCTCTAGGTTTGTCTAGAGAACTGAATTACTTATCTTGCTTCAAAAAAAAAGACAAATTTTATTTTATTCTAATCAATTTTATTTTACGTTTATATTTGAATTTTATAAGATTTTAATCAATGTTCTAAAAGGCGCTAGGCGGCCACTAGGCGGTGGGTGGCCGCCTAGCGCCTATGCGGCTAGGCGGGTGCCTAGGCGGCACCTAGGCGGACTTAGAACAAACTTGATTATTTCCTTATATTTTGACGAATAACACTTGTCAATAATTCATATAATGTAATAATAATCCATAATATCACTCCTAAACCCAAATTTGTAGTAGTTAACTAACACTAAAGTAAATAAACGCAAAAGTACATGTCTGACTAATAACTCTAAACCTCCTAAAATCCAAAACTATAAGTTCGACTTAAAAGCAAATGCATCCCGACATGGGGGATAAAAAAACCCTAAGTCAACTAATCATATGCTTAGCAGCTCAAATTAAATAATCGTTGGACTAGGCGGTGCCTAGACGGGCCCAGGCGGCGCCTAGGCGGGACCAGTCAGCCCTAGGCGGCGCCTAGGCGAGACCAGGCGGTGCCTAGGCGGTCCATGGACAAATTTCCGCCTAGAGGTCCGCCTAGGCTTAAAAATTCCTAGGTCCCGTCCCGCCTAGCGCCTAGACGCGATTTTTAGAAAACTGATTTTAAAACATGAGTACGAAATAAAATCTAAATTTTTGTATATAAAATTGCTTAAAATTTAGTAGTTGAAGGAGTGTGAGTTTGAAAAGAATAATGCACTAAATATTTGAACTTTTTTAAAGATGATAAATTAAATTAAATTAGAACAGTTTAAAAGGTGAACGATTTTTTTTTGTTCAAGTATATGTTTTTCCTATAAAATCTGCCCAATTAATTACATGAGTAGGAAATAAGAGTTTAATACAAAATTTTGTATACAAAATTGCTTTAAATTTAGTAGTTGAAGGGGGTGGGAGTTTGAAAAGAATCTATTAATATTACTAATTCTGCTAGCATTTTGCTGACGTGTCACGCCCACAATTAAAGTTGAATTTTTTATTCAAATGAGATTTTCTTATTGGTCAATATTATTATGGAAACTTTAAAATATTTGTTTCTTATTTTAAATATGATTTGAATCCATTCCCTTTTTTTTTATTTTCGGTTATATTGTCGTAAATATTGAAACATGTTTCCTTTTTTTTCCCCGATTGCAATCTCTTTTCGGTTATATTGCTGATGTGTCATGCTCACAATTAAACTTGAATTTTTTATTCAAATGGTATTTTCTTATTGGTCAATATTATTGCTGAAATTTTAAAATATCTGTTTCCTATTTTAAACATATTTGTTTCCTATTTTTATACTAAAATATTATTTAATTTGATATGTTGTATGTCAATTTGTGATCTATTTTAATCGTCTACCTACATTGAACATTCGTCAATTGTTGGCTGATTTTATTCTTTGATATTGAAATTGTTGATTTATCATTTTTAACCGATTGCAATATTCCCCACAATGTCTACATACAACGAACATGTAATAATCAATTTGTAAATATTCGATTTCAAAAATTAATTATAAAAATCAATTAGAGCCAAATAAGTGTTATTTTATAATTTAATTATTTTAGACATCTTAAATGACTATCGAAAAATAAATAATATTTTAAGACTCACAAGCATTACTAATGCTTATTTTACATCTTGGATGAGGCTTCTTAGATCACTTTTCTACCTTTAAGGATCTTTTTTTTACCATCTTACCTTTATTTTCACTATTAATTTCTCTATCTTTCTAATCATCGTTCTCATGGAAATAATCAATAAGTTATGTACATCTACATATTTAACTTCAAAATTATTCACACAATCACGTGCTTATGATTTTTTAATATTTGTACGGGAGCTTATATTTTACTTTTTTAGATCTATGCTAATGATAATAATTATATATTTATTTCAAATTATATTAGATGATGTGTTTGAGTATTATTACTACTTTACCTTATTAAATCATTTTCAAAATTTGTATCGTATCTCTTTCCAACTAATTTATAAATTATAAAAAAACATTTTATACATATTTTTGTTGTAAACACGTATATATATATATATCAATATAGTATTATATAGATATATAAAATGATGTTCAAATTAAAATGGATCAAGCTCCCGTGCCTTCAAGGCACGGGTATTACAGTAGTAATACACTAAATATTTTACCTTTTTTAAAGATAATAAATAAAATTAAATTAGGACAGTTTAAAAGATGAACGGTTTTTTTTGTTCAAGTGTATGTTTTCCCTATAAATAGGCAATCTCCTAAAGCTCAATTGTTCTTTAAACAAATGGGAGACAGGAAATGGGAGATGGATCATGTATATCATTGTATTGGTAGGTTTAGTTTCTATTCATTTTCTTATTTTCAATTGCATTTTTTTCTATTATTTGTTAAAAACAATATGCAATTATTTTTTCTTTTGAAGGATAAAGAATCATGCAACCACTATTATCGAAAATGATGTTTTTATACTGTTTAGTTGTTTTGATCTCACGTATTGATAATAAAAATAAGTTTATAATAAGAAAGATCTATTTTTTAATAAATTATTTTTAAAAATATGACAACGGAAATAATATTTTGGTACTTCTAGGCTCTAGCTCATACTTTGCACATTTTATTTTATCTTCACTTATCATGTTTCTTATCTGTCTTTTTTAAAATAGAAATCAAATGAAGACTATAAAGAATATGTAATATATTTTTTCCTTCCGTATTAATGTCTATTTTGCACTCATATTAATAGACAAATTTTATTTTTCCTTTAAATTTTCTAAAATGTTATTATCCAAGTAATATATCATCACTCATTTCAATATATATATATATATATATATATTTAGTGTTCATTTATTTGATAATTAGTGTTTCATATTTATTAAAAAATTATTAAAAGGAGACATAATGCTTATTACTATTATATTTATATATATATATATATATATATATATAAAATTTTAAACTAATATAAAAAAAATCTAGATATATTAATTGATATTCAATTTTTAGTTTTATTAATTTTAGTGTTGGTTAACTTTCTTTCTAACAATAGTTTAAACATATATAAAATTCTTTGATAGTCGAAAATTGATAGACCCGTGTGTAGCACGGGGATGCCCACTAGTTTAATTAATTACTTAGTTTTCCGGGTTTATAACATCCTCTAAAGTGATGATTAAGGTTGATGTTTGGTCCTCGAAAACTTTCTAAATGTAGTTTGTCGGCTTTAGTATATGTATTGTAGTTGTAATTTCTATATTCATTTCATTGCATATATATCCAAATAATTTTCTACATTAATTGTTTTAATCGATTAATTATTCGTGGTGATGTCAATTCTTTTTGTACACCCCTGCAACTCTGCAAGTAGGAGGTTTTTTTTGGTCGAATGCAAGTAGGAGATAGTAAGAAGCAATGCACCCTCTCGTTAAAGAATTCTAAATTTATGTAGTAAAGGTTTCAAAAATGATTTTTTTCAATAAAGACAAATGAATCCAACCTTAAACAGCTAGCCCCATATGGGGGAGCCCCACTTACTGCTAGTGGCCAATACTCTTGTAATTTATTAATATTCAATATAATGGAGCACATGCGATTATAGATAAGATTAGTCAATTCAAAAGTCTTTGATTAATACTCCTTTATCAATTATCACCTTAAAAGAAAACCTTAGATAGTACCCAAATAAAAAAAACCCTTTAGAGATGATGAAATTTACTATTACCGGCCCCTTTCATTATCAATCTTTTTTTTTTTTTTTACTTTATTAAAATTTAAAAGACATTACTCACAATTTTTAAATATTTATGATGAGAAATACACATGCAGTTATATAGAAAGCATAAGAGCAATAAATTTTTTAAAATAGAAAAACAAATATTAAAATCTCTAAATGTTTTATACTTCCACTAACAGTTTTTTTTTTGTTTTACCAATTTCTGCTTTTATTATATACTGTAAATGCTCTTAATTTAAAGCAGTTTAATTTTTAGTTTCTCTTAAACTTTATGCAAATTGTGAAACAATTAGATGAACATGTTAAAATTCTAAAAAACGTAAACAAGTTTATATGAAATACAAAGTTTAACATTTGAGGTTAACAAATAACCTAAAACATAAACTAGCTAGTGTAAGTTTAACATAACTTAAAACTAACGTATTTAAATTAGACATAAAGTTAATTCTGACAAAACATCCAATTTATTTTTAATTACAAAACCTTCTAACTTAATTTTTGTATAAATTTGTCCAATATATTGTTGACAGATATATTTCAATAAATTTGCATTGATATTGAAAATAATTAAATTTTAGAGTTTTTGCTAATCTATATACTAGTGGACTACCCCGTGCTACGCACAAGACTACCGACTTTTGTATCGATGATTTTATACATTTATATATTCGTTCGAATAAAAACAACTCAAAATTAATTAAAACTTAATTAAATAGAAATTCGATCTAATCTGTTTTTTTTTTTTAAAAAAAAATTTCATTTCATATGTTAGTTATTTCTTAAATTTAGAATGCAAGGTTTTGATTTTCCATCTAGATTATACTAAAACTATATATTTTATTTTTATTTTTCTATATACTATTTTTTTCTTGTCGGAAAGTGAAATTATGGTATAGCACATGTCTTACGATTATACGGAGTACTTATTTATCCATCATTGAAAAGTTTATAGTATTAGATATTTTAAAATATATTATTATGCATGTATAATAAATTATTTTTAAATATGAGGTCTATCTTTGATAATTTATAAAAAAAAAACAATGTTATATTAGACTTTTTAACTTCTTATAAATATTATTTTTACTCCAGTGTTGATTTTTACTCAAGTGATGATTAGTTTTTTTTTAAAAAAAATTTCAACATTTTTATTTATTCAACCTCATTTATGGAAAAAAAAAAGAAAATTTGCTGAAATATCACCCTTTCCTAATCTAATTAGGTTAATAGCATATTAACTTCATAAATTGGCCGTTGTAACACCCAATTAATTTTTTTTAGCCCCTTAGCAGCTTTATTCTCTCCTTTCTCTTCTCCCCAGAAATCTGCCATCACCGGATTTCATCGTCCCTCCTCCTCCCACATATTGCTCTCCCATCGCCGGATTTCATCGTCCCTCGTATGCTCGTGGTTACCGTTTTAGATCCTCGGCTCGCCGGACCCTAAACGGAGGCGTCGCTTGGTCGGTCACCCTCGTCGTTGTCTTAGCTTCCAGATCCGGTATGTTCTTCATCAGATCCGAGCCTCCTGCCGTACCGCCATAGCAGATCTGGTTCTTGTCTTCCTTCTTCTACCCAGATCTGAATCTCTCGCACCAGATCCAGTTGCTCCGGTCACCCTCCTCCTCAGATTCGGCGTCCATGGAGGTCATTTCACCCTTCCGACGTCCATGGAGGTCATTTCACCCTTCTTCCTCCTAGATCTACTCATATACATTTCACAGTGGCGGCGGCTCGAATTCGGAGCTCTTCAACTTCGAGACCACTATGGAACCCTAATTCATCGTGGTGGAATGACGGTGAATGTCGGGTAAAATTTGTCGATGTTTTGTTCAACCTCTGTAATTGCATACTTTATTTTTGTTTTTATATTCTTTATGAGATTATGATTTTTTGCTTTTAAATTAAAACTGGCAAGTGTATTTAGAACTCTCTTATTTGCTTGAAAATTTGTAAGCTTGCAAGTTCTAGATAAATTAGGGGTTAGGTGAGATTTGGTTGAAATTTGTACAGCTTAATTTGCAAAACTCAAAATTGAAGAATTTGGCTTGATTGTAAATTTGTAAAAGGCTTGAAATTGAAGGTTATTTGCTTGATTAGATAGATGTGTAGCTTAACTAATTGAAAATTTTAGACTTACAGACCGAGCCGAACGAGCCTAATTGACGAGCTCAGGCTCGTTCGTTCAGCTTGTTCGAGCTCAAACAAGCCGAGCTTAAATTTTACACTTGGCTCACGAGCCGAGCTTGAGCGCCAAAAAAGCTCGAATAATTTTTGGGCTCAAGCTCGACTTGTTTTCTGTTCAAGCTAAGCTTGAACATCTCAAGATCGGTTCGTTCGGCTCGAATATCACCCCTATATCAAAGTATTGGGTTGTGTTATGATCTCATACCAATCCGTTAAGATAACAAAATGCACACTATATTAAACTAATAAAACCATTTCATCAATGAATAAAAGTTATTAATAAAAGATGTCATCAATCAAGTTTAATCACATTTTATGCTCTTGTGCCATCACTTGAATAAAAATGCAATAAACATGGCACCACAAGTGACTGCATCAATGAAGTGTAATCACAAACGTGTCATCGGTAAATAAAAGTAGAATCGATGAAAATATATCGATATACAATTGATTAAATTAAAAAAAAAAGTGGCATCAAACCATTTGATTAAAAAAATAACATCAAATAATTACATTAGAAAAATGGCATTAAAACACTGCTTTGAAAAAGTTGTATCACAATAAAGAAAAAAATGACATCAAAACATTACATTGAAAAAAATATGGCATCACGAAAACATTGTCATCACAAATAATTGAGTATGCTATACCTAACTCACAAATGTCATCAACAAACAATGTCATCACAAATAATTGAGATCGATAAAGTGTAATAATAAATGTCATCAATGAATAAAAATATAATAAACATGTCACCACAAGTGATTGCATCAATGAAGTGTAATCACACACGTGTCATCAGTGAATAAAAGTATAATCGATGAAAATATATCGATATACAATTGATTAAATTAAAAAAGTGGCATAAAACGATTTGCTAAAAAAAGTGGCATCAAATAATTACATTAGAAAAATGAGATCAAAACACTACTTTGAAAATGTTGCATCACGTTAAAGAAAAAAATGTCATCATAACACTACTTTGAAAAAATATGGCATCACGGTAAAAAAATATCATAAAAAAAAGTGTCATCAGTAGTCAACAGTAAAAAAAATGGCATCAATGGTCAACGTGACATCAAATTAAACAAAAAATGTCATCAATGTTTGAAAAAAGTGTTATCCAATCATTTTATTAGAAAAGTGACATCAAAGCGAAAATAAAATATAATAAAAAATGGCATCAAAGCGGTAAAAATGGCATCAAGATAAAAAATGACATCGTTAAAAAAAATAAAATAAAATAAAATAAATAATAAAAAATAAAAAATCCGGGAGAGTCGGTCAACGTTGACCGGTCAACGGTCAAACAGGTTGACCGTTGACCTTAATAGTCAATTTGGGAAGGGTGCTGGGTTAGCTAA
The DNA here is from genome assembly GCA_037127255.1 of Persicaria tinctoria. Lineage (NCBI taxonomy): Eukaryota > Viridiplantae > Streptophyta > Magnoliopsida > Caryophyllales > Polygonaceae > Persicaria > Persicaria tinctoria. Next base: position 21,162,895 of record JBANSL010000017.1, read on the forward strand.
TAAATTTTGTTTCGGTACTAGTTAGCTAATGAGATATTCATATTGTCAAAATAACCCAAAAAAAAAAAAAAAAAAGGGTTCTTTTTTATTTATTCAACATTTTGGAACTTTTTTGTTATTATTTATAAGAGTAAAAGGGAAAGGATCAGATGAGATGGGGGAAGAAATTGGAAACCTCAAGTGAAGAACCGGATGGTCCGGATCCTTAATCTTGTCGATCCTCTTGGAGATGAGCTGCACGAACAACTTCCTGGCTTCCCTCAGTATCTTCTTATCTTCTCTAATGTGATCACCTGTCCCCGGCAACGGCTGGTGTTTCACCTGATCCAGGTACTCCTCTGCCAGTCGCCGGAGTATCCATATCGGAGCGCCCTCCTTCTCCATCACCAGCACTTCCATCCATACGTTCCACCCCTTAATCTTCTCCTCCTTGGCTGCGTCATCTGCCTCCTCCTTCTTATTATTCCTCTTAGAATTCAGCAGCAGCTTCTTCTTGGTCCTGTTATCCGTCAAGAACTTCCACATCCCTCGCGTGTGCAGGATTTCGATGCCATGCAGATACACCACCGTTTGCTGCAGCCGCTCGAAGAACTGGTCGTAGTGGAGGTCCGCCTCAAGCTTCAAGTACAGGACGTTCTTCAGGAGCCAGAGGAACGATCCCAGGCACAGGGCGATCAGGAACCTCGTCACCTGCACAGTACATTTTAGGATTTGATCAGCAAATCAAGCCAAACCGCTTCTCCTATTACCAATTGGTTTTATGATGGAATACCTGGTGAGCTATCACGATCGAGAGTTCACCGTTAACGTGCTTCAATCGGGGGCGGAACCACATGTACCATCCGAGAAGGATGATGCAGAACCAGAGCGTGACGTCCAAGCAGCGCTTGAGCTGGCGCGTGAAGAACACCACGTACTTGTGGATCCTCCACCACCACTTCACCGGCCAGAGAACCAAGAAGGTGGCGAACCGGACAACGGAGAGGCCCGAGGCGATCATGAGGACCATGGTGACCCACTGCCACATCCTGAGCTGGAGAAACCGGTGGTGCTTCATCTTGTGCACCGTCAGGGTGCAGGCAAGCGCGGTTGTGAGGCCGGCCAAGACGATGAACTCGACGGAGATGAGGGAGAAGGTGGTCTTGGGGTGCCGCACCTCGACGTCATCGAGGCGGTCCATAAGTCTCTTGTAAACGGCCCTCTTCTCGGAGTCTGTACGGTGGCGGGTGTTCTCCCGATCATGAATGGTATCGTAGAGTTCAACAAAGACGTCTTCGGCATATTTTGCAGCAGGGGTGGTGGGTAGGGAACCGCCGGGGCCTTGGGCGGTGGCGGATGCGGTATTGGGGGAGCCGGCTTCGATGTCTCCGGTGGGCTGCTCCCTTGGGATTGAGTTGCTGATTACGTCTATGGCGTTTATGAGGTTTTCTCTTGGGCTCTTTCTAGAACTCATTGTTGGTTTATTGAGCGGAAATCCAAATGTGGAGGGAGTTTAAATGGTGGATTAAGCAGACTAGGAGGATTCAATCAGGCATGGGTGGGTGAATTATTTGGGTGCAAATAATAATAAAAAATCCTATTGGTCATTTTTATTTTAGTGAAACATTGACCATATAATACTTTTCCGGGAGACGAAATAGTACTAACTGGGACAGTAGTTACCCCACTGACTTGGACAGTACAAACAAATAATTTAATCATCGATGTAGAAAAAATGGTAGGTAGCTTTATTTCTTTCTTTCTTTTTATCAATAAAATGATTGGAAATTGTTAGACATGTTGATTAGAAGTAGATCCCCTTTAGGATCGGGGTGGCAGTCCTACCGAAAATAAAACTTACTCCATCAGTCTCAAACTACTTGTCACTTTAGTTTTTACACGTTTTTTAAGAATGGTAAAAACTATATAAAATATTAATGATTTTATTAATTTAAAAAAATAATTTCATACTTAATACAATTGTCTATAAAATTATCAAAAAAAATTATTAAAAAAATTAATATTTTATAGAGTTTTTAGCTTCTTAAAAAACGTACCAAAAAGTAAAGTGACAAGTATTTTGAGACGGATGTAGTAACATACATATTCCTATTCAGTAGCGCATTCAGAAATTTTTCTAAGGGGGGTTGAAATATTTTTTCCGTTTGAATTGAAGCCTGAAATCGATGTCTTTAAAATCACAAGAGTTGTCCGATCAAATTGATTATGTTCTATGAACAAATGAAGCAGGACGTTGTAGCTCAGTTCTTACTGTCATGTCTTGCTCTGAAGGGCGCTCTTTTTTTCTTTCTTTCTTTCTAATTTCAATATTTCAATAATTATTAATTAATTAATTTCATACATATATATATTACCTTGTTAGTTTGATCATATTCATCTTCCCCTGTTGGTTTGTAACCGAATTTGGAAAACAAGAAATGAGAAAGAGAGACTTGGAGTTCTGTTTGTTTGATTGAATGCTTGAATGAATCAGTTTTTACACAGCACAACAAGTGTGGTTTTATAGAGAAGAAGGTCACGTGAGTACACATGCTTCATTTACAAAACACATGCGGAAAATGATCAAAACGACGTCGTACAAAATGAACCGTGAACCGGACGATGAACCAGCACTGAACCAGACTAGCATCTTCTAGCTCCCCCCCCCCCCCCCCCCCCCCGGTGAAGCTGGGGAAACCAGATGAAGCTTGCCCAGAAGCTCCGTGTGTCGAGGACCAGATAACGATTTGGTGAAGATGTCGGCCAATCGGTCTTTGGTGGGGATGTACGAGAGCAAAATTAGCCCTTCACATAGCTTGTGCCGGAAAAAGTGGCAAAAATGATCCACGTGTTTAGTCCTCTCGTGGAAGACAAGATTCCGAGTGATGTGGATTGCTGCTTGACTGTCGCAATGAACCGGGATCGGGGTTATGTCCGTGATACCCAATTCAGCAAATAGTCGGGAAAGCCAAGCAAGCTCAGCTGTGAGACGCATGAGAGAGCGATACTCGGCTTCAGCGGAAGACAGGGAAACGATAGACTGTTTCTTAGCCTTCCATGATACTGGACAGCCTCCAAAAGCAATGTAAAACCCACTCACCGACCGACGGGTATGTGGACAAGCCGGCCAATCAGAATCACTATAACCTAGCAACCTTAGGTCAGAGGAGGAATTGAGCAAAATTCCCAAATCTGGATTGCCTTTAAGGTAACGAAGGGTATGCATAACAGCATCCATTGTGTCAATAGTGGGGCAGTGCATGAATTGAGATAAAAATTGCACCGAGAAAGCAATGTCTGGGCGAGTATTTGTGAGAAAGTTGAGCTTCCCCACTAATCTTCTATATACTGATGGATCCTTTAGAGCAGGACTTGAAGAATCATGAAGTTTGAGGCCGACCTCCAAGGGAGCAACTGTATTCTTCATGCCATAACAGTCAAATTCCATGAGAGTTTCTAAAAGAAACTTCTTTTGACTCATAACAAGCCCTTGTGGAACCTTGATGAATTCGATCCCAAGGAAATAATGCAAAGTTCCCAGATCTTTGATTTTGAATCTGTCATCCAGGAACCTCTTCAAATAACTGATAGCATCAATATCATTCCCTGTGAGGAGAATGTCATCGACATATATAGCCAAATGAACAACCAAAGCACCTGATCTCTTAGTAAAGAGAGAATGATCATTCTTTAAGTGTGTAAAGCCTTGTGATCGAAGAGAATCAGAAAGTTTAGCATACCACTGTCTTGATGCTTGACGCAAACCATAAAGGGATTTGTTGAGTTTGCAGACAAGTGAGGCATCAGGAACATTAAGACCAAGTGGGAGGCGCATATAAACATCTTCATGAAGATCTCCATGTAGGAACGCATTGTTAACATCCAGTTGAAACATAGACCAGTTCTTTTTCGATCAAGGCAACTGAAACAAGAGCTCGGACTGTTGTCATTGACCACTAGGGAGAAAGTCTCAGTAAAATCAATTCCTTCCCGTTGAGTGCAACCTTTGATAACCAATCTGGCCTTGTGACGATCAAGGCTACCATCAGACTTGAGCTTAATTTTGAAAACCCACTTACAACTGATTGGTTTCTTGCCAACTGGAAGTGGAACCAAGTCCCAAGTTCTATTGAGTTCAAGAGATGCAAACTCCTTAGCCATAGCTTCTTGCCAAGCAGGATACTTAACATCCTCTGCATAGGAATTAGGCTCATGCATGATAGTTAAAGTAGAGAGCAAAATGTGATCATCGTTGGATAGGACACTAGCACAAATATGTTTGGGACAAAAACAAGCAGATGTAATGGTGTTGGTACAAATGTAATTAGATAGGTGATGAGGAGGCACATGTGTTCTTGTAGACCTTCAAAGGGGCGGGGAAATATGTGGGACAGGAGGTGGATCAACAATGGGAGGAGTGGGTGAAATGGTAGGAGCAATAAGTGACTGAATTGGTGGGGGTGATTCAAACTCATTGAAATTTGAGTGATCTGTGACAGCAAAGGGAAAATGAGCAGGAGATTCATTTGATGAAAGGCCAAGAAAAGGGAAAGTGGTTTCATAAAAGACCACATTTATGGAGATCACAATATCCCTTGTGTTTAGATTCAACAGTTTATAGGCTTTCTTGCCAAAAGGAAACCCCAAGAAAACACAGGCTTGAGCACGAGGCTGGAATTTGTCCCTTCTTTTGTCAACAGTGGTTGCATAACATAAGCAACCAAAGGGCTTGAGATGATTATAATCAGGTTTAGTGTGAAATAATGTCTCAAAAGGGGTGGAATTATGAAGAACTATGGAGGGAAATATGTTGATAAAAAAAGTAGCCATAAGCACACACTCTCCCCAGTAATGAATAGGCAAGCCAAATTGAAGGAGGAGAGCCCGAGATGTTTCAAGAAGGTGTTTGTGTTTCCTCTCCACAACCCCATTTTGTTGCGGAGTATGAACACAGCTAGTTTGGTGTATGATCCCCATGGAAGAGAAAAACTGAGTGCCACCATTGCTAGAACCCATCTCAAAAGCATTATCAGTCCTAATGATTTTAGGAATGATAGAAAACTGAGTATGAACCATATGAATAAAGCTTTCAATGAAAGAGAAAGCTACAGATTTATTTAGGAGTAAATGTGTCCATGCGCATCTTGTAAAATCATCCACAATGGTGAGAAAGTCCTTGTGGCCATTGTAGGTAGGGGTAGAATAAGGACCCCAGAGATCAATATGAACCAAATCAAAAGGGTTAGAAGTTTTGATGCTACTGCGAGGGAAAGGTAATTTGTGTTGTCTAGATTTATGACAAACATCACAAGCATGGTCTTTCATAGCTGTCACATAATCACAACAATCTATCAATTTGAGTTTATGATAAGGCATATGTCCAAGCCTCAAATGCCAAAGTAAAGCAACATCAGAAGAACAAGCAAAGGTTTTACAAGAAATGTCATTTGAAGGTAAAACAGAAGCAAGATTTGAAGGTCTACAGATAGGTTTGTAATTCAGCAAGTACAGCCCTCCAAGCTGCTTACCAAGCTCCATTGGCCTCTTCAGAGAAGGGGCCTGCAACAGGCAATTAGATGATGAGAAACACACATCACCACCAAGTTGTGCAATTAGTTTACTTATGGAGAGAAGGTTAAAGGAAAATTCAAGGACAAAGAAAACATGATCAAGTATGATATCATGCAAGATCTGCACAGATCCATGAAATTCAACTGTGATAAATGAAGCATTTGGAATAGTAATTTTCTGAGGACGAGTCAAAGGTTTAAGGGAGATGAAAGCTGATTGGGAAAAGCACATATGGTCTGTTGCACCAGTGTCAACAATCCAAGAAAAATCACATTTGTTCAAACTTAACTCTGCACTAAGAGCCAAATACTCGGGATATTTAGGGAGCATGATAGTAGTACCTGCCATGGAGCATCCAACAATATCCATGCTAGGAGATGAGGATGGAGTACTCTTTGTCAACATTTGCATCAAATGTGCACAGTGCTCCACTGTGAAACAAGGAATTGGCGAGGCCTTAGCAACATCTCCACTAGAAGCCTGAGCTGCAACCTTCTTTTCCTTTGATGTTGTCGAATTTGACGGATATCCTATCATCTTGTAGCAAAACTCAACCTTGTGGCCGGTCTTCTTGCAATGTGTGCACACATATGGAGCTCTTTTTCCAGGTACAACAACCTCATACTCAGATTTGCGCTTCGGAGGACCAGATTTCTGCTTCTGTGTGAACATAGCAGAAGACTCCCCACCAAATTGAGGTGAAGACTTGAAGTTGCGTTGCTTCTCCTCATGACTGATGATGGAATAAACCTCTGCAATCGAGGGAACCGGTTTCATCATCAAGATCTGGCCTCGAACGGAACTGTAACAATCATTCAATCCCATTAACAACTCAAGCAGCTTCTGTTCTTCCCCTAATTTGCAAAACTCTTGATTTGCACCACAAGAACAATGAGGCATGCTCTGTAATGCCTTGGATTGATCCCACAGTCGCTTGATCTTGGTGTAGAAGGTGGCGAAGTCATCGCTACCTTGTGAAATTACACACAATTGCTTGCGAACACCGAATCGATGTACTAGATTCGATTGTTCGAAACGTTGGACAAGATCTTTCCAGATCTCTATTGCAGAATCACTGTGAATGACACTTTCAGCGACTTCCTTATTCAAGGCACTGATCAACCAAGATGTAACCATATTTATAAGCCTAAAGTCTTGCATAAAAAAGGTAAAAGGTAGATAAATAAGATATAAATTTCCTTAAAAAAAACTAGATAGAAGATAGACTTTCCATGTTTAAACAAGCGTCGGATTTCGCTGGCAGTGAAAATCTTCTCGCTAGCAGCGAATGGCCTTAATCAAGCTATTGTTGGATTTTCGCTAACACCTCGCTACCATACTCACTGGCAGCGAATGTCCATGCCTTGGAATATTTTCAAGCTTCGTCGGCTCCCTTGTTTCCGCTTCCGCGAATCCGCCCAGCCGCTGCAGCGAGAGCAACCTTCCGCTGGCGCGAGAGCTCCCTTCCGCTGGCGCGAGTCGCCGAGCCTTCGTCCTTGTGCACCCCGCTGGCAGCGAAGCTTTTCCGCGGCAGCGAGTGGCTCGCTGCAGCGAGTCCAATTCGCTGGTAGCGGACACTGCCTGGTCGCTTGCTCTCGGCTGACTCGACTCGCTGGCAGCGAGTTCCTATTCGCTGGCAGCGAGACATGCTGGTTCCAGGACATCTTCCCGCTGACTCCAGTCGCTGGCAACGAAATCCCATTCGCTGGCAGCGAGTTCTGCTCGGGACACCTTGTCGCACATGATGTTGTTGACTTGATTCGCTGCAACGGACAGCTTTCGCAACTTGCCCTCGTTTTCGCTCTTAGACCTCGATTTCGTGCTCCGTTGCTCTTTAGGTTTCTCCATGCTTTTTGGAACTTCTTCCTTAAGCTCTCCCAAGTCTCGCCTTAGCCTCTTTTAGCTTCGTTCCTCGTGTTCTTTGCCTCGGATCTATGAATCTACATAAAACAATCAAAATAGTGTAGATTATATATGAACTTTTCCACAAAACGAGCGCTAATCTAATTAACACTAAAACATGAATATATGGAGATGAAATGCACCTAAACTAACCTATAATGCATATTTTAATATGCCTTATAAAACTCCCCCACATTTAACCTTTTGCTTGTCCTCAAGCAATGCAAAAACAAGAGCAAAACCATCATACCACAAATATGATCTTCAAACACTAACCTTGTCAAAAGCAACATCAAAGTGTAGGAGACATGAGCATGAAAGATAACATCCTAGCAAGTATATGAGCGATTCAAAGTCAAAGGCACATCTAATCCAACCTCACCGGGATCATGTGTTTACTCTCACTCTCATGTGTTTAAGCTTAACAATGTACCTCTCAACTCGATCCAAAATGCAAAAAGATACATAGAAATTGATACATATATCACATATTCTCCACCGTGGATGCCATCACTTATAAGAAACATCAAGAGGTCTTTTATCAAGGTTGTAATGAGGCTTGGTAAGAAATTAAGGTAGGAAAATATTTAGGCTTGTGGTGCTAAAAATCCGGGAAAAGGGGATCTCTAAGAACAACTGGAAGAACACTAAAAACCAAATACTTCCAAAACCAAAATAACTCAAACATTCACTCTCAAAACACTCAACAAAAGAACCTTCTATTAACCATACATATTTTCCCAACTCTCACATACATAATGAAAATAAAGGCTCTTTATTCATTCTTTCTTTTCTTTTTCTCTTTTTCTTTCATTTTTTTTTTTCATTTTTCTTCTAGAGCCAAAAATACAATAATGCACAATGCATGTGAGGAATAAAACTAAAATTACACAATCATCCAAAACTTGTAACTCTCTTAACAATATTTTCTTTTCCACTAAATTAGATCAATCATTCACCAACTCTAATCCTAATCCCCGGATAGGGTAAGGCTTATCATTGGCTAGGGATAAATTTTGTGGAGCTTCAAAGAAAAGGCTAAGACTCAAATTTGGCTACAAGCAAAGGACATATATGTAGGGTGGATATGGATAATAATATGGATAAGAAAATCATGCCTCTATCATTTGAAACTCATAAGAAATAGACATGTAAATTCGACCTCAAATATAGATAACAATGTCAATCTCAAGAGGTAATTGTATAATGAGAGCAAAATGTCACACAAGAAAGCAAAGGGGAATAAATATGATGAAAATCCCTTATAAGGACAAAATTCTCATTAAGCAATTCAATCATATTATGGAACATATATGGTAAAACTCATAAAAATAAAATAGAGGACAAACTAAGGCAAGATGGGTATTTGAATAAAACATATATGCAATGCATGAACTTTTTGGATTTTAAATTTTTTTTTTTTTTCATTTTCTAATGCAATAAAATAACAAAAAAATAAACACGAATCGATGAATAAAATAACGAAAAAATAAACATGAATGCATGAATCTATGAATACAACCCTCCCCCACACTTAAACTCTTCATTGTCCTCAATGAAAATCAAAGACAACAAATCATAAAAACATGAGAGAAAGGGGGTAAAGAATAACTCACATTGTGGAAAAATTTCGGTGGAAAAGGTGACGAAGCTTGAAAGAAGAACGATGAAGAACAATATCGACGACGACGGACGGACCACGAGCACGGATGAATGAGGATGATGAAGAATGAATAAGATGAACGGTGACCAAAATGGACGAAGATCGGGCATGAGCTGCTGGATTCGCTGTCAGCATGTTCCATTTGCCGTCAGCGAATGAAATCAGCTCCTATATCATATGGGCGGCCGTACTCGCTGGCAGCGAATTTAGCACAAATCTCTATTCTCCGATCGTTTTCTTTTCTTTGTTTTTTCTGCATGGTTAGCTCCAAAAATATTCCGAAAACATCTATCTACCATATAAAATAATTATGAAAATTTTAATTTATTAAACAACAAAACTAATTAACTAACTAGGAATTGAAATAACTAATTTAAGAAAACTTACCTCGGGTTGCCTCCCGAGAAGCGTCCTTGTTTATCGTCGTAGACTCGACGGTTTAATCGTCCGTTTGTTCAAGACTCACTCGGACATTGCCAACTCTCTCTTTAGCAAATCAAACTCCGGTGCACACCATATAGGTAGGTGAGCACCACATATGAAGAAGCCGAAGTCAAATGATGTGATGTTGAAGAAGGTCTCCAACTCTTCATATGCTCGAGCGTAACTTCTCGCCGAGGGTATGTAGTACCACCAACACAGTTCCGCTGGTGGTTTGTTGAAGTAATGCTCCCAATGATCTACATATTCACCATAATCCACAAAAGTGTAAGAAATACCATTACCTTGCTCGGGAGCCATAGAAATTAGCTTCGGACTAGGTTCCTCAATGGATGAGTTGGGGATGATTTCTTTAGGTGGAGCAGGCGCCAAAATACACGGTTCCTCACGCGTGCACTCATGAGGCTCCATGTCAAGGAGCATCGGGCTCCCTTCTCCATCTTCGATTGAACCATTGTTGCTTGTGTCTTGGCTTCCCTCATGTATCTCGCCCGCCATTGGTTTGAAAGGTAAGGGCATGGATGCCAACTTGTAGTCTTCTTCTACCTTCTCCATGTCACCCACGCAAAGGAAAAGATCCCACAATTCCGACCAATCCAAACCGTAAAATCCTTCATCTTTCAATGTTTGGGTGAATTCTCGTATCTCGGGAAGCATGCCATCTTGAATGCAAAGTACTTGTTCTTTAAAATAATCTTGGATACCCCGTGAAGCACGGTCGTCCACTAAATCTTGCACTCTTGCGAGGTAATGGTGAAAGTATTCTCCTTGGTATTGCCATAACTCCAACTGCATTGCAATCAATTAGTAACGAGGTGTCGTGAACCGTAAGATAGGTCCACGATGGATATATATATATATATATACACAAATATTAATAAATACACAAAACCAAGAAATAAACTTGATTCCCCGGCAACGGCGCCAACAACATCATGTGCGAGAAGGTGTCCTGAGCAGAACTCGCTGTCGCGGAAAAATTTCGGTGGAAAACGTGACGAAGCTTAAAAGAAGAATGATGAAGAACAATATCGACGATGACGGACGGACCACGAGCACGGATGAGCGAGGATGACGAAGAATGAATAAGATTAACGGTGACCAAAATGGACAAAGATCGGGATGGAGCTACCATACTCGCTGGCAGCGAATGTCCATGCCTTGGAATATTTTCAAGCTTCGTCGGCTCCCTTGTTTCCGCTTCCGCGAATCCGCTGCAGCGAGAGCAACCTTCCGCTGGCACGAGAGCTCCCTTCCGCTGGCGCGAGTCACTGAGCCTTCGTCCTTGTGCACCCCGCTGACAGCGAAGCTTTTTCGCGGCAGCGAGTGGCTCGCTGCAGCGAGTCCAATTCCCTGGCAGCGGACACTACCTGGTCGCTTGCTCCCGGCTGACTCGACTCGCTGGCAGCAAGTTCCCATTCGCTGGCAGCGAGACATGCTGGTTCCAGGACATCCTCCCGCTGACTCCAATCGCTGGCAGCGAGATCCCATTCGCTGGCAGCAAGATCCCATTCGCTGGCAGCGAGATCCCATTCGCTGGCAGCGAGATCCTATTCGCTGGCAGCGAGTTCTGCTCAGGACACCTTCTCACACATGATGTTGTTGACTTGATTCGCTGCAGCAGAAAGCCATTCGCCGTCAACGAAAATCCAGAAGAACACCATCATGTAGATCTTCGAAAGAGATTTTCAACGCATGCTCATATGCGTCGATCGGACATCCGAGGCCTCCGAAAAGTGCGTTACAAGTTCAGCTCGCCGGGTGGACAGCTTTTGCGACTCGCCCTCATTTTCGCTCTTAGACCTCGATTTCGTGCTCCGTTGCTCTTTAGGTTGTTCCATGCTTTTTGGGACTTCTTCCTTAAGCTCTCCCAAGTCTTGTCTTAGCCTCTTTTAGCTCCGTCCCTCGTGTTCTTTGCCTCAGATCTACAAATCTACATAAAACAATCAAAATAGTGTAGATTCTGAACTTTTCCACAAAACGAGCGCTAATCTAATTAACACTAAAACATGAATATATGGAGATGAAATGCACCTAAAATAATCTATAATACATATTTGAATATGCCTTATCACATATCATTACATCTTCTCCAAGATCTCAACTCAGGAGATCCCTCTACTGGTCGTTCAACCGTTCCATCTATGAAACCTATCTTATTCTTTGCCGACAAGGCAATTAGCATTGAACGTTTCCAAGTTCCAAAGCTTGATCCATAAAAAACATTCTAAACTAAAATCATACCAGGATTATCTAACGGATGCAAGTAAAGCGGATCATTGGAGTCGATCCTATCATCCATTTGACGTTGATTCAGTTGTTGATTCAGCTGAGTTTGATTCAGCTCGCGATCATCCATGACGAAGCGGAAGTGAAATGAAGAACACGAACGAAAATCGCCAGAAAACAGAAATTGAGCTTCAACCGATCAAGAATCGCCTGAAGGCTCTGATACCATGTTGGTTTGTAACCGAATTTGGAAAACAAGAAATGAGAAAGAGAGATTTGGAGTTCTGTTTGTTTGATTGAATGCTTGAATAAATCAGTTCTTACACATCACAGCAACTATGCTTTTATAGAGAAGAAGGTCACGTGAGTACACGTGCTTCATTTACAAAACACATGCGGGGAAATGATCAAAACGACACCGTACAAAATGAACCGTGAACCGGACGATGAACCAACGCTGAACCGGACCAGCATCTTCTAGCTCCCACATCCCCCACCCATTTTGCAGGTAATTAACTACAGAGACAGATTAACATAGTGGAAATCAATCAATCAAGCTAATGGATTATATATGATATATATATATATATGTATGTATGTATGTATATTTGTGTTCATAATACAATATATATTAATATTTTCTGTATTCTAGATATATTATTGATCCAAGCTTTGGGTTTTGTTGGGAAAGAAAAAACCCAATCTATTGGCCTCTAGATATACGGTGCGCATTTGAATTTCCAAAGAACAAACCCGACGAGTTTAGGAAATTGAAATTACCCCAAATTGATTCTTGAATCAAAAAATTCTAATCTAAATTGATTCTCACTCAATCAATTGAATTTAAAAACAATCAAATTAAAAAGAAGAGGAAGAAAACTAACTAATATAGGTCTAGATCGAAGGAGTGAAAAAGGAGAACAATGAAGATTGAAGAGGCCGGTTGTGCGGTTGACGGGACTGCGCTAGTGTGTGAAAGTGAAATGTTGTTTGCGGGTCTGTTAAAAAAAAAGAGGGATTTCGGTTATTAAAAAAATAAAATAAAAACAGATACAAAAGGTGGGGAGAATTGAGATTCAAACATGAGTTGATGGCATCAGAAATAATTTTTTCCCGCGCTCTTTCCACTGAGCCAAGATGTCTTTGTGATTATATTTTACTTCACTTTTATATATTACAAAATAACATATATATACAAATATACATATACCCTTTTTAGGATTTTGGGGGCTTCAGCCACCTCGAGCCCCCCCCCCCAATACATCCGTCAATGTTCCTATCATCGATAGCTTCGATTTGATATATTATAAGTAAGTTCAAATTGATATAATTTTACTGTAATCATAATTTGTTAAACTTCATACCTTAATAATATAATTATACCCGAAAACTTCAAATTAGGAAGTTACATTGAAATATTTGAAAATCATGCATGATTTATGTTTTTATTCTAATTAAACATTATTTATGTTTTTATTATAATTGCACATTTATAATGTTGATTATTTTTTGAAAAAAAAAATTAAGTTTTAATTTTAAAGATTTTTTTATAGTAATTTTCTGCCCCATCAACCAAGACTCCAAGAGGTTCGGAATCCACCACTGTTGTTGATCCTCACTCAAGGTAAGGAGCTCTCGATGAGTGACTAGTAAAACACCTTCCACTAAAAATCGAAGATTTAAGTTATATTTTAGCACTAATTTTAATGATCATAGAGAGATTTGAGAGATAGAGAGATAAAACAGGGAGAACACAGAGAATGAAAGAGAGAGTTACATTCTCAATTGAATTGAATGAAATCACAATGTACAGTTCGGCTATATAGGAGAGTTTAGTAGCTTAACCATCAAACTAACTCTTAACAACCTCACTAGCTAACAGACCCCCTCAAGTTAGTGGTGTTGAATAGATCAACAACTCCTAACTTGCTAAGAAGTTTATTACATTGATCTTGACCAACCAATTTAGTGAACAAATCTGCAGGTTGTTCCTTAGTGGAAATATAGCCTAACATGATTTCCTTGTTGAGCACTTTAACACACACAAGATGGCAATATCCTTCTATGTGCTTTGTCCTCTCATGGAAGATAGGATTCCTAGCAATGTGTAGAGCTGACTTGTTGTCACAGTAGAGCTTCACAGGTTGATCTTGCTGTGCTTGCAAATTAGTGAGCAACTTTAGAAGCCAAGTATTTTCACAACTCACTGTTGCCATTGATCTGTACTCAGATTCAGCAGATGACATTGCTACATATGTTTGTTTCTTGTTGCACCATCAAATAAGAGAATTCCCAAGTAAGATGCAAACGCCAGGCTATGACGGAAGAAGAAAATAGGATTTTCTACAATCATGACACTTCTCAATGAATACCTAGAGCTAATGCCCCCATTGCTGAATCCTAGAGCTAATACCACATGCTATAACGGAATAAGAAAATAGGATTTTAAGCCAACAACCATCTAATAGTGAAGTAAAAAATGTGGTCTGGTCTTTAGGTCTCAATAAGTCTCCGAGACCAGATGGAATGACAATAGAGTTTTATAAGTCTTACTGGGACATTGTCGGTAATGATGTTATCAAACCAGTCAAAGTTTTTTCCATTCAGGTAGAATACTCTGACAGATTAATCATACATTCCTCACTCTACTACCAAAATGTGACAATCCATCGAAGACTTCAGATTATAGACCAATTAGTCTGTGCTCAACAATATATAAAATAATATCGAGAATTCTAACAGAGAGACTCAAGAAGGTGATTGGTAAGTTAATCCACCCATTTCAAGGGGCGTTTGTATCTGATAGAGCAATTCAAGACAATATATTGATAGCACATGAGATCTTCCATTCATTCAAAATGAGAAAAGGGTCAGAAGGCTGGTTAGCGATTAAACTAAATATGGAGAAAGGCTGTGATAGAGTTGATTGGACCTTCACAGAGGCGGTATTAAGAAATTTTGGATTTAGTGACTATGTTATAAACTTAATCATGGAATGTGTAACATCTGTTTCATTTTCAGTATTGGTTGATAATGGGCCTACGGAGGTGTTTAAACCTTCTCGAGGATTAAGACAAGGAGACCCCTTGTCTTCGCTTCTATTCATTCTTGGTGCAGAAGTGCTCGCTAGAAAACTAACAGTAGAGTCCAATCTCAACCAATCTGGCATTGGCTTCAGGTTTGGTCCAGTTGGACCAAGAATCCCGTTTCTGGCATTTGCTGATGATATCAGCATGTGAAAAAGTAAGGAAAATTGTTGATGATTACTGTCAATTGTCAGGACAGAAAGTAAACAACAACAAATCTGCATTTCAAGGTTCTCCAGGGATACCTGTGTCGCGAATAGCAACTATTGAAGGATGTTTAAGTATATCAAAGCACATTAAACTGGACAAATACCTAGGGGGTCTGATTGTTGATGGTAGAGCAAATAAAAGCACATTTGAAGAAATCATTGGCAAAACAAATAATCATTTATCAAAATGGAGAGCCGATTTACTATCTCAACATGGGAGGTTTGTGTTAATAAATTCAAATTTAGCTTCTAAACCACTGTTCGCTATGCAAAGCTTCATGCTCCCAGTGACAATTCACTCAACATTAGACAAAATCAATAGGACCTTCTTCTCGAACAAAGATCTCCAATACAAACCCCTTATAGGATGGGACAGAGTATGTAGACCAAAAGCAAAATGAGGAATGGGATTAAGAAAAACAAAGGAAATAAATGAGGCACTACAAATGAAACTTATTTGGAAAATAATTGCTGAACCAGATAACTATTGGGTGAAAATTATCAACCATAATTATCTAAAGTCAACGCCAATACTTAACTTTGAGAAGAAAGGAAATGCCTCATGGCAATGGACGCAACTGAGAAAACTTATTAAGCCATTTAAGGAAGGTCTAGCATGGTCAGTCGGCGATGGGAAAACAATCAAGTTCTGGCAAGACAAGTGGGCTCCGATTAAGAATATTAATAATGCTTGTCTCGACTCGAAAAAAATCAACTGGGAAGAAACTGTTTGATCAGTACATTCGAAATGAGGCATGGAATCTGGAAAAACTTAGAACGATAATGCCAAATGATATTGCACAACAGATAGCAGAGATTCCCCTCCCAAAAAATCAAATACAGGACAGAATGTATTGGTGGCTGGACAGAAAATGATGGTTTACGACATCTAGTGTGTATAAACTTAATACAAGAACAACAGAGTTCAATAATGACAATAATGCATGGATTTGGAGCTTGAACGTTCCACCTAAAATTAAGAATTTCATGTGGAAAGTCTGTCATAATGGGCTCCCAACAGCTGCCCGTCTCGCCAGAAGAGGAATTGCAATACCACCTTATTGTGCCTTGTGCAATCACCATGAAGAAGACACTACTCACCTATTGTTTGAATGCAAATATTCACTCTGCTGTTCAAGTTTATCACCAAGAGTGAATTCATAGATTTCAAACAATATCATATTATCAAGAAATATCGAGGCACTAATGACAAAATTAGACAGACTACTTGATACACAACAAAAACAGAAACTGGTATTCCACTGGTAGACCATCTGGATTATTTGTAATAAACTGATCTTCCAACAACAAAGAGTGCCAAATGCAAGGGGATTTGAAAAACTTGTCGACTCATATATTAATGAATGGAGTAAAGCAGGAAAGGACAACGAAGAGGATATCAACAAAATGCAGCAGCAAGTAAATACCCTTAAGGAAAATGTGAGTATTAGGAAGAAGGAAAAATGGAAAAAAAACACCAACTGGGAAATTGAAACTAAATTTCGATGGTTCTGCATCGGGCCAGCGGCAAAGGTCGATAGGCTACATCGTTCGTGACAACACAAGGATTTCAGTAGCAATGGGAAGTAAACTAATTGGACACCAGTCCCCTTTAATGTCCGAAGCCTTGACATTAAGAGAGGGCGTTCTGAGGGCTCTCGAGTTGAAAATCCCCAAAATTATAATTGAGGGAGATTCACTGACCATCATCAATCATTTACAGTCTAGAATCAAATGCCCATGGAAAATTGAACTAATTATGTCAGATATTAGTACTCTACTTACGGGTTTTACGAAGTTTCGTTTTCACACATTCTTCGTAACGGCAATTGCATGGCAGATAATGTTGCACATCTTGCTCATATTGCCTCCATCCCTTCTCTATACACTGACCCAGGTCTTATCGACCCATCCGAAAGGATGCTGTCGGATAGCGGTTCGCAACCGAATTATTACTTAATCAAAAAAAAATTGAAAGATTAATTAAGAGACTTCACAGTTTATAGTCGATCAATAAGCAGACTACAATTACATAACTACTCGGATACGTGAGTAAGAGTTCACTGGCAGTGGAGATCTCCTCTCCATGCTTTCTATTCTCTTCCATACATCACAAAAATATTTTAATACTTATTTAATCTTAAAAAAATTTAAAATTTATATTTACATTATTAATATCTATTTTTATATAATTATAAATTTTAATTTTAAAAACTTATATTTTACGGTTTTTAAAAATTAAAAAGGCAATATTTTACAAAATACAATTATTAAAATTTTAAAATATGGCTTTTCAAAATAAAATTTTATAAATATATAAAAATATATATTAGAAATATAAATATAATTTTTTAATTAAATAAATGTCAAAATAAATAGTGAAGTAGGGAAGGTTGTAAGGAGGGGTGCAGAGGATCCAGCTTGGTTCACCGGGCCTATCCTTGTTGTGCCCTGTCATCAATTCTACTAGCAAATCTCATGGTAACCAATTACACCCTAATTAGATTTTCGGTTACTGGAAAAAAAAGAGGGGGGAAAGCCCTAAAAATCTCGCTTTTTAAAGAGTTAAGAGCACTTTTAACAGTACTATTCAAGATACTTATTTGTAAAAAAAAATTAATAAAAAGTTATCAATGTGGGTGTATGGATGCTTAAAGGACGCAACATTAGCATCGTTGCTAATTTCCTAAGGCATCAATTCATTCACTGCCTTTACAAAATGGGGGGGACACGTGTCATGATCTCACTAGCGGTGGGGAGAAACTGCTGAGATCAAATCGAACCAACGGTTGAGATTTAATCTGGCACATTTTAATTACATTCATATAATGTCATTTTCTCTATTTAAAATGTAATTTTTTAAAAAAAAAATTACCATAGTACTAGATTCATTTTTCTTTACACGTAGATATCAATTTTGAATATGTTTCGACATATTTTGAAAAAAAAAATGATTTTTTATATAATTACATTGTAATTTTCCTCTATAAATTGGATCTTGGGTGTTCGTTGTCCGATTGCTTATTATAATACTTTTCCGGATAGGGAATCTCAAAAGTGGATCATATATACTTTTACTTATTCATTTTATAAATGACGGAAATTTTATATTTAAATGTTAGGAACTAAACAATAATATAATATTATAATAACATTATAAACATGTTGGAAATATTTGTTATAGAAGGGTATATTCGTAAATTGAATTGGTTAAAAAAAAGATGGATTGTGAAATGCTAGATATGCTATTGTTAAAGTAGAAAAAATAAGAGAGGGATGATATGCTGATTTGGCGGAGAGAGATAAATAAAAGAATAATATTTTTAGTATCTTGAATAGTAACTGATAAACATGACCTAGGTAACATTTTGGATTTAACAAAAAAAGGGGGGATTGCACTACTACGGTGTTCTCAAGGCTGGACATGAGGCAAGACCCAATAGGTCGTCGCCTCAGGCCCAATTCGTATAGGGACCCATATAATTTGTTTTAATTATATTACTATTAGAAAATCCTTGGTAACACATGCATGTTTAGTAGCCCAGTTCGTTAGAGACTCATGTAAATGTGCTTATTTGACCTTGAGGTCTAGGTTCGAAACTCACGTTTTATTTTTCTGCGTTTTGATGCTTGATTCTTTTCTTAAACTTTTCCACTTGTTTTATTTTCCTGAGTTTCATTTTTTCTTAAACTCCCACCCAAAGTGATTTGGGTTTGATTTTTTTTCCACTTGTTTTATTTTTCCTTGTTTGATTCTTTTTTTAAACTCCCACCCAAAGTGATTTGCGTTTGATTTTTTTTTTGCCTTTGACTTTTTAAAAGAACTTACCCTCCAATAATTTGAGTTTGATTTTTTTTATTTAACTTTTCCCCTACTAATTGATTTTTTAAAATTTATGTATTTTTTTCCTTTTGATTTTTTTTAAAACTCCCCCCCCCCACCCCACCCCCTAATTTGGGTTTGACGTTTTTATTTAACTTTTCCCCTAGTAATTACTCCCTCCGATCCAAAAAGATTGTCGTTTGATTTTTTAACACGTATTTTAAGAAGCTAAAAACTATATAAAATATCAACTTTTTTTAAATTATTATTTTTACAACTTAATATTTGTTGGTAATAAGTATTAGATTATAAATAAATAATTAAAAAAAAAGTTAATATATTATATAGTTTTTAGCTCCTTAAAATACGTGTTAAAAAGTCAAACGACAATATTTTTGGATCGGAGGTAGTATAACTTTCGTTGATTTTTTTAATTTCAATTCCTGTGTTTTTTGAGAAATTTTGGTGAAATATCACCTTTTGCTAATTTAATTAGGTAATTAGCAAATATCTGGTTTGATTTGGTGTGTAGTATTAAATCGAATTGGCCTCTCGGTTATCTTTGTGTGGTTATTGGTGTTTACACCAGTGTGCATATCGTTTTGGAAGGATAGTATCTATGGGCTGTGGCTACTGGTTATAAACCTTGATGATGAAATTAACGGTCTTGCAGCAATGGTCTATTCTGTGGCTGTTCTGCATTTCACCAAGGGTTATGATGCATCTCTAGAGTACGAAGCTAAGGCAATTTGGGATCTTCTCCCTTTGAGCACTCCACCTGCCGCTCCTGGTACATCTCTCGTGAGGTGCTATCAGTCGAAGCTGGCAAGGCAGAAAAAGATTCCTAAATGTGAACCCAGGTGGTGCATGAACAACCCAGGTAGAATCAGTGCTGCATCGTTCTTACTGAAGGGTTTTATCAACAGACACTATGGAAACACGTTTTCTACAAATAAATCTATTTTTAGGATTGTTAGGGTGTCACCTTGTGGATCTACTACTATCTTATGTATCTGGAATAACCATCAGTGGCAATTATATTGGTTTAATACTTATGGTGGTGCCCATTCTCCTCCTTGTAGGGGATTTCTATCAAAGAATTATTGTTGGTGTGTAACCCGTCTCTTAATTGTCCAAGGGGTCCTCTCTTCTTTTTTTGGTTATGTGTATCTTATTCACAGGTTGACAAGACACGCTTTTCCACTCACATTTCTTGAAAGTGCAGTCCAGCTTCACATCTATTCAGTACTTCCTCGACTCCTGGTGTGGTATGTTCACCTATATATTTTGATTTGGTGTAGAATTATGTCGGATAAGTGTTCTATGTATGTATTAAGATTTTTCCTAGCAGGATACGAGCAAGTAAAATTTCAAGAATTTTTCATCATAGTGTCTTGTATGAATTTTCTATTGTTCTGTGATAATCAATATCAATGCACATATTGTGGAAAGTTGGATAGGCATAGATATACTCTTGAATCCTTTGTGATCAGAATGGAGACAATAACTATAATGTTACTAGAACCTATTGACAATCTAGAGGTTCCCGGTGATGGCTTCGAGTTGCTCCCTGCCATGATGCGAATAAAGCCGTTCTTAATGTCAGGTGGAGTGTTCTCTGTCAAGGTATTCAGCAATTGTGTCTCGATTATGATTTCATCATGGTTTTTAGGACATGTATGGATGGATTATAACGATGCTATGACTATGAAATGTATGGTTATGCATCTTTTGCTTGGTTACATGGTTATGAGCAGCTGGACAGTTAAGATAAGAAGGAATGTCTGTGATATTAGATATGTATCTCAATGTTTGAAGATACTATTTGATGGTTTACTGATGAATCATGGATGGAATGGTTGGTATGTCTCTTATATTCTCCTTTCTTGTGATGATATGTGGGACTATCGACCAAGTGAATTAACTAGCATCGCAGTTTCGAATGGAATGAGAGAGAGGATTGTCGGGACTAAGCATATAAGAGGAACACTTGGTAAGACCTTTGCACACAGTTTCATTGTTGTTGCATGGCCTTTTGTCAGGTTACTCTATGTTAGAATTTGGATCTATGTGGACAAGTTTAAGGGGTGTAGGGGTTTCTCTTGTTTAACTAACTATCTCTCTGCTAGGAGAAAATTTAAATATAATATGATCATTGTAAGTGGCCTTATTAGTCATGTAATCCTTGGCCAACTGTGTTGTAAAGCAAAGACAATTGTCTACAACATCAATATGAAAAGAGTAGATCTCTATCCGTATCACTCAGGCAAATGTAGAAACCGATCAAATGCTCATCACTTTGAAATAACTATACTCATTATCTTAAGGAGTTATCTTGTAAAGAAATTGAAAGGAGTACAAAGTTTATGTATGAAGAACTCACCATGGTTCCTCATACAATCCAAAGGTTTTAAATGAAAATTTGTTTCTGGAACATTAGGGGTATTGGAAGACCAAATCTATGGACAGAAATTAAGGCGATGCGGATGAATGAGCACATAGCCTTAATGGTTGTAGCAAAAACCAAAACTGATAAAATTCCGCTTGAAAAGACATGGACTGGAAGTGGATTTAACAAAGCAGTTTGGTCTGCCGGTAATGGCAGATCGGGAGGATTAGGAGTAATGTGGAATGAGAACTATCTTCTTAACGAAATAATTACAGTAGAACTTCATTTGCCAAGAATCATTGGAATAAAATATTCCTGTGTTAGCAATAATTTTGTGGGAATGATTCTGTTTGTTTATGGCCCTCCGAATGCTGCGGAGAAGGGCGCGTTCTGGAACGAAATTACAACTATTATCTCACAACAAACCTTGCCATGTATGGTTATTGGTGATCTAAACGAGATTGGTAACAACAATGAAAAATTGGGTGGTGTCATGCATAACTATAATAGATTTCAAAGACTACTAAATGACTTTAAAAATCAGTGCGGATTATTAGAAATTCCAACAGTCGGGAACCCTTTTACATGGAGAAAGATGGTGGATGGAGTGGACAATATAAAAGAAAAACTCGATCGCGTACTTGTACAACACCAGTTCATGGAGACATATCCGGATATTATGACCACTAATGGTGCTTTTTCAACTTCTGATCATTGTCCTATCACCACGACACTTGATAGCCAAACACAGTTCAAACCTCCACCCTTCAAATTTGAGAATATGTGGATCAAGAGATATGATTTCCGCAATGTGGTTAAACAAGCCTGGCGGGCTAATTGCCACGGCTCCGCTATGTTTCGATTAGTTTCAAAAATAAGGATCGTTAAACAAAATGCAAGGGAATGGAACAAATATACATTCGGGAATGTTTTCAGACAAATTAAAAATGTGGAAAAGGAGCTCATTACACTACAACCTGTGAATTCTGTGAACCAAGCGAGCGTTCACAAAGCAAGGGAAATGACACTCATTAGGAAAAAGGAATCACTCTTAAGATACCAAAAAGACTATTGGGGCCAACGAGCAAAATCCAAACATATCAGAATGACAGACTGTAACTCAGCTTACTTTCATAGAATTGCTTCTGGAAGGAGAAATAGGAAAATTATTTGACAGATCACAACTTCTGAAGGAACTATGATTTTTGGCGAAGAAAATATACGACGCGAAATTCGACAGGATTTTATGGCAAGGTTTTCTAGAGAACAAATTAACAAAAGACTATTAGATAAATACTTAGAATTAATTCCCTCATCCATTACGGATGAGGATAATAACCGACTTATTGAACAACCATCCAATGGGGAAATTAAGAATGCGGTTTTCTCTTTAGGACAAAACAAATCTTCAGGGCCGGATGGTATGACAGCGGAATTCTTTAAAGCGTATTGGGATATAGTCGGGACAGATGTCTTGCGAGCCGTCAAAGCTTTTTTCCACTCGGGCAAGCTCCTCCAACAAATCAACCACACATTTATCACACTACTGCCTAAATGTGATAACCCCACTAAAACGGGTGATTACAGACCCATCAGTTTGTATTCTACCCTTTACAAAATAATTTCTAAAATTCTCACAGAAAGGCTGAAACTGGTGATTGGAAAATCAATTCATCCTCTCCAGGGCGCATTCATGTCTGATAAGGTGATACAAGATAATGTGTTAATTGCACATGAGATATTCCACTCTTTTAAGAACCAAAAAGGAGCGGATGGGTGGCTAGCCATTAAACTGGACATGGAGAAAGCTTATGATCGTGTAGATTGAGAATTCACATCAAGTGTTCTAAAAAAATTTGGCTTTCACAATAAATTTATTGAATTAATAATGAAATGTGTAACCATCGTTTCCTTCTCGGTCTTAGTCAATAATGGCCCAACTGATGTCTTCCCAGCTAAGAGGGGTCTACGGCAAG
Organism: Persicaria tinctoria; assembly: GCA_037127255.1. Lineage (NCBI taxonomy): Eukaryota > Viridiplantae > Streptophyta > Magnoliopsida > Caryophyllales > Polygonaceae > Persicaria > Persicaria tinctoria. Next base: position 21,186,163 of record JBANSL010000017.1, read on the forward strand.
GGGACCCGCTATCCCCTTTTCTGTTTATCCTTGGGGCTGAGGTGCTTGCTAGAAAATTATCGGCTGAGGCTAATCAGAACAATTCTGGCATTGGATTCTCTTTTAGACGCTCTACGGTTAGTATCCCTTTTCTATCATTTCCTGATGACATTATTATCTTTTCTAAAGGAAATATGGAGTCGTGTGACAAGGTAAGAAATATTATGACTGAATACTGCCAGATCTCAGGGCAAAAGATCAATTATGCGAAATCGGCATTCCAATGTTCTCCTGGTATTGCTAGAAACCGCGTCCCGAGTATTGAGAGATCCCTAAATATAACTAATCAGACAAAACTAGATAAATACCTTGGATGTCCAATCATAAACGGCCGAGTCAGCAAGACCACATTTGAGGAAATCATCAACAAAACGACGACACAACTTGCCAAATGGAAAGCCAATACTTTATCACAGCATGGACGATCGGTCCTAATTAACTCTAACTTGGCGGCAAAACCACTATATACCATGCAAAGTTTCATGCTCCCAGCATCAATGCACTCAAGCCTTGACAAAATAAATAGGACTTTCTTCTGGAATAAGGACTTACAGTACAAACCTCTGATCAGTTGGGACAAAATTTGTAAACCTAAAGATTCGGGGGGTCTAGGCCTGAGAAAAACTAAAGACATGAATATCGCTTTACAAATGAAGCTATTATGGAAAATAATGGCGGAACCGGACAACACTTGGGTCAAAATTATCACTGCCAAATATTTGAAAGAGACCCATATTCTTAACTACCAAGACAAAAGGAATGCATCATGGCAATGGTCACAATTAAGGAGATTAATCATTCCATTTAAAAAAGGGTTAAGTTGGTCAGTAGGGAACGGAAAATCCATTAAGTTCTGGGAAGATAATTGGGGGCCACTCTCCAACCGCTAAAGGATTATTGTACGGACACATCAATTATAAATTTAAACAGTACAGTTGATGAATTCATAGTCAACAACTCTTGGTGTAGCCAGAAACTTTATCAAGTTCTCCCAGACGACATAGTGCAACAAATCTGTAAGATCCCCCTTCCTATTAGTGCTATTGAGGATAGATTGTACTGGTGGCCAGATAACAAAGGTTGGTTCACAACCTCAAGTGCGTACAAATTAGTTACTAATGCCACTGAAACTGTAAAAGACGATAACGTGTGGATTTGGAAAACTGATACCCCACCTAAAATTAAAAACTTCTTATGGAAAGTTTGCAATGACAGCCTACCTACTGCTGGAAAACTGGCAAATAAGGGGCTTTCAATCCCATCATACTGTGCAATATGTAACCATCACAATGAAGATCCGGTGCATTTGTTCTTTGAATGCAAATTTTCTTCATTTGTCAAAAGTCTAAATAATAGTGTGAAAATAATAATTGAGAATGAGATTAGGTCCTCAAGAAATATCAAGACTCTAATGTCAAAAATTGGGCAAATATTAACAAATGATGAGAAACAAAATCTGGCTTTCAATTGGTGGACAACCTGGTTAACTAGAAACCTATTTGTTTTCCAACAAGAGCAACTGCCATCGGTTATAGGTTTCAACCAAAGAGTGGAAGTGCATCGTCAAAATTAGATTAAGGCAAGTAAAGTACTTGTTGACCAAAACCACGACAACCCACAGATAAAAAGAGCTAAAAATGGGAGGAAAAGGAAAAACAACACGAAATGGAAGAAACCACCATCTGGTTGGGCAAAATTAAATTTCGATGGCTCATCAAGCCCTAACCGACACAGCTCTATTGGGTTCGTCATACGCAACGACAGTGGTGCAGTTTTGGCAATTGGGGGGGGGGGAACAATTGGAAATCAAACGCCCCTCATGGCGGAAGCCCTGGCATTCAGAAGAGGGATTGTAAGTGCGAAGCAACTGAATATCGACAAGCTCATCATTGAAGGCGACTCCCTCATTATCATCAACTACTTTTGTAAGGGTATGAAATGTTCATGGGAGATCGAACTTGTCATATCTGACATCTGTTCTCTCATAACTGGGATTAGCGAAGTTGTGTTCACACATATTCTTCGTGTCGGTAATTGCGTGGCTGATTGGGTTGCACACCTTGCCCACGTGATCAATAATCCCAACCTACACAGTGATCCTGGTCTTAATGACCTCATTCGAAAGGATGCCATCGGATAATGACGTTGTCATATCCGAATTTTTACCCAATCAAAAAAAAAAATTAGGTAATTAGCAAAAGGTGATATTTCGCGAGGTACCCCTGAGGTTTTCAATTTTTTCGCCCCGTACCCTTCCATGTTAAATCTAACGGATCTAGTGATTCTCCCGTTAGTTTTCAATTTTGAAATTTAAAAAAAAAAGAAAAAAAAAAGAATGGACAGACAGAGAAGCGAGGAGGGAGCGAACCCAAACCAACCGCCGCCATCACCCTGTTGCCGGAGGAGGAACCTACGAGAGGAGGAACAGAAGACACCCAACCACCGCCACCGCCGCCGCCAATCTCTTCCATCCACCCCTGATTGGAGGCTCGAACGTTGTCGCTGACCAGTCGAAACGGTTCAACTCTCAACCACATTTGGAGATTTAATCCACAAAATCTCCCAAGGCCTGGGTTTGGAGATAACTTAATCGACAAAACCTGAAGTCAATTCCACAAAATTGCACCAAATTAGAAGTCAGATCCGCCGCGGCGAGGTTCCCTGAAAAGGCTCCTAAAAAGCTAGGGTTCAGCGACGACTCGGGGACGAAGGCTCCTGGAAAGCTAGGGTTTTGAAGCGGCGAGGTTAGTGATAGCATGCATTTAGGTAGGCATAATAGGTTGCATTTAGCTTAGTTAAGATGCATATCATGCATGATTTAAGTAGAAATTGCATATTTGCTTTCTATGTTGGTTGAGTCGGAATCTACACGTTTTTATTGATTATTTAAGGTAACTGTGGATCCGAGAAGGATAAATGGGTTGATAACGCATTGAATGAGAATGTCTAGTTGATCGAAGAAGCTTACATGAAGATCTCAAGAGGTCCTGAGAAGAAGAAGTGAACCTAAACGAAGAACAAGTCTGCAGAAGTTGTTGCCATACATGCTGAACTTGTTTTCCACTTTCTGGATGCCTCGGTTGTCCGATCGACTATTATGACCATGCGTTGGAAAGGTCTTTCAGAGAGCTACAACTTTCCTGTTGACAACAAGATCAAATTCAAAGCAGATTTTCCGTGAATGACAGTATGCTGCGGCCGCAGCATGCTTGCCGCGGCCGCCGCCAGAACCGATGCTGCGAGTTTGGAAGATGTTGCGGCCGCAGCATATGCCGCGGCCGCAGCACGGGTCGTCAGCGATGCCGTTTTGGTTTTAAAAACCCTAGTTTATGTTATTGTTTCTTGTGGCCGACATGGATTGTTTAAAAGGCCAATTTATGTTATTTTTACATGACTTCTATTCTATTCTATGTTCTATCAGACAATTAGAGAGAGAGCGATGTTCGCCATGGGCGACTAAACTCTCTTCGTTCTACTTGCAATTTGAAGCTTTGTTTGGATTGATTGTGAGTTTCTGAATCTTATTCCTTATTTCCTATATTGAATGCTTCAACTTCTTTGTGCTTGATTGTTTATTGATTTGTTCTATCTTGTCTGGCCAACTTGTTAGATCAATTCAATTGCTAGGATTTTGTAGATTCCTGATTGCGAACCTTAATCCAAGTAGCAAACTTGTTCCTTTAGGGCTGATTGAACTAATTGAACAAGTAGGAAGTTGGATGTGTTGTTAAATCCCTCTTTAGAGACTGCAAATACCTTGGTTAATCTCTGAACTTAAAGCTATCAATTGAGTTAAATCCTTCTTTAGGAACTGTTCGATTGATAAGGGTTTCTAGGACTGATTGGACTAGTAACTATATTAGGTCGGGACAAGGGCATTCATAGGAAAACTAAAAGGACAAGAGGAAGTTACAATATCAATTCAACCAAATAAAGTGGATAATTGTAGGTAGAGCGATTATCTCTAAATTATTTTGCATCAATTTGTTTTTATTTTATTTTATTTTCTTTTCAATCTCAATCAACCAAAACCCCCCTTTCTACTAATTGGTAAATACACATTGCTAAGAAATACTTGTTTCTCTGTGGGATCGACCTCTTACTTGCTTGCTATACTAGTTTGTAGGTTTGAGTTTTATTTTGATACGGTTTACGCGACTAAAAATCGTCCATCAGTTAGCGGGGAGCGCGGGGACACGAAACCTGATCCGCCGCAGCCAGAGACGAGTTCGCCCCTTGACTAGTCTGGTTTGGCAACCACCTTCAAGCAACAGCAGCGACTCAGCGAGCGTCCTCTTCTCCTTCGCTGCTCTTTCCCCCTCTGCGCCGTTGGCCTCGGGGCCGCCAGCCGCTGCGCCTCTCGCCTCTGCGCCTCCCGCTTCTGCGACCGCTGCCGCTCCTCCACCTCCCTCTCTGTCTTCCAAGGCGGCCTGAAGAAGAGCGTCCCCTCTCCTTCGCTCTCTTCTATTCGCTTCTGTTTATTTCTTTCTTTTCTTTTTCTTTTTTTTTTTTATAATTGAAACTAACGGAGAATCACTAGATCTGTTAGATTTAACATGGAAGGGCACGGGGCGAAAAAATTGAAAACCTCAGGGGTACCACGCGAAATATGTGAAAGAGTTGTATACCTCGCGAAAATTGCAATACCTCAGGAGTACCTCGCGAAATTTCCGTAGTTTTTTTTATCCTTTCTTTACACTGTGTTGGTTTGTGGCTGTAGCCATAAAAGTGCAGGTTGTATTTGTTTCTTGATGTAGTATTAGGCATCAGGTAGACAATTAGTTAGAGATTTCTTATTAAGTAAATCCTAGGTGTTTGTTGTCGTTGTCATCAACCATCATGGGAGACTGGGAGTGATAAAAAAATATTGAACGTCGACAGTAGGGTTCGAACCTGCGCGGGCGAAGCCTAACAGATTTCAAGTTTGTCTCCTTAACCACTCGGACATATCGACGAGTTTGATTCCTGGCGTTTTCTTCATTCCTCACAGAGCACTTGGTTTGGGGCGATTTGTGATAGGGAAATGCAGTAATGTGTGACAAACCAATTTTTTTATATCATCTTGAAATCTGTGTTTGGTTTTTTTTTGTTTACCCTTTTTTATACTACTGTTTTTGTTTCTGCACGCAGCCATAAAATGCAGGCTGAATTGTTTATTGTTGTGCAATGTGCATTGTTATGATTCAATTTTTGATAGGAGTGTTTTGACTTGGAAATTGCAATGCCTCCATTCATCTGTCATTGCACGAATTAGAAATGTGTATCTTGCCCAACTAGATTCTTCGGGCAACAGCAGTACACGCCCTCCCATTGGTGTTGTGGGTCTTGATTGGAAAATTTCATTAGATTATTTTGTGATGCCGATTCAATTTCATGTACTCCATAAAGGAAACTTGTCTTCTACATGTATGCTAGCTTAACTATCAATTCATCACATGTTCCAAATCCAGATTAATATCATCTCGATTAGCTTCATGTTTTTACAATGAATTGATTTTTCTTTTATTCAACCCACAACTTTGTTTATTGCGGTTGATTAAGTTCAATTGAGACATGCTGATGTTGCTGCATTTTTTAGTTGCCTTTGGAGCTGTTTTATTTACCTTTGGATCGACCGATTCCACGTTTTAAGATTCTCTGTCATCAATTATATAAAAATGTCACCAGAAACAATTACGATTATCATCAATGAATAAAAGTCATCAATAAAATATGTAAAAATCACAGTTCATGCTCCTACATCATCAATTGTATAAAAAAATGTGATAAAAATGTCATCAACAAAAAATGTCATCACAAAATGATTGAGATAAATGAAGTGTAATCACAAATATTATCAATGAATAAAAATGTAATAAACATGTCACCACAAGTGATTGCATCAATGAAGTGGCATCAAACGATTTGATTAAAAAAAGTGGCATCAAATAATTACATTAGAAAAATGGTATCAAAACACTACTTTGAAAAACTTGCATCACATTAAAGAAAAAAATGTCATCAAAATACTACTTTGAAAAAATATGGCATCACGCTAAAAAAAATATCATCAAAATATTGACATAAAAAAGTGTCATCAGTAATTAATAGTAAAAAAAAATGGCATCAATGGTCCACATGACATCACAATCAACAAAAAATGTCATCAAGGTTTGAAAAAAGTGGCATCACATAATATCAAAACACTAATTTAAAAAGTGGCATAATAAGACTACTTTCAAAAATGACATCAAAAAAAGTGGCATAAAAAAAGTGGCATCAGTTGGTAAATAAAAAAAAACGAAAAAAATCGGTCAACGTTGACCAGTCAACTGTTGATCGATTGACCGTTGACCTTTAATACTCCATTTGAGAAGGGTGTTAGCTTACCTAATTAAATTAATTTGGATGCTAATCACCTAATTAAATATTCAAAATAAGCTAGTTAGGAAACGGTCAACTGTTGACCGATTGACCGATTGACCTTTAATACTCCATTTGAGAAGGGTGTTAGCTTACCTAATTAAATTAATTTGGATGCTAATCACCTAATTATAGATTCAAAATAAGCTAGTTAGGAAAAACACCTAATTAAAGATTCAAAATAAGCTAGTTAGGAAAAACACCCGTGTTTTTTTGTGCATTTGGTTTTTTTTATTTGACACTCCCCAGTTGGTTAGGTGAAGCTTAGTTGACTTTTTTTAATTTTAACTTTGGTTTAAATGTTTTTTTTTATATATTAGAAATCTATTTAAAAAAACCATTTATTCTACCATACATATAATAATGGGGGCCCAATATAATAATGGGGGCCCAATTTAAATTTCGCCTCAAGCCATAAAAAGCTCAGGTTCGGCCTGAGTGATCTCATATTATATTGCTAGCAAAATGTTGTTGGTGCAGTAGATTTGATTGAAATATGTACTTGTAAAGGGTGGTTTGGTGCAAACGGTGTGTTCAGCTAGGGCCTAGGGTGATTTTTTTTATTTTTTTTTTAAAAAAAGCAAAGGTATGTGTATCAACACAAAAATATACAGTGTTTTGCAATTCACGTAATACACCATACACCAGCCTAGAGTATCCTCAAGGAAACAAAGAGTTCCTGCCCTAGTTGAAAAACCAAGAGGGGTTCCTGCAACGAGATTAATGAATCATAACTTGACAAGTATCGTCTCAGGAGACGAGCAATTCAGTGAGCAAGAAGCCTTAGCTCTATATGTCTGAAACAATGAAGAGTATCAAGTAGGTGCATCAGTGTCATTCATATGACATGGCAAGGTGTTAGATCACACATTACCAAATTGAAAAAGGATTCCGATTTGTAGGCTCCAGAAAGGTTTTCGACAAAAGCAGTACACAAAGTCCACCAACCGGATGGCCACAAGGCTCTAATATTGGCAAGTTCTGGAAAGATAGGGAATGATGCAGAATGCTTACCATAAGCGTAATGGAGATCATAAACCCTTTCTTACCAGTTACCACAAGTGTCTAATAATATCACAAACAGGCCATTCTTCTAGGCGCCTTGGTCGTCTAGATTCTGCAACTGAGATAATCCAAAATACAGACCTGGTCAGGTCCAAATGGGATGGGAGTAAGGGAGGAAGGAGGGCAGAATCAGAGCAATGGATGAAACATCCGATCAGGAAAAATGACCTGTTCTCTATTATCCCAACAGCAGATGCACCGGGTTGTGAGTAGTGAAATCTAAAAACAACTTTGTAGGTAAGATAGAACAGTAGCATATGAAAAGAATTGTCGTGGAGAGGGAGAGGGAGGGGGGAGTGCTAGAGAATGAAACCAAAGCACATTGAAAGCAATCTTTAGACTGTCCAGTAACTGAACATCTTGTGCCCCCAGGACATGTTCAGGAAAAAAAAGTAACAAATGGCATTTCAGGCACCATGGTATTACAGAAGCCAGGTTGGTCACCAGTGTTAAAACATCGGCATAACAGAGGGCTTGCTGAATTTTTCTTTCCTTTTTTTCAAAAGTTTGAACTATCTACACAAGGAGACTAAAACTGTATACCAAGGGCAAATTCAAACAAAGGCTGCCTAATTCTCAAAAGTATAACCGAGCCTTTTGATACGCAAGTAGGGAAGAATTTGAGCCTTTTTTAATGCATCATGTTATTCACTTACCACACTACCACAGTGCCATGGGTCAGCGATTGCCTCCTCCATGCTATCCTCTCAATCAACTGTAAAACAAGAAAACCAGCAATAGTTAAATTTCTAACATTTGCTTGCATCAAGATTTTGGGACGCTGATGACCAAAAAAAAGATTTTGGGACGCTCACCTAAAACTACCCTAACCATTTAGAGATTTTACAAGGTAGGTGAAAAACATTAGTTAAATGGAACTTTTCTGCTTGTACCCTCTAAAGTTTATTCTCCCATCTCTGACTGGGGGTTCCATCATTTGGATCTCCAAGATTCGTTCAATTAAAATTTGATTCTCATGTTCAGAATTGGGGAGGGGATGAAGATGACTTACACAAGCATCAAATGTACACCATAAAGGTGGAGTGGTTCACACCTATTGAAATGGGGATTGTTTGTAGCTCATCCTGTCTGTATTCCACCCCCCTTCAGGTTCCTTTCTTTTCAGAACTCCAAGAGAAGCTTGATATGCCCTGGCTTGCTCATCTAATAGTGTCCGAGAATTGACAGCAGGAAGTTGTCTTGACGCCAAAAGAAATGTATCATCTCTACCTTCAACATCTAGAGCTAGTGGACCAGAATTAAGATCTAAACCCTGCCTAACCCACTTCTGACTACTTTCACCAACACCATTACTGCTAACATCTGGAACACTAACAGCACAAGGACGAAGATACTGAGATGAAACAGCAGTAGATGTTCCTACCAACTGAGATGGGTAAGTAGGGGTGTAAAATCTGCCACCTGATGACGGGTCCAGGTAGGAAGCTGAGCCACCTGACAAGGTAGTTGTGGGTACTGGGAAGGTTGCACCAAGAGGGAAAACAGGGTACTGAAAAGGAGCTGGAGAAAAAGACACAGCAGGAGAAGTTGCCAACATCGATGCTCGGTAGAAATCAGCATTAAATGATGACGTAGCAGATGGACCACCTAAAACTCTATGAGGACCTGGTGGGCCGATTATTGGAACATCATGCATTGCTGCTGGTGTTGTCACTGCTGAATAAGTTGCCCCTGGAGAATAAAATGAAGATAGGTAATTCATTCTCATACCAAATGAGGCCGATGGAGGGATGTTGCCATGCACATGTTGGCTGTATGTTGATTCTTCTACAGCAGGACCATCGTTCAAATCGAAATTCCTTTTAGTGCTGTTGTCACCTTCAATGACACCATTTGAGGATTGAAAAGGTAATGAAACTTCAAGTCTTCGTAAATTCCCTGCTGGCTGATACCCCAATTCAGGAACATCATCGACTTCATTTAAATCAAGTGCAAGACCACCACTCTTGTGGTCCGATTTCAGATCTACTTCCTTGGTTGAACTCTGACAGCCAAAATCTTGCACAACCCTTTCATCTGACACGTTAAGGTCAAAATCCAAAAAAGGCCGAACCGGTTTGGGAGCGATTGATTCAAGGGAGACCTTAGTTGAGCCTGGCAAGCTATCAAGAAGTCTTCGTGGTTCAGCAGGACGAAATGCACTAGTGGCAGCTGATCCTTTCCACCCAAGCTCGGCTTTGTTCCTCAAAAGATCCTCCGGAGGTACAAAGGGCCCTTTTGCAGCAGAAGCGACAGTAACAGAAGTAGGCAGACCACAAGATGCTAAAGAAACAATAGGCTGTGAAGCAGCAATATATGGAGGAAATGCAGTTGCTGCAAAGTTAACTTGATCGTCAATCTTGACATCATCCATGTCAAACCCTTCATTCAAATCAAATTCAAGCTTTCGACCATTTTCTGAAATATCTGCCCCAAGTGATGTAGTGGTGGTGGCAGACAAAGCACAATCAACTTTTCTTGCTCCATGAACTTCCATGCCATCAGATTCCTCTAAGCTAAAGTGTGATCCAACTTCTCTCTCACTATGTTCTAAGTTGTCAGTCTTGCACTCGGGCGTTTCTTCAAAAACAACAGAAGCTAAAGCAGATCCTTCTTCTCTATGGGAACTCGGGGAAGCGTTGTTTTCTTGTTTCGTCATCTTGTTTCCACAATCAGGCCCATTTTCGCAATCCTCCATAACAACGGTATCTTCCGCTATCTTTTTAGCTGGAACATCTAGAACCAGTTCTTCAGCAGCAACAGAAGATAGCCCTACTTGTCCATCTTCCTTTTTTGAAGACGCAGGGTGTATCGGCAAACAAGTTGATTCATGCTCTAATGGGGCATTACTGTTCAATTCCTGATCAGGATTATTCTTTTCATCAGTATAACTAGATAATAGACACATCAATGAATCTACTTTAGTTTCATTCAAACCTACCTCACTTTCCTTTTCAACCTTCATCTCGACTTGGGAAGGCAACGGACTTTTTGATACATGTTTAATATCAGAAGCGGAATCATCATTCCCATCTTTGACAATCGTTCCCCTCGCAAGGATTTGCTTACTTGCCTCTTCATCATTCTTCCCCACAACACTCGCAGAAGACACAGATGTAGAAGCATTTATAGCAAGCCCATCCAATTTTCCATTGCTCTTCAAAAAGGAATCTCCGTCTCTCGGTAGCTCCTCGTTTAATGCACTAGAATGTCCACTGGTTTCTCCAACATTGCATTTTGTGACACCTGCAACGAAAGAATGCCCCTTGTCAGAAATAATGACAATTGTTGACCACTGCTAAGAGAAAAGAAAATATTATCCCCATACAAACCAGATTTACCTTCATTATCTACACTGGCATTTTCTGCCAGAGTTGTGTTTCTCTGGGGAGAAACTTCTAGTGTAGCAGCACTAGACCTCGAGATTTCTCCGGTAGCAACACTAGCAAGAAGATTCATTCCACTATCATCTCCAACAGGTATAGATGCAGGTGTTTCAGAGTACTTCGTACAACTATCAATTAAAGCATTCATGGAGGTCATAGAAGAACCAACAGACTTCTTGGTCTTTGCCTCCTTTTCAGTGGACTGGTATCCAGTTTTCGAAACATCTGTCAGTGTTACTGCATCACTTCCAGGTATATGTTGTTTCCCAGGTGGAACAGATATCATATTCTCCTTAGTTTCATATGCAATACTATTTTCCCTTAAACTAGCATCAGCTTCATCAGGCTTCTGAGAAGGAAAAGGAGATGCAGCTCTACTATTCCTACAAGAGGGGTCATCATTTGAAACAAAATTGGCAATTTGTCCTGGACTATGCCCTCTATTTGGAATTTTCACAATTATCTTATGCCTGTTATTTTCAGCCACCGGAGCTGCCCCGCTGTTTTCACATGTTTCAGTAGTAGACTCAAAGAATTTCTCAGAACGGGAACCACTGGGTATGGATGAGTTCCTGCTGGACCCTGACTCTTTATGAGCACTAGAATTCGCCACCGCCTGAAGACCATTAGCTGATTTCCGTTGGCGTGAATTGTGGGTACTCTTTGAACCTGCTGTTGAGCTCCTAGCATCTTCATGGGTAGCCTTTGACCCTGCTGTTGAGCTTCTAGCATCTTCTTTTCCAGAAGGAATAATAGTCCTAGCATGGTCACTTGAGCACTGGCTATTTGTATGGGACTGACTAGAACCGGTGCTTTTCTCATCTTTCACCGAATAAGAAGGCACTTCAGAGCCACCTCCTGTAGAAGATACCTTGATTTGTCCGTCTTTATGATTTGACTTTAACAATGGTAATGAAGGTGATATTTTTGGACTCCCAGAAGGCACAGAAGCAGATCTTGTGGTAGTATCTCCATTAGCAGGCTTCAGAGTTTCAGCTTTTGCAGAAAAAAACTGCCCTGAACTTCTAATGGCCGTGTCAGAGGATCCACCGGTATGTTTGTTGCCACCATGAGGAACATCATGTCTTGATCTAGAAGACCATGCAACAGGCTGATTTGAAACAGGCTTTGCATCATTAACGTTCATCTCTGCCTCAACTCGTTTCTTCCACGTGTCCACCAAACCCCTGGCTTTCTTCTGAATCTCCAAGTTTTTATATGAACGGAGATTATTCACTGATTTTCCAATATTACACGTTTGTAGTGCATTAAGGTTAACAGGGATCTTATCCAGTGCACGAAGTAACACCAAGAGAAAATCTTCCGCGGACTTGTCGCCATCCTTGGAACTATTAGAATCACCAACCTTCCCTTTCTGTACCTCCCGTAGCCAATCATCTAAGACGGGCAGACCTCGTAGCTGCACAAACTGGTTAAGGCAATCAAGTCTATCTGTGGAAGCAATTATACCAGCAAGCATAGATCGGGTGCTCAAGTCTATCTTCTTCTGAGATTTCCCTGGTTGCATGAGTTGTACCAGCTTCTCCACTGATTCATAATCTACAAGCCCTCCTTTCTCAGTTATTTTGGTTATTTCAGATTTCAGAAAGCTTTCAGATCTTGACAGAATAGAATCTCCACCATCTTTAATCCGTTTCACAGGTTCAGAAGTCTGATCTCCTACTTCCCTCTTCTTTCCCTTAGGGTGTGTAGCTAAGTTGCCACTACTCTGCATGGAATCTGGACTGTGTTTTGAAGGTGATGTTGCAGTTGCACCATTCAGAGGTTTGGGAGATGGGGTGCCTTGATGTTTAACTGTTGCATGCATTTCCAAACGAGATTTCTGTAATAGATGATCTATTTCCTCTTGCCAATCCTGTACAATGAAACAGATTTATTAATATCCAAATATGGAACATGAAAACAGCATTAGCAAAGGAAAATGTTACAGCAAATAGGGGCATAGTAGACTCACATTAATGTAGTTTTTATCCGTTAGCCACCACAAACGCTTGTTTCTAATGTCATAAACTCTTCTGCACACAAATGAAGATACCCCTGGTGGAAGCTCAATACCTTTAGGCAAAAATGCAACTTTACAAGGATGAAGTAATGATGCAGCAGGTGTCTCATCCCTGTGAAAGGAGTAGAAAACTTCGTTTGGCGCAGCTTCAAGCACAACGCCTTTGCATAATACAACTTCAGAAGGTCGATATAGCCAACTGACACCTAGCTTTAAACTAATTTCCTTATCAGCAGATATTGAATGGATGATTCCTATGAAAGGTGGGGAATCATTGGGTGGTTTGAAAAGAGCACAATCACCAACAGTAATTTTTCGACCATCCTGTCAAACAAAACAACTTATAATTTAAAATGAGGGAAATCTTAGTCACAAAAGGCCAAGTAAAACTAACAAAATCAACAGAGAATAATGAAGACTGTTTGGCCAAAAGAAACCAAATCAAAGAGAATTAAAATAGAAAAGTTGGCATGAAACCTTAATACCTACATTGCAAGTATTCCCACTTGCAATCATCCATTCACATTACTACCATCGATCTTCCTCAAACAATCAACCAGAGAATGCATACCTCAGATTCACATCCCAATAGAATGTAAAGTGATCCAAAGTTTCCAATTGACAACACAAATTGTACAGAATATAAAATGTTTTAACCTTGTAGAGAGTTGTTTAATTCATAGAACACCTGAACAGATTTTTCATCATCAAGGGAATATTATCTGTTATATCTAACACTGGTCAGATTTATCTTTTCTGCAACTTACTCTTACGATCTGTATGCCTGTAACAAAACTTCACAGGAATTCATGACTGAGGAGAGGGAAAGTAACTATGTCCAGAGAAACAAATACTAGCCAGAACGAACACTCTGGCAACAAACTCTTGGCCCAATATCAAATCTTACGTGTATTTCAAATGCCAATTTATATCCAAGTATTTCCTACACACCATCAGCTTGATCCAACGACAATTAAACTACCATAATTCTTAATTCCGTATGAAAACTGCCTCCATTGCCATCATTCTGTAATTCCATAATGAAACTGACTCTGTCATCCATTTCATAGAAGTTAATCATTAAGGGCCTTTTCTAGAATCCAGACACGGTGTGATCTATTTTTTCTAGCTGAAAGTCCAATTCAAGCAAGGGGCAAAATCACAGCCTATAAACCTCAGTAGCAAAATTCCTCCAAATAAAAGAAACCAACGCATCATCAACAGCAATGAAATACATAATTACACCAAACAAATCATATTTGTTCAAGCCATAAATTGAAATTAAATCTCTGATGTACTTCAACACCTCAAACATCAAACAGAATAACCCGTCTCAACAATTGCTTATTATGTGAGAGGCAACCACACTAATCCAAAGATGGAAAAGGAAAAGACGAAGGCAATCAAACTGAAAACAAAATGGTAGCCAAAAGAAAGAAGAACAAATGCACCAGAGAAGCGATAAAAATCGAAACGAATTCCCAAGAGCCCCTACCCAAAATGGAACACGAAAACACAACTCATGAAAGCCGAATTGAAGGGGGATTCTAGGGAAAGGGGTTACCTTTAAGAAGGAATTAGGAGAAGAACTAGCCAAATCAACGCCTACAGCAGTCGTCGAGCCACGCGAGGCTACCGGCCACATGTGCCGAATCCTTCTCCTATTCTCGCCGTGTTCCCTCCCATGCATAGCCTTGCATTTTCCCCAAATTGAGCTTCGATCACCATCAATTCGAAACCCTGCCTCCCTAACAACACAACATCCCCCAATTTGACAGCTAGGGTTCCGTCTACAAATAGAACAGCAGCGAGGAAGCAAAATCCCGATAAGAAGGGAAAAAACCAACAAAGCAAACCACTGTGTAAATTAACCGATCCTCTGGAAACTGCGAGCTCAGATCCAGCGAAGGGGAAGAAAGCGAAAGAGAGAGGGAGAAGCGGTGACGTACTTCGAAGGAGAGAAATTCGCCAATCTACGAGAGAGAGAGAGAGAGAGAGAGAAAGATGGGAGTCGTGCGTGGAGGCTCCGTCAGACGAGAGAGAGAAAAGCGGGCAGAACGGGTAGATCGGGTAGTCCGGGCAAGGAGTGGGACCCGCGAGTGATAATGTCACCTTCATAGGGCGGTACAGGGGCTGACAAACGGAATGTGACTGGACCGGTAGAAAGTAGAAACCAAGCAGAAAAGCGGAAACATGAGACACAGAGCTGTTTTCGTTTTTTCTTTTCTTTTTTTTTTCTTTTTTCTTTTACCGAAATAATAATGGAGTACTCCGTACTGTATTTAGTTTCTTTTTTTATTTAACTCACTTTATTTTTTAAAATTTTTTGTTTGAAGAGGAAATGTGAAACACAACAAGGTTCAATCTGTGTCAGCTGAAGCAAATCATTGTAGGTGGGATTTATGGCAGGTGTTCATATTTGGCAAACTCCATCACATCACCCAATCTGAGCACATTTTACCCGAGTGGGGGTGGGGTGGGCCCAGCCCAGCGTCTGATTCCACCCTTTCTGGTGGCCCACCATTTTCCAAGGTGTCATCATAAACCTAACTCGGTCCAACAGGCTGAATACCACTCCATCTCCATTTGTCTGAATCTGATATGACTAGCTTGTAATTCTGTCGAATTTTATGGGTTTAAACCCGACCCGACTCCACTCTAGTTTTTCCATCCAAAAATAATTTCAACCCTAATTTCAAACAAAATTTATACAGTAACAATTTGATTTTAAATACTCAGTATATCTTATAAATCTAACCCGAAAGAATATATGACCCAAAATAACCTAACTCGATATTGAATCGAACCTTAAATAAACATAATTTTTTCGATGTCTTGGATCTCAAAATGAATACTGTTGATTGACAGTACTTCGAACTGGGGTGTGTATAATCGGGTATCTGACGTCATGTTGGATATTCGAAATCATTTACTTCCAAAACGGTTATTCGAACACAACGCATTAGAGTTGAATATCTGATACTAATATACGGATTGTGAGTTCTCATATCCTAAATTAAACAATTTGGGTTGTTTCAAACTAGATTTCAAAATTGGGATTTCAAATAATACAACCCAAAATCTTAATCGACCCATTGATTTGAGTTTCAATCAAAGCTAAATTGATTTGTGTTCGAGGCTCGAACCTAAATTAACTCAACCCGACTAAATTGATTTGATTGTCATTTATAACAATAGGCCATATTGAGACCACCGTTAATGTAATTTTAATTTTTTTTAGGCTTTTTATTTGTTTACGAATAAAAGTATTTAAATAAAGTTTAATTTTCAACTTCAACTAACTTATACTAATTATTTATTTAATATATTCCTAGTATATTTGGAAGATGTGAAATGATACATCTCACATTAATAATATAGGATCTAAAAATTTCAGCAGAAATGAAGGCAAACTCCATCAAATCAACATCTTCCAATTAAGCAAAATTAATATACCATCTGTTAGGTTTAATTGCTCTAGGCTCCCTATCTCTAGTGAGTTGATAATTGCTGAGATCAAGCACAGAGGTATCATTCACAGAGGAATCTTCAGAGAGTGGGGTAGAGAGGAAGATGAACTTACTTGCCCTTCATTTAGATCATCAGGGTGATCTTCTTGATCATTGTGGTCATTTGAATGACCTTTATCCTTGGTTTGAAGGAAGCTCTAGCCCATAGGGTTGTGCAGAAAAATAGGACACGGTTGACACGACACGAAACCGCATCAATATGATACGAAAAAACACAAAACGATATAGATGCGACACGATTATGACACGAAACGGTAAAACACGACAATAATCGTGTCGTGTTCGGATCGTGATTTTTCCCTTATCGGATATCCGACACGACACGGTAATATATATATATATATATATATATAACCAACTGGGCAAGCCGGATTATAGGATACTCAGTAACATTTAATATATATGGATTATTCCAGAAAACTAATATTATTAATATATATATATATATATTAATAATATTAGTTTTCTGGAATAATCCATATATATTAAATGTTACTGAGTATCCTATAATCCGGCTTGCCCAGTTGGTTAGGTGTTCTTTAGGCGTGCGGGGTAGGGGTACTTGGTCCCGAGTTCGAATACCGGATTCCACGTTTTTTTTTTGTGTTTTTTTTTCTTTTCTGCCTACGGTTAGAGTTTGGTCTTCTTCCTTCATTTTCCAGAATCGTCGCCGCCACCTCCAAACCACAGGCCACAACTCTGCTCTGCTCTCCTCTCCTCTCTCGCCCTTCTTGCGGCTCACTTCGATCTCTCTCCTCAGTCTCGAGTCGAGACGTCCTCTCACGAGCCTCAATCTCGCTCACTCGGCCTCTCGAGCCCTCTTCTTAGTTCTAACGCTCAATCGAGTCGCTTCAGATCCGGCCGCCCTTCTAGCGGCTCGCCTCTCCTCTCCGGCCTCAATCTCAGATTCGATGCTCGCCCTCGATCTCGCTCGACACTCGTCCTTGTTCAAAGTTCAGATCCGGTGTGCTCGAGTTGCTTCAGATGCGGCGTCCAGTACGGCAACATTTAGAGAAAAAAAAGGTTTTTTCTTTTTTTTTTGTAGAAATCGTGTCGTGTCGTGTTATACGGGTATCCGACACGAAACCGTGTCGTGTTATCGTGTTGGATACCCGGTACTTATTGTGTCGTGTTCGGATCGGCACTTTTCCCCTTATCGGTTTCGTGTTTTTATCGTGTCGTGTCGGATACATAGTTATGCACAGCCCTACTAGCCCATGCTCCCCACCATGAGAGGAGTCATCTTCATAAAGGGACTCATCCTCATCATCTTGAAGTTTGGATGGCTTCATGAGGTCAGATGAAGGTAGGCTCATCCTAAATTGCTCCAGGGGTACCTGCAAACTCAACAAATTTTGTCAACTCAGCTTTATAATGGTGATCATCCTCATGAAAAGTCACATCTCTTGAAGTTATTACTTTAAAGCCATGAGGATGAATCATTAACAACTTATAACTCTTAGTGCCCTCGGGATATCCTAACATGACTGTATTTTTGGGATTTTCTTGTTACCGGAAAAACAAAAACACAAAAGGAAGTAAAACGATGACAACCAAACCTTAGATCCAACGGAAGCTCAAAGGATCAAGCCAGTTCAACCCTTTTTCGAAACCGAAAGAAGTCCAAACCGGATTCCACGTTATTTTTTGTGTTTTATTTTTCTTTTCTGTCTAGGGTTAGAGTTTGGTCTTCTTCCTTCATTTTCCAGAATCGTCGCCGCCACCTCCAAACCACGGGCCACAGCTCTGCTCTGCTCTCCTCTCCTCTCTCGCCCTTCTTGCGGCTCACTTCGATCTCTCTCCTCAGTCTCGAGTCGAGACGTCCTCTCACGAGCCTCAATCTCGCTCACTCGGCCTCTCGAGCCCTCTTCTTAGTTCTAACGCTCAATCGAGTCGCTTCAGATCCGGCCGCCCTTCTAGCGGCTCGCCTCTCCTCTCCGGTCTCAATCTCAGATTCGATGCTCGCCCTCGATCTCGCTCGACACTCGTCCTTGTTCAAAGTTCAGATCCGGTGTGCTCGAGTTGCTTCAGATGCGGCGTCCAGTACGGCAACATTTAGAGAAAAAAAAGGCTTTTTCTTTTTTTTTTTATGTAGAAATCGTGCCGTGTCGTGTTATACGGGTATCCGACACGAAACCGTGTCGTGTTATCGTGTTGGATACCCGGAACTTATTGTGTCGTGTTCAGATCGGCACTTTTCCCCTTATCGGTTTCGTGTTTATATCGTGTCGTGTCGTGTCGTGTCGGATACATGGTTATGCACAGCCCTACTAGCCCATGCTCCCCACCATGAGAGGAGTCATCTTCATAGAGGGACTCGTCCTCATCATCTTGAAGTTTGGATGGCTTCATGAGGTCAGATGAAGGTAGGCTCATCCTAAATTGCTCCAGGGGTACCTGCAAACTCAACAAATTTTGTCAACTCAGCTTTATAATGGTGATCATCCTCATGAAAAGTCATATCTCTTGAAGTTATTACTTTAAAGCCATGAGGATGAATCATTAACAACTTATAACTCTTAGTGCCCTCGGGATATCCTAACATGACTGTATTTTTGGGATTTTCTTGTTACCGGAAAAATAAAAACACAAAAGGAAGTAAAACGATGACAACCAAACCTTAGATCCAACAGAAGCTCAAAGGATCAAGCCAGTTCAACCCTTTTTCGAAACCGAAAGAAGTCCAAACCGGATTCCACGTTATTTTTTGTGTTTTATTTTTCTTTTCTGTCTAGGGTTAGAGTTTGGTCTTCTTCCTTCATTTTCCAGAATCGTCGCCGCCACCTCCAAACAACGGGCCACAGCTCTGCTCTGCTCTCCTCTCCTCTCTCGCCCTTCTTGCGGCTCACTTCGATCTCTCTCCTCAGTCTCGAGTCGAGACGTCCTCTTACGAGCCTCAATCTCGCTCACTCGGCCTCTCGAGCCCTCTTCTTAGTTCTAACGCTCAATCGAGTCGCTTCAGATCCGGCCGCCCTTCTAGCGGCTCGCCTCTCCTCTCCGGTCTCAATCTCAGATTCGATGCTCGCCCTCGATCTCGCTCGACACTCGTCCTTGTTCAAAGTTCAGATCCGGTGTGCTCGAGTTGCTTCAGATGCGGCGTCCAGTACGGCAACATTTAGAGAAAAAAAAGGCTTTTTCTTTTTTTTTATGTAGAAATCGTGCCGTGTCGTGTTATACGGGTATCCGACACGAAACCGTGTCGTGTTATCGTGTTGGATACCCGGAACTTATTGTGTCGTGTTCAGATCGGCACTTTTCCCCTTATCGGTTTCGTGTTTATATCGTGTCGTGTCGTGTCGTGTCGGATGCATGGTTATGCACAGCCCTACTAGCCCATGCTCCCCACCATGAGAGGAGTCATCTTCATAGAGGGACTCGTCCTCATCCTCTTGAAGTTTGGATGGCTTCATGAGGTCAGATGAAGGTAGGCTCATCCTAAATTGCTCCAGGGGTACCTGCAAACTCAACAAATTTTGTCAACTCAGCTTTATAATGGTGATCATCCTCATGAAAAGTCATATCTCTTGAAGTTATTACTTTAAAGCCATGAGGATGAATCATTAACAACTTATAACTCTTAGTGCCCTCGGGATATCCTAACATGACTGTATTTTTGGGATTTTCTTGTTACCGGAAAAATAAAAACACAAAAGGAAGTAAAACGATGACAACCAAACCTTAGATCCAACAGAAGCTCAAAGGATCAAGCCAGTTCAACCCTTTTTCGAAACCGAAAGAAGTCCAAACCGGATTCCACGTTATTTTTTGTGTTTTATTTTTCTTTTCTGTCTAGGGTTAGAGTTTGGTCTTCTTCCTTCATTTTCTAGAATCGTCGCCGCCACCTCCAAACCACGGGCCACAGCTCTGCTCTGCTCTCCTCTCCTCTCTCGCCCTTCTTGCAGCTCACTTCGATCTCTCTCCTCAGTCTCGAGTCGAGACGTCCTCTTACGAGCCTCAATCTCGCTCACTCGGCCTCTCCAGCCCTCTTCTTAGTTCTAACGCTCAATCGAGTCGCTTCAGATCCGGCCGCCCTTTTAGCGGCTCGCCTCTCCTCTCCGGTCTCAATCTCAGATTCGACGCTCGCCCTCGATCTCGCTCGACACTCGTCCTTGTTCAAAGTTCAGATCCGGCGTGCTCGAGTTGCTTCAGATGCGGCGTCCAGTACGGCAACATTTAGAAAAAAAAAAAGGTTTTTTTTTTGTAGAAATCGTGTCGTGTCGTGTTATACGGGTATCCGACACGAAACCGTGTCGTGTTATCATGTTGGATACCCGGTACTTATCGTGTCGTGCTCGCACTACTAGAATCCCAGGCATATCCGATGAATATATTTGTCGGTATTACCGATGAATGATTGCATTTCATCGGAAAAGACGACAATGGGGAAATAGTCGGTAAAAAGTTTATCGGAAAGCTACCGGCAGCTAAAACGTCGGTATCTCCTACGAGTGAAACCGTTGGTCATCCTTCCGACAGTTGTAACCATAGGTGTATATATTGGCTCATGTCCGATGGTTGTAATTGTTGGCCACTCTCCGATGCGAGTAACCGTTGCCATTCTCCGATGGGTGTAACTATTGGTCACTCTCCGACGGGTGCAATTGTTGGCCAACAATGGGTATACACGTTGGTTGATGTCCCACGTTAGTAATCGTCGGTCGGGCACTCTCCGACGGGTGTAATTGTTGACTACAAGTAAAGTTGTGGTGCTTTTCCACCTAAAATTAATTCGGTTTTTGAATTGTGAAATATTAAATTATTAAATATTGTTGAATAAATCCAAAAAAAATATTTTATTATTTATAAATATAAGCGAATAGAAATATAGTTATATACCATGCAAATGACACAAATTTAAATTCAAAATAAACATCAATATATAAATATTCATAACAAAACCAACGGGAAGGGACGAATACTAAAACATATAAAAAGCAAAAAATATGAAACTAACGTTTGACCCAATATAAAAAAATATAGAAAAGACCTAGGCAAAAGAGCCAAATAACATATTAAATAGAAATTTCAAAGTTTGCCTAAATAGCTAAGCATACTAAAGATAGGATTGTGGTAGATCAACCGATGCGACTACTTGCCATTGCCAAACACAGCACCACCATTTGATGTAGCTTGTGAAGGGAATGAAGTACCCACGTCACATGCTGGTAGGATGGTTGAATTCAGTAAGGCTTGAAATGGCATATTCTGTTGCATCATCATTTGCATCTGCTGCTCTTGTTGGAGTTGGATGCACAAATGTTTGATGGTTGCTGCTTGTTCTTCCATTCGAGTTCCAAACATTTCCTTTAGTTGATCGACTTGCCTTTGAAGCTTTGTCTGATCAACTCTCAATGAAGACGGTGTAGCTGTTGGAAGAGCGGAAGCAGCAACTGTTGGAAGAGCAGAAGCAGCAGTTGTTGGAAGAGCAAAAGCAGCAGCTGCTAGACATGGATCACGAGTTGGTTCAGACGGAGAATGGATTGGCGAATGTGGAACTTGCACAGATGATGGAGTAGGAATTGGAGGTGGCAATGAGGCTTCACGAGCCGGTGGATTGAGCACATTGTCACACATACGATAAAGCGATCCTTGACCACACACTCTTCCCTTTTTACCACTTGCAGCAGCTTGACGCCATAGCTTGTTCACGACTTCTTGGGGCATTGTCTCTTCTGGATGAGCTTCTGACCAATTTTCACACAATTGCTTGAAACGGTCCTAATTAAGTATCCGTAAAAACAAAGTCAATCCTTGTGAATTATATACAAATGCGGGGATCAATAAAAGAATGTATATATAGAACATACCAAACAAGTTGGAGGTCGATCGCCCGTCCACTGTCCAGTTTTGCCACTATGATACATAGACTTTAAGAGTTGTTTTTGGGTCATTCTTTTCTTGTTCTCACTCTCCTGAAAACACAACAGTGGAAAGATGAAGTTTAGACTAGTATGTATGTGAACCAATTATCCAATTTGAACTATATATAGAAAGTCACAATACTTACAAACTTGTACACGTTTTGAAAAACCGATCGAGAGCCACCGGTATATATAGCTGTGCCATCGGGGCCCTTCGATGCCCTGTTACGCTTGTTGGTATCACTAGAGCGCTCGAAATCCTTTTTCCACTCTTCTTTCATCTTAGTCCAATTCTCTGGAGAAACAAATGGTGGTTTTCTATCATCCTCCCGAGCATCAAAAAGCACATTCCGAAGATGGCTGCTACACTTAGTTCTCCAATTCGCTTTAATCCTTGTCGCATGACGATCTTTCCAGCATAAGGTTTTCTGCACATGTGATTGGTGAGTGTATACATGTATATATATAAACAAAACAAAAATTAAAGAAGACAGTTAAAATACATATAACTTCCGTAACATATATATACATACTTCATACTCAGCCCACCATAGCTTTTTAACATCATCTGTAACTTTTGAAAAGGAAGTCCATGGTCCTTCATAGAAGGAGTGTATAGTTGTTCAAATAAATCCTAGAACTTCTGTCTTCTCCAAAAACCTGAGGTAAAGGGCAACAATTAATTATCACGGAAGAAAAAATTAGAGTCGAATCAACAATTGAAGATACTAAAAGAAAAGCATTTATATTACGAATCTCCCTTTGGGCGGATTATAAGTCTGTTTTGGGCATCCTTGACTAGCCCCGGTGGTCGATCTTGATCATCCTCGGAGACGTCAGAGTCAAATCCAACACGTGGAACTTTGTCTAATATGTCCTCATCTTCTTCCAATAATGCATCACCACCATCTGTGTTGCCTGTAGCTACCTCTTCATGTCTTGCATCTGATCTTTGCTCAACCTGCCCCATCCCATCAAGATTTGGGCGAGACAAACCCACCAAATCAAGCATACCTGGCGAACTTGGCTGCCCTGGAGTAACGGTGGAGTTGTTGGGTCGAGAATGGTCACCGGAATTGCAACCTATCAACCTTCGCATTCTGAATTCACTGTAAACACAACTTATGGTTAGTTATGAGTTGAAAAAATTCAAAGAAATTCTTGAGGGAGGTGAGTTTATAATTGAGGTAATGGGAGATAACTGTCAATTACCACTTTGTTAATTTTTTGTGCTCCAATTTTTTGTTTTCTATAATGGCGAAGGATCAACTGCCATTAATTCCCTTCGTAACTTTTAAAAATTTTTATTTGAAATTTACACAAAAAATTCACTTCCCTCCATTTCTAAATATTTTGGTCAGAAATTTCCCTCCATATTTATTTATTAGTCTAAAAATTCCCTCAATTTCTAAATATTTTAAAATGTTTTACATGTGCATCTCCCAATAGAGTAGGGATGACGCCTTTGACATTCTTAGATTCCAACTATAGTCTATAGATACCAGGGTTAGTAGTTACATATTATTTTTAATATTAATACAAATATTAAAGTATACGATACAATTTAAGGCATAATTGAAACTAAAAAAGATGATTGGAATTGAAACAGAGTAACTAAAAATCAAAGCTTAATTGTAAAGGGTTAAAGTTGTAAGGCACATTTTATCATGCACTTGGCATGTAGGACAACCACATTTGAAGTAAATATGAATAATTGGGAACTCAAAAGTATAAAGAAACCCAGTAGCATAGCACGAAGATGGTTGGAACTTGAAATCAAAACATTTTAAATCAAAATATCACATGTAATAATAAAGGATCTAAGAAATCTAGAATTCTTCAAGATTTATTTGTGAGGAATCAAAGTTCTAAGAAACATTTTATCAAACACTTAACATACATGTCGATTTCTAACAATTAATCTAAAATAGGAATAAACGAAAATCGAGGGCACTTATAGATTGAGGATGACATAATTGTCACTTTTCTCCGAGATGTAGATGGACTAGCCGAGCTTGCGGTGGGCTACCGGAGCTGATCGAACTCTTTTGTCTTCATCCTTAGTGACTAGTGAGGAAGGCTAATATTATCTCATCCTATTCCACCTGCTTTCAATTTGATGCATGTAGACAATTGAAATAGATGAGCAACAGGTGTCAAATCCAAAGCAACACATGTCAAATAATACATATAAATATGATATAAATATGATATACATATATTCGAGTCCATAACAGATTAATTAATATCCTTTGTATCTTAATATGCAAATTACTACACTTACCTCTAAAAATCTTCTTCATCTTCATCGCCTTCTTCCTCACCATCATCTTCTATTTGCACATTTTCTTCATTTGAACTTGAATTATCAATAAGTTCATCATCATCCTCTGGTATTTCAATATCCACATCAAACTCTTCAACCTCAACATCCACACCTGCACTTGAATCTTCTAGATTTTCTGAATCATCAACGGCTGGCACTTGAACAGTTTCTTAAGGTTGATATGCTTCTTCTTGAGTATCAATCCATACCTTCTCGATGGTGCCCCGAGCTTTAGCTTTACACACAACCCACCAATTTTTTCGATCTCGTGCTGCACCAGGATATTCGGCATAGAAAACTTGAATAGCTTGTTGTGCCAAAATAAATGGATCATTTTTCTTGTACAACCGTTTATGATTCACATCTACGAGATCATATTTTTTGTGAATGTTCATGCCTGTTTGTGGATCAAACCAGCGACATTTGAAAATCACAAGACGTTTAGGAAGAGTGACTGGGTACTCCAATTGGATTATCTCTTCGATAAGCCCATAGAAATCAGTCTCATCTGCATTGTAGTTTGATCCTTTGATCCAAACCCCACTATTCATAGTGGATTTTCCTTCCCCTCTCTGCAAAGTCTGAAAATTGTAACCATTCAGCTTATACCCTGGCCATGCTACTGCAATTGCTTTTGGACCATGTGCTAAACTTTTTATTAACTCATCATTTACATTATTCTTCTCATCTTTTACCTGTTACAAAATAAAATAAGTCAATTAATTAGACTAGAACCATCAGTAAAACGCATGTGGGTAGAATATATACTTACATATGCTTTAAACCATGGTGTGAATTGCTCATCGAAACTTCTGTCATTTGCCCCGCTAACTTCACTGTCAAAAATGCTAAAGGAAAAGTTTTATGTTATATAAAATAATAATTTACAAGTATAAATTTTTATCAACTAATTTATAGTATAAATTGATGTATGCCAATACGTACTTAGCATAAGGTTCAACTTCCGGGCAATTTAACAATATATATGTCTCAAGTACGTGCTTTTCTGTTGGATTAATAACCCATCGTGTGGTTGATTTTCCATATCCTCGCCCAGGATAGTTAAAGATAGAGAAAGGTGAATAAGAGCTTGTAGACTGACATTCGTCATCTTGTTGTGGTTGCCTTCTCATACATGTAGGTTCAAAATAATGCTCAGCAAATGTAGCTATTTCTTCAATAATATACGAGGAGCAAATTGAAGCTTCCACATGTGCTTTGTTTCCAACTTTATTCTTCAAGTGATGAAGAAATCTAAAAATATAAAAAATAATATGGTTGTAAATTTAAAAAAAGGACATAAAACTATATTGATCATGAATAAGCCAAAAAAATTACCTCTCAAATGGATACATCCAACGATATTGAACTGGGCCGCTAACTAGTGCTTCAAAAGGCAAGTGTATCAACAAATGTTCCATTGAGTCAAAGATTGAAGGAGGGAAAATCATGGCTAACTTGCATAAAATTAGAGGAATAGCATCTTCCATCTTTTTTATTTGCGCAACTGACAATGTAGATGAGCATAAAGAGTGGAAAAACTGACTCAACTCGGTGATAGTCCCCCAAACACTTTCAGGTAGCATTTCTCTAAAAGCAATTGGAATCAACCTCGGTATAAATACATGACAGTCATGACTCTTCATCCCAATTAGTTTGCACTCATCCATTTTCACACACTGCCCAATATTAGAAGCATACCCATCTGGAAATTTTAAAGATTTTAGCCATTCGCAAATGTCCCTCTTTTGATTTCTGGTCAAAGTATAAACAACCTTTGGTTTCGTCCCCTTATAATCATCTTCTACTTGCAAGCTCGGACGATCACAATACAACCGAATATCTTTTCTTGCATTCAATGTATCTTTGGACTTTCCACGTATGTCCATCACAGTATTAAAAACGTTATCGAAAACATTTTTTTCTATGTGCATAACATCAAGATTATGACGAATCAGATGTGTTTTCCAATATGGAAGTTTCCAAAATATACTTTGTTTTGTCCATTTATGATGAATCTTGTATCCCTCTATAGTTGCATGTGGAGAGTCATTCACAAATGGCAAGTCTTTCGCACAATCAAAAATCTCTTGTCCTCCTAAACGATGAGGGGCACTTGACTTCTCAAGGTAATTTTTGGAAAATGCCTTTTTATTTCTTCTAAACATGTGACCAGCTGGCAAAAACCTTCTATGGCAATCAAACCATGAATGCTTTCGGCTATGCTCCAACCAGAATGCTTTAGTATCTTTCATACAAATGGGGCAAGCCATCTTTCCTGCTGTACTCCAACCCGACAACATCCCATATGCTGGAAAATCATTAATGGTCGAAAATAAGGCAGCACGCATAAGAAAGCTTTCATTGCGAGAAATATCAAATGTTGGCACTCCTTGTCTCCACAACAACATCAATTCTTCAATCAACGGTTGTAAGAAAACATCAATCAACTTCTTCGGATTATTTGGGCCAGACACAATCGTTGATAAGAACATGTATGGGGTTTTCAAGCACATTGAGGGTGGAAGATTATAAGGGGTTATGATGATTGGCCAACATGAATACACTTTTCCAGATTGATTAAAAGGAGTAAATCCATCTGCGCATAATGTCAAACGGACATTACGAGGCTCTGCTGCAAAATCGGGATGTGTCTTATTAAAGTGCTTCCATGCTTCACTATCAGATGGATGACTCATTAATCCCTCTTCAATCTCGTGCTCAGCATGCCATCTCATGTGTTTGGCAGTAGTCATAGATGCATATAACCTCTGTAACCTTGGTATTAAAGGCATGTAGCGCAATTGCTTATAAGGAACATCTTTTTTCCCTCCCTTGGGTTTATACCTGTCCTTGTTGCAAAATTTACAACATCGCAACTCAATATCATCCTTCCAATATAACATGCAACCTTGTGGACAAATATCAATTTTTTGAACAGGCAATCCTAACTCTCTTACAAGCTTTCTTGTCTTATAGTAATCACTTGGAAATTTATGATCCGGAGGCATGCACCTTCCCGCCCATTGACAAATCTTGTCGTAGCAATTTTGAGACAAGTTAAACTCGGATTTAATTTTAAGAAGTGCTGACACGGCAGACAACTGAGTTTCAGTTTTGCAACCATCCCATAAAGGTTCATCTGCAGCTTTTAAAACATCCCAAAATCTTTTGGATAAAGATATCTGCTCAATCAGACCACTATCAACATCTGGTTGGCTACTAGATGATTCAACATTTGCGCTGCTGGTAGAGGGTATATTAGGTGGTTCACACTGGTCGAGACTAGGGTTATCAGTTTCAGCCCAATATGGAATAAAATTTGGACCAACTGCATCAAATACCATCCTTTATTGGGAATTTAAGCTATCATATTCCCCCCTCATTGGAAAATTTTGGTCTTACTTAGATGTGGCTGAAGCAAAGTTTGGATCAACATCGTGTGACTCTCCATGACAAACCCAACAATAGTAGTTTGGAGTAAACCCATCCAGGTACAAGTGATCCTTAACAATTTCAGGGCTAAAATACTTTCGATTTGCACAACTATGACATGGACGAATTTCACGTGAACTAGTATGTGCCAATGCAAAATCAATAAACTCCTTTACCCCCGCAATAAATTCTGCTCGAATTCCTCTACGGCTAGGTAAAAGTTTATTATACATCCAACTTCGATCCATCATGTGTTGAACCTAAGAAAAAAATTAAACATAGTTGTTTAACGATTCTTCATCATTATTAATGGTATTTATTAAAAGGTTTACTCAGGTGTACATTCTTTATTTTACCTTTAATTAATAGGTTTAATTTTATTCATATATTCTTTTAAAAAATTGATTTCATGTATTCAAGTGGTTGGCGGCACAACTTGTTGCCCGTTTACCATCTATATATATGTAATTCAAATTTTCAGTGAAAAAAATAAAAAATAAAAATATAACATTAATTAATTTATTTTAATGTTGTATTCTAGGGTTTAAGAGCTTTTTGTGTTACAAATTCCTTATTATTATTATTATTATTATTATTATTATTATTATTATTATTATTATTATTATTATTATTATAATATTCAATTTGATATATTAGTACCAATAATTTTAGAAATAATAATATACATATATATCATAATATTTTATCTACTTATTTTTTTACAACTTATTATTTCAAAATAAAAAATTTAATTCAATTTTAAATAATATATATATATAAAGGAATATATTAAATATTAATTTATCTATTTTTCATTGAATAAAAATGATCATATTATTAATTATTAATATTGTTTAAGTTGAAAATAATGCATTTTTGTATATTTTTATCTATTTTTTTAATATGAAAAATACATGTATATATTTAAATAAAAAATATAATAAAATCATTAAAGTAATCTATAATCTAAAAATTAAATAAATATATTTTTTAAATTATTTTATCTAGTCGTTCACTAATTAAAAGTGCATAGCATTAATATTTAAGATTGTAAAACATAAAAATAATATATTTTTCATATTGTGTAGTATGTTTCATCCATGTGAACTCGAGTATATGAAAATATAAAATTTGTTCAATTTGTTAAATTATATAAATTAAACTTAAAAATAGTCTATTTCATCTATTTATTTAATTATCTAAAATTTTATATTTAAATATATAAAATTTAAGAAAAAATTTACAATAATAAATGATTTACAACTTTAAAAAATGTGTTTTCCACAATATTTTATCCTGTTTTTGTCGTAATATTGAATTAATTGATGGTTTACAAACTTATACGCAATTAATCCATAAAAAAAATATTACTAGTAGATTAGATAACATTTTTAATACAAAATTAAACATAACTACTCTTTATTTATTTATAGAAAATTTCAATTTAAAGGGTAAAAAGAATGAGATGGAGTAGGAGGGGGATGAAATTAATATTACTATATGAAGAAGTATTAATTACACAATTATGCTCTGTTTCGACCAAAAAACACAATCATGCCTTGTTTATTCCCCATTTATTTGTTTTGTTTAATTTTCATAAAAAATTATTCATAAAAAAAGTAGAGTAAAATGATTTTTCACTAAGTACTGGACGTATGCCCAAATATAAAATTTGTCAATGTAGATTGTATTTGATGCTTTTTTGGTGCATCATATTTGTTTTTTTTTTTAATTTGTAAGAAAAAATTGAAAAAAAAAATACAAATACAAATGAGTAAGATGATTAACTAAGGGCTAAGGCTGATGCAGGCTTAGGTCTAAGCAATCCAAGTTAGTATCTAAAATGCAATTTGATCATTTTTAAATAAAAACAGACTAATCACTCAAAATATTAATTATTAACCTATAATTTAAGGATGATGACATGAAGTTTATTGCACACACTAAAAATAATAAGAGGAGTAATTACCTGCCTTAAACCGATTAACGCGAGATATGCAGAGTCAAAATTATATATAGCTAGCGCAACACGACCTCGAGTAACTCGATCTCTCCGATTTCTCCCTTAATCCAAACTCCAAAGGTATATGAGTATGAGCTGAGATTATAAGAAAATACAATTCAATATAATAAGAATCGAATTCTAAATTTGATTGAAATTGCATATACATATATAAATTTATTATTATATTAAAGACTTGTACGCACTCACCTTGTATATAATCGTAAATGAATATTGATCAACTGATTTACGAACAAAGGCAAGGAAATATGAGAAATGTAACAGCGTACGTCGTTGGCTCGTTGCTTCACAAGGATTAATTGAGAATTGTAATTGTATTGCTATCAGTATTCAGTAGTAGTATAATCTATCTATATTTATAGATTGAAAAGTCGAAACAGGTAGGTATTGTTAAGCTGTTGAGGATGTGGTGCTAGCTAGTATCTTACTCAAATAAATACTGTTAAGTGAGGATTTTGTGCTATATATATTTATTTTTTTTAAAAAGAAATTCATAAATCAAGGATATTTTGCTCTTTTTTTCTTTCTTTTTTTTGGTGTGAAAACGTGAGAGGCGGCTCTCATCAATAATAAAAATAGAATCCGTGGGCTACACAGGAATTAAACGGGGAGTAGCCCTTCCCCTAGCATCCGCATCAACAATAACTTCCACCTCTAAAGGCGGGATTAGGATTCTATGAACACCAAAAGGATAAGAAAAGGCTAGCGCCGCGAGGGAGTCGACGACTAAGTTCGCTTCCCTGAAGACATGCCTCAACTGGGTCTCCCAGTCTCGGCTCAGTAAGCTCCGGCACTGCTGTACCGGGCTAGAAAGTGGGTGGTGATGGTCCACTCCCTTCTGAAGGAGCGTGATGGCAGTCCTAGTGCGGTAGAAATGACGCCTAATCAGTAGGCCATCCAAACTTCATTTATATTTATATGGGTTAATAAAAAAAGATTTATAATTGCAAAAATAAGATTTAACGAAAAATAAATAAAACGGATTTTAAAAAATGGCCTACATTAACCCCACCGGCTTACATTTATACAGTAGTTTACAGCTAGTATCCAAGGCCTTCATTTATATGGCCTACATTAACCACTGCAAAAATTAATCAGATCCAAGGCCGACGCTCCAGTTTAAATTTCCGTTGGAATTTCCCACATCCAATGCCGTTGGAAGATATGGAGGCTGTTTTCACCTCCCGACGAGGATATCGGTTGGTTAATTATCCGATCATGGTGATTGTTGGTACGTTTTTTTTTCCAACCAATGTACCCGTCGGTATATTATCCAACATGTTTAATCGTTGGTCCAATATCATCACGATAAGTGTATGCGTCGGTAAAGCCTCCCGACATTAGATGGCATTGGTAATTTATCATCTCGACAAATTTATTCGTCGGTTGCTTACCCAACGATTATGATCGTTGGTATGCTTTTGTCGAAGATGCCTAGGTTTCTAGTAGTGTCGGATCGGCACTTTTCCCCTTATCGGTTTCGTGTTTTTGTCGTGTCGTGTCGAATACCTGGTTATGCACAGCCCTACTAGCCCATGCTCCCCACCATGAGAGGAGTCATCTTCATAGAGGGACTCGTCCTCATCATCTTGAAGTTTGGATGGCCTCATGAGGTAAGATGAAGGTAGGCTCATCCTAAACTGCTCCAGGGGTACCTGCAAACTCAACAAATTTTGTCAACTCAGCTTTATAATGGTGATCATCCTCATGAAAAGTCACATCTCTTGAAGTTATTACTTTAAAGCCATGAGGATGAATCATTAACAACTTATAACTCTTACTGCCCTCGGGATATCCTAACATGACTGTATTTTTGGGATTTTCTTGTTACCGGAAAAACAAAAACACAAAAGGAAGTAAAACGATGACAACCAACCTTAGATCCAGCAGAAGCTCAAAGGATCAAGCCAGTTCAACCCTTTTTCGAAACCGAAAGAAGTCTAAACCTCGCTCTGATACGAATTTGTTCGATCTAGGGTTTCGATCTTCGAATAACTTATAACAAACTCAAACAAACGAAATGTAAACGAACAAGAACGAACACACAAGACTTTGTTTACGCGGTTCGGTTTCCCTACATCCGCGGAACCTCGGGAGGGGAAGCCCACCCAATCCACTAAGTATATATCTAAAGGTTCAGAAACAGGTTCCAGATGTTTTAGATGCACAAACACTAAGACACGATTCTATCTAAACAAGATCAAAGAAGATAAACGAGGAAGAAGGTTAGAGATCATCCGTGAAGGACACCAAGAAATCTCAGGGAAGATTTCTCAACACAAAACCCTTCAATTCAGCTTCTTCTTCATCAATCGAGCAGGTACTCAGGTAGCATCAACCAAGACAAGCATCCATGTAGAGAATCGCTGGCGTTGGGAAGCTTCTTCAAGCCAAACCTTAGTTTTTCTCCCAAACCCTAACCCAAATGACCCTTGGCTTACCAGAGAGAATGAGAGCGATGCTAACGTTCTCCTCGGCGCCCATAAAAGGGTTTTTATAAAGGATTAGGGTTGCAACGGTCAAATGAAGGGCAAAAGGAGTTGGGTTAAGACATGGGCCGAGCCCAGATCTTTTAACGCTCTTCACCAACAATTCAAATAACCGAGAGATACAAAACAACACCAACACTCAACCAAGGCCTAACCTCATGAGTCAAGGCTAGCCATTGGAGCCTAACATGGTCAAGCCATGGGCCCAATGAGTTTTGCCTTTATCATGGCAATGGCTCGAGTGTATTGAGCCACAAGTGAACCTGTCCTAAGTGCTAGTGCATCATACAAACCAAATAAACCAATGTTTCAAGTTACAACATATTACAAGGATTAACAAAACATAACAAACTCATCGGTTCTCGGCTTGGTTAGCGTATGGTGCATTTGGATGTGTCACCCACGTCATATGACCCATCGAAATTTCACATGGTATTAGAGTGGTTCGATTTGAGTTCCTGATCTAATGGCCTAGCCGATCTTAAGGCATTACGTCTCAAGTACAACTAATAAATATTGCATGTCCAAGCAGTTACACTTGAAGAAATGTAGCATTATGGTGTCAAGTACAATCGGCAAACATTGTGCAGTCAGACGGTTATACTTGATAGGGGTGTGTGAAAGATGAGAAATATATGATACTACATCATTGCCTCCTAATATCAATTGATTTTAAAATGAAATCTCATCGGTATTACATGCTCGACTTAATTACTTTATAATGCGCTTGGAAGAGTGACTTGTAAATTCAAAATATACGAGGGGCCGGTGGTGTGAAGAAAACATAAAAAGGTGGGGGGAGAGGGAGAACGGGAAGTGGTAGGGGTGCACGTGGTGAGATGAGGGATTTGTCACGGAATGGGGTGCTCCAACATCCAAGCTCAAAAGTTGCTTACTCTTCAGGCGTCCGTGTCATATGTCAGACACACTCAAAACACATAAGAGAGCGAGAGATTGAGGGGAACTCCCTCTCAGGAATATCAATATGGGATGGGAGATACAACAAAAAAAGCTTTGGTGAATTGATGGCCCCTATTTTTGAATTTGGCCTTTTTAGTGTGTGGTGTGTTTTGTGGTTGTCTGACGTTGATCTTTTGGGTTGTGGAGATAAGGAAAAGCATCCATCCCTATTCAATAAGGCAATAAGCTACTCAAAGCATGTGACTTTACCTATATTTTCGGCCCACTCATCACTACGGAGTACTATTTACAAATATACATACATTTGTCTCCCATTATCTCACAAGAAAAATATGAGAATGGATCCGTTTAACCAATTTCTAATGATCATATCTTCGAGCTCGTTTGAGATAAAATGAATGAAAATAAATTTTATATATAAGTTTTATAAGTTTGGATGAGAGAAGAATGCTATTTTTATATGAAAAATAAGATATAAAAAAAAAGATAATGATTAGAGGACTATTTGAGATCAACCAATTTTGAAGGAAAAGTTATGAGAAGAGGGTGTGATAATTAAAAATTTTAACAATGAATTTGAATTATAAATGAACCACGTTCATTTCATTTTCCTTTGTCTTTCTAAAATTTAAAAGTAAGAGACAGCAAAGGATACCATAACAGATTGGTCTCCCATATCCCCTTCCAGTTCCCGTTGCAGTTCAAAGAGTCAAAGGCAGTTACCTCTCGTTCACACCGCCAATTTTTTCTTTCAGATAAAACATGTGCCACATTAAGTGAAAATAAACTGCATCCAAAACACCAACAGAAAAGAGATTAGGAGAAATAGGTATCCAAGGACAAAAAGGTATCATAAATTTAAGGTCTTCAAGGAAGGTTGGTCTTATGAGAATTAGTTTAATGAAATAATTGATATATAAGAATTCAATTCACAGAGGGAATCGACAAGATAATGCATTATAAAAAATAGTTGTTATGGCATAGGGTCTTCAGTCTTGTATACATAATTAGTTGTTATGGAAGTATATACGTCACTAAGTGAGAATAGAACTAATGTAGTCAGACGTACTACCAAGAATAATGAACATGATTATAACCCAGAAAAATAGCATATATTCATCTATTTTCTAGAAATCTAGATTCCCTGCAAGGCTCTTACCCTAAAAACCAAAAGCAAATGTCAAACGAATAATGATAACTAAAAATAATTCATTCATGCATAAAAGGTTTAGAATGGCATTTTGAACTATGGAAGCTTCACAAGCATCCATCTCATCTAATTAGACCATCAGGCATCAGGTTGATTGATAATTCCGTAAAACATACACTCACTAAATGCTAGTGAAGCCACTTTAAAAGGTTTACCTTTTCAATGTCCTCATGTAGCCTCTCTTTTTATTTTCCACTTTCACACTTCTCCAATTCATGTAACTGAAATAAAAGGGATATCTTTTCTACAATATATATACATATTGTAGAAAGTGAGAAGAATCCCAAAGAAGAAAAATAGGAGGATACATATTATTACCATGATGATGTCAAAATCAAAGTTGTGACAGTGGGTACCAATGTACCATTTTACAAATCAATCTATGTGGGATTCGAACCCACATCATGTGTATAACACATTGCTCTACCATTTGAGCTAATAGGTTAAACAAATTTTGCCCATGTGCATTTAACTAGCAACATAAACACACTCAGCTCTGAGCTATAACAGTGACCATCATACTGGGGTAGAACTCAGAACAATGTTTCATCAATTTCAATACAGCCTATAAAGTCACAAAGGCAAAATAGTAAGAAATCCAATAATCATTCTAATCCTTATTCCTTCCCATCAGCAAACAGCATTAAGTTTAGATAACTTAATCTTCAATTTTACTCGTGTGGATAAAGGCAACAAATAAAGCATATGACCAATTCCCTCTAAATTACTTCAGATTTCAGAGTTAAGAAAGATTGCTACACAGAGAAACACCCGCTAAAAGTGCACAAGCATACCCCTTCCATCAACTTAATCTCCACTTGTTCACACACTATATCAAAGATTGCTACACAAAGAAACACCCTTTAAAAGATTCAGGAGAAAATATAGTTACCTTCTCCATTCAAATGAACAAGGATGATCACCATCAAAACAGAGTGAACCTTGGGAAGAGAAACAGAAATGGTATCATCAGAAACCACAGCAGCCTAAACTAATCTAACCTATTGTGGAAAGGAACTTGAAGGCAGAATCGTGCTCAAATAACCATAATCATCTATATGGATGAACAAGCAATGAGAATTGATAAGCATTTCTATCGATTAACCATGATCTCAGCTGAGTGTAAATGATACTATTCAGGTATCCAAACACAAACATTCACTTCAGATTTTCGAAGACCGTCTTTTTGACATCCAAATGTGGATATATACAAGACCAGTGGAATACTTTTCACTCTCAAGTGTCAACCGACAATTCCACACTCAGCCATGGAAGAAATGAGCATCTCAAACGAGAAGACGAAAGAATTAAGACAACATTAGTATCAAATTAACGAAACACCCCCAATCATAGTTGAACAAATTGCAACCAACAACAAGTTGCCTCCAGTTGGTAATCTTGCACACTAAACTCTATACTAATCTATGCCTGCGCCAACTGGAGTTCTAGCAATGCTATCCAAAAACCCATCAATATAAAAGCAAACCTAAGCTACTCTCGTATCAACATTGAACACTGAAAATGCAAAACAACATTAACAAAACTCACCTGTTTTCGAATGGGAAACAGCATTAACAAAACCACATATACAAAATCAAACAAACATTTTACACACTCATTACTATACATTACAAATCCCTACACACAATAACAAAAAAAGCCCCAAATTTTCGGACTCATAAACCCTAAAATTCATAATTCATAATTCAAAATTCCAAGGTTCAAACCATAATTTGGGCTCAATTTCGCATCCTACATCACTCATCCCAATCAATAAGAACAACCTTGATACATTTAACATTGAAATTTCAGTCGTACCTTTTCAGATTTTTCGAACTCTCAACCGATGGAGTCAAATCGCAACCCACCACCAGCGAGTGAGTCGCCACACCACTGCCAACCGCCACAGGCGCCACGCAACCGCTCACCGCCCCCTGCCGCCCCTCTGGAGCCACCGGTTGCCGCCAAAGCTGCCTCTGCACTTCGTCTCCTCCCTTTGCTATCGTCTTCTCCCTGCTCATCTCGCGTTAACATTGAAAAGGTTCGTATTTGTGAAAAGCTTCCACAAATATTATACTCCGTATTATTTACCCCCTGGCCCGTAGTCCCCTACAACGTAAAAATGACGTTTTTTGGCTAAAATAATCTATTTGGGCGCAAGACAGAGTTTTTCGAAATTCCAGGGTTATCATGTGAAATATCAGAAATTATTGTTTATCATGCGAATTACGCGGAACCTTCATGGTTACCTCGCAAAATTTCCTTTAAATTAAGGCGAAATCGGCTATATACACATGTAAACTTTATTAATTGGGTATATACTCATCAAAACTTCAAAATTGTTTATATACCCATTAAATCATTTATATTTTGTTTAATTTTCCATCATATATTTAATTTATACTATTGAATGTAAAAATTATTTAGATATCAAAATTAGTTAACTTTCAAATAATTATTAAAATGAGACATTAATTTCAATTTCTCTCAAACTAAGTAATTTTCATGAAACTTGATATTCAAAATAAAATCACCGGATAAAAATATAATTATAATTACGTTGATGTTTAACTTTTATATTAAAATTTTAATTATATTTTCTATCCAATAATTGTAAAGTGATAAATTTTTTAATTATTTAAGTTTATTATATAATTAAATTTTAATCTAATTTTCACTCAATAATAATATTAGATCAAATATATTATGGACAATCAAACAAAATTCAAATTATTTGATTGGTATATAAACAATTTTGAAGTTTTGATGGATATATACCCAATTAATAAAGTTTCCATGGGTATATACCCGATTTCGCCTTAAATTAATTACAAAAAAGGCTTAAGTTGCCTTCAAATTCAAAGTAATTACAAAAGCTCTCCAAAACAATTTTTATTTTAAAAAAAATCATCACTTCTAATATAAAAAATGTTATACTTAATTGTTGTTATCTAAACTCATAGTTGAATTAATTAAAAAAAACTATCGCAAACCATATAAATATAACTTAAATTTATTATCTTTTGAGCAAAACTAGCACAATAAAGCAGTCAAGCATGCATTATATATTGTTTTAAACCTAATAATTAGGGTAGGTTGCTATGTATTGAAGAAAAAAGTGTGCATATGTTATTCACCCAGCAATAATGGTTTCTATTTGAGCATTTGTAGGATGAAGATAAATTAATCTTTTGACAAGAAAAATAAAGATCTTGTGATTTTTTTAGTATCTTTTTTTTTTCAAAAAAATATTTATTTACAAATTTTATATAGTATAACTGTATAAGGTAGTTTTTATAATTAATTCAATGACGAATTTACCTAATAATGAATTAGTGAGAAAAATAATTATACCGTGTTTAAAATAACTTGAACTTAAAATTAAATACCATATGAATTGTGTTAATCCAATTTGGACTATTGCGTAAAGTTTATAATTATATTTTAAGCTTAATACAATTAAATAACACAAGTTATAAAGTATTTTATTTTAAATACATCATAATGTATGCTAATCAAACACTTCAGAATAATGCATTTGCTACATTTGGAGATTGTTTAATTCATTTTCTATATCTATGAGGATTCAATTCAATGTGGTACATTTGAAATGATACATTAATAGTGATATTTGAATTGGGGTAGCGTTAAGGAATTTGAATTTTTGGACGTGAAGAAAGTGCTAGGGTTTTAGTACTAAAATTACACTTAGAATTTAGCCACCATTATAACATTGTCAAAGCTTCCTAGACTCGACATTGTCAAGGTTGCCTGCGTTTGTGCTGAGTTGCGGTCTGGTTCAACAAGTGAGGCGTTGTTGAGGCACAAGTTTGGTTAAGGGAGTTAGTTTTGCCCAGAACATGGTGATGGCCACCTGTGAGAGCTCTTCGAAGGTCGGGATTTCATAGGATTGGAACTTGGAAGGCCAGTTGGGTTCCCACATTGATTATGGAGTGAAAATATAAAAGGGAGGATGCATCAAACCTCTATAAAATAACTTAAGTTTTTGTATTAATTAGGAAGATAGATTCCGATCTTATAATAAAAAAAACACAAAATAAGATTGACACGACTCTCGTTTCACACGGTCTAACTGGAGATGCTTGACCCGTAGCTCGTTTCAAGTGTCAACTAGGCTTCTGTTAGCTCATTTAAAGTACTTGACCCATCTTTGTGTAAGTTATTATCTCGTTTCAAGTGTTAGCCTGTATTCTATTGAAAGGGTGAATCTCAATCTTATAATACAAAACAAAATAAAGGAAAAAGATAGACACAAGTTGTTTGCTCCAAAAACTCCCCTACGGGCAAATATGTTGTTGGCCGTGTTAATGGTCTTGGTCTTGGTCT
This sequence comes from Persicaria tinctoria, assembly GCA_037127255.1. Lineage (NCBI taxonomy): Eukaryota > Viridiplantae > Streptophyta > Magnoliopsida > Caryophyllales > Polygonaceae > Persicaria > Persicaria tinctoria. Next base: position 21,225,220 of record JBANSL010000017.1, read on the forward strand.
CGTCCTAAACCTAATATCATAACAAAGTGCATGTTTTGATCCTTATGTATATCTTTCACTATTCAGTTACTTTTTCCTGAACAAATCAAACTAAGAGTGTGTTTGGATTCCAAATGCATTATGTTTATAATGCAAAATGATAAGACGGTGTTTGGTTAACAAAAATTTCATATACTCCCTCCGTCCAAAAATACATGATCTTTCAGACTTTTGCACGTTGATTAAGGAAACCTATTTATATTTAAATCTCATTATTTTTATAGAGATGAGAATTCTTTAATTTTAATTACTATTGTACTTTTTAGGGGTAATAATTACCCTATAACCCTAAAAACCCATGTATTTTTGACAAAATTTCAAGGCTTAAAAAACCATGTATTTTAGGACGGAGGGAGTATTAATTAAAATGCAATTATGTTATCTCGATTTATGTGATTATCTGGTTAAATTACGGTTTTACCTTGGTTTTTACGAGATTTTTATTTTTACAATCAAACGGACAAATAAAACGAAGTAAAATAATTGCATTATAATGAAAATGCAATGGAATCCAAACACACCCTAATTGTACCCATAGTAGAAAATGTGTTTTCATACAATGCTTGGTAAGCTAATTTGCCAATGGCGTTCTGTTGGTGACTGCATAAACTGACATACTCGATTAGCATACTCTCCTCTACATCCAATCTCTCCAGCTTTGATGGTAAACTTATCAAGAGATATGGATAACCAGCTTCAGGAATCAACATGAAACGTACCGCATAGAAAGATTTAACCAGCCCCTGATCGATTACACTACAAAGGATTATCATTTACTTGAAACATGAAAGCAAAGACTGCAGCACGAAAGCCAGTAATCTGCAGGTACTGCATTCGTGCCGAATATTGACATATATACATATTCAAGCAGAAAACAAACCAGTATGGGCCACTCATTCTAGTTCTGGCAAGTTAAGCTGGGTCACAAGCACCTGCAGTCGGCACCATACCCGTTTTTTGGTTCTGAGCAGCCCACAGAATCCGAACATCAGCTATTCAACGGAGAAGTCCATTATACTTTCTGGTAGTAGTACCTTGACATCTGATGGCTGCGAGATCTTCTGACAACGACAAACCTCAGCAAAAAGAACCATTGTAGAACATTGAACACTAACCTCCATCTCCTTTGCGCTACTTTGATGGGTCCAACTGCAAATGGAGGCTGTAAGATGTTGCTGAGACTCTGGTACTGGAAGAAAGAGTCACCATTGAAAAGTGCAAAGAGATCATCGTCATAGAAAGCTTCCACTAGGGATTGGCTGTCACACATCGGGGAATCTGTTAGATGGGAAGGGAAACCAAGAGGATCTTCGTAGCCAAGATCAAGCTCCATAGCGTGCAATCCATAATTGTCTGAACTGCTGAAGCATTCCATTGAATACAATGGGGAAATGGCGTCTGAAGAAGATGCGGTTGGGTGCGTGTAATCAATGGGGTTGGTTTTGTGAGATGTTAAAATCTTGTTACTATCTGAAGTCTCCGTCTCCGTCTCCGGACAATAAGTTAAGCCATTGGTTGGAGGATGTGAAGAGCAGGCAAGAAGGGAGTTCTCGTCGTCAAAGGATGTTACCCCTCCCCAGTTCTGAAAAGCTGAGATTGCAAGCTCCTTGGCTTCAAGCTGAGAAGAGAATTTGCAGCAAATTATGTTAAAAAGGACTGATTTTCCAAAACATTCCCAAACTATAATGTAACACAATTGCAAGTAAGAAACATTACCTTTTCATTTTCTTCCAGCTTATCAGCGCGAACATATTGATTTTCTGTAAGAAGTCCAAGAATTTCTCCAGCGATATTGAAAGCGACACACTTTATCTGTTGAGCGCTAGGAGAATAGTACAAGTAAACTCTCTTGTCAATTACGCATGTCAAAGCGTGCTCTACGGTGACATCCCACATTTTAGCAGACATGCCGGGGCCAAGAATCTGAAGTGATTTCACAAGATATATAACAAATGAAGCGTTATTTCCACTGTGTTGGCAATATTGCCTTCTTTGTTAAGCAAAGCATCGTAAAATATGCATCTCAGGCATGAATACTTTCCAATAAATTTTGATTGAAACAGCCATTATTGTTTGAAGTTCAGCATTCTCATCACAGACCAATGTGGGTACCAACAGTTTTCTTCATCGATAAAATCATCTTATATCCATGACCGAGATAAAGGATTTATTCCTCAGAATCAGGTTATAAAGTGTTTTGATTACAAGATGACATTATTTTTAATTCAGGAATTTGGAATCAAAATATCATTTGATCAGTTGTATGTACACATAATGGCAGAAACATATGCGAACCAAATTCACTAGATTGTTCATTCACAAGTTAGTTCTCTTAGTTGGAGGGTTGAAGTGGACAATAAGATCACGAATCTTACCACCAAGTAACTATGATAATGAGGACAGGTATATGTGCAAATAATATAATGTAGAGTTGAATTCCTAACCAGTTAAACTGTCTTACTCCATATTGAGAAAGATAAATACTGATAATTGAGATAAACGGGTACATAAGAGGGATCAAGTAACTTAGATGCTTACCTTTCGGAGACGTGCAGGATCCAAATTGAGGAGAATCAGAAAATCTTTCACTGTGTTAACCCTATCAGCGCTCAAGCGCTTGTGGAAAGCCCCATCCTTGCCTATTTTCTCCAATCGCCATACTTCATCAAATAAAGATGGAGGATAGTGTTTCTTGTACACTGCAAGGAATTTCAAGCATTGAGTACAACAAGAAACAATGATATGACAATTTTTTTGATTTCACTATAACTGCATCGGAATATTTCTGATCAATGAAGTACTGCTAGAATTTCACAATCATTAGCTGAATCTAGATAGAAAGTTTTCTTGAAAGGAGATTATTTCAAAGATTAAATTAAGCTACTCACATTCCCCACGATGATCCCTTACAACAAAAGATTCCGTCTTTGCTTCTCTCACTATAGCTCCAGCAGAGGTTCCAACCAACCTTGCCCCCAGTCTGAACCTTCGGCTTCTTGTCCAGCTTGAATTATCTGTGAAGGAAATGTCACCCACAACACCTACGCCGTCTTTAAGAGTCAAACAAACATCCCCTGAGAGAAGAGGTTTTTTTCCCTCCCTCTCTCTAACAATATTATTCTTGAAATCTTCTTCGCTCCAGTTATCTCCATCGTCTCCATCAAAGTCACCTTCCAGAACTACTATTTCCACTTTCGCCATTGACTCAGGGCCAGATTGAATAACATCTTCACTGAAGGCATCAACCAAATCCACTTTTATTGGGGAACCATCTTCCCCTTCAATGCGCGTTCCAGTGAACACAGGCAGACTAAGTGTGCTCAAAAACCTTAACCTTAAGCTTCTGTGGGAGTCAAATATTCCGTTACCACTATTCCTGCATATTATGTGACAGGAAGGATATTAGATAAGATGGCTATTCACGAAATTGAATTTGCTAGCATCTTATACACTAAAATATTTTTACCTCTTGAAACTTTTGGCATAATTCCTCAAGGCAAAGTCAATTTCCTCCTTCACCTGAAACATACGAAATAATTCAATACTTTGGATCTGACTTTTTGCAGTTCAAGGACAGCAAACCACCACCTTATGTGACTGATATTTTGATGTATTCAAAGATGTTCATGAAATTTTCATTAAACTCAAATGTAAATGAGGAATCAAAATGTTAATACTTCACAGATTTGATAGAAACAAAAAAGTTAAAACATGAGAGGGTCCATATTTAACCTCATTCAAACCCTTCAATCTCCCTTCATCACAATTGGCCTAAAATTTAGGTCCAAGTGATCAGTTGTGTTTCTCTCTCAAACAAAGCAAATGAAATGGGACTCGAAGATGGATTGAAATTGGAATTATATGGACCTATGAATAAAAAAGCGACACTTAAGTGCTCGCTTCATGCTTTAAGCGTGAAGCACCACCCACAGCGCTTTGATATACTTGAAGCAAGCAGTCTCCATGGACAAAAGCTTTTTTTTTTTGGTATTTTTGCTCATGTTTTTGAAAGAATAGAGTAATTTTAAAGAACCAACCAGAGTAATAGTGTTATGGAGTTAATGAGGGAGATGTTGCTGATTATATGGATTATGGAGTAACAAGATGATAGTGGTGATGATGCTTTGCATTATGAGGGGGAGGATAGTAGCTCAGAATCTCAATAAGTTTACCACACTGTATTTTGGTTTCACTAGTTTTCCTTTTTCTATGATCATAGAAATATATTTATATGTGGAACCACCTATTTTGCAATTATCCTTTAATATTCTTTGAAATATATTAGATACAGATTTGAAAGAATCCTAAAGGATACTTGCGAGCTTTAGGTTTAATTTGCAACTATGTCTTCATCATCAACATCTATTTGACAAAAATGAGTAGCATAATGTATTTTGAAAACATGTGTATATTATGCATTAGTTTTGTGTTTTAAATCATTACTAGTTTATGTCAGTATGATTATATATTCCAAACTCACATTTTAATATTTTATAGAATCAGGCGCTTTGTCCATGGGGCAGGCACTTTGCGTTGCTCACTGCACGTTTAAGCGATAGGCCTCCCATCACTTTTATGCGCTTCACACATTTTTTTTTCACTGAATATGGACTGAACTCTACGAGTGGTTCTAAAACATATTTCAAACCTTCATCCTATGCTTTACAGTTTAATGTTTTTAGGCTGGAAATATTTCCCTTTTCTAATTCCTCCATAAGCATCCATGTCACAAGAACATCCTTGAATCTGCTGGCATCATCCCAGAAGCTTCTTCGACACAGCTGCAGCAGTGGTGGTCCGACACCCCAACAACCATGAGGCTGGTTCTTAGGCGGTGATGGTAACAGTGAGACATGTATTCCTATTACTGCTAGTCTGAAAAACAGTGCTTCAAATGTGTAATTTATGTGTAGAACAGCATGACTTCTCTCCACAATAGTCTAAGCAAGAGGATGATAAAATTGTCATATTTAATTTAAAATTTTGAGATTCTCCAATCATTGTTGTACAGTCTAAGCTGAGGCTCAACTCTGTTAAAGCAGGATCTTTTTTCCCCCCTGAAAGGCATATTTGTTTTAGGTGACAAAATGTACAGTTTTTCTAAAGATTGACCCCATTACTAATTTGAAAACTTATCTAGATATTATTCAATTACCGAATAATTATTAGTTGTTTTTATGAAGACATCTATGACAAGTTCAAGTGATCTTAACTCAAGCTTCACTAGATCAAGCTCGACCTATTAAAGATCAAGAAGCTCTGAGTTTTGAGATCATTCAAGCGCAAGCTTGGTAAGCCTTGCAAGCTCAGGGTTGTTTGGTTTTGTTCTTTCATTAGTTTAGCCAAACAATAGATCTAACATTTTTATATATTATAAATCAGAAATAAACTCATTCATGTTGAAACTATCGAATATAAAAAGTGAGCATAAATATTGTACAGCAGGATGAGAACTTACAACTTTACGAATCATAGGCTCCAAGAAATTCTGGATGGAATGCTTCTTCATCACCTCAAGCACCACACTAACCAAAAAGTTCCAAACAGGAACAACCATGTCAGCATTCTCTACAAGTCATCCATCGACTTTTCAAATTTGAAAGAATTCTCAAAGAGAGTCTTGAATCGGTCCCAGAACCGAAGCAATTATATCAAAATTTTTAAAAAGCTTCATAGAACTAGTACTAAATAAAATCCTTCAATATATAGTTTCAAAATAGGAAGCCAAGGACAACATTTTATAAAGCATATAAGTTACAAATTCACTTTGAAAGTGAAACAAAATTATTTTAATTCCTTCCACAATGCCCTGTAAATAGCAGTTCATATTTATTCGAGAAGTTAGTTTGAACTTGCAAGTATATACTCGTACTGATTCGACATCCAAATTGACAATGGGAATTGAACACTAGATAGATGCCTTAACCGTTACACCCATTTCATGATTCAAGCTCATAAACAAAGGGGATGTACACTAAATCAAACAAGGCCTTTAAAACCTACAAATTGAAAGACTAAAATAAAGGAGAGATCAAGGGATGTTATACTTTCTAAAAGCCGGAGGTTTGGTCATCTGATCAGCAGGGCAGATGCTCTCGGAGCTGGCCATAGCGCTGGCAGAACCACCATTTTGCAGCCTCCTTTGAGACATTTTATCGAACACCCAGAGTGCAAGAACTCAAAGCAGCAAGTAAAGAGAGCGTTTCAATTGGGGTTAACCTTGGAAGACAGAATTTATAATTGGATTGAATTTATAAGGAAGAGTGAAGAGGAAGGAGTGGAAATAATAAATGGAAGTAATTGGGAAGCCTCCAAAACAAGTCCTTAACCTTCCAATCCACGTCTGAGTTTGGCAGCTTCCGTAACAAACAAAAACCAAGAGGATACTCAAAACACCTCAAACCACAATTTGTTGGCTTCACCAGGAACCTTCTTTGATTGCATGCATCCGTTGGCTCTTCGGATTCCACAACGGACCAACACAGCCTAATAAAGATGATAAACCCTTCTTTCATTCTTCAGGAGGTTACTTGAAATTGTTGGAATCCAATGTTCATTGTAGATTAAAAACAGGCCTTTTTATCATAAGTTTATTGATGCCCTTCAAAGCCGTATAACAAAACTTTTGTTCCTTTTCGAAAAAATAGTTTTACAATACTCAATATAATTGATCATATCAAACAAGAATTTACTCTTTTAATATATCTACAAAGGCTATATAAGGAGGATAAAGACTCTACACAATCCATCACAATTCTAGTTTTCCACGATCTGATCGGGGTTTTCAAAATTTAGTAATTGAAAAATGAAGGGTTACGGTTCAATTTCACTTTCATTGGCTTGGAATAGTGTACGTGGTGGCTTGCTGTCTGACTTATCGCATTGGGTACTTTGCACTTGCAGGCTTTCTTTGTAGGTGAGTGTGGGGATATATGCTCGTATAAGCGGTTAAGACTGTGCTAGGGTTTAGTGTTGTACTTGACTGACATTGACTAGCTAGCATAGCATGGTGGTACAATGTGGAGCATTGGACCCGAAAAGGATTCAGCTAAAAAATGTGATAGGGTTGGAGATAACGAGTGTTGTTCGACAAAACCTGGATAGTAAGGGCTAGCAGTTCACTCGGGGCCAACATGTTGAGCAACCTAATGCTCAAATCGAACAGTGTGAAGTTTGGCTCTTGAGCCATTACATTATTCATTTTGTTAAGATGTATTGAGATTGTGAGTGTTTATTTGGTGATCATTTTAAGTTCATTTAAAGCTTTTTCCTTGGTCATTGTAATAAGGTTTTAACCATTGTCACATCTGAGTGGTTAGCACCTTTATTTCTGTGCATTTTGTCTTCTCACTAGGCCGTGTCAGCTGGCTCCTTTGTATGTACTATTTAAGCTCTTTTCCAATCTCAAAATGTGCAAGAGAGAGAGAGCACATTTCAGCTGCAGCTTTGCTGCAAGCAACCCTAGAAATCATGTCTCCTTCATCCTTATTTGACTAAGCTTTCTGTGTGCGATTCCTGTTTTCTGGTGCTTGTTTTAGCTTCATCTGGCATTGCTGTTACTGGATAATCCATCAAAGAGGTCTTTTTACATGATATCAGAGTTGCATGCTTATTCATCTTCCTTGTCTTAGGCCTTTGTCGTAACGGAAAATGAGCTCAAATTCGGGTGCAACAGATCATCAAGGTAATTTCAGTGATCCCTTGTTCTTGACTAACTCAGATCATCCTGGGTCACAACTTGTTACTACTGTTTTCAATGGGATCAATTTTTATACCATGGATGAGAGGTGTTATGATGGCTTTGGGTGATAAAAACAAACTAGGATTCATAGATGGATCATGTGTTAAACCGATGCCAGTGGGTTCCCCTGAGTCACAGAAGTAGACGAGGGCTGATTACATGGTTAGGTGTTGGCTATTGAACTCCACGACTAACCCGATTAAGGAGAGTTTTATTTATGTTGATTCGGTTAAGCAGTTGTGGGATGAAATAGCCGAGAGAGATATGGACAATCCAATGGTCCACTTATCTTTCAGCTTAAGAAGAAGCTCAACATGGTTGTTCAAGAAGGATTGTCTGTTGCATATTACTTTAACAAGTTGAAAGTGATATGGGATCAGCTTCAAGTGTTGGAAGGAATCCCAGTGTGCTCGTGTGGAGGCATTGCCAATTGCAGGTGTGAGCTCCAAAAGAAGATGAATGATGTTGAGATGAGAAACAGGCTCATGTAGTTTTTGATGGGTTTGGTTGCTTATTATGAGCCAGCCAGAAATCAAATCTTATCCACGGATTCCATGCCAAACCTGAATAGAGCATACTATCTTGTGACCCAAGTGGAATCACATATGGGAGGAAATAGCAATACCACTCAAGATTCAAGTGCCCTGAGTGTTAACAAGAAGGGAAATTGGAGTTTCTCCAAGGCTAGCTCCACAGCAGGGCAGTGGGAGTTTTGAGAGGAAAGACTTTAGAAAGGACACTCATGAGAGGAATTACAAGTTTGATAAGAGCAACAAAAGATGCAATTTCTGCCGTCAGAAGGGACACTTCATGGCTTAGTGTTGGAAGCTTCATGGCTATCCAGAGTGGCACCAGGGGCACAAGGACCTAGGGAAGAGCTCAGCCAACAATGTTGGGACTCATGAGCAGGATAATCCTCTTGAGGATGAGAAGTCACATAAAGGAGGCAATGAGACAGGATATGACAAAGCTTTGTGAATGCAGTTTGTCAGGAAGTGTGCAGGATGATGAAAGGAAAGAATGCAGCAGACAATGGTTCCTCTATGAACTTTGTAAGTATAAGTTATTTTGCAATAATTAATTCTGTATCTAAACAAGAAAATGAGATGGAATGGATCATATATAGATACCGGAGCTAGTGATCATATGGTGAATAATGATTCACTTCTTCCTGATAAGAAAAGGCTATTGCATCCCTTTTATGTTGGTTTGCTTGATGGGCATATCATTCATGTCACTGAATCAGAAAGGGTGCTCTTATCCAAGGACATCACTCTTCAGAATGTCCTATAAGTGCCATGCTTCAAGCACAACTTGTTATCTGTTGGCAAACTGGTTGTCAGATTAGATTTTAAAGCTGTCTTTGATAGAAATGGTTATGTGTTAGATTCTGCTCAGAGGTTATAGTTATAGAAGAGGTGGTCTCTACATGATCATGCCAGGAAGGATGGAAGATGAGCCAAACAATGAAGCTGTTAATGGCATTGGGCATACCCCATATATTCTTGTTTCAGCTAAGATAGGCTTTGATATTCAACATGCCAGACTTGGGCATTCTTTTGTTTCAAAATTAAATGGTTTCCGTAAATAAATCACCACACATCACTAATAAATTATATTTTTAACAATTTTCAACTTAAATTATGAGTTTAATTATTTTTTAGTTAGTAATAACCTCTTTTTTAACATCAAAAACTCTATATAAGTATATAGTAAGTGGAGAATTCTCATATCATTTGCCTAAAAATATTTTTGAATTAAAAAAACAACTTTGTAGATTAATTGTTTAACTAAAATATAATTTTATATGTTCAAATTTTTTTTTCTTCAAATGTTAATTATTGAAATAAAATTTTAAACTACAAATAAATAATTTTAATTTTTTTTAACTTTATAAATGGAGATTATTATTTATAATCATTTGGGACATTTGCAAAAGTAACCCATATACCCGATCCCTTTTGCACCCCATATCCACTATCCATACAATTTGCAAAATCTAACATCCCCCTCAAAACCCCGCGGGTACCTCAGCTGCTGCACCCAATGGAGAGAGAGAGAGAGAAAAACAACAGTGCATTAATTACACATCATTATCACCAATCCAAAGCTCTTTCTCTCTATGCCTCTCTCCACCTGTCTCCATTGAAGAGCTTATTTATTCTTTGATTTCTCTGTCTTCTATCTCTCTGCCTTTAAGAGTGACGGGATCTTCATATGAGCTCGAATTCAGCCTGCGCCGCTGGTGTGAATCGCCGTCGTTGCACTGTTTTGATGCCTTTGTCCTTCACCTTCGTTTTGATGGCTTATCCAGGTTAATTCGAGGCGAGTGGAGGCCGGATTTCCAAGTCAATTCGAGACAGTGAGGGGGCATTAATATAATTTGAATTAAATCTTATGTTTCAGATAAAAACCATCGAAGAAGAAGCAATTGTGTGGGTTTTTTTTTGCAGGCTGATACGTAAGCAGTTAGTTTTAACTGGACACCTAAAGCAAACCGACATGACACATATTGGAACCGACTGGACAAGAGTTATCGGAGAAACAGATCCACCATCGAAGAAGAAGCAATTGTGTGGTTTTTTTTTCGAGGTTGACATGTAAGCAGTTAGTTTTAACTGGACACCTAAAGCAAACCGACATGACACATATTGGAACCGATTGGACAAGAGTTATCGGAGAAACAGATCCACCATCGACTTCGGATAGAAAATAGGTAAGTTTGCTTTCGATAAAAAATCAGAGAGAGAGAGAGAAAGTCTGCAGAGGCGAGAGAAAGTGTTCAGAGGAGAGAGATGACAAGAGAGAGATGACTGAAAAGGAAAAGTAAAGTTGCAGATGGGGGAGAGAGAGAGAGAGATATTAGTGAGGATATGACAAAGAGAGATGAAAGAGTGACAGTGAGGGGGCACAACCTTTATCAAAAACATCCTTGCCCATTTTCTATCCGAAGTCGATGGAGAATCTGTTTCTCTGATAACTCTTGTCCAGTCGATTCCAATATATGTCATGTCGTTTTGCTTTGGATATCCAGTGACAACTAACTGCTTACATGTCAACCTGCAAATAAACATCCGCCCAATTGCTTCTTCAAAGTGAAAGAGCAACAATAAAGTCGCAGAGGGGAGATGATTCTTCCATCTCTCTGTCCTATCCTCACTGATCTCCCTCTCCTCTACACCTTTACTTCTTTTTTTTCACTCATCTATCTCTCTCTCTCTCCCAATTGCTTTTTCTCCCTCTCTCTCTCTGCCTCTCTCCTCTACAGATGAGACTTGCTTCCCCCCTTCTCTCTCTCTCTCTCCTTTTTCTGTCTCCCAATTCCCTCCCTCAGTCTGACGCTGCCAGGTGTCGCACATTGCAAGGTTGCACCCCCCTCCCTTACCTCTACCGGTAGCAAGGGTTCCCCAATATCCGGTTTCACCCAATTAAAAACCGAGTTGGGTTAACCCCGCAATAAATCCGGGTTTTGGGGTTATTTTTTGCATTTCCCTCTAATCATATTATACTTTTTTTTTTTAATAATATTTATAAAAAAATATTTTTAGACACAAACTAGAAGATATTTCTAAGTTATATTTATAATTTTGTTTTGAAATGATATCTATAATGCAATCCAACCCTTTCCATTCAAAATGTAAATATATTATACAAAAATTTTGAGTTTAACAATATCAAAATTCAATATATTTAAGAATTGCTTAAAAAAATAGACAAGGGTGGTAATTTGTTGACATGTATCATTTAAGGGTTGGTTTTCTGTAATTTTAGATTTAACAGGTGGTTAAATGAAAACTAACATATTTAAAGGTGAATTTATGTAAAATTTCCTAATATAATAGTGATAGGTGATGATTAAATGTGAGTGGTATATGAATAAAATAAAATAAAATAATTGAATTAAGATAAGAATAATGAAAATGACGTGGGAATATGGGGGATGATAGTACAAACTAGGAGTACAAATCGTTTTTTTTTTTTCGAATACGTTTTTTAGAAGATAAAAAAGTATATAGAATTTTAAATATTTGATTTTTTTAATAATTAAAAATTTATGAATTAAAAAAAAAAAAATATTCTATATAATTTTAATTCTTAAGAAAAATATGTCAAAAAGGTAAATTACTCAGTGTTTTGGGATGGAATGAGTAAATTAAAAGGAAATGAAAAACCAAAAGCGGCATGGAATTTGAGTACGGATGTAACAATGAGGAACAAGCATGGAGAGTGGACAACAATTCCCACCTTCAACGAAGCTTCCTTTGTGAATGTGACTCACTAAATAAGGAAAATCCAACTAACTGTTTTATCCTCAAACCACGTTAGGGTCGAGTTAGGACGTTCCTACCGATTTGTCATTTTTTGTATGCATCCGCAGCAAAGTTTGAACCACAACTTATCATATGCTTTCTTCGTTTGTTTGATAATACATATGTTTTTTTTATTACTTATTATTTAAAAAAAACATTAATATATATATATATATATATATATATATTGTGGTGCATAAAGTCTGCATCATAGTGGTTGAAGAAGATCGATCTTGACCATCCTCTCCACCCGAACCTTACCCCTGTAAAACAAGAACAAACGAGGTCAGGGCGGGGCTTGTCTCCCCCAGATAACCCTCCGACGGTCAAGTCAATCATCGTCCCTCTAGAAAGAATGTTTTTCCCGTATTTATATTAGTTGAGCATAAAAGAAACGGCCAAGACGTTTAATTAAAGGGTTTGAAATGATTTTGATATTTAATAAAAGAAACCGTTACCGCATTGATGTCGGTCGAAATATTAAATATAGGAAACGGTCGAGACATTTATGTGGGTCATCGCAATAGAATAGACGGTAATTGATAAAAGACGGAATTGCCGCTGCATCGTAATTTCAGGATTTTCCCTCTTACAATTGTCCCTCGGGTTTCCTCATCATGTCTCAAGGAAGTCCGAAAAATCGGTGATTCATTGGCCGAAAATGGCGACTTATTGGCCTTGAGCTGTTGTTTTGGCCTTGAGTAGCTATCGTTGGCCGTAAGTGGCTATTGGCCATAAATGATGATTCGTTGGCCGTAAGTGACGATTTCCGGTGGCCATAAGTGGCGATTTCCGGTGGCCGTAATTGGCGATTTTTTGTGGTCGTAAGTGACGAATTCCGGTGGCCGTAAGTGGTGATTTCCGGTGGCCGTAAGCAGTGGCGGAGCCAGGATTTCGGCTAGGGGGGTCCTAAAAAAATTTAGTGATTTTTTTTTGTATATACTTGATAAGAAGATTTTGTAAGAAAAATATTGAAAAAACACTAAAATTTTTATTTTTCATGATTTTTTTTTGTATTTAAATAGTTGAGAGTAATCAAAAAAATCGAAGAGAAACAAAAAAATATAGATAAAAATGAGGAAGAATTATTTTTAATCCAATATTGAAAGAAAGGGTTTAATATATAATTTAAACATAAATATAACATTTTTAATGAAATGGTTGATAGAAACAAAAAATATAAAGAGAAATTAAGAGAAACAAAAAGTTAAGAAGCGGATTTGAACCCAACACCTCTTGATTCTCCTTACTTTCTCCCTTCCTTCCCTTACCACTTGAGCTAGATAACACTTTTCTTCCAAATATCATTTAAAGGTATTATATTACCTTAAAAATATTAAATTTAGGCAAAAAAAAAAAAGGTTTTTTACTAAGTGGCCATTTGGAGACTAAATTTTAAGTCACAGGACACAAAGGTTACAATATTAGGTAAGTGTCCACATTTTCCAATTATACTCCTGCCTTATTTTTTCCCCTCTCTCCCCCAAATTAAAACAGATCCGGAACAAATCTAGGCGGAAATCTCGATCCTCCTCCCATGGCTCCTTCTCCCACGGCGCTCTCCCTCTCAGCCTCTCCTCCGGGATCTGTCGCGAAGCTCTCGCTCTCCTCCGGCCTCTCGTCGCGGCGCTCTCGCTCTTGTCGTGGCGCTCTTCGTCGCCGATTGATGAGGACAGGTTCCCGTCGGTGCTCTTCGGGAATGGATTTTTGGTTGATGAGGACAGGTTCCCCGGCGGCGACGGAGTTGAATACGGGAGGAGGTGCGGCGGCGATGATAGTAGTGTTGGCGGAGGACGGGAGGAAGATCGAAGCAAGATTGATCTTGCGCCGGTTGCTTCGAAGACTCCATAAACATGGTGCGCCTATTGCTTCATCCGCTTCTGAAGAAGAAGATGCACAGTGACCGGGCATTGAAGAAGAAGATGCACATGGTGCGAATTGTGAGTTAATTTGATTGAAGAAGAAGATCGGTCTGTCACTCGTGCAGTTCCGTTGGTTGATTCAATTTTCTCAAATATGATTTCCGTCTTATAATCGGTTGATGCACAGTGAGATTGAAGAAGAAGATGCACAGTGAGATTTCCGTCTTATAATCGGAAATCATATTTTCTCAAATATGATTTCCGTCTTATAATATGATTGAAGAAGAAGTTGCACAGTGAGATTGTGAATGAAACTGCTTTGTTGATGCTACTGTATTACGTTGGTTATTGTTCTTCATGGTGTTCGTGGTTGTTCTCCTTTAGCTTAATGTTACAGCCCTATCAAATACGATCATGGTCACTTTATATTTACTAATTCTAGATTAATTGCATTTCTTATATGAATTTGTTTTTGTTCAATAATTGAGGAATTCCTTATGCTGCTACAAAATTTCTTTATTGGTTCATGTTATTAGTTAAAATGGTTTGACATATTGGTTAGCTTTTTGGTGACACGACTAGTATTTCTAGATGAATTACCTTTTGCTTACACTACTCAAAGGTCATAAACACTGTAATCAAAATAAAAACAATGTCATATATACATTGTCACTACTATGAAAAAAGGTTCATAAACACTGTAATAAAAATAAAAACAATGTCATATACATTGTCACTGTTGTGAAAAAAGGGTCATAGAGTCATAGACACTGTAATCAAAAGAAAAAACCTATAGACGTTGTAACTAAAATAAAAATAGGGTTATAAACACTATAACCACTATGAAAAAAGGGTCAAAGACACTGTAATCAAAGGAAAACTCTATAGACGCTTTAACCAAAATCATATCATAAAGGAAAAACAAACCATATAGGGACTAATGAGAAGCCAAAATAAATGTGATGACAGTTCTCCTCTAATACATAAATGGGTAAGAGGGTCATAGAGACTGTAATCAAAATAAAAACAGTATCATAGCCACTGTCACCACTATAAAAACAAAGTCATAGACACTGTAATCAAAAGGAAAACCCTATAGACGTTGTAACCAAAATAAAAACAGCTTTATAGACATTATCTCCACTATGAAAAAAGGTTTATAGACACTGTAATCAAAAGAAAATCATAAGAAAAGGGAAGAACAAACCCTATAGGGGCTAATGAGAATCCAAAATACACGTGGTGACAGTTCTTCTCTAATTTCTGATTTCTAGTTTTTTAGATTTTTTTAAATTAGTGTCACCACAATAAAAATAAAAATAAAAATGTAACTACTATTGTAACCACTATAAAAAAAAATAAAGTCATAGATACTGTCACCACTATAAAAACATGGTCATAGACACTGTAATCAAAGGGAAATCATATCATAAAGGAAGAACAAGCCCTATAGGGACTAATGAGAAGCCAAAATAAATGTGATGACAATTCTCCTCTAATACATGAATGGGTTAGAGGGTCATAGACATTGTAATCAAAATAAAAACAGTGTCATAGCCACTGTCACCACTATAAAAACAAAGTCATAGACACTGTAATCAAAAGGAAAACCCTATAGACGTTGTAACCAAAATAAAAACAGTTTTATAGACATTATCTCCACTATGAAAAAAGGTTCATAGACATTGTAACAAAAAAAACCTTAGGAAAAGGGAAACACGAACCCTATAGGGGCTAATAATAAGCCAATATTCATGTGGTCACAGTTCTCTTCTAATATATGAATGGGTAAGAGAGCGATAGACGCTGTAATCAAAATCAAAACAGAGTCGTAGACACTGTAACCAAAGGAAAACCCTAGGACGAGGGAGCATAAACCCTATAGAGGCTAATAAGAAGGCAAAATATAAGTGGTGACAGTTCTCCTCTAATATATGAATGGGTAAGAGCCTAAGAGGGTCATAGACGATGTAACCAAAATAAAATCAAGGTCATAGACACTGTCACCACTATGAAAAAGGGTCATAGACACTGTAATCAAAGGGAAATCTTATCATAAAGGAAGAACAAACCCTATAGGGACTAATGAGAAACCAAAATAAATGTGATGACAGTTCTCCTCGATCTAATACATGAATGGGTAAGAGGGTCATAGACACTGTAATCAAAATAAAAACAGTGTCATAGCCACTGTTACTACTACAAAAACAAAGTCATAGACACTGTAATCAAAAGAAAAACTCCATAGACGCTGTAACAAAAAAAAAAGATTTATAGACATTGTCACCACTATGAAAAAAGGTTCATAGACACTGTAATCAAAGGAAAACCCTAGGAAAAGGGAAGCACAAACCCTAAAAGGGCTAATGAGAAGCCAAAAGAACATGTGATGTACAGTATGGTTTAGGGTTTAGGGTTAAGTCTTTAGGGTTTAGGGCCAATGCCCTAAACCCTAAATCCTAAACCTTAAACCCTAAAATGTTAAGTACAGTACGTCGTTAAGAGATGATTGTTGTCACCAAATTGAAAACCCTAGGACAAGGGAAGCACAAACCCTATAGGGGCTAATGAGAAGCCAAAATACATGTGGTGACAGTTCTCCTCTATATATGAATGGTTAAGAGGATCACAGACGTCGTAAGCAAAATAAAAATAAGGTCATAGACATTGTAACCACCATTAAAATAGGGTCATAGACACTGTAATCATAAGGAAAACCCTATAAACGTTGTAGCCAATATAAAAACAGCGTTATAGACACTCTCACCACTATGAAAAAAGGGTCATAGACACTGTAATCAAAGGAAAACCCTAGGAAAAGGGAAACACAAACCCTATATGGGATAATGAGAAGCCGATTTTCATGTGGTGACAACTTTCCTCTATATATGAATGGGTAAGATGGTCATAGACGCTATAAGGAAAATAAAAATAAGGTCATAGATGCTGTCACCATTATTGAAATAGGGTCATAGACACTGTCACCACTATAAAAACATAGTCATACACACTGTAATCAAAGGGAAATCATATGATAAGGGAAGCACAAACCCTATAGAGGCTAATGAGAAGCCAAAATAAATGGGTTGACACTCCTAACCACGTCGTTCGCTGCCACCAAAGCCACCGTGATCGCCAGGGCAACAACGATTTCAGCGCAACGTCGGTCAGCGCAACGTCGAGGGAAGCCATGGCGCTCCGAGGTTCTAGATCTGAACAGAGAAGGACGGGGGAGGGCGGTTGGTGGAGGAAGACGGCGCCAGCGGGGGAGCATGAAGCAGATCCATGGAGGAGGCAGATGAGATCCATCGAGGCGCGCGAGAATGAAGAAGATCTGGGGATAAAGATGAAGGATTTGGAGAAAATAAGAGGGGTAATTAAGGCAGGGGTAGTGTTGGTATTATGAAAATATTTTGGCCTTTTACTAGCAAAGAAAAGCCTTTAGGATATTTAGTAATTGGTCCAAAGGCCTTCGCCCTTTGGACCAAATTACTTCAAAAAAAAATTGTTTTTTTTTGTATTGACCTTTGGACCAAATTACTTCAAAAATTTTTTTTTTTTTTTCCGAGCCAGGCTCCGCCACTAGCCGTAAGTGATGATTTCTTCTAGCCAACGGCGCGGCATAGAAGTGCTCCACGTATGTATGAGTGAGTACTTGTTCACAACAAAATTTCCTATCCGATACAGATTGTATACAATTTTATAGTTTATTTGTTTTTATTGACCGAAAAAAATATTAAACAAATAAAAAAATTGCATTTATTAGAATAAAGAAAAAAACTTTGCACTATATTATGACATTAATAAATAGATTAATAAGTGGAGCGTGTAAATAGATTAGAATATCTACGTACATTGACATTGACTCCACATTAATTAATGTATCATCGTCCAAACAATGAAGCCCTAAATTTGAGGATTCATTACGTTTTCCACAACAACAAGACCACAACTACAAAAACGGGTTGAGAGTAGTGAGTGGACCACGCATATGTGATAATGTGATATGATATTGGATTCTGCCAACTCCGTACTCGGTAAAAGACGACCAAACTTTTGATTGCTTGTGCAATATATTCTTTCCTAAGGGCCACAAAAATTATCATCATTTATTATACTAAAATGTTAACCAACACAATTGACAAACAATCATTCATTACAAATTGAAACAATACAGCAAATTGATAATATTAATTAATATATCTTTCTTCCATGATAACTCATTGTCGAATCTGATGGAGTATCTTTCTTCCTTACTCTTCCTTCAACAAGCTTGTGTATTACGGGACTACATTTGTGATTCAAACTAGCTAGCAACACTATCAACAATCAACTTCGTTTTTCTTTTTTCTTTTCTTTTTCAAGAGCTTTTTTTTTTTGGTTTTGTTTTCGTTTAATTGGTGTTCTTCTGCCTTTTTTTTTTCCCAATAGATTCAACCCCCACGGTAACAATACATAAAAGGAACAACGTTTGATCCGATGAAAGCAACAAGAGTCACACAAAACAACTCCAATTCGGCTTGGCGTGCAGAGCGGGCACCAAGAACGAAAAAAAAAAGAGTAGAACTATGGATAGATAGAAACGGATAGGTTTTTCGGGGTGGATCATGGATGAAGGTGATAAGAACAAAGAAAAAGTCCAATATTTGGGCCTAGCTAGCATGTTTGCAATGATTAAAGCTTTCAGGAACTAAAGCTCTAATACAACTTGATGTGCTCTTTGGGCGGATTAGGACTGTCGTAGAGGGGATACGGTGACGTGGGTGTGGTTTCAGATGAAGATTATTGGTGGTGGGTATGGGTAGAGATGGAATATAGAGGTCCTTTCGATGTTCTCGATGGATGAGGAATATGACCCGATAGTTGGATATGTAAATTGAACCCATAGACCTTTCATCTTTAGATCCGTTTTGCTCGATCTAAGAAATTCTTATAATCACACTTTCTGTCCATCGATTCCTTAATACCTTCGCATTTCACTAGAGTATCTCTTTTAACCTCTTAACAATAATGTTTTATTTCTAACCTCTTATCAACAAAATTATTAACCAGAATCAAAGAAAGTTGCAAGGGCGTGGTCACACTCTTTATCATTTTCAACTAGTTCAAACGATATTGATTTTACACCTGTATTAATTTAATGTACGTACGGTCGTCAAAGCAAGTAACATAAACTTGCTCAATTCGGTTTTGGAAGTCCCTTGGGTCGGCCCAATATACTAGTTTCTTGGGCCGAAATGCATGATAAAAAAGTTAGCAAAAATTAAAGGCTAAATTGGAGAAAACCACCATTTAAATATACTAGTTTGCCATAAATCACCTCTTAAATTGATATTTCTAGTAAATCATCTTTTAAATAACTTTTGTCACCGGTCAGCCACCCCTAAAATTATTCCATCCAAATTTTGGTTGAGCTTATTATATTACAATTTTACCCCTCTTGTTTAATTATATGATAATGGAAATTTAACAATTAAAAAATGAAAAAAATTAAATAAATAAGAATTAAATTGAGAGGATACAATTGACCTCATTTTTGTTTCCAAATTGAAAGTGTGTAGATTTGACCGGAAAAAAAAATTGAAAGTGTGTAGAAGCTAATGGACAATTAAAAAGTGATTTAGAAGGAGAAAGTGAGCGACTCAATTGAAGGAAGAACAATTTTGTAAAAGTAAACACCATTTTATCGATAATTTAAAAATAGAAAATAACGTCAATAATTTTCTCCCAATTTCATACTCATTTACATTTAACTCTTCACGATTAGCATGATTGGCTACATTAATAGATGACTGGAAGTTATTTTTACGGTAGATTTTTTTTTGTTGGGGGGGGGGGGGATTGGAATGGGATGGGGTATTGAAGGAAGGGACGAATAATTGTAGATAAATATGGTCTGCATGGACTTAGCTCAACCAGTTATATGGGTGACTAGGGCCGGACTTGAGGGGAGGCCTAACAGGCCTTCGCCTCGGACCCAACAAGCTCCGGGGGGGCCCAATTTTTTTTTTAGTATATATATATATATATATATATATATATATATATATATATATATATATATATATATATATATGAAAAAGGGAAAGTAGGAAGAACGGAAGAAATAAGAAGCGTAAAAACCCTAAATCCCCTTTCGAACGCCACCAACAATATAAAAAGAAATCCAACTGATCAGTTCGAAATCAAACCCCATTCTCTATCCCTCTTTGAAATCTGACCCCCTCAAGTTGCTTAACTGCCAAATTCGCCAAAAATTTGTCACTTAATGTCATGCTTCAAATTCCTTTGTGGTTGATTGCCTTCGCTCTTTGGTCAAGTGGCGGAAGAGTGGAGAAAATGTTGAAAAATGGAAGTGGAAGCTCCAAAGAAGAAGAGATCTGAAAGAATCTGTAGTGGCGATACTCGAGCACCCTCTGGTAGTCCAAATAGCGAGCTTGCAGTGGTGGTTTCGTTCGTGGCGGTGGTTCATAACGGCGGCGGTTCCGGCTTCAACCGTGGTGCGAGTGCTCCCTTTCCTTACCCACAAGATGCTTCATTAATGGTGCAATTCTACTGTGGTTGAAGGTTATCTTCTTCTTCTCTTAAGAATGTTCATGGTCAAGTTGAAAGAAATCACTAATCTCAATCATGAACATTGAAGCAAGCTTTGAATTTTAGTTTGTTCCAAATGAAACTTTCTTTCTTCTTACAAATAGATGCCGAGCTTTGGTATGTACTGCAATAATTCCACTTTGTTACTTAAGTACATATAATTGATAATGAAATTTTGATGATATATCTAATTGTTTGGGGTTATAACTTACAAAGTGTAGATAGGAAAACAATTAATTGAAGCCAAAGATAAAGAGAGAAAATTGAACGAGCAACAATATGATTTGTGCTTCATTAAGGGCCCAACTTTCGTCTCTCGCCTCAGACATGTAATTTCTCAGGTCCGGCCCTGTGGGTGACATTTGGAGTAAGAACCAAGGGTCGAGTCTCACCAAAGATAGTGTCCAAATGAGGGGCTCCTTGTGCGCAGTGAGCATTGGTTTGGTCCCAGACCCTTGTTATCAGTTGAGTCACTATGATGTACCTTCTCTCACAATCTCCATCGGGCCGTAGGAACCCTTTCTATCAGTTGAGTCACCATGATTTACCTTCTCTCACAATCTCCATCAGACCGAAGGGTGAGGGGCGTCCAGGATGAGCGATTTCACCTTTTAAATATGGCTTAGATCATGTAAGGAAGAAAATGACTTAGAATCGATTCACTACTACAAAATTTCAATTTTATTACAGGACAATAATATCACGGATATTAGATCCGTGATATTATACTCTTAAAAAGGATTTATTTTAAATTTTTAATGACTAAAAGTCTAATATCATGGACATCACTTTAAAAATCCGGGGTATTAGACGTGGATGGAGAAGTGGGATAAAAACTAATATTACGGGGCCAAAATTTAACCATACGCCCGGGATATTAGGGTCTATACTACATATCCGCTCGCACCTTATCGTCTCTCAAACCTGAAACCCCAAACCCTCGCTTCCTCGATCCTCCTCATTCGGTTTCCATGGCTTCCATTTAGCCCCTTTCTCTTTCCTCCTTTACCCTCTCCAAGCCGAATCCCTTTTGCACTCTCTCCAGTCGTTCTCCTTCTCCTCCCAAAGCCCCAACGGCAGCCACCGCCTTCCCGCCAGCAGCACCAGCAGCGACGGCCAGTTGCCCGTCTAACCCTTCCTCCTATGTCGCCAAGCGCGAGAGGTCTCGGATATGATCCGCTGAGAACGCTGTTCACCTCATCCCTCTCGTCCTCGTCGCCTGCACTATTATCCTCTGGTTCTTCTCCATCCAGGTCTCGCTCTCGACTACTCCATTTACCTTCTGATTTCGGTGACTTTTCTTTATTTTTTTTTGTTTTTATTTTCAACTGCCGATTGGAGTTTCGAACCCTCAGTGGTTTGTTTGCTTGATTCATTGATTGATTAGTTGATTAATTGATTGATTGTTGGAACTTCGAATGATTGGAGAGTTGATTTTCATTTGTTTCTGTGTTGTGTGGTGAAATCGGATTGATATAACCTAGATGCAAAGCTATCATTTGATGTATAATCCGTAATTTCCCTTGTAGTATTACAGAAATCTGCACGGACATGGTTGGGGGTAATACAGATTGATTCAAATTGGATGTACAAATTGCATCAGTTAATAGTTCAATTTTCATTTTACAATCACCATTTGATTATGCATCCAGCAAATCCTCTGATTTAAATAACTTCATAATTGGAAAAAGAATTTGAATAACTACATAATTTGAAGAAAAGAAAAGAAAAGGTAAGCTCAAATTAAATATCAAAAGAGAACTCAACTGAGTCGTCGGGAGTTTCTTAGTATATTTAGATGTGCTTTATGATGGGTAAATAAAAAGTCGTCGGGAGTTTCTAAATGATCGTTATATGTCATTGTGATGAGTTAAGATGATGTTTGGTGAATATGCTGACATTCGATGACTGATATACTATTTGACCTCCCCTTTCGCGGAATCTTAATAACATAACTTGTTGACATTCGTTGAATATGCTGACATTCGTTGACTTTATGATGAGGATGTACCTGTTATGACCTTGGTGTGATATCAAGATATGTGTTATGATTCTGGAATAGATAAATATTACGACCTTTAGTATGATGTGGAGACGTTGATGTGATCTTGTGGTAGTGTGCTGGCATATGTTTGAGAATTTTCATATGATGTACTCGTTGAGGATCGATTTGTTATGTGGTTATGCATTGCTTATGGCTCGTGAATCTTGCTTGTATTGAGACTAATAGATTGATTTGATTTTGGAAACTAGGAAGAGAATATGGGATTAGCCCTTAGAGGTGGATGATTCCACCTCAGACATTCTGAATTTGATTGATGGTTAAGCGAGAACTGATTTGGGTGTTGGAAGATTTTGACGGGATCTTGATTTTAAAGGATTTGACTTGTTTTGGTGTAAAGTTGCTTGAGTAAACGTTTGATTTGAAGACTTGAACGGTTTTGAAAAGGATTAGCTTAGATTTGTAAGGAATAAACGTTATCGAGAATTTTGAGGCTAATCTTTATTTTCAATTGCGGAATCCCTTTAGAAACTTTTCAAACCCGGGCAACTCTATGATACTTCACGAAGTGGATACGAGCATTTTATGAGGGCGCTTGTAGGGTGCTTGCTAAGACCTAGTGATGACATTGTAGAACTTTTAGAGTTGTGGTACTTCCGAAAAGTCGAAGCAAGGATGTGATAGGGGCGCTTATTGCATACTTGTCAAGGCCAATTGGAGATGTCACGACCGTGACTAGGATGTTGTGAAAATCCCGGAAGACGCAACCGAGATGATTACAAGATTCTTGGACATGGTCCTTGGACTCATCAAATTCAAACTTCATCCCCTACTTTATTTTGGTTGCAGTCTCGGGGACGAGACTTGTTTTTAGAGGTGGATGATGTAAAGGCTCGGATTTTTAAATCCTAATTTTCAGAAAAATGAATTTAATTCGAATGTTTTAAGAAAAACTCGTCCTAAATTTAATAAATCGAACTCGGAACTATTAAAGCGGATTCCGAATTTTTTTTAAAATTTATGCAAAGTAGACCTTATTCCGCTTTCATATGTCAAAAATTCGGAAAAATGATATTTGGATTTCATTATTGAATTCGGATTGAAAGATTTAAACTTTATTTTGATTGAGTCGGGATAGATCGAAAAAGCAGATTCCGAGAATAAAATTTACATTTTTTACAGATGAATAATTACGTGAAAACAGATGAATAATCATGAACAAATAGATGAATAATTTCTGAGTACATGATACACGTTAAGGGTTGAGTACACCGGAACCAACCCATATATATATATATATGGGCCCCGAGCTCTTTGGGCCTGAGGCGACCACCTCGTGGGCCTGGCTTGATGGGTAGCAAATCCTACTTCTATATGCATTACAATGTTCAAAACATGACAATCGACGTCACTAATCATCTAATCTAATAAGACTAGAAATTAAGTATATCTTTACAATTAAACATGAATATGAATTATACAAGGCCAAAATTAGAGTTATTAGTTGTTAGGAATCAAACAAAAAAAAAAAAAAATCATTTACCCCATTGATTCACGATGAATATATCTATCAACTAATTCAATTTTAGATTGCATTCAACAACCACTACGTCAGAAGCACGTACACTCAGCTGATAGAC
The DNA here is from genome assembly GCA_037127255.1 of Persicaria tinctoria. NCBI lineage: Eukaryota > Viridiplantae > Streptophyta > Magnoliopsida > Caryophyllales > Polygonaceae > Persicaria > Persicaria tinctoria. The sequence continues at coordinate 21,249,408 of JBANSL010000017.1, forward strand.
CTAGCTAATTCGATCATCCTAATTATGAGGTATCATTTGGTCGCTTGACATCGATCTGAGATCAACGATCTCTGGCGATGAATATGTGGTTGCTTGAATGTAGTCGCATCAACGTCGTCCCTTGATTGAGTATTGAGACCACAAATGATCCATTAGAAATTTGGGTGCTCTCGCTATCGGATCTCAATATATTCCCAACCCCAATCCCATGGTGGACTGTTAGTTAAGATATTGTATATTCTGTATTAGGATAGAATCCTTTATAATTATCTTTTCCTAGTTGTTAAGATATCGTTCTAGAACTCTCCTACAATGTATTATTAATACGTTCAATCAATACAGAGAAAATCATCTTCTCCTTCACATCTTTACATGGTATCAGCCTAACCTCTCGATCAAGATGTCCAACACTCTTACTTCCCCCACCCAAATCCTTTTCTCGGCCTCCTCTGATGGCGGTTCACCCAACTCCCATCTGCCCAACTTTGCCATTCGCCTCGATCGTGGCAATTACTCCCTCTGGTGCACCACGGTTCGATCGGCTCTAGAGGCTTTTGATCTTGCCTCCTTTCTCACGGCGTCAGAACCACCGCCATCAACAATTCCAGGCCCCGTCGATGTGCTGTCCGCTTCAGGTCTCACCCCTGCTGCTGCACTCGACGCCTTCAACGCCGAATAGTCGGCTTCTGCTGTCCCGCCCGTCCCAAATCCTGAGTATCTCGCTTGGGTTCGCAAGGATAGGCTGGTGCTCTTGTGGATTCGGTCGACGCTCACCACCCCTCTTCTGGGATACGTCGCTCGCGCCACCACCACTGCAGAGGCTTGGGATATCCTTTCCCGGATGAAATGTGTATTGACTTCCTTGTGCAAATGGGATAGCGGGAGTACCTTTAATTCTATATGGTCAAGTCCAGCTTGTGTGAAACAGCCCTTCAACTATGTTCTATCGAGTCTTCCTCCCAGATGTCAGTGTCTTTCACGGGGAATCGGGTTGGTAAACACATTGTGTCGAAAACTCATGTATGTACATGAAGGTGGTTTGAGTGAGTATTGGAAGGTAGTTCTTGATGTCATTTTGAGTCAAAAGCAAGGTGTTTCTAGGGCTGTCTTTCTTGATTCTTATGACAATCAACCAGTGTTTTCTTGACACAAGGAGTCATAGCAGAGTCCCACGGGAAGCAAGGGTGATGAGTGGGTTGGGAAAAGTCAGTGGATGCCCTTAGGAATCTCTGTTCGGTTGTAATGGTGACTCTCTCTGAATTGCATGACATAATCCTGTAATCTCCTGCATGTGCCTTGCAAATGATCATTAGTAAAAGATGCTCAAGTTATGCCTTGCTTTCTGTCATGATTTTACTGTTTAAGCTCACAATGTGGTTAGTCACATTGCTCAAGTCTCGTGTTGTGTCTTGCCTTCTATCATGAATGTATGTTGTTATAGCATGATTACTTGGCTTATTGATCGTATGAATGATTGGAAGCATGGTGCATATAATATGAATCTACATGATCGTTATTTCCTTATGGATTAGGTTCATGATAGTGTGATAAACTCTTCTCTGTACAATTTCCTGGGAATGATCTCCTTAACATGCTAGATGATGACGTGTCGATGCTCCTTATTCCTTTTGTGACAAGAATCTATCGCATGCCCATCCATTTTGTATTCGTCAAATTGAATAGTGCTGATGATTTTGCAAGTTGATATTGTTGTGTGTTACTTGCGTGGAATGGAGAATATGAGGTTTAATTGAGTCTTGGTGAATGAATGTTTCATCCTAGTATGTGCGGATTTGAACTCATGTTCCCGTATTCTCGTCATACTGCCCATTACTTAGACTCGTATTATACATCTCTACATTTCTTCCCATGTTCTACATCGTTGGAATGTGATTAATTTGATTGCTTTTGTATCGTCTTATTAATCAATTAAGTGCATGTATGTATCGCATGTTATGTTGAGCCTTTAGCATCATGTAGGATCCTTGGTTGTGACTTTTGCGAATCTATGTCTTGCCTACATAATTGCGGATTTTCCCTTGAGCTAGGTCCCCGATAGTGTGATTTTCCCCTTTTCCAATCATCTTAGATTGTTTCACTCATCCTGATTAGATTAATGTTGAGTTCAATGATTGACTTTCTCTCTGTAATGGTTAATCCTAGCATGCTTACATGTTATTGTTCGATAGTGCTTCCCTATTACGCTAGGATATCCTCTCGTATTTGCATAGATGTATGACTTGGCACTCTGCACGACCACACACCACGCTACACCATGATTTCGCATTCGCATCACACATGAAAGTTAGGACGAATTTAGTCGAGTTACCTTGATTGTGTCCATGTTCGATATGTGCTAGTAGTGTCCTGTAGGGCTTATGATTCTCAATATGACTCGCTAAATGATTACATGTTGTACCTGTTCTATGATGTGTTAACTATTATACCATTATACGTGTCCTATGATGGTTCATTCCTAGCATTATTATAATATATCGCCCATGATTGTTACTTTTGATGATGCCTCATATTTCGTGAATATTATGTTGAACTCCTTTAAATGACTCTTGATTATGCCCATGCCTTATCATGTATCACTAGCATCATGTAGGACACATGCTTTCTAAATGTATCTCGTCATATGATTACATGTCATTCTTAACATATTATATGATCCTTGTTAAATGTGATGATTACTATGCCGCCCTTATGCATTCTCGTATAATGCTTAGTTGATCATTATTATGTACCTCGCCATTCTATGCCTGGTCTCATTTGTGATATGTATACCATGCTCGTTCATTTTTCGTATACATGATACTTGCCATCCTCGTTAAAAAACCGCAAGACCATTACTGGCTCTGCATAATTTGCTTGAAATTAGTAGGCATCTCTGCTTTCATGGAATAATAAACTGTTAGCTCGTCTCACATGTATCAGTGTAGGACTTGATTGTGTCTTTTGGAATGAATACGCATGTTATCCTCCTTGAGATAGGTACGTGTTAGTGTGGGTTATTGTAATTGATATGCTCCATGATGAATTTATGTTACTTGTCGCGATTATAACCTAACAGACTTTCATAAGGGCATCGTTGCTATTCCCGGGTCGAAGTCTTGTCTTTAGTCTTGTCATTCTTAGCCTTGGTCTGTGTTTGGTTCCGAAAGGAACATTGGGTTGTCCACTCTTGTCCCTCCCCTATCTTTGCTAACTTGGAGTCATGCGCGATACATTGGATGAGCGACTGCTTGAAAGAGAAAGGAAGATGCATAACGATAGAGCAGTGTGGCGGAAGCGTGGGCCCATAACCCATGGGTCTCATAATCGATGATGCCGACATAATGAGCACATTTAGAGGATTGCGGTTGCTGAGTACGATATGACTTGCAAGCGAGAGTGTTCTCCGTTCGAATTGCTAACCCTTTGAAACTTGTTGACGATGATATTGCACTGACCTGCGATGAGATTTATGTGTTGATGTGCTGACTTGATGATGACTGTTTCCTAATTGCTTGTCGTCTATGATGATATGATGTGATGCCTTATAGATCTCATGTATCATGATGTCTTGACGTGTTGCTACTCTAAGTTATTCAGCATGATTTGAATTCCGTTGCCTGTAAAATGTGAACTACATATGCTAAGAGACATGAATTGTATCTGATGAGGTTATAATGTAATATGCTAGGTTGACTTGATTATGTTCATATATGATGTTTGCAATGTTTATTGAGCATGATGATAGACTGAGACTTGTTGAACTTATGATGTTTTGTTGATAAAGGCTAGTTGATATGATGTAGACCTTATGCTTGATGATTTTCATGGTTGTTTCTTCCTTAAACCTGTGGGTGAGGTCGTTGGTAGCGTGGTAGAAGAGTGGTGAAAGAGCTTGAGTGGTTAGGATAATCGAGGATGTTATGAGATAAGTCGCAAGAGAGAGATGTTGGTTTAGGTAAGACTGAGTGAGCTTAGGGATTTTGCAAGGCATGATGTTGGTGATATCTTGGGAAGTGTGGAAAGTGTAAGAAATGGCCTTAAGAGAAGTGAGGATATAGTATGAGAGGGTACTCGGGTGTGGAGTTAGAGATAGGAGTTGGATTCTTAGAGGTGGATGGTGTGTGTGAGAGTTTGATGGAATGAGGGTGAGATTTGAGTATCAAAATGAATTGGGATTTCTTCAGGGGATTTTGTCGGAGTTAGTAATGTTGAGTCTAGAAGAGGATTAATCTTAGCTTGAGAGTGAAGATGGGTGAGTAGGGATTGTGTCTTATTTTGGGTGGTATGATGTGAGGAATTTTCTTGATCTTGTGATTTATTTATATTTGCTAGCATGATGTTAGGTAACGACCATGATGAACCTGATATGGAATTACATGTTGATGTGCAATATTAAAATCTAGGTGGTAGTGACAAGTGTTACCATGATATATTAATACTTTGATATCCTGTTATGTTGGTTTAGAAGCATGTTAGGACGTGCTGTGGTATGATATATGAAGTAATGATGAGTAGGAACTAGGAGATAACGATGTGTTATTATCTGAAGGCATGATGTTATATTATGTGGTGATACTCATGATGTTGTATATTATGGCTGGCAACATGATTATTGATATGTTAACTAATGAATATGACTTTGAGGATGAATATGATTTGCATATATGAGATAATGATACCAGATTTCTAAATGATCGTTATATGTCATTGTGATGAGTTAAGATGATGTTTGGTGAATATGCTGACATTCGATGACTGATATACTATTTGACCTCCCCTTTCGCGGAATCTTAATAACATAACTTGTTGACATTCGTTGAATATGCTGACATTCGTTGACTTTATAATGAGGATGTACCTGTTATGACCTTGGTGTGATATCAAGATATGTGTTATGATTCTGGCATAGATAAATATTACGACCTTTAGTATGATGTGGAGACGTTGATGTGATCTTGTGGTAGTGTGATGGCATATGTTTGAGAATTTTCATATGATGTACTCGTTGAGGATCGATTTGTTATGTGGTTATGCATTGCTTATGGCTCATGAATCTTGCTTGTATTGAGACTAATAGATTGATTTGATTTTGGAAACTAGGAAGAGAATATGGGATTAGCCCTTAGAGGTGGATGATTCCACCTCAGACATTCTGAATTTGATTGATGGTTAAGCGAGAACTGATTTGGGTGTTGGAAGATTTTGACGGGATCTTGATTTTAAAGGATTTGACTTGTTTTGGTGTAAAGTTGCTTGAGTAAACGTTTGATTTGAAGACTTGAACGGTTTTGAAAAGGATTAGCTTAGATTTGTAAGGAATAAACGTTATCGAGAATTTTGAGGCTAATCTTTATTTTCAATTGCGGAATCCCTTTAGAAACTTTTCAAACCCGGGCAACTCTATGATACTTCACGAAGTGGATACGAGCATTTTATGAGGGCGCTTGTAGGGTGCTTGCTAAGACCTAGTGATGACATTGTAGAACTTTTAGAGTTGTGGTACTTCCGAAAAGTCGAAGCAAGGATGTGATAGGGGCGCTTATTGCATACTTGTCAAGGCCAATTGGAGATGTCACGACCGTGACTAGGATGTTGTGAAAATCCCGGAAGACGCAACCGAGATGATTACAAGATTCTTGGACATGGTCCTTGGACTCATCAAATTCAAACTTCATCCCCTACTTTATTTTGGTTGCAGTCTCGGGGACGAGACTTGTTTTTAGAGGTGGATGATGTAAAGGCTCGGATTTTTAAATCCTAATTTTCAGAAAAATGAATTTAATTCGAATGTTTTAAGAAAAACTCGTCCTAAATTTAATAAATCGAACTCGGAACTATTAAAGCGGATTCCGAATTTTTTTTAAAATTTATGCAAAGTAGACCTTATTCCGCTTTCATATGTCAAAAATTCGGAAAAATGATATTTGGATTTCATTATTGAATTCGGATTGAAAGATTTAAACTTTATTTTGATTGAGTCGGGATAGATCGAAAAAGCAGATTCCGAGAAATTGTTTTCGGGTATTTCAAATTTGGGGTCTTGGGATCACTCTACCCTTTGTCTCTTCCTTCATCTGCTTGCCATCTCTTTCCCCCTTTCCCTTTGTCAAGTAGCAGCTATGAAATTGGACAGATTTCACGCCAAATCTCCCTGTAGGTTTTACCTGCCTCCTAAAGCTCATCCTCCCATGATCCATCTGATTCAACTGCAGCATAAGGACAAAAATCACAGAGCCTCTGTTCTTATACTTTCTCTTTGCCATTCCCAACAGCAACCCATTTCTATCCTTTCTTTCCTGCCCATCTTCCCCTTTTATTATCTTCTTCTGCTCCATTCAAACAACAACCCCTTTGATTTCATACAACATCACCCTATCTTCCTCCTCTTCACTCCCTTTGAGCTTGCCGAGAGCCTATGGGCTTCCTTGCCGCCTGCTCACCCGCGCCACTGCACCACCATCCTTGCACCACCGCTGCGTCTTCTTCTTCCTCCCTGTTTCGTGTCCGAGAGCTCCGAGCAGCAGCAGGCAACAGACCCGACGTGCACTCACTCCTCACTCGACGCTGACGAGCCGAGGAAGCCACCAGGGGAGCACCGGAGCAAGGCCGAGCCGCCCAAGTCCCTCGTCGCCCTGTTTTCGATTCTGGCCTCGGTAAGGCGCGTTCCCATTTCTTTCACTTTTGAACCGAGCAAAGCTCCGCCTATAACCTATTCCCATCCGAACTAGGTCCCAGGAGCCCTCTCACACCGCCGTCGAGCTTGAATCAGACTCCGGCGAGCCACATCGAGTTCCGACGAAGATTCTCCGGCGAGTCGACGCCCTCGGTGAGCACTCCTCCCTCCTCCTTTCCCCTTTCTTGCTTGTTTCTGGCCTTGGTGTCGGGATGAACGGCCGGAACTCGCCCATCTCCGGCGAGCTGCTCTTCCTCCCCTCTTTTCCCCTCCATTGTCGAACAGAGCTCTTGAAAGAGATGGAGGAACAGTACCTCCTTCTCCCCATTATTTTTTTAGCGTGTGGGCCCCCTCCTCCACGTCAGCCGCCACATGGCATGGGCCCCCCTTCCTTTTTAATTCCGGTTCTTTTTACAGAAGGGAGATGGGCTAATTTTTGGGCCTAATTTTCAAATTCCTCTTCTTTAGATTTTGGGCCTAATTTCCCGGATCCAATTCCCTTCTTTCGGATCCCCTTCTTTCAAATGTGGCTTAATTCCTTGGGCTGGGTCAGATCCACTTCTTTCATCCGGGTTCTACCTTTGGGCCTTTTATTTGTTAAGTGAGAAATTGGGATTATTTGATTTCATTTACCTATAGATTACTTATATGTTATAAAATTATTTAATTATGACGGGAATTATTCTGAATTATTTATTGAAGCAATTAATTCTGCCATTGATTTATCTACTAAGTTTTTAAAATGGTTTTGGTTGGGTGGTTATTTAAATTATGAGATATATAGGGTTTTGAAGGTCCATTTGCTTATTATTTCCTTATTCTTATTATTAAAATTATATAGGTTGGTTGGAACATTCTAGAGCATCGGAGTTCATTAGATAATGATTTTGAAATAGAGAATGCCGGAATTATCTCTATAATATGACTTGGGGAATTGAGTTTTGAAATATTATTTTCAATATTAAAGAAGGGATTTGACGGAACTTGAACTATTTGATCTTGAGCTTGAAGTTATGTTAAAAGTGTCGTTTTAAATGTCGGGATTTTGTCTTGGCTTGATGATGTTGGTTTTGAGAAGAAAATTGGGAGAATGGTTTTGGTTGATGTTGATCATATCAGAAAGGTTTTGGAAAATGGTTTTACCGTCAATTGGTTTTAAGGATGTTGAGGACTTGGGTTTCGTGTGTATGAATGTTGGTCCGGTAACTTACGGAAATGACTTGATGATAGGTGTGTATTGCTTTTGGATTACTTTGGACTTGCATTTGGGCCCTTGCTTGTGTTATCCTGATGTTCTGCATCTTCAGGTAAGTTCCCTAGGGGGCTTACTCAGGTTGGACATTCATGCCTGTTGTTGCATTTTATGTTAGGTGTTGCATATGCATAAAAGCATGCCATGTAGTATCATGTTTAGGTTGCACTAATTGATTGAGCATCTGTTTACTTTATGCGTTTGAAACAGAACGGCCGTTATCTGTGATAGTCCTAGAGTATTTGCTAGGGTCATAGGGTAGCCCAGCCTCATCGGGTACCCTGAGTCAATCGAGTCATGAACTTCCTTATATTATGATATGCCTGCGGGCTTTATTGTGGAGCGGGTTAGGCATGCGTGCCCCCCGATTATGATGGAATGCATTCACGAGCTGGCCAGTCTCCACCTATCGGAAGGGGTGGAGGTAGGAGAGGGATATGCCATTTGGCATTGTCTTGGGCCCTTTATAGTATTTCTGCATATTATTATAACTAGGAGCATGCTAGTGTGTTTGACTTTCGTACTGCATTAGAGCATCTTTATTAGGTATAGCACATACTATGTGGCCTTAGCGAGGACTGCCGATCCCGTATGAGTGGCTCGATCTGACTCCTTTCCCCGTTCTTTTTTTAAGGTATTTTCTGCAGATCTTGTTTGCTCCTTGCTTCTGTGACGGGAAACCCTTTGGCGAATCGAAGAACCTAGCTAATATTATAACTTGGTAAAATGTTAGTCACTTGCTTATGATTTGGTTTGACCTGGCTTTGTCGTGGCATTTGTATCCTAGTTTTGCTTCCGCTTTACTCTCGGTTGAATTGGATTTTGCGACATAGTCTTAGGACAGGTAAAGGGTACCCAATTGCCCTTCGAGGTTTTTAGGGTTTGAAATCCCTCTTTCTACTAATCTTAAATGAGTCTGAAACCTCGACCCGTACCTGGATTGCAAGATCCTAACGAGGGGTTTTATCCCTCGAAACGTAACTCGGGAATCATAATCCTGGGCCGTTACATAATGAAGGTAACTCCTCAAGATGCTCACAAGCTAAATCTTCCTCCAGAATATAACAGAATTCCATCGGGTGAAACCTTTGTCAAACCAAAACCTCAGAAGGTATACAATAGTGCGTTAAGTTGCTTTTGTACAGCTAAGCTTAGGCAATTTCTACCTTCATCTATAGAATAATTAATTATTTGTTGAAATCCAATACCAATATGTTTTCAGCTAAGCTTTTGTGCGCATGCATTATTTTGGAAATGAAATCATAGTTTGTGTGCTTGTTCTTATTGCTTAAGAGCGAGATCCTTGACTTAAGTTCCCATCCCTTAAGTTTCATTATCTAATTCTAATACAATTCCTTTGTTTTAGTTTCCAAATCACGACTAAGCAAGTTAAACCATCATTTTTAAATTTTCATTTCCACACTGAATTTGGAAAAAAAATGTAGTTAATTATACTTGTGGAGATGCACAGTTTAGTGTTTCTTTTTGGACCAAGAAACATGTGGAAATAATTCTTGGTGCTGATGGTTAGAGGAACAGTGCAAGGCAGTCTTTTTGGAAGATTGAAAAACAAACTTCCTATTTGTCCCATTATTTCTTTCATAAAAAAAAATTGGATCCAAATGCTTTGGGCTTCATTAGCAAAAGAATGAATCATGTCAATGGGGACCTCTTTTAAGTTGTATCATCCTTCTGAAATCCACAGTAGGGATGTCCTTGGATCTTAGATTTGGATCTTTTGCATTCTCTGAGAAATGTCTGTTTTGATTTTTCTGAATTGCACCTGCAGCTGTAAGCATTCAGATTCTGTCTTCCATAGCAAGGAAAAACTTATTCTATTTGATTGGAATCATCTCGAAAAATGATAGCTTTAAACTAGCTAGCGAATTAACTGAAGTAATTTTAGTGACACGTTGTCTAGTAAACAGGGTGCCCATGTGTCACTTGAACTAATTCTTATTTAGGATATGAACATTTAGGATGCTAATAACCGTGAAAGGTCACAGAACAAGCATAATATTTACTTAGCTTTTAAATAATCTAAACCAAAGTGTATTTTTTTTATTGAGGATGATGTAGCTTATAATGCTGTTGAATTAGCTAGTAACGGCTTCATGCTGTTGAATTAGCTAGTTAATTACGTACGTTGTATTTTAACTTGCATTTTTGTTGGCCGTAGGAGGATATTAAAGCTCCCATTTTGTAAACCAGAATATGTTAATCAATCTCTGCTAGGTGCTGTTCAGTTTTTGTTTTAAGGAACTTCATCCTTGATGCCCATCAGATGGTAATATCTACTGCTGCTATGAAATACTCGAGTTACCATTCCTTGAAGATTTTACCTGCAATTCATGTTGTAAAGTATAATATGTTAATCCATATCATGTCTTTTTCCTTCAAGGTCCAATCTGTTCGGGGTTGAGACTTGGTGTACCGAGGCTCCAACTCTTGCTTAGCTGCAATAATCAAGATCTAGCTGTCAAGTATAGCTTCAAACACACATGGCCACTAGAAGCATTTCGTCACTTGCGCTTGAAATGACGGTATCTTCTACTTGGTGTAAATTTGTGGTCATGCTATGTATAGCCAAAATATTATTCGGTATGTGTGCTCGAATTTAAATTTGTTGTTCAAAATACCAACACATGGTTGCTAGAAAAGAATCGTCTTGTATTTCTCATGTTTGAGATACTTGTAGAGTTTCATTCCTATTTTTGTGATCTGCTAGTGAAAGCTGTAAAAATGCACAAGAGAGATTTGATCAATTGATCCATTAAAAAAAAAGAACTTTATAGCCCAGACCTTGTTGTCGGGTTGTAAAGTCATTTTTTTTCTTCTTTAATGGAACTTTATAGCCCGGGTCAAATATAACCGGGCTGTGAAGTCACTTTTTTTTAATAAAAAAAGACCCTAATATCACGGGCGTGTCAAATGGAAGATCCGTGATATTAGAGTGGTAATAAGAAAAATAGACAGTCTAATATCACGGGCGTGTCAAATGGGAGATCCGTGATATTAGAGTGTAATATGAGAAATACCAGAGTCTAATATCACGGGCGTGTCAAATGTGATATCCGTGATATTAGAGTGGCTTATCTAATAGCCCACTGACGTGAAGCTCGGGCGTGTCTTTTTATCATATCCGTGATATTAGGCTCGAAATATCCGTGATATTAGGCCTAATTTGTACTAGTGATTCCCACAAAATCATAAAAAGAACTAGATATATTATTAGAGATTGGAATGGTTAGCCGATACACATAGGATACAAGTCAGTGGGCAAACAAACACCTCTTAGAGCCGAAGCATTGGCATTGCAGCAACGTATTCACAAAGCAGCTGAACTAGGGATAAACAAACTACAAGTCGAAGGAGATTCTCTAATTATTATCAACCAACTTAAAGCAAGTTGCAGGTGACCGTGGAAAATAGACCTTCTATGTCTGATATTGCAACACTTCTGTTAAGAGTGAGAGACACAAATTTTCTCTCACGTGCTCCGTTTTGGTTATAGAGCGGCGGATGCTCTCCGTAACCTCATTCTTTCGGATGCTCTTGGGTAGGTTTCCCTATCCGCAAATTTTCTTTATCAAAATAAAAAATGAATAACCGTCAAATTAAATATTATTTAATGGTTAGGGGATATTCTCAACTCCACCGTATATGATTATGCGACTATACTTAGCACATGTGAATTGTGATCATGAAGAGAGGCTAAGCCGGACCTGAGATTTTATGTGCCTGAGGCGGGATATAAAAGTTGGGCCCTTTATGTCTTTTTTCCCTTCGACTTAATGCATCTTGTTGTTTCTTCAATTACTCTTTTTAGCTCCAGATTCCCCCCAAAAAATTCAGTGTCCACGAACATGTTTTTTAATTATTGCATTTATTCTGAATATTATGTTGCATAAATCATTATAAGAACTTGTACAAAGCAATTCAAAACTTCACAATATTGATAGACCTAGGGGCATTTTTTTTTTGAGCAAAGAGGGCATTTGATCTAGTATATAGAACTCATGGATATTGGTGAAATTGTTGCCGTGAATGACCTCACACATGATTTTGAGGGGAAAAGGACTTTCAAATGGAGCATAATTCCTACAAATTTAAATCAAAATTCAAATCCTAATTACCAGCAAAACCTATTCTAATTCCAAAATCCTAATTTCTAAATCCTACAAATTAAATCCAAATAATTCTTTTCTATTAGATGACAGATTTGAACAATTGAATGGACAATAGGTGAACAGTCGCCTTCAACTTCCCTTCGTTTGAATTCGTTTCACATTTGACTCTCCTCATAAATCATATTTGTCAAACACTCAAGACAGATAGACATACACAATCCAAACCATAAATCCTACATTCCTACAAATTCAATTCCAAAACCCTACAAATTCAATCCTAAATCCTCAACAATTCAAAATCCTAAATCATACAAATTCAATTTCGAATTCCAAAACCCTAATTTCGCACTCTAAATCCAAAAACAAAATCTGATTCAAATCCAAATAATTGAAGTTCAAACAACTAGGATGAAATGGAAGAAACAAACATGATTTCGCAATTAGAAATTAGAAGAACGGATTTTGTGTTAAACAATTCACTTCGTCTTCAATCGATACGATCGAATAATCTAGTGATACCATTGCATAATCTATCGATACGATCGAATAATCCAGCGATACGATCGAATAATCATGTGAAACCATCGAATACTCTATCGATACGATCGAATAATCTTGTGATACCATTGTATACTCTATCGATACCATCGCATAATCTATCGATACAATCGAATAATAAAACAACCCCTAATCACAAATAATGAAAAAAAACCAATCCATTGTACGCGCCTCTCGTAAAGTAGTGGGGCTCAGAAATTGTTGGGGCCCACTATTTTTTCAATTAAAAAAAGTGTAAAATTACCTTTTAATCACAACCACTCATTTCCTTTAATCAAGGGCCTAGATGTGTGTACATGATACACAATAAGACATGAATTAAGAAGATCTATATATATATATATAGAGTATGGATCATATATGTACTCAGCCCTTAACGTGTATCATGTACACAAATCTGGGCCATTGAATTAAGAAGATCAACGGATGAGATTAAAAGTAAACTCTGATTATTCGATGGTATATATTGAGAGATTATTCGGTAGAATGAAATTATGCAGTGGTATTAGGCGATTATTCAGCAGAATAAAATTTACATTTTTTACAGATGAATAATTACGTGAAAACAGATGAATAATCATGAACAAATAGATGAATAATTTCTGAGTACATGATACACGTTAAGGGTTGAGTATACCGGAACCAACCCATATATATATATATGGGCCCCGAGCTCTTTGGGCCTGAGGCGACCACCTCGTGGGCCTGGCTTGATGGGTAGCAAATCCTACTTCTATATGCATTACAATGTTCAAAACATGACAATCGACGTCACTAATCATCTAATCTAATAAGACTAGAAATTAAGTATATCTTTACAATTAAACATGAATATGAATTATACAAGGCCAAAATTAGAGTTATTAGTTGTTAGGAATCAAACAAAAAAAAAAAAAATCATTTACCCCATTGATTCACGATGAATATATCTATCAACTAATTCAATTTTAGATTGCATTCAACAACCACTACGTCAGAAGCACGTACACTCAGCTGATAGACCTAGCTAATTCGATCATCTTAATTATGAGGTATCATTTGGTCGCTTGACATCGATCTGAGATCAACGATCTCTGGCGATGAATATGTGGTTGCTTGAATGTAGTCGCATCAACGTCGTCCCTTGATTGAGTATTGAGACCACAAATGATCCATTAGAAATTTGGGTGCTCTCGCTATCGGATCTCAATATATTCCCAACCCCAATCCCATGGTGGACTGTTAGTTAAGATATTGTATATTCTGTATTAGGATAGAATCCTTTATAATTATCTTTTCCTAGTTGTTAAGATATCGTTCTAGAACTCTCCTACAATGTATTATTAATACGTTCAATCAATACAGAGAAAATCATCTTCTCCTTCACATCTTTACATGGTATCAGCCTAACCTCTCGATCAAGATGTCCAACACTCTTACTTCCCCCACCCAAATCCTTTTCTCGGCCTCCTCTGATGGCGGTTCACCCAACTCCCATCTGCCCAACTTTGCCATTCGCCTCGATCGTGGCAATTACTCCCTCTGGTGCACCACGGTTCGATCGGCTCTAGAGGCTTTTGATCTTGCCTCCTTTCTCACGGCGTCAGAACCACCGCCATCAACAATTCCAGGCCCCGTCGATGTGCTGTCCGCTTCAGGTCTCACCCCTGCTGCTGCACTCGACGCCTTCAACGCCGAATAGTCGGCTTCTGCTGTCCCGCCCGTCCCAAATCCTGAGTATCTCGCTTGGGTTCGCAAGGATAGGCTGGTGCTCTTGTGGATTCGGTCGACGCTCACCACCCCTCTTCTGGGATACGTCGCTCGCGCCACCACCACTGCAGAGGCTTGGGATATCCTTTCCCGGATGTTCGCTGCTCAGACTCGTGCTCGTTAAATGCACCTACGTCACCAGCTTCAGACGCTCACGAAGGGCACCATGTCCGTGCTCGACTATGTGCAGAAGAAACGAGCCATCGCTGATGAACTCGCCGAGAGCATAGTTGTCATCTCCGACCCTGATCTTGTGACATTCATCCTATTTGGTTTGGGCTCCCAGTATGCCTTCTTCCGATCGGCTTTTGCTCTCTCCAAGGATCCGATCACTTCGGATGAGCTTCTCGGTCATCTTTTGCAGGAGGAGCGGCGCTTGAAGGAGGATTCCAGCCCTTCCATTGATGTCGACCAGCCCGCTGCCAACGTCGCTGCCACCAGGGGACGAGGCCGTGGCCGCGGGAGAGGCCGTGGTCGCTTCTCCTCTGATCGTCCGACTACTGATCGCTCGGACTCACCTGTTGGCGGCTCGTCTTCCCCCGGATCTGATCGCCAACGCCCTGTCTGTCAGATATGCAGCAAGCAGGGCCATGAAGCGTTCAATTGCTTTCAATGTCTCAACCTTTCTGAGTTCCCGGTGACCCATCGTCTCGCTCAGGAAGCCCTTGCTAGGTCGGACAACACCAACAAGGCCGCCTATTCCGCAACCTCTCAGTCTGAGATTGTCGATCCTTGGGTCGTCGATTCCGGAGCCACCAATCACGCGACCGCTAATCTTGGAGCCTTCCAGTCACACGCTCCTTACACTTGCACCGACAACTTAGTTGCCGGCAATGGTAACACTCTTCCCATTACTCGATTAGGGCATAATATTCTCTCTATTCCGCGTGCTTCCCGCCCTCTTAAATTAAACAACATCCTTTATGTCCCTAAACTTGCCAAAAGTCTCTTAAGCGTCTCCCAACTGTGTCGAGACAACAATGCTTATGTTTAGTTTCATTCTGATTATTGTGCTATTAAGAACTTGCAGGGGCAGACACTTCTAAGCGGAACCGTTGAAAATGGCCTTTATTGTCTCCCTCGTCAACCTGAGCCCTCGAGTCGTCCGTCCGTCTTCCTTGGTGAGCGTGCCTCTGCTGACTGTTGGCATCACCGGCTCGCTCATCCTCATGAGTCCATTCTTCGTCGTTTGCTTTCGAGTCATTGTTTACCCGTCTCTTCACACAAATTGGCGTCGGTTTGCTCGTCGTGTCAACTAGGCAAAAGTCACCGACTTCCCTTGCCAAGCCGTCTGACCTCTGCTGTCAACCCGTTTGATCTTGTTCACTCGGATGTGTTGGGTCCTGCTTCTTTATCTTCATTGTCTGGAAAAAACTATTACGTTACATTTATTGATGATTGTACCAAGTTTACTTGGATCTATTTTCTTTCCAATAAAGCTCAGGTTTATTCCACTTTTCAATTGTTCATCAAAATAGTCCAAACACAATTCTTTACAACGATTAAAGCCTTTCAAACCGATTGGGGAGGCGAGTATCAGAATGTATCCACCTATCTTACCTCATTGGGTATCCATCATCATGTGTCATGCCCTTACACACCCGAACAGAATAGCTCCTCTGAGCGTCGAAACTGCACCATTGTGGAAAAAGGCCTTGCCCTTGTAGCCCATGCTCACTTGCCTAAACAATTTTGGGAATACGCCTTTCATACATCCGTCTATCTATCCAACCGAACCATCACCCCCATTCTCAACTACAAATCGCCCTTTGAGTCCCTATACCATAAGGTGCCTGATTATGGCTTTCTCAAGGCCTTTGGTTGCCTTTGCTATCCCTTTCTTCGCCCCTACACACGTTCCAAACTTGAGTTCAGATCACTTTCGTGCATCTTCTTGGGATATAGCACTAAACACAAAGGGTATGTTTGTCTTCACATCCCCACTAATCGGATGTATGTGTCTCGCTATGTTGTGTTTGACGAGACTACCTTCCCGTACTCTGCCTCTCCATCATCATCTATACCTCCTGTCACCCCCGCCTTACCTCTCTCACTCCTTCGGCATGCTGCAGAGCCGGCTGTCCCTGCTTCGACACCCTCCCTGCCATCGGTGCCTTCCCCCGTCGTCTCTATCATTCCTCTCCCCTCACCACCTCCCTCTTCTCCCCTCCTACAGGCTTCGCCGGCTGCTTCCACCGACTGACCAACCTCGCCTCTCCTCCCCGTTACACCCAACCCAACTTCATCCTCCTCAGCTGCGTCATCTCCCATCACCCATCCCTCGGTTTCCGCTAGTGTCGACTCCAGCACACATGAGAGCCCTTCCAACACCTCACTGTCGAACCCCTCTCCCTCTCCCTCCCCTTCACCGTCGCCCGCCCCAGTTGCACCGTCTTGGTTTCGCCCGTCAGACACCTCGACACACGCCATGTCCACTCGTGCCCAAACCAATGACCTTAAGCCACAAATTCTTACCGCCACCAAATACCCCCTCCCACTGGCTCTCCTTGCTTACCCTGAACCTCGCTTCTTTCACCAAGCCTCAAAAAGCCCCCAATGGCAGCACGCTATGCAGTCTGAATATAATGCTCTAATGTCTAATGGGACCTGGGACTTAGTTCCTAGGCCTCCGGGTGCTAACATTGTTGGTTGCAAGTGGGTTTACAGGGTCAAGACCAAGGATGATGGCTCTGTTGATCGCTACAAGGCTCGTCTAGTGGCAAAAGGTTTCAATCAGGAGGCTGGTGTCGACTACTTTGACACGTTTAGTCCGGTCATCAAACCTACCACCATTCGCCTTATCTTGAGTCTAGCTGTTACCAGCAACTGGCCTCTCAGACAGGTTGATGTTAACAACGCCTTCCTCAATGGGGATCTTGCTGAAACGGTGTTTATGGAGCAACCACCTGGCTTTCAGGCCTCTGATAGACCGTCCTACGTCTGTCGCCTTCGGAAGGCTCTTTACGGCCTGAAACAAGCACCCCGTGCATGGTTTCACAAACTCCGCGCTGCTCTTCATCGCCATGGCTTCTCCAACTGTATCTCCGACTCCTCCCTGTTCATCAAGAAGACCGGCTCCCATGTTGTTTATGTGCTTATCTACGTTGATGACCTCATCATTACTGGCTCTCATGCTCCGTTCATTGATGCCTTCGTCTCCAGTCTTCATCGCGCTTTCTCCCTCAAGGACCTTGGATCCCTGCACTACTTCCTTGGCATACAGGTCACGCGCTCCGCCGATGGTCTTCACCTCAATCAGCAGAAGTACATTGCTGATGTTCTGGATCGGTGCGCTATGACCGGAGCTCGGCCTATTGCGTCCCCAGCGGAGCCGGGGTCTCGACTTCGTCAGAAAGGTGATCCTGTTTCTGACCCTCATCTTTATCGCAGTATTGTAAGAGCCTTGCAGTATGTGACCATCACTCGACCTGAGATCTCCTATGCAGTCAATAGGGTTTGCCAGTTCATGCAACAACCCACGGATTCGCATTGGTCAGCAGTCAAGCGAATCCTTCGCTATCTGAAAGGCACTATCTCGACAGGCCTTCACCTTAGCCCTCTCCATGATCGGCGCCTGATTGCATTTTCTGATGCTGGATGGGCGTCTGATCCGGACGACTGCCGCTCTCAGCATGGATTTGCCATTTACTTTGGGGGTAATCTCATTAGCTGGTCCTCCAGGAAGCAGAAAGTTGTCGCTCGCTCCAGCACAGAGGCTGAGTATCGCGCCATTGCTTTCGCCGCTGCCGAACTCATCTGGCTTCAGCAGCTACTCAAGAAGATGTCCATTTCGTTTCCTCGAGCTCCGATCCTTCTTTGTGACAATCTGAGTTCCACCTTCTTGTCCGCTAATCCGATTTTCCATCAGCGGTCCAAGTACATCAAGATTGACTATCATTTTGTTCGAGAACAGGTAGCTGCGCATGAGCTAGTGGTTCATCATGTTCGGTCTGTTGATCAGGTTGCTGACATCTTCACCAAGGCCCTTGGCACTTCTCGGTTTCAGCTGTTGCGTTCCAAGCTTCATGTTCGTCCTCGACCATGAGCTTGCGGGGGCCTGTTAGTTAAGATATTGTATATTCTGTATTAGGATAGAATCCTTTGTAATTATCTTTTCCTAGTTGATAAGATATCGTTCTAGAACTCTCCTACAATGTATTATTAATACGTTTAATCAATACAGAGAAAATCATCTTCTCCTTCACATCTTTACATGGACAAAGTGAAGTAGATGTTGGCAAAGCCGACCAAGTTATCAAGGTCGCTGGCGATCGAGGCCTCCTCTCCTTCAACGCCTCCAAGGTCGCTCGCTTCTCCTTCTGTTAGCATTATATTATTTATACATGTACAGTTACCATTGTACCCTCGGGTTTTCACCCATTGATATATATACAGGAGTAGGCCTCTAAGATCCGTTAAGGACTCAGTTCTCCAAACACTTACATGGTATCAAGCTTTTGTGTGAAACCCTAATTTTTTGTTTCACACCTAACGATCCACTAAGCCGCCGCAGCCCCAAGCCGCCGCCGCCACGCCCTAGCCGCCGCCAGCCTAGTCGCCGCCGCCGCCCCTTGCTGTCGCCGCCTCCCCCTCTTGCCGCCGCCGCCGCTCCTTATAGCCGCCGCCGCCGC
Organism: Persicaria tinctoria; assembly: GCA_037127255.1. Classification (NCBI taxonomy): domain Eukaryota; kingdom Viridiplantae; phylum Streptophyta; class Magnoliopsida; order Caryophyllales; family Polygonaceae; genus Persicaria; species Persicaria tinctoria. Next base: position 21,268,401 of record JBANSL010000017.1, read on the forward strand.
CCCTTGTTCCTCCTTTCTCCCTTCCGCCGCAATCTCCCACCCCTTCTCCATGTCTACCGACGAGATTATCAACCCAATCAACCCTAACCCCATTCCACCCAACCCTAACCCTCCACCACCACCACAAAACCCCTTTCACTCCGCTCAATCCGTCACCAACATCAAAAATCAAATTCCCCTAACCCTAGATCTTAAAAAGGTCCAATACCACACATGGGCGGAGCTCTTCCAAACCGCCTGTAAGGCTCACGACGTCATCACCCACATCGACGGCTCTGATCGTTCGACTGATGTCCCTGAGCCCCTCTGGAACCGCCTTGACTCCATCGTTCTTGGATGGATCTATGCCACCATCTCTGAGGACGTCCTGATTACCGTCCTCTAACCAAACTCTACTGCCCGTGATGTTTGGCTCTGCATAAAGGGCCTCTTCCATGACAATCAATCCGCTAGGACAGCGGATCTTGAGGGCAAGTTCATCAACACCCGTCAGGAAAGCTTCTCCACCGTCTCTGACTACTGCCTCGCCATCAAAGCCATCGCTGATCAACTAGGCGATGTTGGGCACAAAGTTAGCGAAGAACGCCTTGTTCTTCAACTTATCAACGGCCTTTCCACCAAATTTGATGTCGTCGGTGGCATGATCAGCAACACATCGCCACTTCCGACCTTCATGGTGGCTCGCAGCATGCTCTCCAGGGAGGAGAGCCGTCAGGGACGCCCCCAAGGCCCTTCCCATGTCCTTGTTTCCTCCAAGGATTTCATAGCCCTGGACCCCCTTCCCCACACCCAACCCAGACAACCCCAACAACGCGGAGGACGCGATAGAGGCGGCAACAGCAGCGGCCGTCGCGGCCGCGGCCGCCGCCAGGGCAGTGGTACCCGCAGCAGCAATGGTCCCCTGCTCCGCCGCCCTGCCCTTATCCGACGTGGGCGGGATACCCCCCGCCAGAGTTGGCCTACACGCAGCGTCCGCTACAGCAGCGGGCCCCATCCCCGGCGATGTACGCTTCACAGCAGCCTCCAGCGCACCCCATGCACACCAACCTCTCCGCCGCTTTCTCCACCATGGGACTCCAGCAGCCGGACGACAACTGGTACATGGATACCGGGGCCTCCTCTCACATAACGAACGCACCAGGTAACCTACAAACTTTTTTTAATTCGAGCACTTTACCGTCTGTTTATGTCGGAAACGACGAGTCTCTTAAAATTGTCGGTTCGGGTCACACAACCCTTCCCAATGCCCCACCCCTACGCCTCAACAAAGTCCTGCTTGCCCCTGACCTTGTTAAAAACCTCATTTCTGTTCGTCAATTTACCGTCGATAATCACGTGGCTGTTCAATTTGACCCGTTTGGTTTTCTTGTGAAGGATCTTCGTACGGGGACCCCAATCATGCGCTGCAATAGTTCTGGCGACCTCTACCCCATCACCAAAGCTCGCCCACAGTCTCCCACCGCCCCCACCGCCTTCGTCGCCCATCGTTCTGACTTGTGGCACGCTCGTCTTGGCCATCCCGGCGACCACGTGCTCCATTGTCTCCGCACTAGTCATTTAATTTCTTGTAATAAAGTCTCTGGCGTTTGCATTTCCTGTGAAATCGCCAAGAGCAAGCGTCTCCCTTTTAGCATTTCTCATTCCAGTACATTTGCACCTTTTGATCTTTTGCATTGTGATTTGTGAACATCTCCTATTCTAAGTGCTAGTGGTTTTCGATACTATTTGGTTGTCCTTGATGATTTCACCAATTTTGTTTGGGTTTTTCCCCTACGTCACAAATCGGAAACACAAAGTCACATTGTCAATTTTCACACATTTGTCCGCACTCAATTCACTTTGCCCATCAAGGCTATTCAGTGCGACATGGGAGGAGAGTTTGACAACAATTTTGTCCGCTCCTTTTGTCAACAAAATGGGATATCACTCCGCTTCTCATGCCCCCAAACCTCTCCACAAAATGGCAAAGCGGAACGTATTCTCCGCACCCTCAATGACAAAACTAGAACCCTCCTACATCACGCCTCTCTCCTCCTCCCCTTTTGGGTTGAGGCGCTTCACATGGCCACCTATCTCCACAATATACTTCCATCCAAAGCCATTGACAACTCCATCCCAACCTTGACACTCTACAAGCGCTACCCCTCTTATGATCACATTAGAGTGTTTGGATGTATCTGTTTTCCCAACATGAGTGCCACCGCCCCTCACAAGCTATCCCCACGATCCACTAAATGTGTCTTCTTGGGCATCTCCCCACACCATCGAGGCTACCGTTGTCTTCGCTTGGATACAAATCGGGTTGTCACTTCGCGCCATGTGATTTTCGACGAACAGACCTTCCCCTTCGCCACACCACCCACCCCTGCTGTCCCCAACCCACCCACACCACCCAAGTCCGACGAATTCCCACCCTTCCTACGCCACCTATTCCAACAAGCATCATCCGGAACCAACCCCCCTCCCAAAACCCCCACCCAAATCGACTGGCGGCGGGTGCCGCAACCCATGCGGCGGGCACACCCCCCTGGCAGCGGCCGCCGCACCCCCGCCTATCCCGCTGCACCCATTGCGGCGGGTACACCCCCCCTGGCAGCGCCCGCCGCACCCGCCCGCCCCCCTCTTTCCCCCTCAGCAGGCTACCCCTCTTACCCACCAACCTCCGATTGCACCCCCCGCCCATTCCATGAAGACCCGGTCGCAGTCCGGCATCTTCAAACCTAACCCCAAATACAACCTTCTCACTCCGTCTCCCGACATATCTCCTCTCCCCAAATCGCCCCACAAGGCCTTACAGGACCCGAACTGGCAAGCTGCCATGATGGATGAGTTTAGTGCTCTTATTAAAAATGGCACGTGGGACCTCGTTCCAAGGCCTCGGGACACTAATATCATTAACTGCATGTGGTTGTTCAAGCATAAGTACAGGTCAGACGGAACTCTAGAGCGACACAAGGCTCGGCTAGTGGTCAACGGCAAGTCACAGGAGGTTGGGGTTGACTGTGATGAGACTTTCAGCCCGGTCGTCAAACCGGCTACCATCCGCACAGTTCTGAGCATCGCCCTTACTAAGGATATTGGCCTATCCATCAACTTGACGTCAAGAATGCCTTCCTTCACGGCAACCTTCAGGAGACTGTGTATATGCATCAGCCGCCAGGCTTCTATGATCGCACCCGCCCATCTCACATCTACCTCCTCCGGAAGTCTCTCTATGGGTTGAAACAGGCGCCTCGCGCCTGGTATCAGCGGTTCACCACGTACCTCACTGGCATTGGATTTCAGGGCAGTCAGTCTGATCACTCACTTTTTGTGTTCCACTCAGGGTCTGACACTGCCTATCTTCTCCTGTACGTTGACGACATCGTGCTCACCGCTTCCTCTACATCGCTCCTGCCAAGGCTGATGGCCCTACTGCGATCAGAGTTCGCCATGACTGATCTCGGTTCCCTGAGCTACTTCCTTGGGGTCTCTGTGTCACGCACTCCTACTACCCTGTTCCTTCATCAGCAGAAGTACGCTCTTGAGATCGTCGATAAGGCCGGCATGACGTCTTGCAAACCCGCCACCACCCCTGTCGACTGCAAATCCAAGCTCGACGCTGCCTCCAGTCCTAAGGTTGAGGATCCTACAGCCTACCGCAGTCTGGCCGGTGCTCTCCAGTATTTGACTTTCACCAGACCGGACATTGCCTTCGCCGTACAGCAGATCTGCTTATACATGCATGGTCCCCGCGAGCACCATCTTCAGGCGCTCAAGAGGATAATCAGGTACATCAAGGGCACCTCTGACATGGGTTTACATCTCGCTCGCAGCAGGTTTGACTCCCTCACCGCCTATTCTGACGCTAACTGGGCGGGTTGTCCTGAAACTAGACGCTCTACATCTGGTTTCGCGGTGTACCTGGGCGACAATCTAGTCTCGTGGTCCTCCAAGCGTCAGGCCACCATCTCCCGCTCGAGTGCCGAGGCTGAGTATCGTGGTGTTGCCAACGCCGTCGCTGAGACCTGCTGGCTCCGCAACCTTCTCTGCGAACTCCGGGTTCCCCTTCGATCGGCTACACTGGTCTACTGCGACAATGTCTCCGCTGTTTACCTGTCGTCGAACCCAGTTCAGCACCAACGGACGAAGCATATCGAAATTGACATCCATTTCGTCAGAGAGAAGGTCGCCCTAGGCCAGGTCCGAGTTCTTCATGTCCCTTCTGCACATCAGTATGCGGACATTTTCACAAAAGGCTTACCTACTCCTCTTTTTACTTCTTTTCGTTCTAGTCTTGCTATTCGCTCACCTCTAGCTGCGACTGAGGGAGGATGTTAGCATTATATTATTTATACATGTACAGTTACTATTGTACCCTCGGGTTTTCACCCATTGATATATATACAGGAGTAGGCCTCTGAGATCCGTTAAGGACTCAGTTCTCCAAACACTTACACCTTCAACCTCTACGTCCACGGTGCACCCCACCACCCGCATCATGTCTGACAACGAGCGCACCCTTGACAAAGCGCTCCTTCTCCTTCATATGCTATATAACTGTTGCTATCTCCCCCTTTGCTATATATGACTATTGATGTTGTAAAATCATTGATTTTGCTCATTAAAATCTTTCTTTTAAGACTTTGATTTGCGATAAATTACAATTGTGTTAGGGTTTTGCTTGATTGGGTCTTTTTTTTATCCCTGGCGGACTTTTGTTTTGATATCTGCAATTGAATAGGTGTAATCTCAAATTATCCCAAAATCTTTTTGATTCCTTTCTTCAAATCACCCAAACAATTTAATCTGAGTTTAATCCTTTTCATTTACTTTCCCTAATTCTATTTTAAGGAATGATTTCCTTTACATTCCTTAATCCTTACTGCTAATTAACCAAACGACCCATAATCTATCTATACAGTATATAAGAACGTACACAAGTTAAAAAAAATATAATGCATTATCAACATCATAACGCTGATTGTACCCTATCCAGGCAAATTAAAATTAAACCTTGATGGAACTAAACACAACAATGGATATATATGGATTTGTTTTTTGTTTTTTTTGTTTTTTTAATCACAAAGGACCTGTGTCATATTGATGACCCTCAACACAAAGACACATCCTCTCTATATACTAATTAACAGTTATGGCCTTAGGCATGGACTATGAATTTTTAGTAGCCAAACAGGTGGAAATTAAGTAAAAATTTGAAAATTGATGAAGCAGGCGACAATATTTGTGTTACTTATAATTAATTGTATTTTAGCTCGTTATTTAAAAAGTGAAGTATAATCCATAGTAAAACACAAACTTGAAACCCAGAACCAAAAAAGCAATTTATCTTTTCTGAAAAAAAAAAGTCTACAATTCCTCCAGACAAAAAATGCATTAAAAAGTGAATTGAAGTAAGCCAAAAGTTAATGTTCGATCTTTCCATCCAACCTTTAAAAGCAGTGTACGTACGGTAAATAGTTTAGAAGATGAAACCTTTAGAATTTCATCAACTCCGAAATGTCTACCTTTAATTAGCAGAACACATTCAATTGGAGTTCATACTTTTTCTGGATCAACAACTCCAAACAGGGGGAAAAAATAGAATCTCTTTAATTTCAAGTTCCATGAGATCCTAATTTTTATTCCACTTATTATAATTAGATTATACTGTTTAAGCTACTAAGATAAATTTTAAAGAACTTATAACATACAAAGTTTCATGACAGAATTTACAACCCTAGCTAGGAAACAAACAAATCTTGATGAATGGCTGAATGCGAATATTCATATAGTTCGATGCGGTGATTGCGTATAATAAGCCAAGCAACGAATTATTTTTGACGCAAGAAACAAATGACAATTAAACAGGTATATATATCAATCATTCAATCAGCTTGATCAAGATACTTTATGATTAGGGTTATATATACAATCGTAATCTTCGATCTTATACTCAAAGTTCAATATAAATTCATCAGATCTGAGTAAAAGGTGAAAGAATAGTTCGCTTTATGATTACTGCGTGACTTGATCCACCGATTGATCAGATCTTATATACTTTTGCAAATTGCAAGCAGATATACTCATCTGTTTTATTGAAGATACAAGACGCATAAACCCTAATTAATTAAGACGCATAAAATTAAGCAGTACTGTACCCGACCTCTTGAATCAATCCGATCTGAACACCGATCTATAGTTTAATTACTAATGGATCGGAAGATCTGAATTCCTAATCCAAGTAAATCTGTAGGTATATATTACAGATGGATCCCAAGTATACACAGGTTGAAATATATAAATTAAATCGAACTGCATATATATATATATATATATATATATAGTAATGGTTTCAACTACAACACCAGCAAAGAAAACACTGAAATGAAAGATCGAAATAACTAATTAGCTATAACACAAAAACATAAAAAAACCATAAAGACAGAAGTAATTTTTAATGTTTAAGGTATAACAACATGAAATACAAATTTTATAGATCTGTGGTGGAGTAGACAATATAGAAATTAACGAAACCTTTAATTTGAGGGATTCCTGATGGGAATAATCGGACCAAGACGCTTGATTCCCCGGTGGAGCTACGTATATCTAGCTTCCGGCACGAGCAAGACGAGAGGACGAGGGCGAGAACGAGGAAGATGAAGATCTATCAGGCTAGCTAGGGTTTCAGATCGAGCAGATCCTCTTGCTCCTTTGTAGCTGAATTTCTCCGGTGCTTCAATTCTCTTGACGAGGGACTGCAAAACCCCCCCTTTTTGGAGGAAGGTGAATTGGTGATAAAGGGAGAGGAAGAGGGGAGGAGTAATGATGGAAGGGTGGGGGGTTTGGGTAAAGGAGCACGGCAGAAGACATAATGATGGATGGGGTTGAACTCAATTTCATCATCACCACCACCACGGCCATCATCATCATCATCATGAAGAAAATATTCTTCTACCATCCACTCCCACCCTTCCTAACCCCCAGGCCACCCACCATTGACTGTGTTCTTTCTTTCTTTCTTTCTTTCTGAGTATAGAGTGAGAGAGAGAGAGAGAGTCAGAGAGAGGGGTGTGTCATGTGTGTGTGTGATATGATGGGAGGGTGGAGAGGTGAGGAGTGTAATGATTATATCAACCAAGTCAGTCTCAGAAAATTGCTTTAATTTTCTCAGCCCTTGTTCTCTGGCTATAAAGGGTAGTGGGCAGCCTGCCCCCTCTTTATTTTATTACTCCGTATACAAATGTTTAAAATCATCCTATTAGGGTAAGTAGCGGTTTAATTGTTGTCGTCCATCAATATAGGTAGATCAGGTTTCGGGTAAAACCGGACTTAGGTAGATCAGGTTAACTCGAAATCAGATTTAATTAGATTTCGAGTCAATTTCAAGTTTGTCAATTTTGACATTTTTTAATAAAAATGTATTTTGATGACTTTATTATAATTTCAAAATGATAAAGTTAAAGATGTGGTGGCTAAGTTAATCTTTTTTAGCACTATACTTATTAAGTTACGAAGTATTAGAAGATATCGTCCAAAGCTAGAGCACTTGTGATTACATACTACATTCGATTTAAAATATTTGATTTTTACTATTACTCATTATTTTTAATAAAATGTGAAACTCTATAAAATATCATAGTTTTAATTAACTTTCTAAAATGATTTCATATCGATTAGTAATCAGTGTAAAAATTTAATTAAAAATTCATATTTTATATAGTTTTATTTAGCTTTTTACAAAACATGTTGGAAAAAAAAAATCAAATATTTAGCGTTTCTAGCATCGGCGTCAACAACGTTGGCTTCCCCGGCCTCGGCGCCCCCATCTTCAGCATTAGCAACTTTTAGGTGTCCCCGACCGGCCCGACGTCAGTGTCATCAAATTTTTTGGTATCAACAAAATAATTAAAATTGCTTACTGGTACGTGGCTTTTGCCGGGCGGGTCACGTGCTTGAGGTTTATCACTCGCATGGTTATTAGGATTGCGATCCGGATCATTAGGATCGTACGATCCTACGATCCTAGGAAGAGTTCTGATCCGGATCGATCATACATACTCGTTTATACTAGAATCGGAGTGGGATCGGTTAGGATCGACTAGGATCGCTAGATCCTAACCGATCCTAGTAATTTTAAATTTCGATGAAATTAGGCCCATCCAAATTTTAGTCTGCAAAGCCCATGTCATTACTTTGTTAATTTAGCCCACAAAGAAAGCCCATTTTTATTTTTATTTTGATTTTGTTTTAATTTTTTTGGGGAATTAAAACCTAAAATCCCTAAATCAGGAAATCAGACTCACATGTTTGTTTTCAAGTCTGAAGTCTGAAGCTGATTCCAACAATCGACGACATCAGTTGTGCACTCCAGCGACGACAACAGTTGTGCACTCCAGCGATGACTCTTGGTGGCAACCGACGACGAGCATCCTGGCAGTGCGGCGGCGAGCAACTGTTGCTTGATTTAGCACCACAACGTCGGCAAGACATCATCACGAAGGCGACCCATGGAAGTGGTATTGGTGATGGTTATACGAACCTATAATAACTTGCATTGAAGATGAAGCTATTGAGATAAATGACGGTGAATATGGTAATTAATGATGCTGATGATTTCCTTGAGAGAGATGCTGAAATTTTTTATAATGACATTATAATCCGCATCCAACTCCTTTGGCTCCTACTACAGCTCCTTTGGCTCCTACTACAGATTCGGGAACTCGATCACAACCTTCAACACCTATGGTGCCCGAGAACAATGAAGAAAGGGCTCCACTCCAAACCAACTAATCGGACACAAGGGAGCTAATTGAAGTGGTAATTAACAAAAAAGTGAGTTCAATCCTACACTACCAAATATATGTAATTATAATTATTATGCTATACACACTACTAATTCTGTATTTTTTATAATTAAAATGATTAGATTGGATGGGCATGGGAGGGCTGCATTAGTTCATATCATTCATTCTCATTTTGACGGCCCATATACCTTTTAGGGTGAAGTTGCAGATGGAACACACAAACAATGGTGGACAATGTTCAAGGTATATATCAAATCTACTCACTATTCTCATCATTTACCGAACAGACATTCACTAGATAAATTGTAATGGTTAGCTAATCTTACATTTAGAATATTTTCAATTAAAATGAAGGTAATTTGATTTATAAGGTAAATATTATTCTTAGTTGGGGGTAGTTTAAAGATATAGGCTTGTTGATTGGAGGGTGTATGTATTACAAGTTAGACTTTTAATCACATCAAATAAGTGAATTACAAATCTAATTGTCATATAGGTCCACACACAATACTATATTTATTGTCTCATTCACTTTTACAGAAACAATGTTGATGGGACAAGGGTCGATTCTCAGAAGAACGGGTTTATAAAGCATTCAATCATGAAGGTAGTAGGCATCTTGGTCGTATATTATAGACGGCTCGCGATAAGAAACGTATATCGGTATGTATTAAAGAAAAGATCTGGGATGAGATGTGGGTCAAATGGAAATCACGTGAATTTCAACATAAGTCTGAGGTGAACAAGCGTAATCGAGCCATCGCAAAGGAAAAGGGTATCCCCCCTTACAGAGGTGGATCGATAACTACTACCGCCCATAAGAACAAAATGGTAAATATCATTTCATTTTATATTTTCGACAAATGTGCATTTGAGTCATTAAAGTACTTGATCGTTCATGAGCCTAGTATCTAGCACCAAATCGTTATACCTTGTTGGTTGTATACATGCATCTATTTATAACCATTATTTACAATTTTACTAGCATATGCGAAAACTAATTATCTTAAGCATTGTCCATGTAGTTTAATTTTTTCCTCCTAATAGCATGGGAACATAAATCCGCTTTGTTTGTTATATTTGTACATTATATCATGCCTAGTTTTGTAGTTGTTTAGTATTTCATTTAATTTGTAATATTATAATTATATATATAGTATTTTTTTTACAAGTGCAAATTTCGTTATTCTTCTTGCAGAAGGATAAATATGGACAAGAACCATCACCAAAGAAGTTATTTGAGAGATGCTATAAGAGAAAAAAAGATGGTGCTTTGAGCGAGAAGTGCCAACAAATTATGGTAAAAGTTGTCTTTTCTTTTATGAGTTAGTTTGGAATGCAATAATATGGATTTTTTTCCAATGCAAATTGAAGTGCAAGCGTGCTCAAATTAAACATGATTTCCATATATTTAGGTAATGATAGTAGGTAGAGTAAACTTGATTTGATAGCAATATATACTTATGAAGTAACCGTAGGTAGAGTTAGACCTGTCAAACGGGTCATTCGGGTCGGGTTCAGGTCGGGTCACTTCGGGTCCCGGGTAAACCGGGTCCCGGGTATTTCCGGGTTGACCAGAACCCGGGTTTGACCGGGTTTGACCGGGTTTCGGGTCATTTCGGGTCGATTTCGGATTTGTCAATTTTTTCCTTTTTAAATTAAAAAAATCATGATTTGATAATTTTGCAATAAATTTTAAATATATATAAAAAAAATTAATTATATTTAATTAAAAATCCACCGGGTCAACCGGGTCACCGGGTCAATCGGGTAAAATCGGGTCAAAATTACCGGGTTAATCGGGTCACCGGGTTGAAACCCAGATGACCCGGAAAATTTCCGGTTTTTCGGGTTCGGGTCGAAAAAAAATTCCGGGTCAAAATTTCTGGGTTCGGGTCGAAAATTTTCCGGGCGGTCGGGTCGGGTCGACCGGGTCGGGTTGTGTTTTGACAGGTCTAGGTAGAGTACATATCTTGGTGGGAATTATTTACAAATCAGTCTTTTGTTTAGATTGCTCAACGTTGTTTTCCATGTGTGATTATTGCATTTTGTTTTCTTATGAAATTGATCTAGATGATAAACCACACATATTTAATTGAACAAACATATTTTTAAATTCACTGAAATTAAACTTAAATGTAATTTCTTTGAATTGCAACTATCAGTCTTGTTGTTCCTATTTGTTTAGTATTGTCTTTGAATTGCAACAATAAACATACATAAAAAAGTGCAAAAATAGCTAAATTTCATGGTTATGACAGCAACAAACCATATAGCTGATTTTTACAACATTGCAACGAACTCGATATCGATCTCCAAAAGTGCAAAAATAGATGATTTTTATGACAACAAGTAATAACTGATTTTGTAGCATTGATTTTCAACATCAAGATAGTGTCAAAAGTGAAAAAATAGCTAAATTTCATGGTTATGACAGCAACAAACCATATAGCTAATTTTTACAGCATTGCAACTAACTAGGTATCTCAAGAAATGCAAAAATAGCTGATTTTTACAGCATTGAAATAGCTGTTTTTTACAGCATTGTAATGTATCTTAGAAGTGCAAAAATAGCTGATTTTTACAGTATTGATGTTCAACATTTAAATGGCTGATTTTTACAGCAATGTAATGTATCTTAGAAGTGCAAAAATAGCTGATTTTGATAGCATAGATGTTCAGCATTGTAAGCTGATTTTTACAGCAACTAACTATATATTATCAACATAAATAATACAAAAGGTTAATTCTTGTCTTGAGTGAGCAGACCATAGATTACTCCTTCCCTAGTGGAGACAGCTGGCCATTTTCGCCGGAAAATTAGTCGGAATGTTGAACCATGTTATTTTGGGTTAATATGGGTATAGTTTGTACATAGATTGGTTAAATCGAAAGTTCGTATTATTTTCGGTTAAAAGTTGATACTTTGTATTATTTTGAGTTATTTTTCCTTTTTTATATGGTAAATCTTATTGTTTCTTTATTTCAATTTATAGGAAAATTATGACACATTGCTTAAAGAAGCAACACAAGAGGCTCCGGACAGTGAGGTACCTCCCTTGATTGATAAGAATGAAATATGGTTGAAACAAACTGGTGGTTCAAGAAAAGGAAGAGTTATAGGCATGGGATCTGAGTCTGAATCCATGTTGAAAAGGATTCGCAATGTGCATGGTGCTACTGATAGAATTTGAAGAGGAAATAATATTGGAAGAGGCAATTTGAAGAGGAAAGTAAGCTCAAAAGCTCTCAAATGTGTTTACACTCTGATAGAGCAAAAGTAATTTCATAATATGTCCAGAGGCATTATCGTCTTTTATCAGGTGAACTAACAAAACCCTAACTCTCATTATATATATCATTGATCTACTAGGGTTTGGGAGGCCTCTCTGAGCCGACATACTCTGACTTGAGCGTCGGAGGCTCCTTCGGGGAGCAAGCCCCGCCTCTTTCTTTTTCTATGCAGGAAGCTAGGTTGAGAGGAAGATCAATCGACATTCAAGAATCATGGTGCAAATTCTATGCATTACATTTGGCGCCGTCCGTGGTGATTTCAATCAAAAAGCCATAAGATCAGATCTCCCAATCAACAAAGCAATTTCTATGAGAAACAAGGATCAAACGGTCGAGGGTTTGGCCACATTCGGCCAAGAATCCCCCCTCGGCGAACCGAGCAACAATCTCGAGGAGTAGGGTGGCTCTATAGCGCATCGCTCGAAGTCGTTGTCGTAGCTGTCCCCCTTTACTAATGGTAATTTTCGATTCCGTGATTCCTATATATATCAGCCCCAAATACAGTTTTGATCCGAGTTCTTGGCCCGACGACCGGCGACGATCCACCTCGACTAAACTGTGCATCCATTGCATATGCAAGATTGAGATTGGTAAGTACTGTACTATTGCATCCTATTTCGGATCCATATTGCGTATACTTGCACTTGATAGATTGAATTTGCCAGTTGAACATATTGATTTTATCGGACATAATTAAGGGTAGTATATGCTCTTTTCATTGAAACCGTTTGGTTTGATTTGAAGAATTTAATTAGTCAATGGACATTAACTGTGAATACCATTATCATTAATTAGTTGTTGAAACTTCCGTAGTTGGTTCAAAATTCCTCCTTTTTGAATTCCTAATCAAGAGCCTCCTTTACTAATGATTCTTAAAATGGTTTGCTGATAAATGGAGATTGGTAGCTGTCTGTGCCCCTGGTGCTTTCTTTTGGTTTCCTTTGCTTGTTTTGTGATCCATGAACAAGTGATTATAGTTGGGCATGAGTAGAGAACGCCGGGATAGTTTTCTTCCAGATGAGCACTGGGGCAAGGTTCAATACGACGGAATGCACTGATTGGAAATTAATTAGATGGTTGCATCCTAGTCCGGATCAAACCCCTTTCATGTGGTCGCAATACCTTTAGCTTATGAAGAAGAGAAATGAAGACAAACAACAGTCCGACACTACCCGTTGGCGGAGATCTCTCCCATCCCCCGCCTCGGCATCGCTACTATATCCCGTCAAGCAACCACGGTCAGCCCACGATCGGGTAATCAGGACATCGCTGAAGTCTCGAGCCCGGACCACATCAGGCCCTACGCGCCTCCTTCCTCATCGCTTGCGTCGCCTCCGAATGCTCGGCGCCACCGCGTTACCTCGCGCGCACCCACGACTCTTCAGTCACCGGCGATCAACTACGCCTTGGCACCAAGGGCATAGAGATCCCCCCTCGCACCGTCGTCATCATTGCCTTCGAAGTTGAAGCCAGAGGCGCACACAACCGCCGATCGATATCCCTGTCGCACCGATTTCGGCCTCCGTCAATGCCGTCGAGTTCTTCGCGACGAAGAAGGCTTAGTTTAGCCCAGATCCACCGCACTCCGCGAAATCACCCCGAGAGGCGACGGCTTTTCATTGGAATTTTGGGTTAATTATAAAACCGACACAAACTTTTCACAAATTGTGAAACCAACCTGCACTTTCAGGTTTATTGTAGAGAAGGGCCGAAACTTTCAAAGTTGTGGATTTTTATCCCTAGACATCGAGATTTTCATACGGGATCAACCGAGAACGCCACTTAAGGCCAATAGAAAGCCGATTTCAGGCCTCGAGAATGCCACTTAAGGCCAATAGAAAGCCGATTTCAGGCCACGAGAACGCCACTTAAGGCCAAAAGAAAGCCGATTTCAGGCCACGAGAACACCACTTAAGGCCAAAAGAAAGCCGATTTCAGGCCACGAGAACGCCACTTAAGGCCAAAAGAAAGCCGATTTCAGGCCACGAGAACGCCACTTAAGGCCAAAAGAAAGCCGATTTCAGGCCACGAGAAAGCCACTTAAGGCCAAAAGAAAGCCGATTTCAGGCCACGAGAACGCCACTTAAGGCCAGAAGATCGCCAATTTCAGGCCAATAGAACGCCACTCAAGGCTAAAGAATCGTCACTTAAGACCACCTAAAGCCAATTCTAAGCCATAACAACACCGTTAAGGGCCGGCAAAAGTCAAAATCAAGCAATGAGAATGCCATTTAAAGCGAGATGCTTAAACCTAATGAAAACCATCAAATTCTCAATCATAAATAAAATTCAAGCTATAATGTCATCAACTAACACTGTTTCTCCTTTATGGCAAAAAATTCATTTAATCACTTTGAGTAGTCAATTTCAGTTGATCAGTTAATAACGCACCAACTACATGATATTGTGTAATTCGGGTGAGAGTGCTAAAGCTTACAGGATACAACGAAGACAAGGGGCAAGCACTACTGGTGATCTTTGATCATAACAAGTGAAGAGTATCAAATTATTTGTCTTCCCTCATCACTAGATCGTGATTAGGAAACCCGAGGGGCAATTGATAGAGCAAAAGTAATTTCATAATATGTCCAGGGGCATTATCGTCTTTTATCAGGTGAACTAACAAAACCCTAACTCTCATTATATATATGATTGATCTACTAGGGTTTGGGAGGCCTCTCTGAGCCGACATACTCTGACTTGAGCGTCGGAGGCTCCTTCGGGGAGCAAGCCCCGCCTCTTTCTTTTTCTATGCAGGAAGCTAGGTTGAGAGGAAGATCAATCGACATTCAAGAATCGTGGTGCAAATTCTATGCATTACACACTCTTTCGATCATCAACATCTCCGGCCCAGTCACTATCACTATAACCCACAAGCTTATATTCATTTGAAGAAGAATGAAGCAAACCATAGCTGATAGTACCTTTTATGTACAGAAGAATACGTTTTGCTGCTTTGAAATGTGTTGAAGTCGGTGTCTCCATGTACCGACTCACGAGCCCAACTCCATAGAGAATGTCTAGGCGAGTGCATGTTAAATATCTCAAGCTTCCAACAAGGCTCTTGAAAGTTGTATAATCAACCTTCTCACCTTCGTCAGACTTTGATAACTTGACCCCACAATCCGTTGGTGTGCTTACGGGCTGGCAACCATCCATTATGAACTTCTTCAGAATCTCGTTAGCAAATCTTTCTTGGGAAATGAAGATCCCGTCATCTGATTGCTCAATCTCAATGCCGAGATAATAAGACATGAGACCAAGATCAGTCATCTCAAACTCTCTCGTCATGGCTTGCTTGAAATCTCCAAACATTCTCCGGTTGTTACCCGTGAAAATCAGATCATCAACATATAAGCAAACAAATAGAGTATCACCATTTTCACAGACCTTGGCATAGAGCGCATACTCGTTCGGGCATTTGACAAACTCGTTCTCCTGCAGATACTTGTCAATCCTGCTATTCCACGCTCGTGGT
Organism: Persicaria tinctoria; assembly: GCA_037127255.1. Lineage (NCBI taxonomy): Eukaryota > Viridiplantae > Streptophyta > Magnoliopsida > Caryophyllales > Polygonaceae > Persicaria > Persicaria tinctoria. Next base: position 21,283,959 of record JBANSL010000017.1, read on the forward strand.
GCTTGCTTTAAGCCATACAAGGCTTTCTTCAACTTTAGCCCCTTATCTTCATGGACTTTGATGAGATACCCAGGAGGTTGTTCAACATAAACATCCTCTTCAAGCACGCCATTTAAAAATGCCGATTTCACATCCATCTGGTAAATCTTCCACTTTCTCTGAGCAACAAGTGAAATCATCAAACGAACAGTCTCTAGACCAATGGGCTTTTCACCTTTTGGTAAAGTTGTCAGCGCCCACGTATCATTCTTCTCGATCGACTTGATCTCTTCATTCATAGCCACTCTCCATTTTTCGTCATTCACTGCTTCTTGAAAATCCACGGGCTCAGATTCAGCGAAATAACAATAGAGAGTTAGATCATCATGCGAATCCTCCTCTTGAGCATAAATTTCTGCAAGGCTTCTCATTTTTGGAGGTCTCCCACTTGAGCTTTCATAGGATGATGGTGATGTTGATGTCCTTGAAGAATATGGTGAACTTTGAACGCTTGGTGATGGAGAAGGTGTTGTCGGTTCTGGATTAACACCTTCGCCTTGCTCTTCTTCGGTAGGAGTTGGAAAGAAATCATATCTCTCCCGATCTTCAAGGCTCCAATCCCATGCATCATTTTCATCGAACTGAACATCTCTACTGATGACAATCTTGTTCGCCACCGGATCATAGAGCTTGTGGCCTTTCGATCTTTGGTCATAGCCGATGAAGACATGCTTCTTACTTTTATCTTCAAGCTTCGTTCTGACATGATCTGGCACATGTACATAGCCAATGTTCCCAAACACTCTCAAATGAGATGCACTTGGCTTTCTTCCACTCCATGCTTCTTGAAGAGTTTGATCTGATAAGCTCTTCGTTGGACATTGGTTGGCTAGATAGACTGAGCAGTCAACTGCTTCAGCCCAGAACTCTTTCGGCATCTTCTTTGTCATCAGCCTGCTTCGGGCCATGTTCAGAATGGTTTGATTCTTTCTTTCAACCACGCCATTTTTTTGAGGAGATCTTTGCACTGTCAGAAATCTTTTGATGCCATTCAAATCACAGAACTCATTGAACTCGTTAGAAGTAAACTCGCTACCTCTATCAGTTCTAAGAGACTTGATATAAAGACCAGTTTGTTTCTCCACAAGAGCTTTAAAGTTTTTTGAACATAGAAAAAACTTGGGATTTTTCTTTCAAAAAATAAACCCAAGTCTTTCTACTGAAATCATCAATGAAGAGCGGGAAGTACCGATTTTTACCGAACGAGGCTGGGTTTATTGGTCCACAAACATCGGCATGGACAAGTTCAAGTGGCTGATTTGCTCTTGTAGTGCTCTCTTTTAGAAAGCTTTTCCGGACTTGCATGTCGACAAGACACCCTTCATAAATTTGATCTGGTTGGTCAATTTGAGGCAAGCCATTCAACATCTTTCTTTGAGACATCAACTTCAAGCTCCCGAAGTTCACATGCCAAAGCCTTAGATGCCATAGCCATGGTGTCTCATTTACACAAGCTTTGAGACATTTGGCGACATCTGTTTGAATATTCAACAAGAACATTCTATTCTTCGTCATTGGCACCTTGGCGATCACGTTCTGATGATCATCTTGGAGCAAGAGACTACGATTCTTCATGTGCACCTCATAGTTCTTCTCTAAAAGTTGTCCCAAACTCAAGATGTTGCTCTTCATGTTAGGGACAAAATAAACATTGCTTATGAACTGATGACCACCATTCTTCATACGAATCAAAATCATACCTTTTCCCTTGATGGGAACTTTGGAGTTGTCTCCAAATGTAACACCTCCGGTGATCGACTCATCGAGCTCACCAAATTTCTTCTTGTCACCACACATGTGGTTGCTCGCCGCATTGTCAAGGTACCATACGTCTTTGTCTTTATCCTCACCTTGGTAGGCTAGCAACAAAGTGGCATCGTTCACTTTCGAATCATCCGCGTAGTTGGCCTTCTCCTCAACATTGCTAGGAGCACTCCAACAATCTCGAGCGTAGTGCCCATAGTTTTGGCAATTATAGCCTCGAACTTTCGATCTATCTTGTCTGCCAAAGTTTCCTCTTCCTCGTCCTCTCGAGGATTGACCACTTTCTCCATCATTGGAGTCATGGTTTGATGATCTGCCTCTTCCTCGAAAGGAACCACGTCCACGTCCTCATCCTCTTCCTCTTTGAGACTTCTCTTGGCCATCACTCTTCTCTTGAGTTGAGTGCCACGGGCTTGTAAAGAACCCATGACTTCTTCAACCGTCATAGTCTCCAAGTCTTTCGACTCTTTGATGGCGACTACAACATGATCGAACTTTGTTGGCAACGAACGAAGTATCTTTTCAACAACTCGAGCATCCTTGATGCTTTCTCCGCATCGCTTCATTTGGTTGACCACGGCTAACAATCTTGCAAAGAAATCCGCAAATGATTCGGACTCATGCATTCGGAGACCTTCAAATTCTCCTCGCAAAGATTGCAAGTGCACCTTCTTCACCTTGTCAACTCCTTGGTTAGAGGTTTTCAAGATTTCCCATGCTTGCTTGGCGGTCGTCTCATTGGCCACTCTTTCGAACATGGACTCATCCAGACATTGATGGATGAGATTGAGAGCTTATTGATCCTTCTTCCGAGTCTTTTAAAGGACCTCCTTCTCGGTGGGAGTCAACAAAGCTTCGTCTTTAGGCATCTCATAGCCTCTCTCGACAATCTCCCACACATCTTGGGAACCAAGAAATGCCTTCATGCGGAGACACCAATTCTCATAATTTTCTTTTGTAAGACGAGGAAATTGGAACGGAAAACTTGAATTAGCCATTACCGAGCTCTGATACCAATTTGATAGAACTTGAAGAGGAAATAATATTTGAAGAGGCAATTTGAAGAGGATAATAAGCTCAAAAGCTCTCAAATGTGTTTACACTCTTTATTTGTGTTCTTCACTCATATTCAAAACTCAAAATACATAGCCTATTTATAGGACTAGTGATGCATGGATGTTAACATGAACTCCCTATGCATTAAACTCCAAACTTATTACTTTAAACTTATGGTGTGAATTCCTACGTTTCTACCATGCATCAACTTCATGTCTTCAATGGAGTTCAATGCATGTGTATGTATGTAACTTGCACTTGCAACTTAGACAATTAAAACACTAAATTAAGTTTAGTTTTCAACAGCTACGTTCGTTGGTGCATGTGGACCGTCTGAAGTATCCGAGTCTATAAGAGAGGACATGATGGCTCAACTATCATCATTGCAGACACAAATTACACAAGAAATGGCAAGTTTGAATGAGAAAATGACAATTGTGCAAGAAAACCAAGAAGAAACAAGGAAAGATGTGATCAACTTGGCAGATACTATGCAACGAAACCAAGATCAAGTAAGAGAAGATATAACCAACATCGAGACTTATGCAGATAACTCTGTTCGTGCAATCTGGAGTGAGACAAGTCTCAACAATGATTTAAGAGATCAAAGTCTTCAAGAGACCATTATCACCTCGGTTAAGGAATTCCTTGCTAAACAATCTTCTTAGCTTTTCTTTGGAAACATTTGTTATATGCATTAGAGATTAATTATTGGCTAAACAATTTTATTAGGATTTATGTGATGTTTCTACTAGTTCAATACTTTATGTTGGTTTACCAAGAATTATTTGATTGGTTTATAAATTCAATTTTCATTGACAATTGAATATTTATTTATGAATGACAAAGATTTGGAGGGGATTTAAGTATAGAAAGTGGAATGCATTAAGGATTAAGATAGACAAATATAGAGACAAATTTAGGGACAAATATAGGGACGAATATAAGAATGAATTTTGGGACAATTAGAGGGACAACTATATAGGGACGAATTTGTGGGACAAATATGGAGATGAATAAATGGATGAATTTGGGATCAAATAGAGATGAATATAGAGACGACTTTATGGATACGTTTAGCGACAAATATAGGGATGAATTTTGGCACACATATAGAGGCGAATATAAGAACGAATTTGTGGACAAGTATAGAGAGAAATATAGGAATGAAGTTAAAGACAAATATAGAAGCAGATATAGGCATGTATTAGGGGACAAGTATAGAAACGAATATAGGAACTAATTTGGGTACAAGTATAGAGACAAATATAGGAACATATTTGGGGATAAATTTAGAGGTGCTACTTAGAGTGATTTCAGGGCAGAAGTACAGATGAATGCTGCGACGAACTTAAAGACCAAAATAGGTATATGTTTTGTGATGGTTACAGGGGCGGATATAGGGACAAAAATAAGGACGGATATAGTGCGTCACAATTATGGTTACTATTGGGGGCATTCTAAGTCGTATCGGAAGTCGTTGGTAATAGAGAAGGAATTGGGGATTAATTTAAAACACATCCCTAAATTTGTCGCTACGTGTCGTTGCTATTTACCATCGCCATGTTTAGGGACACATAGTCGATTCATCTCTAAATTCGTCCCTGACGTGATTAGGGACGACCATTTGTCCCTGAATCTATTCCTAATGTCATCCCTATATCAGACTATTTTAGTAGTGAAAAGCTTTGGCAAGGGTCTTGGCGTGGCAATTGGTACCTTTTGCCACCGATGTAGCTTCGGTAAAAGGCTTGGCGTGGCAATGGGTATATTTTGCGACAGATCGTAGCTTCGGCAAGGGTTGCCGTCGCTAATTTTTTCTATAATTGGGCATTGCTTGCCACGGTGAGCTGACGCCATAGCTAAAATGTGTAATTTTTTTAAAAAAGAAAAAGAAAAAAAGAAAATCCATATACCCATCTCCTCACTACGCTCTTTCAGATATGAAAACCTAGCCTTCCTTCCACTGTTCGTCCATCTCGTCCTCTACCTCTAGACCTGAAAACCCCTAACCCACCCTTTACTGTTCTTCCATCTCCTCTACTTTCAGATCTGAAAACCCCTAACCCTCCCTCCGCTATTCGCCGATATCCTCCTCTACTTTCGGATCTAAAAACCTCTAACCTTCCCCGCCATCGACGAGCGAGATCTGCTCCTTCAGTGCCTCTTCGCCTCTACGAGCAACTCGTCCAAATCACCATCAACCTTTGACTTCTCTCTTTCTCTCTCTCGCATATAAGACGAATCCAAATCGCCATCAACCTTCCCATGTGCACTGGATCAGCTCGTCGTCATGCCTCTGTGGCGCCGCAGATAGAGCATACATGATTAGGACTCAATTTACGGTACCTATTCTGCTCTAGGGTTTTTTCTGTTCGGAAATTTTCAACTCTGAATTTTTTATTTGATTTAGTAATTTTGGGAGTTTTCAGTTTGGGGCAATCAACAAAGAGGGCGAATTCAAGGCTCATGAAAGTTGGGCACCAGCTTTGAGAAATTGGAGGAAAGGGAAGCACGACAAGGACCTTTTTGAGCCCCTAGGCGTATCAATGCAACTCTGGAAGCGGTCGCAACTTCGGCTTCTTTGCTTAGGTATACCCGGTTCTCGCTTTTTTTTTCTTTTTCTCCTGAATTGCTTCTTATTTTGGGAGCTTTCAGCATGGTTTCCATTATATCTCTTTGATCCCGGTTAGATAGGTAAATGGAAGCACACTAACATATAGGAGTAGGACACAACATCTCACTGATCTCCTCTTGTATTGTACGTGTTGGTCTGTAACTTTTTCGTATTGTATAATTTATGCTATTGTCAGTTGCATCTTTACTGCACTTATTAATTTACTCATTCAAAGTGTTTCAATAGCTATTAAATTACTCATTTAGGCTGAGTATTAAGCGTTAATCGTATGGGACCAACTACATGATGATAAACTCATCTGTTTGTTTTCATTTTAGGAATTGATCCATGGGGTTGTTGAATATGTTGAACCTCTGAATGTAAATGAATTGTGTTGTAGACAAGGCTGACTTTTGCTACATATTCTATTTGTGTTGATCATAGCTAGCTATTCTATATATCTTATGCTGCTGCTTTCAACTTGAAAAACGGGAAGGGATGGCATTAGTTTGACTTCTGAACTGCTGCCTGAGAAAATGGTTCCTTATCATTGTTCATATTGCTAGAATAGGTTATCGAATAGGAATCGGCTCTAACAGTTTATCTTAAAATACCATGCAGTTTCATCAAGGCCAAAAGTGAAGTACATGTCGATGATGTAGAAGCTGTTATAGAGATTAGGTTAGAACTGTTTAATGTGTCATGTGACAAATTATATGTGCAGGTAACTTATATCTTTGAATAATCATCTTGTAGGGATGTCATTTTATTTGGTCTCTTCTTTCAAATTGATCGTTTTTTCTTCTGCTCATAGGTTAGATGGGGAAATATACTTGTTAAATTAATTAACAAGTACAAGAGGAGGTTATCCTTAACAGTTCACTAGAGACCTCTATATGACACATTGGTTCGTACACACTTCAAGAGGTGAAATTCTTCACAATTTCTTGTTGCTTTAGGCTGAGAGATGAAAACAGTAAGGGAATTTTATGAGCCCCTTTAATCATTCTCTTTCTTTAGCTTCCTTCTCGTGGATATACCATTTTCTTCTTTTTTGCCTGTGTTGCATCTATGGATCTCTTCTGATTTTATCAACATCTCACTTTGTGCCCTTTTTGTCATTGCAGAGTAATTTTTTTTTTCCGCCACTAAATTACAAATTTTATCTCATCAAGGTACAAAGCACGGGATTCTCTGCTTGGAAAATTATTTGCAGAAAGAGGTGTATGATTGTAGCTTGTGTGATACAGGCAAGTATCTTTGATCTTTTGATTAAAACAGCAGCTGACCAACTAAGTTAAATGTGATTATTCTCTTGCAATTGATATTGATATTTTGATTTAATCAAATATTTTAGGATAATTTTGAAGTAAAAAAATTGCCACATGATTCTTCATGGGAATGCTATATTTGATAGATTACACTAATAAATAAAAAAGAAAGTATGCTGCATCAATAGGCTCCGTAACTAAGCCATTCATGAAGTGAGGAGATTACTAATAGTATTGTGTTTGGAGATATGAGCTCCTAAGCTTTGGTCATTCGTTTTTTCCCCTTAGCTTAATAGGATTTCTTAATAATGAAGTCTATCATCCTGATCATTGATTTTCACTCAGGTATGCCGCAGTATAGAGCAAGAGCTGGGGAAGTTATTAGAGGATCTCTTCTCAAATTTTATTGAGATACCACTTGCAACAGCATCGGTTAGATCTATTATCTATCTATTAATATTACTAATTCTGCTAGCATTTTGCTGACGTGTCACGCTTACAATTAAAGTTGAATTTTTTATTCAAATGAGCTTTTCTTATTGGTCAATATTATTATGGAAACTTTAAAATATTTGTTTCCTATTTTAAATATGATTTGAATCCATTCCTTTTTTTTTCGGTTATATTGTCGTAAATATTGAGACATGTTTCCATTTTTGTTTCCGATTGCAATATATCTATCTATCTATCTATCTATCTATCTATTAATATTACTAATTCTGCTAGCATTTTGTTGACGTATCACGCTTACAATTAAAGTTGAATTTTTTATTCAAATGAGCTTTTCTTATTGGTCAATATTATTATGGAAACTTTAAAATATTTGTTTCCTATTTTAAATATGATTTGAATCCATTCCTTTTTTTTTATTTTCGGTTATATTGTCGTAAATATTGAGACATGTTTCCATTTTTGTTTCCGATTGCAATATATCTATTAATATTACTAATTCTGCTAGCATTTTGCTGACGTGTCACGCTCACAATTAAAGTTGAATTTTTTATTCAAATGAGCTTTTCTTTTGGTCAATATTATTATGGAAAATTTAAAATATTTGTTTCCTATTTTAAATATGATTTGAATCCATTCCTTTTTTTTCGGTTATATTGTCGTAAATATTGAGACATGTTTCCATTTTTTTTTCGATTGCAATATATCTACCTATATATTAATATTAGTAATTCTGCTAGCATTTTGCCGACGTGTCACACTCACAATTAAAGTTGAATTTTTTATTCAAATGAGCTTTTCTTATTGGTCAATATTATTATGGAAACTTTAAAATATTTATTTCCTATTTTAAATATGATTTGAATCCATTCCTTTTTTTTTATTTTCGGTTATATTGTCGTAAATATTGAGACATGTTTCCATTTTTTTTTCCGATTGCAATATCTATCTATTAATCTATTAATATTACTAACTCTGCTAACATTTTGCTGACGTGTCACGCTCACAATTAAAGTTGAATTTTTTATTCAAATGAGCTTTTCTTATTGGTCAATATTATTATGGAAACTTTAAAATATTTGTTTCCTATTTTAAATATGATTTGAATCCATTCCTTTTTTTTTCGGTTATATTGTCGTAAATATTGAGACATGTTTCCATTTTTGTTTCCGATTGCAATATATCTATCTATCTATCTATCTATCTATTAATATTACTAATTCTGCTAGCATTTTGCTGACGTGTCACGCTCACAATTAAAGTTGAATTTTTTATTCAAATGAGCTTTTCTTATTGGTCAATATTATTATGGAAACTTTAAAATATTTGTTTCCTATTTTAAATATGATTTGAATCCATTCCTTTTTTTTTCGGTTATATTGTCGTAAATATTGAGACATGTTTCCATTTTTTTCTCGATTGCAATATATCTACCCATATATTAATATTAGTAATTCTGCTAGCATTTTGCTGACGTGTCACGCTCACAATTAAAGTTGAATTTTTTTATTCAAATGAGCTTTTCTTATTGGTGAATATTATTATGGAAACTTTAAAATATTTGTGTCCTATTTTAAATATGATTTGAATCCATTCCTTTTTTTTATTTTCGGTTATATTGTCGTAAATATTGAGACATGTTTCCATTTTTTTTTTTCCGATTGCAATATCTATCTATTAATATTACTAATTCTGCTAGCATTTTGCTGACGTGTCACGTCCATAATTAAAGTTGATTTTTTTATTCAAATGGTATTTTTTTATTGGTCAATATTATTGTTAAAATTTTAAAATATCCGTTTCCAATTTTAAACATAATTCTTTCCTATTTTAAATATATTTGTTTATACTTTTTTCCTTAGTCATCCCTTTTTTGGTAGTTTGCCTTTGGATTGAGGAAGGAAATATGGATTAAAGTTGTTAATTTATGTTCTTTTGAGCGTTAGTTTTTAATTTATATTCTCTTAATTTTGTTCTATATTAAGTATTGTCATTTTTATTTTGATGTAAGTAACTTTTCAGTTTTAATCATCATAACCCCTTATAATCTTCCACACTTAATGTGCTTGAAAACCCCAAACATGTTCTTATCAACGATTGTACCTCACCCAAATAATCTATCTATTAATCTATCTATCTATCTATTAATATTACTAATTCTACTAGCATTTTGCTGACGTGTCACGTCCACAATTAAAATTGAATTTTTTATTCAATTAGTATTTTTTTATTGGTCAATATTATTGTTAAAATTTTAAAATATCCATTTCCAATTTTAAACATAATTCTTTCCTATTTTAAATATATTTGTTTATACTTTTTTCCTTTGTCATCCCTTTTTTGGTAGTTTGCCTTTGGATTGAGGAAGGAAATATGGATTAAAGTTTTTAATTTATGTTCTTTTGAGCGTTAGTTTTTAATTTATGTTCTTTTAATTTCGTTCTATATTATTGTCATTTTTAGTTTGATGTAAGTAACTTTTCAGTTTTAATCATCATAACCCCTTATAATCTTCCACACTAGGGGTGTGCAGAAAAACCCGAAACCGAAAACACGACACGAAAACACGACAACACGACACGAAAAAACCCGAAACCGAAAAAACACGACACGATAATGACACGAACCGAGAAAACACGACATTAAACGGTTCGTGTTCGGATCGAGCATATCCCCTTATTGGGTACCCGACACGAACCGTTTAATTTAAAAAAAATGATAGAAATAGTATTAGTAGAATATATTTCCCTATGTATCAATGTTGTTGAATGGCCCAAATGGTTAGGAAGCAAGTCATCTGGGCAAGGGGCGCGGGTTCAATTCCCATTCTTCCTCCTTTTTAACTAAAAAAAAGTTACGTTTTTTTTATAAAAAAAAATCCGCTCTTTATTTTCCCTTTTAAATCTCCTTTCATTCCTTTTTCTAACCCTAGCCTGCCTCTCTCCTTTCTTTCTTTTCCAAACGCCGCCAGCCGACCCTAAACTCCAGTCTCAATGGAATGTCCGACTCTCGCTCTCAACTTGAGATTTGGCGAGGGACTGAAGAGAATAACTCCGATAAGGATGATGGCGATGACTCCGACGACTCCTCTCTCACAATCCCACCAGATCTAGAGGCCACTCATCTCTCTCTATTTGGGGATTTAGCGAAAGGCTATGCGATAACTCCGACAAAGGTTGAGGGTGATGATTCCATCTCTCTCAATAACGACGACTTCTCTCGATCTCTCTCTCAATCCCATCGGATATGGAGACCACTCCCTCTCTCCGTTATCACTCATCTCTCTCGATCTGGGGATTTGCCATGAAACTGTTTTCCTCTTCTTTCTTCTTTATTTCCAAAGCTGGGGTCTTCCTCAAGCGGTTCGTGTCGGGTAACCGGATATCCGACACGGATCCGATTATTATATCCGTGTCGGATACCCGGTTTTATTCGTGTCGTGTATGGTTCGGGGGTTTCACGCTAAACGGTTTCGGGTATCCGACACGGTTAACCGGTTCGTGTCGGATACCCGGTTATGAACACCCCTATTCCACACTCAATGTGCTTGACAACCCCAAACATGTTCTTATCAACGATTGTACCTAACCCAAATAACCTGAAGAAGTTGATTGATATTTTCTACAACCGCTGATTGAAGAATTGATGTTGTTGTGGAGATAAGGAGTGCAACGTTAGTTTTTAATTTATGTTCTTTGAATTTCGCTCTATATTATTATCGTTTTATTTTGATGCAAGTAACTTTTCAGTTTTTCAATTATATGACAACTTATATTTTCTTTTTTAGTTTTATCCTAATGAAAATAATTATATATGTATTTCAAATTATATTAAGTGGTGTGTTTGATTTTTATTACTACTTTACATAACTAAATTATTTTCATATTTGTATGGTATCTCTTTGCAACTAATTTATAAATAAAAAAAATATTTTATACATATTTTGTTGTAAACAAGTATATATTAATATAGTATTAAATAGATATATAGAGTGATTTTCAAATTGAAATGGATCAAAATCCCGTGCCTTCAAGGCACGGGCACTACACTAGTATGCTTCTAAATTCCACCCCCCTGAAGAATAATTATAGCATAGTTTAGATCAAAGAGGAGCTCTAAAAACTTCACTAATGAGCTCCTTTGTTTTATTAGGTATGCTCATTGGAGAAGCTTTTTTTGTGCACTCTAGGTCAGATTTTATTTTGCTTTGAACATTAGTAATGCAGAGTTGAGAGTGAATTTGTGATTGTCTTATGCTTGTTTTGTAAAACTATAGGTATAGATCTATGTGAACTTTAGGATGTCAATTTGAAGATTTAGATTTTAGAATTTATAAATAAGTTGCCGAGGGATGTCAAAACATGTGTAGGTTACCCTATTTTTTTAACATTCAAGGGATTAAATGGCTTTTGCTATTGTTTCTGCAGCATAGCTTCCTATTTTAAATTAGATGCTTCACTAAAGCTTGAAATATATATTCAAACAGCCTTCGGACTATCATTATGTACGTACCTTGACTTCATAGATATTAAGACTAGATTTTAAAGAAGACAAGTGTTTTCTTTGAAATCTTCGAGACATCTAATTGGAGATAATGTTAGGCAGTAATATATAGAACCATGTTTCTCAAAGTTTGCATCATTTTGTCTGCTGGTCATATACTCATAAGTCAAATCATTTCATACTTCTACCAATGCTTAATTGTTTAGTGTATCTGGTCTAATGATCATAGTGCTCGTTCATATCATCACTCCGGACTGATGCACAAGATGGTACATAGAGTCTACCTGGAATTACCTGATTGCAGTAACTTTTGTCTGTTTGGGTTTACTTGATTGCAGCCACTGTTGTTTGTCTGTACTACCTGCTGCTTGGAATGTGATTTTTCTAATGTTTCTTTCCATTGGAAGAAGAGTAACAAGCTTTCTTTCATCTAGAATTAAATTGATTCATCTCAATACATCCTAATGTAAGAAACTATTTTTTTTTATATAAAAAAATGCTTTTGTGTCAAAGCTTCTGATTTGCCTCATGTATGAACAAACTTTAGTGTAGGCAAACCGTCCAAACTCTTTGTAGAATATCATCTACTATTCTTTTAATAAATTCAAATCATTGATATAGGCATTTATGACTAAAGAGTTAGAAATTGTATATGGGTTGAGGTCAAAGTTCTTTTTGATCTATTGATCAAATTTTGAATGTGAAGGAAATAATTTTTTGTTCAGGAAAGGATAATCATTCTCAATTTCTAATTTCCAACAATGTGTCCATGTTATAGTGCTTCTCAAATCAAAGCCACCTTGTGAATTTTAACGTTTCTTACCCGCAGTACAAATTCGAGTTTCCTCTTGCTTTGATTTGGATGTGCATTTGTGCTATTTACTTTTAAGGTGTACTTTCTGTGGGTGGGACAGGGGTTTGATTTATATGAATGTTTTGGACAGGTTATTTAATAACAAAAGAACAACATCAATAGTGTCCTTGCCCATTAAGATCTGTAATACAGGTTAAATCTGGTAAAAAAAAATCTTTTGTCCATGAAAATGCATGTGGACTACAAGTTGTGTGCTGATGTGTTATAATCAATTTGAATATGTTCCCTGGCTCACCAGAGAACATGAAATTATGAGGAAGTGAAATCCCTCGTAATGTTTAAAGGAATGATCATGTATTAGACTGAATTAAGATTAATGTTAGTTACTTTTTCATATCATTTTGGAACTGAATATATTAGGCTTGTTTTTATTGTTTAATAATCAATTTGGTCTCATCAATTTTTAGAATAGCCCTCCTAGCAGATACCTCACCCTAAAAACTAAAATAAATAAATTTGTGATGCTTTTTAATAAAAACTTTTGGCTACTGAGTTAATATTTATCTGTACAAGCCCGGTTGAAAGTGGATGGTATTGCATCCACGGTTGACATAGCTAACATTTAGTTTGCTCTTACATTGATTATGCGAGAGAAATTGTATACCATCTTTTGATTATATTAATCATATGTTTTATTTTTGTGATGTCTGACCCAATCCTAAATTTTGCCCCTTGTATGTGTATTACACAGAGAGTTGGAGAAATAAGGCAAGAACTTGTGAAGTTGAAAAAGACAGCAGCCTAAGAAGATAATTGTCCGCTCTATTTTCGATTTTGATTGTTTTTATGCTCAAAAACACATTTTACATAAATTTACAAATAGAATTTCCGTGTGAGATCACTAGTAATTCTCAAGTGGCAATGCATGAAACTGGAAGCATTTGTGAATAATTTGTATTTTCTAGATCTCTCCTTGGACATTTTATTATATGTAAATTTTGTATAAATAATAAAATTTTATTATATATAAAATCTGTGTATTATTTAATTTTTTTAAAAAAATATTAGACTTTTTAGCTCGGGTCTGAAGAATCCGGGCTAAAAAGCTGGGTTTTTTTATAATTTTCCACCCACACTTTAGCTACGGCAACTTGCCGTGGCAAATGTGGTGTCTCTTTCTTTAGGGGTTGTTTACCGTAGCGTAGTCGTAGCTAAATTTTTTTGCTACGGCTATTTGCCGAAGCTACAAAATTTTGCCACCCCAAAATTCGCCACCCCCCTATTTGTCGTAGCTTAGTCGAAGCTAAATGCCTTTTGCCACCCCTTGAAGGCCTTTTACCGAAGCAAATTTCATTTTTTTTGTAGTGTTTGGAGAAGCATTGATCAAGTAATCCCTCTAATTGATCAAATTCTTTCATGTACTTTGCTTCCTTTTGTCTCATGGGAGTGGACTAAGAATCGTATACTATTTTGATGATGAAACTAGTTAACTTTTATGTTAATAATTGCTTTTGATACATAAAACTTGTGAATTTTGATTGATGTAATTATCCAGTTAATAATGAACATGCGGGTTAATAATGTTGTATATATTTTGCAGCCTAGTGCGGTTTCTTGTTGAAGTGCTAATTAAGGTGAGGTTGTAATTTGTTTCCTTTAGAATTTTTTACCTAGCAGATGTTACTTTTCCTAATTTTATATTTGATATACACAATCTAGTGTGGTTTGATTGAATTCTAAATTGATTAGTTAGGTTTTCATGCTTAGTCTAATTTAAGGTTTGCTTATATTGATGAGATAATCCATATAAACAATATGCTTGAACTAAAAGATATAGATGACAATTGTGGGGAAAAAAGAGATAATTAAGTCAATGTGACTCTTGGAGTGGCTTCTTATTTTCCAAGCTAACAACTCCCTTATGCATGGTTATGGTTGATGTTAAGTAAATATATGTAAATTCTAAATATATAATTGAATAACTTTAATTTGGTAGTGTAAATGTGAAAGCAGCTGGGCCATATTGAAGACTTAATGGGTTTCTATATATGTGAATGCTGAAAGCAAGGGTAGATCGATGTTTTATGGGTTTATATACTCCCGATCTAGAGTTAATTCAATAGTACATTTGCTTCAGGTCTACTACTTTGATGGTTTAATTTATGAATATTTGAAACATCTTTCCCTTCTATGCCTATATAACTTCCTTCATTCTTTCACCCCCTAATGGGGGGAGTCAAATGACAGCTTTTTTTTAATTACCTTGGACTGATCCTAACATCCTGTATGTGAGAAGTTCCAAGTTCTAGAATTGGACTTCAAAATCTTGAAGACATTGTTAAAATAGCAAGTTAACAAATCACCCCTTCACCTTAAGAGTACTGATGATATAATCCAAACAAACATGCTTGAACTAAAACATGCTTAGCATAATTTAGGGAATGCATTTAAGATTGATAATTTATTTACTAGTGAAGCACACAAAAGCTTCACTAGTAAATAAATTATCAATCTTAAATGCATTCCCTAAATTATGCTAAGCATGTTTTAGTTCAAGCATGTTTGTTTGGATTATATCATCACTCTAATATCCTTCTTTTATTTTTTGCCATAAATATTGGTGTTTTTCTTTTACAAATACTGTTTGTAAAAGAAAAACACCAATATCTATGGTAGAAAGTAAAAGAAGGATATTATAGTGGATTGATTTGTATTTTTATAACATTCTCCTGTCTTTATATATTATCTTTTAAATCATAATGGACCGTTCTCTTGATTATTTTAGCCTTCTGCATGTTATTGTCTTCATCTTCTTCATTAACAATTCACTTTTAAATCATTCTTTTAAATCACAATTGATTGATCCTAAGGATATATACATGTCCTGTAACGGCTCGGGATTATGATTCCCAAGTTACGTTTCGAGGGATGAAATCCCTCGTTGAGATCTTGCGCCCCGAGTACAGGTTGAAGGTTTGAAATCGAAGATGCGCAGTTTAAAGTGGGATTTCGCACCCAAACCCGGAAGGTCCGTTGGAGACCCCGAGGTAAATCCCTGTACCTGTCCTAAGTCTACAACGCGCGAAAACCTTTATCATGCAAAGGGCGAAAGTTCCGAAAACGATACAACCAGTGCCATGGCAGAGCCGAGTCAAAACGGAGTATAATAGGGAGAAATCCAAAAAAAAAACATGAGTTTGGTAAAGTCAGGGTTCATACACTCACTCTCCGCCATATGAATGGACCCCGTCATATCAGCACAAAATCAAGTAGTAGATCGGGTACCTGAAACTATACCACCAAGTCAGGCCAAGAGTCCGTCTGCGGGTCCTCTGACCGCGCTGAGGAAATATAATACGCCTATACCTAGAATAAAGGATGCCTTCATGCAGTACTGAAATAAAACCACACTATCATGCTTCTAATTCATATGTGCAGAATATTGAGGAAGGCCTTAACAAAGAATACCAAGCGATATATCCCTCTTTTACCACCACCCCTCTTCCAGACAAGGTGGAGACTGGCCAGTTCGATGCTATAATCATATCAAATCTCATCATCATATCATATCTCATCATCATATCATATCTCATGCCCATCTCGTATCTCGTGATATATATAAATGACTCGAGGAGGACAACACCCGATGAAGTTGGGCGGCCCTATGACCCTAGCAAGGACTCTAGGACTCACAGATAACGGCCGTTCTGTATTCAAACGCATACAGAATAAGGATGCTCATTTGTAAATGCAATTCCTAAGCATGATACTACATGACATGCTCTTATGCATATGCAACACCTACATACTATATGACACATCAGGCAGGAGGTACTGGTTACTGAGTAAGCCCCGGAGGTACTTACCTCGCTAGAAGATCAGCAAAAGAAGAATCCAGCACACAGTAGTCACGATCACAGAATATCACCTAATCACATAACGAGAATATACTAAGTATACTTCTATAGCCTTTCTGAACACATATATTACTCACTCAAATTAGCAGATAGATAAGTAAGCTTGCATCAATCATACTTTCAATTTATCACGATCAACCATCTCTTATCTCATACCATTCATCATAACTTGTCAACTTATCAGTTTTAAAAAAATATACTCCCTATATATATCATACTTATACTTTCCATATATATCATTATCATAAATATCGAACATTTAATCTCTTGTGAAATTCACCACAATATCACGCTATTAGTCATCGTCTTATTCGCAAGTTAGCTTCAAAACCATTTCAAACCCGAATTAAACAGTTAAGAGTTCTGACCCCTTGAAAATACTCGCTAAATTCCCTTTTCAATTTATTTATTAAATCACTTTTTAACCTTTTATAAAATCTCTAAAAAAAAATATTTTTATAACTTAATCCCCAAATAATATTAATTATTTAAACAAATAATTCAAATGACCAAAACGCCCGCCAAAACGCAACTAAACCCACACGGACAAACAGTGCCGAGGCCGCGGCAAATTGCGGCGCCCGCAGTACATGCGGCGCCCACAGCACATGCGGCGCCCGCAGCACATGCGGCGCCCGCAGCAAATGCGGCGCCCGCAGCAAATGCGGCGCCCGCAGCAAATGCGGCGCCCGCAGCAAATGCGGCGCCCGCAGCAAATCGTCTTCTTCCTCTACGTCAGACTGGTTCGACCCTTCTCGGTGGAGCTTGGCTCTCCTTCCATTTTCGACCCCTCTCAACCTCACAGACCCTCAATCCCAACCACCAAAGACACACGCACACGGATTGAAGCTAAAGGAAAGAATGAACGAGGCTCACCGAGGTGTTCGCGGACGTCGGAGCTTCGTCGGAGCTCGCCGGAGGCTCGATTCAGTGCGTCGGAGAGGGAGGAACCTCAGATTCGACCTAGGAGAGTAAAGGAAGGTTGAAGGAGGGTTCTTTAATGGGATTTCGAATATAACGAGAGGTCGAAGCTTACCGACCTCGAAAGGGTGGAATCAGGGGAAGAAGCTCGCGAATGGACTTGGCGACGGCTCGAGATGGCTGCTCCAGGCGGCTGGCTGCGTCTTTGGACGTCGGGGAGGGTGTGAAGGTGTCCACCTTGCTGATGGCTTCAACGAAAATGGAGGATGGAGGTGGCGATGGAGATCGATGGTGGCGCAGCGGGAGTGAAGGTGACGGTGGAGGTTCGGTGATGGCGTCCAGCTGCTGCTGCTGTGCTCTCGAGGAGTGGGAACAGATGTTGTTGCTACAGCTCTTGAGAAAGGAGGAAGCAAGGAGGAAGATGGGAAGAGAGTGATGGTGAGAGAGGGCATGGGTGATGGCGGAAACAGGGGAAGGGAAGGCTGATATAGGAAGGGGGATTGGCTCGGGTTGCAGGACAAGGTAGGGGGAGTGGGTGAGAGGTTGAGTGTGAAATTGGTTAACCAATACCCGGAAATAAATCCCGAATACGTGAATTTTAAATCCCGAAATTAGTTTCCAAATGTTAGTTTCCCGAATCCCGCTACACGAGTTTTAAACCCGATTTTAATTTCATTTTTAATTCACTTTTTCCGAAAAAAAAATTAGGATTTAAAAATCCGAGCTTTTACATGTCCCATCCTCAACTCGTTTTGATTCTATTTAACTAATCGAGTTTTTTTATTAATTACAAATGCGCCCTTTTAATGGTTTAGGTTAGTTGCTTATTCCTTTTTTTTATTGTCTCATCCTTTTAACTCGTTTTGATTTGCCAAGAGGTTGTTTAATTCAACTTATTAATCATTAACCTTTCTCTTATGTCTGACTTGAATTTATGGAAAGATTATGAAGGAGAGAGGCTTCATTTACTCGTGAATGGTGATGATGTGACTTATTCTAGAGTGCTCCAAGTGTAAATTCTTTCATTCATCATCCAATTACTCTATTGATATTTAGTTGCCTTTGATGTTTACTACTATGTGTTACTTCTTTCATTCATTATGCCCATTCTTTCCCAGAAAAGTCATGCATATGGAATGGCCTTGAGTAATTTATAACAGCTTGGCATAGATTGCATGAATGGATGGAATTGAATCCCTCATAGAGGGTATCATAGTGTAATGTTTATACCACCCTTGGCCTTGTTCACTTATGTTGCACTACTATTATATTTCTTGCAACTTGGAGTTCACAATCATTTTTAATTTGTTCATTTCTTTGTTGGTTGTAATTGCAGGATGACTTTTTAAGAAGGTTGAAGTGAGTGAATCAATCTGGTGATCCTATTGAGCTTTGGTTGAATGGATTGCGGTGTTTAGATGTAGCAAATTATATTCCAAATATCGAGCTTCAATTCAAGTGGTTAGTTTTTATGTATACGGAAGTATCTTTAAAACTCACCTTACTTGATTGTTCAGTTCATCTGTAGTTGACGCTTTGTTCTTTAGGTTCTAAAAATTAAGCTCTATAGTTTTGCTCCTTATCTAACCAGATGAGAGTTATTTTTAGGGAGTTCGTTTGGTTATGTTAATAATGAGAGGGGCAATGGTTGTTTTATGTACTAAAGAATTTGTGAGAAGAATTTGATGGTTGTTTTATGTACTAAAGAATATTGTTTGTATAATTATGTATAATTACATTTGTATAAGTAATTAAAATTACATATTTGTTCGAAAGAATAAGATTGGAGATTTTTTAGCTCGGTTCAAAAGAATATGTAATAGATAGATAATCCATCTGTATTCTATGTATTATATATATTTATTTTAAAAATACAAGACCTTTTAGCCCGGGTCTGTAGAATCCGGGCTAAAAAGCAATTTTTTCCTAATATACCTTGAATTATTTTGCAATGGAAGTTTACTGTCGCTTCGACCGTGGCAAATTTCTCTGCGACGGCTTTTTGCCGAAGCTACCAAAATTTGCTACCCCAAAATTCGCCACTCTCCCATTTTCCGTAGCTAAGCCGAAGCTAGAAGCCCTTTGCCACCCCTTGAAGGCCTTTAGCCGCAGCTTTTTGCCGAAGCGAATATCATTTTTTTTTGTAGTGCTTGAAGGATGCAAAATTAGCATCGATCCTAATTTCCTCACCTTTCAATTCATTCATTGCCTCTGCAAAGGGAGGGGGGGGGGGGGGGGGGGGGGGGGGCGACACATGTCATGATCTCACTGGCGGTGGGGAGGAACAGTTAAGATCAAAGGGAACCAACGGTAGAGATTTCATCTGACACATTTTAATTGCATTCATATAATGTCATTTTCACTATTTAAAATGTATTTTTTTTTAAAAATTACCATAATACTATATTCATTTTTCTCTACACGTAGACATCAATTTTGAATATGTTTCGACATATTTTGAAAAAAAAAATGATTTCTTTGGATATAATTATATTGTAATTTTCCTCGGTAAATTGGATCTTGGGCGTTCGTTGTTCGATTTCTTATTATAATACCTTTTCGGATAGGGAATCTCAAAAGTGGATCATATTTACTTTTACTTATTCATTTTATAAATGACAAAAAATTTATAATTAAATTTTAGGAAGTAAATACTAATATAATATTATAATCACATTCTAAACATGTTGGAAATATTTGTTATAGAGGGGTATATTCGTAAATTGAATTAGTTAAAAAAAAAGATGGAGTGTGGGATGCTAGAGATGTTATAACAAATATGATCCACTTTTGAGATGCTAGAAATACTATAACAAAAGTGTTAGAATAGAGAGATTTTGTTAGATTAGAGAGATTTACGAGATTCTTAGAATCATATCTTTGATATTGTCAATATATTACGAGGAGATAGAATGAGATCCCTTTGAGGACTCAATTACCCTAATCATATCTAATTACATGGTATCACGCCTCTGTTCTTGATTATCCTAACTCGATTAAAAACCCCTAACGATCCGCTCCTACCAGTCTTACCGCCTATTCCGACGTCGACTGGGCCGGCTGCCCAGACACGAGACGGTGCACGTCCGGTTTTTGCATCTACCTGGGCGACAATTTGGTCTCATTGTCATCCAAACGGCAGGCTACGATCTCCCGTTCGAGCGCCGAGGCCGAATATCGGGGCGTTGCAAATGCTGTTGCCGAGACATGTTAGCTCCGAAACCTCCTTACCGAGCTGCAACTTCCTCTCACCAAGGCCACCCTTGTATATTGCGACAATGTCTCGACGGTATATCTCTCCTCACATCCTGTACAACACCAGCGGACGAAACACGTAGAGCTTGACATCCATTTCGTGCGCGAGAAGGTCGCTTTGGGACACCTCTGTGTTCTCCATGTCCCCTCTGCGCACTAATATGCGGACATCTTCACCAAATGGTTGCTGTCTCCGTTGTTCAACGACTTTCGAGCCAGTCTTAGCATCCGCTCTTCTCCCTCTTCGACTAGGGGGGGTGTTAGATTAGAATCATATCTTTGATATTGTTAATATTGTATTCACACTTGTAATCCTACCTATATATATATGAGAAGATAGAATGAGATCCTTTTGAGGACTCAATTACCCTAATAATCTCTAATTAGAAAAAGATGGATTATGCACTACGCCAGCTACTCTTGAAAAACTGAACGTTGATGTTACTAAATGGAACAAGGAAGTTTTTGGGAAGATCCAAGCTCGAAAATGAAACCTCATGAAAGCTCTTGATGCTACTTAGAAGAGGAATAGGTCCGGGCCGTCATCCTCGATTTTGGATTAGGAGGAGAAGCCGAAAAAAGCCCTTGATGAGACCCTCGAGCAAGAGGAGATCCTCTTATCTGGTTAAAAAAGTCTAGAGTTTCTTTGCTTGCTCTCGGGGACCAGAACACTAGCTTCTTCCACACCTCGTCCATCATCCGTCGAAAAAGGAACCGTGTGGAAGGCCTGCTCTCGGAGGAAGGGACATGGATTCAAAATTTCAAACAAAAGAGGATCTGGAGTCCCTGGCGAGGAACTACTTCATAGGGCTTTAGAAGGAGAGGTCCAAACCCCACCACATATCCTCTTCAGAGCTTTCAAGAGTATGGGGGCCGTTCAAATCTCCCGACATCGATGGTTTCCAACCGGTGTTCTTCCACAAATGTTGGGACACGGTCGGGCTTTCGGTCGTGGAGTTTGTTCAACGTTTTTTCGTCAACGCCGCTCTTCCGGAAGGCGTTAACGACACCCTAATTGTCCTGTTTCCCAAGATTCGTAAACCCAAAAGAATTCAACACTTTCGTCCGACCAGCCTTTGTAACGTAATCTACAAGGCTATTTCGAAGGTCATTACAAACAGACTCCAGCCGCTGATGGGAGATCTTGTGGGCTCACTCGAAGGTAGTTTTATTATGGGAAGACTCATCTCGGAAAACATCGTCGTTTCTCAAGAAGTGGTCCATTCAATGCGCAAAAAACAAAGTGTCAAAGGTTAGATGTGCCTCTAGCTCGATCTTGAAAAGGCATACGATAGATTGAGTTGGAATTTCATTGAGGATACGCTCACATGCGCCAAGCTTCCGAAGTTGATTATTCGCTGGATCATGGAATGTGTGAGATCCCCAAGAATGCATGTGATATGGAATGATGAAGACACCCCTCAGTTTACTCCCTCCCGTGGAATCCGACAGGGTGACCCGATCTCGCCATACATATTTATTTTATGCATGGAGAGATCGAGTCACATTATACCGGACGCGGTTGATCGGGGGGACTGAAAACCTATCAAAGTTGCTATGGGGGGTCCTGCGCCAACCCACTTATTTTGTGCCAACGACATCCTCTTGTTTGCAGAGGCTTCGGTGGGATGTGTGAAGGTGATCAGTGATTGTTTAAAGGCTTTTTGTGAAGGTTCAGGACAGAAGGTTAGCCAACAAAAGTCGAAGGTATACGTGTCGAAGAATGTCAAGAAAGCGCTTAAGGAGAGAATTTGTAATGCTAGTGGGATTGAGGTTATGCATGATCACGGAACCTACCTCGGAGTCCTAATCCTTCACAAGAGAGTGACTGGGAAAACGTTCTCGTCGATCGTGGGTAATTTCAATTCCAAGCAGGATGGGTGGAAAGCCAAACTCCTCAGTTTCGCAGGGAGGACTACCTTCATCAGGTCTGTCCTAGCTTCCATTCCCGTCTATTCTATGTCAACCATGATCCTGCCGGAGGGGACGTGTAAGGAGTTGGAGAAACTTTTCCGAAATTTCCTATGGGGTTCCACTAAGGAAAGGCAACGGGTGCACAAGGTCGCCCGGTTTGAGGTTATCAGGCCCCGTGAGATGGGTGGCCTTGGCATAAATAGTATGGTGGACCTTAATCGTGCCCTTGTTGCGAAATTGGGCAGGAGACTGATGAGAGATGAGAAGGGCATTTGGAAGGAGCTCTTGATAAACAAATATGTTAATAAGGCGCTCGGTGTTTCTTCTGCGGCGTCTCCCATTTGGACGAGTATTACCACTGTCTTGAGTGAGGTTATTCATCCTAATGTCAGTTGGTGCCTTGGGAATGGAAGAAAAATCAGGTTCTTCCAGGATATGTAGCTTGAAGACGTCCCTCTTATTAACATGGTGAAAAGAGATACCGAGTTGCTAGAGTCGGAGGGCCGAGTTGTTGATTTATGGGACAGTAACAGTGGCTTGAATTGGAAACAATTTGAACACCTCCTCCTGGCCTCCACTCTCTTGAGAGTTGATGTTGTCGCTGTTTCTTAAAGAGATGACGTGTTGTGTTGGAATGCCAACAAAGACGAGGACTACTCGGTGAAATCGGGATATGCTGCTATCCGAAGGTACGTCCAATTTTCAATCCATGGACTCTACTTTGTATAAAACTATTTGGAAATTAAATGTTAATGAGAGGATTAGAAGCCTCATATGGATGACTAGCAAGGGAGGGATTCTTACGAATCTCGAGCGTTTGCGAAGGCACATAGGAAACTCTAGTCATTGTCCTATTTGTGTGATGGGTGAAGAGTCGATCTCCCGTCTTTTCAGGGACTGCGATACTGCTAATGTTTTTTGGTTGCAATTTGAGAAGGTTAGGGGCGTTGATTGCTTCTTCGACCTGCCTTTTGCCTCCCGGATGCGTGCTAACCTGTTGTCAACTACTAAGGTGGATGCTGATGTGATACGGGGTTAGTCGCAGGATGGCCCGATCTTCTACAATCAATAAAGAAACTCAAGAACGGAAGCAAGAATAATAAAGACTCAAGAACGCAGCAAAGAAACTCAAAGAAATCGATCAAGAAACAAGCACAAACAATTCGATATCTCAATCAAGCAACTCGACACAGCTGAGAAATCGACACAAGCACTCGACAAGAGAGAAGAGTACTTCGACAAAACTGAGAAATAAAATAAAACAAAGGAAAGTATGGAAATTTACCTCTTTTGATTGAAAACCTTAAGTTAGGATGTTGTAGTTGCAAGGTAGGGTTTCAATTTTATATTTTGTGGAGGTAATGTGTTTGGAGAAAGGTATGTCGATAGGCCAAGTAGAAATCACCAAAAAAATTGGTCCTTGGAGCTTTCTTGCACTAGATAGATCAACAAATCTTATTTTTTTTGACTTACTTTTGCCCCTAGTGAATTTTATCCTTCTAGGTCCAAGTTCAATCACTTTTTTTTTTGAAGAACTTTCGAAACTGATTTTTTTTTAATAAGGCAATGGAAATAGATAGAACAAATATCCCAAAGATAGAAAAAGATAGACAAACTAGGGTTCCTTTGTGGTGTAGGATGAATGTCGACCAAGCAAGGACTATGGGGATAGATTCTGCCGTTGGCTAAGGGGTGTTCACAAGGGTTGTGTGCACCTCTTTGGTCGACTCCACGGTCTCGGCTAGGCTTGTGTTTAGGCTATGAAACCACAAACAATCAAAAACAAAAGATTAGTGCAATAATCAAATAAAGAACAAGAAGTAAAATACCAAAACAAGAAAAGGACTTTTTTTGTAGGTGTTTGTATTTATGAAAAGAAAAGACTCAATTTTTGATGTCGGAAACCAAAGCTCTGATACCAATTTGATACGGGGGTAGCCGCAGGATGGCCCGATATTCGACAATCAATAAAGGAACTAAAAAACGGAAGCAAGAATAATAAAGACTCAAGAACGCAGCAAAGAAACTCAAAGAAATCAATCAAGAAACAAGAAAGATCGACCAAGACTCAACAAGAACAAGGGACTGACTCGATATCGACTTAAAGCAAGAACAAAGACTCGACAATAATGAACAAATACTCGAAATTTATAAGACCAAAGACCGATATAGACTGAGTCGATCTATATAGAACAAGATAAAGACCCCAGACCTCCTCAGAGGGTAGGAACCAATACCAATGACTATATAACCCGCCTCTACAACCCTAAACAACCAAGTGGACAACTTGGAGGCACAAAGAGGGGGCTTATGGATACTAGGATCACCAAGTCTTGCTAAGTTGATGAACACAAAGCAAACCAAGCTGAGACAATAGACCAATTTGAAATCGATGAGCTCTGCTTCTTATCGATCGACTTGCACTCATGTGTTTCACACAATATGACAGAATTCTAATTCATTAAGTTCCGAATTGTTCTTCATGAGGGAATCGACATTATATAGCCATACAAGGCTGATGTGGGCCGATTCTAGTGAATGAAGAAGATAAAAGTTCTACTTAAGAAAATAATGAAATAACCTCTAAAGTTTCCTAAAATAACTTAAGTCAAAATAATACTAAAAATAGTAACATAAGGGAGTCTCAACACTTAGACAAAATCGACACTATGTAGATTAAGGAGGTTCGACCTCTTCTTGAATTCCAATCCACATGTATGTCTTCAATGTTGGCTCCGGGAGTTGAACCGTGCTCGAGAACAAAGCATGACTCACAAATAGGAATGAGTCTCTCTGAAGCTTCTTATCTCGGGCTCGAGTCATAGGTCCTTCTTCTAAGATGATTGGTGTGTCTAGAGCTGTAGAAGTTGGCCCCGCATCATGATGCGAACTGGAATGACGCTTTTGCATCGGCTCTGTGGATACTTTAGATCATAAGAAACGAGGTCACTTTCAAGAATGCCAACCCATCTCCGGTGTCAAAGCAACACTGTCTTAGAATAGGGGCCAAGTACAAGGCTGTTGTTAGACATGTGGGGGAGACGCCTGCTGCTAGACCAAAAGATCAGGTTTTGGTCGGATGGAAGCACCCAGATCCGGGCGGGTGTAAACTAAATACCGATGGAGCAGTGTCCAAGACGGGTATCGCTACCGCTGGTGGATTACTTACGAACGAGAATGGGGACTGGCAAGGCAGCTTTGTGCACAACATAGGAGCCTGCCCTGTCGCAGCTGCTGAGCTTTGGGGTATCGTCAGTGGTCTTCGTCTGGCGTGGGATATTGGGATCAAGAAGATAGTCTGAGAGTCGGATTCCCTAGTCGTAGTGAATCTGTTGAAGAAGAAGTTAAAGCCGACTCACCCGTACACTAGCTTGGTTGACATTTGCCATGACTTCATTCGTAGAGATTAGGATGTCCAATTTCAACACATTTTGCGCGAAATTAACCGCCCTGTGGATTTATTATCTTTCCTTTCTTTTTCCTTTCTTATTGGCGTCGTTGTTTTGGAAGCGCCTCCTAACGATCTTTTAAACGTTCTCTGCAACGATTCTTTAGAGGTCAATTCGATCCGCCTTTCCAGTTTATAATGGTCGTTTTGGCCTTCCTTGCTATATAAATCCCTGTTCCAGGGGGAGGGACTTCCCCTCCGTTTTTCTGCCAAAAAAAAGAGATGCTATTGTTAAAGTGAAAAAGTAAGGGAGGGATGCTATGTTGATGTGGTAGAGATAGATGAATAAAAAAAAAGTATTTTTAGTATCTTAAATAGTAACCGATAAACATGGCCTTAGTTTGGTTTGTGGATGTTAAATGACTTATTTAAACATTTTAAGTATCATATTATAACTTTTGACATATTATCCTTGACCAATTATGAATGGTAAGGAGTTATTATTGGCATATGTTAGTTACTTAGTTTATTTAGAGGAAATGACTACTTTTGTCTAAAAATTAAAGTATTTGTTTGGTATGACTTATTTATATTTGATTTTTTTTATTTGATTTTGACTTTTTGCTAAGATCTTACGATCATATGATCCGATTCTACACCCTTGCATCAATCTTACATTCGAATCTCGATTATAAAAACCATGAAAAAAAAAATAGTTAACATTGATTATGTGAAGAAAAAATAGTGTTGCCGCAATTTATTTATTTTTTTAAAAAAGTGGTGACGCGAGAAAAAAAAAAGTGTTAATTTGGGGATAAAAAAAAACTAGCATGCGATGGGGGAGGGGCACACATGGGACATGGGGACATAAAGGATAATGGGGCCATGTGAATGGACAATTTACTACTGTAATTAAATCAAGAATGTGGATGGAATGTAAATTGGGGTACAAAATACGAACATTTCACAAAATCCTCTCATTATTTATAGGTAAATTTGTGGTTGCATCACTTGCAATTACGAAAGGAAGAAAAAAAAAGGCCCCGCTTTAAGGAATAAAAATAAGTCGATAAAGGCGGAAGACAATTATTTAGTAAAAGGTGCGGGTGCTGCGAGTTGCGACAATCATTATCCCCAAATGGACCAGAAAGTTACACAATGAAAAAAGGGTTTTCTATTTTTTCTACATTGGAAACCTAAAAATTGCTTACTCTTATTAAATACATTAAATACAATTATACTCCGGTATTAGTACTCCGTATAAAATTGGATTGCTCCTGCTTTTGACAACTTCAGTTCAAAGCTTTTTGCGAATGGATTGCAAAAACAAAAATCCTTGCATATTCAATTCATCACTTAATCCAGCGAATTTATTCCAATTTCCAAGAGGACAATGTGTTGCATAACCTGCACTGTATCTCTTCATGATACCATTTGGAAAGAGTTTGTTTTTGATCCTTCTTGCTTCCATTTGAGACTGATAACTTTGGTTGTGTGCGCTTTTGTTTTAATCTTTCCCTCCTTTTAATTTCGTCTATGGCTCTATATATGTTCTATTCTTGAAAGATGCATACATATATACTAGCTTATATATGTTGTTGCATCACACACTCGATCTGTCCACTAGATCTTGTTCATGTTTTGGATACTTGTCGACATACAATTAAGATCCTTGTCTACTTCAAAAATCTTAAACTATTTGTCAGGATATAAAACATTAAATTGTAACATACTGGCGTTATTCCTACGTACACAATATTAGGTCAAATAATTCTGTAATGGATCGAAGAATATTACGGAGTATCATTTTTTATTTTTAACACTAGAACATACATTTGAACAATTTGTATAAGTATAATACGAGCAACTGATCATCGAAGCTAGTTTTTCACATTTGACAAGAAATAAAACATATTATGACATAACATAATTCTTACCCTACCAGGATATAAAGCATAAAATTATAACATTGTGGGGTTAATCCTACACACTATTAGGTCAAATAGTTTCATTATGGATGAAAGAATATTATCAAGTTGTAATTGTAACAAAATTAAGAACACAACAGTTTGTATAAGTATAACTCGAGTGATTCGTCATCGATGCTAGTTTTTCACACTTGACAAGAAACACAACAAATTAAGAAAGGATATATATATATATATATATATATATATATATATATATATATATATTAATTACCAGGTTGGGATATAAACTATAAAATCACAACATTTTGTGGTTAATAATACACAATATTAGATCAAATAGTTCCATAACGGAAGTGATGAAAGCGGTCTGAAAAATCCCTTTCTAGGACCCTGAGATTAAGTCAAGTCCATACCAAAAACTTTGACTTATACCTGACACCTTGACTATGTACAATAGCCGACGCGTACGATGGATCGATATGCAATTAGATTTTTTGGGTTTTAGTCCCGTTCGATAAGATTCAGTCATTTTATATCTGGATCGAGGATTATGTATAAGTCAATTAAGATGTTTTTAAGATGATTCAAATTTTGAACTTGGCATAAAATGTAGTTCTACTACTCCAACTTGTCATTCATTATAACTGATTTGATGGTAGCTAGTAAACAAAAATAGGGTTAGTTTTGCAAAATCTTCTAATTTAGGGTAGTTTTTTTGGGGAAAAAATGTAATTGAACTACGAATTTTTTTGAAAAAGATTTATCCTGACCTTTTTTGATATAAAAAGATTATTTACTGGCGCAAAAAGGCAATGTGTGACTGAATATGCTGCTTGTATTGTTTATATATATAAACCGTCAACCTGCAAGACCTTGATCAGTTTCAACAAAGAGGCATATGAGAATCATGAGATGCTCTTTCAATGCCTTTATTGGGTTCAGTTAAAGTAGTTCCCTCCCGAATATATATTCCCTTTCTGCAAGTTCAGTGTCAATTGAGTATCTAATTATAATATTAATACTCCGTAGTATCAATTTAAAAAACCATGGCTGGAGTTATTTTTAGTCTTAATATTCCATAAATTAAATGTTTTAAAAAAAAAAAAAAATTTTGATGGAGAGATTGTGTTTATCTCCTAGGCGATAGAGTAAATGTTTCTTTAAGGATGGGTCATGGGACAATGGTGTGGTGGGGATGGTTTCGGTATATTTTTATGAAATTTTTTGTTAAACAGACACTTTTTTTTTGGATAAATTAGTGAAATGTCAATATTTTTGAATAAATTAGCAAAATGTCCGCTATAAATACTTATTATCAATTGTACGGACATTTGCGTCTGTTCAATTTCTTCCAAACTCTCTCTTCGTGTTTTCATCGTTCGTCGAATTTTCTTCCGGTTTCTTCGTTTTTCTTCGTCCTCCTTCCTTCAATCTGTGCGAAAGTAGTGAGTTTTCGGTCGATTGATGTTCATTGTTGTACTATCTGGTTCAATGTCGTCATCTAGCAGTTCTTCAGGTATCGATTTTGCTTGTTTTTGCTAAATTTTCCGTGCTAGGGTTTTGGATTAAGTTGATTTCTGTTGATTTTATCGATTTCTTCTTTCAATTTTGATCATCTATGGGTAAGTCGATGCTTGATATGCATAAATGTGTGCGATTTTGAGTGTTGTAGGTAGTTTAAGTAATTTGCATGTTTAAATCCGTTGAATTTAACTGTTTGTTTGCTTCAATTTTTGTGATGCGGCTCTTTATATGTGCTTTTTTAGCGTTATTCGTGTAGATATCTGCAGTTATGCTCATGTGTAGGGGCGCTGACAATGTCTGTTTTTATATATGGTTGTGTTAGTTTATGGTAGTTTCAACAATGTGTGTACTTGAATTGGGTATCTATGTTGTCTTTGTGATGTTTATGTTCTTTTACTATGTATTGGTGACATTTTATTGATATTGTTTATGGTCGTTGGTTTATCATGGATTCTGTTATTGTATTTTTACATTATTCTTTATTTTGTTTTTGGTAGCAGCTCAATCTGGTGATTCATCCACCTCTCATAGTGGTTCTGATGTAAGTTATTTTGGTTTCCATTTGGAATTCTTTTGTTGATGATCAAGTTTTGATTTTTCCTAATCTGATGTTGGTTTTTTGGGTACTTGTCTGTAGACCTGTTAAACGGGTCATTCGGGTCGGGTCACTTTGGGTTTCGGGTAAAACGGATCTCGGGTAAAACGGGTTGACTCGAACCTGGGTTTGACCGAGCTTCGGGTCATTTCGGGCCGATTTCGGGTTTGTCAAAATTTTCTTTTTTAAATTAAAAAAATCATGATTTGATAATTTTGTGATAAATTTTAATTATATATAAAAAATGTAATTATATATAATTATAAATCAACCGGGTCAATCGGGTCACCGGGTCAATCGGGTAAATCGGGTCAAAATTACCGGGTCAATCGGGTCACCGGGTCGAAACCCAGATTACCCGGAAAATTTCGGGTTTTTCGGGTTCGGGTCGGAAAAAAAATTCGGGTCAAAATTTCCGGGTTCGGGTCGGAAGATTTTCGGGTTGTTCGGGTCGGGTCACCGGGTCGGGTTGTGTTTTGACAGCTCTACTTGTTTGTAATTGATCAGGGCTTGGAATATTGCATTCCTGTTTCTGAGCAATTTCATTCTAGATCCAAGATATATTCATATCCTTCTGTTTGCGATATGATTAAGGAGCATTTGTCTCCTTCTCACTACAATATTTTGGAAAAAAAGTTGCGTTGGATGGGTGCTGACGCAAGGCACCAAAATGGCTACGAATTTTCAGCTTATGCATCAAATGGTGATGCATCAAGTACGAACGCAAAAGGAGAATGGGTTGTGGTTTAGAGTTGGTGGATATCTTGCACGCTTTTCAATTATTTAGTTCCATGTTATTACTGGCCTTCCTTGTAAATACCGTGTTTGTAATATCTTAAAGAAAGTGGCAATATCTGAATTTTGTGGGTAGAAGAAAATGACTCATGATGAGTTAGTTGCTCGTTTCAAATCTGATAAAAAAGAAGTCTAAGAAGAAGTTGATTATGACAAAGTTGTTGCTGATTGAGAGATTAATTGTTTATAGGAGGTCAAAGGTTGTAAGTGCACAATTCTTATCTCTTGCGTGCAACGAGAAGGAGTTTGAACTATATCCTTGGGGTAGAGAGTCATACACTCGTTTGTTGAAGTCATTGAAGAGTTCTTTTGTTGCATATTGGAATGGGGTTAGGGGTTCATATCAAATGTATGGGTATTGCCTTGCATTTCAGGTATTGTGTTTTAGTGTTTGCGTCTCCTATGTTAGCATTTTTTGTTTGTGTCAGCACAACTTTATTGTTTATATGAGCATTTTTTTAATATTGTTTTGTAGTGTCATAATGAGTTTTCTTTTGTAACAGGCTTGAATATTAGAAGCTTTCCCAGCCCTCTCTGCTAAGTTTGACTGTAATTTTAAGATGCCTCATAGAGATCCATACTCATTGCACTGGACATGTGATTATAGCCATGTGTACGTTGAGGCTGAGAAGTTCTTTCATTGTGATTTGGTAATAATTTTGTATTTTTCATCTTTATGAACATTTTTATTTGCTGCATCTTTGGGTTTTTTTTTAATACTCTGATACATGCATTTTGTTCAGACTCCGTTGTTCCCTATTTATGGGGAGTTTGAACGCACTGAAGGGATGGGGTTTGCTGATGAAAAAGTTGATGTAGTAGTTGATGCGTCAGTTGATGAAGTAGTTTTTGGACCTGTTGATGATACATTGTATGATAGTCGTCGTCTTCTTAAAAGGGAATATAAATCTAGGTTTTCAAATAGGGATGTCCAAGTTGGTGGTGAAGAAGCTAATGTCTTGCAGAAACATGATGAAGGAGAGACCTCAAAGAAGAAGACACATGTGAAGAGAGACAAGACTGCTAAAAAGAAACAGGATGGGAAGTCCTTTGATACTGCTTTTGAAGTTTTCCCTGAGGGGGATAAAGAAGATGTTGTAGAGACCTCAAAGAAGAGGAAATCTGTTACTAGAGGGATGTGTGGTAAAAAGAAACAGAAGGTGGCGTCCAGCGATACTCTTGAGGGATTGGTGTATTTGAGGAGGGGTCGTTCTACTAGTTGTGGCAAAGAGTGAAGTAAAGAAGCTTAGATAGAAGGCTTCAGCTGTGAGGAAAGGTGGTAGAGTTGTTCCTTCTAAGAAGGTGAAGAGAGTTACTGCTGACACAGATCTGCATGAGGAGGTTGATGTGGTTGCTTCACCTTTCAAGAGAGGTCGGTTGGGTACTGATTCATGTGATTTATTAGACGATGATGTCCCGTTGAATATTGTCTTTCAGTGGAGGTATAAGATGAAGAAAGGTGGTGTAGGTAGTGTGAGGCTTTTATATGATAGTACTGCTGACAGGTCTTCGGTTCTTCCTTCAGTTTCTGTTGTTGATAATCAGAGTGCTCATGGAGTGGAGAACGAAGATATTCATGTCACAGTCTCTAAATCTGGTGGTGAAGTCAGTGTTGGTGATGACAAGGTTGATGATTTTACTGCTGACATCCATTCTTCTGAATTTGATGAATTTGCCGCTCCTCCTACTGCTAGGCTTTCTGTTTTGGCGGATGTTGCAGATGTGCTTGATTGTGGTGACAACGTTGAAGGAGTTGAGACACCTTTTGGTGACGACGGGGGAGAGGGTGATGTAGCGACACCCTGTGTGCACAGGTCACCTTTTGGGAGTGATGAAGCACATGATTATTTTGATTGGGGGTTTGTGTTTGGTCAAACATCTGATGCTTGTGGGAATGAAGAAATTCGTGTTTCAGTTTTGAGACTGGCAAAATGGCAGGGGACGCAGAGAAAGTGGTAGGTACTGAAGATGTATATCCTCAAACGGAGGCCAACAATTATTCAACCGGAGACTTGCCTCCAAAAACACATTTTGATGCTTTTGCTTCTCCTCTCCCATCTCATCCTGATTGGGGGAAGGAGATTTTTAGGAGGATTGAGAAGCTTGAAGAGGTACCTAAATGTATGGATTTGTTGCCTATGAGGGTTGATGCGATTGAATAAAAAACTGGGGAGTTGACTGGGATGCTTCAAGTTGTTGGTGAGATGGCGAAGAGGTATCATGAGCTTGAGGTTAGGGTTGCTAATTATGAGGCTTTGGTTGAGAGGTTGCAGGCAAATCCTGTCAAGCACGATGATAAGCACATCGGTGGTAAGTCCCAAGGCACTTCTGCGAAGGTTGATGATGAAGATGTCAACGGTGGTAAGTGCCAGGACACTCCAATGAAGGTTGATGATGAAGATGTCAGCACAAAAATTGTGAATGATGTTGTTTCTGATCTTCAGAAGTCTTTCTCTGTCAAGGAGGTAATGGTTAAATCATCACCCCCTTCTGTTAATGTTGTGCACGTGTCCTTGTCAACAATAAGATCTGAGGGTCCAGCTGTGGATAAGGAGATTCTATCTACTGAAATTCCTCATGTATTTCCAACTGTTGTCGCTGACACTGAATTTGAGGTGGTAGGTGCAGAAGTGAAGGGTGTGAAGGATTTGACAGGTGATATTTCATTAATGAAGAATGAAGTTGATGATGCCAAAATGATTGGAGAGGAGCTTGGAATTCCATCAACTTCTGCTGAAGTTGCTCGATCTACCAAGTGTGAAGGTGAAAATGCTGATGCTAAAGTCGCTGCAGTTAGAGTTCACTCATCCTTGGAAAAGTATATCTATCTGTCCGATGATGATGATGACACGGTTGTAGGCGTTGACTGGGATTAGGTAGCCAAGGATCCTACAACTATAATTGAAGTTGAAAAATTAAAGGCTTTGAATCAGGGTTGTGCATCGGTCTAAAACCTAACCGAACCGGGCCGAACCGAACCGAAATCGAAAATCTCAAAATTTTCAAACCGAAAGCCGAACCGAAAGTATTAGGTTCGGTTCGGTTATTTGCCGGTTCGGTTTGTGTTCGGTTCGGTTTTAACATAATTGAACCGAATTTCCATAAAAAAAAATTAACGTATACAAATATATATAAAATACAATATATATACACATATATACACATATTCCAATTTCCAAGTATACAAATAGAAAGTATACAAATATGAAATATATATATACGCTAGCTAGCTACAAAATTACAAATATAGTGGACATATATTTTTTGGTGAAATGTACATATATACATTCTAGTTGTATGCTTTATAAAGTATACAAGATTAAAATCTATATACAATTGCAAATATAATGTATATATGTGTATATATACACTATATATATGAATATATAGTAAGTATGTGTGTATATATAAAGTATACAAATATATATACAATGTATTTATCTAGTGTATAAAAAAATCCGGTTTAACACAAACCGAACCTAAACCGAACCGAAATCAAAAAATGAAAATTCTCGAACCGAAAGCCGAACCGAAAAATTTCGGTTAGGTTCGGTTTGTGTTCGGTTTGTGTTGGTTCGGCCCAAAAATTCGGTTTGGACCGAATCATGCACACCCCTACTTTGAATCTTATCCCATCAACCAGCACATTCCTGTTTGGCCCAATTGAGATTGAGAAGAAGGTGAGGATGCCAAAGCATGCCCCTAACAAGTCATTGATCAGCTTGGAAGATCATCAATTTATTTATGGACTTTTAAAGAAGAAAAGGTATGCTTTATTTTTTTGTTCAATCTTTTTTATGAAATGTTGTTGTCATTGTATTAGTTACAACATCTCATGCTAGATATATTTTTACGCATTTTGTGTAGTTTTTGTTAGGAATTTTTCTGTTTCTGGTTCAATGTCAAGGCGGGACAAAAAGTTTTTCCAGAACATTATAACGAAGAATCCGTGGCTTGATTGTCAAGTAATAATTGCTTGTTTTTTGCAATAGATATATGTGTGTGGATTGGATTTTATTGTATTAGTTGATTGCTGACATCACTTTTTTACTACCTTGTGTAGCATCTAAAAGCAGGTTTGATTCACATTAGGAGGCGCATTTCTGAGGACGTCCCTGTCAAATATCGAGATGTTCTTGTTCTTGATTGGCTATTTTACATAAAGTACCTGCCTAATTATACTGCAGATTATGGGGAAGACATACCTCTTTAAAGTAACACCGAGGAGTATTTTGTTGGTATGTGCCCTGCTGATTATGGGAAGCCATGTGACTCTGTAAGGAAAATCTACACAATATTCAATGTGATAAACAAGCATTGGGTGGCGTTGGAGATTAAAATTGAGGAGAGGGTAATCAACGTGTACGATTGCAATGTGCCTGCTGTTAAAGATGATGTACTTGAAGAACAATTGAAACCCTTTGCTATTTGGCTCCCAATTCATTTGGCAAAGGCTGGGCTATATAAAAACTTGCTTCCTCTCATTTCCAGCTAAATATGGTTCATGGGTTAATGCATGATTCTACTGGGTATGTATTTTTTTATCTTGTTTTGTTGATTTGTTAGCCTAAGATACTTGTTATTTATGTGCTCACATTACATGGTGTCTTTTTGTGTTGGCAGGGCTTCATGTGGGGTCTTTACATTAAAAGCGATTGAAGCGTCTGTATTTGGGGGAGATGTTAAAGGTTTCAAGAACGAGAAGATCTTTCGATTCAGAGAACTAATGTGCTCAGATGTGATCAAGGAGACCTGTAGTTTTATGTTTTAAAACAAGTGTTTAGATAGGTCGTTGATGTATATATGGGATACTTTGGATGTAATCTGACAAATTAAGTGCTCAAATAGCTAAGTTGGTTGACATGTATGTAGATTTCTAGTTAATGGATTTTTTGGGATATTTTTGGATGCACTGTATTTGGCGGTGACTTTGAATCTGTAATGAATGTGCATATTAAGTTTTATTAATGCTTATTAAGTTATCTTTTTCTTCACTGACAATGTTTTACTTGAATTTGTAATAAGAATGTGGGAGTCATGCGTACATATTTAACATGATATAACAAAATTGGGGGGGGGGGGTGACAGTGATGGTTACAGTAGCTACATGTAGTGCTGACACTAGTCTGGTGTTTTATGAGATTGAAGTTTATGCGGTGACACTAGGTGGTCAAGGCCCAAAGTAGTGCTGGCACTGATATTAGTTACAAGTAATGGTGACAATAGCCTTGTATTTTTTGATTTTTGAAGTGTATGTGGTAACGTTTTCTGTTATTGAAGATTATGTGGTGACATTAGGTGGCTAGTTCCAAACTAGCGGTGACACTGATATTAGGTACAAGTAGTGGTGCCACTATCATTGTATTTGTTGATTTTGAAGTGTATGTGGTGGCACGAGGTGGTTAAGGCCCAAAGTATTGTGTGACACTGTTGGTTATAGTAGTTAGAAGTATTTGTGACACTAGAATTGTATTTGTTGACTATTACTGTAGAACATGGGGGATTAATGGAATTTTTGCTCAACATGATCTTTTTTTTGCTCAACAATTGATTATTTTGGCACAAATATTGAGACTTGTGAAATTGTGCTCAATATGATCTTATTTTTTCTCAATATTTTTTTTTATTCTTTCTCAATATACTATTGCACAACATTGTCTTATTTTTGCTCATCATTAGAATAAAATTGCACAACATGAACGATTGGTGAAAATTTGCTCAACATGATCTTATTTTTGCACAACAATAGGTTATATTTTGCACAACAATAAAATTGGAAAAGATGGGTGCTGGGTTTACTTTAACATTCATGATATGAGAGCCCTGACCCATTTTTCTGACCATAGGTGTTGGCCCATTTTCTTTACTTAAATATGGTTTGAACTTGAGTGATTTCCCAAGTCATTTCAACTCCCTCCACTCTCTTCCCCATTACGGTATTAGGGTTGGCATGGTACGGTAACCACTAAAAAATGGTGATTACCACGTACCAACCACCAACTGATGGTACATAAATTTTCATACCACGTACCAACCACAAGTCATGGTTACCACATATATGGTAACCAAGACTTGTGGTTACCATTGGTACATTACACTGGTTACCATGCTATAATTATGTTTTCATTTTTTTTTAAACCCCTTAGCTACGGTCTAGTAGCCATCAAAGTAATCGAACGAAAAAATATGGTTACCAAAAATAATATGATTATCATATGTTAAAAGTTTAAACAAACCAAGTTCATAACCAAAAGTACAAACCAATTCAAACAAACCAAGTTCAAAGTCTTCAAACAAATCAAGTTCAATTGTTCAAACATTCAAAATGTTCCTGCAAGTTCAAACAAAATAAGTTCAAAGTCTTCAAATATTAAAAATGTTCCTACTGTTTATAGGTTTATAGTAGAGATAGTAGAAAGGAACAATTTAAGTTAAAATCAAAACACAAAATATAAAGTAAAAACTTAAAATTAAAAACATAAAACTTGAAGGTAAGAATAATTTTAAAAATAGATATATATACTCGGTAACCATGGTGACCATGGTATTCAGATTTCATTACGTACCACCTTCACGTGTTTACCACCACGATGGTTACCGCCATGTTGGTTACCACAAGTGTGGTTACCAACATAGTCGGATTGTGGTTGGTACGTGGTTGGTATGGTAATTTCCGTACCATTGGCCAGCCCTAACGGTATCCCTAAGTCTTTTCATCTTCCTCCACCGATGTTCCCCATTCCGGATTTCTCTTAAGAAGGCGTGACCCCGCTTTTGGTATGTAGTCCTTTCCCTTTCGTTCCTCTGAAAATAAAAGTGATCGGTTAGGGTTTTTACACTTTTTCAGCAAATTTTTTATTGTTGTTTTTTCCGATTTTAGATTACCTTTTTATTATCTTTTAGTCGATTAAACACATATATTGTTGTTTGTGTTTGGTGAGTTGCTAATGCATTATTTTCTTTGATTTATGTTTGTTTTCGACTGAAAATAAACGTGGTTGGTTAGTGTTGATGCACTATTTCAGAATTTTTTTCTTCTTTCTATGACTGTAATATTTCGATTACCTTTCCTATAATCCTTGATTATTAAGTGATTGGATACTATATGAGTGTATGTTTATTTTGTCTGTGTTGGTCTTCTATCCTTCAATGACATTTCCAACTGTAACTGAAGTAGGGTATGACTACACTGTTGGTTCTTTTGAAGTGGTAATCTCAGCAAGTGAGTCGTATTGGTATGGACCGAGCCAACTGGTGGTGTCTATCCATTCTGATAGCCTCTCTCTGCTGACCATTAATAATTGCTCGGCTTGGAACGATGTGCCAATGACTTTAGCACACTACAATGAAGTGTTAAGTGAAGCAGGAATCACCAGTGTGGTTTGAAATCAGGTAGCCACTTCACTGTGGATGCATACTTCATTGACCACCTTAAATCTGAGATAAGCTCTGATTCAAGCTTTGAATTTGACATGAGTTATGACTCTGACATGGATGTTGACCACCCAGATCATCCAGCAACTACAGAACACAGTGAAACGTTAAAAGAGATATATCATCTTGAACAGGATGGAGAGAAATGCACAATATGTCTGGATCCGATGTTGGCATCGATGTCTGTGCTTGCCACACCATGTGCACATTTCTTCCACCTAGTGTGTCTCCGAAATTGGATTACAGTTCAAGCCATTTGTCTACTATGTAGATCAACACTTTAGCCACAGGTCTCTTTTATATCCGCTGTGAAAAGACAGTGTAGTTGCTACTTTTTTGGGGAACTTAATTTAAGCAAATGTCGGATATGAATGGATATTTGTGTTTGACAATATTTGTATCTAATTTCCATTCAAATCATACTAGTGTATTTTGTAACTTTTGGGGGGTACTTGGTGTATGTAAATGCATAATATGAATGAAATTTGTGTTTGATTATATATGTTTGTGATTTCCATTCTATCATATTTGTCCTGATGGTTGAGTATGACATTGGATTTTATTTTTCTCTCAATATAATTTTATACTTTCTCAATTGAGTATTGCACAACATGATCTTATTTTTCTCATCAATAGAATAAAATTGCACTACATGTGGGGGATTGGTGAAAATTTGCTCAACATCATATTATTTTTGCTCAATAGTAGTTTCTATTTGCACAACAATCGAGCCTTGTGAAATTGTTCTCAACATAATCTTATTTTTTCTCAATATAATTTTATACTTTTTCAATAGTTTTTTTGCCCAACATGGTCTTATTTTTGTTCAAGGCAATTGTCCTCTTTGTTGATCAGCAATCTAGTTGTAGGTCTCTTGCAAATTTGAAGTAATTATCATTTAGTTTTTGTTTGGGATCATCGTGTTTTCAAAAGACAGTGCAATGACAACCTTTTTTTTTTTTGGGGGGGGGGGGGGGGGACTTGATGTAAACAAATGTGGGATATGAATGGAATTTGTGTTTGACAATGTTTGTATCCGATTTCCATTCTATGATATCAACGCAGTTTGTAACTTTTTGTGGTACTGGGTGTAAGCAAATGTATATTATGAATGAAGTTTGTTCTTGATCATATTTGTTTGTGATTTCAATTTAATCATATTTGTGTTTGATGTTTAAGTAGGACATTTGCTTTTTTTTTTGACAGAAAAAGACGATCTGTACAATTAGGAATTTGCACATATATCCCGGTTGGATTTGGAACAAATATGTAACTGATTTTCCGAAAATTCGTAGAAAAAATTATACATTTTAGATATAATATTCCTCCTTAAACTGTATGAGAGCAAGTGAAATTTCATACGTTATACGTAATATCATAACATCCGATAAATGTTATTGGTGCTACTGGCCGGTTGAAGTTTATGTGGTGACACTAGGTAGTTAAGGCCCAAACTATGTTGACATAGTTGGTTAGAGTAGTTTGAAGTAGTGGTGACACTAGCTTTGTATTTTTTGATTTTGAAGTTTTATGTGTTGACACTAGGTGGTTAAGGCCCAAAGTAGGGCTGACAATGATATTAGTTACAAGTAGTGGTGACACTACCCTTGTGTTTTCTGATATTGAAGTGTATGGGGTGACATTTTCTGTTATTGAAGTTTATGTGGTGACACTAGGTGGGTAAGTCCCAAAGTAGTGCTGACACTGATATTAGTTACAATTATTGGTGACACTAGCCTTGTATTTTTTTTGATTTTGTAGTGTATGTGGTTGCACGAGGTAGTTAGGGCCCAAAGTCTTGTGTGACACTATTGGTTAGAGTAGTTGGAAGTATTGGTGGCACTAGCCTTGTGTTTGTCTGATGTTGAAGTGTACGTGGTGACGTTTTCTGTTATTAAAGTTTATGTGGTGACACCAGGTGGTTAAGGCCCAAAATAGTGCTGACACGAGGTGGTTAATGTCCAACACTGATAACAGTAACTCAAATAATTGTAATCCGTTTACAGTTTATAGTTTTATTGTTTTTTACAGTTTTTTTACAGTTACTCTGTAATGAAGGGACCCAAATAACTGTTACAAGGAAGAAAATTGTATAATTATTGCCTATATATATATCCATAAATAATTCTTTGTTGTCCATTGGTATCCGCAAACTAATTTTAACAGAAATCAGTACACCAGAACTTGTATTCTTACTGCCAACACATTCGCCTCCAAATAGAAAAATTATGGCAACATTGTTGAGTTTTGCACAAGATTCCACCAAATGATGTACGAGATAGATGGTGTTGTTTACCTTGGGTATCACATAACCCTCGTTGATGAGGTATGTGAGACTAACAAGGAGGCTCGCATGGTCAAGTTGCTGGAAGCCGTTGTGGTTCATTATACATTATATGAGGAATTACAAAGATCAATAATAGTAACCGAACATCATATTTGCAGTGCACCCAAAGATGAAGACGTGGAATCACTATCAAATGTGATATTTGAAGTTTTATCCTTACTCCCCCCCCCCCTCTAGTCTTAACTCTTATATTTTATGTTTTATTTAGGTGGAATGAGAACTTGGGAAACAAAGACAGATGTTGGAAGAGGCGAAGGACAACCTCATGCAGTCTGTTAAAGAAGTTTTAGATGCAGAAATGGAAAGGAGGAGAAAGATTGATGACTTTTTAGGCCTGTAGTTCTAGTATATTAATAACTGATAATATTGGAACTTATTTATATGTTCAATGTATTTTTTTTATTTAGTTTCTATGTGTTTCAGAATAATGATATGATGTAACTTATTAATATCATATTAATTATATGAATATTTTTTGATTTTGCACCTCGTATTTGATATTATAAAGTGTTACTGAAGTTTTACGTCTATCATTGGTTGATACTGTGGACACATTGAGTAATTTGGGAATTGTTTTGGTAAAAGTAGTGCTGACATTGTTTAACTAAGTTTTTATGTTATTGGGAATTTTCTCAACATCATCTTAGTTTTGCTCAACAATTGTTTATATTTGAACAACAAACGAGAATTGTGAAATTTTGCTCAACATCATCTTATTTTTGCTCAACAATACTTTATATTTGCACAACAATCGAGCCTTGTGAAATTGTTCTCAACATGATCTTATTTTTTTCTCAATATGTTCTCATACTGTTTAAATAGATTATTGCACAACATGGTATTATTTTTTCTCAATACGTTCTCATACTTTCTAAATAGATTATTGCACAACATGGTCTTATTTTTGGTCATCAATAGAATAAAATTGCACAACATGGTCGTTTGATGAGTACCGATGACAGAATTGTGCTGACAGAGAGAAAAGAATACACAAGCCTGTCTTATTACACGATAAATTATAAAATATTATTCTATAATATTGAATTAATTTTTATTTTGGAACATAAATGGCATTCATAATGTCTAAGATATATTCTTTCATAGTAGTAGTTTTATGTAGTATCGATGACAGAATTGCACTGACAGACTTATTTTGAGTGCTTTATCCTCTTCTTGAACTCTCCTATTGAAGTATTTCTCTTGCAAAGTATAGTCAATAGTCAGGAATGGATATCATCAAATCAACTATATGAATAAAATACACCAGTTATAAACACAAATCAAATATTTGAGTACTGGTGAGAGAATTGTGCTGACATAGAGAAAAGAATACACAACTGTTCAGAAGCAGTTATAGTTGTATGCATCTTGACAAATACTATCCAGCTTAAAATCATAGGCAAAACAACTGTCTTAATGCTTACGAGACAACTGTTTAAAAGCAGAGTACATAACTGTCTACACCCAAATACATTCCAAAGTTTGCAAAAAAAAAACATGAAATTGTGTTATCGCTGTTCAACCAAGATTTAGTTTCTGGCCCTGAATCCCCGTTGAAGTCATTTTTGCATGGGATTTCGCTGCCTTCACAACTTTTGTGTTCACTTCATTCAGCCTTGAGCACACAATATCTGTTAGGTACTTCACCCGTAGCTTTAAGATATTGTTGAAATTGCCCTTTTCTAATCCACACTTGTACGCTGTCTCTGCCCCAAAGAAGGTCTCCATGTGACGCATGAGGCATTAGTGATTGAGCTTGTTATAGATCTCTTCTCGTTGAAGACAACCATGATATAGATCTCTTCTCGTTGAACCCCAAATACAATCTAATCAACATAATATTAAATATATAGACATTAGTGATTGAGCTTGTTAACTTTGATCTCAAATTCAGTATTTAGAGAACTTTATTCAGGTGATTGCGAGTGAGTACCATGTCTATATCTCTCAAAGAAATGAGTGGTGACAACGACAACACAGTATCAAGGTGGAGGTTAAACCTTTGAAACTGTTCATCACAAGCTCCTGATGATATACTCTCCACATTAAACTGGATCAAGAATATAAATTAGTAAAAAAACAGAATAATTGTAATAATGACAACGAATGGAGTGTAATTGAAAGATGAATTAGTAAAAATTAGGGGTAGGCACGGGATTGAGCCGGGATAGGACTCGTCCCGCGAAATTTTTACGGGACGGGATTGACACTTTTTTTTCGGGACGGGATGGTGTCTGGACGGGACGGGATCGGGACGGGACGGGCCTTGTCCAGCAAATAAAAATAATAAAATATTATATAAATTTGCAAAGTGAAAAATGCTTTCATAATTCATTAATTTGTATAATATGTTGAATACGGTATTCTTCTCAACTATATTATTCAATATTATTATTATTATTATTATTATTGTTATTATTATTATTATACTATTATTAATTCATACAATGATTGTATAATTAATTATAATGTTCAACATATTTGGCTACATTATCTTACTAGATCAGGACGGAAAGGGGTTGAGACGAGATTCACCAGATACTGTCTCATTATCGATCGATAGTTGAGAAGAATACCGTATTTAGTTATTTGCCTCTTGTAGATCTAAATGGGTATAATAATAATAATAATAATTATTATTATTATTATTATTATTAATATTATTATTATTATTATTATTATTATACTTTACAAGAAAAAAATATAATATGATATAATAATAATATAATATAATAATAATAATAATAATTTTATTATAAAGTATTATTATTATTAAATTATATTATAATATTATATAATAATAATATTATAAATTGAAAATTATTATTATAATTATAAATAATATTTTATCAAATAATAATAATATTATTATTATAAACAAATATTATTATTATTATAAATGGAAGATTATGATTATAATTATAATTATAATACTTGCTCAAAATAATAATTCTAATAATATATTATTATTATTCTATAATATAATAATAATAATAATATATTATTATTATTATTATATGCGGGACGGGACGGGATTTGCGGGATCCCACCGGGATCGTCCCGCGTTTCGTCCCGCATAATTTTTGCGGGACGGGATCGGGACGAGATTCGTTATTTTGTCCTAAATCCCACCGGGATCGGGACAGGACCAGGACGGGATCGGGATTTGCAGGATTTGTGGCCACCCCTAGTAAAAATATTACAGATTTGTTGATATTGACAAATAGTCTTGCTGGTGACTGAGTAGTTTTATATTGTTCCTTGAGGTTGAGGACTGCTGTCCATGCATCAATAATGACACTAGACAAGTGGGTTTCATCTTCAAGTGTACCCATGTCTGTTTTAACAACTTCAACAGACTTGTGTTTAAATAAAACATCCCTGCAATGCGAATCATTATGAAGATGGATTAAATAAAAATAATCTTTGACTTGTAACTGAACATACATACATTAAGTAAATTAAGATTAAAATGAACTTACGTGCTATGAGGTGTTTTCATTGCTAAATAGGCTGAAACAGTGCGCTCAATTTCAGAGATATAATCATTAATATCAACAACACGTGAATAATAAGGGCTTCTCAAAGATGCAGAAGGTTTATGTGCTCTCCTTGCAGCTTCTTATCTCTTTGTGTCATTAAGTTGTTCTGCAGCATTCACATCAGCTGCGTTAACACGTGGTGACCTCCGTGTTGGCAAGGGAGCAGGGAACTTGCATTTTCTTTTAACTCCCAAAGGGTTCCCTGGTGGAATATCAGTAAAAAATTGAGTGGGTAGGGGATTGGGAGTAATGCATAATGTGTTTGAAGTTTTAGCTTGAACATCCTTTTGTATTGGAGGATGACCATGGCCGTCCGGAGGAGCCTGGTTTGCTTCATTAGCATTCTTGTTTGCATCTGCAGTGTTCTGTGATGTCCCTTTATCTTTCTTAAAAACAGGATCATTTAGAAATATATCAAAAGAAAATTCCCCATCTCGTTTGATATTTGATTTCCATTTTTTCTTATTCTGATGCGCCATTTCAATATGAGTAATGCAATCTAAGAAAGCAGGGACTGACCAAAATTTTTCTTGGGAGTCGTTAAAAATTGTGTTTGGATAGTCATTCATATAAGACTTGTCAACAACATCTGTATCAGGCTTAGAGGTCACATTTTCCATCCATAGAAGCTGGTTGGCTCCATATAGAAGTGAATTCACCTTGTCATCATTTTGTAATTCAAGCGGTACATTTGTAGACCACTCAACAAAATCAGAGATAACAGATGCAAACCCAACAGTTTTTTGAGCAAAAGTTTGTGTTATAGGAGGAAATCGAGTTCAAAATATAAGAATATAAATCAAACCAGATCTTGCCCACACAAATGATTACAAGACTTCCTCCCGATGTAGTAACATGAAGTCAAGATCGATCCTCGAGGAAGCGTGTCAAGGATCCTAGGCAGC
This sequence comes from Persicaria tinctoria, assembly GCA_037127255.1. NCBI lineage: Eukaryota > Viridiplantae > Streptophyta > Magnoliopsida > Caryophyllales > Polygonaceae > Persicaria > Persicaria tinctoria. The sequence goes on from JBANSL010000017.1 coordinate 21,328,941, forward strand.
GGATAAATCTCACGTCGATTTCGACCTCAGGGGACCACTCGATATCGACCTAGGGCAGTCGATATCGACCTGTTCCAGTCGATTTCTGGGTTTCTGCAGACGCCAGGAAATATCGACCAGGGTAACTTGATATCGACCTAGGGCGCTCGATATCGACCTGTTGCTCAAAATCGACCTGTACCTGCAGCAACAAAAACAAGTAGCAATCTTTCTTGATCGAAATTAGAAGTCGATATCGACCAGTATTTGGTCAAATATCGAGTCGGAGCAGTACAAAGAAAACTTCCAAAACCGGGGTTTGCAACAACGATAACCAAACATGCATAAGGCAAGATAAACAATAATAATTATGCAAATCTCATCAAAGGAACAAGCTTTTGCCTTTTCTAACAATTAGACAACTTTCTCAAGAAACCCTAATTGTATCTACCAATTTTATGTTTATAATCCAAGTTGTTAACATGGATCTCTATTAAATAGGTAATAAACATATATAACAGGCAGTGGATGCTCAAAGCATAATAAAGGTCGAATCGTTACCTCAAACACGCTTGGCTATCGTCGGGCTCACCCCAACCCTAGAAGTGGGTGGACTACTCGCTCTTCATCGCAAGGAAATACATTAATAATAAAAGGGAACTAAATTGCATTAATAAAGTAAATAAAGCTTACAACCGATCAAAGCCAATTTGCTCTCGCTCCTACTCGGCCTCCACTCTCTCTCTCTCTCTCTCTCTCTCTCTCTCTCTCTCTCTCTTTCTCTCTCTCTCTATCTATCTCTACTTCTCCTCTCTAGAATTGAATGAATATAAACTAGCCCCATGTGCTTTATTTATAAGCCTTAATCCTTGCTAGTCAAGGTAAGGAAACTTTATCTTCTATCTAATGATATAATTCTACTAGGAAATAAATAAATCTAATTAGGTAAAACAAGATAAATCCTATAGGGTAATTAAATGTTCCACCCTTAGGATAAATAAAAACATAAAAAGATAAATCTTCTCAAGTCTTCATGTGCAAGGAATCTTCTCTTGGGAATATCTCCATTGGATTTTGGATAGAACTTTGAGTAGAGCTCGAAATTGAGTTGGACTTGACACTGAATGTTGGTCGATATCGACCACGTTTGGTCGATATCGAGTCACTTTCTCGGCTTCACTTCAGTCACTCGATCTCGGCTCTAGAAGGAATCTCGAGTAGTTTTTGGTTGATATCGACCAAAACCGGTCGATATTGGCCTGTCTTCTTCTCTGCTGGGCATCTCGAGTCGATCTGGAGAATTTCGACTACAATCTGGTCGATATCGAGTATGTCTGGTCGATATCGAGTAGGTCTGGTCGATATCGACCACTTTCTCAGCATTCTGCTCTATTCTTTAAACGCACTTTCCCAAGTCCTCGTTCGTCCGATTGATGCATATGAGCATGCGTTGGAAAGCTCTTTTTGAGGGCTAGAGCTAACATGAAGACATTAGAACTTGACTTAGAATGATGCATGCCGAAAAATGGCCTTTTCTCCAGTTGCACCATTCTTAGCTTCTTTGTGACTTTCCTTTAAGCTCCAAAGTGCGTCAGATTTTTGAGAAATTAAACAAAAACTAGTTTAGACTCCATAATTTGGATAAAAAGCCTAAAATATATAGATTCTGTACTATTCTAACCCAAATGCATGAAATGCATACAGAAATTGATATAAAAGTCAATATAAAACATGGACATCAAATCACCCCATACTTAAGCTTGCTTGTCCCCAAGCAATAACTTGGATGGTCATTTAGGGGAAGAATTAAAACTCTCAACATCATAGATTCATTCTCATATAACCCTGCAATCAATTACCATCATTGAAATGGTACTAATGCCATAAATCCATACATGTGCAATAAAAGCAACATCTACTCACAAAAGGAGGGTTATGCAAAAACAATTCATGTGACAAAGCATTAATAATTAAGATGACTTTAATTTAAGCTCAATAAGGAGTAGAATTGGTAAAAAGGCTTAAGGTGGGCAATTTTTGGCAATGTGGTGCTAATATTCCGGGGAAATGGAGTATTTTCAAACTGAATTTCCACATTCCTTCTTCATAAGATTCCTCACCTTTCTCTCATCACTCATTACTTTTTTCAATATTATGCTTTTACCTCTCTAACCTCAGCACTGCCTTCTCGGGAGTCGCAAACATGGGTGTCATGAATGGGCCTGGATACTTAGTGCTTCGGACTCCTTACTTGTGTGTCCCATCTCGCCAAACTATTATCTCAGCGAGCAGGGTCGATCTACCTTTATCTCCTGAGGTGATCAGATTTTTTTCTCATTAAATTTTCCATATTTTTGAAGCATTCCTGCCGAACTCCAATAATGATAATAACAACACAATAACCATATAATAATCTCCATAATGTGACATCATTCTCAACATAATCCCCGGATAGGAAATAAGGGAAAGAATGGCAATATTTAAAACATATGGAGCAATATATGAAATAACGCATAATATGGCTTTTGTGATGCATAAGCATAGTTATGGCTAGGGAATGTAAACATATGAGCATTATATGGAAATATAAAGTCATCCATCATCTTATCATGCAACATGTCAAAAGCAACATCAAATTTTACCTCCCTTCATGGTTTTCAATAAAAATATGCACTTCATTGTGACTTCCCTTTACTAGGCAATTTCATGCTATATCTCTAATGAATCCAATTTTGCATCTTCGAGTTCAATATAAGCTTCCATGACTCTATTTCGTTAAAGAATTTACAAGCTTTGGAAGATGTCACATAAAACTTTGAGTTTAGCATTCAAGCACAAAAAATTAAAAATTGACTCAAAATTCACCATGTAAAATAATATAAAATATGATAATGAGCTCTTCCCCCACCCCATACTTAGAATATACAGTGTCCCCACTGTATGAAAATCAAACAAAACAAGGTTAAAGGAAGGAACTCACCGAATAACGCATTGTAGGGTCGAAATAGGGATGTTGTAGATTGCCAGAAGTCGATATCGACCTATAGTAATTTTTGTCAGATTCTGTGTGATCAGCTGGTCGAAATCGGGGCTTGGGTCGATATCGACCAACTCACTCGATATCGAGTAAATGTGGTCGATATCAACCAGTTTGTCTTCTCTGCTCTGGTCGATTTCGCCTCAGATGTCGATATCGACTAAGATCAGTCGATATCGACCAGGTTGCCTCAACATGATCCCTGTTTTTCGACCTGTAAATTGGTAGTTTTCCGCATAAGACAAGATTTTCCACATGAAGTATTAAAAACCAAAACCAAAACCAAAGGTTTTAAAGTTGTAAAGAAAATTCAAAAGTTTTATGTACATGCTCTAAATTTTAGAGTCGCTAGGCCGACTTCTCCGCTTGTGCTTAGGTACCCTCAATGTTGGGCCCTCTTGTGTTTGGCCCTTCTCCTGGATCATCTAGGTCCTGGTTATAATATGCAAGCTCAGCTGATAAGTGGTTGTTTGTATGGAATCCTTTGCCTTCCTTCTTCCTCTTTCCAGTCCTAGTCCTGCGTAGGTTAGCTCGCCACGGGGCCTTGTCTCTTCTAAAATTCTTAGTAAATTTATTAATGGACGGAGGAGAAGTTGAAATCATACCTGAACTTACCTTTTCGTGCCCAAAACAGAAATCTTTGGGTTAGGAGTCAGTCGATGTCGAGTACAAGTGGTCAACGTCGCGTACTAGGACCCCATACTTAGGCTCTTGGCAAGTCTGTAGCTCAACCTCGTGGTTGCCCATGCTCTTCACCTCCAGCCATGGTATTTCCTCTTTTGTAGGACCAAAAGAGAAACAAGAGCTCATCGCCTATCGTGAAGGTGAGCAATCGCTTCCTGACGCTGATCTTGGCATCTGCAGTAGCTAGAAAAAGTCTACCAAGAATAATAGGGCAAGTAGGATCTTCCGCACAATCTATAACAAGAAAATCAGCGGGAATATAGAACTTACCAACTTGGACAAAGACATTATCAACCATACCTGTAGGGATGACCACTGTATTGTTTGCCATGTATAGCTTGGCATCAACAAGCTCTATTGATCCTATCTTCACCTTTTGCCAGATTGATAAGGGCATGATGCTCACGCTTTCACCTAGATCACACAATGCCTCATATTTAAATTATCCAAACCCACAGTAATAGAAAACTTACCAAGGTCAGGTCTCTTCTCAGGAAAGTCCATCCTTTTGCAGTCGCCGACGATTTTAATGATTGATCGCTTGTTGCTAAGGATCTCCTTGAGGAACTTGACGTATGTAGGCGTCTCCTGAAGAGCTTATGTAAAATGAATTGAAACATTTAGTTCTTGAAGTATCTTAACAAAGCGTTTAAACCTACCTGCAGTGGGATCTTTCAGCGCCTTGGAAGGGAAAGAAAGCGACTTCCTTGGTTTCGGAGCGGAATCAGCCGTCGGAGGCGTTATAGAAGAGTCAATATCGACTGGAGGCTTATCGATATCGACCACATGTTGGTCGATATCGACCTGATTTTGGTCGATTTCGAGTGGTTTGGTCGGTTTTGGGTTTTCAGGAGCAGCTGGATCAATATGGACCTGATGGTGTTTGATATCAACCGGTGCTTGGTCGATATCGACCTGTTCTCCAATTTTGTTGTTTGCGTCTCCGACCTCCGGTTCGTGCAGTTTACGACCGCTTCTGAGCTTTATAGCAGCGAAGTGTTCGGTTTTCCCCTTTGGATTGGGATCTGTGTGCCCAGGAAGCTTTCCGGATGGTCTAGGGATCTGTTGTGCGAGTTGACCCACTTGGGTCTCCATGTTCTTCTTCCAGCTATCCATTTCCCCAAGTCCTGTATTGAGGCCATGGAGTTGAGTCTGGATGGCGCTTGTAGATTGCTGCTGCTATGTCTGATTTCTCCTCATCTCGTCGAGGATCGTCTGTAGATCATCTTTCCACTAGTCCCTTTCTGGATGTCCTGGAGTTCTGTATGGTGGGGGGTTCCTAGGGGCACCGTGGTTACGCTGTGGTTGTTGGAACCTTTGTTCCCCCATATAGCGATTGGGACCCCCTACGTAAGCTACCTCCTCGTGAGTTTCTGCCAACCTGACTTGCTCCATATGTGGGCACTCTGGAGTGGTGTGCCACTGTGAGCCACATTCAATGTCGGGTTGGTTGACAGAAAGAAACTTGACTTGCTTGAGGAGCTTGAGATTCTGATCTATGTAGTATTGCTCTTTAACGTTTAGATCAATCTCCTTATGAGGCTCATAGAGGGGCATGGATGGGGCTGGCCTTGCATAGGTGTTTTTGTCATAATTTGCAGGAGCCCCATAGGTTTTGTCGAAATTGGTGAGCCTCTCGATAGTAGCCCAGGCCTTTGCTGGTGTCTGCGTGAGGTATTCATATTGAGTGAACTGATTGATCCTTTCCTTGGCGGCCAGATCAAGAGAATTGTAGAAGATCTCTTGAATGACATAGGGTGGCTGCCCATGAGTGGGACATGATCACAACAGATCCTTGTATCGATCCCATGCTCGTGCTAGCGGTTCCCTAGTCTTTTGTTTAAAAGCTGTAATCTTTTGTTTGAGGAGAGTTGTCTTGGCGGGAGGAAAGAACTTTTTGAGGAACGCATTCCTAACCTCTACCCATGTTGTGACGGATCGCGCAGGGAGACCTTCAAGCCACTTTAATGCTGGACCGGCAAGGGACCAACGAAAAGCCTTCATTTTGACATACTCCAGAGTAGTACCTTCAGCAAGAGTATGGCACATGTCAGAAAAAGTAGTAATATGTTCGAGAGGACATTCATTAAATCTTCCATAAAAAGCATTATTTTTAATTTCGATAAGGAAGGCAGTGCGAATTTCAAAGTTATTATCAGGGATTAGAATAACCGATTCAGCCACGACAAGAGTGAGGTGCATGTAATCCTCAGCAGTGGTAGGGTATTGGGCAAGCTCAGCCTCCGCCTGCCTCCTCAACTCTGCTTAATGCTCAGTGCGTGCTCTCTCAGCGGCGAGAGCAGCATTGTTGGCTTCTAGCTCCCTTTGAAGCCTCTCGATCATCTGGGCTTGTGTTTCGGCGGTCGCCATGATCCTTTTCAGTGTAGAGTGGATGTGTATAAGACGTTCCGGGTCGTCTAAGGCGCCAAACTCAGGTGGTTGACCAGAACAGTGCATACCCTGCAAAAAGAAAACTCAAGGAAAACGTGAGATCTAACTACCTAAGGCGCGAATGATTGCTTCCCCGGCAACGACGCCAATTTGTTGTTTGAGGGAATCGAGTTCAAAATATAAGAATATAAATCAAACCAGATCTTGCCCACGCAAATGATTACAAGACTTCTTCCCGATGTAGTAACAGGAAGTCAGGATCGATCCTCGAGGAAGCGTGTCAGCGGATCCTAGGTAGTGGATAAAACTCACGTCGATTTCGACCTCAGGGGACCACTCGATATCGACCTAGGGCAGTTGTTATCGACCTGTTCCAGTCCATTTCTGGGTTTCTGCACACGTCAGGCAATATCGACCAGGGTGACTCGATATCGACCTAGGGCGCTCGATATCGACCTATTGCTCAAAATCGACCTGTACTTGCAGGAACAAAAACGAGCAGCGATCTTTCTGGATCGAAATTAGAAGTCGACATCGACAAGTATTTCGTCAATATCGAGTGGGAGCGGTACGAAAATAAACCACAAAGCTTGGAGATTTTGGAATAAACTATGTAAAAGAAAACTTCCAAGATCGGGGTTTGCAACAACGATAACCAAACATGCAAAAGGTAAGATAAACAATAATAATTATGCAAATTTCGCCTTTTCCAAACAATTAGACAACTTTCTCAAGAAACCCTAATTGTATCTACTAATTTTATGTTTATAATCCAAGTTGTTAACATGGATCTCTATTAAATATGTAATAATCATATAATAGGTAGTGGATGCTCAAAGCATAATAAAGATCGAATCTTTACATCAAACACGTTTGGCTATCGTCGGGCTCACCCCAACCCTAGAAGTGGATGGACTACTCGCTCTTCATAGCAAGGAAAGACATTAATAATAAAAGGGAACTAAATTGCATTAATAAACTAAATAAAGCTTACAACCGATCGAAGCCAATTTGCTCTCTCTCTCTTGCCCTTACTCGGTCTCCACTCTCTCTCTCTCAACTTCTCCTCTATAGAATTGAATGAATAAAAACTAGCCCCATGAGCTTTATTTATAGGCCTTAATCATTGCTAGTCAAGGTAAGGAAACTCTATCTTCTATCTAATGATATAATTCTATTAGGAAATAAATAAATCTAAATAGGTAAAACAAGATAAATCCTATAGGGTAATTAAATGTTCCACCCTTAGGATAAATAAAAAGATAAAAAGATAAATCTTCCCAAGTCTTCATGTGCAAGGAGTTTTCTCTTGGGAATATCTCCATTGGATTTTGAATAGAACTTTGAGTAGAGCTCGAAATTGAGTTGGACTCGACAGTGCATGTTGTTCGATATCGACCACGTTTAGTCGATATCGAGTCACTTTCTCGGCTTCACTTCAATCACTCGATCTCGGCTCTAGAAGGAATCTCCAGTGGTTTTTGGTCGATATCGACCAAAACTGGTCGATATTGACCTGTCTTCTTCTCTTCTGGGCATCTCGAGGCGAACTGGATAATTTCAATCATAATCTGGTCGATATCGAGTAGGTCTGGTCGATATCGACCACTTTCTCAGCATTCTGCTCTATTCTTTAAACGCACTTTCCCGAGTCATCGTTCGTCCGATTGACAAAGATGATCATGCGTTGAAAATCTCTTTTCGAGGTCTACAACTCTCATGAAGACATCAGAACTTGACTCAGAATGATGAATGCCGAAAAATGGCCTTTTCTCCAGCTGCACCATTCTTAGCTTCTTCATGACTTTCCTTTAAGCTCCAAAGTGCGTCCGATTTATGAGAAATTAAACAAAAACTAGTGTGGACTCCATAATTTGGAAAATAAGCATAAACTACATAGATTGTGTACTATTCTAACCCAAATGCATGAAATGCATACAGAAATCGGTATAAAAGTCAATATAAAACATGGCACAAAACATGGACATCAGTTTGTATCCAAAATGATGTCCATGTTTTGTGCTAAAATAAGAATTGGTTTTAAAAATAAGAATAAAAAAACTAAGAATAAAAAAACATTAGTAAAGAACAAAACATGCTAAACTACACAACATTTGACTGAATTGGTTTTAAAAATTCATATAAACCTCAACCGGAGGTGGTTGTTTTTCTGGACCAGCAGGGTGTTCAGTGCCTTCATCGTTGTGTGTAGTAGTTTGGGGACAAGATGTAGGAGGTATGCCTTGATGGGGAGGAACATTTTGTCTTTGCTGGACTAAGCCACAACCAAAGCCTCCACTATTAATGTCATCAGTTTCTCGTTGGCGCAAAAGTTTGGAATTTATGCCAACAAGCACTGGAAAGAACGGGGTATTCTTCTAAGCGATGAGCTTGTGAACAGTTTTACCCTATCCATATACAACAACTGCCACATCAATGGGATAAACATATATCATTATAATGATGGAGCAGGGAGTGCTGACATGAGTAATATTGTGCGCATGAAGGTAATAATAGGCACTCGTGACATGGGTACTATAGACATGGTAAAGAAATTTATTTAACATCAGATGAAAGGTTTGAAAAAATACTTACAACCAAGAATAATATAGGCCATTTGAAATGGCCATTCTTGTTCTTTTCCTAACTTTTCTTTGCGTCAACCAAACTTTCCAACACGAGAGCACACCAATTTAACTCTTTCATGTCACCCAATTCAGGAACTACTCTTACTAAACTGAGGTTGGCATGTCCGTTTCCTATAGTATCAACCAAGTAAGAGTCGAATACAACAATAAATTTCACGAGGAATTGGTCACCACATTCAGTGTCAGCTATCAATTTACCGATAACCATAGCTGATGTTATATTATCCTGAACCTCAAATGTGTTTCTTCAAGCCTTCACAAGTCAAAATTCTCTTTAGCTGTTTTTCTTCCTACTAAAACCTTACCCATTGGCAATCCCAATGTGATATGCACATCTATCTCTGTAATTTCAAGTTCTCCTCCATTAGCCATAACCAAGCAACACTTGTTAGGATCAAATTGACCCACTAACCAATATGAAAGATATTGTGGAAGGGAAATAATATTCAAGTCGGACAAACATCCAAACCTAATATCTCTAATGAATTTCTTCTGCTTGTCATTCATTTTTTGCAATGATGACACAAGTAGACGGGGGCATGACCGTGCTTTTAAAGATTTGAATTGTTTTAGTCTGATGTCCCTCTCGTTCTTCACAACCATCGGTCTGTTCCCTATGGTAGGTTGTATGGAAGTGGCTTCCATTTGCTCATCAGATGAGATGTTATGCACAATTGATTTTACTGGTTGACCAATCGTTACATTAATTTAATCGTCATGCAAAACTACAATTTCAAGGCCTTCTAAACCAACAGTGCTAGTAGGAAAAAACAATCACACCGAGGACTTCTTTCTTATTGGTTTTCCGAACAAGTGGTTGTGAATCTTTAGATTCAAGTGACAGGCAACGCACCCCTGTTTCATATGCTCTATCAGGCTAAGTATCTTCAAACAGTTCATCTTTGAAAGGTGGTGAATCTCTAAACAAATCAACTATTGGAGGTTTAACCCTAGATCTTTTTTATCTTTTGGAAATTCGGTTTGGACTGTTTAGAGTAGGCGAGTCACTCAATCTCTGTGGGCGTTTACCTATATAATGAGCGTTGCAGATCAATTTCTACAAACATTTAATGTAATTAGATTGTACAAGAAGACAGTTTATACCATATAAATTTCAAAATTGAATGATAAATCCATCACATTAACTACAAATTTTAATGCCGACCTAGTTTTAATAGCAAAGGTAGTTGTTGGAAGGTTGAATAACGGCTTGATTATAAACATTCAAACCTATTGGATAGCTGTCATTTCCTGATTTTCGGGAAATCTAAACCCTAAATAATTATTGTTTTAAAGTAAACTGTAATAATCGTGAAATAGGAAATCAAACCTTTTGGATCTGATGACATGTTGATGTATATGGCAGATCTAGTCTCAAGAAGCGTATAATCAAACGTGAACAAATTCTAGGAGCAATAGAGAGTAGATTTACACGGAGGATGAAGTAAACCAAGGTGATCGACTCATTGTAAAATGAGAGAAGATGTTTAGGTATTTATACTTGGGGCGTTTTCTATATTTTTCAGGGAAAACACTTTCACTGTTTTATTTTAATATGGAAAGTGTTTAATATCTTATTTATTGCTTGTTACTTAGCTTATAATATGTTTTCATACTTTCTCAATAAATTATTGCACAACATGCTCTTATTTTTGCTCATTAATACCTTATTTTTGCACAACATTCGAGACTTGTGAAATTGTGTCTCAACATGTTCTTATTTTTTGTAAATATAATTTTATACTTTTTTAATAGATTATTTCACAACATGATCTTATTCTTGCTCATCAATCGACAATAATTGCACAACATGAGGGATTGGTGAAATTTTGCTCAACATCATCGTATTTTTGCTCAACTATAGGTTATTTTTGCACAACAATCGAAACATGTGAAATTGTTCTCAACACGATCTTATTTTTGCTTAACAGTAGTTTATTTTTGCACAACAATCGAGACTTGTGAAATTGTTGGCAACATGATCTTATTTTCTCTCGTTATTCTTTCATACTTTCTCAATAGATTATTGCACAACATGGTATTATTTTTGCTCATCAATAGAATTAAATTGCACAACATGAGGGTGATTGGTGAAAACTTTGTCAACATCATCTTATTTTTGCTCAACAATAGTTTATATTTGCAGAACAACGAGACTTGTGAAATGTTGCTCAACATTATCTTATTTTCTCTCTTTATGTTTTCATATTTTCTCAATAGATTATTGCTCAACATGGTATTTTTGCTCATCAATAGAATAAAATTGCACAACATGGGGTGATTGTTGAAAACTTGCTCAACATCATCTTATTTTTGCTTAGCAATACTTCATTTTTGCACAACAATCGAGACTTGTAAAATTGTTGGCAACTTGATCTTATTTTCTCTCTTTATATTTTCATATTTTCACAATAGATTATTGCTCAATATGGTCTTATTTTTGCTCATCAATAGAATAAAATTGCACAACATGAGGCGATTGGTGAAAACTTGCTCAACATCATCATATTTTTGCACAATTATCAACACTTGTGAAATTTTGCTCAACATGATTATATTTTTTTTATTAATGTTATTTTATAGTTGCTCACTAGATTATTTCTCAACATTGTATTGTTTTTTGAGTAAACAACAATGATATAAATCTGAAATTTGATGAGCACCGATGACAAAATTGCATTGACATAGAGAAAAGAATATACAAACTTGTATTATTAAATGACAAAATCTAAAATTTTATTCTATAATATTGAATTAATGTTTATTTTGAAACATAAATGTCATTCATAATGTCTAAGCTATATTCTTTCCTACTAGTACTTTTATATAATACCCATGACAGAAATTGTGCTGACAGCCTTATTTTGAATGCTTTATCCTCCTCTTCAACTCTCCCATTGAAAGCTTTCTATTTGAAGGTGGTCTTCATGCTCTCTTTCTTACTACAGGGGGTAACATTTGATAGATTTTATCACATCAGGGACGTTCTCTTCATCTTCTTTCAACACTGGATATACTATTTCTGCATATGCCATACGCCAAGCATCATTGCTGTAAAAATTTGAAACAAAATCAGACACATTTTCCTTTATGTGTGTAATGGTTGATAGAGCACGCACACAAGGTATTTTCTCGACATCAAATACCGTGCACGTACATGTCTTCGCTGATAGATCAACAATAGCTACAGCTCCTTCGCCTTTGATCTCAATTTGTGATGAATTCATCATTTCTACTCTGTATAACCCAACTTGCTCTTGTGATTTCCTTATCACCTTAAGGATTTCAGGAGTTATTTTGTCCTGGTTTTCTATTGCCTTCTCTCTTCTCTCCTGGAACCACGGTGTGAACTTTTCTCTAGCAAACTCCATAAGTGCCACAATAGGATAATCTTTTTTCCCTATGAAAACGGAGTTCAAGCTCTCAGTATTGTTGGATGTCATCATGTTGTATCTATTGCACTTTGCATGTGCTCTGACCCATTTATCAAAATCTGCTGACACTAGATATTCTGATAGGTTTGGACAGGTTGCTTTTATTTGTGCAATGTAGTTGTTGAACTCTGTAATAGTGTAACTCTCTGCTGCTTTTTTGAACATTTTTCCTAGTCGTTTTTTCTTGAATGTCGCTTTGATGTTTTGTTTCAAGTGCCACATACATATGCAGTGTGTAGCTGTTGGGTAAACTAAAGATATAGCCCTTGCAATGCTAGCATGTCTACCAGAGACAAACACTAAGTCATTTGAGGGAGGCACAACCTTCAGTAACCGATACAAAAACCATTCCCAAGAGCTGTTGTTTTCAGAGTCAACAATACCAAAAGCAAGCGGATAAATATGTCTGTTTGCATCTTGCACAACTTCTCCAAGCAATGTGCCTCTACATTGTCCAGTTAAGAATGTGCCATCAATAACAACAACCTGGTAGATAAAGAAATGAAATTACTGATCATATTGAATTTATGAAAATCAATGAGAACATAATTTATGCTGACACTGAGTAAGACATACCTTCTTTAAGAGGGTGAATGCTCTGATGCACGGTCCAAAGGAGAGGAACATGTACTTAAACATGTCTTCTTTGTCTGTTGAAATTAATGCTATAGTCCCATTGTTTCTCTCCATGAGCATGTGGCAAAATAATGGCAAATCTGCATAATTGGATTCTGGTGTCCCCTTAACAATTTCGTGTGCAATTTTTGATGATTTCCATGCTCTCCAGTGGGTAATTGTCATCTTTTTTTCTGTTCTCATCTTATCCATTAACTGTTCTAGTTTGTATCCAATATCAACGTTGTGTAATTATATTCAAATTAGAATAAATAATATATTAAAAAGAAAGATTAAATTTAAATACTATTGCTTACAAAATTTACTCACCTTGATTTGATGATGCTTGCAACCACTGAGGATGAAGGCTGTTTGCAGTATTTTGTTCTGATATCCCACGTGCAGGTGTGCATGTCAACATATACTATAACCTCATGCCAAGTTTGACCAAAAGTTTTGACATGCACTTTCCATTTGCAGTTAAGATCTACACAATGCACCATATAATACTTGGGATTTGATTTTGCCACACGAAAACCAAATATCTCGGTTATTGACAACGTTCTCAAAGCATTCTTAACTGCTTTCCTGGATTCAAAGCTTCTGCATGCGCACATCAATTTTTTTGAATTCAGATTCAAACTATGCACGGTAGAGATGTCAACATCCCAATCTTCTAGTGTAGTTTCTCTCCTGTGTGTTGAAGAATAGAGTGTTCTCCATATTTCAGCTGTAGAATCTTCATCAATGACAGTATCACTGTTTCCAGAATAGATGTCATCTCCAATATCTTCCAACAATACACCCTTCATCCGAGTGTCACCGATCAATGTCATGCTGTTTTCTTCAGTGACAATGTCGGTTATATTTGGATTGCATGTCACCAACTGCAAACTATCAACTGAAAATGTATGTTGGTCTTCTTTGTGACCATCTGTTTTAATGCTGACACACAACTCAATAACAAATTTAACATCATCTAGTTTGGACAACTCTAAAAACTCTTTCAAATCAGCATCATATTCAACGTTAAGAGGAACTCTCAAGACTTTGAAAGGGTGTAAATGATTGAATTCTAATTCAAATGCACTGTCTATATTGAATCTGTTGTGCACTTTTTCAGTTAAACCATGTAGTGTTATTAAGGCATCAAGTATAAACACCTTTGAAGTGGTGTCTCCAACAAAGGCTGGACCTGATTCATCAAATAACCATTTCCCACCATATACAGCTGTAATAACGTGGGTTGCAGTAGTAACAAACACAATCTGATTGAAGTGTTGACACAAAGAACCAAAATTTTCTATGATTCAAGTGCAGTGATGACATGAGCAATCAAAGTGTAATAAGGAATGGGTTCTTCGTTATATTTTCAAATGCAATATTTAATGCAACAATGAGGAATGGATATCATCTAATCAACTATATGAATAAAATACACAACTTATAAACACAATCCAACAAAATTTGCACCTCTGGTGCAAATTTTCTATGATTGAAGTATAGTGCTGTCATGGAGCGATAAAAGTGTAATAAGGAATGTGCAGTTCATTATATTGTCAAATGCAGTATTGGATGCAACAGTGAGGAATGGATATCATTAAATCAACTATATGAATAGAATACACCAGTTATGAAAAATTCATACAAAATTTGCACCTCCGGTGCAAATTTTCTATGATTCAAGTGCAGTGATCACATGAGCAATCAAAGTGTAATAAGGAATGGCTACTTCATTATATTGTCAAATGGAATATTTGATGCAAAAATGAGGAATGGATATCATCTAATCAACTATATGAATAAAATACACCAGTTATAAACACAATCCAACAAAATTAGCACCTTCGGTGCAAATTTTCTATGATTCAAGTGTAGTGCTGACATGGAGCAATCAAAGTGTATTAAGGAATGTAGAGTTCATTATATTGTCAAATTTTGATGCATTCCATATCAGTAATCACTCGATTCGATTGTATTTCATACAGATATAGCAAAAACGAACTTAAACAAGCTTAGATTCGGTTATTTTCAATGTCGTCTTCAATAAGTCAAAAATTGAAGGAAATTTGCGCCGGCGCAAATTTTATGTGATTCTAATTGACAGAGTAGTAATTTCGTCAGCTGAATTCAGAATCAACTTAGAATCGTCAAAAATCTATGAAATATTTTCCATGAATTCAAGGAAGCTTTGGATGTAGTTTGTAATCGAATGCTGTACTTACCTAATTCCGTAGAAGAGACGCCGAAATCGGTGGTTTTGACGAGATTGGAGAGATGATCGGCACTTTTTCTGCAAAATCGCCGTTGAGCAGGGCGCAAAGTAGAGAGCGTACGGAGAGGGAGAGCGCGTAGGAGAGAGAAAGCGCATGGGACAATGTAGGAGGTTTATATTTAGGACATTTCACCAATTTGTCCCAAAAAGTGGACATTTCACCAATTATTACATATTTTATGGACATTTTGAAAATTGCCCCTATTTTTATTTGTTAGGGATTCTTAACGTATGGTCATTCAAATTGTCGGGTCAATCCAAAAATAGTTTTGAGGTTAGTTTTTAAAACTGATGATTGATGGTAATGTCATAGGTCTATGTAGCCCAACAAATAAATCCGATGAGCCTCCATCCAAAATCAATGAATTACATTAAAAATAGTCTATTTATTGTAAACCGAAAGAAAAGAGAGTAGAAGAACGAAGAGAAAGGAGAGAGCTCTATTACTTGTTTACGTTCTCAAGAGAGCTTACAAGCCTTATAGAGGCAAGGTAGGAGAAATACACAAAATTGTGTCATCATGGTGGAGGTTCTAGAGGTGAAAGGTTTGAGAGGTGGGCAATCCATTATCAGTATTACAACACCACCCCACTTGGATGTACACCTCTTACATTACAAACTGTCTCGTTAAAAACCTCGCCTAGAAAACCCAATCGGACAAAAAATAGGACTAAGGGAAAAAGAATACAGATGTCGTTTGATACGTTGTGGTGATACTGCCTCATTAAAAGCCCTGTCAGGAAAACCCAATGCGACAAAACCCGATCGAAGGGAAAAAAGAGTGCAGTGCGTATATTCTCCCCCTGAATTCAACATTCATTTTGCATCTTTCTCATTTTGATAAGCTCATCGAACTTCTTGATAATGCTGACTTCATGACCTGCATGGTTGAGTCTGAACATTGTCTTTCATGTGCACAAGCCGAAATGTCTTCATATATTACACTTTACTTTGATGCAACTGACTTCATTGTCTTTGGTGATGAGCTGCTTTAAATGCACAAAATATAAGGTACCTTAGGACCTATTGTGTTTTTCGTCGCTTGATACGGGGGATTCGATGTATAGATGGTGTATAAGTTGCCTCATTAAAAACTCTACCTTGGAAAAACCCAGTGGGATAAAAACCAAGATTAAGGAAAAGAGTACAACGTTGTGTATAGTACTTTAAGAGTCAATACACTATGTCACCACTTACACTATACTTCAAGTACTATAAGCACCCTTTGGCTTAATCGTGTACATATGACGAGGCTTTCATATTGATGCTTTATGCATTTCAAATTAATCGATCATTTTCACTTATATTCTTCTATTAAGGATCAATTTCAGTATACAACTACTATGCCCGTCAATTACAGTTAGAGTCGGTTCATCGACAACCAAAGATTATATCCACTACAGGTGAGTATATTTTCATATCATCCACTGTAGACTTTTGTGCAATCTATCTTGCTATATATATAGAGGATATATCATATGTACTCAGCCCTTAACGTGTATCATGTGAATAAATCTGGGCCATTGAATTAAGAAGATCAACGGACGAGATTAAAAACAACTTCTGATTATTCGATGGTATTGGGAGATTATTCGGTGGAATGAAACTATTCGACGATATTGGGCGATTATTCTAAGAATAAAATTTACATTTTTTACACTCTTTTTACAGACGAATAATCATGAACAAATAGACGAATAATTTTTTAGTACATAATACACGATAAGAGTTGTGTACACCGAAACTAATCTCTCTCTCTCTCTCTCTCTCTCTCTATATATATATATATATATATATATATATATATATATATATATCTTACAGGTTCATTTTGCTTATATCGGTTTTATATAAACACCCACTTAAAACCAATGATATACTTTCTAATGTTGGAACTACGGGTCCAATAACATCATTATTAAAAAATTCGTCTTTGCGTGAATTTCTTCTTTCTATCTCTTTTGCCATCATTTCGATGTCGACATCCATTATTTGATTTATAATCATCATATTCTCATGGACTCTTTCCTTTTATGTGAAATAATAAACTAAGAGCATAATGATCTTCAACACTTTTGGTGTATTTGAGAATCACTTGATTTTTGTGGGTTTCGGAGTTACTTCTGGAACCTCCAAATGAGCTAGCTAGTGCAATATACGTGACTTAGTCACTTTCTTGGCCTTAGTAAATGCATTTGATGGCTTTATGTTAAACCATGTTATTATCATTTGGTGTACATAAGTGTTAAACTTCTAGTTCACATTCATTCATCCGTGGATCCCAAATGATAGAGAAGTTACTTTCATGCAATCTCTTTCTTAATACAGTCTCATTTCCTCTCCCCCTAAATATCGGGGTATTTGATATTATTAGGGACTCAAACCCCATGTATCATTCAACTTCTTTGTGGTCTTTTTAGTTAATTGTAGAGGAGGCTTCGAAACATATACTCTCTTCTGGAGATAATTTAGGAGAAGTTATTGTGTCTAATTCGAAATGCAAAATTGCATGACCCCATTTAACTAACGACTCTTCTAGGTCGTTGTGAGCTACTATATGCTCCACAAACATTCTCTACCTTTTCATATAACCAATGTGTTAAAACATCTGTATTGGAATAACACTGGTCCATATGACAATGTTTAATGTTCACAGTTGGCTCATTGAACTCGGTCAAGAGACATATATAAGAGACTCTGCATTTACTCTTTATTATAGACGGCCTTGTTATTATTGTGCCACGAGAACAAGCCTTACATGTATGGTCACTCTTATTGAGGATCTTCCAGACCGAGGATCTTATAGTCCTTTGGTGGGTATTCATGTGAATTTTAATGATCTTGCGAATCATCATTTTTTCGAGTGACCAAATGCCACAAAGAAAAAGATTTTATCATCAACTAACTTCTGGTTAGTGACATTACAAGTTTCAATGGGATAAACAAGTGTTGAAATCGTAAAACATTCTAACCATTGAACTTTGTACATGGTGATCTATTTATTTAATCAGATGTCGTTAACTGGGTATTTTCATAACTTCCATTGGTGTCATACTACTGGTATGAATCTAACGACCAACGATATTTATCTTTATTCATAATGTTCTTCAGGACATTAGAAAATTAACCGTACAATGATGACCTAGTTATAAGCCACAACAATAACTTAATTGGTTGTGCGCTTAACCATTATACCTCTTTTAAAACCTCTACAGGAGGGGCATGCACTTCTTCAAGAGTACAAATGTTTAAAATAAGATCTTATATACTCTTATAGAGTTTGAAATTAGAGTTTTTAAGCTCTTATGCATATTTTGATGAAAACTCACAATCTGCTGGATTGTTTACAAATGGTAATGAGACTTTGAACTCTTGGCAAGATTAGTGTCACGGTCTACTAGATTGTTTAACCATTGAGTTTAGGAACTTCAAGCCCGTCCGAAAAAATAGGCGTTGAAAAACTCACAATATAGTGGATTAAGGGAATAATAAAAAAAAAAACTATGTAAAAGATAATACTAAGTAGTAAAGTATATTAAGAAACACGTATATCAACAACCATAACCTTAAATAAATAAAAAGAATTAATGTCAACTTCGAGTGACAAGAAAATTTAAAATAGATCTTCGAGGCCTTTTTATCACCTACATCAAGAAGTGGTATTCTTATGTGCAATTTTATCGTTTACTGCGGGAAACTGATGGCATGGAGAAACATTAAAGATCAGGGTTGATTTGTTTCTCTGGCTATACGAATCATCACTACAAGGATGATGTTTACCAGTTCATCCCTATGAGGGTGTGATTTATGAATTCGTCTACTTCAGGAAATGAATCTGTTTATTTACTTCGGGAAATGAGTTCGTTTATTTACTTCGGAAAATGAGTCTATTCATTTACTTCAAGAAATGAGTCTGTTCATTTACTTCGGAAAATGAGTCGGTTCATATACTTTCTGGAAATTAGTATGTTCATTTACTTCCTTTACTCCGGAAAATGAAGAATAAATAATTAAACAAACATAGATATAAAACAAAAGAATAAACATAAATTCATCACTACGAAGATGAGATTTATCGTTAATTTCATCGCTACGGTGATGAAATTTATCAATCACATCAAGTGATTTATCAATTCCCTGATTTGAGATTAGTTTATATCAACTTCGAGGGATAAAACTCACCACTTTGGGGGTGATATAATTTATATCTGTACGACTACACATCATCTTCGGGGACATGTTCATATACTTCACAAGGGAAAAATATGCAACCTTGGATGTTTTGAGCCCTTTTATGTAGATATATAAAAGGTACGAGCTAATTTATGTTTCAAATAACTCTTGGTTGGTTTGTAATTAAATCAAATTTGCAAACTGAATTGAAAATGTTTCACCGGTTTAATTTAGTCTTCCTCGCTGGCTGGGTTGAGCGGAGGAACTCGTCGCAATCTTCAACAAAGCTCGTCTGTTACCATCAACGACTCGCCGCCTTTTACCCGTATCGATCTCGATCTCCAACTCCTTGATCCCCAGAGCCGAGAAGAAGTAGATAAAGAAGATATCTCTATTCCATGTGTACATTCTCAAGAGAGCTTACAAGCCTTATATAGGCAAGGTAGGAGAAATACACAAAATTGTGTCATCATGGTGTGGGTTTTAGAGGTGAAAGGTTTGGGAGGTGGACAATCCACCATTAGTATTACAACACTATTGGGTTATATTCTACGTTTGTATTATTATTCAAACTTTTATTAAGGTAGGATTTTTTTTATTTTTTTATATTTCAACCTGTCCAAAATCAATGCAACTAGGACCATCTTACCTACTTGATACTCGGACAAGATGTCTAATATTTAATTATCATTTTAGCTAATCTAAGATTATTAGTTAGGCCATTTGGCTTTACCCCTCTAATTAATAAATACCATACTAAAGTTTGTTAGGACTAATGACCAGGAATGGTGGGAACTAGTGCATATCTGCTCACCCAACACATGAACACGGGGATATTTCATAATAAAACTAATTTATATTGGAGAAATGCCCTATTGACATAATTATATACTAGATCTGACTTATATTGTTCACACTTTCGATGTAGGACTCTCTCTTTCACATATCAACAATCAAATTTACAAATATAAGCCATCCTTATATACGTTGGATGATATCAAACATGTTGTGCACGTCTTTGTGTCAATTACTTCTATTGTCATTCCTGTTTTATGCATGTTGCTTTGGTTCCTTATTGCAGGTTGGGGACTTATTGCTTAACAAAGGACTACTCACGGGTTATCAAAGGACTACTCACGAGTTTGGTGCGTTGTTCACAACGACTTATTGGTCACACCTATTATGGCGTAATTACACACTCTGTAACTAACAGTTTGCCAGGACCTGGCATGTCATATACTTGGGTACTCGGCTACAGAATCCCAGTTCAATTGTAATGCTAAACAACTATTTAACGCATTCGCTTGTATTTTTACTTGTGGATAATACTTGTTTAATTTGAGCATGTGTGTATCAAATTAAAGAATACAAGTGAATGCGTGGAATAGTTGTTTAGTATTACAATTGAACCAATTTGCAATAGCATAGCCTTCCTCCGCGTGGTTCACCGGGTGACCGAACTCACGAGTCGAATAAAAGGCAGTTCGCTGAGTGTTGGTTCGAATCCAACTCGTGAGAAGAATCCAAGCGAGATACTTTCTTCCTCTGCCTCTGCCCAAAGCAATCCAAACTGAAAGCAGGAACCATCGCTCTGTCTCTTCCTTACCTTCCCTGTGGAGACCGTATTCTTAGCATCTAGGATTCGGAAGTCTAAACACAGGATCAAAGTCTATTTAAACACAATCACCGTATTACATGAACTTGTTATGCCACAGGATCAAAGTCTATTTAAACACAATCACCGTGCAATGATGCCAACCTCATGATTAAAAAAGGGATTGTATAGCCGAGTACCCAAGTATATGACATGCCAGGTCTTGGCAAACTGTTAGTGAGAGAGTGTGTAATTATGCCATAATAGGTGTGGCCAATAAGTCATAGTGAACAATGCACCAAACCCGTGAGGAGTTCTTTGCTAAGCAATATGTCCCCAACCTGCAATCATGAACCAAAGCAATAAGCATAGAACAAGACTAGCAATGGAAGTAATCGACACATGTCAGTATTCGATGTAAAATCTTATAAAAGTTTGCATCAAACTGGAGGCAATAATATTCACTAAACTACCAAATATACAGGTTTAGATTGTCATCATATTATAGTTTATTGAATTATCCTCCAATTTGTTTTGGAATTAATCAGAAGATAAAAAACCACATAAAAATATAAATGAATTAATACATCAGAACAATTATATGTAGACAGTTAATTCATATATTAGTTTTGTTAATTTTCGGTGTGCCATTCCTAGCGTTCCATTTTTGCAATATATATATATATATATATATTGCAAAAGTAAACCAAAAAGAATCCCTCTTTGCAAAAGTAGCACCCCACTTGTAAAATGGGCAAAAGTAGCACTTTGTTTACTTTTCCAACTTTTTTTTGGTAACCGACTTGGGGAGTGGCAGGTGAGGATGGGGTAGTGTAACATCATCTTGGGAGAGATTTGTAGGGGGGGTGCACTATAGCTGTCAGGGTGATTTGGCGCTAGAAAGCCCCATCCATGGGAAAAAGTGTGGAGCATTTATGAGGAAAAAAGGGAATGATTGGATTTAAGGGTGTTTAGCAAAACATATATAACTGGATTGATGGATGTCAAACACCATTAAATGTTTTGTAAAAAGAGAGGCAAAATAGAAGAGTGGAAATGTGAGGGAAAAAGCCTCCCGTTAATTTAAGGAAACTGCACACTTTCCATTGTAGCTGATGTGGCGGGCTGTTAAGGCAGTTTTAGCGCCAAAACAAGCTTCCTCCTTGGGAGAAATGGGGGAGGATTTATGAGGGGAAAATGCAATGATTGCATTGATGTGAAACATATATAAGCTGGATCATGAGGATATGAAACACCATTACATGCTCTGCAAAAAGTGAGGCAGAATAGGAGAGGAGCGAAAAGAACGAGGGAAAAGACACCCGTTCATCCCAGGAAACGATACAGTCCCCATTCTACCAATACAATATTTCGGTCCTACCAATAGTGTACAATTTTCCTTCCAAATCTAAAAAAGTGCAAGAACCTTGTCCAATGGCAGTGGCAGCGATGAGTAAGTGATATTATACCTATCCTTTGTAGTTGTTCCTTTTGCTTATAATAGAACTATGCCCAGGCTGATCCTTTGTTCCCGTGTCGTACCCCAGGTTATAGGGTTTGTCCGAAGGTCGTATTCGACGGTTGGTGGGCTCTTGGGAGTGGGAGCTTGGCTTTCAAGGGAGAGGCATGTAGTGCAGCTATATGGTGGTGCCAAAAAATATTGGCTACGACCTTCTGAAGGAGAAGATCGTTTCCAAATTCGACGTTGACATGGTATTATACGACATTGAGCTCACCTACCTCCCTCCGTTGATGGGGCGGGCCACTCCGATTCGGGTCCGGGAAGACGATGACCTAGAAGCCATAACTGTATGATAGAATAAGGGGATCATAAGCAACGCACAACAAAATCAATAGGCAAGATTACAATTAACCAATCCAAACTTCTAAACAGACACATATTTTGGCAAGATAAAAACACACAGTTGGCATAAAATTTTAAAACATTTGGTAGGATAACATTGTACATTGCGCATGACAACATTATTTATTGCATCCCAAACTAATCACAATTGGCAAGATCAAAACCCTCAATTGGCAGGACAAAATTAAACATTTGGCATGATAGATCAACACAAATATTCTACTAATTGCGTATTTTTATCCTACCATTAGTTTCAAAATATTCTACCATTATCATCCTACCATCTTACCATTATATCTAACCATTAGAGCTACACTTGGGAATTTCGGTGCTTACATCATCATCCTACCAATAGCGTATTTCTATCCTACCATTAGTTTCATACTATTCTACTATTATCATTCTATCATCATACCATTATCATCCAACCATTGGGGCTACACATAGGAATTTGGATGATTACATTATCATTAGGGTGTATTTATTCTACCAATACCGTATTTTTATCCTACCATTAGTGTGAAACTATTCTACCATTAGGGTGTATCTCTTCTACCAATTGTTGTCCTACGGACAGTGTCAAGTAAGCATTAGTAAGTAGGTGTACACTGTAGTATTACAAAGACAACATTCTAGTTTACAACTCTACTAGATCCGAAACTCTCATTCATCATCTCACAACTCTACGCGATTATATATTAACTTCTTTCGATTTTTTCACTTTCTTCATAGCATAACTTTCATTCATCATCTCACAACAACAATACATTCTAGAGCAACAATCTTATTCTTCTAAAAAATAAAATAAAATTGAATTGCCTCAGCCTGTTCTCATTAGTGCATCTTTAACACAATTCACAATTGATTTGTACAAGCATTAATTTGATACATATCCATCCTGAAAAAGCCCTAGGAGCGTCTTTGAATGGATATTCAAATAACACAGTTATTTCCACGAAACATAGGCATAGTACTGAGCCATAGGAACGACAAAAGCGATAACCAAAGGCCTCCGACAACGAGGCTGAACTGGTCTCATTTCTCATTCGTCTCCTCCTTGGTCTTAAAGTTCAATTCCCTTTTGTTGTCCTTCACCGATGGGCCACCGGGATCAGAGAGCTCGTCAATTGCTGCAACTAATCGTTGTGCGCTGCTAAACGCAACTTCAGTACTTCTCATCTATTGACAATACTACAACCACCATTAATGAATCGTTATACTAAATCATCAACATCAATAATGATATTGAATACATGAAGGTGAAGCAATTGTAAGGAGAGTCGAAAATCAAAACGTTACCGAGAATGTTTTCCGAAGCAGTTGCGTCAAAAACAGTGTCTCCTACAACCTTGCTCTAATAGATCAGAAAATGAAGATCGGCATCGCCAACACCAAACCACATGATTACAGGAAGCAACCCCAATTGATCATGAAAAGCGTTAGAATTAAAGAGGAACCTGGTGATCGATCAAAGACGTTAGAAAGGTGACTGAAAACCTCGAGGAATTTGGACTAAATATTGTCGAAGTGAAGTTGTAGTTCTTCGACTTGAGAGTCGTCGCCATAGATAGGCTTCAACTAGGAGTAGATAGGAATCAGAAGCTCTTCGTGTTTCGTCATTGGCGCGCGCTCTTCGTGTATCACCGTTTCCCTAAGACCCGATTTAAGGACTCTGCATCTCCGATCTTGTATCGCCAAATTCGACTCCACCAATCCACTCTGACACTCTCACAAGCCCAAATCCGATGTCAATTTGCGGAGATGTGACCGTCGGAATCCACCCCGAACCCCACGCGGCTTCTGGAACCACCGCTAATGTCACCGGGTTTGATTTCTTCGACCGCCTGCCGGACTCTGTCCTCCTCCTCGACTTCAACAGGATTGGCGACGTGAAGTCCCTCAGGCATTGATGCGTCGTATCCCGAAGGTTCCACCCTCTCATTCGTGTTGACTGCGTCATCTCCGATGATGAGTCCTCTTCTACGTCTTCTGCCTTCTACAAGTCCTGTTTACCTATCGCCAAGTGATAATGCATATTTCACATAGACATTATAGGTATTTCTTATTGAATTTCAATAGGAGTTTTGCATATGTTTTAGTCTAGTTTCATATCTTGATTGTGAAGTATTCGAGTTCGGAATCTACGACTTTTTAGTGTTTATTATGCAGAGTTACATTCCGACCTTAGATGAGATCTTGGAAGAGCTAAGTAGAATGTTTTGGAGCATATGACGGTTGAGGAAGAGGCTATGGAAGAGCAAGGAAGCACTACATTGAAGAAAAGAAGGAAAATCGTCACTGCATAGGGCGACGCCCACCGTGGTTTAGGTGACGCATGCCGTGGTGTCGTGTTCAGCAAACACGATTTGGATCCGAAAGATTCTATTTCCTATTATATTATTATTATATTTTTAGTGCTTGCACGACTTTTTGTTAGTTAATGTTATTATTCCAGTTGTGTGTTGGAAGAGAGAGTGTTGACAATGAACGTTTTGAGAGAGAAGAGAGGTTTTTGGCCTATGAGTTGCTAAACTCATAGTTTCGCCTGTGATTCGAAGACATGGTGTGAAGATTTGATTCTATTTAGTTATTCATGATTATATTTATCATCTTGTGCCTATTGATTATATTTGTGTTCATTTCTATGATTGATCACCATGTTCAGAATTGCATCTTAGCTATGAATTCGTTGTTGCGTTCTTGATAGCAAACGAAGTTATTGAAGAAGTGATAACTCCACTCCCTTGATGAAATTCGAAAAAGGTTTCAAAGGGTTTGACACATAGCTTATGTCAAAGGTCTTGAAGCTACAACTGTGTTGATGAAACACAAATCATGTATTATGCGCATATTATTTCCGGATGTTATTATATATTATTGTTATTAAATATATTTCCAAATATTATTATACATTATGCACTAACATATGCTGCAAGATTTTCGAATGGAATCTCCTTCCTTAAGCTTGAAGTCGAGAAGAATCAAATCGGAGATCATGGCTTCAAAGTTTCCCCAAATAGAAGATTGTGAAGATTGTCATGATCTGTTCTAGCCGTTGAAGAGAAGATCCTTCTTTGAGAGAGGCGCTGATTTGTTTTAATATAAGAAGGAGATGAAGAGAAGACAGACACGTAATGGTTGAACACAAGCATTCATTCACACTCAAGCCTTCAAGTCAATCTGTCTTCATCGTGTGCTCTCTGCTAGTGGTTAAGAGTCATATCTTTTATTTCAAAGTATTTGAGAGTTACACAGTGAGCTTATAGGATATATTTCGGTAGAGTGTTATACTCGAGAGTTTGTAACTCAAGAAGTGGACACTAGACGATTGATTCACGAAGTGTAAGAGGATTGTACTAGATAGATGAGAGAGGTGGGGCTCTTCTAGATTGGTCTAGGACTCCAAGGGAACGTGAGTTGACTAGATTGCAATTGTATAGGAGAGAGGCTTCTCGGTGAGCTATTAGGATCCTAAGTCTTGTGAATCAATAAAGCCGGTTGAATCCTAGGCTTGTGGAAGAACCCTAGGCGGGGACGTAGGCCAAGTTCGTGCCAAACCTTGTCAACAATTCATTGCGTCCTTTACTTATTTCCGCACTTGTTTTGAATTGTATAACTCTTTTGTGATTCAGGTTTTCCAGATGAAAGAATTACGTCTAATCTCAAAGGGTTTTGCAAGCGTTTCAAAAGTCTTGAGATTATCTGCGAAAAGTTGACATACTCTATTCAACCCCCCTTCTAGAGTATCTTTATATTACTTTGTTATACATTATCGAACCTTCAAGTAGTGATATTTCTTTGTCTTTGTAGTGGATGATTTCCATTTATCTATATCGTTAGATGTTGTTAGGGTCGATTGTAGTTTGTGCCTATTTGTCTCAAATTGCATTGAATTGATATGTCAATTGGTCTAATTACTTGAGTCCTTAATAATATTCTTTAATGATATTTAATAGGGTGATTGTATCCCTGCGGATCCTTCAACTTTAGTCAAGTAGACATATGCTTATGAATAATCTTCTCTACTTTATTATCAATTACTTTGCAATCATAAAGTTGGTTACTTTACTTTCTTATCAATTTTTCACAATTCATTGCTTTTGTCATAAGAGTCTTTGTTAGAGCTATTGAGTAGTGAGCCACTTCTCTATGTGGGTTCGACTCCGGACTTCATCGCTATACTAGTAGTTGTTTGGTTTATCAATTCATTGATTTACCAATCTATTGGTTTTGAGCATTGAGTTAGGTTTTTATTACTATTTGGCAAAGGGAGAAAGTGCCAACGACGTTCATCCCGCACCAAATTATTGGCGTCATTGCCGGGGAAAAGAAAGGAGTTTGCTTTTCTTTATTTCTATCATTGATTCTCTTTTATTTTTGTTTTTGTTTTTCTTTGAGTCTTTTGTGTCCTTGTATGGTCCAAACTAGATATTCTAATTCAATGCCTTTGTCTTTTTATTTTGAGATTGAAAGCTCTCTTAGGTTCAAAAGGAGGCTAGAATTTGATACACATAAGGAGAAGGGAGAGGAAATTGTTAATCCGCCAAGAAGGACCCTAAGAAAACTAAAGAAACCTAATTTGAGTTCTCAAGATTTGAGTACAAGTCGAATTAGTCTACTATTGTACCCTACTTTCATGGATTACATGGGGAGGAACCAAACAAACACCTTGCTACCTTTGTGAGCATATGTGATAGACTTAGACCCCAAGGCCACCAATTGATGTTGAGAGTGTTATTATTTACCTTGAAAGATTTTGCAAGCGATTGACTTTATTACCTACCCCCCCCCCCCCAAAGCATTACTACTTGGGTTGAATTGAAGAAAGCTTTCCTGCAAAAGTACTTTCCTGCGAATCGTCTCAACAAACTCAAGAAGGAGATATCTAGTATTGAGCAATCACCTAAAGAGAGTCTTTATGAGTATGTTGAGAGGTTCAAGAAGCTTAAGGGTAGTTGTCCGCAACATGGTATACCCGAGGATGATCTAGTGGTATATCTTTATGAGGGCTTGCTTGACACCGATAGGAGTTTCATCAATGCTACTAGTGGGGGAGATATTTTGGACAAGACACCTCATGAAGCAATGCAGATTTTCGAAGGGTTGGCTAATGCATCGCAACAATATGGGATACACCAAAGAGTTAGAGGAGCTCATAAGTTGGATAATTCTAGAGATGGTCGCCAGGATGACTTAGATAGGCTTATTGAGATATTGAACAAGATGGCTATGTAAATGAATCAATCTCAGCAGCCTAGATCTTGTGGTGTCTGTAGAGATCCAACTCATCCGAATGATGAGTGTCATTTAATGCAAGAGGATGTCGCTGATTTGAGTGATATGGATTATGGACCTCGACGCAACTTTGGTAACAATGGTTACAATTAGGGCTACAATTTGACTTATCAAAGTGGATTCAACGGCAGGGGTCAGCAACAACAAGTTCCTTATCAAGGAAGAGGACAATTTGAGAATCGTCAAAGAAACACTCAACAAGAGGATAGAGATGATACATTGAGGTTGTTTTTGGATAAGATGAGTGTTCAAGAGAAATTATTAAGTCAAATGGCTAGGAGATTTGAGAATTAGAAGCAAAAGATTCGGGGAAGTTGCCATCACAAGTGGTAGTTAACCCGAAGGCGAATGTGAGTGAGAGGATCGTTAGAGGAGGAAAACAAGTGAATGTGCCAACTAGGAATGTTGAAGAGAAGCCTAAAGAAGTGATTAATGTGGGTGATGATGACAACAAGAATTTGGAGTCGCACACTGTTGATGACGGCGCCCGCCGCCCTTCACCACGGGGCCCGCCGCCCCCTCTAGTCCAATATATGAATGTTGACGTTGTGCAATCCCCAAGGAAATCATCCAAGGAGTGGTCTTCTGAGGTCCCAAGACCTGCACCATCCTTTCCTCGTGCCTTAAGATCTGATCGTAAGTGGGAAGATGAACGAATTCTTTACGATACCTTTGCTCATTGTGAGGTAAGTATTCCACGTACTTTTTAATTTGATTAAAATCGTGCCTCGCTATGCGAAGTTTTTGAAAGAATTATGGACTATGAAACTCAAGCAAAGGATGCAAAAGAAGGAAAATGTAAGTTTCAATGAAAATGTTTCTGCTTTGCTACAGAAAAGATTGCCTCAAAATTTCAGAGATCCATGTATGTTTACTATCTCATGTGCAATAGGTAATGCTAGCTTCAATAAAGCTATGTTAGACCTAGGTGCTTCAGTCAATGTGATTTCATACAATTTGTACATGTTTTTGGGTCTCAATGCATTGTCTGAAACTGATCGTTCCAGCTGATTTGTTGAGGAGTTGTTGAGCCTAGAGGAGTTGTTGAGGATGTTTTGGTTAAGGTAAACGATTTAATATTTCCTACTGATTTCTTTATATTGGATATGGAACAAGGTACGCTTGAAACCCCAATTATCTTAGGAAGGCCATTTTTGCGAACAACTATATAAGACTAAGATTGATTGCTTTGAAGGTTCGTTAACCATAGAGTTTGTTGGTAGAAAGATTGAGTTTTCTATATTTGAGCCTATTACTCTTTCTACTAATGATTATGTAGATGTTCTTGACTCTAGTGATAGTGATCACATGAATGAATCAAATAGTTTGTTGGATGCTTCTATTGAGAATGAATCATTGCATATTGAGTCTTCTAACAAAGAGAAATTTGATTCAGGGAAAGATGATATTGAAAGAAAATTTGAGAATTTGATTAAGTCACATGAGATTATGTCTAATTCAAATGATTCTATTGTTATTCCCTATGAGAAATCGATTCCTAACAATGTTGAGGTTTTTGCAATTTCAGGGCAACCTCCAGGAGAAACTCATTTCAATAAGGAATTGATTGGTGCAATTGATGGATATATCGGATAAATTCCCAAGGTTCCCTCTCTTGGCAATAAAAAGACAGGTGTGGATGATCTTGATGGGATAACTTGATCAAGAAATGCATCACGTCGAGCCAATGACGTGAAACGAAGGCGCTTATTGGGAGACAACCCAGGTAGATTAGGTAATATTTTTTCAATTTCGCATTTAGTTTTTCAATTCAATAAAGTAGGACAAGTCTTTTTTCTTTACATTGGAGTAGTGTAGTGTTAGAACCTTTTGGTAGATGAATTTTTCTTGATTGAATGACGGAATGACGTTCTGGAGATCACGGCGCCTGCCGCCTATCACTGTTCACAAACGCGTCCAGATCTTTGGTAAAATTGGAAGGGAGTAATTTCTATCCTATTTTATCTTTCTGTTTACTTGATTTCCAGTTATTTTAGGTTATATTTGATTTTCTATCTTTTTAGGATTAGTTTTTGTTCCATATTTTATTTTTTGGAGTAGATTTATTTTATCTATCTTTAGGAGTAGATTATTTTCTATATTAGGTTAATTTTATCTATCTTAGGGTTATAATGTCCTATCTAGGATTAGTTTTCATTTATCTTAGGAGTATTTTTTATCTTTTATTTTATTTTGTTTTATTATTTCTATCTATTTCTAATTTATTTTATTTTATTTTTAATAGATGGAAATTCCCTTTCCAACTCACCATAAATTCTCATTCCCTAATTTGGATCAATTAAAGCTTTGTCTCCAAGGAAACACATAAACCCCAAAGATCCTCTTGAATCCATTCCAACAGCCTAAACCCTTGTGTTTCAATTGAGTTTCTTACCCATCAAACAAATTCCATCACTACATTTCACCCATCAAAGTCAATCTTTTTCCATAAAATTCTCATACCTACCACCAAAGAATGCTTTTGAAACCACGTTGGTCGTCAAATTTTGAGTTTGGAGGAGTTTGGACATTGATTCCTCAACGTTCGTGCTCAGATTTATGTACTGTAGTCCACGACGCCCGTCGCCTCATACATAGTGCCCGTTGTCACCTGCAGAGAGGTCGTTTTTTGTCTTTTTTTTGGTGTTCTTGCACTTTCTTCTTATGTTCGTGCACCATGTCATTGGTTCCTGCTATGGAGATGCCTAGTTTTATGACTTGGGAGTAAGAGGAGTGTTGGTGTAAGCTTGAGAAGAGGGATTATCGATCCACATTGTTCTTTCATCCCCCGATGTTGCGACGTTTGGGATTATTTGAGGATGTCTCTCGGCTTCTTGAGAAATGAGGTTTGGGTGATTTCATGGATCTTGCTGAGTTTACCTATCCGGTGTTGGTGACAGATAAAGTTCTTGGCTACCTTGGATTATCGTTCAAATTTGTTTCCAATTGAGGAGTAGGAAGTTCGTGGTGACTAAGGATCTCAATGCACAAGCTATTAGTGTTACCAAGACGTCTGCTGACGCTTATGGGTATGAAATGGTTGCTCCATATCCTCATGACACATGGAAGGAGGCTACATGTCAATCTTGTGAGTTGGGGTGGAGGCCACTATGACTTCATGATTTCCCATCCCGTTTTGAGATTGTGCTATTTGGTGTTGTGCAGTTCTTTCTTGGGTGTGGAGGATACCACTTTGGTTACTATTAGAGCCTAGAGCTATATTTACTGTTTGATCCCCGAGGCATTGCATATTCCTGACTGGGTTCAATTATTTCTGGGGAGTTGTTTGGAGGTGACTAGAGCTACTCCAGTGAGGCCTGATCGCATCAATGCGTTTGGAGGCTTGGTGTCTCTGATTGCTCGACAATTGGGAGTTTGTCTTGATGATTTGCGCTCTTTTGATCATGAGAAGGTCTACAATATTGCCAACCTAAATTGGTGGGGCATTAGTGAGTATACTCAGCGTCCTGATGGAGCAGAGTGTTTCAGGTGGATTACAGGAGAGACTTTTGAGCATCACATTTACCTGCCTACGGAGCTACCTTATTGCTATAGGATGACAGAATTTAATATCAGTCACAACCGTTTTCCCTTGCAGCCAATTCAGCGGGTATGAAACAGCAAATAAGCTCGATGGCATTGCTGATAAGCTCTCTGGTCTTCATGCTGCCGTATTAATTGCCTTAAGGGGTATGAAACAACGATCTGGATTCCAGACCCCACCTTCACAGTAATTGGTTAGTTTATTTGCTTCATTCAACCCTTCATTTTATTCTTCATTGTTTCTTTTTGTGTATGTTTATGCATTGAGGACAATGCAACATGTAAGTGTGGGGGGTGAAGGGGAGAAGTGAAGTAAATTAGTTAGTTAGATTAGTTCATGTTTATTTTATTTTTTCTCATGTTTAGATCTCTAGTTCGTTTATTTTGTTTTATTTATTTCAGAAATTTATGTAATTCATGATTCGTGTTTATGTTATTTGTTTTATAAAATGTCAAAAATGAAAGAAAAAAAGAATGGAAAAATGTTCAAAAATCCAAGAAAAAATATTTAGTCTCATGCATTGCATATTTGTGTTATCAAAGATATCCATCTAATTTAAGTTTGTCCTATTGACTTTATACGGACATGATCTTATAAATCTCATGGAATTATGGAATGATTTGACCTTGTCTCTAAAATTGGGTTTTATGTGAAATATGATTAGGCATAAGTAATTGAGCATGTATGATCTAAGTTTGTGAGCATGCTTGATATTCATAAAAAAATTGTCCTTGTGAGATATTTTTGGCCATATAAGGGATACATCTATATTCCTTTGGATTTTCTTGTGTGATTTACTCTTCCTATGCATTTATCTTTGAGTATTGACATGGTTATCTATTTTTAAGGTCGATTGTATACATGATCATTGATTGGTAAGTTCAAATGATAGAGGCAACCTTTTAGCCACATTTTATCCATGTCTACCTTATGTTATATCTTCCTATGCATTTATCTTTGAGTATTGACATGGTTATCTATTTTTGCATATTTTTTAGTCTAGTTTCATATATTGCTTGTGAAGTATTTGGGTTCGAAATCTACACCTTTTTAGTGTTTATTCTGCAGAGTTGCATTCCGACCTTGGATGGGATCTTGGAAGAGCTTAGGAGACATGTTTTGGTGCATATGAAGGCTACGGAAGAGGCTATGGAGGAGCAAGAAAGCACAACATTGAAGAAAAGAAGGAAAATTGTCACTTCATAGGGCGGCGCCCGCCGTGGTGCCGTGTTCAGCAAACACGATTTGGATCCGAAGATTCTATTTCCTATTATATTATTATTATATTTCTAGGGTTTGCATGACTCTTTATTAGGTTTTAGGTGATTATTCCAGCGGTGTGTTGGAAGAGAGAGTGTTGACAATGAGCGTTTTGAGAGAGAAGAGAGGTTTTTGGCCTATGAGTTGCTAAATTCATAGTTTCGTCAGTGATTCGAAGACATGGGGTGAGGATTTGATTCTATTTAGTTATTCATGATTATATTTATCATCTTGTGCCTATTGATTATTTTTGTGTTCCTTTCTATAATTGATCACCCTGTTAGGAATTGCATTTTGGCTATGAATTCGTTGTTGTGTTGTTGATAGCAAACGAAGGTATTGAAGTAGTGATATTTCTTTGTCTTTGTAGTGGATGATTTCGATTGATCTATACCGTTAGATGTTGTTAGGACCGATTGTAGTTTGCGCCTATTTGTCTCTAATTGCTTTGAATCGATATGTCAATTGGTCTAATTACTTGAGTCCTTAATGCTATTCTTTAATGATATTGAATAGGGTGATTGTATCCATGCGGATCATTCAACTTTAGTCAAGTAGACATATGGTTATGAATAATTAATGAATCAATCATAGGACCATGAATTTCAACCATTGTTAGAGAATTACAGGTGAAATATATTCTCTACTTTATTATCAATTACTTTGCAATCATAAAGTTGGTTACTTTACTTTCTTATCAATTTGTCACAAGTCATTGCTTTTGTCATAAGAGTCTTTGTTAAAGTTATTAAGTAGTGAGCTTCTTCTCTATGTGGGTTTGACTCCGGACTTCATCGCTATACTAGTAGTTGTTTGGTTTATCAATTCATTGATTTACTAATCTCTTGGTTTTGAGCTTTGAGTTAGGATTTTATTACTATTTGGCAAGGGAGAAAGTGCCAACGACGTTCGTCCCGCACCAATACCTCTTTCGCGTCGTCTTCTCCAAAGTTGTTAAGCCCCTAGCGAACATCTACCTATTTCTGAGCTTCCTGGCTCAGATCTGAGAAAGAGAGGGTCATGAACAGTTTCCTCCCCCTCTCTCAACCTGTTGAAGCCGGTCATGAGCAGTTGTTGGTAACCGGCTCTTTTTTGCTCCCAAAACTGGGTTTGGATTAGTTTTACAAATTTTGGGCCTCAAGCAACATTTTTGCAGATGGGCCAAAATATGTGTGTGTGTGCGCGCGCGCGCGCGAATTGCATGTACGCATTTCATCTTCAGTTAATTATGTGTACCCTTCACATCATTTGGACCACTTTTAGGATTAAAAAAAATATAAGTGCGACCACGCATTGCGAATGCATGCAGTCGCAACCATATAATCGAAGATGTAACGACCGTGCAAATAGAGGTCCCTTTTTTAACACTAGAGGGCGGTCACGATGGGGAAGAGGGATTCCACTAATAGAAATTAAGATCCATCATCTCTTGTGTCTTTTACACGTAAAGGGATATGATGAGTTGAATTAGGACTCTCTAACTTTAATAACATATTTAAGTTGAAATCTTGATAACAAAACATCAATTGTTTCTTTAGATAATATTTTACCCCTTGTTGGTCACCAGACAAGCAAAGAACTAAACATCTGGTTAAAAAAATCTCGGGTGTCTTTTACACTGGATTTGGTTTTAATAGAACTCATTATTTTTTGTTTTAAATTCACATTATTTTAAATATATTATAAATTGTGTTTGTCAAACACTTTCCAAATATTTGAGTATATAAACATAATATAATGAGAATCCAAACATAAGCTCTCTCAAAATTCAATTGGATTTCAGAAAAAAAAAATTG
This sequence comes from Persicaria tinctoria, assembly GCA_037127255.1. NCBI lineage: Eukaryota > Viridiplantae > Streptophyta > Magnoliopsida > Caryophyllales > Polygonaceae > Persicaria > Persicaria tinctoria. Next base: position 21,363,530 of record JBANSL010000017.1, read on the forward strand.
AAACATTCTTATTAGACTCATGCCTTTTGATGAGAATGTGCCAATTTTGTCAAGCAAATAAGATTGATATCCAATTCTTGAAATAAAAGATCAGTCTATAAACCCAAAAATCAACCTCACCCTTCCTCACACCATTGACAAACTCATCATTCATGTAATCCCTACTCATCCAAAGTTATGATCTGAGGTAAACTTTTTTGACCTTCAATGTTCTGACCTCTTTTTCTTATCGAGTTAAATCCGATAAACGCTCGAGTTGCAGGATTAAGCATCAATGCTTTTACTTTATGTCAAGGCTAACATGAAAAGCTAGTGCTTCAATTGCTTTCTAGTTCTTGCAAATCTTCCATGTCCTGAACTGTTTAGTAAATCGAATGAAGTCAACGAATAAGGCTTTAAGATTGCATTCAACTCACTTCCCTTCATCTTGAATGAAATTGGTTTTGGAATCACCTGCACTCGAAAAAAAACACATTATTCATTTTCCTAACACAATTGTAATGCAACAAATTGAAAGATTCCTTATATGATAATACATACCTTTCTAGGATTTTTGAATGAGTTTGAATCATGAGGATCGACAGATGTTAGAACTGTACCTCTTGACCTCTTAAAGGATTTTGAATCAACTCCATTTAGTGAAATAGTGACATGTACAAAACTACTCCTAAAGTTAACAACCTAGAAATTAACGAAAAAAAAATATTAGCTATTTAGCAGGGATATATATATATATGCAACCAATAAATAAAATAGATGATACCTAATATAACAAAATACCTTAGCTTTGATATAATTTTTGTTATCCTTAGAGCTCTTGTAACTTATCGCAGAAGCGATGATGTTATCATTTGTGGATTGAGTCGCATTGAGAAGAATTGCCCCACTTGAATCTGAAAAGAATGTTTGCATCCAATAACTAGGAATTCCGTAGGCTTCCCATGAATTGAAAATAATTGCATTTGGCTTCCACCTAGTTGATAACAAAATGAAATCAAGAGTCTTATACCAAATGTGAAAAACACTTGCACATATATTTAAAAAACACAAAAATATGTAGAATATGGAGCCAAAGAAATTACGTTGGATCATCACGATGCATAAAAAGTGGAGCATAACTTGCCATTGCAACAATATCGCTGTGTAGAAAACACATTATTAAAATCAGAAATCTTCTATAAATATAATATAACTAAGTTAAAATCGTGTGAGTATATATACCTGTTTCTCTCACATCCAATAAGGTAACCAGCTTCAGCTACTGCACCAACAAGGGTTCCCTTACCATTAAGTTCCTTGGGTAATGTCACAGCATATTCACTCACAAATGCCTACAAAATACATCTAACATAGAGCTCAGAACTATACAATAAGGTTTATTTCCAACTTCAACTACTAGGGTGTTGTGGTATTTGTAGATGTATATAGTACTAAGGAATGAATGTGAGGATATATGACATGTATACATGTGTGTACCTTGGGACCAAAGCGTGGTTGGTTGTCAAACATGTGAGACTTGTTGAACATATCTGTTGGATTCGTGTATATCTGAATTAAGAACGACATTGACATATATTATTATTAGTTCTTATGTTGTTGGAGAAAAAAAAATTGTTCCTAAGATATAGATATGTCAAGAAGTCAATTGCATAAGAACAATGTAGAAAACTGTTACGTACGTGAAAGTCGTATAGATCTGCAGGCACATCTAACTTTTGAGTTGTAGCATCACAATTGGTGATAACATAGATGTCTGGATATTTGGATCTCAATGCATTGTAGAACTTCACATAGTTACCTTCAAACCAAACCAACAAATTTATAAACAAAATCTCAATCAAGAAAACATGTATATTCCAATACTTGTTTTGTTTTCGCATTTACCTTTATACATTGGATACTTATCCCAACAATCCTCATTGCCAATAGCGACATATTTAACATCAAATGGCTTTGGATGCCCATATTTAGCTCGTAGGGAGCCCCATTTAGAGTTTTTGTTACCTCTTGCGAATTCAATGCTATCCAACATATCCTATCTCGCAACGTAAGCAACTACATTTGTAAGTCTTAAATTTAGTTAAATTGAGAATTAAGTGAGGGAGTAAAACAAAAAACTAACTTGGATGAAGTGATCAACATGTTTGGTGTTTTCATCATGAGCGATCCCTACAAGCAAGACAAGTTTTATCATTAATGATTAATCTATTTCAAATGGAAATGAGATATTAGTTAATAACCAATTAATTTAAAAGATGCAAGTGGGAATGTACCTGCATTAACTACCCATACTGGTGCTGCACCAAGGTCCTCTACTAGCTATATTTCATTTTCAAGTGCAATTTCTATATTATGATCGAGTTGGGCTTGAAATATCAAATTGTATATTAAGCATCATGGTCAATGCATGGGAAATGCACATCATTGATCAATTAAGAGTCTAAACAATTGATGTTCATTGCATACATCACGATATTAGATGATTTTTTACAATGAAGATGTAAAAGGATTCAAGAAGAATAAAATGTACCTGGAGGAATTCAAGATAACCGAGACCGTCATCAGTCCAATATTTCCAAACATCACCATAGTGACCAGGTCTTTCTTCCCATGGACCCACTGTTTCTTTCCATTTATATGCATTATTTAGCTTTGATCCTTCCACAAAGCATCCACCTAAAATGTCAAAAAAAAACCTCCAAATCAAGCTCTTGTTACCCTAAGAGGCACCGAATAGATTTTAGAGTACTAAGTACATGACATATACCTGGGAATCTAAGGAACCGAGGTTTCAAATGTAGAAGCATTTGCATCAGATCCTTACGATATCCATGACCCTGCGTTTTCCATGAGTCAAGTACATGTGAACACTTGTTCAAGCACGTGTAATTGAAATCTAAACAATCGAAAAGACATTTCAGTTCAACGAATTGATTAAGTAACATTACCTTGTAAGTGTCGACAGGCATGACTGACACCTGGTCAAGCCATATGATTCCCTTCTTATTCGTTGTAATATGGAGGCTTGCATCTCTATCAGTTTTCATGGCTACAACTATCAACTCTATCTTTTCCCAACTTGTAGCTTTACGACCACTAGTCCTTCACGTCCATTTAAGTTTACAAATTACTTGATTTCACTACAAAAATGTTTTGACCTTCAAGACGTAGATAAGATAATGTTCTTACAAATGGATAGCGGTTCCAAGGACTCGATTACCATCAGATCCTATGAATGAAATTGATAATCTGAATGGCCCTGACCCTCGAGCATAGAGTACTACTTTGTATTCCTTTCCTCTCTCGATATTCTATAAGGATCGCTCAAGTAATTAAAATGGGAAATTAAGGACAATTAGATCAAAACATTTTGAATTGTGTTATATACACAATTACTAATGATCAATTTGTGTAGTATTTCTTATAAAAGGTAGCTTACCATTCCACCATAGCCAGGATTGTAGACACCAACGGCTCCATTAGGGCAAGCATGTTGATCACAAAGCACGTCCATTCGAAGAGCCACTTTATTGTGCTCAAAGCATGAAGACATATCCGTCGTCACTTGTATCGACTTGTTGTCTCCGATCACTCCCCAAGGTTCGATCAATCCCGGTGAAGCTTCAAACCCTATAGAAGAATTAAAGGAGATTTTTTAATTACATAATTAGGGTTTCAAGGTCATGCTAAAATATGATATGTGAATTGAAATAAATGTAAAACAATTAAAATTATAAAGGTCATCTAACCTCTATTCATTACAAGCTCAGCCCACAGCCCACCCACTCCAGCATGATTGATTTCCTAATCCAAGGAAGAAAAATGAGTTACTACTAAGTGATATATTGAACTTTGTACACATATTATAACAAAGATAGACATGTAATAAAAATTAACCAATTACCTCAAAGAAGATACCAAAGAGGTTGTTGGGAATTTGCTTTGAAGAAGAAGATGTATCGACTGATATCGATACTGCATTTGTATCGCCATAGGCTTGATTAATGAGCAAAAGGAATAATAGAGTGACAAAGTTGTTGGTCCTCATTTTGCTGTTTTTAGTGACAAAAATTAGATGCTTAATTGTGAGGTATTTATAGAAAAATTGAGGAATATTTAAAGAAATTATTGTGATAAGAAGATGTCGTTGAAATCATGCGAATGAATAGCAAGATACATCCATCCATGGAATTACGGAAATGATGGGGAAAGAAGAACAATTCATATACAAGTAGATGGGCGATTTCATATATATATATATATATATATATATATATATATATATATATATATATATATATTTTTAAGTTAAAAGAAAATATTTCTAATTCATTAACATTTCTGACATGATTTGAATTGCAAAAGGAAGTAAAAATAAAAATAAAAATATTTCTCATAAAGCATTCGACCTCTATTTTTTTACATAGAGTTTGATAGTCGCCCATTTGCAAGATATTCATTTTAGTGTTGTTTCTAGTGTTGCTTGAGATTTGTGTAGGTGCTGATTTGCTAGGCAAATTGCCAGTTATAAGGTCGAATGCTTTATGAGAAATGGAGGATGATCTTACCCTCAATGATGATACTTTGGTTGAAGACCTCTGTGTTAGATGGGATGCCATAAAAAGAGCTTTGAAGGATGAAATCTATCAATAGGTGATGACTCGATCCAATCCTATGTTGCTAAATTTCCTCATCAAGTATAAGTGCAGGTCCAATCTTGCACTAGTTCTACATCTTCTAATCAATCAAAACGAGAAAAAAAAATAGTTCAGCTAAGCACAACTGGGTTTAGTGTGTTAAGGATCGATCTCCTTGCAGAAATACATGATTGAAAAAGGATGCACGACATCTATGCACACGCCTAGGCATAGGGACTAGGTGAATGGATCTATTACCAATGGAGGAGTTCGTGTTGGTGTTTAGAGGTGCATGGTGTGTGTGCACGGGGTGCATTACTGGTGCATTGGAGGTGGTGCGGAAGTGTTGGGGGATTAGGGTTTCAGTTTGGGATTTATATTTTGATGGTAATGCCTTGTTAGGGTTTGTGTGTTTAAGTCATAAGTACACTTGAATACAAGAGTTTGAGAATGAGATTGATGAACTTTTAGCCAATGGTTTCCTTGACAGTTTTCAATCATCCTATTTTTAATGAGAATACAATGTTTAAATAAAGTTCTAAAGCCGTAGAATTAAATAGTCAAGGATTGCTTAGCTCTAGGAAGATAGAGCTGGTAGGATAGTGTATATTTTAACACAATTCTATCCGAATGATTATCATAATAATATGCAAACCTAGATCAAAAGTTCTAAAAGATAGAACTTAATTTCCTTAAGTAGTTTTTTGGAAAATTTGCATAACTATACAAAAAAAAGATTGAGGATTTCCACAACTAGCATTGCTAGTGTAAAATTTGTAAAAGGGAGGAGAATTGCTAGTTTTGCAAATATTTTGATCACCCTTTCAAGCGGTTTCAAGTTAGGGGAAGAGAGAGTGAGGCAAGTGGTACCAAATTTGAAGGGGACCAAATAGGAGGTCGCCAAGTGTCGAGTCTTAAATCTTAATTGTTTAAATTTAATTTCCATCCATCTTCATTTGTTAAAATTAAAAAATAAATTTATTTTTGAACTTAATGTAATTTTATCTATCTATAGACATCCACTTTATATATGTTTATGGAAAAATATTTCGAAGTGAGATTATTTTCTAGACAAAGAGAGAAATACAGGACACCGTAAAAGGTCTTTGACGCTGAACAAACAGTAGGAATTTGTTTGCTTGACTGCTGAAGGAAAAATTGTGCCACCTACAATATATTTCGAGTTTGTGGTGATAGACTTGTCTCCAAAAACCAACCCATACGGAGATGCAGTCCCTTCTGTGTACCTGGGCATCAACGAGTCGATGCACATGGAGGGTAGAAAGTTTGGCATAAAAAATTCCATATCTGGCATAGAAAACCGAGATGCTAGCACAGAGTTTCCAACCTTTGTCATGGACAATTCAGTATCTGAAACCAGCACAACCACGATAACGCATCAACGAAAGGAGTCAACCAAAGTGCTAGACAAAGACGATGGAAAATCGGTCATATGTCTCAGTAGTGATGACGAGGACAATTTAGAATGGGATGGTGAATCGTCGCATGAAACTTCCTTCCAGTTGGGGGACTCCTTCGAAGTGGGTCATGACATTACCTATGCAGTGAAGGTGGAAACTTCCGTAGTGACTTGGTGGTGGATTCCTCTCTCTCTCTCTCTCTCTCTCTCTCTCACCCACACAGACACATACACACACATGTTTCTCCGAACTTGTAGGACCTTCGTGCAACTATATGTACAGGTAAACAAGTTATTTTGCTTTGAATATGCAAATTTGGACTCTGTTTTGATCACCGGTTTCAATCTCATTGAACAAGCAAAACATGAAAAATATGTGCCAGCCAATACGTTTTACGGGCCACCAAAAAGTAAACGCATGCCATCAATGAGTAAACATGTGCCATAACTAACTGGGGCTCATAAATGCACCCAAGTCCAAACATACATACCAGATAAAATTTACGTGCCAGATAAGATGTTTTACGTTACACTAACAAGTAAACTTGTGCCATCAAAATAAATTTTCATGCCAATGATGTTTTGGGTTAAACACAAGTTCATTTTATTTTATTTTTCTGGATTGCAAATTTTTTCATTTGTATTGAGAATTTTCTGGGTTGTTTTTCCATTCACCAAAGATGACTTATAAGCTTGAGAAAGCATGGAGGAAGCTTTAAAACGCAAAGAAAATAACGTTTTTCAAAATATGGACAAATATATGCGAAATTGATGTCTATGTGTAGAGAAAAACGAATATGGTATTGTGGTATTTTTTATTTTTTATTTTTCATATTTTGAAGGTAAAAAATTTACATATATAAATGTAAATTGGATATATGCGAAATTGATGTCTATGTGTAGAGAAAAAGGAATATGGTATTGTGGTATTTTTTATTTTTCATATTTTGAAGGTAAAAAAAATTACATATATAATATGTAAATTGGATTATTCCTCTTTCTCTTCCAAACATTTTCTCTCTCTAACATGTGTCCCTCCTTTAATTTAGCTCATCATGTCTTTTTCTTTCGTACCCAATTTATATGCGACAGGTGTCATCCTCTTTAATTGAAAGCTGAAAAACCCATGGAAATACACAGATTGCAATGGGTTATTTACGGTGGAGATCATCTAGTCAACAATTGTAGTCCAATATTGTGGTCTGTATCGCTTGATTGGATGTGCCGAGTTATTTTATTATTTATCCTAATAAATAGGATAGTTGTATAATTGTCTTCAACCAATAAGAGAAGGTGGACTATAGGGGATCACAATTACGGACTAGAGGATTCTCACCGGGTTGTTTACCTTTAAGAGGCAGTTTGAGAAACCGGGTATATTTGCAATTTTTTGTGGCACATTGCTAGTTTTGCAAAATTTGTAGGAAGGGAGTTACTTTTGCAAATGGCTGATATTTTTGGTATATGCAATGCTATTTACTCTATTTTTTTAGAATATTAAGAAATGTCAAATAAAGATGTTTAATAAATAACAATACAACTAAGATAAGAGTTACTATAAAAGGTCCCAAAAATAACGTGTTAAACTAATCACAACAAGCTAGCGATGCATGTCCATGCCATCTTTCGAGCAAAACGGCTTGGGTGGTCTAGATCCTGGCCCATGTGCGAGTTTCTTAAGCTAGGACATGGCTTGGGTGACTCCTCATTAGGGCCGTTTGTGGCCTTAACACTAGTTGTGGACTCGGTGTAACTGTCTTAAGTAATATAATTAACCCAAGGTAGCCTTAGTCATTGATAGATGGCAGCTCTAAAATGTGCAAGAAGAGTGTGCATAACATCTTGAATCAAGATCTTGACCCAGTTTGAGTGATTGGACTATCAAATGACATCTTTATCTTCTGCCCCATGTCTTTCAAAGTCATCGGAGTTTCTTGTGCATTAACGACGATGCTAGAGCTTTAAGGGTTGCTAACGTAGAAGTGTTAACCGATGAAGTGCTTTCCAAGACGATTATGGGGGACAACCGGAGCTAATTTTTCCATACATTATTATGCAAAGTTTGTACCATTTTATTCATGTTATAAGATTATTTGTATGGATAAACTCTAAGATGACCGATATTAGGTAAGCACTAGGAACTCTAGTTCTCTTGTGTACTCCTATATAAAGGGTTCGTTGAAGCCCCAATAAGAACATCAATTCCTCCAGTCTTCTCTCCACTCTTCTCTCTGCATCTCTTCTGTTTATCATACGTTATCAACACGATAGCTAAAAGCCCTAATTTTTCCCATTCTGCCGCCTGAGAAAAACTGTTTCTTCTCATTCACTGTTATTTCCCAGATCTAAGAAAATTGTTTCTCCTCCTACGCTTTAGATCCAAGTTTTGAGGCTCCTCGCCTTCTCCCATGGCGGCCCTCACTCTCTCTTCGTCTCTCTCGATCCGGCTTCCCTCTTCCTTCTCCCTCATTCCGCCTAACCCATTCACGAAGCCACCCGATGTCCGAGCTTGTCGGGTTTGGAGCAGACGTCGATGGGGAATCCAAAGGCTACACGAAGTCGTCGTTCTCCATCATCTTCTCCGCCGCCGCCATACCGCCAAAGTTCAATCCCTCGCAGGTCGTGGACGTGTTCGTCCGAGTCACCGGCGGTGAGGTCGGAGCGTCGAGTTCCCTCGCTCCCAAGGTCGGGCCGCTCGGTCTTTCGGAAAATTGATCCAATTTTGAAGCACGAATCGCTTATACATAGGCAAGAGATAAGTTGGCTTGTATATCTTCTCGATTCAAAATCTCACCCAAAGATGAGTCTCATGTTCCTTGATTTTATTTGAAGTTTTCAATCTATTATGCTTTTCTCCGTTGACTAATTGGTTGAATTTGGTTTGATTAAGGTTAGCGATAAGAATTCACCAAACCTTTTGATTGGACGGCCACCAACAGCGGACAACCGAGGCCCAATTGCCTAGCGGCGTTAATCCGGTCCGATTCGGGATCCTTGCACCTCTGAGTGCTAAACGCCAATAACCAATTGAACCGGCCCGGGGTTTCACCGTCGTTCTGCAATTTCCAAACAAAGAAGATGGCGTACTGTGTATTTTGTTAAATTGTTGCAGGTTTTTTTTTACGAAACTGACCCCGGAGTTTCTTAAAAACCTTAGATTGGCCCTTACATTTCATATAATTACATAAAGTGACCTAAAACTTTCAGGGCTGCATATTTTGCCCCTGTGAAGTATTCACACATCATGAAGATGATGTGTAACCCCCGAAGTGGTTGAATCAATCGAAAAGTAATCTCAATCCATGAAGCGATTGGTCGTATCCCATGAAGTGGATAAAGTAATCTCAATCCCTAAAGTGATTGGATCAATCGATTGTATCCCCTGAAGTGGATGTTATTTGATTATATCCCTGAAGTGATAAACGATCGAATTTCATCCCTTAAGTGATGAATTATTTATTTATTTATTTTATTTATCTAATTTTTTTTTGTTTTTTAATTATAGATGAATTATCTCCTGAAGTAGATATAATTGTTAAATTTATATATCATCTCGAGAAGTGAATGAACGAAATCATCTCCCGAAGTAGATGAACGGGCGCATCTCTCGAAGAAGATGAATGATTCGTCCCCGAAGCAATGAAATGATAAATCTCATCCCCACAGAGATGATCAAACCGATAAATTTCATCCCTGTAGTGATGAAATTATATTTATTATTTATGATTATTTATTTTATATGTATGTTATTTAATTTATATGTATGTTATTTAATTTAATTTATTTAAATTACATTTGTTTAATCATCATCTCCCGAAGTAGATGAACGGAACATCTCCTGACATAGATGTAAACGATTGAAGATGATACCTGTAGTGATGATTTTTTTTTCAGTTTTATTATTCATTTCAATTTGTATTTTATTTTCTTGTCTCCAGAAGTAGACAAACATTATCTCCCGAAGTAGATATAAATTGTTAAATTTGCATATCATCCCAAAAGTGGTAGTTTATCTCCTGAAGTAGATAAAGTAAACACAAGTTATGTATCACATCTCTTGAAGAAGATTAAATTCTTATCTATCTCCTGAAGAAGATAATATATTTTAGCTTATATATCATGATGAAATTTATCTCCTTTAGTAGATGGTTTCGATCTCCAATAGTCTCCAGAAGTAGACGAATATGTATTTGTGGGGGATGCTTAATTTCTTGTCACTAGAAGTTGACAATATATTAGTTTTATTTCATTTGTTTATGTTTTTAGAGTTTTATCAATTATATCTGAAGGTTCGATAATGTATAACAAAGTAAAATAAAGATACTCTAGAGGGGGGGGGGGGTTGAATAGAGTATGCCAACTTTTCGTTGTCAATCTCAATGATCGTCAGTGTTCAACTCATGTACCTCTTCTCTCTTCTTCATCTCCTTTTATACTCGATCAAATCGGCGCCATTTGAAACAAGAATCTTCACCCAACAGTTATTTGAGATCATGGCTTAAGAAGGATCTTCGCAATCTTCTTTTCCGGGAACTTGCGAAGCCACAATCCACCTGATTTGATCTTCATATCTTTCGGCTTTAAGGAATGAGATTTCTTCGAAATCTTTGTTGTATGGTTAGTATAAAATATGTATAATAATATTCGGAAACAATACATAAATAATATATATAAATAAAATACATAACATACAGGTTTTGAATTTCATCAATACAGCTTTAGCTTCAAGACCTTTGACGCAAGCATTGTGTCAAAGCCTTTGAAACCATTTCCGATTTTCATCAAGGGAGTGGAGTTATCAATCTCTCCCTTGATGAAAGACAAAACCTGTGCATCCCTGTAACTTAGTCAAGCAAATATATCATATAAAAAATCGGACTAAGTACCTGCAGGGGTTAGACAAATGTTGGATCATATAAGTTCAAAACCAATGATAAAAGCATCCAACAAGATAAGACAAAATAAGGTCTTCCAAGACCCTAGTTCAAAGCAGTTTAAAGTCTAGCCAATCTCCCCCTTTTTTGTCTTTCAACAAAGGGAAGAGTATGAAAACAGTCATCAAAAGTTTTGAAAACAGTGTTATAGAGTTAGATCAAGGGTTAGGATAGGGGTTCAGGGTTCATCGTCTTGAGCACCATCCTTGATCAGCATCTTCAACTCGTTCAACATCTTGGCCATCTCACCCATCTCAAGCATCAACTCGTGGCGCAACTCCTTGACGTCCAGGCGAACTTCCTCCAAACCCAACTCCAGGCTCTCCATGCGCTCATCGATGGTAGAGCTAGTGGGAAGAGCTTTTGAGGAAGGAGAGGCAAGGCTCCAAGTCCCTTGAGGGGTCTGAGTTATGCCGATCTTCTAAAAGCTCTTGGAGTCAATTTTTCCCGTATGATGTTGTTGCTCTTCATTTTCAAAATCAATTTTAAAAGCTTTGAAGACACGGGTCAAGAGGTTTGCGAATGGGATGGGAGTTCTTTTTCTGGCTTTTCGGGTGTGAGCAATGGATCCTAAAATGGTATTGGCCAGATCAAGATCATGGTCATTCAATATACGGTACAGGAGGACCATAGCATTGTCAGTGAGGAGGGAGCCAGAGTTGATTCAGGGTAAAAGACATCTCACAAAGATGTTAAAGATAATTTTGGCTTCAAGTGTGAGGGACGAGTGGGTGAGTTGTTTGGTGATGCAGCTTGATGCTTCGGGGAGCAAGTATTTGGAGCGGGCAAGAGTAACACACTGGTCTTTTGTGGGAGTTTCAGGGGAGGGTGGACTTGGTTTGGGAATACCAAGGAGTTCAGCGAAGTCAAGGGTGTTGAACATGATTCTAACCCCTTTGACGACTGTCTCCACAGTCCAGCCTTCATCGGTGTCCTTGGCTTTGAGGTTTATGTAGAAGAGACGGATGAGTTGGGGGTAGTACTCAAATTAAAGGTTCAGCAAGGTAGGTTCAAAGCTTCTAGATAAGTGCAAGGGGGTCGACGGCAGGCTCAACGTTCTTTCTTCGGGCTTTTGTTGGGGTGGTCGACTTGACGGGCGCTTCAAATCTTTTGAGAGTGGCTTTCCTCGAGCGCTTGGGAGGGGGAGACGTCTTGGCTTTAGCGGCCTTGCGCTTCTTCGTGGACAAGGGAAGAGGAGGAGGAGTAGGAGAGGGAACAAGTTTCGGCTCCTCTTCCTCTTCTTCCTCAGACCCCGAGCCCTCAGCAGACTCCTCACCCTCATCTCCCTCGGCCTCCTCGTCATCATCAACCTCGTCGTCCTCTTCATCTTCTTCTTCCTCTGGTTCTTTTCTTGCGGGAACCTCTTTCTCCGCTTCTCTCTTGTCCTCTTCCTCGGTCTTTTTCTTTTCTTTCACAACCTCTTCCTCAACCTTTTTCTTTTTCTGGGCCTCTTCCTCGGCCTCTTTCTCAGCATCTCTCTCTAAAACCTCCTCAAGATCTTCCTCTTCCTCCTCTTCCTCAGCAATGATCTTTTTCTTTCCCTTAAGCTTCCCACTGAGGGGCGTCTTTTTCAGGCGCTTCATGGACCGTTTGATTTCGGCAAGGGTGCTCTCAAGGACGGTGCTCGGGACAGTGGTCTCAGGGGTAGGTTCGGGTTGAGGGGAAATCACGAGTGGGATCTGACGACCTTTGGAGGTAGCGCCAAGGCTTTTGGGGGTGGAGGTTTTCTTGGATTTGGGTGCCATGGATACGAACGGTAAAATTTTCAGAGAAAGGTTGAAGAAGATGGTTTAAAGGTCTGAGAGATTTGGTAGGCTCTGAAGATGTGAATAGTGGGGGTAAAGATTGTGTGGTTTAAAAAGGGAGCGGGTGTGGTAAGTTGATGGGACAAGATGGTAGTTTCTGAGGTAATAACCCTAACTCATCATAACAACTGCCATATTTTCAAAATCAGACTTACCAAAATAATTTCAAATTTTAAACAAAGAGTCGTCCGAAACTTATCGATTAAGGCAAGATGTTTATCCGATTTAAATAATTTCCACAAATAAAAAATATAATCGGATAAAATGCAATAAAAAAGATTTTTCCGAATAGGTAACAATAAAGTAAAGATATTTAAAATTCCTTTTTAAAAAATATTTGATAAAATATCTAAAAAGATATCAACCAAATATATGATCCATTATATGTGCTATAATGTTCAGTTCACAACCTTTGAAATGAGGTTCAAAGGTCTTGACACTGAGTAGAAATTTTCTTTCGTGAAGGGAAAGCTCCCTCTACGAAAGTGCATCCTTGTTAATCATTCCGATTTCACGTCTAATGAAGGTGAACCGTACCTGTCCTCTGCCAATGGCTTAGTAAAAATGTCAGCCCATTGATAATCAGTTGATATAAATGATATTAACACATCATCTTTTTCGACATGGTCTCTAATAAAATGATGCCTCACATCAATATGTTTGGTCCTTGAATGTTGAACGGGATTCTTTGTAATGGAGATGGCACTTGTGTTGTCACACTTAATGGGAATGTTTTTGAGGTCGATGCCAAGATCTCTCATTTGTTGAGCTATCCAAAGGATTTGGAAGCAACATGCTCCAACGGCATTGTATTCGGCTTCGACAGTGGAAAGAGCAACTGAATTTTGTTTCTTTGAGTGCCAACTAATCAAGGATGTCCCTAAGAATTGGCAACATCTCAACGTGCTCTTCTGATGACATCTAATTTAGTCATATTTTAGGGTTACATTTGCATATTAGTTTAGATCATTTTCATGCATATTTTTCATATTTTATGCTTTATTTAGTTTATTTTGCATTTTCGGAGTCTACACCTACTTTTTATTTATTTCAGGCAATTCGAGATGAATATTGTGGAATTTCAAGAGTCAATACGGAGGAGCGAGAATGATTGGATAGAACCTTGAAAGCTAAAGTGTGGAAACGGTCAGATTAGGAAATTGGGTGGTGATCTGCAATTATAATTAGATGTTGGGTTGGATTTTAATTCTCAAATTTTGTGGGCTAAATTGTAATTTTATCAAGCTTATACTATATATACTCGTATGATCAGAACAAGAAAGGGGGCTTCTTCTTAGTTCGGACTGGGGAGCGCCGCGGCTTTGGCCGACCACGGGTTTGGTAGATTAGGTTTAGTTTTGTTTTGTTTCTTTTGTTTACGGTATTGCACTTTAGATTGAAGGCGAAGATTTCTGGTTTGCATTTTATTTTAAGCATGTCTTTAATTTAGTCTATTGTCGTCTATATTATGTTTAGCTAAATTTTCCGTTCTAGGGTTAGGGTGAACCCGACAATGTCGCGAATTGTTTGATTTCGATGTTTGCTTGAACTTAGTCTGAATTTTATGAATTGATTTGATCCTAGGTGCTTAACCTAATTGATGTGAATCGATTAGAATCCTTTTTAGATTCAAGATGCTACCGCTGCGAATTGAAATTGGATAAATAGATGAAATTCATGAACCCGAAAGGAGGATTGGTTTCATCGGAACCCTAGGATTAAACTTGAGAAGTCAACAATTGTTATTGTGACATTTAAACGATTGTTGAGGACTTTTGAGGATTAATAAATTATCGTAGATTCTTAGGTGTTAATCGGTTAGGCGGAACGCGACAGCGAAAGTTTAATTGATTTTCTCCTAAGGTCTATAAAGAGCTTAAAGGGTCTAGATTTGTTAATTTAGACATAATCACTACAACATGCGACAGCTGAGTAGTGATGACTTTAGATAATTTACCTTCAATTTGACAAATTAAGAAGATGAAGTTCGAGTGAACATCGGGTTGAATTCTTTGTGGCATTGTTGTGGGAATCCTTATCCCTGGAATTACTTCTTATATATATTTTATTCATAATCTTTGCTTGCTTTTCTTAATTTAGTTGAAAATCAAATCCCTCTTTCTTGGCTTAGCTTATTAGTTCTAGATAACAATTGATACATATATAATCCCCGTGATCGATATCCGTATACTGCAATTGGTCTCGTATTCTTGCAAGGTTGGTTCAGGCTACACTATTCTTGTGTTGGTTTAGACCACATCAAGTTTTGGCGCCGTTGCCGGGGATTATTGATAGTATTAGTTGTTTCTATAAACTAGTTTGCTAAGTCTTTCTTTTGGTTTTGATTATTTTTTTCTTTCTTTTTGTGATTTCAGGTGTGTTCTTCTAGAGATGAATTGCGTTCCAGATTGTGATGTTTTTTCATCGGTTGGTCATGCCACTTTGGAAAATCAATTCTCGACGTATGGGACTCATGCGCATTGCGAGTTTTGCGGGAGTTTTGGGCATATGATCTCTGAATGCCCGGTGTTGTGGGGCCCTACCTTTGAGGATGCTGATGATATGTACCAAAGGTGCAATTCTGATGAGTATCATGAGAGCAATCACACTCATGAAAGGGCTCCGATAGGATTTCAGTTTCAACCTCCACAACCTCCTCCCGAGCAAAGACCTTATTCACACCTATCAACGGAGGAGCTACTCACTAAGATTGCGGAAATTTAAGCTCAAATTGCTCAACTTACCAAGAATGCTCAAATTGTTCCGGAGAGCCTCTCGAGCTAAACAGATGTTAGTGGCAGTGACAATGACGATTGCACTGTCGTATCTATGGAGATTCAGGAAAGTCTGAAAGAGCATATACATGAGTCTAAAGTGTTTGAGATTGATGATCCTGGAAAGGAGGAATCCGGAGAAGAACCCGAATTGGTTGTTCCCTGAGTATACATGTCACCATCGCTATTTTCTGAAGTGATGGTTCAAGAGAATGTTAAGGAACGATTTGGGGCGTTTGCTGGACTACTCTCCAAGTGGCATATAGATGACCCTTCAAAGGAAGTTCTCGTTGACATACCGCCATACACCAAGTCCCAAGAGGAAGTCTTTCTATTCGAAGATGGTGGTAACGGTGAACACACAAAGGGACAATATGCTAAGAAGAAGAATACATCTTTCAGGATCTTGAGCTTCAATGGTTCGCGATTATATCTCCCCGAAAAGACTTTACTAGATGGGTGGATCGAGCCATGGACCATCCATTCAGGAAGGTTCAAACGTTTTCGAGTCAACCCCAGGTAAGTTCTCCTTTTATTTTATTAAGTTAAGATTGGTATTATAAACTTCAAAAAAAAAAAAAAAAAAAGAAATTGCACGCCCATGTGCCATAGCGCACGGCCGCGCGTTCTGTCTCTGTTTACATTGTTCGAAATTAAAAAAAATAATAAAAAAAAAAAAAACGCTTCTGCGTTCCCCTCTCCCAAACCCACCTCTCTCTGCCGCCTACCTCTCAACCCAGCGGAAGCACGCACCACCACCACTCCCTCTCGCCTCCCGGATTTCTCCCCGCCCACCTTCAACACCATCATCGCCGCTCACCGCACCAACGCCGGCGACATCCGTCCTCTTCACAAACACCCCGCTCTCGTCAGGATCTCTCTCGCCGCCACCAGCCCGCCTCCTTCTTTCCCTCTCCTCGAACCGCCGCCTCCCGATCCTCTCCTTCACCACCAGCCTTTCCATCTCTATCCCACAAATCGCCGATGCCCACACCAGATCTCCTCTCCCTCTCTCCTTCACCATCTACCTCCACACCTCCTGCCGGACCCACCACCAGGACCACCCGACAACCAGCAGCCCGCGACCTTTGCCCCGTCGCCCTCTTTCTCCTCATCGGCTTCTCTTCCGATCTCCGTCCTCACCCTCAAATTTACGGCGAATCCTGCTCAGTCATCACAACGCCCTCTTACCGATGCCCTTCCAAGGTCACCCCTCCCGCCCTCTCTCGCGCGGAACCACCACCGTCGCCCCGACACCCTCCACCGGATCTCCCTCGCTCCTCTCCGCCTTCACCGTTGGAGCCCTAGCCGCCCCCGATGCTCGAAGGCTCCGCTGCTGCTCTCGATTGGTCTTGATTCCAGCTGCTACTCCCGGATGAATCCTCAAACATCCATTCCACTGGTAAGTGCAGGTATGCGTTTTTCCTTCCTCTTTTGATTGGCATTAGTGTGAATTCAGTCTCTAAAGTATCTGAATTGTGAACTTGTTGAGTTGTTTGGATTGAGTTCACATTGATGATTTGATTATCTGCTATGCTTAATTCGTGCTGGATTCATGAGATTTTTATTGCCTGAGTTGAATGGGAGCTTGAATGCCTATCTAGGAGCTTATATTCACTGAGTTTTTGCAGTGGGACATTATGTTTGATTGTGTTGTGGCGGAACGAATGAATTGAAATTGAGGTGTTACTAGCGATAAGCTTGATTTGGGGAGAGGCGTTTTGCAATTCCCATAACTCTTGATCATTCTCCTGGACTAAACTACTTGTAACACACAATGCTTCTATTTAGTCTCTTTGTTCTTGAGTCTCTTTAATCATATTTTTTTGTTCCCCTGACTTGCTTACTTGACTTGTGTTATTCCTAGCTAGATTGTGAGACTTTGAAGTGATATTCTACTCCATGGGCTGATTCAAATCTCCTTGTTATATATGAAATCAGATGAGTTTATTCTAGTCTCAAGATCTTGGTGGTTTGTTGATATGTGCTATGAGGCATTTAACCATACATATTTTTGTTAGCACTATGCTTTTGAATGAATTAAGAGTGTGGTTTGACTATCTTTGTTGCTGAAATTGATCACTTTAGCTCTTGAAGTTTAGTCATATACACTAATTGTTTGAAGTGTTTGCTACTTGGCTTGGTGATTTCTATCACTTTGTCTCACGCTCTCTCTGTCTATATCGATTTTTCATGAATTGAATCATAAAATATGGATGAGCATGATCTAGATGGCTGATTTACTGAGTTGATGTTTTTGAGGAGTTTTTGTGCTGATTTTTGGTGATTATTGGACCTTGGTTGCTGTGTGATATTATTTGTATTTGTTAGGCTGGTATCTGCTGTTGTTTTTGTGCTTTGCGCAGGCCAAATTACAAAGGAGATGCTGCCGTGATTTATTAGGTATCACAGATGGTTCCAAAACAATCCTTGCACTAATACCTCGGATTAGGATGGCTTTGAATTGCTTGATTATGCCTGAATGTTTGGTGAGTTCTCTTTGCCTCCTCTTTATCATTATCTACTTTGGGGACAAAGTAGGATTTAAGCATGGGGTGGGGGTAACTCACTTGAAACTCAATTGTAACTCATGTGTAACTCGGTTTTTGCATATAATTTGTACATTTTTTTTTCTTTTTCATGTGCATTTCATACATTGCATTTCATTTGCATATAGATGTCTTGAGATGAACCTTGCTATAAAAATTCCTTGCTCTTCTTGTGGAACTTGTTATTTCTTTGATTGAATTTGATTGATGATATCCTTTAAGGCATGTTAAAAAGCTTGTGATGATTTAGATTATTGGGTTTATGGTATAATTCTTTCAAAACTGATCATTGCTTGAGACTTGTTAAGATTGAGATTCTGAGACAAAAGTCGTGAGCATCTGAGCCTAGGACTGTCATCCATGAGTCCTCTTTCTTTTGTGTGTGAATTGCTCATCTTGATTGCTTTACTCCAGAGCTTGCGTTAGAACCTGTCAAGGTCACATGTATGACTTGTGTGCATTGCATAAACATGATTGAGGCAATTTTGTTGGCCTATTATTCCCTTCCTACCCATAGTTATATCCTTTGCTTGAATCTCATTGAGCCTATTTGCCTATTCATTTGTAGCTCCACGAGATTATCCTTAAGCCTATTTTAGCCTTGTTTACCCATTCGGGAATTAGGATGAAATAGAATTATGGTTCATTTGAGTGGAGAAGGGAGAATAATGTGCTTTGAGTAATTGATGTATTGAGTGGAGGATTTTGTGCTTCAAATGTAATTTTCTTGTGATGAAGAAATTAAAAAAAAAAAGAAAAAAAAAAGAGAAAATGGAAAAGATGAAAAAAAAAAGAAAAAAAAAAGTGAATAAAACTCTTCATCACTAGAGAAATGTTTGTGAAAAGGGAATGGGTTTTCAAAGTTGTGAGTTTTGAACTTATTTGATTATGTGATGTGGTTGTTGTGAGAGATTTGGTATGCTTGTGGAAAAGAAGTTGGAATTGTTGTTGAAGTTTAGGAAGTAGTTCTATTTCCCGAATTTAGCACCACATGACTAAAGAATTCATACCTTTTGTTTCTTACATTGACCCCATTACAACCCATGAAAAGACCTCATGATTTATGTTTTTGTGCATAGTCTAAGTGATGGAGAATAAGGACGCTGATGCAAGCCTATGGTAGATGAGTTTTCATGATTTGAGCCTGAGCGATATTGATACCATAAACACAAGAGTAAGAGCGTTCCACAAAATTTATCCTATGTGAGGTCTTGGAGTTGATGTCTTGACTTGTCTCTTGAAGGATTTGCTTATTCGTGTTTTTGAACCCAATGTATAGATCTAAATGAGCAAATGCATAGCTTGGATAGAAATCGAAATCCTTCTTGTGAAATCTTTACACTTGTTCTTGCTTGAGGACAAGCAAGGTTCAAGCATGGGGTGATTTGATGACATCTAATTTAGTCATATTTTAGGGTTGCATTTGCATATTAGTTTAGATCATTTTCATGCATATTTTTCATATTTTATGCTTTATTTAGTTTATTTTGCATTTTCGGAGTCTACACCTACTTTTTATTTATTTCAGGCAATTCGAGATGAATATTGTGGAATTTCAAGAGTCAATACGGAGGAGCAAGAATGATTGGATCGAACCTTGAAAGCTAAAGTGCGAAAACGGTCAGGTTAGGAAATTGGGTGGTGATCTGCAATTATAATTAGATGTTGGGTTGGATTTTAATTCTCAAATTTTGTGGGCTAAATTGTAATTTTATCAAGCTTATACTATACATACTCGTATGATCAGAACAAGAAAGAGGTCTTCTTCTTAGTTCGGACTGGGGAGCGTCGCGGCTTTGGCCGACCACGGGTTTGGTAGATTAGGTTTAGTTTTGTTTTGTTTCTTTTGTTTACGGTATTGCACTTTGGATTGAAGGCGAAGATTTCTGGTTTGCATTTTATTTTAAGCATGTATTTAATTTATTCTATTGTCGTCTATATTATGTTTAGCTAAATTTTCCGTTCTAACGTTAGGGTGAACCCGACAATGTCACGAATTGTTTGATTTCGATGTTTGCTTGAACTTAGTCTGAATTTTATGAATTGATTTGATTCTAGGTGCTTAACCTAATTGATGTGAATCGATTAGAATCCTTTTTAGATTCAAGATGCTACCGCTGGGAATTGAAGTTGGATAAATAGATGAAATTCATGAACCCGAAAGGAGGATTTGTTTCATCGGAACCCTGGGATTAAACTTGAGAAGTCAACAATTGTTATTGTGACATTTAAACGATTGTTGAGGACTTTTGAGGATTAATAAATTATCGTAGATTCTTAGGTGTTAATCGGTTAGGCGGAACGCGACAGCGAAAGTTTAATTGATTTTCTCCTAAGGTCTATAAAGAGCTTAAAGGGTCTAGATTTGTTAATTTAGACATAATCACTACAACATGCGACAGCTGAGTAGTGATGACTTTAGATAATTTACCTTCAATTTGACAAATTAAGAAGATGAAGTTCGAGTGAACATCGGGTTGAATTCTTTGTGGCATTGTTGTGGGAATCCTTATCCCTGGAATTACTTCTCATATATATTTGCTTCATAATCTTTGCTTGCTTTTCTTAATTTAGTTGAAAATCAAATCCCTCTTTCTTGGCTTAGCTTATTAGTTCTAGACAACAATTGATACATATATAATCCCCGTGATCGATATCCGTATACTGCAATTGATCTCGTATTCTTGCGAGGTTGGTTCAGGCTACACTATTCTTGTGTTGGTTTAGACCACATCATCTTCCTATCTACCTTATAGCATGCAAAGTCTGCATCAGAATACCCAATTAGTGTAAAATCTCTTTGCTTTGGGTACCACAAGCCAAGCTCCTTAGTGTCATTGAGATATCGAAAGATCCTCTTCATGGACACGAGGTGAGATTCTTTAGGGTCAGCTTGAAACCTAGCACACATGCAAACACTAAACATGATGTCAAATCTACTAGCAGTAAGATATAATAAAGATCCAATCATCCCTCGATACTCCTTTTGATTGACACTCTTCCCGGTCTTGTCTTGATCTAAGGACAAGGTTGAGCTCATGGGTGTCTTGGCTGCTTTGGATTGATCCATCTTAAACTTCTTCAAGAGATCCTTAGTATAGTTGCTTTGGTTGAAAAAGATCCCTCTCTTAGATTGATGAACTTGCATCCCCAAAAAGAAGTTGAGTTCTCCCATTAAGCTCATTTCAAATTCACTGCACATAATATAGGAAAATTCCTTGCACAAAGATGTGTTAGTAGCCCCAAATAATATATCATCAACATATATTAGGATAATCAATATGTCCTTTTCTTTGATCTTGATGAAAAGAGTCTTGTCGATCAACCCCCTTTTAAAATCATTTTCTAAAAGATATTTTGACAAGCGCTCATACCAAGCTCTTGAGGCTTGTTTCAAACCATACAGCGCTTTGTCTAGTTTGTAAACATGATTAGGAAATTCCGAACTTTCAAAACCTGGGGGGTTGAGCCACATAAACTTCTTTTTCTAAGAAACCATTAAGAAATGCACATTTGACATCCATTTGATATAATTTTATGCCCATAAAAGATGCAAATGCTAATAAAATGCAAATGGCTTCAAGCCTAGCTGTGGGAGCAAAAGTCTCCTCGTAGTCGATACCTTCCTCTTGATTGTAGCCATGAGCAACAAGCCTTGCTTTGTTCCTCACGATCTTACCATTCTCATCTAGCTTGTTCCAAAATACCCAACATGTGCCAATGACTGATTGATGTTTTGGCCTAGGCTTCAAGGTCCAGACTTTGTTCCTTTCAAATTCGTTAAGCTCACTTTGCATAGCAATGATCCAGTCTGGCTCTTGAAGGGCCTCATCCACCTTCTTTGGTTCTACAAGTGAAACAAAAGCGTTAAAAGCACAGAGATTTTTAAGTTTAGAACGAGTTTGAACACTAGATGTAGGGTCAGAGATGATATCCTTTAATGAGTGTGATGAGGAGTATTTGAACTTTCTCTTGCTAGTCTCAGCTCACTGGTTCGTCACATCAACAGGATTGGTTTGTGGTACATCTGACTCCATGGATGTGTTGAGCTCGGTTACAGCAATTTTTGAAGTCTCAATACTTTTGGATTGGTCGTCAAGGGCTTTGGACTGAGCTTCAAGACCTTAGGCCAATTCCTCAGTGTTAAGAATTTGATCCTGCATGTTCCTCTTCTCTATGTTCTTAATAGCAATATCATCACCATCCTCATTCTCGGTATGGTTGTTAAGATCTAAATCTGCAACACTTTCACTTAAAGAACCGTCATTGCATTTATCAAATATAAAATGAATACTTTCCTCAACCATCTTGGTCCTTTTGTTGAAGATTCTATATGCTTTGCTACTTGTGGAGTAGCCAAGAAATATACCCACATCACTACGCGCATCTTTCCCAAGGTTATCATTTCCGTTGTTATGAACAAAACAAGTATAGCTAAAGGGTTTGAAATACGATATAAGGGGTTTGCGGCCTTTGAAAAGTTTATAAGGAGTTTTCTTTAAGATGGAACGAATAAGACAACGATTCAAAATATAGTTAGTTATGTTAACAGCTTCAACCCAATAGGTTTTAGGTAATGCATTTTCTAAAAGCATAGTCATGGACATGTCCTCTAGGGTGCGGTTCTTTCGTTCCACAACCCCATTCTGTTGAGGTGTCCTAGGAGCAAAAAAATTATGGGAGATGCCATATTTAGCACAAAACAAATCAAACTGAAGTTAATCAAACTCCCTACCATGATCACTTTGAATTGACACTATGGGCTCATTTCTTAAAGTTTGCAACTCCTTACAAAGTTTTGAAAACTCAAATAAAGCCTCTGATTTTTCTTTTAAAAATGCAACTCAAGTATATCTCGAAAAATCATCAACATAAACAAGCATGTACTTTTTACCAATGGGGGATTTGACTCGCATAGGACCACATAAATCCATATTTAAAAGTTCAAGGGGTCTAGAAGTACTTACAACATTTTTGGGTTTGAAAGAGCTACGTGTTTGTTTACCTCGTGTGCATGCTTTGCACATTTCAATACCTTTGAAGTCCATCTCAGGTAGTCCTCTTACAAGCCCTTTGGATACAAGCTTTTGTAGTGTATCTGGGCTTACATGACCGAGTCTCTTGTGCCAGAGCTTTGGATCGTCCGTCAAAGCCTTTAGCCAGGTTAAGCTTCCTTGTGCCACTTGCTCAGCATTCACGACATAGATGTTGTTATAACGATAGACAATTAGAACTATTTTACCTGTATCTTCTCTGCGCACTAAACATCTTTTCTTGTTAAATCCAACATCATTACCATTATCACATAGTTGAGAAACACTAAGCAAATTATACTTCAAACGATCAACAAGATAAACATTTTTAATACTATAGTTAGGATCACTCCCAACACTACCGATACCAATGATGTCACACTTTCCTTTTTCACCAAGATAAACATTTTTAATCCATTTTTGCTCTTTCACCTTGGTGATCTCCTGCAAAACAAAAATCAACCTTCGTGGCTAGACCAATAAGCAAATTTAGATCCTTTATTGGGATAAACCATATTTGGTAAAATAGTGTCTTTGAGGACCCAAACTTGTGTTATCTGTTCTTTTATCAAGTGAACATGAAATGTATTGCGAATAATATGAGGATCTTTTCTTCTATAGGGACAGGTCTCTCTTACATGTCTCTTTCTTGCACAGTGGTGATATATAGGAGAGGTTCTGCTTTCTTTTGCCTTCACAAAAGTGGTAATGTGTTGCTTCTTTAAAAACCTCGGGTTGTAGCCAATACCACTTTTGTTTAGAGAACTTTGTTGCTCACCCAACATCCTATCAAGAGTGTCCGTGGACTTTGTAAAACTTATTAGGGCTGTTTGTTGGTCTTGAATCTTCTTGTTCAGGGAGATCTTCTCATTCTCTAAATCATGATGTTCACTTCTTAGAGACGAGAGATCTTGCTTGAGTTCAGATTTCTCTGAGTCAAGAGTCTTGACTTTAATGTCAAGACCCGAATAAGAGGTTTCAAGACTTTTGACCCTCATTGATAGTTCCTCAATAGTTCTTTCCTGGTCCACGGTTTTCTTAATAAGGGTATTGGTTTGGGCAATAAGTTTCTCTTCATTGGCAATCATATTAGAAAGGAGTTCCGATAGTACCTCTTTTGGACTTGCCATAAGTTCTCTTACAGTTACCTCAAGTTGCTCATCGTGGGATTCATCTCTTGAGGCCATGAGACAAACGTTAGCATTCTCATCATCGGAGTCTGAGTCACCTGAGTCAGAATCACTCCAAGCTGCCACCATGGCTTTCTTTTTCCATCTATCACCTTTCTTGAACTGTCTCTTCTTCTTTTGAGGGCAATCTTTCACTAGATGGTCTATTTCACCACATTCAAAACAAGACAAAGGTTTAGTCTTCTTGTCATATTTGTTGTATTGAGACTTACCTCGAAATTTAGAAGACTCTGATCCATCCTTGTTGTTGAATTGTTTCTTCATCTTGAGGATTCGAGAAAGACCTCTTGTAATGAGAGCCAAGGGATCATCCTCATCATCATCCTCATCTTCAGAATCAGACACATCTTTGGGATCATCCTTCTTAGACTTGAGTGTCAAGTTCTTAGTGCTTGTTGGGATTTCTCCATCGTCTTCATTGAGAATCATCTCATGTGTGATCAACTTCCCAAGCAAGTCATCAAGGGGTAGAGTGGTGAGATTTTGGGCTTCTTCTATGGCTGTCACTTTAGGGCCCCATTTGTCTTTTGGGAGGCACCTCAATATCTTCCTTACTTTCTCAACATTCTCAAAGGTCTTGCCGAGAGAGTCAAGGTTGTTCGTGATTTTCGTGAATCGTGTGAACATGGCCTTAATAGACTCCTCATGCTTCATTTTGAAAAGTTCATACTTTCAAAGGAAGATACTATTCTTGGTGTCCTTCACTTGACTGGTTCCTTCGTAGGTGACAACTAACTTGTCCCAAATCTCTTTAGCCGACGTACAAGATGAAATACGGTTAAACTCATCAGTACTAAGACCACAATAAAGTAAGTTAATGGCCTTATAGTTCTTGTAAACGAGTTCAAGATCTGCTTGGATGTATTCGGCCTCAGTCTTCGCGATTTTGCTTCCACTAGGTCCGTCTTTCATAGGAATCTTTAGACCATTCTCTATAATGTTCCAAAGTTCCAGATCTTGATCTATAATGAACATTTTCATCAAGGACCTCTAGTGGACAAAGTTGTTTCCCACAAAGAGCGGTGGTCTATTGGTAGACCTCCCTTGTGCAAATCCTCCGCTTGCTTCACCAGACATGATCAAAACTCACAAGATTGTTGGATCAAAAGCAGTGAGTAATGCTCTGATACCAATTGAAGGTTCGATAATGTATAACAAAGTAGAATAAAGATACTTTAGGAGATGGGGTTGAATAGAGTATGCCAACATTTCGCTGTCAATCTCAAGACTTTTGAAACGCTTGCCAAACCCTTTAGGAGTAAACTCAATTCTTTCGATTGGGATACCTGAATCACAACAAAGTTATACAATTCGAAACAAGTGCGGAAATAATGGTAAAGCAATAAGTAAAGAACATGACGAATTGTTAACCAGGTTCGGCTCCTTTAAGGCTTAGTCCCCTCCTAGGGTTCTTCCACAACCCTAGGATTCAACAGGCTTTATTGATTCACAAACCTTAGGATCCTAATAGCTCACCGAGAAACCTCTCTCCTATACAATTGCAATCTAGTCAACTCACGTTCTCTTGGAGTCCTAGACCAATCTAGAAAAGCCCCACCTTTCTCAGCTATCTAGTACAATCCTCTTACACTCGCGAATCAATTGCCTAGTGCACACTTCCTGAGTTATATAAGCTCTCGAGTATAACACTCTCTCAGAATATATCCTATAAGCTCACTGTGTAACACTCAAATGCTTTGAATCAAAAGATAAGACTCTTAACACCTAGCAGAGAGTACACGTAGAAAAAAGATTCACTTGAGGGCTGAGTGTGCGTTGTAGTTCAATGATCGTCAGTGTTCAACTCATGTACCTCTTCTCTCGTCTTCATCTCCTTTTATACTCTATCAAATCGGCGCCATTTGAAACAAGAATCTTCACCCAATGGCTACTTGAGATCATGGCTTAGGAAGGATCTTCGCAATCTTCTTTTCTGGGAAACTGCGAAGCCACAATCCATCTGATTTGATCTTCATATCTTTCAGCTTTAAGGAATGAGATTTCTTCAAAATCTTTGTTGTATGGTTAGTATAAAATATGTATAATAATATTCGGAAACCATACATAAATAATATATATAAATAAAATACATAACATACAGGTTTTGAATTTCATCAATATAGCTTTAGCTTCAAGACCTTTGACGCAAGCATTGTGTCAAAGCCTTTGAAACCATTTCCGATTTTCATCAAGGGAGTGAAGTTATCAATATCAACTATTTATTTATTTGTTTATCATCATCTCTTGAAATATATAAAGGCATTCCCTGAAGTGGATGGACACATAATCATAAATCGTTCCTGTAGTAACGACAATCATCTCCTGAAGAGTTGTATATGAAAAGGAAATTCATAAAATGTCTCTCTCTCTCATCAATACAAATTTGTCCCTAAAGTGACAATATTTATTTCCTGAAGTAAATGAATGATAAGAGATATATTGCATATCCTCATAAAGATTATTTAAAATCATACCCAGAAGTGTATGAGTTTTATTTTAAAGTTGTACAAATATCCAGAAGTGTAAAAATTAAAGTGAATGTATACAATTTGTCTTCTCACTGAAGTAAGTAATAATCGATCATACCATTTCTTGAAGAATATGGATAATGTTTATATGACAACTTACTATATATATGAATTGCAACTTATCATCTTTTGGAGTATATAATCAAAATATACATAATAGAGACTAATTGTCACTCGAAGTTGACAAATGAATCATTTTATGAATAAAATCATTTCTTGAAGAAAATGATAAATTGACAAGTTTTTCTCATGGCTCCACCTGAAGTGGACAAATACAATTTTATTTAATTTATTTATTTGTTTTTTTATTCATTGCTTTATATTGAATAAAATTATTATGATTTTACTTATTGTAATTCAAAGCTCGAAGTGTTTCCCGAAGAAACTACTTATCATGAGTGTCTAATGCGGAGTTTTGTTTGGCAAATGAACATTTGGGAGAAAGGTTTACCACAATCCCATAGATTGTGAAGTTTTTCAACACTAACCTAAGAGCCTGAACACTCTACTGGTGGATTTTTATCAACTCCTGAAGAGTAAAGAATATTTTATGAACTCTAGAAGAGTAAAGGATTTCACAAACTCCAGAAGAGTATATGATCCTAATTTTATCATTTGTACTCCTGAAGAAGTACATGGAATGTGTGTTTTATCATATTCAGAACTATTTTTGTCTGGTTGATACAACCAATAGAAGTAACCACATAACACGATCCGGTTAAGAAGGTCACTTCCTGACTATCCTCTAAGCATTGCCTGAAGCATGCCCCTCCGGTAGAGGGTGTGAAAGAGGTTATGGTTAAGCGCTTGACCAAAGTTATTGTTGTGGCTTATAGGTAGGTCTGTTATACGGTTAATTCTAAATATCTTGAAGAACATTACAAATGACTCATACCTGAAGTATGACACCAACGAAAGTTCTGACAATACCCAATCAATGACATCTAAATTAAATAGATCATCATATACAAGGTTCAATGGTTGAATATAAGTGTCAAATAATTTTGAAAACCTGAAGTTTTCTCAAATAATCTTGAATGTAAAACCAAGATGAATACCATATAGCTCCAGAAGAGCATTGATCTTGTTACCTGAAGTAACAAATGACACATATGTATAAATTGACATGGTATTGAACACCAATATCTCATATGACTAGCCAGAAGCAAGTCTTACAGAGTGAAAATGTTTATATATGGTTTATTTGACACTCATTTATCACATTGAAACTTATCACTAACAAGAAGTTAGTTAATGATAAAATGTTTTTCTTTGTGGCATTCGGTCATTCATGTGAAACGATGATGGGTGGGATCATTGACATTCACATACACACCCACTGAAAGGGACTAGAAGATCCTAGGACCCGAAGATCCTCTATAAGGGTGACCAAACATATATGGTCTGTCGTTTTGGCAAATCAACAACAAGACCATCTAAATTCAAAGTAAATGCAAAGTCACTAATGTCTCTTGAATGGATTCAATGAGACATCTACGGAACACTATCATATAAACCAGTGTAATTCCAAGATTACAGATGCTTCAATACTTTGGTCATATGAAACATAAGGTAGAGAATGTTATCAAAAACACTGTTGAGCATACGGTAGCTCACGACGGCCCAGAAGAGTCGTTGGTCAAATGGGCCCATGCATGTTTGCATTTCGAATTTGACACAATAACATCTCCCTAATTATCTCCAGAAGAGAGCATGTCATTCAAAGGTTTTGAATAAGCAGCATATGTTCCGAGATGTACCTCCTCCAAATGAACCACAATGAGACCACAAAGAAGTTGGATGATACATGGGGTTTGATTCCCTATTGATATCAAATACCTAGAGCTTTATGATGGTGATAAAATGCTTGGTATTTAGGGGGAGATGAAATGAGACAATTAAGAAAGAGATTGCACGGAAGCAACTTCTCTATTATTTCATATCCGCGGATAAATACAAGTGGACCAGAAGTTCAATAAATGAAATGATTATAAGGTTTAGCAAATATGTCATCGAAAGCATTTACTATAGGCCAAGTGACAAAGTCACATATACTAGCTTCTTTAGAAGTTCCAGAAGTAACTCCAACTCAATGAATATCAAGTGGTTCTCAAGTACACCAGAAGTGTTGGAGATCACTAGGCTCTTGGTATACGATTCCCCAAAAGTTGAAAGAGCCTATGAGAATATGATGATCATCAAATAAATAATGGATGTCGACATCGAAATGATAGTAAAGAGCTATAAAAAGGAAATTCATGCAAGAATGAGTTCTTTAAGCATGATGACATTGGACCTATAGTTCCAACACCGGATAGTGTACCATCATTTGGTTTTAAGTGGATATTTGTACAAAATAAAATATAAAGCCAAGTTGATTGCACAAAAACCTATAAAAGGTTATATGGAGAATGGATTCACCAGAAGTGAATATAATTTTGGATATAAATGTAAATGACCGACGTGTTACTTGTATACGCATATAAATGAAAAAGATTGTTTGAAAATGCCTGAAGCATTAATATCAAAGTCTCATCACATGCAATTGGTTAAATATCCTTATAAGAGTACCTGAAGTACCTATAATTGTGAAAATGGTGACATTGCATTAGGTCCCGAAGTACCATACAATGTTGTACTCTTTTCCTTGTTCTTGGTTTTTATCCCATTGGGTTTTTCCAAGTTAAGGTTTTTAACGAGGCAACTTATGCACCATTTAATACAACAGATCCCCCTGGTCAACAATGAAAAGCACACTAGGTCCTGAAGTACCTTATGTTTGTGCATTCAAAGCAGCTCAACACCAATATATGGAAGTCAAGCGCATCAAGTCAATCATGAAGAAATTCCAGGTCAAAGACAATGTTGATATTCAACCATAAGCTCATGAAGACAGCGCCATCAAGAATAATGAGAAGACTTCGGAAAGGATGTTGAATTCAGGGGAAGTATACACGCACTGCACTCTTTTTCCCTTCGATCAGGTTTTGTCCCATTGGGTTTTCCTGACAAGGTTTTTAACGAGGCAGTATCACTAAAGCGTGTCGAATGTAATGTATTTAATTGTTCTCTTTGTCCTTGTTTTGTCCCATTGGATTTTCTAGGCGAGATTTGTAATGATAGAGGTTTATCCAAATGGGAGTGTTATAATATTATTTGTATGGATAAACTCTAAGAGGGCTGATATTGGATAAGCACTAGGAACCCTAGTTCTCTTGTGTACTCCTATATAAAGGGTTCATTGGAGCCCCAATAAAAACATCAATTACTCCACTCTTATCTCTGCATCTCTTCGGTTTATCACAATTCTAGTAATTTTGATGCAAAATAAAGTCTTAATTAACCCAAGGAAGGATCGGCCCAAATATGGACTTGGGCCACTTGGCTTGCTATTTTTCCATTTTATTTTAATTTTTCTTTTCTGGCTTCCAAAATTGTATACTTGGTTTTCATTTGGAAGAGGGAGTTGAATATCATAAAAATGTGAGCTCTTATAGCTTAATTTCATTGATTGGGTTAAGAATCATATTTTTTAGGTGAGATGTTGGGAGCAAAATTTTCTGTGAAAGGTAGTAGAAAATACCCTAGTAAGAAACAAATATATTGATGGGTTGATGGACTCGAAGTATGATTCCAAGGTTTTTTTTAGATCTAGTAAAATAGATGTAATGGCATACAAGTTTGATTACATATCCAACTACCATATTGTGTACTTCATCCATCGAGAACACCAAAAGACCATCCATCTTCATGTACTACCCATTGACCATCTCCGCCATCTCCGCCATCTCCCTCTCTCTAGTCCAGTCAAAAACCCAAAGCCCATGGGTACATAGATCAGAAGCCTTATCATCAGTCCTGGGGCGCATCATAATATCCCTGAATAAAATCTATTTTGTGGATATATCCAATATTGATGAACAACGTACTATAAAACTCTATGTCCTTATTTGTTTAAATTTTTTTGCTATTTCTCACATCTGTCACAATATTTATTACAAGTACAATGCTTGGTCCTTGAGACTTTGTAATCCTAAATATATATTAATCAATTATATGCGGCAAAATTAAAAGAGGATTTTAATCATAAAAGATAGATCTCGACTTTATAATATGACAATAAAAATAAATTCAATATGCTTTGATGTGATATGCTTAGTTAGGCCTATTATACAAGTAGGCGGATCGGGTTATCTTGGGTTTGGGTCAATTATGAGTCGGGTCAACCCAATGGGATATGAGTGCTAATTTTTAATGGTGGATTATCTATATAGTTTCAAAAGTTAAAGTTGTTATATTACCTAAATGTTAGTTAATATTTGTTGCTAATTAATGGTGTTATAATAGTAATGTGTATTTTTATATACGTGGCATGTTGTAATACTCATAGTATTAAATTATACCGTCAATCGGGTGATAAATAGTAGTAGTAGTAGTAGTAATAATAATAATAATAATAATAATAATAATAATAATAATAATAATATTCAATCTTGTTTCCCATTTTTAGAGAGGGGAAGTAGGTCAATGTGGCATAGAAATAGAGGAAGAAGTTCTCTAATTTTGAGGATAGTTTGTGCATGAAAGTTTAATTTATTAAAAAGAAAATCATCTCAACAAAACATTTTAGGCCCCTTGATAAAATGATTTGGAAATGCCCTCAAATAATGTCGTCAAAATTAATGTAGATGTTTCGGTCAAATTTGATAGTCAACCTTAGGTTGGGTACATTTTTAGGAATAATTATGGCCAGGTTATTCGGATACATAAATGCAATATTAGGATATGCTCTGTCATCATAGCCGAAGCGTTTGCAGTATATGCAGGTATAAGACTGGCAGTGGAGCTTGGGATACGGAAAGTCATAGTTAAAAGTGATTGCTCAAGTGTTATCAATGTCATTAATCAGGGGGACAACATACCATGGGAGATTGTGTAAATAGTTCAAGAAATCTGCTCATTCAGCCAAGAGTTTGAGACCATCACATTCCAGCATTGCTATAGAGAGGCGAATTTTGCAGCCGATTTCCTAGCTAAATCTCAATTGAGTAGTAATGTTATTTTGAGTTCTTGTTGTGAGTTCCAGAACATTATCTTGTTAGATGATCATGGATGTCGGTAGAATATCCAAATTATTGTCTATTGTAAAAAAAATCATTATCTTAAAATCTGACCCAACAGATGATTCACGGTTATCCAATTCAACTCATAAGTTTGTGGCTTGTTTGGGTTCAGTTCATTTTGGATTTTGAATTAAGATATTTATATCAAAATTAATATTTTACGGGTCAGATTACATCGAACTTTCGAATCGGGTTATTTTGTATGTCTGAGTACATGCTTTGGCCAAAATTTCCAAAAGTTAACACTCATCATAACCCCTCGGAGTCTTCAATTACTTCCATGTTCCAATTCCAACTTACCGATACCAAAAAAAAAAAAAAAAAAAAGGGTATTTCCAATACTTTGTTTGGCGTACGTACAATTTAAAAAGCTATTTCCCGCAACTCTGGCTCTGGGTCTTCTCAAAGTTCTTAAATTCAGCTAATCTTCCTCCAAATGACGTGTTTTGTCCGTGGAATTGATTGATTTTTTTTTCCCTTGAAAACAAAATCTACTCGTAAATTAAATAACATTACTCCCTCCGTTCGGCAAAACTTGTCATTTTAGCTTCTTTCACAAGTTTTAAGACAGTTAACAAATGTACTAATTTACCATCAATTATTACCCTCTTTTTTTATTTTATCGAAAACTACAACTAACAAACCATCAATTATATCAAAGACATTTTTGTAAAGTGAAGGACAAAATACCTACAATGACAAGCTTTTTTAAATAAAACTTACATCCTAAAATAACAAGTTTTGCCAAACGGAGGGAGTATCCAGCTGTTTCTACGTGTTGCTTGCTTAAATTAATCACCATCATTATCCGTTTGGATGTTTGCCGAAATGAAAACCCGATCGATGTGAAGGCGTGAAGCTGAATCTTCAAACGCGTAAAACACGAAGGTCACGAGGAAAGAAATGGGCTCATCAATTCCTGCGAGGCCCGACAGTTGAGCAAATCAAACACACCGCCATAAGTATATATTATGACAATTAAGCTTGCTTGCATTCGATTTTAACAAATAAAAAACTTAATTACTTATCGAGTACTGTAGTATATAAAACAAAAATGCAACGCATAATAAGTATGACAATTAAACTTTTAAGACGTCCTAAAAGATAAAGTCTATACTGACGTGGAGGTGAGTCTTTCTATTCATATCCATCTCGTGAAACAATCAACGTACTGCTCATACCGTG
This sequence comes from Persicaria tinctoria, assembly GCA_037127255.1. Lineage (NCBI taxonomy): Eukaryota > Viridiplantae > Streptophyta > Magnoliopsida > Caryophyllales > Polygonaceae > Persicaria > Persicaria tinctoria. The sequence goes on from JBANSL010000017.1 coordinate 21,396,708, forward strand.
TTTTATAATTAAAAGTTTTAGCTATCGTTATAGATGAGTGTTTATATTTTGTATCTAAAGTCTATTAGTGAAATCTAATTTTATCTATTGGTAATGTAGGTGATAAAATATTTGTACTTTAGGTTTTTTTTTGTATTTACTCCCTCCGATCATAATAAGTGTCGTTTCACTTTTTGGTACACTTTGTATAGAGATAAAAACTATATAAAATATTAACTTTTTTTTTATTAATTTTTAAAAATAATTTTAAACTTATGTATAAAATTATTTAAAAAATCAATTAAAAACTTTATATTTTATATAGTTTTTAACTTCTTAAAAAACGTGTCAAAAATTCAAACGTCACTTATTTCTAAACGGAGCTAGTATAAAATAATAGTACGATTTGATTCGAAAAAAGAGAGCCCCGAACTTTGTAATCAAATACTAAATTTTTTAAAATTCTGTTAATCTCATTGAAATGTTTCGAGAAGCTTTATTGGATTTTGTCTTCAATTATTTCCATTGATCGATTTTCTAGACTTTGATAACTTTAATTTCTGGGGTTTTGATTGCAGGATTGATCGTGGAGGATAAGCCGAGCACAAAGAACCAATGTAGTTCAATCATAAAAACCAGGGATGGATCAGAGGTTAGGCTCAAGTGGCCGTCACCTCCGGCTCAGTTTGCAATTGCATTGGGGGCCTATAATTTTTTTTTAATATGAAATATACATTTATACATTCGTTTATAACAAATAAGAAAAATATTGAATCGCAAAGATGAAAGATCGGTTGAGTCCTAATTCTTCTCAAAATTTCGGCTCAATTGTGAAAATCCAACAAAAAACACTACAACTCTGATATAGCTTTTCGTTTATAAAAAAAAATTAGGAATTATATCAGTATGCTAATATTTCTTTCAATAATATGTTATCTTTGTAATCTTTTGAAGTTGGATTTTGGTATGAAAAAACATATTCATTCAACTATATATCTAATGTATACAATAGAGAGCCTTATTTTAAAATTTCGCCTCATGCCTTTTAAAAGCTCAGGTCCAGCCTCGATAAAAACCAATTGGTAAGAGAAGTAGCTCATCAACTTATATACCAGGTTTGGATTCTACATATTATCAATGCGGGATACATTGATATCATTTCACTTATTTAACAAAACTCGTGGATTTGGGATGAGGTTATCATATAACCTTGACTAAGTTCCTTGAGTTGATTATGTTATTTCGATGAAGTTCACCGAACTAATTGAATTTCCTCGACAAATTTCATCGAGCAACACCGCTTCTCTCAACCTTGTTCATGAGTGGAGAAAGCGTTTTGGTTGACTGAAAATTCAACTAGAACTAACCTATGTAAGCCACATTCTATCCATTCCTTACAAACATAGAGCTTGCATAGTACAAGAACGACAACACACAAGAAAATCCACTTAAAAACAACTCAAAAACAATTGGGATATATTGATATCCATACAACAGTAATGTCAGTGAAGAGAAAAGATGGGATATCCGGTGAGCCACGGACATCAGGGAGGTATCCAAACACGAAAGGTACCTGGGGTTACCAACCATGGTCGGGAGGTAAAAATAAAAGTGATTTTCCAGTCGAGTCCTAATTCTTCTCAAAATTTTCGGCCCAATTGTGAAAATCCAACAAAAAAAACCCTACAACTATATAGCTTTTCGTTTATAAAAAAATTAGGAATTATATAGGTATGCTAATACTTCTTTCAATAATATGTTATCTTTGTAATCTTTTGAAATGGGATTTTTGTATGAAAAAAAAAATATATATATTCAACTATATATCTAATGTATAGTAGAGGGCCTAATTTTAAAATTTCGCCTCATGTCTTTAAAATCTCTGGTCCGACCTCGATAAAAACCAAGTGATAAGACGAGTGTTCATCAGCTTATATATCAGGCTTGGATTGTACATATTATATTATCAATGTGGGATACATTGATATCATTTCACTTATTTAACAAAACTCGTGGGTTTGGGATGAGGTTATCATATAACCTTGACTGATTGTGTTATCTCGATGAAGTTCACCGTGCTAATTGAATTTCCTCAACAAATTTCATCGAGCAACACCGCTTCTCTCAGCCTAGTTGACGAATGGACAAAGCGGTTTTGGTTGACTAAAAATTCAACTAGATCTAACCTATGTAAGCCACGTCAGTGGCGGCCGCAGAATTCACTGGATGGGGGGCGGAATTAACACTTACAAATAGAGGATCAAATACGAGAGTCAAACACGCCAATTAAAACAACATTGTTCATAACCACAAAATAGCGTATAATACAAGTTTACAAATAAGTTCAAATTAATTTAACAACATAAAATGAATATTAAGAGGTTTAATGGTACATAATTCAAGTTTAGACCGATGAAAGAGGAGGTAAATCCAACTTGCGTGTCCTCATAGCTTGGTAATGTTGCATAATAGGTCCATCGTCAATGTTGTTAAAGATCTCTCTCGAGATGTAGCAGATAAAATCTCTCTCTCGATGAACCAACACTCGGTAGTTTGTTCACCCTACTAAAATATCTATCCATATTCCTAATCATAAACAAATAACCAAACAAACAAAATTAATGAAATCAAACCAATTCATAAACTCAAATCATAATCTAACGATCGATGTCATTCCAATTTTTCAAATAAATTCAACATTTCAACAAAATCCTATCAAACCTAAATCAATTCTACAAATAAGACCTAAATTTCATTTCAATATAAGTATCTAACAATTTCATTTCAACCCTAATCTAACAATTTCATTTCAACCCTAATCTAACAATTTCATTTCAATCTAACAATTTCTCAAAACACTTCAACAAATCAGACCTCAATTAGACAAACTTAAAAGTTCTTGCACCTTGAAGCCTCGGAATCGGAAGTCTCAAGCCTCAAAATCGCACTCTAGCAGGCTCGCAAGTCGCACCTGCCACACGTCTCCAGGCCGCCGCCACTCACCAGCCACCAGTCACCAGTCGAGTCGCAAGGCACGGGCAGCCACCGGCCCACCACCAACATCGCTCGCCCTCGCCAGTTCGAATTTCTCTTGCCTAAGCGGCTGAGCGCAGAGGTTCTCTATCACCTCTCGTACTCTTGGGCGTTCTGAAGAAGCCTGAAATTAAAAACCTAAACCCAATTACAAAACGACGTCATTTTATTTTTATTTTTTATTTTTTTAAGGTCATAGGGTGCCACATTCTATCCATTCCTTAAAAACATAGAGCATACATAGTACAAGAACGACAACGCACAAGAAATTCCAGTTAAAAACAACCCAAAAACAATGGGGATTTTCACATTTATTAAAAAAAATTGAAATAAAAAAAATATTTTTTATTTTAAAGATAAGTCATTCAAGGTTTCCCACAGTACAAATTTGTAGAAATTGGTATGTTGAGCTAAGCTAGATTACTGTTAAAAGTGTTACGAGAGAGAAAGAGAAATGGAAAACTAAATGTATAGCCTGATTGATTTGTTGAATGATCAATTACATTGTTTTATACAAAACTTGCTCAACAAACTTTAACCATGTATTAACTTTGCCTAATTGTAACTAACTTGTCTAATCAACAAATAACCACTGTCAACAGCCCCCCTCAAGTAGGAGATTGGTACAATCCAAGCGTTGACAAAATGTATTGATGCTGTGGGGTAAGCAAAATCTTGGTAAGAACGTCGGCCAATTGATTTGATGAAGGAACATATGCGAGATCAAGCAAACCACTCATGACCTTATCACGAGTAAAATGGAAATCCACCTCGATATGTTTAGTGCGCTCATGAAAAACCGGATTTTTGGCAATCTGCATTGCTGAGTAATTATCACAAAAGAGAGTAACTGGGTGGATTAAATCAACACCAAGCCCATGTACGTAACAAGCGCACAAGCCAAATGATCTATGTTGTTGCATTTGCCATGGCACGGTACTCAACTTAAAAGAACTTCTGTACATCACAGTTTGTTTTTTTAGATTTCCATCTAATGGGTGAAGAAACCAGAAAGAGAATGAACCATGTAATATATCTGTGAGTTACCGGACACGCAGCCCAATCAGAATCAGAAAAAGCCTTTAGAACAGGTACATGACAATTGTTCAAGAGAATGCCTCTGTCGGCAGTGTGCTTAACATAACGAAGAGTATGCAAAAGAGCATCACATTGAGGAGTAAGGGGACTCTTCATAAACTGGCTTAAGGTTTGAACAACATAGCTCAAATTAGGTCTTGTGTTGGTAAGATAATTAAGCTTACCAATCAAAGTCCTATGAGAGAAAGGGTCAAGCAAAGGAGTCCCATCTATACAATTCAGCTTAAGGTGTAGAGGCAAAGGAGTAAAGTAGGCTTATCCAAGCAAGTAGGAACCTCATTGAGCAAATCAAAAGTGAATTTGGCTTGAGTCATAGCAATGCCAGAAGCAAGATAAGAGAATTCAATCCCAAGAAAATAGTGTAGACGATCCAGATCTTTGATGCTAAAAGTGGTGTCTAGGAACTTCTTGAGGCCCTGAATCTCTGTGTGATCAATCCCAGTAATGAGAAAGTAATCCACATAGACTCTAAGAATGGTAATGAGACCAGAACGACATTTCAAAAACAAAGAATAGTCGTTTTTGGACTAAACAAACTACATGGATAACAAGGCAAAAGTAAGCTTGTGAAACCATTGCCTCGAAGCCTGCTTAAGGCCATACAAAGATTTCTTGAGCTTGCAGACCATGTGAGAAGGATTTGGGATCCCTTCAGGCATCACCATATAAACGTTCTCATGCAAATCGCCATGAAGAAATTCGTTGTTAACATCCAACTGATGAAGGTCCCTTTTCTTTGTAGCAGCAACAACAACAATTGTTCTGATGGTGGTCATTTTGACAACGGGTGAAAATGTGTAATGGAAATAAATACTCTCATTTTGAGTGAACCCTTTAGCCACAAGGCAAGCCTTGTATCTTCCAAGGCTTCCATCAGATTGTAACTTGACCGTGAAAACCCATGGACACCCAACTGGTGTCTTTCCTAGGGGCAGAGGAACAACATGTCAAGTGTCATTGGCCTGAAGAGCTTCTACCTCTTTCTTCATAGCAGTAACCCAATGAGGATCAAGTGATACCACTTTGTAGGAGGATGGTTCAAGATGAAAAGAAATGTGACTTAAAATTGCAAAATGAGAATGAGGTAAAGAAAAAGAAGAAGCCACACATTGTTTAAGGTAGAAATGTCAGAACCAAATGAACAAACATAATCATCCGAGTAAGAAAGGGCACGATGTGATCTTGTTGACTTTCTTACGGGAGGGGTAGGAATGGGAGGAGCAACAGGATAAACATGAGGGGTAGGAGAAGATGGAATAACATGATCAGGAGTACTAATAGGGGTAAAAATAAAATCAAAACTCTTATCTTGTAGAGTAGGTAGAGTAGAAGAGGGAGAGGTGGTTTAAGATGAAAGGGGAAATAGGACTCATGAAATACAATGTCCCTGGTCTGATGAACTTGGTGAGTTTTCAGATCCAATTCCTTGTAACCCTTATTACCCAAAAGAATATCCAATAAAAGCACCAGGGAATAGCACGAAGAAGAAATTTATTAGTGGTATGAGGGAGAGTAGAAACAAAGCATAAGTAACCAAAAGCCTTGAGAAAGGAATAATCAGGTTCTGTATGAAACAACCTGAAGTAAGGAGTGTAAAAAAAAGATATGGTAAAGGTGTCCTATTGATGAGAAATGTAGCAATACGAATACATTCCCCCCAAAAAAAGATGGGCAAATTGGATTGAAAAAAAGGGCATGAGCAACCTCCAAGAGGTGCTTGTGTTTCCTCTCAACAATGCCATTTTATTGAGGAGTGTAAGGACAAGAAGTTTGGTGGATAGTTCCTTTGGAGGAAAAGAATTGCAAAGCATTAGAACCATAGAACTCAGATGCATTATTAGACCTGATAATCTGGATTTTTGTTGAAAATTGAGTATGAACCATCTCAGTAAAAGATTCTAAAATGAAAAGAGTTGTGCTCTTAGAAGGCATTGGATAAGTCCATGTGCATTGAGTAAAATCATCAACAATGGTAAAAATAATAATAATAATGGTGAACATTGTAAGTATGATGTCTATAAAGGCCCCAAGTGTCAATGTGGATGAGTTCAAAGGGTTTCTTGGTTTTAGGAAAAGAAACAGGAAAAGAATTCCTGTGTTGTTTGGCTTTGGGACAAATCTTGCCGAGATGAGAAGGTTTGGTTGTAGAATTAATAAAACTCAGGTGCTGCAACTGAGAAAATGGAACATGTCCGAGATGATAGTACCATAGTTCAATCAAATGAGAAGACAATGCAACAGAAGAAGCACAAGTAAAAGGTCTATTCAAAGTAAAATTGTCAACAGTAATCATATTAGTGTCATGCTTACAAGGAAAAACTATGTTTGTAACATAAAGTTCTTTAACAGCTCTACCAAGCACAAGAGGCTTCTTCATTAAATGGCCCTGAAGAAAACAAACACTAGGTGTGAAAAGGACATCAAGATGAGTGTCTGAAATGATCTTCTTCATTGAAAGAAGATTGAAGCAAAAATCAGGGACATATAGCACATTTTGTAAGGTAAGGGAAGGATTGACAACAATAAGACCAAAAAATGATACTGAAGCAGACTCGCCATTAGGCATAGTAATCTGTATAGGTTTAGGTAATTGTGTAATGGAAGAAAAGAAATGTTTATGAGGTGTGAGGTGATTAGTAGCACCACTATCAATGATCCAAATTGGATTATCTATGGAAGAAAGAAAGCAAAAGTTCATACCTACTAAGAAGGCTGCAAAATCAGAAACAAACACATTTGATTTGTTGAGTAAAGCAATAAGCTGACTACACTGCTCTTGAATGAAACCTATAGGGGCTTAATCAGAAGTAAAGGCAGTAGCAAAAGTTTCACCAGAAGAAGAAGGACCTTTACCGGGAGGATAGCCATGCTTTTCCAGCATTTGTCAACAAGATGGCCTCCAAGTTTACAGAAGTCACAAAATAAAGTATGACCATAAATCTTCCAGCATGTATCTAAGACATGACCTCCAATCTTGCAATGATCACAAAATAAGGTGCCTCGACCACCTTGGGAAGCTTTGGTAGATCCACGGCCACGAGAATCAGGAGATTGACCACCACCAATAGATCCACCAAAGTAGGATCTAGAATCCAAAGATTTCTGAGAAGCAAGAGCAGTAGATGAATCTGGTTGCAGAGATGGCGATTACCTAATTCACGCTGCTCTTCTTCCTAAAGGATGAGCTTATTGACCTCAGTCAAAGGAATAAGAGGTTGCATAATCAGGAACTGAGTCCCGCACAATAATATACGACTCATTGAGACCGACTAAAAACCGAATCGCTTGTTGATCATCAATCAATTGATGAAGAAGATTAGCAGAACCACAATCACATACTCTGTTCTCAATTAACATGAAGTATTCATCCCAAAGCTTTTAATTAAACTCCAGGTATACAGTACAATGATATTAAATTGATACACGTACTAATTGATTTGATGTTGCAAGCCCTTACTCCTTAATAGAATGCAACTGGGACTTAATTGCAATTTGCAAACATGTAAATCGAAGAGTTGACAATAATCAAGATAATTGTTACATTAATTAGGATGATTGCTAGATTGTAACTAAATTAAATAATTTGAACTTTCCAAGGATATTGTCAGCACCTACAAGTGACAATCAACCCAAATTAAGACTCAATGATATAACTGTAGTTTCAGCATAATGTACAACTATGATTTTTATCTTTTAGGTAGGAAAAACAATTATGATTGATCATATAAATAAACAAAGGATAATATAAATTTTTATCTACATGAAATTACACTGGTTGGAAACTTTTGAGCAAAAAGGAAGAAGGTATAGACAAATAAGACATGTTTTAATTAAATGAATGAACAACAAGATGCTACATGCAAATTGGAAAGAAAAAACTCTCATCATGCATGATGAGATGGAGAGTTGCAAGAGCTGGAGAGCTGGAGAGTTGCAAGAGCTGAAATGATCAGAACACAAAATAATATAATGGTTATTAAGAATATTCAAATCTTCATTAGGAACAAATAGGCATCATACAGTACTTCAAAGTAGCAAGGGTGCGGAAAACCATAAATTATAAGTTGAAAGATAAGAGAAGGCAAACTATAAAAGCTAACCTCTCAGGATAGTCCACAATTATGTCAAACAGTTTGGATATCCTCAAATCTTGCAACGATTTGTAAGCAAAATACTCCAGTCCCAACTTCCATCTGATGAGACTTTTCGATGCGTTGTCGATCCCTGGGTAAAAAGATGATGACCAAGAAGGCAATGTTGATTTGAGATAACATGTGGGGCTGTCGATCAACTGTCTCAGAATCACCAAGGTAAGCAAGAAGAGAATGCAAAATATTGAGTGGGACAACCTACAAAATTGAGCACGTGTATCAGAGTTTATGGGTGGCTCCTAGAAGGAAAAATTGGTAGTTTCTAACACAATGTTTTTTCTTCCAAATTGAGCAACCTTGATCCAATATTTGATTCGTTCCAGAACATAACTCCTGTAATCATCAGCTCTTAATGGTGTTTATACTGTATGTGAGATTAAACCAGGCTGTAGCAATTTACAGTGCAACAGAAAGCAACATACAGGGACACAAAGTTGCTCTTGTTTTTTTTTTCAAGTTTGCATTTCTTGCTATGCTTACTGACTAATCAAAAATTAAAAAGGCGCAGAAATCCATTTTTCAAATGAAAGAATGAGAAAATTACACATAATAGATAACAAGTTTATACTTCGAATTAAACATCTAAAAATTGAAGCCAGCAAATCTTTATACACTTACTAGTCACCAACCCACTGGAAAGTACTCAGGCTCGTCCTTTAGCTTCAAAATCATCGTATGCTTCACTCTTTTACCAATTTTGTTAGACGCTATCTACATCTCCTCCTGAATAAATCCTGTAAATCCAGATCCTCGATTAAAACTCCCGAATCAAACCCTAATCAGGCTTGTGAATGAAAAATCAAACTCCCAAATCCAGATCCTCTATTTCACCAAATCAAACCCAAACAAGCTAGTGAATTGAAAGAAGGATTCAAAAAGCTTACCTGACAATGGAGGTTGAGAGAACACTTAAGAATCACTTGAACTTGGAATCGAGGAAGAGTGAGGGGGAACATCCCCTATTAAAGCAAAGAGGTAAAACAAGATCTGAAACTTCATATCCGAAAAAAGGTTTGAAATAAGGGTTGAAAAAACTGAGAATTCTTACCGGTTAGGGTTCTTAGAGAGAGCAATCATCTTCATAATTACCGGTCAGAGGAAGAGAGAAGGGATGAGATGATGAGTTTCGCTAGTGCGAAACTTGTCGGAGAGACAAATCCTGAAGCAATCGAGGGCTTCGTCGCAGTGGACACTACTGTTGTGAGTGCCTACCTGCTTGACGGCGACGGAGCTTCCATTGGTGAAGAAACTTCTTGACGGAGAAGGGAGACTCCATGAGAGAACGATAGAGGGAGAATCGGAGGAGGGGATTTTGGTTCAGAGAGTTCTAGATCTGAGGGGCACGAGAACAATAGAGAGGAAAAAGTGGATGATGGTGGGTGGGTGACCTAAAAAAGACAGATCCGCCTATTTTTTTTAAAGGAGCGGGTTATGAAAATTTTCTAAGTCCCAAAATTTTACTTTCGCGCTTTTTCAAAAAAATTAAACGGTATTTTTAACATCAGTCGATAATAAAGGTCGATGTCTCTCTTTTTATTGACATCATAAATTTATATATCGACGTTATATAGTCATTTAACATCATGCGTTTTTCTGACTAATGTAAATAGTGTGATGTCTGATAACATAATTCTAGTAGTGATTGATCGATATACTCATATCCACCGATAGACAAGGTCCCCCCATCCCCAATCGTTGCAGTTGTAAAACTTGTAACTATTAAATCCGACGAAATAGCCTCTCTCTCGCCACCGCTGCCGTTGGATGATGCAGAGCTAGAAATTAAATAGCATCCATCTCTAATTGAGGGAGTCACTACCGGAGAACCAAGTTTCGAGGTGAAAATGGAGGAATCAGTGGTTGAATTGAGCGGCAGAGGGAGCCATTGTCGTTCAAGGACGAGATCTACATCATCGTGGATCTATTCGAATCGAAGAGGCACACTCTGAGATATTGATGGGTTTCATCCTTGATTTTGGTGAATAGAGAGCGACCATCCATGAATCGAATCGGAGACATTTGGATAATTCCATGAAATTCTTTTTGGCTCGACCACCCAGACATGGTTGTTGATAAGTTTCATCAGATTTAAGAATTGCACATACAGAGAGAGAGAGAGAAAAGTAGGTAGAAAAAAGACATTTTGTGTGTTACATAAATGGTGGGTTTTTCCTTCTTTTTTTCTTTTTTTTTTGAGTAAATTGTGGTTTTTTACTTTTGCAATTTTGAGAAAATGGTGGTTTTTTATTATGTAATTTTTTCCAAATTAAATATCAAGAAATTTTATAATGGTACCTACCCCGAGCAGTTGAGCACTGTTATAATAGTGTTATCCCTCGACACTGTTATAATGGATCAACAATGTTATAATGATGCTAACTCTCAACATTGTTATAATAGTGTCAACTCTCAACACCATCTTTTACAATACTAAAATATTATCTTTTTTGTCACATGTCAAATTCTAATACAATTTTTCCCTCCAAAATGTCTTATCAATTATATTATGCCACATGTACACCTAATGCCATATATTTTTCCTTTCTATAATATGTCCTTAAAAAAATTTCTATTTGGTAGGAATATAATCTATTAATTAAGTGAGAACTTTGAAATTTCAAATTTGAATTTATATCCATTATTTGTCCATAACTTTTATATATCATTTGCGCACAAATGCATCTACTTTCGATCAAACCTCGGTGCCTTTACTTTTCAATCTAACTATCTTTCCACCTCAATGAACACTTTTAGAATGTTCACATGCTGAGCTTGCTCATGCGGTAGATATATGTAGTCATCCCATGAGTAGTCATTGTTGAAAGTGATGAAGTAATTTTCTCCGCTCGAAGAAGGAACGTCAAATGGAACACAAATATCAGTGTGAATTAACTAAAGAAGTTGAGTGCTTCTTGTGCCTGGTTTCTTTGTAGCGTGCTCAATATGTTTTCCCTTAATGCAGTATACACACACTAACTTTGAGTGAAGCTTTGTCCTTCTTGTTTATCTTCTTGGATTTCTTTACTACTACTGGTCATGATGAGATGAACAGATCGATCCCTTATTTTCTTAACTAACTACCATGGTCTTTAACTAACTAATGTTCCATTTTTCTTTAATGTTGTTATAATTCACCTGAAACTGATCAAACTCATGATGTATAGAGTTAATGATGAACTAGATAAGAAATGTATCATTTACATTCATCCCCATGTCCGAAAACTATGTTGCTAACTTAAACATATACATCACATGATCATGTAGATAGAGACTAGTCAAATCTCTTCGTAATGAGCTCAACCAGATCTGACATTAAATACTCTTTCATTATGAGCAAAAATTCTCTTGCATTCTCTATCTTAGGAAAATTTGCATGGCTTAAGACTTTCTGTCACCGTCATCTTCATAAGGCTCAAACCTATATTCATGGCTTAAGACTTTCTGCCACCATCATCTTCATAAGGTTCAATACCAACCGGTTAAACCACTCCCATAAAAGGACTCTTCTGCGATGGAGCTAGCATTTGTAATGGCACGTAATTATGGATAGGTCCAAAGCCATGATACCCAATGTAAATCAGATTTGTTAATTAAGCCTATGATGAATCATCATAGATGAACCCATTTTTTTATACATATATTATTCGTACATGAAATCAAAATAATTGAAATTTTTTTTCTATCTATTATGCAGTATTTATCTATACATGAAATCAATTTTTTTTAAAACTTTGGTATACATATCAACATTTTTTCAACTATTAATAATCTTATATATATACAATGTAAAATAATATTTTTTTTGTCACGTGCCATCTTTTTTGTTAAAAAAATTTCAGGAGTTAAGGCGGAATGTGTTTCTGTTCAAGTTTGCTTCGAAGGAGAACAAAACAAAGGTCATGAGGGGAGGCCCTTGGTCATTTGAAAGAATGCTAATAGCTCTGAAGGAACAGGGGATAGAGAAACCTTCGAAGATTGAGTTCGACATAGTGTCATTCTGGATTCAATTTCATGACCTTCCTTTATAGATGATGACAACTGATGTCACGAATACCTTCGGAAAGGCTTATGGAGAGGTCCTAGAAGTAGATAATGAAGAGTTGAAGGCTTTTGCTAGTTTCCTCCGGGTCAGGGTTGATGTGAATGTCCGAAAGCCGTTGCGAAGGGGAGTTATTATGAGAGTGGATGGTATGCGAATCTGGGTGGATATAAAATACGAATGACTGCCGAATTTATGTTACAACTATGAGAGGGTAGATCATTCGGAGGCGGACTCTGAGGGGGAATCACAAGATGGAAATTATGAATACGTGGATTGGATTTGGGCTTTACCAGTGAAGCGAAATGGGGAGAGAGGAGGTGGAATCAAGAGGAGAGAGTATAGTGATGATGCTGGTAAGGGGCAAATCCAGGAGGGAGGGGGCCGGGTGAGCGAAACGAAATGGATAAGGATGATGGGGACGACGAGATGGTGGAGGTGGGAGATGAAGTAGACAAAAGAAGAAGGTTAGAGATCGGCGGAAGAAAAAGTTATTCCCCCATACCGGGATCAATGAGTTTGTTAAGCTACAACTACCGATGATTGGGGAAGGCTTGTGTGGTTGTTAGACTCACCAATCTAGGGAGGAGGGAGGTCCATATGATTGTGTTTCTTATGGAGACACGATGCGAAAAGAATATAATGGAAGAGGTTCGAAGGAGTCTTGGTTTTCATAATTGCTTTGTCGTTGACTATCGTGGCAAATCTTGTGGGCTGTGTTTTCTATGGGATGATGAGGTAATGTTAAATGTGAAAAGTGATACAACCCATCATATTGATGCGGTGGTGACTGATAATCAACTGGGCCAGTGGAGGCTAACGAGGGTGTACCGATGGCATAGGGGTGAAAAGCACTTCACATGGAGCCTGATTAGGCGTATGGTAGAAGATCCTAATGATGATTGGGTATGTTTTGGGGATCTCAACCTAGTGTTGAGTTCACAAGATAAGATGGATATGGCTAAGAGCTATGACAGAGTTGAGTGGAATTTCCTAGAGAATTGTATGGATCGGCTGGGATTTCATACGGACTGGGCGAGGGTGTTAATGCGCTGTGTTAGGTCAGTCACTTTCTCGGCCCTTGTTGGAGGTTCTCCATCGAGGTCTTTTTCACCCGAAAGGGGCCTCATGCAAGGGGATTCTCTCTCTCGATCTTTATCTCTTTCTGATGTGCGTGAAGACATTTTCATGTCTAATCAAGAGGAGTTAGAGCGAAGGAAGGTGGAAAGGGGTCAAGATTGCACATATAGCTCCAATGGTGTCGCATCTTTTTTTTTTGCAGATGATAGTATTCTGTTTGTTAAGGCGACCTGTCAACAGAGATAACAAATTGTTAACATCCTCCGACTTTATGGAGAAGCGTCAAGCCAACAGGTAAATTTTGGCAAGTCAAAACTATCGTTCAGTAAGAATGTGGATGAGGGGCAGCGGGAGGAGATCCAGAAGATCATGGGAGTGGCAGAAGTGGAGAAGCATGAGCACTACCTTGGTTTGTCTACGATGGTGGGTAGATCAAAGAAAGTCATATTCAGCAATGCTAAAGAGAGAGTGTGAAAGAAACTTAAGGAGTGGAAGGCAAAAACTCTATCTAGGGTAGGGAAAGAGGTGCTCATCAAGGCGGTGGCTTAAGTTATTCCGACATATACAATGTCATGTTTTCTTATGCCTGAGTACTTGTGCAAGAAGATTGAGCAGATGATGTCTGATTTCAAATGGAAGGGGAGGACGAGGGAAAGAAAAAGATGCATTGATTATCGAGGAAGAGAATGTCTCAATCTAAAGAAAAGGGGGGATTAGGATTCAAAGACTTGCAATCCTTCAATTTGGCTTTACTGGCAAAATAGGGGTGGCGAATACAGCAACAGCCGGAAGATCTCCTATCTAGGCTTCTTAAATCTAAGTATTTCCCTCACTCGACTTTTATAGAGGCATCGATTGGGAACAACCCGAGCTACTCATGGAAAAGCATTCTTCGCGCGAGAGAAGTACTAGAAGCATGCTCTTATTGGATGTTTGGTAATGGTGCTAGTCTTGAAGTGTGGAGTTCACGATGGATCCCTAGACCGACATCTTTCAAACCTGTAGCTAACCCGGGGTAGATATCTCAACTAAGGTCACCGAGTTCATAGACTGGGAAAGAGGTGGTTGAGATAAAAGTGCAGTGAGGGCAGCGTTTTTTCCATGAGATGCAGACATTATCTTGAAAATTCACTTAGTCAGCCATATGGTTCAGGACTTTTTGGTATGGTTTTACACGAAGAATGGCAATTATAGTGTGAATTCAGCGTATCATCTAATGATGGATCAAAACTTCCGGGAAGAGAGGGGTGTCGAGGGATCCAATTCAGGGGAGTCGGGGAGTATATGGAGGAAGGTATTGGGGTTGAAGGTGGCCCCGCGAATCCATGAGTTGGTGTGGAGAGCATGTAAGGGCATCATCCCCTGCAAGAGAGCTTTGTGGCATCGAAAGGCTATATTGGATCTGCACTGCGACGTTTGTGGGTTGGAGGAGAGTCATGTACATGCGTTGTTGGAATGTCGTCGAGCCAAGAGGGTGTGGAGAATGGAGTCGAGACTGACCGGCCTTACAGAGGGTGCCTGAGACCTCCTGGATTGGGTGGATAAGTTAGAAAACATCAAGGATGAGAAAGTGAAGAGGATGGTTACTTACATGTTAGTGGGAATCTGGCAAGCTCGTAATAAGAGGATTTTTGACGGGATGGAAATGGAGCCGACAAGAGCAGT
Organism: Persicaria tinctoria; assembly: GCA_037127255.1. Taxonomy (NCBI): domain Eukaryota; kingdom Viridiplantae; phylum Streptophyta; class Magnoliopsida; order Caryophyllales; family Polygonaceae; genus Persicaria; species Persicaria tinctoria. Next base: position 21,411,753 of record JBANSL010000017.1, read on the forward strand.
TGAGAATGCAAGGGAGCTGAGTGAGAAGGATCGTAGAGGATATGCAAGGGGTGAGTAGTGAGTACCCAACCTCGACAAGTTAGATGGATGCTAACGGAGGGTGGGTTCATTAAAATTAATTGTGACGCAGTTGCATCGGAGGATAGAGGGTGTGGGGTTGATACGATATCTCAGGACCCCAACGTGGCCATGGTATGGGCTGCAGTGCGTACAATTCAGCAAGGGACCCAACCATTTGTGGTGGAATTGGAGGCGGCAATATGGGCTACGAGGTTGGCCAGTGAAAGAGGAGTGTGCAAGGTCGTAATCGAGACGGATTGCAAGCAATTGGTTGATAGCATGGAGAGGAATGAACTGCCGAGAGGAGTGGTTGGGGTCTTGTTGCAAGAACTTAGACACCGGGCAAGCTTATTTGAGGAATGTAGATGGAGCTTTGTCAGGAGGGAAGGCAATCAAGCGGCGCACTTCTTATCCCAGACAGTGGCTACCGCAGGATTTGCTAGAGGGGGCGGAATTTTTGGTCAGGAATTTTTTTTTCTCGGTATATATAATAAAGAAATTTTTAAAATATATATTGAAAATAAACCATAAATTATGGTATAAATTAATTTGATATTCTATTACAAAAATTCATACAATAATTTAATAATTTATATATATCTGTGTGTAGCGGGATTAAGATTTTTTTTTAATATTGAAAGAAAATTCTAAATTTTTTAAAGAATTTGTCATTAGTAAATGAAAATAAAATGATAGGATTTGAAGAGTCTATAAGGTGATGTAAAACAAATTAATAACCAAAACTCTAGAAGGGGGGATATAGAGTATGACAAATTTTCGCAAACTTTCTGCAGACGGAACTTCAAGGCCTTGAATTATCCCAAGGTTCTGAATCAGAACTCAAGGTCTTGAAATTATTCCAGAAACCTGTTGAGCAGAACCTGTACGAAAATAAACTTATCAAAGTAAAATGCGGAATAAATAAATAGATTGACACACGAATTGTTAACGAGGTTCGACACGAACTTGGCCTACGTCCCCGCCTAGGGTTCTCCAACCCGTATGATTCAAAAGCACTATTATTTCACTTCCTATTGATCCTAGATAAAACCGAGAAGATCTTTCTTTCTTCTAAACCCTCGAAGCCTCACCCACTTCTTATCTAGTCAACTCAGATCCCTTAGAGTGCTAGATACTGCTTTGAAGAACAACCCTTCTCTCAACTTGTAGCCTCACCCGCTACTATCTAGTCAACCCAAGCTCTCGTGAAATAATAGCCTAGTGAAAACGTTTGAGTAGATGTATACTCTTAGTATAACACTTTAGACTTGTACAATGAAGCTCTACAAACTATCAACTCTCAAAAGACAAAACAAGAACAACAATGGAGAGAGAGAGAATCAAAGGATGATCGAATGCAATGGAGAACGCTTTTCTTGTAGATTGAATGCTCGAATTCTCCACTTTTCTTCGCCGATGCCTTCGGTCCTTTTATAGGCGCAGTGCTGAATTTTGAACGTTGGAATCCCTTGATTTTACAGCCATTTGAATTTGAAATAATTCTACCAAATTTTGGTTGCACAAAATCAGCACCATATCTTCAAATATTTTCCTTCCGTGAATAGAAAATTCCAGCCCTTTATAGAAGATTTTCCGGCCACCAAATCTTCCATAATCTGCATAAAAAATCTCTGCAACATTTTCAAATATTTGATATATAACATATGCACCTAAAAAAACTTTAACAAATAAATATATAAAATATTTGACGTATCCAATTCGTCCAGTTTGCCCTTGTAATTCGTCCAGTTTGCCCTTGTTGTCAAGACCTTGAAACAAGAGTCTTGTTTTGTCTTTCATCAACCTTTCTCAAAGACATGTAGGTTAGCTCTCAAGATCTTACAATCAAGGTGGAGTCTTCAGGATTGAAAAGTATGACAAAAAAAAACTCAAAAATTGTGGTTTAAATATGGCATTGATAGTAAAAAAAATCCATAGAAGTAAAAATTAGAAATATATAGGTAACATAATGAATAATCTTATGAAAATATTAAAAGAAAAATATAACCAAAAAAGAAGAATTATTTAAAATATATAGGTAACATAATGAATAATCTTATGAAAATATTAAAAGAAAAAATATAACAAAAAAGGTAAGGAATAAAAAGTAGTGCAAAAAGGTAAGTAATGAGATTTGAACCTCTTACCTCCCACTTCCTTCTCTCCTTTTACCAACTAAGCTAGATAACCTATGTGTTCCCAAATGTGACCTCTGAGTTGCTTCTTTTGTTTTTTGGAAGATAATTTACGGTTTATACTTTTTAACATTGTGTTTGGAGATCTTATCATGTCGTATTTTGAAGAGTGGGTTTTCATCCAAAAAAAAAAAAAAGGTTGATTCATTGAAGTTATCTTATTTAGGGTGAAAAGTCGAATATTAGACAAAGCAATTTAGATAGGTTTGAAAAATGAAGTAACCATGAGAAGCATAAAAAACCTTACACGTATAAAGCTTTATAAATTGGGTAAAATTAATCTAATTATAAATTAAGGAATTGATTAAACATATTAAACCAATATTAGGATTCCCTCTATAAATAGGTGGATGGCCTTCAACTTTTCCTTCACCAACCGTGTACGTACAAAACCTCTAGTATTTCTTCAGCCGCCTAATTAAAGATCTTCAACGATCTATATATATTGCACAATCACCCGTCGATGCCAAGTACGTAATTGTGTTATCCGTTTTTTATCTTTAAAACATAATTTTAAGTTGTTTCCACACCTTATATATTTGATCATTCTCTTACTAACTCATCGATCGATCACTTTCTTTTTTATATATATGTTTTGCATATATTGTCGATCCATTACATATGTATTATCCGGTTTTATATGTTTTCCACACACCTTATTTCATCATTTTCTGACGGTGTTCTATTTTTTCACTTGTGCGTAGGTGTATTATGAATTCCAATAATTTGTTATTATTATAAAATTACGTGAATGGCCTATGACATATGATTATTCCGTTGTATTTGATCGAGTTATTGTATGTAATTTATTATTGGTAAAATGGTAAGTTACGCATGTACGTGAGGGAGGATTATTAGAACATGAGAAATAGTTATTCTTCGTAAAATTAAGGAATGAAAGGTGAAAAATGGAACAAATTTTACATAATAAAAAATAGGAGAACGACTGAGCCGGGATAATTAATAGTTAAAATATATAGTGATCAATTAATTTTAGTTTAAATATAGATGGACTGGACTAGATTTATAAAAGTAATCATTCTCTTTCTTAACAAACATATAGCTAAGTTTTGTTAAAAGATCGATATGCTTGTCTACCGATTCTACAAGTTTAGTGGTGTCAAGAATTGGGTTTTCATCCTATTCCCAAATTGCATATATATTGGCTATATATGGCTACCGGTTGATTTGTGGAAATCAACACCCATCCACTCGTGTTGTTTATAGAACATAGCTAGTATGTTAAAGTTAATTATACATGTACATATATTGGTTGATTGGTTTGGTTTAAAAAGTTTAAGTATTTATTAATTACGGAGTACGTATATAGTATGACATGATATTAGTGTATTAATATATATTATTATCAATGTTATTACTTTTGTCAATTTGTTGTAAGGCCATACAAATAGGGGCGTTTTACTTGAACCAAAATAAATTTTTAAAAATAAAAAAAAGATATATGAAATTAACCTTTAATGTGTCGTTGCAGATCGATCAGTACACGACATCGTGCACTTGTGTTGTATCACCCACAGTTTCAAGCAGAATCAACCAACAGCATGGTGATGTGTTAACCTATCTATGACTCTATGAGCACGGCTCATTGATTTGAGTGTTACCGGCCTACACGTAAGGGTTGTTGCATATACTTCTCTTAACCTTTTCATTAATTTATAGTAACGTATTCTTAGTTTAAATCGATCTATTTTGTTTAGCATGGAGTTTTTCTTGAAGAGTTAAAGAGTTTATTTTTTAGAAATCATGTTAAGTTTTATTTATCATTTTATCAAATATATAAATCATCATAAGGTTTTGACGTTATTCTTCTAAGGTTGCTAGGCTAGTTTTTGTAGAGATACTATGGGTTCGTACGAGACGGGGTTAATAAACTGACTAAAATTATAAACAGGGTAAAATTTTATAAATTGTTGGTAAAAGTAGTTAAATTTTTTTTAAAAAATATAAACTCCGTATGGGGCGAAAAACAATTTATTTGTAAAAAGTGGAGTTTATTTGGTTTTTATTAGGGGTATTGTGGTACTTTCAAACCAAATAAGATAAAAGAGAAGGGGTAATATAGGAATTATGGAATATAAACCTCAAAATAAGCTTTAATCTGCTGTTTATTTATAGACCCTTTTTTTAACTGACTAAAGTTTATTTGTTGTTCTCATACACCGTTTAAACCCGTTTATTTTTTTAACAGCTAATAATTTCACACTTTTTAACTTGTTTATATGACAGCCATACACACCCTATATATAGTGTGGTTTATTGTCTGATTACCGGTTGAACCAAACTAACTATAGTTAGGTAGCTGACCATAGTTTAAAGGTTGTTAGAACTATATATATAGTTGCTTAGCCGACTTAGCCAGGAGTATATATATGCGATGTAGCTCATTTACCAACTTGGTATTAGGATCCGTCTAGTAATACAATTTTTATTTTGATATTATATAGTTGTAAATGAAATAAATATCATATTTTAGTTTAATTATCTTTTGAAATGAGGTATTTCAACAACTATTCCTCCAAGTTTTTTTGAAGCTTATGATTTTTTATTCATAAGTTTCCCTCGGCTACTCCAACTGCTAGGTTTACCAAACATCACACGAACTTATTAATATATATTTATCACCCATAATTCATCAGTTTCAGCTAGCCCATCCGCTCCTAATTTTCCAAACGAAGCCTTAAACTTTGTAAAACATTAAGAAAAAACTGATTGAAGTGTTCCTCCATTTTTTATCCCAAAGCCTTAATACGTTTTGGATTCAAGCATTCCTAGCCTTATTCCATTATCGGTCTAAAAGCCTTCATTTCAGTCCTAATTTCAAAGAAGCTAGAAGATTACAAGTACAATATTGGGCCTCACATTCGTATACTTGGGTGCAACTCTCATTATGCCATTATGGTAACAAAACAAAAACAAAAAAAACTATATGTTTACTTTTATTTATTGTGTATTAAAGAATAAATAGGAAATTATGATTAAAAAAAAAAATATTTACATCTTTTTATATTTTATTTTTCTGTAAAAAATGTGTAAAACATAATAACATATATTGTTAATTGTTGGAGTATAATTTTTGGGAGGCATAAAATCATATTAATTAATAAAAAAGAAGCTTAATTGTTGCGTGTGGGGTTAAAAATTGAAACGTACGGCATAATAATATGAAATAATTATATTGATGATGCCAATCTGTATATGCGTCATACAGTAATAGTTGAAGGATTCAGGATAAAGTGGATGAGGCTAAAAGAAATGTACCCCTGTATTAATTGTATATTTTGGAGGGATTCGAGTTGACAAATACAGTAGGTAGGAAACTAGGAATAGAAGGAGATAAACTCAAGGGGCGGATCCATCATCACATGTGTTATCATGTGTACCTGGACGACTTAAGACTCTTTCCAATTTCCCGTTGCTAAATCCACGCGGGTATAGGGCCCACCCCAATTTACTACCTACATATAAATAGAGAGAGGGGTTTGCCTTTGCCTGCCACTCTCCATTACCGCTCCCTGTTACGGATCATACTAGTATATCGTAGCTTTCAAATCTTAATTTGCGTTATTGAGAGGTACTATTTCATAACCAGTTTCTCATTTCCATCAATTGATACACTGCGCGCTACCAAGTTTCATTTCAGGTAATTAGGTTCTCTCCATCGATCGATCTATACTTGTTTTTTAATATTCATTCTCTATCCATTACGTATCCGATTCTAGTTTTGGGACTTTTTCCAACTTTAATTTTTGTTATTATTTCTCTTCTTTTTCGTTTGTTGCTGGATTTCCCCCCTTTTATCGCTGCCAAAATAGTCCGTACAAGTACTCAGATTTTAAATGCTATTTTTATATCTAATATTTATTTACAGAAAATAATACTCCGTATAGTATACATATTTTGAAGGATATATATATATATTGAAAGAAATGTAAATTTTAATTTAAATATGACATTTTTAACTTTAAACTTAAATAATAATAAAAATTATTAGAATTTATATATGCAGGTGTGTGGCATGAAAAATATTAATTAATTATTGTAAAAAGGGAAGAAATAAAGACTAAAAACTCATAGGGTTCGTATGGGACGGGGTTAATAAACCGACTAAAATTATAAACAGGGTAAAAATTTATAAACTGTTGGTAATGTTGGTAAAAGTAGTTAAAAATTTATGAAAAAATATAAACTCCGTATGGGACGAAAAACAGTTTATTTGTAAAAAGTGGAGTTTATTTGGTTGTTATTAGGGGTATTGTGGTACTTTCAAACCAAATAAACTATTAAAACCACAAAAAAGCTTCCAAAACAATTCCATTTCAACCAAAATCTCCTAAAAATTGTACCCCATACACAATTTAAGTTTTTAACCGGTTGAAAATTAAATTTTCAACCGATTCAAATTGCACCCATACAGGGCCATAACCTCTTCATTTAAATATTCACCATCAAAAATTAAAAGCACGTTCTGATCAAAAAATTAAAAGCACGTTGTGATATTTTACTATATCTTAAAATTATTAATATTCCTTAATTATTACTATCTCCGTTCAGAAATAAGTGACGTTTGACTTTTTGACACGGTTTTTTAAGGAGTTAAAAACTATACAAAATATAAAGTTTTTAATTAATTTTATACATATTAGTTAAAATTATTTTAAAAAATTAATAAAAAAGTTAATATTTTATATAGTTATTAATTAACTCTTTAAAAAACGTGCGGAAAAGTCAAACGACACTTATTAATGAACAGAAGAGTATTATTTATCATTATTTTGTATAAGCCGATGGCATACACATTCTTCGCATATTACTCAACAAATTGAATAAACGTGGGCGCATGAATTTAAAATGGATGGGTTAATGAATAGATCGATCGAGATATGGCTGGCCCAACGGCGGCAAGCGAGAGGAACGGGGTGGAGAAAACGGAAACGGCAAACGGGGAGAAGAAAGGGAATGCGATATGCCACGACGACAGCTCGGCGCCGGTGAAGGCCAGCACCCTGGAGGAGCTCCACTCTCTTCAGAAGAAGAGGTCTTCAGTTGCTGTCGACGCCGCTCCTCCTCTCTCTAACCACAACCAGCAGCTCCAGTCCATCAGGTTCAATATAAATTCTTGATTAATTATTATATATATATTGACCAATTAAATACGGATTATAATGTAATTTTTATGATGGATGAATATATATTATATTAATTATTATATGGACAGCGCATCATTGGCGTCGCTGACGAGAGAAACGGGGCCAAAGGTGGTGAAGGGAGACCCTGCTGCAGCTGCTAAGCGGACGGCTACAGTCCAGAAGCCGGCTGTTCATCCAGTGGCTCCCAACATAACAAGTGTACTCAGCGACAGTGCTCTCAAATCCACTCACGTTCTCTACAATCTCTCCCCCGCTGGTACGTGAGACATTTAACTCGATCAAGCTGATCCATCTATTATATCCATGCCCGCAAATTCCATAAAACCATACGCCCCTTAAATACACAGTTTGGGGAAAAACCCACCTGCCCCACAAATTGAAAATTACATATCGAAAAACCACCTTTAAACCTGGTTCGTTAATTAGTAAACCAACACCCACACGAAAACGATGGTTGTTGATGATGATAACGTCGGCAAATTAATTGTTGTGAGGAAGGGTCGACTGGTGGCGTCCTACTTGCTTCCTTGTCTTATCTCTCCCTTGGCTCTTGTACGTATCTCCGCTTAATTGAGTCGCCATCTGATCCCTTCTCTCTTCAATTCATATCAAATTTTCTATGAATTCAAGAGAGGTCAAATGGACTTTTCATCTATTTTAATCCCATTTTATAATTCATCTATTTTTAATTACAATTAGTTTACAACCTATGGAATTAATATTAATAATATAATAGAAATGAGGGGTAAAATGGACTTTTCACAAACTTAGCGGATCTACAGGTCAATATTCAATTTATAATAAGTAGGTTTATATAATAACGCACATTTAAGGAGCGTACTGAAGTCCGTACACCCTTGCGCTAATAGCCTAGTACATAAGTCTAGCGGGGTTCCATCCTAAAACCAATTGGCAATATGATGAGTAACCCACTAGCTTATATACTAAGGCTTGATCTTTCATATTTCCGATGTGAGACTCTTTTGGTCGGATTTATGTCTATATAATATAAATCTTATTGTATGTATACATGTATGCGTGAGCAGAGCTATATGAGCAAGCAATAAAATACGAAAAGGGATCGTTCATAACATCTACCGGAGCACTCGCAACATTATCTGGAGCCAAGACTGGTCGGTCTCCTCGAGATAAACGCGTTGTCAAAGATGACCCCTGTGCTGATCAACTTTGGTGGGGAAAGTACGACCGTACCCCTCCCATCCAACCCTCTTAACTACGGAGTATATCATATTGATTCGATTGGTATATAATTAATTAAAGTAATTAACATGTGATGTGATGTGTGCAGGGGATCCCCAAATATTAAAATGGACGAACACACATTTCTTGTTAACAGAGAAAGGGCAGTTGATTACTTGAATTCTTTGGACAAGGTATTCGTTAATGACCAATTTCTTAATTGGGATCCTAACAACCGAATCAAAGTCAGAATCGTTTCCGCTAGAGCCTACCATTCCTTGTTTATGCATAACATGTAAGTCCTAATTCCCAATCAATTGAATTACTAATAAGTTTGTATTGTATCTAAGTTTCAACGAATTAATGTCAGGTGCATTCGACCCACACTTGAAGAACTGGAGAGCTTCGGTAGCCCAGACTTTACGATCTACAACGCTGGACAGTTTCCGTGTAATAGGTACACACACTACATGACATCCTCAACCAGCATCGACATCAACCTTGGTAGGAAGGAAATGGTAATCCTTGGGACACAGTACGCCGGTGAGATGAAGAAAGGTCTTTTTAGCGTAATGCACTATCTTATGCCGTTGCGAAACATCCTCTCCCTTCACTCCGGATGCAATATGGGCAAACAAGGAGATGTTGCTCTCTTCTTTGGCCTTTCCGGTGCGCTCCTCCTACATATCTCTTCATTGTTTTCTTCTGGTTTAGAGCGCCTGTTTGACACAAACTTATTGGAGCTTTTCAAAACAGTGTGACAAAAGTTTCAAAATTGATGGGATGGTTGTTATTTTCAGGTACCGGAAAGACAACTCTATCGACAGATCACAACAGGTACTTGATAGGAGACGACGAGCATTGTTGGGGTGAAAGCGGTGTTTCAAACATTGAAGGTGGTTGCTATGCCAAATGCATCGACCTCTCTGGAGACAAGGAGCCCGATATTTTCAATGCAATTAAGTTTGGAACTGGTACGTCAACATTTATAAGTAAATCATCAATTTGATCAAGTAATTGATTCATTTTGATACCCTTATATCTATACATTTGATGATTGCAGTGCTTGAGAATGTTGTGTTTGATGAGCACACGAGGGAGGTGGATTACACTGATAAGTCAGTCACAGGTAGAGTTACATTCACAATGTACCTAACAGATAGTTTACTATCAATTGGTATAAATTTGATGATGATATATATGAGTGTGTAATTGTTCGGGATGTGCAGAGAACACGCGTGCAGCGTATCCAATAGAGTACATACCGAATGCAAAGATACCGTGTTATGGACCGCACCCGAAGAATGTAATCCTCTTAGCATGTGATGCATTTGGAGTATTGCCTCCTGTGAGCAAGCTCACCTTGCCCCAGACCATGTACCATTTCATCAGTGGCTACACTGCTCTGGTAATATATAATATACCAAACTTAAAACCAATTCGATTCAATCATGTAAGATCCATACAACTCAGTTCCATATATATAATATATGATGGATTGGATTTGGATGAATTAGGTGGCTGGGACAGTAGACGGGATAAAGGAGCCAACAGCGACATTCTCAGCTTGCTTCGGAGCAGCATTCATAATGATGCATCCAACTAGATATGCATCCATGCTTGCAGACAAGATGCAAACCCATGGTGCCACTGGCTGGCTCGTCAACACCGGCTGGTCTGGTGGAAGGTCAAATTTAAATTTCAACTGCCTTTAATTTATGAATTGACTTCTTTTTTTCCCATTATATATGTACTCAAATCAATCAAACTGGATATATGGATCTGCAGCTATGGGTCTGGGAAGCGCATTAAGTTGCACTACACTCGGAAGATCATAGACGCCATCCATTCCGGGAGCTTGTTGAGCACCAATTACTGCACAACTCCGGTGTTTGGCCTTCAAATCCCCACTCAGATTGAGGGCGTTCCTTCTGAGATCCTGGATCCAGTCAATACTGTATGTTTCCCCATCGATTTTAGCCATTTCCAAAACTTAATTGATCGATCGAGCATCGTATATATCATAACATCATATATGTGACTGTTTGCATTAATTCTTGCAGTGGTCGGATAAGAAGGCTTACGAGAACGCGCTCTTGAAGTTAGCAGGGTTGTTTAAGAACAACTTTGAGATATTCGTCGACTACAAGATTGGGGAAGACAACAAGCTCACAAAGGAAATATTGGCAGCAGGTCCTTCCTTTTAAGAGCTTTGTTGGCCGAATGAAGATCGAGTTTAAGTTACTGGATCTGCAATTCATACATTTATTATATTTATACCCATCGTGTCTTTGTAGGTAGTTTTCCATTTGCATATGAATCCTATCTACAACTACCGTTCATCACTTCTTTATGTTGTATTGTGGGATTTTCTACCATACTACATGTTCACTATCTTCATGATTATTCATATACGAGGAATTGCTATATTTTTCGTTGTAATTATGAGGAATTATTAATATATCAAAAGGTATTTGAAGATGATTAAGATGATCATCAACAGAGAGAGAGAGAGAGAGAGCAAGTAACTAGAGAAGAGAGAAAACTCGTATTGAGAGACAATTTGTTATTTTGAAGAGATGAAAATTGTTATTGGAGTTAGTTACAGGACACTCTATTTATAGAGTGAGATGCTCCTATACATGAGGATCAAATACACTACACTTAACACTCCCCTCAAGCTTGGATTGTGAAAACATGTTTGCAACTCCAAGCTTGCTCAACAACTTAGTGTATTGATCCCGGGCAATGACTTTAGTAAAGATATCAGCTGGTTGATCTCCTATAGCTATGTATCCCAATTGCACTTCTTTCTGCAGCACTTTGTCCCTCACAAGATGACAATCTACTTCTATATGAATTAGTCCTTTCGTGCAATGGAATACCGCGGATTTCTTGCAATGTGTATAGCCGACACATTGTCACAAAACAATCAAATAGGCTCTTGCTGCTTTATTCCTAGAACAGTTAAGAGTTTGATCAATCAAGTTACCTCACAACATGTGGTGGCCATAGACCTGTACTCGGACTCAGCTAATGACATAGCTACATAGGTTTGCTTCTTAGTTCTCCATGAAATCAGAGAATTCCCTATCAGTATGGTGAGCCCAGTGAGTGACTTCCTTGTCGTCGGGCAACTCTGTTAGTCAACATCACAAAAGGCATTCAACCTTAGCTCAGAGTTGCTTGGCAATAACAATCCTTGACCAGGAGCATTCTTGAGATATCTCAATACGTGTTTTGCAGCCTTCCAATGATCATTCCTTGGATCATGCATAAATTAACTAAATATTTGCACAACATAACAAATATCAGGTCATGTGATGGTCAAGTAGATTAACTTGCCTACGAGTCTCCTGTAAGCATTTGGCTCTACTTCATCTCTATCTCCTTCCAAGGACAGTTTAACCTTTGCATCTAGAGGATTTGCAGCTGGCTTGGCCCTTATCATTCCAGCTTCTTGAAGCAACTCTATAGTATACTTTCTCTGGTTTAAAAAGATTCCTTCTTGTCTTCTATCCACCTCTATTCCGAGGAAGTATCGCAATTCTCCTAAGTCCTTCACCTTAAAATATTGATTTAAATGCAGTTTCATTAATCTAGCAATTTCTTGCTTATCATCCCCTACAATTATCATATCATCTACATATACAACCAGCACTGTGATAGATCCTTTAACATTCCTTGTAAACAATGAGTAATCTGCCTTGGATTGCACATACCCAGCTAGTTTTACTGCTTGAGAAAACTTTGCAAACTACTATCTTGGGGCTTGCTTCAAGCCATAGAGAGACTTCTGTAATCTGCACACCATTCCTTTGTACTCACCATATATTAATCTCCCCCTGAGGACAAAGCATGTGTTTTAGCTGAGTATAAGTTGGTGGAAGTTCCATGAACACTTGTTCTTCAAGATCACCATGAAGAAAAGCATTTGTGACGTCTAGCTGAGAGATATGCTACCCTTTCATAGCAGCAATAGCTAAGACAATTCGAACAATGATCATCTTTGCTACAAGAGCAAAGGTTTCACTGTAGTCAATGCCCTCTATTTGAGAGAATCCTCGAGCCACAAGTCTGGCATTGTGCCTTTCTAAGGTGCCATTAGTTTTAAATTTGAGTTTAAAGAGCCATTTGCAACTCACAACTAACTTAGCATTGGATCTAGGAACTATCTCCCAAGTATTGTTTCTCTCAAGAGTTAAGAGCTCAGTAATCATAGCCTGGCACCCCTCATGATGCTGCAATGCTTCCTTAACAAAGTGAGGCTCAGTAAGAGAAGCTACATTATTGATGAATGTGTGATAAGATGAAGAGCATGAGGCATAGGACAAAACAGAAGAGAGAGAATAAGGAGTAGTGACCTTACTTGAAGAAGAGATGGCAATAGATGGACAAGAAGTAGAAGAACATACATAGTTCTTTAGCCAACCTGGTGGTCTGTGTGTCCTTGTAGAATGCCTGGTGGGTTGCTCAACAGGTAAGGAAGGTACATCATCAAAGACTGGTGGTACTGGTGAAGGGCTATATGTGGCAAAGTTATCCAGATTATCAACTGGATTAAAAAAAGTAGAGTCTATATTTGGGTGCTCAACAATAGGCATAGAGGTGAAAGTTGGTAAGTCGTTTTCAAAGGAGATGAGCGAGTTAGAGAGGACCACATCATCAACAAATGAAGTGTAGTTTTCAGAGGGAGGGGTAGCAATTGGAGACTACAAAGGTGGAGGTATCTGTGGGTTAGGCAAGGCAAAGGGAAAAATGTTTTCATGGAAGAGTACATCTCTGCTAACACAACATTTTTGTGTTTTCAAGTTTTAGAGTTTGTATCCCTTATAATCAAATGGATAACCCAAGAAGATACATGGATCTGCACGAGCATCAAATTTCTTTCTTTGAGATGTGGCAGTTGACATGAAACACAGGCACCCAAAGACACGAATTCTGGTGTAACTAGAGGGTTTGTGAAACAAGATTTCATAAGGAGTTTTGTGGTGTAGTAAAGGAGTTGGAAGCCTGTTGATTATATAGGTGGATGTGATAATACAATCCCCCCAAAATTTCAAAAGGAGAGAGGCTTGAAGTCTCAATGCTCTAGCCACCTCTAAGATACATATATGTTTGCGCTCCACTCGACCATTTTGCTGAGGAGTGGCAGTGCAAGATGTTTCATGAACAATTTATTTCCCTTGAAGAAACTGAGATAGATAGGAATTTAGAAATTCAATCCCTTGATCTGATCTTAATGTTTTCACAGACACAGAGAATTGTTTCTCAACCATGAGAATGAAAGACTGAAGAATTAAGGGAGTTTCATATTTAGATTTCATGAGAAAAGCCCAGACACTACGACTTTTGTCATCAATCACAGTGAGAAAAAATTCGATGACCATTGTAAGTTGGTGTATCAAAAGGTCCCCAAAGATCACAATGCAACAATCAAACACACATTTAACAAGAGATGTACTATTATGAAAATCATTTTGGGTTTGTCTTGCTTGTGGACAAATAGAACATACAAAATCATTGTTACCAAATGTATCAATGCAAGATAGATGTTGTAACTTTGCAAAGGGGGCATGCCCAAGTCTCATATGCTAGATAACATTCCTATTTATCACATTTTTTGAAAGAAAATTTGGTATGTAGGGTATTGAATAACATACAAAATGCAAGTTTGGTGTTGTAGGATCTGGTATAGGTAAATGGTTTGTAGGACACACAACCCGACCACTTGGATCCAAGATCAAATGATATAATCATCCCACCTTTTTACCAGCTGCAGCCACCTTCCTTGTTGCAAGGTCCTGAATAAGACATTGATTTTCAAGAAAGTGAACATTGTATTTAAGGTCATGAATCAGACGACTAATAGAAAGAAAATTGAATTTGAAATTTGGAACATAAAGAGCATCTTTGAGGGGGGGATATGTTGACAGATTAGAGGTGCCAACATGAGTAATGGAATTAGTAGTTCCATCAGGCAGGTGAATCACAGTATGTTTATGAATTATGATGGGTAATAGGAGAAGGTTGGTCTAAGAGAAGCTAATCACACACCATGTGGTCAGTAGCTCCACTATCCAAGATCTACACACCCTATTATTAAAAGCACTGCAACACATGAGCTTACATGCCACGTTCACCTGAGAAAACTTATCTCGTTGTTGATCCATAAGGTTGAACAATGAACTCATCAGTTGTTGCTGCTCAAAAGTCAGATTCTGCAAGAAGTTGGAATGATTGTCATCAGGTGTATCAGCTGCATTTGCCTTGTGACGTTGATTCTCAAAATCCTTCTTGCATTGACCATCTCTCTTCCGTTCCTCAGTCTTAGGTTTCTTAGGTTTATACTTGATCTTGAAATGCCAACTTGGATAGCCAATAATCTCCAAGCAATGATCCATCTTGTGATTTCCATCACAATGACCACATTTGTCCTTTCTTGGACAATCAGATCGACTTCTCTCTTAACTCTTATCAGAGTTCCTCTCGTGATTGGCCATTAGAGCAGTTGAATCTTACTTGGCACCCCTTGTAGAAGACATTTTGTTACTCAGTTCATCTTGAACCAGAAGAGCATGAGCAGTGCTCGCAGATGGCAATGGGGTGGTTAAGAGTTGACAACGAGAAGCAAAAAACTTATCTCCAAGTCCCATCGAGAAGGTCAATAACTTCTCCTCTTGCTCTGCGTTTTCAATTTGTGCATTTAGATCGATCTAACATTTGCCACATCTACAACGAATGGGAACTGTCATCCCTGAAAGTTGTTGCCACAATTCCTTCAACTTGGTGAAGTAATCAGTGATAGAGGTATCACCGTTCTGAACACAAACTTAAATCTCTTTCCACGTCTAAAACACCAGAGGACCATTTCGTTGGCCAAAACATTCATCAAGATCACCAATCATTTATTTTGCAGTGTCAAATTCATCGAGTGTTGCATACATCTCCTTAGATACGGTGTTGAGAATCCAAGAACACACCATATCATTGCATCTATGCCACATCGCTGAATTTTCCCTAGTTTCCGACAAGGTATCATCCATAAATCCAATTTTATTTTTGATAGAAAGAGCTTTCATCATCGATTTTCTCCATCATCTATAATTGTCAGAAAGAGTCATACCGAAGTTCTCCTATGGATGAATGAAGAATTGATTCTGCAGATTGGCGGCAGTCACAAACTCATTCTGGCGTCGCTCTAGTACTGGTTGTTCTGGTGTTAAAGATGCCATTGAAGCTGATGAAGCTAAGCGAGAAAAGCGGAAGAATCAGATCGCCACTACTCGCTCTGATACCATGAAGATGATCAAGATGATCATCAACGGAGAGAGAGCAAGTAACGAGAGAGAGAAGAGATAAAACTAAGATTGAGAGACAATATGTTATTGAAGAGATGAAAATTGTTATTGGAGTTAGTTACAAGACAATCTATTTATAGAGTGAGATACTCCTATACATGAGGATCAAATACACTACACTTAACAGTATTCAACGAGGATATAAATTTCCTCATTTGGTCATCGAAGATAGTATTGACGAGAAATTATTTCTTGTTACATACATATATTTTTCATTAAAGGTAGCGTTGGTGAGGAATTATTTTCTCACGATAATTTTTTTTCGAGAAGATAATGGGTCTATATGGGGCGGATTTTTTTTGTATAGTAGGCAAACAGTAGAATGTCTTGCCAATGCAAGGTTCATTCTTGATCATCCCTTAGGATGATGCTAAATAAATCCTCGTGCAAGGGGAGAGTCGACATGTTACAAATACCCCTAAATCTAGCAATGTAATCAGCTGCTGCATTTGATTCTCTAAAGCAATGTCATATTTCAATCTTGTCAAAATTCTCTTTCATCAGATTGATCTTCTCAATTGTTCTGTAGACCTCCCGGTCGATTTTGGTGCTATCGTTAATTGCTTTCACTACTTTCAGGCTATCATCTTCAATAATCACCTTCTTTAATCATTTCTCTACATCTCGTTGTATCCCCAAGAAGAACGTGGCAACTTTTGTGTGAAGGATGGATCCTGATCTTTCTTTTTGCTGAAAGATATCGATCACCTAGCCCGTACTATCCCTAATAATGCCCCTAGAATGGCAGTCATTAGGGGCTCTAACCGAGCCATCTACGTTAATTTTGTAGATGGCACGTGGTGGCTTAACCCATCTAGAGGTATTTCTCTTATCTTTCCTATTTATTGTTGTTCCATTGCTAGGAACACAGTTCCAATCCTTGATATTCTGGCATATTTGGTGAACTATAGATGTATGTGATCCTATCTTGTAGTTGTTGAAAATGATTTTATTTCTCAATTCCCATATGGCACACCATATAAAGCATAGATCCTCAAAATGGGAATTATTGTGGTTAATGGAGTTGAGATCTTCCTAGATTGATTGTTCTGCTCTCAAGTTAATAAAGTATCTTCCCGTTATATATTCATAGTTTGTTATGATTGTTTTCGAGAAGGAACATTCTAGGAGTGGATGATGTGCATCTTCATCAGCATTTTGACAAAGCACACACTAGGCTGGGACTTTGTTGAAATGTCTGTTAAGTTGTAATTTGGTTGGTAAACAATCAACCATAACCTTCCAGATAAAATTTTGTATTTTAGGTTGGAAACGGAGCTTCCAGTTCCAGTTGTGATCTGTGGTGCTTTACGCATTATTGCTTCTTAATTTGTGAGTTGATTTTGTAGTGAACTCACCATTTTGATTTAGCTTCCAAATTAGTTTATCTGGTGTGTTCCAAGTTGGAATTGGGGTATCCCATGATGGCAAACACAACCTGATGGGGGAAGAGTTGTCTTAGTAATGGAAGGTTCCATTGTCTTTGAGAATTAAACAGATGGGCCATCTTCTTATTTGGATCATGAGTTCCTTGAAATGTTGTTAGCGAGGTGGTCCATGTAATAAGGAGATGCTAGCGAGGTGGTATGGTGAGGTCACTCTCGTACGCAAAATGTTGCCCTGTAGGGAGCTGCCAGCGAGATGGTGTCATGAGACATTACTCTCGTGGGCGGCACTTTTGTCCAATAAAGAGCTGCCAACGAGATTGAAACAGAGATTTCGGTATTTGGTTTATGAAAGTTGTTTTATGAATTCATTGCAAACGATCAACAAACAGGAAAGTTTGGTCAAAATCATATCGTACTGGTAATAGAGCTGATCGCAAAGGTAACATGCTGGGTTTGGCTAGGGTTCATTCTTTGGTTATCTGTTTATTTTTGTGTCGGGTTCCTCGTAAGGATGGTATGTATATGTCATCGCAATGTAGATTTTCTCAATATCGTCATAGCTCCTCGGGGCCTAATTGCATACAACTTCGACCAAGAAGGTCTTGAAAAACGATATCATTTATGTTTATTGGTTTTGGGCTTTAATTCATTTAAAGAATATGGGCTGATTTGGTTTTAAGCCCAAAATTGGGAGATGGTCCATGTAAATAAGGAGCGGGGTCGACTTCACTCTTATTCCCACCTTGTGCCAGCAAAAAAGAGAGATTATTAGAGGTGAAGTTAAAAGGGAGTCCCAAAAGCGATTAGGAAGAGGAGCAAAGGCAAGAGCAAGAGAAGGCAAGGTTGTAGAGATGCTCTTGAAGAACAGATAGCCTTCTCCCATTTTCTCATCCTCTTGTTGTCCTTATCTTTTTCTTTCTTTCTTTGTTTTTTCTGGGAGTGGTGGTTATGGGTTTATTTTCTCTTTCTTCTCTCCCACTAGCTAGCTACGTATGGGTTGCGTTTCCCCTTAACCGTTTAGATAGCGGATGGTTTCAAGGTGTAATCGCCCTTTGGGTGGTTAGGTTTTCTCTTTTCTTTTATTTTTAGTTGGGAGTGGGGTATGTGAGGAGTGGCATGAGGTTATTTCCTTGGGATGGTAATCGTCACCTCCTCGGCCTCGGGCAGAAACCCCCCTTTTTTCTTGGAAAATAAAGGGTTTTCGTCCTTTGATATTTTCGCTCTTTCTCTTTCCCTGACCGAGTGCATGGGTGGGAAAATGACCCTTCACATAAACCTTGGCGCCCTTTTGGTTGATCGTGAATGGACTTTTAATCGGTTATTTATCGAGTTTTTGTTATGGGAATGCGAGCAATTACTTCTCTCCCTTTTTGTGTTTCAACACCGTCATTTCACCTATTTTCAAGATTTCTTGAACATTCTCTAGGTCATCATGTTTGGGTTGTTGAGCGATAGTCAGAACATGAGTGGTTGGCATGTTGAGGAGAATGGAAGGAGAAGTAGTCCAGTGGAGGCGGGGATCTTGGTCGCAATAGAGGATTCTAACAACACATATTCTGTTGCTATTCAACTAGATAGGTTACCTCGCGAGAGTGGTTTGGGTCAGACCTCTACCTCGACTAGGTCCAAGGACATTCATTCAACTCATGGTCGAGTGGAATCCCAAGCCCGTCCCTTGGCTAGGACAATACGCTAATCGAGAGTGTCACCTGGGTTTGGGAAAGAGAAAAAAATTCATGAAAGGGAAGAAAACAAGCCTTGTTTAGGGTTTCTCAGCACCCTCTTATTGTTCAACTTTCTGAACAAAATCAACCTTTGCCCTGCTCAGCTAACGATCACCAATGCATGTTGACTCATAACTTGTAGGTAGTTTTCCTTTTACATATGAATCCTATCTATAAACTATTGTTCATCCCTTTTCTATGTTTTAACCGTGGGATTTTCTACCTTACTGTATATTGACTTTATTTTCTTTATTATTCATATACGAGGAATGGCTACATTATTATATTTCATACCCATCATGTCTTTGTTTTTTCCCTCGTAACTTGTATGGATCATTTTCTTTTTGCATATGAATCCTATCTACAAACTAGGTAGCGTCTATATAGCACGGAAATGCCTATGTAGGGCACAGTGTCGTGTCGGAAACACGGACACGACACGAAACACCTCGGAAACGCCTGGACACGGTTAAGAAACGGTCAAACTTCGGACACGTTTGAAAACGCGATGGAAACGCCTTGGACACAGTTCACAAATAATGGACACGGTTTGGAATTAAAAAAAAACCGGTTCATAATTAAAAGAAAAAAATTAAAGAAAAAAGCAAACCTAACTACCAACCTTTGACCTTTTCTTCTTGAGCGTCCTTTTGCACTAGCCACCGCCGAGCGCTGTTCTACACTAGCCACCGCCGTTCTTCGATCTGCGCCAGCCACCGTCGATCGTTGTGCTTTCTGAACACAAACGAGTGTCGTTCCTGTCAATCTTCCTTCAACTCTTCTCTCCCTATCTCAATCCCTCCCTATACCTTGATTTATTTTCAGATTTAGGGTTACTTTGATTGAGTGATGTTTGATTTCAATTTATATGAGATTTAGGTGTAGGATCTAAAAATTGATGATGATTCAGGCTCACAAACTAATGAAAATGTAGCAGAGGGGGTGTTTCTTTGAAACAAAAGGTGGAGGTGGAGTGGACCACTTTGGGATTATGTTGATAACTTGATATAGTTGGCAGAACAGCGGGAGGGGGGTAACAAGACAGGATGATGGACCACCTCATTTCTATACTTTGATTTATTTTTAGACTTAGCAATGTTTATTTGTATATATTTTGATTTGAAATGTTATATAATTATTTATTTATATCTCATTGGTCTTAACATCTAGGTGGCTGTGTCCTATGTTTGATATATATATATCAAATATCTTTGTCGTGTCTGTGTCCTATGTTTTTTGAAATTGTCGTTTCCCCGTGTCTTCCCGTGTCCGTGTCCTGTGTCCGTTTCCGTTTTCGTGCTACATAGGGTAGCGTTCATCCCTTTATTCATATATACAAGGTGTTTGAATTTGGTTGTCTGATCATCATAGGAAAAAATAATTTCCTCCTAGATGCCTTCTTGAGATGATTATAATTTGTCGTTGATATAATCTAGTGACTAATATTTTTCTAGAAAAAATTCAAGCGCTTTCGATGCCAAATAAGTGATAGGATTAGAAAATGGTCACTTGATATATTTGTCAATGAAATAAAATTTCTTGCTATTTTTTTATATCCCGGTGATTAAAACTAAAAAAAATTGTTAAAAAATTTATTTTTTGTGATATACGTATAGTTGTCATTAAAGATAGTGTTGGCTAAGAATTATTTTCTCACCATAAGTTTGCTTTTGCAAGAAGATAATATCCCTTGTTATTTATATCCTTTTAGCGATAAAATGTTGTCTCAATACATATACTTTTCAATGAATTTTTTTTGGTGTAGGAACTGCATCCGTCGCTACAAATAATTTAGGATGAATTATTATTCCTGTGTATATAAAAGAATTTTCACGGGAAAAGTTGGTGGGGGAGGGGGGGGGGGGGGAATGATGACATGTCTTCCTTGTTATGAATAACATATGCCTTTTTGAGTGATGTCTCTCTTTAGTTCGACTACGTTTAGTTGCAATTGGGTAGCAGTCTCAAACGCCCTATTGATCAAGGTGATCGTAGTTGTGTTCATTGTTTCGAAAATCTCTTATTTAGGAGAGGTGAATATTGTTGATCTAAACTTCCCTATGAGAAGTCTCTTTCCGTTTGTGGATTTCTGCTTCTATCCATCGGGCGTTGAGACGTCGCATCAATCTCTAGACTCTCCCATGTTCTCACATTCGCGGTCTATTTCTAATCTATTCCCGGTCTTCCTTGACTTCCACTTTGTTGGTCTGTTTTTGCTGAGAGCTAATGTGTGCGGTTCAACTGCTTCAATGGTGGTGGTCACCCTCTGATCGAATTCGAGTTCATCTTCATCTCCTTCATTCGTAGGTTCGACTTCCGATTTATCTTTGTCTCAACCTCGTCTCTTTTGGAACGAATTCGTAGGTCTGACTTTCGAGTTCATTTTCATAGGTGGATCGAATTCGTGTTCATCTTCACACCCTCGTCTCCATTGGTACGCCTTCACAACCTTGTCTTTGCTCTTCACTACCTCATCTTCATCTCAGTCGGCAATATCCACAACCTCGTGGTTAAATATTGTCGGTTCAAATGAAAACCTAAGTATTGGAATAACATGCATTTTAATTAAGTTGTATTGTATTTTTATGTTTTTTTCTCAACAATCGAAAGTTGGTAATTAAATTGTGTTGGTACAACCTCTTTGATAGTTGGTAATGTAGAGGTTTTATAATTACCAATTCAAATTGGTTGGTACATTGAAATAGAAAAATCTAGCTATCTATATCTATATCGATATGCATAATGTCCTATGTGGCGCGTTATGATTAATTCTATGATAAAAATTAATAAAATAATACGTTGTCATAATTTATAGAAAGTTATATAACTCACAATCTATCTATCTATCTATATATTTTAGTTGATTGACAAAAATATAAATAAAAAATATTTCATAGTCATACTTACTAAAAATATTAATAGATAAATATGTAGTATTTGATAAGTGCTATTTTATTTATATCTAGATTTTTTTGGTGAAAAATTAATTATTGAATTATTGTTATTTTTTTTATATCTATATTATTTTTTGAGCCTGTTGGACAAAAATGCGCGATAATCGTACAACACATTTTAAATAATTTTTAATGTTTGAGTTCGACCCCTTTTGGTTACCCTCTTGATTCGAAGTCATATCGATACCAGGATTTGAGTGGTTTTGGTGATTTGGGCTGCACCCGAATTTTAACGGGTTGCCTACGTATCTCTTGGAAGAGAATCAAGCCTTACGTAGTTCAGAGTGTTTTGGATTTTGTGTTTGGTTTGTTTGATTTGATTTGGGTTTGGTTTCGTTTTCTTGTATGCATCAGAGGATGAAATTCAAGCCCACCTTCTACGAAGAGTACTTCAAACAACACTCCAGCCGAGTAACCTGAGCCCACCTTCTCGGAAGGGTAACACAAGTAACTCGCCTATCATTTGCATAGAAAACGATTTGACTTTGAGGTGGAGTTTGATTTGTTTTGATTTGAGATTTGACTTAAAGGTCAATTTGGGGGTTGTGATTGAACTCGTTTGTGAGTTTCCTACGTACCCTTTTGGAAGGGATCAAATCAAACGTAGTTCTTGAAAAAGCCAAATTTGAATTTGGTATTTGTTTTTTTGACGTTTTGGTCGTGACCGAATTCGACGAGCGGAAGCTTTGTATCGAGTCGGAGGAGACACTTTGAATTTGATGAAATTTTGATTTTTGAAACGACTTGAGTCGACAAATGAATTCGGAGAATTTGATTGAAGATTTGGGTGTGACTGGACTCGGTGAGAATTTGATTTACACCGAGTTTCCTACGTATCTACTTGTTTGGTGAAATCAAGTCACCAAAGTTCGGGACAAAAATAAATTTTGTATTTGGATTTGATCGCGAGATCATTTGAGAGTGGTAACTGGACTCGACGAGCAGAAGCTTTGTATCGAGTCGGAATGATGAATTTGAATTTGTTTTCGGCGATTGAACTCGACGAGCCTTGGCTTTGTATCGAGTGTCCTACGTATCTCTTAGAAAAGAATCAAATCACCCGTAGTTCTAAAACGAACCAATTTAATTTGTTTGGTTTTGACCTCATATTCATTTAAGGGGAATTTTGAGGTGGAGGACTGTACCCGATATATTTTAGAATTTAATATCAGGTTACCTACGTAGCCGTTTTTATGGCGTCAAGTCTTTACGTAGTTCTAAGAGAACCACTTTGATTTTTTTGGTTTGACGATTGCAACCAGATGAGCTATAGCTTTATGTCCGGTGGCCTACGTATCCGATAACTCGGAATCAAATCAGGCGTAGTTCTTTCAGGACCAATCTAATTTGTTTAGTTTTGACCTCATATTCATTTAAAGGTGAATTTGGAGGTGGACGACTGTACCCGATATATTTTTAGGATTTAATATCGGATTACCTACGTAGCCTGATACGAGACGTCAAGTCTTTACGTAGTTTTTTTTTTAAATGGAACGATTTAATTTTACCCGATTTAACCTCATATTCATTTAAAAGTGAATTTAGAGGTTGACGACTGTAGCCGATATATTTTTAGGATTTAATATCGGATTACCTACGTAGCCTGATACGAGGCGTCAAGTCTTTACGTAGTTCTGCCGGGAACCGAGTTTATATTTGGTGAAACTCGATTTGAGGTTTTGACTTCGTTTTTATTGAAGTCAGTTTTGAGATTGACCCACGAGAATTAATTGGAATAAAAAATTTATAAGTCAAAATTTATAGACTCGAATCCTTAACGTGTGTCAATTATAGTTCTCATATTTTTGTGGGTGGATTTTGCAATTACGCACAATTTCTTTCAAGTGTGCCAGTACGTAATGGCTCGTTTTCTTATTCCCTTGTGTTTTTAAAGATGGGGCCAACCGAGCCCAATTTGGTATTTTGTTGAACCCAGCCTAATTGATCATCAAAGGGAGCCCAACCTTTGTCCATCGTCAGGCATCAACCACATGTTTCTTTTTTTGTTTGTTCTGCAAAGTGCAGCTCTCGTCTCTTTCCTGCGACAGAAGCTCGACATGGTACTCTTCGACGGCGGCAGGCCTTTTACCCACCACCTTGGAGCTCCGGCCTTGGGCGATTGTAACGGAGGAGAGCGGGACAGGAGCGAAACAGATCGAGACTGAGCCAAGACAACTTCAACTCGAACCTCTCCAATTAGGTATGCTTAAATTATTTTTTCGAAAACCCTCCAAATTTGATTTTTGGCTTGGTGCTCAGGCGATTTGTGCCCCAAATCTCGAATTTCTACTCATACCCGCCTCCAATTAGATGTTCAATTGATTGTCTGATTTTCGTTTGCAATTCGCGATTTTAGGTTTGCAATTTGAGCCATTTTGATGCTTTCTGTTTGGGTAGAGTCAAGGTTCAGGGCTTGGGACATCTTAAATTGACAAAGGGGTTTCGACTTTGAGCCCTCAAGAAGGAAGAAAAGTGCAGCCAGGTCTCACTTGAGTGCTCAGACACGTTGCTACAACTCCCACACGGAAACGAGCCAGATGCCGCAAACTAGGTATGTTCGTTTCTCCTTTTCCCTTGTTTCTTCTGAATTGGAATCTCAATCTGTGGTAGGCATAGGTTACCTCTGATTTGGGTATATTAATTTTGGATTCATCAGTTTTCCAGTAGCTCCTAATTTTTTAAATACCCAATTGACGATTGCATTTTTCACCCTTCTGATGGAGTTTTTAAATCCCCAGTTCAGGTTTGCTTTGCCTTTGCGGCTTGTTTTGGGTCACTTGAAACCTAGTGCCTCCCTGCTGAATTTTTTTGTGTAGAGAGGCTAAGCTTCAAGGTGTCTGATTTCATGCTGATGTCTGACAAGGTATTTGTCCCTTGTTCACCTTCATTTGTGATAGTATAGGAAATTCTGCATTTTCTTTCTTATGAATTCCGACCAAAATCCGGCAGCACTTCCTCTTGATTTAGGGTCATTTCATGATTCTGAAACTCAAACCACTCGAACAAGCTCGCAAGGCCGAGGTTGTCGAGGGTGGAGTTTCAAGAATCGAAAACTTCAAGACCAATTAGGGAAATTTCAGCAGCATCTCCCCTTGACTTAGGGTCGTTTGATGATTCTACAACTCTCAAAACCACACGAACAAGCTCGCAAGGCCGAGGTTGTCGAGGGTGGAGTTTCAAGAATCGAAAACATAACCAACTAGGATTGCTACCTGATTAACTCTTTTTTTTTTCTTTTGTGTGAGATTGGCACTGATTTTTTTTGTTAGTGCTTTGCTCTCTCTCTTTTTTTTTCTTGCTTCTTGTTGATCTTTTGTTTTCTACTTTTTGTTTTGTTTTGTTTTGCAGAAAGGAGTACGTCCCCCCTTTGAGCCTTCAAAACTTTCCAGCCCTTTTATAGCTGAACAAAAGTGGAAAGTGATGACCTTATATTGACTGGGGCAGTTGGCTTTCTTTCCTTTTTTTTGTAAGTGTGGACTCTGTGTTAGGCATGGGTGGGAGTGCAGAAGGGTAAACTTTGATGGGGATTTGATGGGAGCAGTTAAAGCTTATATTTAATGGGAGCAGTTTGATGGGGAATGTAATTCGGGCCTCATAACTTGGGCCTTAAACTTGGGCTAAAAAGCCTTCCATTTATTTTGAATGAAGCCCATGAAACCCAATTTAACAAATTAGTCTCTGCTCACACAAATAACTATGATTCAAAGTGTGAATAATAAAATTTATGGAGTTTTACGAGTCAACAGATGCCCCCGGACTTTGAATTTGTAAGGAATTTGATCGAACATTTTCAAAGTTCGCCCCCTTTTACCTTGCATTTAATCTAACATTTAATTTGAACAATATCTCAAGATCAACATAAATTAGACCAAAATGTTGGCCTGCCTTAAATGCAACACCTTATTTCAGAAAGATATCCACTCTCCTTTTAAATGGGCAATTGGTTTAGTATTTGTTTTTTGGAGCTGCGTCTAACGTCTTTTTACTAGCTAGACTGCCTATGTACCCTATTTGTGAGGGATCAAGCAATTCGTAGTTATTTTGGGCACCCATTTTTCACATATGCTTTAGGGGCCTAGATTTTGGACAAATTTCAGATCCATATTTTCATCCTTTTTTTTATCGGGAGTTTTTTTTACCGCATCATTTAGATTACTTGGGTCCATCTTCTAGGAACGGTTTCCCAAATAAACTGACTATCATTTGCGAACCCCCTTTTTTTTGTGCGACTGAATTTGACATAATCTTTGATGGCAAATGTTCTACTAACTCCTTGTTGGATATCAGGTCTTCACGTAGTTCTAGACGAAATTATTGACTTTTTCGCCTTGGAAACTACTTGATCATTTTGACACCCTTACTTGTCTTTAGGTGTCCTTGATTTGGTTGCGCCTATGGATGAAAACTTTTGATCGTCCCTTCTGGAGCTCTTGCTTTTAGTCCTTTTCATTTGGACCTTCTTGCTTTTAGACTCATCAACTTTTCCGAGCCTTTCAAATATCGGAGCTTTGATTCTCCACTTGCCGAGGCTATATTAAGCCTTTGAAACACCGAAGGTTTGGATTCTTCACTTGTCTAGGCCATATCAAGCCTTTGAAACACTGAAGATTTGGATTCTTCATTTGTTGGGGATAGCTCGAGTCTTTCAAATACGGAAGATTTCGGTGTCTCACATGTAGGGGTTGGATCAAGCTTTTTAAACACCGAAGATTTAGAAGTTCCACTTGAAGCCGTCTCAAGCCTTTCAAATGCGAACACTCTAGGCTCTATCACACTTGCAGTTAGAACAACCTCTTCGTATGAGATTTGGAAATTTTTGACAAAAGCCTCCCCGACAATTTTTTGTGGCGTTTTACCCTTGAAACAGGGTTTTAGCTTCTGCACTTGAGCTTTATGCTTCTTGTGTGCTTTTGAAGCCTTACTGAATTTTGATTTCTTTCCCTTTGATTTCTCTTTTGATTTTGAGAAGGGAGTTTAATGCTTGGAGAAACGAGTAATCTTTTAACTCTTGCTTCCTTTTCACACACGTCATCAGTGCATGAGGCCATACAACATTGAACGATGTCTTTGGCTTTCAAGGACTCTTCTTTTGAAGTGTCATCTTTTACCGACACTTTGAGAGGTAATGAAACCGTGGGGCTGCCCCTGGTTTCAATAGCCATAGCAGATACTTTTTCTGTTTGAGAAGACACTTGGAGTGAGGGTGTAAACTCTACCACATCTACCGTTGAAATGGTATTTGATGAAGTTGCTTGAGCCGAGGATGTTGCCCCATCGATTTCAATTTCTCCTTTATTAATCATCTCCTCTACAATGTCTTTGAAGACATAGCAATCTTTGATTGGATGGCCAACGAGCTGGTGATATGAGCAATATTTTGGATCACTCGCCTTGCCAACCCGTTTTTGGCCTTAACTTTTTGGCTCCGGAAGTGTTAAAAGTTTAGCACTCATCAATTCATCAAATATCCCTTGTACATCATCATCGTCAAAAGGATATTTCTTTTGCCTTCTTTCATGAAAGGCGAGTCTATTGGCTGGCTCCTTGGCTTTCTCTTTTCTTTAAGCTTTAGAACCATTTCCGTTGCCGGGCTCTTGATCATGTTTGGCGAAAGTCGCCATAGACTCTTCTTCTTCTTGTAGTTCATCGCCATTATTTTGTTAGCCTCACTATCTTGAGACCAGTTTGATCCTCGTGCTAGCTGTTTTTCAACATTGCACGCTTCAGATACCAAATCATCAAATGAACAAGGTTCGGCACTTCCAACATGCACCGCTAATTCCGGCATTAGGTTGTTGGTGCACATTTGAACACAAGCTTGTTTGCTCAATTTTTCATGGCATTGGAGTCTCATGCCCCTCCACCTGGCGATGAAGTCATTGGCGAGCTCGTTAGGCTTTTGAACGGTATTCGCAAGATCCAAAATGGAAACTCTTGCTTTCGAGCTCACAAATTGAGCTAAGAACTCTCTTTGTAGATCGTCCCATGTTTGAATCGACCCTGGTTGAAGTTGATTGTACCAAGTGAATGTCGATCCCTTCAAAGATTGGACGAATTGCCTAATTAATAAGGCATCGGTTAAGGCGGTTTCCCCACAAGCAGAGTAAAAATGAGCTATGTGCTCGTGGGGCGAACCGTGAAGGTCATCGAACTTCTCAAAGCTCGGTCTTCAGTAGCCTGGGGGAAATAGTATCAAATCATAGTGTGCTGGATATGGCTTTTTATACCCGAGCACTGGTGGATTTTGGGATGCATAGAATTCTCTTATCCCTTGGGCGATCATCTCTTTAATTTCTTGTAGAGAGATCGATGTGCTACCGCTTGAACCTTCACCATTTGGCCTTGCTTGCTCTTGTCTATTTGCTTGAGCTTGAATATTGATTTGAGCGAGGAGTGATGCAATTTGAGCATCTTTTTCATTGAGCCTTCTTTGTAACTCTTGAAGCTGCTCCTCGACACTTGGTGTGCTGGTAGTCAATACCTGCATCACATCTGGTCCCTCTTGTGAGATGTTTCCTTGAGATTTAACCATTGAAGCATCTGAACTTGTTAGCTCCAACTGGTCTCTCTCTCTTGCATCCTCTCTGAAGACTTGAGATATTTGTTGAACCTCCTTGCTCTTCTTGGATTTTGAAGGATTAACCTTTGTGGCGTTGAGTTCCGTCTCTTCCGAATACGAGGTCATATTAACTTGTGCCACCTCTTTCAGATAGATAGGCATAGACCCAACGAGGATCTGTCTTGGAGAAGCCACTTGAGGAATTTCTTCTGCCCCCTTGCGATCTAAGAAGATCTTTTGTAAGGGTTGTACTCGCTCGCTCTAAAGTTAATAAACGAGCTAACACGAGAAGAAGTCTTGTCTTGTCGCATTGAGATCCACACTTGCATCTCCTTCTCTTTATGGATGTGTTTGCCTTCTTGGCAATAGAGACGGGTTGTGCGGAAGTTGCGACTGCCCCCTCATTCTTTTTTATGACATGAATGATGGGCCTTTGAGTGACTTTAATAGTGGGCATCATGCCATTGTAACCACCCTCCTGCATTTTGAGCTTGTTGCAGCTAGGTTGGTTGCTGAACTTGTTGTCGTCGAGTCGGGTGATCTTGAGCTTTCTACCCCCCATGTCTTGGAAGGGCTTTAGGCTTCATGCCCCCTTCACTTGACAGTATTAAAGGAGAATTCGACACCCACATGTCGATTTTCTTGTTCTCCGGAACATGAAGAGCTCCAAAGATGTTGTTGATCGGGACCATTGCGGACAACCAATCCCGAGTGATGTCATAACGTGCTTCAAACGATCGTTTCTTGATCCAACAACCCCCTTTGATGATGAAGGTTGCAAGAAGCTCGTTGAAGTTGACAATCACTTGAGGTGCCATTTTTCTTGCAAACAAAATAAATGAGTAAATATCAGTATCGAATAAAACTAAGAGATGAAAAGGAAAAAAGTGTCCCACTCGGCGTGCCAAAAACATGTAGGACAAAAATGCGCGATAATCGTACAACACATTTTAAATAATTTTTAATGTTTGAGTTCGACCCCTTTTGGTTACCCTCTTGATTCGAAGTCATATCGATGCCAGGATTTGAGTGGTTTTGGTGATTTGGGCTGCACCCGAATTTTAACGGGTTGCCTACGTATCTCTTGGAAGAGAATCAAACCTTACATAGTTCAGAGTGTTTTGGATTTTGTGTTTGGTTTGTTTGATTTGATTTGGGTTTGGTTTCGTTTTCTTGTATGCATCAGAGGATGAAATTCAAGCCCACCTTCTACGAAGGGTAGCTCAAACAACACTCCAGCCGAGTAACCTGAGCCCACCTTCTCGGAAGGGTAACTCAAGTAACTCGCTTATCATTTGCATAGAAAACGGTTTGACTTTGAGGTGGAGTTTGATTTGTTTTGATTTGAGATTTGACTTAAAGGTCAATTTGGGGGTTGTGATTGAACTCGTTTGTGAGTTTCCTACGTACCCTTTTGGAAGTGATCAAATCAAACGTTGTTCTTGAAAAAGCCAAATTTGAATTTGGTATTTGTTTTTTTGACGTTTTGGTCGTGACCGAACTTGACGAGCGGAAGCTTTGTATCGAGTCGGAGGAGACACTTTTTGAGACGACTTGAGTCGACAAATGAATTCGGAGAATTTGATTGAAGATTTGGGTGTGACTGGACTCGGTGAGGATTTGATTTACACCGAGTTTCCTACGTATCCACTTGTTTGGTGAAATCAAGTCACCAAAGTTCGGGACAAAAATAAATTTTGGATTTGGATTTGATCGCGAGATCATTTGAGAGTGGTAACTGAACTCGACGAGCAGAAGCTTTGTATCGAGTTGAAATGATGAATTTGAATTTGTTTTCGGCGATTGAACTCGATGAGCCTTGGCTTTGTATCGAGTGTCCTACGTATCTCTTAGAAAAGAATCAAATCACCCGTAGTTCTAAAACGAACCAATTTAATTTTTTGGGTTTTGACCTCATATTCATATAAGGGGAATTTTGAGGTGGACGACTGTACCCGATATATTTTAGAATTTAATATCGGGTTACCTACGTAGCCGTTTTTACGGCGTCAAGTCTTTACGTAGTTCTACGAGAACCACTTTGATTTTTTTGGTTTGACGATTGCAACCAGACGAGCTATAGCTTTATGTCCGGTGGCCTACCTATCCTATAACTCGGAATCAAATCAGGCGTAGTTCTGTCAGGACCAACCTAATTTGTTTAGTTTTGACCTCATATTCATTTAAAGGTGAATTTGGAGGTGGACGACTGTACCCGATATATTTTTAGGATTTAATATCGGATTACCTACGTAGCCTGATACGAGGCGTCAAGTCTTTATGTAGTTTTTTTTAAATGGAACGATTTAATTTGACCCGATTTAACCTCATATTCATTTAAAGGTGAATTTAGAGGTTGACGACTGTAGCCGATATATTTTTAGGATTTAATATCGGACTACCTACGTAGCCTGATACGAGGCGTCAAGTCTTTACGTAGTTCTGCCGGGAACCGAGTTTATATTTGGTGAAACTCGATTTGAGGTTTTGACTTCGTTTTTATTGAAGTCAGTTTTGAGATTGACCCACGAGAATTAATTGGCAAAAAAAAATTATAAGTCAAAATTTATAGACTCGAATCCTTAACGTGTGCCAATTATAGTTCTCATATTTTTGTGGGTGGATTTTGCAATTACGCACAATTTCTTTCAAGTGAGCCAGTACGTAATGACTCGTTTTCTTATTCCCTTGTGTTTTTAAAGATGGGGCCAACCGAGCCCAATTTGGTATTTTGTTGAACCCAGCCCAATTGATCATCAAAGGGAGCCCAACCTTTGTCCATCGTCAGGCATCAGCCACATGTTTCTTTTTTGTTTGTTCTGCAAAGTGCAGCTCTCGTCTCTTTCCTGCGACAGAAGCTTGACATGGCACTCTTCGACGGCGGCAGGCCTTTTACCCACCACCTTGGAGCTCCGGCCTTGGGCGATTGAAACGGAGAAAAGCGGGACAGGAGCGAAACAGATCGAGACTGAGCCAAGACAACTTCAACTCGAACCTCTCCAATTAGGTATGCTTAAATTATTTTTTCGAAAACCCTCCAAATTTGATTTTTGGCTTGGTGCTCGGGCGATTTGTGCCCCAAATCTCGAATTTCTACTCATACCCGCCTCCAATTGGATGTTCAATTGATTGCCTGATTTTCGTTTGCAATTCGCGATTTTAGGTTTGCAATTTGAGCCATTTTGATGCTTTCTGTTTGGGTAGAGTCAAGGTTCAGGGCTTGGGACATCTTAAATTGACAAAGGGGTTTCGACTTTGAGCCCTCAAGAAGGAAGAAAAGTGCAGCTAGGTCTCGCTTGAGTGCTCGGACACGTTGCTACAACTCCCACACAGAAACGAGCCAGACGCCGCAAACTAGGTATGTTCGTTTCCCCTTTTCCCTTGTTTCTTCTGAATTGGAATCTCAATCTGTGGTAGGTATAGGTTACCTCTGATTTGGGTATATTAATTTTGGATTCATCAGTTTGCCAGTAGCTCCTGATTTTTTAAATACCCAATTTACGATTGCATTTTTCACCCTTCTGATGGAGTTTTTAAATCCCCAGTTCAGGTTTGCTTTGCCTTTGCGGCTTGTTTTGGGTCACTTGAAACCTAGTGCCTCCCTGCTGAATTTTTTTGTGTAGAGAGGCTAAGCTTCAAGGTGTCTGATTTCGTGCTGCTGTCTGACAGGGTATTTGTCCCTTGTTCACCTTCATTTGTGATGGTATAGGAAATTCTGCATGTTCTTGCTTATGAATTCCGACCAAAATCCGGCAGCACTTCCTCTTGATTTAGGGTCATTTCATGATTCTGAAACTCAAACCACTCGAACAAGCTCGCAAGGCCGAGATTGTCGAGGATGGAGTTTCAAGAATCGAAAACAACAAGACCAATTAGGGAAATTTCAGAAGCATCTCCCCTTGACTTAGGGTCGTTTGATGATTCTAAAACTCTCAAAACCACACGAACAACCAGGATTGCTACCTGATTAACTCTTTTTTTTTCTTGTGTGTGAGATTGGCACTGATTTTTTTTGTTAGTGCTTTGCTCTTTTTTTTCTTTTTTTTTTGCTTCTTGCTGATCTTTTGTTTTGCAGAGAGGAGTACGTCCCCCCTTTGAGCCTTCAAAACTTTCCAGCCCTTTTATAGCTGAACAAAAGTGGAAAGTGATGACCTTCCATTGATGGGGGCAGTTGGCTTTCTTTCCTTTTTTTTTTGTAAGTGTGGACTCTGTGTTAGGCATGGGTGGGAGTGCAGAAGGGTAAACTTTGATGAGGATTTGATGGGAGCAGTTGAAGCTTATATTTGATGGGAGCAGTTTGATGGGGAATTTAATTCGGGCCTCATAACTTGGGCCTTAAATTTGGGCTAAAAAGCCTTCCATTTTTTTTGAATGAAGCTCATGAAACCCATTTTAACAAATTAGTCTCTGTTCACACAAATAACTCTATTCAAAGTGTAAATAATAAAATTTATGGAATTTTACGACTCAACAGAGCCTAAAATGATTTATAAAAATATTGTGTAACCATAATTGGTTTGTGCATAGCTATTTTAGTAAACTAACCTAATAAATTTATCATATATATTTAATAAAAAATATTAAAATATTTTTAAAAATCAGTTATATCTATAACATTGTAAAAGCATGAACTTGTGAATGAACATTAAAATAACAGTGTTAATTAACTCTGTTATTTCTTTGTTGTGGTTCCAGACTTCCAGTTGTATTCCACTCAAATCACTCATGGCCTCTCGCCTCTCCCCATTGCTACTCCCCTCCAAATTATCCCCCTTCAATCGCAGCTTGTTTTCTTTGTCCAAAATTTGGATCCCAACCATCGTCCTCAACCCTAAATCCCGACCAATTTCTCTCTATCGGGGTTTTTCGTAGCCTCCTACCCTCGAAAACCCCTCTCCTACCTTCGTTTCTGCATTAGATTCCTCCAATTTCATCTCACTGTGCAGCAATCAGCCTCGTCCTTGCCGGTTTCAGTCTCGTGGTTGCCCATCTCTGGTGTATCGTGCTCTGGCGAGATCTCCCTGGTTTTCGTGGATCGCCGGTCTCTCCATCTGGATGCGCCGCCGTTCATCACTGGTCTGTTGGTGCGTCGTCGGTCGTCTCCTCCTCTTTCTTCTTCACCATTTCTCCAGCCTCTTCACCACTTCCATCGTTCTTCGCGCTACCTCTCGGTGAAATTCAGGTAACCCATGTAAATCCCTCTCCTTTCAATTCGCGGGCCCTATAACTTGATTTGGAGTTCGATTTGGGTTTCATCTGGGTGCTTACTGTTAGGGTTTAAATTGGGATGTTTCTAATTTTCTATTGGATTATGAATTGGGATGTTTCATCTGGCGGCTTACTGTTTGAGTTCGATTAGGGTTTGAGCACAATATCAGGCACATTGCAGTATTGCACTGATTTTTTAAATGGATGTTTCTTTGAGACAAGTTACTCTATGGTTGCTGCTTGTCTGGTGACCCTTCGATCAGCTTAAAAGATAATAAGCACACAAATCAAGTGTTTGCCAGGTGATATAGACAGACTAAAGGTGTTATTTAGACTTCATATTTATAATTTCTTCCTTGTTTTGTTTCCTTTTTCTTGTTCTTAAGTGTGTACATTAATGCAAAGTATCAGTTTTTTTCAAAGCTAAAAGTAAATGAATACTCATGAGTATGAGATTGTCTTGGCTAAATACTCAGAGTATCAGTTTAATGCAAAGTATCAGTTCTTTTTTCTTGTTCTTAAGACTAAAGTAAATGAATACTCAAAGTATCAATTCTACCTGCCTCTCCCACTCTCTTATCTGGAGGAGATGAGCAAGGAAAGCCAGATGAGAAAATCATGGATGACAAATGAAAATCAGAGGTGCTTTTTTGGGTACCCCTATTTCATAACCCATATCGACACATCTTTTTGAAAGAAATTGATTTTGTCATGATCTATCTTTTCTATTGGTTTGATCTGGGTTATGCATATCTTGCAATTTTCTGATCATTCTCTTTCCCTTGCTCCTGGGATTGTTATGACTGATTGGGATATATCTTCCATCACGAAGCTTTAACTAGGATGGAGAATGAAAATGGGTGGGCCTAAGTTGTCTCCCAGGATGAGGTTGTGAGAGCTTCTTGATTTGTATTTAATTGGGTCCACCGAATGTGTAACAAGAAACAATTTGTCTGTCAGATCTGTTAAGTTTCTCCGAAAGCTCAGGAACTCATAACAGGAAGTAAGATCTTTTTTTTTTATCATTCTATGACACTCTTATCTCCTTCAACTCTCTTGCCTTTATCTTTCAATTGCAGTTTGGTTTCCAAAATTTGTTGTTATTTGGGTGATTATGGTTATTGCTTTTGTTTGTGCTGCCATATTATACTTTCTACAACAAAGAGAATACTTGAAAATGGGTGAAGTTTTATATTCATCCAATCCTTGCTTTATTTACCATCTTTGCCAATTGGAATGCATTTATTGTGCAGCTAGGACGTTGGCTATACACTTGTACATAACAGATTAGGAACGAGAGTGCACTTTTGATTTATGTTTTTAAAATTTTAAGTAGATGATGATTCAGAATAAAGTTAGCGTAATTTAGGGCACTTACTTGGAGTGATTCAGTAAAGGATCAAATTGATCTCCAAATAATACTGATATATGCAAAAAGAAAGAGGATTTTATGATCATTTGTGTTTACTATGTAGTACACCGATGACCCTGTCAATGTCTATTCCAAGAAGCTACTCTGATCACTAAAAAGAAGACAATCAATTCCTAGCAACCAACTTGTCAGAATTACCTAATGGACTTGTTTTTAGCTTTGACATTGTACGAGTATGTAATGTTTTTTTTTAAAAAAAAATATATATATCTTAATGATCTTTAGAATTTTTAGAAGCGAAAAGGGCAACACTTGTCCTTATTTGATTATGAAGGTGTTCATAAGTATAAGATTCATCAGCAATCTTGAGACCTAAAAAGAATAGCTGTTGTTAGTGAAATTTAAAGGTTTCAAGGGTTTATGAGCATTTTTAGCAGATTATGGCTCAGAGTCTATGAAATTTACTGCTCTCTTTTTATTTATGCTAATACAGAGATTGGACTGAGAGAATAGATTCCATTTGAATAATGAATAGAAATCAGCATTTCACACAAATCCCTCCTTGTCCTTCTTTGTGTTGAGTAAATAATTGTAGCTTGGAAATACCGTGTGTAGAACGCAGCCAGCAGAAAGACTGTAACTGCAGTGCCTGATTTCTTATGTGAATGATTGAACAAGGTCATATGGCTTGTAAGTGGACAAAAATGACACCCGTAGATCTTTGAATTCGTTATGCTTGACCTTATGCCCCCTTTATTAGAATGGAATAGCATGTGTTTATCTGACATTGTGTCGTTATTAAGCAATTCCATACATATAAGAATTTTATGGCAGATTTTGTACTCTTCTTCAAAATTGAGTTCGTTTTGAAAAAAAAATGATTTCCCTTGCTTGTAGTATTTATTTTCTAAAGGGCTAGATTAGGATTTTAAGTGGAATTAATTGATCAAATGTTATACACTCATTTAGTTGAAGTAATGTGATTCAAAATAAGCAGTTGGACTCATTTTATACTTTTATCTATTTAAAAAGTAATATAAAGGCATCTATGAAAAGACCATTGCCTGTCCAAATTTGACCTTTTTTTAACAATGTCAGGTTTTGCACTCCAAGACAAAATACCTTTCTGTATTGTATTTTTCATCTTTTTACCTTTTTTGTCATGTATATCTAACTGTAATAGTTTAGATTTAGATCTTAATTGTGCTCCTATTTCATTTCATTTCATTCCATTTTATTTTCAATATTAGGTATGAATGGACTAATGCTATTTTCTTATTGCCTTGTAGGTTGTTTTGCACTCCAGGACCTTTTGATATAATATTTTAATATGATACTTCGGTGCTGCAAGAAATATATTATGCAGTTTACATGCTTGGTTGTTTATGTCCATCTGATTTGTTTTGTGACAAGCCAACCAGATATATCTTTGTGATCCACATAAGCTATTAGGTATTTTGATCTGCTGAATTCTTTAGGTGTGACAAGTTGAGATATTCTTTTCAATGCATGCATGGTGTTATGACAGCTATACTGGTGTCTGGATTGAAGAAATCTGTTCACCTCAGCTGGATAATCTGTTTGAAAGCAAATTGCTGATTGCATCCCATGCTTTCATAAATTTTATTTTCACTCCGTGCTCTTAACTATGTGTCATTTTCTTCTTTCATGTAGCTGCAAGGAGTATCTACTTTCATGCAAGAAATGCTTGAGACGTCATCAATATTGAAAGGGGCCTCTAATAAGTCTCTGATCATTATTGATGAACTCAGCCGTGGAACATCAACTTACGATGGATTTGGTTGGTTTCTTTATTTTCTCTTGTAGTTTTGCCGCCATGGTTCAATTTATGAGGATATTTCCATCTGACCTTTGAAATGAATGTAGATCTGTATTCTTTATCAAGTCTCTTGACTCCACATTTTATGCCAAAAGGGGGTCTCCTAGCTTAACATACATGGAAGGAGATTTGTACAACTATGTAACGTTTGTGAAAATAGGACTAAAAGTTGTACAACTATGTAACTTTTGCTCAGTGAGGCTTCCGCATAAGTTCTGCATATCAACTAACCTATTTTTCCTAGATAATATT
Source organism: Persicaria tinctoria (assembly GCA_037127255.1). NCBI lineage: Eukaryota > Viridiplantae > Streptophyta > Magnoliopsida > Caryophyllales > Polygonaceae > Persicaria > Persicaria tinctoria. Next base: position 21,449,034 of record JBANSL010000017.1, read on the forward strand.
CCAAAAATGAGATTTTTCTGTTTTGGTACATTCTTTCACTACATAAAGTCCTACAGGAGAATATATCATGAGATGAACTTCAACTGACCTGTGTTTTTATATGAATCTTAAGTTTAGGCAGTGAGGATTTTTTGTGCTTGCAATGTTAATATTTAATTAAAGTAATAATGTGAGGAGCCTTGTATTGATAAAAAATTGTATCCTTTCTATGAGCGGATTGTCTTGAGATTGTCGATAGTTATATAGGTCAACAGACTCAAAAAATAAATTGACGTAAAAAAAATACGACAACACAATGATACATATATATATAGAATGAAAAAACGACAAAACCGCGCGCAGTTTCTACCTAGTATATTAAATTAAATGAGATTCAATTAATGTTAGATTATTAAAAAAAATATTTTACCTTATAGATGTGAATTTTGTTTATATTTTGAGAGAATCTAAATAAAAGATATTTACATTATAATATATCGTACTAATTTTATTTATATCTATACTATTTTTTGGATGGAAAAAATTATTTATATTTATATTATTATTATTAAATTTATTAGAATTTATCAAAATTGTCTATAATATTATATTAACTATTGTCTGGACACTGGACCTATACCAATGAATGGATAATTTACCAACTCCACCCTAGTTAGTTATGATTAACCATACCTCTTTCTTCGCCTCTTGCTCAACCCAGACACCCGACCCGCCCTCACTTTCTTCTCCCTCTCTCTACCACCGAACCAGCCTGCCTCCTCACACCACCCACCGCACCACCGGCTACTCTGCCTCCACCGGCTACTCTCCCTCCACCAGGCCGCCGCGCTGCCTGTCACGCAGCTGGAACTCCTCCCTTGCCGCCAGCAACTCACCAGTCAAACAATCCGCCCTTCCTAAACCCGAAGAGAACAACCTCTTTTGCCCTTTAACCACAAAAGAGGTTGGTGATTTGGGAATTTCAAATTTTTAAGGTTTAGTTGGATGAATTTGATTTGGGGGAAATTAGAGATTTGTAAATTGGGATATTCATGAGTTATTTTGTGCTTCATTGATGATATTTGAAAATCATTGTTGCTGTTGGATCTGTTTCATGTGGTTTGTCGGTTGTAATTGATGAATTTGGCATGAAATTTAGAATTTTGGTATTTTTATTTTCTGATAGATCCATTTTTTTTATTCCATTGGATTTCCATCTCTGCTATCATTGCTGGATTTTCGATGTTCTTGTAATCACATTGATGGTCTCCATTCTTTGAATTTCACAGAGCAGGGAGCAGACCCGAGTATGGAGAAGAAAAAGGCTAAGAAGGCGAAGCTCCTTGTTCTTGATGACGATCATCCATGGTGGTGGATAGTGAATAAAGGTGTAGGAGCTTCATTCTTGTGCATTTCCTTGTTTGCAGTGCTGGTTCGAGTGGCTGTATCTCTTCACCCTTATTCTGGGGCTGGGGACCCTCCTAAGTATGGGGATTTTGAAGCTCAGAGACATTGGATGGAAATCACAATTAACCTCCCTATAAAGGAATGGTATCGTAATAGTACAATGAACGATTTGAGTTATTGGGGTCTAGATTACCCTCCCCTCACTGCCTACCAGAGCTATGTTCATGGACTCTTCATGAAGTCATTCCTTCCTGAATCTGTTGCACTTTTCTCATCTCGTGGACATGAGTCCTACTTAGGGTGCGTTCCCTTTCAATCAGCTCTGGTTAGCAGTCCCATTGTCAGTACTTACCATATGAAATAATTGGGTTTTCCTTCTTGTATAGGAAATTGCTAATGAGGTGGACCGTTCTTTCCTCTGATGCTCTGGTGTTCCTTCCTGCAGTTTTGTACTTCATTGTCGCATATAATGTTTTTCGTCCCGGCAATTTAAGAAGTAACCTTGCTTGGCTCACTGCAATGATTTTACTCAATCCTTGTCTTATCATAATAGACCATGGCCATTTTCAGGTGCAAACAAAGATATTTCTTTCTTTGTAATGCCATGATTTTTGTCTGGATTGAAGGGCATGACCCATTATTTGTCCCCCTTTCAGTATAATTGCATCAGCTTGGGTCTCACTGTTGGAGCTGTGGCTGCTGTTCTGACCAGTAAGGATCTCTTGGCTTGTGCATTGTTTAGTCTTGCTATGAACCACAAACAGGTAAGACATCCATCCGAAAAATCCAACCATTGCAATTTCAGTTGTTTGTTTCAGTTTTGCATGCATAATTTAGTCGGCTCGTACTCTTAGCCCAACTATATGTAGGTTTTATAAAACACATCCTTGCTGAACTTGGTATTTAAGAAAACCCCGGTGATAGGAAAGTATATTAAGGAATTGAAAGAAACCCTGAGTCCCGATGACAAACAAACGGCCCCTTTTTCTTGTTAGTCGGGTTTATGCACATCTTGTTATTCGCAATAAGGTTTTAGCCCAATTTACCTGACATTTATCAGTTTGAAAGATTAAAATTTTCCACTTTTACATTCTATAAGCCAAGAAAAATAGTGTTAATGGAATTCTGAAGGCAAATTTGAAGTAATTAACTCAAGATTTTTTTTACACTAGACAATATAGTTGATCAAGCTAAATGGGCTTGTGATTTACAGGCATATAAATCCAAATTTTGGACAGAAAATGGGGCTATTTTTCTGCGATAACTGGTCATAGTGCCTTAATGCCAGCTGTATTTTTATAATATAGCTTCACTTGAGTGTTTTTATTTCTAACTTTGCCCTAGTAGTGTATTTTTTAATACTCCGTACCAATTTGGCAATTGTCCTTAAAAATGATAGTAGGTTTATTCTTATCCCGCAAACTAAACGTTGTTGCACGTTGGGGATGGGTATGAATAGTTTAACAAGGTGGACTAGGATGTAACTTGGAGTAGGATCATAGCATGACTTATCACCTTCTGTCATTTCATTTGAATGACCTTATAGGCTATTAGCCCTTTGAACTGACTGAGAGAAGGCTATGGTTCGTCTCACGGTTGGGTAACTTACAGTAAATTAGTTGGCATATTGATAACTTATGAGTTGTGACATGATTTCTTACTTGCCTTTGGTTCGATGGCAGTCTGGCTGTATTGTTGTTATCTTCTTATTGACTTGGTTTTGTGTTTCACTACAGATGAGCATATATTTTGCTCCTGCCTTTTTCAGCCATCTATTAGGCAAAAGCTTAAGGCAACGATATCCAATTCTTGAGGTGCTCAAATTGGGCTTGGTTGTTTTAGGAACATTTGCAGCTGTTTGGTGGCCATATCTACATTCAATGAATGGCTTTCTTGGGGTATGGAGAAGCCTTATTCAGTACTATTGTTTATTCTATTCCCCTCTTTCTACAGTTGCCTCTATAACATTGTAATAAATAGTTGCCGCCTTCCACATTCAACTGAATTCCTTCTGCTTTTGAATATTTGATAAAAATCTGATCAAAAATCATTTTACAATCTTTTTCACCATCAATTTATTAAGGATTACCTTTTGCAGTCCTTTTTGCATAAGAATTTCAAATTTCATTTCCTGTTAGATCGGTAGCCATAATACATATTGCAGTTGAACTTTGTGAAGGTGCTTTTCCTAGAAGATAATGTAAGAGTTCAACAAAGCTGAATTATGCAGCCGTGCTTTGTGGCATATCTTTCAAGTAAACAATGTCCTGAATAATGATAGTCAACTTTACAAGGTCTTTTTTTATATATATTATTTCTTTGGTTGAATGGATCATACAATAAAAAGAGGAGGTGATCATGTAGAACTGGTTCTAGGAAACCGTTGGCTTTGGTGATTAAGAGATAAGTTGGGGAAAGGGATAAACCGAAGAAGCATAAAAAGATGGATACCGCGTCATAGGGTGCCCCCACAAACCTTGCCTCGAACTGTGTGTAATTGAATTAGGCAAAGAGGCCTATACAATGGTAGCTGAGTTTGCCAACTCATCATAAACCTGTAGTTGGCTGGATGCTCTATCTATAAAGGTCAGACAAGATTTAGACGTCCTAATTCTAACTTCAGTAGAAAGCTAATGAAGTACAATGTAGAACTAAAAAATTGGATTGTGAGTATCCTAGTAAAGGGACTTGGTAGAATCCTAGTAATGTTTGTGTATTGGATTGCACCTAAGCAAATTTGTATGTTTATTTGTCAAATAGAACTTCTGGTGCACCACTTCCATCATCATCAAGTGGAAGAAACTCTTTGATACACCGTCTCTAAAGCTCCTTAGCTTCGTCGCAACGGTGCTTTCCTGCCTGCCCTCAATGATCCATCGGATAAAGGGTCCATGCAAGAAAGGATTCCTCTACGGGCTTCTGAATAGTGCTTTTGCATTTTACTTATTCTCATTTCAAGGTATGTGGCTGGCAATCAATTTGTTGAGCTCTCCATGACTAAATCTAACTTCCTTTTGTCTTGTATGGTGGCAGTCCATGAAAAGTCCATCCTGCTGCCCCTTCTATCCTCTAGTCTTTTAGCACTGGAAGAACCGGCGGTTTTTAGATGGTTAACATACTTTGCTATGCTCTCCATGTTCCCTCTCCTGTGCCGTGACAACTTGATATTGGCATATTTTGCACTCTTTGCCCTCTTCATCCTTCTCTACTACACGCCTGGTCTGAGACGAGAGTTACAGGAGAAGTCTTCCCCTTCAGCATTGAGGTCATCATTAATGACCTTTGCTGGGTTTCTCTCTCTCTTGCTCCACGTAATCTATTTGACAATGCGCCCCCCAAAAAGGTACCCTTTCCTTTTTGAAGCCTTGATTATGCTTCTCTGCTTTTCTCAGTTTGTTATCCTTGCACTGTGCACTAATGCAAGGCAATGGATGCTGTCTAAGCGATATGCATTGACCGAGAATGAGAAGAAGTTTGCATAATCCTTTTGCAAGGGCATGCTCTTTTCTATTATTTAGTCTTTTTTCCCAGTTCAATAGGATAATTTTTCTTGTAATACAAGGCATTGATCTCAACATTTTGATTCCTCTATATAGATGTTAGTTTTTCATAGGCAGATTAATTTGTGGTTGCTTTCCTTGCGGCTTTGACCCTTACCCAGCTTCTAGTATTTTGATTGTTTAACGGATATTTACATTTTTAGCTCAACATAGAATGTTGTCGTATCCTTACACTTTTTTTCCCTTTTATTGCCACTTTCTGTACCTTTAGATTGTTAGTCAATGATATTTTCCGGTTCAAGTTTGCGAATTTCCCCATCTAGAAGGTTCCCCCCACCCCCTTTTTTTTTTGCTAGATTTGCTTGCTCGTGTTGAATTCAATAAATGTATGAGCTTTCTATTAGTCTTTTTGAAATAAGTTGGGAAGAGCTTGTTTGCCCTCTTTCGATTCTGGAGGGCCAATTGGTGGAGAAAGTGGTATAACCAAAGCCAAAGAAAGAAGTAGAAGAATCGGGTTGAAAGTGAAAGTCGCCAAAAATTGGCGGAATGCTCTCGAAACCCGTTTGAGTCGTTGCGAGCCGGAAAGCGTTATCGACAGGGTAGTATTAGCAATAAGGATGCACAATGTATAGTCATCCTCACCCCATATGTATGCATTAGATTTTATGCTGTGTCCGAAATGTTTCACCTAGGAAGTGTGCTAGGGTAACGTGTAGAGAAGAAGGATGAATGTTTTTACACTCAACTGATGAGATGCAAAGGCAACGAGAAGGATGACGTGAAAGTTTTTCAGGTATCGAGGAAAGATGAGACTTCTGTCATGAAAATAGAAATGAGAAAAAAAAAATTCAATATAATCAAAATTTTGATGCAACTTACCAATAAAAAACAAACAAAAGTTGTAAATTTTGCTTTGAACCACTAAATTGAGGAATGTATTCTCTAGCAAAATGTAATGTCCCAACCGGGATCCATGAAATTGAATGGAAAAGAGGAAGGGAGTAGAGAAAAGATTAGGGATAGTAGTAGTTTAGGGAAAAGGAATGAGCAAGGAAAGAGGATGAGAGAGTAAGGTTAAAGCCTTAAAGGGAGAAAGAGGTAATTATATATTTCATTTATTCACGCCCCTTTACAAATCAGGTATGACGGTACGAGGGTATATTTATACCCTAAACTAATACGTGTGATTGTGTGATCATGACATTACTCCCTCCTTGTGAAAGTTTTGTCCCAAAGCTTATAGAATGTAAAACTTGTAATAGCTGAATGAAAATAAAAATCTAAATCACAAGTATTGTGAAATTAATGCAGCAACCCATTAGCAACTTATAATACATGAGATTAGAGCTAGTAATACCTGATCCGGTTGGAGAAAACCGATTCGATCGATTCGACCCAAACTCATCGACGCCTAAATAAATAAATAAAAAGTTTGGATTCAAGACCGACCAACTCGATCCTACTTAAGCCCAAATGTCAAAGCAATTCAAACTCAATAACAACCCAAAATCAAACTGAATCCCGAAATTGCCCGACCTACACATATCCGAAACTCGAAATTATCCGAACTCGATTATTCTCGATATTTGAAATAACTCAAACCTGATTATTTCAAACCAATAAAAATCTTAGCATTTTCATAAATTACCAAAAATAACCTAAGTATTTGATTACTTAATAGTAGACATTAATATTATCGTGTGTATAATATAATTAAATATAATTTTGCACTCTCTTCTTTTTTAAAAAAAAATACAAGTCATTTGACTTTTTAGCATTTTTTAAAATGCTAACAAGTATATAAATATCAATTGTTTTGTTATATTTTATTTCATATATATGATTAATAAGTATGAAATTAATATTTAATAATTTAATATTTTATATAGTTTTGACCTTTTAAAAATTGTTCTAAAAAGCGAAAAAACTTACTTTTTTTAATGAATGTAGTATTGATTAAGAATTGATACACATTAGCTTAATCTATATAAAAAGATAAATATTTCATATCTAAAAAAATTATATAAATATGAATAAAAAATCAAATTGAAACATATAATCCAAAATTTAAAATCAAATTGAAATTTCAATGAAATTGAAGTTTGATTGGAATGAAATTTGATTTGATTTATCCAATGTGATTCATGTGGTTCGATTTGACTAAACTCGTTTTGACCGAAACCAAATTGTCCAAATCCATTTAGACTAAAACCCGATTCGCTTAAATTGTATCCGACAAAATATTGCCTTAATGAACCCGACCCGACTCAATCCAAATCGTCATCACACTCGATATCAACTCAAATCCAATCTAACTTGATTTGGAATAATCCAACTCGAATCCAACCCAACTCACCCGATTACCTGGGATTATATATGTATATATGTACGCATTATCCAGCTATAGCAACTCTCTTTATAAAAATGCTTCCAACTTGACTTTAGGCTATAGCAATACCCACTAGCTAGGTGTATCATCTGTTTGTACTTCAATGGAAATACACAAAGATAACCCATCTATTTTGTTGCTAATCACATTCTTGCATAAATTAGATATTTTCCGATGGCAACAAATGGTGACCCACCCCACCCATTCATGGGATGTTGCTGAAGCTTGTAGTTTGGAAGTTGCATATGCCACCGAAGCGGTTGTACCAACCAATGTACCAACCAATGTGAATTGGTAATCGTAAAATCCGAACCATTACCAACCACCGAAGCGGTTGTACCATCTTAATTGGTTACCAATTAAGTTGGTTGGTACCTGTTGGTAATAATATTTTACCATGTTTTGCATGTTGATGAAAAAACATACAAATAGACAAATACAATACAATTTAATTAAAACTTATAAGTTATTACAATTCAAGTAGCAACAACATAAATACTTAAATTGTTCATGCATTTAAGCACTAAAGCAAAATAAAAACTTAAATAGTCCCGACAATATTCAAAATAACATTTCCACTTCCGAATAAAGTTCAGGTTTTAGTCTCAACCGAGGTTGAGCTAGTATTCATCTCTTGATTAAAAGCATTTTATGAAAATAACAGATACAAAAAGAAATCAAGTTAATAGGTAATGCTTAATATAAAAAACAGTAAAACAATATACACTTTTTGGGCTCTAGCATAACATAACAGCATGTGCAACCATGGGTTACCTCTTTCCCTTTTCAATTTTTATCCCCTTATTATAATTTGCCACCTAATATATTTTTTTCTCTAAATTATTTTCTACTTTTTCTACCTCTTCTTTAGAGGTTACCCTTGCACCCATGAAGTTACCTTGTTCCCCACTTGTGTGTTTAAAAAAATTTAAATAACATATAATGACCTACTTATGTGTTTAAAAAAAAAGAAAAAAAAAAGGAAGAGGTTAACTTAGTGGGAAGGGGTAACCCCTTCCAACCTCTTCCCTTAAGGTTTGGCTTGCAACCATGAGTTTACCTTTTAACACCTATAAGGTAAGTAAAACTCATGGTTGCACATGGTCTAAGTAAATGAACTCAGATCTCAGAGGGTGACCATCATTGAAGGGATGAAGCCGAAGGGTGAAAAACCTCGATCTGATTTCTCAATCTGAACTAAGGATAGACTTTTTTTTTTCTTTATTTCCCTAATTAAGTTTTAGTGTTTTACATAAAAAGTTAAGGACTTACCGTTAAAACTTAAAACAATTAAAACATAAATAAAAAACAAAATATATATTGGTAGGAATTGGTTGGTAATTATCGTACCAACCAATTTCAAATCGATTGGTAATGGTAATACCAACTTTTCCATTTCAATTACCGTTACCGTACAGACTTCCGAAACTTGGTTCGGTATACCGAACCAATTAATTGGTTCTGGGTGGCAGATGTTTGTTTGGTTTTCATGTGAATTATTGCCCAACCCTACTCCACTCGGATCAAAAACTAATGCCAAGCAAGACTTTTACTTGGGCACCACCAATTTGTCTGCCCTGATGTGATCTACACTCATAGATTTTTACTTTATTTTTCTATTAAAAAATATCTCACATCGATTGTAAACACTTATTAGGCAATAATTATATCCTATATTGTGTAAGACTTGCCATTTTCTAAGTTAAGTTGAATTTTTTTAGTTAAAATTTGAGCACATTTGCCTCATTTGATTTCAGATTAAGGATCATGTTTTTGGTGACATGCTAAAAACAAAAACCATTTGCCATTTCGTGAGATGCCAAGGGAGACACTCTAGTGAGAGACGAAGGTGTCGAAAGGTCGAGATCCTCGAAGTGCGATTCTGAGATGATTGAGATTGAGTGTGAGAGGTTCAAGGATGAGAGATATGCGAATTATATATGCCATACAAATCTAGTTACTAGTAGAAAAGTGTATCCCTTCAAATAATAGAGGAACCTCGTTGTTGATTAAGTTGGCTTGGAGAGTTCCTGAGCACATCAAGTGGTATTAGAGCTTCCAACAAGGATTCCTTGGGCTTTTATGTATCCATCACCATTGTCCAACACTACATACGGATCAGGATTCACCTTTCAAAAGACTCGTTATGTCTTAAGATCATTATTGTTGGCTTTCCCTCTATCAAATGACATCAAAATTAGATGAATATTGATGCATTTGTGGATGAACAGAGCACCAATGGATGAGTTATAGCCCACATGACCAGATGAAACAATGCCAATTATTTGACATTCACCAATCTCACAATCTAAGGCATCAAGATTACCACTAGGGTCGAAAATAGCCAAATATCCTTGCCTAGACATTCCTTAAATAAACTCAACATAGGTCCCAACCCCCAACAACCTTCTCTTTGGTATCTCTTCAAACACATTGTGAATTCCCACAAAATTCAGTCGATATCATCATATAACTATCCCATTTAATCCTACTCTATTTAGGCAATAATTCAATCAATTCATCCAATTCATCTAATTCAACTAAAGGATTGAGAATTACCTTGGCTTGCCCAATTCGCATTTGAAAACCTTTTGGACCCTTGATGACTTGTAGATTAGGGTCAATTTCTTGACTTGAGTTTGTGTTATGCTCATCTTGTCCAAGATCTGGTTCATCCTCGTCCCATTTGTTGACTAATTTGGTCTTTGATTCCCCAAGAGCACTATTTGAAGACACCTCGAATTCCCGACTGGGACTTTTTGGAGAATCTCCAATGAATTTTGAAGATTCAATTTTTTTTCTTGGTTAGATCATCTAGGATTTATGAGAGCAAGGCTACTTCTTGAATCGGTTCTTCAAGACCTCGATTAATGTTTCTTTCTCATTCTTCTAGTTTGTCTTTGATGACGAGTAAAAGACATAACCATGAAGAATAAACTATGAGACACTTGTCATCGGAAGCATGAAGAGAATAATGCGGGTGTTTTGATCCAGACTAGTGAGTTTGCAGTAAAACGAGCTGTAAGCTGTACGGAGGCGTTTTATTCATCATATTTGAACGTTCTTATACTTGTCGAAAACAAGATTTGAAAATCTACAACTTTCACGTTGAAGATTTCCTTGGATTCGACCTTGAAGCGCGTATGATAGAGGGTTGCTCTTTGCCATGGTGGAGAGAATAAGGGAGGGACGGGCATCTGAGTTGTTGGTCTTTTAGGACATGATTGTTAGCAGAAGTGCATCTACTAGAAGTGGGTTGATTAAGGTAGGGGTAGTCCCAGTTCTTCTATCGATCCTTAGGAGTGGCACTGTTAATTTCATTTGGAGTCTGATAAAGAAGAGCTCTTGTGACATGGGTAAGTCTTAATTAAGTTATAAATCACTCCGAACATCCTTATTATATTCGATGTGGGATGCGGTATTACAAGAAAAAAGTTGGCAGAGGTGAAGTTGAATAATCTTGTTCTTGAGATTGACAAAGGAGCTGAAATTATTGTCATTCCAGTAGATAAAGCTATTGACATTCTAGAATTTTTTAAGAGACCTTCGCTTATGCTTGTAGAATTTCGATGTACTCTATCAAAGAAACTGATGGTGAATGCAATGTTGTTGTTGGGAGAGGTATGCAGTTGTTCTATTGTTAATCAAATTTGTTAATATAACACATTTAAATTTGAATTGTATTTTTTTTGAAAAGTTGAACCATTTTCTGTATATTTCAACAACTTTAAATTATACAGATACCAAAATTTGGGTTCTTTTTATTATCCGAATTGTACCTGAATTATGTGGGCGGTCTACGTGTCTTCCTAAGAAGGTGAAGATGCTAACTGGAAGGTATCACCTTTGCACTTGGTTAGTTTTCTTACTTTTGTTTGGATAGTGATAATGCTAGCTAACTGGATGGAAACAAGGGCTTATGATGGAGGGCTGCTCTTAGCCATGGAGGAGAGAATAAAGGATGGATGCATATATGAGATGATGATCAATTTGGACATATTGCTAGTAAAAGGACATTTACTCAAAGTAAGTTGATTGAGCTAGGTGTAGTCCCGGTTCTTTTGTCCATCATTTGGGGATGCAATGTTGCTATAAACGTAGAAAGTGGTGTTTTTACCTAACTGGATGGAAAAAAGGGCTTATGATGGAGGGTTGCTCTTAGCCATGGAGGAGAGAATAAAGGATGGATGAGTATCTGAGATGATGATCAATATGGACATATTGCTAGTAGAAGGACATTTACTCGGAGTAAGTTGATTGAGCTAGGTGTAGTCCCGGTTCTTTTGTCCATCATTTAGGGATGCATTGTTGGTACAAACGTAGAAAGTGATGTTTTTACCTAACTAGATGGAAAAAAGGGCTTATAATGGAGGGTTGCTCTAAGCCATGTTGGAGAGAATAAAGGATGGATGCGTATCTTAGATGATAATCAATTTGGACATATTGCTAGCAGAAAGACATTTACTCGGAGTAATTTGATTGAGCTAGGTGTAGTCCTGGTTCTTTTGTGCATCATTAGGGGAGGCATTGTTGCTACAAATGTAGAAAGTGATGTTTCTAGCTAACTAGATGGAAACAATGGCTTATGATGGAGGGTTGCTCTCAACCATGGTGGAGAGAATAAATGATGGATGAATATCTGAGATGATGATCCATTTGGACATATTGCTAGCAGAAGGACATTTACACGGAGTAAGTTCATTGAGCTAGGTGTAGTTTCGGTTCTTTTGTCCATCATTAGAGGAGGCGTTGTTGCTACAAACGTAGAAAGTTATTAGCATTTCAGTTGATGGACTATTTGAACAAGGGACTCGAACTTGTCCAGTTGATAAAAAATATTTAAGTAATGTGAACCTGGTTCCAAATTGTGTTGTTAAGAGACTAATCAAGGAGTGGTATCGTCGGGTACTTGGGATTGAGATTAATCTGTGTACAGGAAACCAGTTCCCATTTGAGTAAGATGGGACAAGTGTTGACTCTCTTTTGAGTATCTTGAATTCTCTTGAGTTGACTGTCCAAATAGGTGCTGCAAAGAAATTGCAATTTATGGCCTCTAGGAAAGAAAATTTGCCTCTACTTCTTCACAAGGGGCTTGAAGACACCCTGGTGAAACTTATGGTGCCAACTGAGACTTATAGAGGCAATCTTCAAAATATTTCTCATGCAGTCTCTGAGCACATAACTGCAGCAGTCAACTATATAGTTTCTGATAGTGAACCTAAACGTGATTTCTCAAAGAACAACATTATCCCTCTATTGGCCAAATGTATGATTTGGGGAAGTATAGTTACAAAGATCAATGCCACTTCAGTTCTCTTTGCTCTTTCCGATACCAGTGAAAATAGGCTCTTGATAATAGATAATGGAGCTGTTGAGGCATTAATTGATCTCATATGTAAAGGTGACCCATTGGCTCTGGATGGTATCACCTCTACACTTCTTCAGTTTAATTTCTTTTGTTTGGATAGCCCTCAAGAACATAAGTGGATGGAAAGAAGGGCGTATGATGGAGGGTTGCTCTCTGCCATGGTGGAGTGAATAAGGGATGGACGAGCATCTGAGTTGTTGGTCTTTTAGGACATGATTGTTAGCAAAAGAGGATCTACTAGAAGTGGGTTGATTAAGGTAGGGGTAGTCCTAGTTCTTCTATCGATCCTTAGGAGTAGCACTATTAGTTTCATTTGGAGTCTGGTAAAGAAGAGCTTTTGTGACATGGGTTAATTCGGTTATAAATCACTCCGAACATCCTTATTATATTCGATGTGGGATGCGGTATTACAAGGAAAAAGTTGGCAGAGGTGAAGTCGAAGTTGAATAATCTTGTTCTTGAGATTGACAAAGGAGCTGAAATTATTGTCATTTCAGTAGATAAAGCTATTGACAGTCTAGAATTTTTTAAGAGATCTTCGCTTATGCTTGTAGAATTTTGATGTACTCTATCGAAGAAACTAATGGTGAATGCAATGTTGTTGTTGGGAGAGGTATGCAGTTGTTCTATTGTTAATTAAATTTGTTAATAGAACACATTTCAATTTGAATTGTATTTTTTTTTGAAAAGTTGAACCATTTTCTGTATATTTCAACAACTTTAAATTATACAGATACCAAAATTTGGGTTCTTTTTATGATCCGAATTGTACCCAAATTATGTGGGTGGTCAATGTGTCTTCCTAAGAAGGTGAAGATGCTAACTGGAAAGTATCACCTTTGCACTTGGTTAGTTTTCTTACTTTTGTTTGGATAGTGATAATGCTAGCTAACTGGATGGAAAAAAGGGCTTATGATGGAGGGTTGCTCTTAGCCATGTAGGAGAGAATAAAGGATGGATGCATATATGAGATGATGATCAATTTGGACATATTGCTAATAGAAGGACATTTATTCGGAGTAAGTTGATTAAGCTAGGTGTAGTCCTGGTTCTTTTGTCCATCATTTGGGGAGGCATTATTGCTACAAACGTAAAAAAATGGTGTTTTACCTAACTGGATGGAAAAAGGGCTTATGATGGAGGGTTGCTCTTAGCCATGGAGGAGAGAATAAAGGATGGATGCATTTCTGAGATGATGATCAATTTGGACATATTGCTAGTAGAAGGACATTTACTCGGAGTAAGTTGATTGAGCTAGGTGTAGTTTCGGTACTTTTGTCCATCATTTGGGGATGCATTATTGCTACAAACGTAGAAAGTGATGTTTCTACCTAACTGAATGGAAAAAAGGGCTTATGATGGAGGATTGCTCTCAGCCATGTTGGAGAGAATAAAGGATGGATGTGTATCTTAGATGATAATCAATTTGGACATATAGCTAGCAGAAAGACATTTACTCGGAGTAATTTGATTGAGCTAGGTGTAGTCCTGGTTCTTTTGTGCATCATTAGGGGAGGCATTGTTGCTACAAATGTAGAAAGTGATGTTTCTAGCTAACTAGATGGAAACAATGACTTATGATGGAGGGTTGCTCTCAATCATGGTGGAGAGAATAAATGATGGATGCATATCTGAGATGATGATCCATTTGGACATATTGCTAGCAGAAGGACAATGACACGGAGTAAATTCATTGAGCTAGGTGTAGTCCCGGTTCTTTTGTCCATCATTAGAGGAGGCGTTGTTGCTACAAACGTAGAAAGTTGATAGCATTTCAATTGATGGACTATTTGAACAAGTGACTCGGCCTTGTCCAGTTGATAAAAAATATTTAAGTCATGTGAACCTGGTTCCAAATGGTGTTGTTAAGAGACTAATCAAGGAGTGGCGTCGTCTGGTACTTGGGATTGAGATTAATCCGTGTACAGGAAACCAGGTCCCATTTGAGAAAGATGGGACAAGTGTTGCCTCTCTTTTGAGTAGCTTGAATTCTCTTGAATTGACTGTCCAAATAGGTGCTGCAAAGAAATTGCAATTTATGGCCTCTAGAAAAGACACTTTGCCTCTACTTCTTCACAAGGGGCTTGAAGACATCCTGTTGAAACTTATGGTGCCAACTGAGACTTATAGAGGCAATCTTCAAAATCTTTCTCATGCAGTCTCTGAGCACATAACTGCAGCAGTCAACTATATAATTTTTGAGAGTGAACCTAAACGTGATTTCTTAAAGAACAACATTATCCCTCTATTGGCATAATGCATGATTTTGGGGAGTATAGTTACAAAGAGCAATGCCACTTCAATTTTCTTTGCTCTTTCTGATACCAGTCAAAATAGGCTCTTGATAATGGATAATGGAGTTGTTGAGGCATTAATTGATCTCATAAGTAAAGGTGACCCATTGGCTCTGGATGGTATCACCTCTGCACCTCTTCAATTTAATTTCTTTTGTCTGGATAGCCCTCAAGAACCTAAGTGGATGGAAAGAATGACGTATGGTGGAGGGTTGCTCTCTACCATGGTGGAGAGAATAAGGGAGGGATGGGCTTCTGAGTTGTTGGTATTTTTGGACATGATTGTTAGCAGAAGGGCATCTACTAGAAGTGGGTTGATTAAGGTAGGGGTAGTCCAAGTTCTTCTGTCGATCCTTAGGAGTGGCACTGTTGCTGAAAACGTAGAACATGTTGTTTCTATTATGCTTGTCCTTTGTACATAACATGAGGGTGGCTTTGTGAGTGCACGCAAGCAAGTGCAAGTGGATGTTTCATTGCTTCAAATGATTTCTGCAAATGACACCACAGAAGAAGATACTAAAGAAAAAGCTGAGGAAATTATCAGGTAGGTAATCTTTTCATGTCTCATAATTGATATATTTTTTTATATATAATATTTGATAACTTTGCATCCTTCCAACTTTGGGTTTTTTCCACTGTATATATTCTATTGTTGGCTCCTATCTTTATTGTATCTTCAATATGTCTTATCTTTATTGTATCTTCTATTGTTGGCTCTTATCTTTACTATAGTACTGTATCTTTATTGTGTTGTTTTAAAGTGGCAGGCTATGCTCTGATGAGGTTGCTCCCTTTGAGCTTTGACTGACTCGGATGGATTATTAGGCGCTGGAGATGTGCATATTACTGAGTAGATGTTTGACAACCTATATTGCACCCTATACAACCTATACAACTGTAGCAAAAGGTTTTGATTTGTGGATAATACTTTTACAACTGTGAACGTTGTAGTCTTGTTTGATTTTGGATATTGCTTTTACAACTGTGAATGTTGAAGTTGATATTGGATAATGATATCCTCTAATATGTGAATTTGATTTTAGATATACTTTAATTTGGGTGATTATCTACATTGACAAAATTTGCTATTTGCACCACAAATTTTGGACTATGTGGTGCAAATTGTAAAATTTACAAGTGTATTTAGCAAACCGTTTTATTATGTGAAGTAAGTTTGTCTTGAATAGTTTTATTTTGAGATATGTGGACGTTTTGTTAGAAGAAATTTAGGCCCGTTTTGCATGTATTCTCGAGAATAAAATAGGAGTATTGGAATAGATGAGTGTTTGTTATGATAAAACCTAGAATGATTTTTCGGAATCATTATAACTTTTAGGGTTCATTTTATTCCAATCAAAATAATAGGAAATCCTCCAATTCAATTCATAAATTCAATCATTATCCATTATTGTAATTATATATTACTACCTCCGTTCGGCAAAACATGTTGTTTACTATTCACGCACGCTTCTTTAGAATGATAAAAAATATATAAAATATTCATTTTTTTATAATTTTTTTTAAACAGGTTTGTACTTATAATAATAACTACGAAATTGTTAAAAAAAAATAGATATTTTATATAGTTTTTATCTCCTAAAAAAGTGTGCGTGGATAGTAAAGTGACTTGTTTTTACCGAACGGAGGTAGTATTGTATTATATTTATCCTTATATTATTATTATTATCACTATTTTATTATTTAATATATATATATATATATATATATATATATATATATATATATATATTATTACTAGTTTGGTATACATGCCTTGAGGCCCATTTTGTATGTATTCTCGATAACAAAATAGGAGTATCGGAATAAATGAGTGTTTGTTATGATAAAACCTTAGAATCGGAATGATTCTTAGGAATCGTTCCTTCTTTTAGGGCTAATTTTATTCCAATCAGAATACTAGGAAACCCTTCAATCCAGCTCATAAATTCAATCCTGTAATTATTTATTATTGTATTATATTTATCCTTATATTATTATTATTATTATTATTATTATTATTATTATTATTATTATTATTATTATTATTATTATTATTATAACTTTATTATGATGAAAAAATATTTACATAAAGTTAGTTGGAAGCCTCGTAACAAATTGAGCTCCAACCCCTTTTTGAATAGTAAAACCAACTCTATGAAATATAAAATCGTCTTTATCCGACCCAGCGCTATGACTCCTAGTAACCAATTGAACCCGCTTCATAAAACCAATAGCATCACCTCCTAGTTCTCCAAAAGTAGAGAACGCAAATGCCATGAAACAATACCCCTTAGCGGCGCAAATATCAGTGTACTTCTTATCCTTTCTCTCAGTGGCTTGAGAGACCGCCTTGCCTGGTACAAATGAATCATTGGCTCTAGTTGTGAACGGTGAAGCCCCAACCACATCAACACAAGTGTCTCTACCCTTGTCCCATCCATAAACCAACAAATCTCATGGTCTGAGCTCAACACCATTGTCACTAGTCATACCCGTACGCGCTTCCTTCTGAACAGCGATGCCCGCTTTGTAACAAATGTCAGCCAAAACATCTTGGACCATGTTGTGTCTATGCTTCATCCCGATACCTCGACTACAATGCAGAGCGTGATCTCCAAATGGGTCCATCCTGTCAAGCTCACAGCTAGGACAAGTCGAATAGCCACTGAACATAGGGATCGAAAGATGGTATTGGAGGACAGAACGAAATTGGCGAGATGGCATGGTCTGAGCTAGGCCCTCGATGGGAGCAGCCAACAAAAAATCATTCGCTCTTTCTCCTCTCACCGCTTGCAGAACATGCAGCTGCCTTGGAGTCGGATTAAGTGTGAACACTAAGTTGTCATCAATGAACTTGAAGTATCGATCCGCCAATACAGACATGATTTTTTTGGGGGCGGGGGATACAAATAAGTCATTAATATCCGAACCAACACAAGCGACATACCTCGAGATAGATTGGGTGAGAATGCTATCAGGGCAAATGTTCGGACATCCAGAAGGTGATGACGCCTTACTCAAAATGGATGTTTGGAGGTTAGCTGTCTGGAGACGAGATGCGATGAAAGCAAAATGACTAACATCCTCCGCCGAAAGCACCCCAAACCCACCAAGTTTTAAAGGAAGTGTCGCCTGACACCATTGCCATGGACCAAAACCAGGCCCCCCTGCAGTAATAGCATGCTCGAGGGAGGCCCGAAGCTCATCATCAAATCACCTTACAGCATCGGAGATGGCATGAGGGGGGCACGTCCGAAGAGCAAACATCAATCTGGAGACCCCAATGCAATTTCGTAGAAGGAGCAATTCACATTGGGGATCATCTAGCCTCCTAACAGCCTTAATAGCCTCTATCGACTTGTCAACCCTTTTCATAATCAAGCTATTACAAAATGTAGCATTGTTGCTGGCTGGTCCGCCTAACAATTTCACACCCAATTTGGGTCTAGAAATGTCAGATGGGAACAGACCAACTTCAAAGCTCCTCGGATCTTCAGTCGGCCAGAATAATTCAGTTTTCTGAATATTAATGAATAACCCCAAATTTGGACCCTCACTAACCACAATCTCAAGCGCCTTAGCAACTTCCCTGGTGTCACCTGATAGTGTACCATCATCTAGGTACCAGGCATTAATGTCAAGGGCACATACGGTACTAATTTTGGTGACAAGCGGATGCAACACCAAAGCAAATAAAAGCGAACCTAGCGGATCACCCTGCTGCACACCCTGACAAGAGCGCAAAGGAACATCCTGCCAATACAGACGAGCGGGTTGGGCATAGCAGAATTCAACCCACGGAGCAATGGAGGGGCAACGAATGCGTACTTCCTGGATCAAAGCACCTCTATCAACGAGATTAAAGGCGTTAGAAAAGTCCACAAGAAGCAAGGACCTGTCACTATCCATACCCCTATCTATCAGAAGCCTGTTAACAGAATGGAGGATAGCCTCGCCACCCCCTGACACACCCACGCCAAACTGATGTGTACCCAAATAACTGCTAAGCTCCTTGGTGACGATAGACGCAGCCAATTTGGAAACCAACCTCCTCCAAATAGAACCTACTGCAATAGGACGAACACCCCCACCTGGTTTCAACAACGGCGTCAGGGGTGCACTCGCCACAAATTCCGCAAGCAATCGAGGGCAAGCTCCCGACAGAAAAAGATTAACAACACCCGTGATGGCTCCAAGAAGCTCACTAGCAATGCCGTCACATACCCCGCCCAAAATCTCAACGAGATGTTGCGCTCGAAGCCCATCTTTCCCGCAAGAAGTACCCTTGGGGAAGCTCCTAATCCGATTGAGGACTAACTCTTTACTAATAATATTATTATTATAATAATAATAATATTATTATTATTATTATTATAATATTATTATTATAAACTAGTAAAGTTTCTACATGAAATCGGATCGGAGCCGGCTAACAAGCTGAGCTCCGCACCCCTTCTGAATACTAAATGCTATCCTAGTCAAAGTGTGACAAGAATCTCTACTATATCCAGGTAACCCCTTAGCTACCCCGCACACCCGCTTGAGAAGTCACATAGCGTCATCATCAAGGTCACCAATAGTGGAAAAGGAAAACGGGATAAAGTGATAACCCTTGGCTCTGCAAACATCATCATACTTCTTCTCTTGTTATCAGCAGCCACTCTAGCTGCTTTACCCGGAACGAAGCTTGAAAGACAAGCCGAACTGAAGATAGAAGTTCCCGTAATATCCACACAAGTGTCTTTGCCCTGGAACCAGTTGTAGAACATAATATCGACTGGCCGAAGCTCCTTTCCCTTGTCATCAACCATACCCGTAGATGCCTCTTTACGAACAGAGATTCCGGCCTTCAAGCATTCATCATACAAGGCATCACGCACCACATTATGTCGATGCTTGACACCAATACCGGCAGCACAAGCAAGTGCGTGATCCCCCCACACGTCCAAAATGCCTTTCTCACAAGCAGGGCATTTGGAACCCGTACTAAACAACTCAATTCCCAAACGATATTTAATAATTAAGCGAAAGGTAACGAGATTCATAACCTGATCAAGACCATGAATAGGAGCAGCTTTTAGCCACTGTTGGGCCATCGGGAGCTTCAGATTATTATTATTATTATTATTATTATTATTATTATTATTATTATTATTATTATTATTATTATTATTATTATTACTAATTCACTGAAGAAAACCTAAGAGAGCTTCTCTCTCTAAAACCAAAAAACAACACTCAAACCACACCATTCATCATCAACATAAAAAAACGTCACCAAATCTGGGCACCTTCTGGGATCATCACCACTATCCTACCCACTAAACAACTATCATCAAAGAGAAACTATAAGAAGTCACACTTCAACAACACAGCAATGAAAACTAGGGACCAATCGAGATTTTAATCTCAATCCCAAAATAATCAATACAACAATAAAAACTGGGGACCAACCGAGATTTTAATCTCAATCCCAAAATAAACAATTTATAAACAATGGAAATCCCTTTTTGGAAAACACCATACACCATCATCAAGGGTGATCCCATCTGCAACTCCACAATTCTGAAAAACTTGGCTTGAAGCTTGATGCTTGAAGCCACTTTCACAAACTTACCTCGCTGATTTCCACCTTCAAGGCTCCTTCTTTGGAGGCGTTTCATTCCCGGAATCCTAACCCCCAATTTTTTATTTTGATAGACAATCCACAAGCCGTTGCCTTCTTCTACCTCACCAGCGAACTCGATCTTGGGCTTCAATTGGCCGACTCGGTCGCTGATTGAAATCAGTCGCCACCACAACTTGTTCCGCAGTCGCGGCCTTTCCACCAGCGTCGATTTCATCCTCTTCCCTCATGTTCCAAAGTCGCGGCCCACATCCCCACCACCACCACAATCCACCGCCATCCTCTAAGCGTTGGCCTCAGTCCGGTCGACTTCTCCTACAAACTCCCTCACCTCCGTCCTCCGACCTCAGTCCCGTCTTCTCTCCTCTGTCGCCACTGGCCGGTTTGGAGTCTTCGAGTTCGGTCGTCTTTTGCTGGACGAAGTGGGCGTTGACCTCGGACCGTCAACTACTCCTACAAACTCCCTCACCTCCGACGACTCTGTCTCATCTTCCCTCCCCCCTTCGCCCCTTATCGTCCCTCGTCTGGCGGCCTTGGCCTCTGGCCGGCAAAACATCCGAATTTCTCTCCTTCGTAACTCCACCTCCTTCTCTTTTCCTTGGGCCCGGGTTCTTGGTCCTTGGGCCCGGATTCTTGATCCTTGGGGCCCAAGTTTGGATCCCTTTGGTCCAAGGGTGGGTTTTTTTTTTATGGGAATTCTACTCTTTTTAAATCATTTACTCCTAATTTCTTCTACCAAATTTGTCCTAAAAAATAAAAATAAAAATAAAAAATCAAAACACTTATCTAAACGGTTTACACACACACAAATTTTTATATGTATTTTTTATCCATATAAATCTTGGGATAACCTTCCTCCATTAAAGAATGGGATAACCTCCCTCTTGCAAATTTTGGGATGATCTCCCTTAAAAACTTTATGGGATAACCTCTCTCTTTCTATCTTGGATTAATCTCCTACTCGTCCTTATCCTGTCACAATGATTTTTGCCCCGACTTTTTCTAGAGTGTATGTTTGCTTTATTCTAGTGGTGGTATTCCTTTGAGTTCTGTGGTCTTTCTTTTGCCGCCGCGCGGGAGGTCGTGGACATGATCGAGATCTGATGGTCTCCCAACTGCCTCTAGGCTTGCCCAACGTGGAGCTTCTGTACCTTCCACATGTAGTTTGTGTAACGGTGCGGATGAAGATGATGTTCACCTTTTGTTAGAATGTCATTATGTGCGTTCTCTATTTCGTCTTTCCACTTACATAAACTCAACAATATCTAGTATGATAAACAAATCACGAGATATAAAACCTATTATTTTTTTCATTGGAAATAACCTTACTTATGCGGCCAAGGTGGAGCTTGTTTTTTCTTAGTGGTCAACTTGGTACATTCGGAACCAACATGTGTTTAGACATGTCCCCATCCCTAATAAAGACAGTGCATTACGCATTATTAAAACACATATGGAGAATCGGAGTAAAACATCTCTACTGGAGAGTAGTCTAGATGAGGACTCACCCTTACACACACAAAAGTCCAATCACCCGAGGAAGAAAAATAAGCATGATAAGATTACATGGCGAAAACCCCCAAATGGGAACTCTCAAGCTAAGTTTTGATGGATCCACAATGGAAAACAACGACAGTACGACCGGAGCCGTTATACGGGACTGGGAAGGTCGTCCGATACACATCTGCTACCAAAAACTAGGCAAACAAAGCCCACTGAAAGCATAAGCTCTTGCGCTGAAATTGGGAATCCAACATCCTATACAACTCCGTATTTATAAAATTCAAGTTGAAGGCGATTCCAATGTAATCCTATTAGCATTTGTGGTAATGCTATTAGTGGACGACCCCCCTCATGAGGGAAGCGCTTGGGGTGGAAAAATGTAGGGAATTAAAGGTAACCGGTCTAATAATAGAAGGAGATTAAAAAATTATCACGGATCATCTATGTACACAAGTCAGATGTCCCTGAGAAATAGAACTGGTTATGTCCGATATCTAAGCCCTTCTCCACGGAGTAAATAATGTTGGAATATCCCATATTCCCCATATTGGTAACTGGGTAGCGGATAAGGTTGCACACATTTGCTACTCTACCAAGGGGCCAGATTTATACCTTGGTACATGTCTTCTAGGCCTCATCCGACAGGATGCTTTCAGATAGGATATTTCCATCCGAATTATTACCTAATAAAAAAAAACACCTAAACAAAACATCTAAATGCCCTTGGGAAATTGAACTGATCTTGTCAGATATTAAACATTTAGTATCGACTTTGAAAGAAATCATCTTCTTTCATGTTCCTCGTTTAGGCAACATAGTGGCTGATAAAGTTGCACATCTTTGCCACTGGGTGGTGACGTGTCTCTCATTCATCTCTCTTCACACGTCATTACTCATTCCTCTCTTTTCCTCTTTTCACTATTCAATGATAATTTCCCCCCTTTTCACTATTCAATGGTATTGAAATTTGAAAGAAAAAAAAGAAGTGATTTTGAGAGCAATTATACCAAGACAACAAAGTGAATTTGACAGCATATGAACTAACAAGTTTTAAGCAAATTGGTTTATAACAGTAAACTGAATAAGAAAACAAAGAGCATGTGTTAGCCAAATTGCTGAATTTTTTTTATATATAATATGCATTATATAAGTTAGATAAGTATAATTTGAAGTGTCATAACTGAATTTTGATTTCAAGTAAGAAAAAAAAATCAACCATAAAGGCATAGAGCAATACTTGTGTAGGAGCTGATTCTAGTAACGACTGTCACCTTTCCGGGGACATGTTCTCTTATTATGATTTTTTTTCCTTTTTAAATTTGGCAAGTCATTTCAATTCCATGCTTGAACAACTTGCCTTTCTTGTCAAATCTCTAATGAGCCTCTTTCCTTCTATTTTTTTAGGCCTTCATGCTCTAGCCTTGATTGATGGAGGGTCTAATGCATACTCTACTTCTTCCCAATGCTTCCCCCCCCCCCCCCCCCCCTTCATTGTCTTAATGGAGCGATTATAACTTTGAAGATATTTTTCCTTCTTGAACCAGTCAAATACAAGATTTTCTGAAGGAACTCTTAGCCAATTGTAACAAGCTACAACATGACAGCAATGTATACTAGTAAGATCCCACCTTCGACAACTACAACTCTTATGCTCAACGTTCACACTAAACATGTCACAATGATGAATCACTTGAAACTCAATGGGGGGGGTGAAGGTTTGACCTCACAGTTCCGAGCTTCTAACTTCTCTAATTCCAACTTTCTTCTAATTCTTGGACAAATATCATCAGAAGTATTACTCATTAGACAACTTTTGACAAACGATCTTTACATCAATTTTAACCTATAGGAGGATCATGGGGAAATGAGAATAGTATCATTTAAATTTCTCAATTAATCACTATGTAACGGGAAAAAAAGAGTATGACTCGTACCTTATGTCTTTAAGCATGTAAATGAGAGGTTTTGCTCTTGATTCCAGTATAAAGCCATTAAATGTTTCAGCCAAATTATTGACAATCATCTCACATTTACTCATTGTTCTCATATAAGCTCTACAAAAGCGTGTTGGATTTTGGTGTAGAAAGTCTTCTTTAGCATGATTGCTCACGATTCTCATCTCATCCAATGCGGCATTCAAATCTGCTTGAGTATATGCTCTAACAGCCTTCCAGAATAGCAATTTCAGTTGATCTCCTTTGCATTTCTTGTGCCAATTTGCATAAATATGGTGTGCACAATTCCTATTCTCCACTTTTGGAAAATGATATTGTACAACATTGCATAAACCCTGAAATATATACATCTATATAAGTGAATAATATTATTAATTTCATCAGAGAGGTAGTGTCTATAGAAGATGAAGAAAAAAATTACCTTTTGTTGGTCAGAGCTGATGGTACAGTTTTCGCCGCCAAATCCACTCAAATCCTTTTTCAAATTCTCTAAAAAACGGCTCCATGAGTCATTATTTTCAGCTTCCACAACTGCTAAGCTATTGGATACATTTGGTTATTTCCATCTCTCCCAACTACATATAACAACATACCACCCAAATAGGTTTTCAAGAAGCACCCATCCAAACAAATCACTGGCCTACATCCTTTAAGGAATCCCTCCCTTTCTTAACTCAAACAAATGTGACCCTAACTTATTGTAATGTTCATTGGTTGTTCTATATATCATCATATGGGCATGTTTTTTCACCTTATAACATGTAAACCTCTTTAGTTGGTTGCACACCGAATCTCTCCATCACTGTTCTTATTAATGCGTTAGTATACCAACCAGGATCTTTCTTGTATTGTACCAAATACTCTTTTGCTAACCCACGTGCTTTCACTTGAATATTCTCATAATCTTCTCTATTGCAAGTTTGGTTGAGAGTGATTGATTTCACAACAAATGTTCCTCTCTTACCATCCCATGAAGCACAAATCTTCCATGTGAAACCCTCCTTGCACTTGGCTGCTAACTTGTTATTCTTTTCACTTTTATACCATCTAATGCTATAGCCTGCTACGACATCATACATAATAACTTGATCTTTAAATATTTGAAGTAATGCAAAAAACATTCAAACTCTCCAAACAAAATTCTTCAATGCATCATCACATAAAACTTTGAAATGCACTTTCTCCTTCCCCGAACCAATTTCATCAACATTGTCATTCTCTACAGCCGACAATGCATAAAGACTCTCCGATTCACTATCACTTGCATGTTGTTCATTGTGTGCATTTATGTAAGAAGACCCAACATTCTCAAACGAAGTGGTCTCCATCAATTTCTGTCTATTAGCAAGCCATTCATCATCACTGTCACTTGAAGATCCTCCACTTTCACAACTATCTTTCTCACTATCTTCTATTTCATTACATTCATCCTCACTAGCCACATAGGTAGAGTCTATTTTCAAGCTAGAATCTTGAACCCATTCTAGATAATCTTTTGATAAGCCTTCATCACCAACCACACAATAATCTTCCATTTTCACCTTAATAAGATATCAAAAGGCAAAAAAAACCATTTTTTATTTATTAAATTTCCTGAATTTCAACACTAATAACCATTAACTCATGATCAGACCAAATCCTATCACCAATTCTATGTCAAGAAGAAAACATTACAAATAAATCATGGAAAAAAAACCATACCAAATATGTTCGTCAACTCAATTTCAGGCCTCGGTGCTCCTGCAGTTCTACAAATCACATATCTCTCTAGACTATGACCTTGAGCTTTTCCCTCTTTCTTTCCCTCCCCCGCAAATTGAACAGATCTCCCTTGTAAATCAAGTTCGGTGATGTGTTAACTACCACAATAGACGGACTGCAAATTGAATAGACCTCCCTTGTAAATCAAGTTTGAAGATAAAAACTATATAAAATATCTAATTTTTTAAATAATTTTTTTAACAATTTCGTAGTTATTATTAATAAGTACAAACTTGTTAAAAAACTTTATAAAAAATGATTATTTTATATAGTTTTTATCATTCTAAAGAAGCGTGCATGAATAGTAAACGACATGTTTTGCCGAACGGAAGGAGTATATGTATTATTACTAGTTTGATATCCATGCCTTGTATGATATTTAATAGTTTCTTATAAAGTAAATAATATAGTAAACTTTATTTTATTTCTAACATAAAATTTTAAAATACAATACAATTTTATAAAGTAAGTTTATATGTGTATAACATACATATGCAAGTTAAAACAAAGTTAAAAGAAGTTTTCTTTTTAACCAGAAAAATTTTGGTTGGCAGGCAAGAGCGGCTTAGCGGACGAGAACATCAAGTTCTAAAACACTAGAAAATCTCAGCAGTATCTTCCATCGGAACCCCATATCGACAACAAATATGTCCTTTAGACTTTGAAAAAAAATGGAGGAATACTCAATGGTGGAAACCTGGCTTAATTATGCTCTAGTCGGGTCAATCGATCAACCACCCTATTGGTCTTCCCGAAGATATGACGAACCTAAACAGAATGATATCCGAAAAGGTTCATATGAGAATCGGCTATAATGATCTCGCTTTCTCATGGGCAATGAATATGTTGATGATGAATAAGTTGTGAATTTCAATTTGTATTTTGCGGATGTTAAGCAGTCTTGCTTGTTTGATTCCTTGCCATAATACATATCCTTGCGGTTCGATAATCGTGTATATGGGCTACTCACCCGCCCCCGTGTAGACTATGTTACCTTGTGAGTCCCTAATCACATAACCAAATGACCCTTTGCCTTCCATCGATAGAGCTTCGTTGAAATTTAACTTATACCGACCCAGTAATGGTTTTTTCATGTAATGCTTTTCCTTGATTTTTTTTCTTATTAGGATCGGATGTGGTACGTCTCTCCATTTCCTCATCATCATTATATGTATTAGATACTTTGCTCCATGTATGTATCTAGTTCTCAGCATACTTGACAACTGTATCCATGTTGATAAGTATTTTCTCAAACATCTTTCTGTTTCTGAAATACCAAATGATCCACCATGTGATAGACAGCTTCACAAAGTCTTTCATTCTGATTTCCTTTTTTGTTTGATTTATGGTGTCCATAAGTGTCATGATCTTTGGTTGGCAGGTTGTTAATGTTCTTGTTGTTTGATTGTCTATACTGTGTTTAGTATTTCTATTGTCACTTGACAGTCAATTAGAAGATGGTATATGTCCTCGTAGCCTTACTTGCACAAAGGGCACGTGGTTGGTACCCCCATTCCTCTTTCTGCCAGTTTTGTCACCGTTGGAAACCCTTCGTTACAAATTTTCCAAATGAAGGCTTTTATTCTCGAAAAATGTATCCATATCAAAAAAAAAAGATGAGTAAAATCTTATAGAAAACTAAGAAAAATATAATCTTAAAATTGATTAAGTGGATCCAGGGAAAAAATTTAATTGGTTGGTAATACTACAATGGAGGAAAATGCATCATTTAATTAGCATAGACGATTTCTTTATTGTAGATAAAAAAAATAGTTAAAATGATTTAAATTAGAAAAATATTTCTACGTTAAATCTTTTAACTTATGTCCTAAGGACATAGGTTACAAAAACCGTTTTATATAAGGAAAAAAGGAAAACATTAACTGGTGTGCTTTTACAATCATTAATTAATAAATAAAAATAATTAAAATTAGTATCAATGATCTAGGTAATTATACTATTATGAAAAAGATAATATTAATTATATACAAAGAAATTCAAAATATTTTACGAAAGTTTATTATTAATTACATTCTAGCTAATATCCCTTATGTTAGGCATCTACACATACTATTAGTATTATTTTTTTTTTTTGATCAGAATACTATTAGTATTATTACTCTTTTAGTCATTATTCACATTATTTTACCCAAATTTATTGTTAATTATATTTTGAACCCAAATGAAATTTTCAGATCACCACATCCTAGTTTGCCGGGATTCTCGTAGAAGAAGTGAAAAATATGGCCTCTACTTTTTAGAACAAGGTAAATTACTTTTAGAATAAGACGAAAATATCCCCGCAATTAAACTAAATTACACACATACCCACTCCTACCCCACCCACCCATGTCCAAGTAAACACATCCAGATTACCATCTAAATGACTACAATTCCATAGCCTGCAAGTTTAGCAAAGAACTAATTTTTCAGTTAATTAGATAGGCTCCATAGGCAAATTGTAATTGAGAGGTCCCAATTTCGCTCGAGCGCACCTTAATTCATTGCGTAGGTCAGCAAAAATCATCCAAACACAATCAACTAGAAAAATTAAAATCACGAGCAAAAACCACAACATCCCAGATGAACTTGGAATCAGAAATTGCGACAAAACATGGATCAATTGAATCAATGGTACACGATACAGAAAACATTAATCCTGTCCTGGAGATTCCAAGACAGAACGTTGGAAAGTTTTTACCTTGCCATCACAAATAAAATTGAATAGATATGGCAACAGTAAACGACAAATTTGGGAGGGAGTGGGGTTTAGAATAGGAATTGGAAGGATTTGCGGCCTTCGCCGGTTGAAGACCTCCACTGAACAAGAGAAGTTACAGATTGGCCTTCGTTGGGTGATGTTCGGTACGACCAGTATGCAGTTTGGTCGGTGCGACCAGTACGCAGGTGGTCGGTGTGACCATATGGTCGTTGCGACCAGTTGACCTAGTGGTCGTTGCGACCAGTTAACCCAGTGGTCATTGCGACCAGATCATGCGCTAAACGGAAAAAATACCCTGCGCTAAACGGAAATTCTGTTTCAGGGGATAGACTGTATTAATTTTGTTCATTTTTCTTCAATTTTAGGTGGTGTTCGCTTGCCGGTTGTGGACTTGTGGCTGGTTATTGGCTACTTGTTTGCTCGCCGGTTATGGACCCCGTCGGTGGAGTTGTGCTCGGTTGTCACCTCTGCTTCGTCGTCCATCACCGGAATCTGTCTCCATTTCTCATAGCCCTAACCCTACAGTTCTGTCGCCTTCCTTGTCCCGCGCTCTCCACTGCGTCCATTGCTAATAGTGCGCTCTCCCAAATTCTAGAACAATTCATTCCTTCTTTTCCCCGTCAATTGTTAACCTTTTGATTTTTGCTCATGTTCTGCTTTGTTACTCAGGATGCACGCACAATGAGTTTAATCTCCACTGTCCGACTGTAGACGATAGATGAGGAACTGGAAGAGGAGCTTTCAATTGTTAAAAGGAAGTGAAAATGGAGAAGACGACGAAACCCCGGAACTTCGACAAATTTTGCTCGATTATAGGTTGGATTTCTCTTGTCAGATTTCGCTGGATTGGTGAGGAAAATGAGTAAAACTTCGACATCATCACAGTTGATTGCACGCTTTTTGCAGTTGGGGGACAAATTTTGCTTCTTTCGATTTAGGATGATTGTGATGCCTCAGTAACCTCACCACTAAGCAAGCATACATTGTTTAGGTCACCACCTTATGAGCAGATGTAGCTTTAGCCAGATAGCTAAATTTATGTAGTATTATGGACGAGAAAATGGGAGTTGCAAGTCTTAAATCTGCGAAGGGTGAGGCATATACCAAACGAGCCCTAAATCTTTACTATGAAATTCAAGACTAAAATCAACACTAGATCAAAATAAATCTCTCAGTTGGTTAAACTGCCAGAGTAAAGCCAGAACTGTAAAAAACTATCAAAACAAACACTCATCTGCACTTTGCTCGAGTTCCCAAAGACGTGTATCGCTACTGGTGAGTACAGTATATATGGTTGTATTTCTCAGTTGGTTAAACTGTGAGAGGAAACCCCGGAACTGTAAAACCGTTACACACTCTGCAAGATTTGAAGGCGCAATGGTAAAAGGAACATGAGGATGAAAATGGATACATTTCAATTCAAACTTAATTCATGTATTAGAAAAGAGGGCTGATGCTGAAGTACAAACCGAAGCATACCCATGTTCTGTGTGACATGCCAGTCCAAACCTCCAAGTGAGGAATAACCTGGGAAAAGAAGTGGAGAAGATATGACATCTGTAAATTTGTAATAAAGCCAGGTTGAGGTAAAGCGCAAATAAAACACCAATCTAGTTCTCACATATGTACATCACAGTATTTAACATCAACTGATCAGTCCCCAATGTTTCAGTGATCCGTTACAGTATGAGATCAGGATCAAAGAAGTAGTGAAAAAGTATGTCTAGTTAGATAGTAAAAGCGCAAGTCTGTGCGATAAACATAAGTAAATGGTTTTAGGGAAACAAGGAATGCACATTTCAATTTATGTCATGTTTCATGAAAAGCTGTAGCATCATCCAAAACTCAGTACTTTCACTCAATAAAAGAAAGTACATAGGCATGTATTCTTTTATGTGAAAATAATGAAATCAGTCCTACATCTTTAATTTATCCAACAGAAGTTCAATGACACTAACATTTATGTGCAGATTCTCTACTGGTTTTAACTATTTAGAGAACGATAAAGCCTACATCAGACCCTTCTCACTTTTTGATTGACAAACTAGAGTTAGTAAGGGCAAGTACAATATACCTCATATAAGTAATGAGAAACCTTATAGAAGTTGGTGATAAAACGTCAAGGGGCACAAAGGTAATGTGGGTTTCATTTTTGAAATATCCAAAGATGGTTTTACCTTGTTTGACTCACCTAATGCTAGTCTTTTTCGGAATGTCTGCCTCGTGCATTCATACTTTTTAGCCATCGAGTGTACAGAATCAGAATGAGAACCCTGAAGAGAGGTTTCATCTTTTTGAAGGCTAGAAGAGAATTTTGAGCCTGCAGGTTGTTGGATCATCTTTGCTTTGTTCACATGTGCAGCCGCCTCTGCTTCAGCTCTCATGCAGAGCCTATTTATACATGGCCCCCAACATCTCTGCCTTTGCCTTTTCTTTTTCAAATTGCATGCTGATAACAGCTTCAGCCTCCTTATCTAGTGGCTTAACCTTAAGATACTTGTTAATGACAGTTTCCTGTTAATCAATTAGAAATTATGAAAGAGAATTTAGACAGAATATGACAGCCAGCTAAAAATATAGTACAAGTATCAACATAAAACTATATACTGTACGATTTTTCTAAATGCTTAATTTGTAAACTAAAGTTACTAAACCCTGAATTGCTTAATGATCAACCCAATGTGATCCCACATAAAGCAAGGTATAGGGGGTTGAGAATTTGAGAGATATGCACCCTTACCCCGAGTGAATCGAGACCTTTCGGAAACACTCTCTCGACATGTTCGGGGTATGAGTGCGTTGACCCCCAGACCTCGCTTCATCGCGGGATTTACTGGGCATTGTTGTTGTTGTTGTTGTGCCCCGAGTGAATCGAGATGACAAAAGGAAGACAAAAAACTGAATTCAACTTTGTGACAAAAATAACCAACTTTAGTTAAAATACTCCAAAAACTGATACAGGGACTATGTTCATCTCAATGGCACGGTATAAAAGTACCCAAAGAGCCACACTCGAAACCCGAAAATAAAATGGATAAACCCTATAACATTATTTATTTACTTTTAGGGGAAAAAAAGGAATATAGGAGCCTCCTTCCTAATGTAGAGGCTTAATTAAGTATAGTACCGCAAGAGTGTAAATGGTGACATTTATAGTATTAGTAGAAAAAAAGCATTAACTTTTAATTTCATTTCATCAGTAAAGATGCGATAAGGGACATCCTAGACCCGGTTTCTAGATATCTAAAATTGACTCTGTTTGCTTTAAGAAAACGGTAACAGCCACCCTATCCACAGGACCCTGCATTGCAAGACTCGTCAGGTAAGAAGGAATCAATATTCAATAAACTTCCAAGTCTCGACCTCAATACAAGAAGAAACCTATGATCGAATTCCAAGTTATAATGGATAAACAAATGATTCTTCTATGATCATCTAGTATGCCAGTGATTCTTCTTGAAGTAAACGGTGCAAAATCATACATGTGAATCTTGGGTGTTTAGCAAGAAATGGTAGGAATGTCAAGATTAATTACTTCATAAATCCATGATACATACAGAAGTCAGAAGCATAGGTTCCTATAGTGAAACTAGCTAAAACCATTATAATTGAAACTTGTTTGACTCTGGTAACAAACAAAGCCAACACTTCCAGAAATTTCACTACTAAAACAATAATTCTGAATTGAATACAATGTTCAACATTGGAACAATAGAGACCACTTTGACAAATAGAGACCATTCATAAATGAACAACTCATGGTAAACAAACAGATCAGAAACACATTCGTAAAAGGAGGCAATGACTGAAGAGAACATACATCCAATGCGTTTGTTCCTTCATCCATTAGATCTAACTTTGTCAGAACCCCAAATTTACGATCACCTGCATAATATATAAGCGTGAATCGTAATCAGAGGGGACAACAAATTTAATGAATGTCAGGTTCATAACTAAGCATACAATAAAACATAACATCTGCAGGGTCCCCTTCTCGGGCAAGTTTTATAGCATCAGATGTCGCAATATCTTGATTGCCAGGAGATATAGCCTATATAGAGCAATTGGGCTGAAAGATACTCCATCAGAATTGATTTGTTTCGTGTGAAAAAAGATGACAAGAATAGAGCGGAATTCGTAAAAGGAGGCAATGACTGAAAAGAACATACATCCAATGCGTTTGTTCCTTCATCCATTAGATCTAACTTTGTCAGAACCCCAAATGTACGATCACCTGCATAATATATAAGCGCGAATCGTAATCAGAGGGGACAACAAATTTAATGAATGTCAGGTTCATAACTAAGCATACAATAAAACATAACATCTGCAGGGTCCCCTTCTCGGGCAAGTTTTATAGCGTCAGATGTCGCAATATCTTGATTGCCAGGAGATATAGCCTATATAAAGCAATTGGGCTAAAAGATACTCCATCAGAATTTATTTGTTTCGTGTGAAAAAAGATGACAAGAATAGAGCGGAATTGATACTCAAAACATATAATCGAACCATATATTTTCAATATCTGCAAAAATACTCTCTAGCTGTCCCTCTGCATAACAGAAACTCAAGCCACAAAAGTGATGAATTCTTCTTTTAAAAGAATCAGATTCCAAGGATAAAATATATCACTCACCAACAACAAACCTTTGTCAACCCAAAAACCCCTTCCTTCCCCTAAAAAACCCAGTTGCCAAACAGAGGGTTAGATTGACAACTATTAAGATCAAGAAACAATCAGCAGAAAGTTATGACAAAAACTCACAATTCATGCATCAAAAACAATACTTAAGCTCCATATGTTCTTTCCCAGTGTAGAAAGGAAATGAACATAGGAAGAAACATCTAGTAGCCCTAAAAGAAAATACAAGTATTTTTGGCTAAGCATTTAGAGTAGCGTTTGGGGTAATGTTTAATGTTTCAGTTCACGTGTGGTGTGGTAGGTTAGCATTTCAACTAGTGGTTTGCTACTTTGCTATCTCTATCAATGGAAAAATTCTACACCACTACACCTATCACTTTGGCAATATAAGTGACTCGTGAGTGCTTACACTTGACACAGCAAACACGCGTTAGGTGTAGGCCTCTCCCACTAAATGATTGATACAAAACTAATGGCAAGTTGAAATTGAGAACTATACAGGAAACCGATCCCCAAATACCTGTTAACTAATTGCTTAAACAAATACTTGTTTACCAATTTCTTAAACAAAGTGATGAATCATATAGGAATTTACCATTAGGGGAAATAATGCTGAGGTGTGTTGTCTTCCCAGTTAGTCGATCATAAAGGAATCATAAAGGAATTTAAACAAAGGGATGAATCATAAAGGAATTTACCATTGGAGAGATCTGTTTCGTCTTCCCAATTAGTCGATCAGTTTCATCTTGGATATCCTTACAAACCAAAGCTTCAGCAGAAGACAAGTATCAAAAGTAAGGCATTTGCTTAATGCTTAAACAGTAGAGGACATTTTACAAGATCCAAAAATGATGTAACAGAAAGTTGAAAGTAGCTCAAAGTCCACTTGTGTGTGCACATAACTCACCAAAATCAGTAAATCAGCGCTTTGGCAAGTGATGAAACTCAGCAAACTTAGGCGTTCCTCGCACAGTTTTGTGCAATTGCAACACTAGTGGCCTCCTCGTGACACTCCCTGCGAACACAATGACCATATCCCTAAACAATCGACACCGAAACTCCTCTCAGACCTCAGGGGAGAAAATCGCGTCCAACTAGACTCTCGAGCACGGAGAACTTGCCAGAGCTCTGCGAAAGCCGGAGAAGGTGGATCCGTAGGCTCAACGGTCGCCGGTGAGGGTTTGAAGGGTAAGAAAGAGGAGATCTTGTGTTGGAGAAAGAGGATAGAGAAAGATGGAATCCCGGCGGTGGCGAGGAGGTAAAGTGGTGGTGCGAAGGTGTCATGGGTTAGCGAATCAACAATCAGCGGTGAGGAGACGGTGAGGAGATGAACAACCTCAGATCGAAGGAGAAACCCTCTCGGATCTGGAGGGAGAGAAAGGGATTTAGGTGGCGGGGAAGGGGGAGGCTTGGTTTTGAGATCTGGAGAGAGGACGAGCGAGGTCGGGGTCGGGATAGGGTTGAAGAAGACGTCAAGAAGATGGAGGCGGTGAGCGGGGGAGGAGCCTGGAGCAGAGAGGAGAGGAGGAGGTGGAGGAAGATCGCCGGAGATGGAGGAAGGTGGAGGTGATTGAGATCTGAAGGTCGCCGGAGAGTACGAGCGAGGTCACCACCACTCGGGATTCAGCTTTTTTGTGTCACCACTGGACCTGTCGGTCATTGGGATCGGGTTCGGATCGGGTCATTTCGGATTTCGGGTAAACTGATCCCTGGTAGATTTAGGACTTTAGGTTGACTTGAACTCGGGTTTAACACAGGTTCTGGTCAAATCGGGTCGATTTTGGATTTGTCAAATCGGGTCAATTTTGAATTTGTCAAATCAGGTCGATTTTGGATTTGTCATTTTTTTCTTTTTTAAAATTTAAAAAAAATCATAATTTGGTAATTTTGTGATAATTTTAAAGATGTGGTTCATATGTTCTACTGTTTATAATCTATCTATCTATTAATAATACTAATTCTGCTAGCATTTTGTTGACGTGTCACGTCCCCAATTAAACTTAATTTTTTATTCAAATAGTATTTTCTTATTGGTCAATATTATTGCTGAAATTTTAAAATACACGTTTCCTGTTTTAAACATATTTGTTTTCTATTTTCATACTAATCAAAAGTTTCTTTTCTTATTAATTGGTATTATTAAGGGAAGTTTAAATATTTGTTTCCAATATTCTATTTATCAGTCATATTAAAAAGGGATACATATTTAATTCAAATGTCTAAATAAAAAGTAAGGGAAATTCCGTTTAGTACCCCGAGTTTTTGACAATTCCGGATGGTGTCCCAGACTTTTTTTTTGTCCGGATGGTACTCCCGAGTTTTGTCAAAAGTCCGGCTCATGTCCAAAATTCATAGTTTCTTCTTTTTAATGAATAAAACCACCCTTTATTTTTATTTTTTCATAAATATGCTCATTTACTTTTAACATTAAACAAAACTACTTATCATTTAACTAAATTGAAAACAAAATTGACAAAATCACCTTTATTTTTTAAAATTAATAAGATCACACATTATTGCCAAAGTTGTAGCAAAAAGTACCCATTCTTTCCAAAAATTTTTTTGAAGAAAATCAACTATTATTTTTGACATTACACAAAAGATCCCTTACATATTTTTCATATTTTATAAAAAATAAATCTCATTATTTTTCAAATATTGCATGTACATAATCACCCATTATTTACAAAATTTTGCACAAATCCACTATCTTATTATGTGAACAAAAATAGTTAACCTATACATTATAAAAAATACTTCGTAAAACCATACTTTGTGTAAAACCACCCTTTATGCTTTAAAAAATGCACAACATCATTTCTTGTGTAATAAAAGAAGGTGTTATTCATTTCTTTTGTTTGGAAGACATAAAACCTAATAAAATAAGAATGATTAATCTCTTATTATATTTTTCTTGTACAAGAAGAAAAATAAATAAATAAAATTTACTTTTCTTTTTCAAAAAAATTATAATCAAGCATTTGGTTAAATTGATCAATCACATTTACAAATGTTTAAAGTTAATGAGATATAAGTTAAATATTGTTTTGAAAAATAATATGTGTTAAAAATATTGCAATAAAATTTTTTGGAAATATTGCAATAAAAATTTTGGAAATATTGATCAATCACATTTACAAATATTGCAATAAAAATTTTGGAAATAATATGTGATTTTGTAAAATTTTAAAAAATAAAGTTGGTTTTGTCACTTTTGTGTTGAATTTTGTTAATTAATATGTAGTTTTGTTCAATGTTAAAAGTAAATGGGCATATTTATGAAAAAATAAAAATAATGGGTGGTTTTATTCATTAAAAAGAAGAAACTATGAGTTTTGGGCATGAGCCGGACTTTTGACAAAACTCAGGGGTACCATCCGGACAAAAAAAAGTGTGGGACACCATCCGGAATTGTCAAAAACTCGGGGGTACCAAACGGAATTTCCAAAAAAGTAATTATAAAAATCAATGATTCTCAAAATCATATTTCTTTTCAAAATTTACATATTATATGGTATAGACATCTTTTTCTTTGAAATTTTTTAAATATTTTTTGATATGGAAGCGAAACGTTATTAATTTTAAGAAGAGATTATTTGTGTACATGTTATCCTTCAAAACATCTATACTAACTCTACACATTCTACGTGACATCTATTTAAAATTTTAACCTAAGATTTTTTCAGATAGAAATTATATTTATTCTAAACATCTTAAATGACTATTGGGAATAGTAAAAAAAAGAACATTTTAAGATGTACATACAAAAATTGAAGAATTTTTAGAAAAGCAAATGTGAAATTTGAATGAATAAATAAATAAACACTCTTTTAAGATTAATTTCTAGGTGTTTGGCTTCAAATATTGAAGGAAAAAAATTTAAAATGATATTTTACATCTATATTTATTTTATACAGCCTAGAAGACCCTTATTATAATTTCAATATTTGAAGACTTGTAAAAGTTTTTTTTTATGAAGTCAAGAAAAATAATCTATTTGTGAATACTCGATCTAAAAAATTAAATATAGAAAGCAGTTAGAGAAAAAAAAATTAGTTTTTTTCTTACAATTTAATTATTTTAGGCATTTTAAATGACTATCGAAAAATAAATAATATTTTAAGACTTACAAACATTACTAATGCTTATTTTACATCTTGATGAGGCTTCTTAGATCACTTTTCTACCTTTTAGGATCTTTTTATTTTTACCATCTTACATTTCTTACCTTTATTTTCACTATTTACTCCCCTCTCTTCTAGCCATCTTTTTAATGAAAATAATGAATAAGTTATGTATATCTACATACTTCAAAAGTATTCGCACAATCATGTGCTTATGATTTTTTAATCTTTGTATGGGAGTTTATATTTTCCTTTTTAGATTTATCCTAATGACAATAATTATATATTTGTTTCAATTATATTAGGTGGTGTGTTTGAGTATTATTACTACCTTACCTTATTAAATCATTTTATAAATTTGTATTGTATCTTTTTCCAACTAATTTATAAACTATAAAAAAAAACTTTATACATATTTTTGTTATAAACAAGTATATATTAATATAGTATTATATATATAGATATATAAAATGATGTTCAAATTAAAATGGATCCGACTCCTGTGCCTTCAAGGCACGGGTATAGCAATGAAGTAAGGGTTTGAAATTTTGAAAAGAAATATGTAAATTTCAAGAAAAAAGATGTCTATACAATAGCAATGAAGTAAGGGTTTGAAATTTGGGGCAAAAACCTTAATGGTTGAAGATGGAATAGAATCCCCAGTTTTACCGAAGTCTTGTCTTCCTTGTCACTCGCTTGCCTTTCAAGCAGCACGTTGTTTATTGTCTTGGCATGTTTACCGACTTCCCTTCTAACACCCTACAGTGCCGATCATACATAGTCAGATATGATCTTTGAAGAATTGTATCTCATAGAATTTGATCAGACATCTTTCTAGGAAGCAAAAGTAGAACTCGAGAACATTGTCTGGTCTTCATTAGGAAGGGGGAAAGAAGCTATATACCTGAGCATCATACATCACAAGGGAGGCATAAACTACTGTAAGGCCAAAGATAGCATCTGAGAAACCCCTGTGCAAGGAAATCAAGAAACGAAATCAATGGCAATGGCTTACCTACCATATTCCATAAACTTGAAAAAACTACTCAACACAATCAAATCAATGTCGGCAAAGCCAAACCTTTCAAGACCCAGTGATGTTGCCAGATCGGACGGTGGCCTTGAAATTGAAAGGGTTGTCGTAGAGGAGGGCGGAAGTGAAGGGCTTCGCCAGCTGTCCGACGACGGTTGACACCGTAGCCGCCACCAGAACCTAGCAATTAGAAGCAGGGTAAACACAATCAAACAGGAAACGCAAAATCCCCAAATTATTAATCCGTGATTGAGAGCAACCAAAGGAGGAGCATTTTGATTAAGCAATTGAGAATCGATAGGAGAATCGAGGGAGACGACAGTGGGTGGGGAGGAAGGCGAGGGTGGGCGGAGATGAAGCGGCGAGGGTGGGCGCGCAGTGGCGAAGCGTGAGAAGCCATGAGATGTTCGGACTTCAGAGGCAGTGACCGTGAGAACTGGAACCCTAGGCCGATTTGATAATTAGAAAATGAAACTTAGACCACCAACATCGGTGGTTTTTAATTGGGTTTTTAAATTTTTTTTGAATATAAAATCCAAGCCTGTAGCAAATTTTTTTAAAAACGATGGAGACAATTTGGAAGTAAGAAACCGGGTTAAAAACGCAAGAGACTGGTGGTTTTCAAGAAATTCAGCTTGGTGGGGCCCAAAATGCTGTTGTAGACGCTTTACAACATCAAATGCAACCATAGAAAGTACACGTGTCCAATTTGTAGTGGATCAATGGATGACAAATGAATAATTTAAAATTCATTAAATGGAAATTGGTTTTTCTTTGGCATATTTTGCCCCAAAAAAAATACTTTTATTTTTAAAATTCATAATTTAATTTTATCTACTTATAGACACTAATATTATATATGTTTATTAGAAAAAGTTTTAAAATTATTATGTATATTTTAATATATAATAGATGGTGAAAAGTAAGTTAAGAAACCCTAGAAACTCGGATTGATGTGAGTGAAAAAGGAAATTGAGATTTTTAAGTAGAGAGAAGGTGATAAAGGGTATTAAGAAACTCTAGAAATCTATATTGATGCGGATGCTCTTAGGAAGGGAAAGGAGGGTTGGGAAAAAAAATAAAAGAAGTAGAAATTAATAAAATAGATTGTTTGAAATAGCTAAATTAAAGGAGAGTTAGACACCTCAGCAAAGTCTTCTCTTTTAAAGTTATATATAGATTAATAGATTTTTATTTTGACATTTGAACTAATTGTCTAGACATTTTTAATATGATTGTGATAAATATAATATAAGAAACAAATACTTAAACTTCCCTTAATAACATCGATTAATAAGAAAAGAAACTTTTGATTAAAAAAATCAACTTTAATTTACAGAGCGACACGTCAGCAAAATGCTAGCAGAATTAGTAATATTAATAGATAATAGATAGATAGATTTTTTATCTTCTTAAAAAATGAATGATCCCTAAACTTGCAAATAACTCAGAGCAACCTCTTTGAGTGAATTCAGTCCAATTGTCGGTTCTAATACATTTAACAAATACACCAAACTAATTTGTAACCAATTTAAAAAAACAAGTAATGATCCTATACCCATATGGTTCGACAATGATCATCCAAAATTGTCAAGAAGTACTTATCACCACACAAAGAAGAGGTTTTATAAGGCTCCCATAAATCCATATGCAATAAATGGAAAGGAGCAACTACTAAAGAATCACTTCTACAGAACTTAAGTTTGTGCAATTAGGTCATAGCCATTGTTCCAAAAAACGGTCTAGGCCTCCGTCTAAACTCCGCCGAGACCCTTGAAAGTCTCCCACCTTTGAGTTTAGCCGCCTAGACCCTTGAAGGTTACCCGCAAGGTCTTGGTGGCCTTGCGGATTTGGCGAGTTAGTGAAAAAAAAAACATTTAAAAAATTCTCAGGGTGTTAGAGTGAGAAACCTAGAGTGAGAAACTCTCTTTTGAGAGTTCTCTCCTCTTTCATTTTCTCATCTCGTTTTGGCCCTTCCTCCATAGATTACCCACATTTCTTCAAATCTCACTGGGTTTGTTCACAAACCTAATCATTTGGGTGGGTTATTTGGGTTGTTTATTGAGTATTATTGAGATTTATGTTGAGATTTGGTGCTGTCAGAACTTCTATCGGAGTATGGATGATTTTGTCTGATCGGAGCTTTCGGCCGACGATTCTGGCGGTGCGTGGCCGGAATCGGCTCTCATTGGATCCCTGGTGGCCCGTGGGTGGTTTGGGGCTCGGATCTGGTCCGTATTGGCCGGATCTGATCTTCTCCTCTTCGGCTTTGTTACTCCTTTCCCCTTCGCTCTCGCCTCGTGTAGCGCGCGTGTTTCACCTCTCGAGTTCTTGGATGGTTGGTCTGGTGGTCTGCAGCTTTGTGGTGGTCCGGAGACGTGAACCAGTGGTGACGGAACCCGTGAAGCACTTGGGTTCCCCCTGGTTTGACCGGATTTCAGCTGTTGGTCGCCGGAGCCCCTTGAGGATGCGGGGGTGTTGTTAGCTCTTCTTGGTCTGATTGAAGGGTTGAGGGTTCCGTCTCTCCTCCTCGCTCTGTGTGGGGTTTGATGGTGTCGGATCTGATGGTGTTGGGGGTTCTGGCCTGCGTTTCGTCTCTGTCCCGGTTGGAGGAAGGACGTCTTCTCTTGCTCGGGCTGTCTATGAGGATGTTGGGGCTCTTGCTTGGCTGTGGAAACATGTGGAGTGGAGTTGTGGAAACATGTGGAGTGCAGCTGCTCCACCTGGGCTCTTCCATGTTTGGTCTGGCACTATCCCGTCCGTCCTCTCTCGGCTTGGTTTTGGAGATGTTGGATGGTGAGTTTGTGGCTCTGTCCGGTGCCCCGTGACTCGGTCTCCCTATTTTCTCCATGGCTACTTTCTATAAGATCTGGGCTAAATGTATTGTAGTCCATGGGGTAGGGGGTGCTACCGGGTTCTCTGTGCTGCTGGCGTGGGTTTGGTGATGGATGCACCTTGGCTCGCCGCTGGGCTGTCACCAGGTGGAGTTGTGCTTGGGTCCTTCTACTTTCTTCTGCTGCCGGCCTTGAACGATCTTTTCTGGAAAAAGGGCTGAACACGTTTTGAGCGTTGGCTGTGGAAATGGTGGCGTTGGTGGCCTCCGGCATTGGCTTGGGCCTTGGTTGATGTACTCCGACGGTCTGCTAAGGTGTGTTCTATCGGCTTTCCTGGTGGGCTGTTGTATCTCGAGCTGTTTGGTGTGTAGGAGGAAGTGGCGCGTGGGCTTGTGGTTATTGAAGGCGCGTGGGGTTTGGTGCTGGAGGTAGCGTGCTAGTGCTACTCTCCCCATGGTCTCCTATTTCTAGGGGCGGGCATGGGACGGGACGGGACAGGATTAGGGTAATCCCGCGTCCCGTCCCTCGTATTTTTTGCTGGACGGGATCGGGACGGAATTGAATATTTTTTTTTTAAATCCCGCTGGGTCTTATCCCTCACGGGACGGGACGGGATCGGGACGGGACGGGACTTGTCCCTCGTAAAAAGACTATTCCAAAATAATCTAATAAATTCCAAAAATAAATTATTAACTATACCAAAAAATATTACATAATTAATAATTTCCTATATAATCCTAAATAGGGAATAAGTGCTACTGTTTTTTTAGGAAAACCCCTACTGCTTATATTAGATTAAATCATAATAACCTACATGCAAAGCCAAAGGGAAAACAACCGAAGAATTTAAAAGCTAGAAACCCACTGTTTTTTTGTGGGCACTGGGCATGAAGTGGTATTCTGGTATTTAGTATTACATAATTTCCTACATAATCCTATTATCTAATAATTAAATATTAATATATACTCAGTATAATATAAATATATTTTTAGATGTTTTTTTTATTAATTTTAATTATATACGGAGTATATAATTATATATATATGCGGGACGGGACGGGATTTGCGGGATGAGAACTCTCCGTCCCGCGTCCCGTCCCTCGTATATTTTGCGGGACGGGATCGGGACGGAATTGAATTTTTTTTTTTATAAATCCCACCGGGATCGGGACGGGATGCGAGACGAGACGAAATTTGCGGGATTTGTGTCCACCCCTACCTATTTCCTTTTGCATTAATTAAAAGCTGTTTCTTCTTACAACTTTTACTTTTTGCCTTGGGTTACTAGTTTGACTTTTGTGTGGGTTCTACGTGTAGTGTGAGTGTGGTGCCCACTTGAGGGGAATTAGTGAGTGAAAAGTAATTTTTTTGTGGAAAATTGCTGACCGATGTGGGTTCAACCTTTTGTGGCGTGTTAGCTTTAGTGGTAGGAATCATGAGGTAGTAACTTGTTAGCTTTAGTGGGTTTATGTGGGTGGTTTTTTGTGAGATGATATAGTTTGTGGGTTAGCATCGTGTCGATGGTAACACGTGGTGGGTCTTGTGAGGGACTGTTTTTTACATGAGACCCGTTGTTTGGTCTTGCGCTTTTGTTATTCCTAGACATTTTGTCTCATCTATATATTTACTAATTCAGAAAAAAAAAAAAATTTGATGTTTTAACTCCTAAAACCCCCTACATGTCGATCTCTCTCTTATTTATCAACCTCTATACTCTCTCTTACTCTTGATCCCTCACTCCCATAGTCCTCTAACTCGCCACCTAACTCCCGTTGTTAACGCCTAGACTATTATCTAAAGTTTATTTGTTTATATATGTTATGAATTAAACTTTATTATTTTATATACGTATTGAATATGACCTAGGATTAAAAATACATCTCAAAATAGTAAATCCGCCTAGACTCCGCACAATCCGCCTAGACCCTTGACCTTATCTAGCCGCCGAGCATCCGCCAAACGTTTTTTTGGAACATTGGTCATAACACATGTATCACAACTGAACTTACTCAAATCTTCATCTTTACAAACCGAAAGATGTCTCGTTTTGGAAACAAACATGTGCCCAAGTCTAACATGAATCACCTTATAAAGACGGAAATTTCTTTTATTCAAACCCATATTAGGCATGAAACCATGAGCGTTCTCCTTCTGAGCATGTAATATGTGTAAGCCACCTTCTT
This sequence comes from Persicaria tinctoria, assembly GCA_037127255.1. Taxonomy (NCBI): domain Eukaryota; kingdom Viridiplantae; phylum Streptophyta; class Magnoliopsida; order Caryophyllales; family Polygonaceae; genus Persicaria; species Persicaria tinctoria. The sequence continues at coordinate 21,492,354 of JBANSL010000017.1, forward strand.
CCTTTCCTATGGCTATCACCCTCATATTTGTAGGGTTCTATAACCAGCAAGAGACATCATCAAATCTGAACTCCATATGATGGTCCTTAAGAACTTTTGAAACAGACAGCAAATTGTGTTGGAACTGAGGGACATATAATACATTATTTAAGATCAAATTGTCATGTAAAATTACAGTTCCATGACGAATAACAGATATCTGAGAACTATCAATCAGGCCCAAAGAAATTCCAGAAGCAAGAGGAATAATATCAGGAAAAAAATTCTTATCGAAAGCAATATAGCCAGTGGCACCCGAATCAACAATCCAGACAAGACTATCACCTTTGTTCGAGCCAATAAGCACCCTATCTTGATTAACATAACTCTCTATGTTATCATTGGGAATCTTCCTGATAGGCGGTTTTTAGTCGCGTAAATCGTATGATAAGTACGAGTCGATCCCACAAAGAATCAAGTTATTCTTAAGTTAAGTTTATTTACCAATTAATAAAAAAGGGGGTTTTGGTGTGATGAGAATAAGAAAGAAAATAAACTAAACTATAAACAAGTTAATGGAGATAACAATTAAAAGACTAGTCTCATCTATAAATATCCACTTTAGTTTGACTAGTTGATCCTCGATTCTTCTTCAAGTTCTCTTTTCATCCTATTATTGTTCCTGTCCTGATCTTGTGTAAATTACTAGTCCTACGAGTCCTAGTAACCATTACTAATTAGATAACCTTAACACGATCAAGATTTAACCTAATAGTAGCATTAAGATTAAGAATTAATCAGGATATATGCAACACCAAGCTACGAGTCAATATTTAACATATAATTGATTCTCTACACACCAGTTTAGTCCTACGAGTCCTAAAAAGGCATGATTGCTACTATGGATTAAGGTTCGCTGCGAGGAATCTACAAAATCCTAGCAATAATCTCAACCAGTTGCGCGGACTAGAAGAAATCAACAATACTCGCAAAAGAATCAATAGGAATAGAACAAGAATATAAATCTCACAACTTTATCAAACCAAAGCTTCAATCCATAGACAAAACAGAGAAGTTTAGATCTCCATAAAAATAAGACAAAACATAACTAGGGTTATAGGTTTAAACTAAAGTCGGCCGGTCTCGGCTTTTATGCCGTATGAATGAGTATATATAGTCTGACAAACCTAATCTAACTAATCTATACTCAGTATAATAATAATATATGTAATATTCTATCTAATTAATATATCTAATTTAAGTCTAAATATATATATAATAATAATATCAAGAACATGAAGCGCGGCACTGTGGTGCGGCTCGCAACAATCGCGTGCCTTCCATCTCCTCCGTATTAGCCAGCCCACCTTTTATTCGCCCAATAAGCTTTTAATTGCAATCTTCCTCTAAATTTATACGATTCAGCTCGAAAATACCTGAAATATATAAAAGTACTAGTGTAGACTCCGAAAATCAAATAATACAAATTAACTAGAAAATATGTAAAATATGCATTAAAATGATCTAAAACAATATATAAATATATGACTAAAATAGACCCTATCACTTCCCTTTTACCATCTTCACTACTTCATTGAAGATGGCATTCACCATAGCTGGATCTGACTTCATGTCCAGGTATCCATGATCAAGAGGATTGTCATGTTGAGAAACCTCAAACTGAGCAGCAAGTTTCCCAAATGGCCTACCCTTGTCCCCATCTCTAGGACCTCGGAACCACTAAGGATAACCAATTAGTTTGAAACAAAACTCCTTGGTATGGTCCAATTCAGTACAATAGTCACACTTGTGATCAAACTTAGCCTTTTTAAAATCATTTTTTTCTTTCTCAAACTTGATTTACTGATCACTCTTCTTATTATAGCCCAACCTGTTAATAGCATTGGGTTTAAACTCATTTCGGGTAAACTTGCTAAAAGCTAACGCATTAATATTCACAGGTGGGACATAAGTAATATCGTTTGACCTTTCAAGCTGCACAACCATTTGAAATGCCTTATTAATGTTAGGCATAGGATCTTTAGACAACACATTGGCTCGAAGTGGCTCATACACATCGTTTAAGCCCATAAAAAATTGCATAACTTTTGCCTTTTCCTCCATATCAACAACTTTCTTCAACAAACCACAAGCACAATGTTGAATACCCCCACAAGGATGTTAGGAGGAATGTCAAGTTTGAAATAAATATCAAATATAAATCTCAAATCGACTTCCCGAACCACGCAAATAAAATTACAAGACTTCCTCCCGTTGTAGTGGAAGGGAATCAGGATCGTGTCCACGAGGAAGCATGTCAGCGCTCGCCTTTCTCATTCCAAATTGCTCTCGAAATCGACCAGAAGGCTACTCGATATCGACCAGACGTGTCGAGTAAACTTGCAAACCTACACCACATAAACGAAGCAAAGCAATGTCGAATGGAACATTACTCGATATCGACCAGATTACTCGATATCGAGTAGATTGTAGTCGACATCGAGTATGTTCGCTGAATAAAGATGTAACTTTTCGCAAGAAAGAAAGACAAAAACAACACGAAATTGGTGGGATTGAATTCAATAATATAAAAGCTTTCAAAATCGGGGTTTCAACGCCACAACGATAATCATATAAGAATCATGTTAAAGGTATAAAAGACCATGCCTTTCATCAAACAACTTTCGCCATTAACAAATAGGAATATAGAGGCTTTCGCATAAACCCTAATTGTTACTAACCCTTTTCACATAATTAATCAAAGTTGTATTAAGATCACTTTCGCTTCAATAACACAAACAAGGATTACCTTCGACTGTCGCAAAAGAATCATGCTCATAGGGATAGAAGATGAAACGCATTAAAAGTTGTACTTTTATCGCACTACCTTACATGGCTACCGTCGGGCTCACCCCGACCCTAGAAGTTGGGTGACTACTCGTAATTTTAAACCTTTCTTGTCATCAAGAAAACAAAACATTTCTTGTCCTCAAGAAAACAAAACCAATCCAATCAAACATCCCATGGATACACTCTTTATCCATTCACCTCGTCAAAACACAATCCAAACCAAGTAGGAAGCACAAGACAATAATCAACATCCTCACATGTATTTGAGCAACTCAAAGGCTTAGGCACATTTCAATCCAACCTCACCGGATACATAAAGTGTTTCACTCATCGCTAGGCTCATTCAATTCCGCTCAAACTCAATCCAATGCAGCTAAGCTCTATGAAAATTGAAATCCACATCAAAATCTCCACCGTGGGTGACATTACAAGCAACAATCATCATGAGGTCTTATAAGGGTTGTAATGAGGCTCAGAGTGAAAATTAAGGTAGAGGATGTTTTTGGCTTGTGGTGCTCATAATCCGGGAACTAAGCTCCTACTAACAAATTACAAGCTCAACCAAAACTTATCACAAACCATCAAACTCAACACTCAAGCACAACACAATACAAGAACTTTCTTTAGACCAAACAATACTCCCAAATCATTTCTTAAGGTGATGAAGAATGGTTCTTTTTATTTCACCTTTTTTTTTCTTCTTTTTTCTTTTCTCTTTTGGTTTTTCTTAACTTTTACTCCTAAGTGAATTTTATCCTCCTTAAGCCCCGAGTATAAAAATATATACATAAATTCATAGAACCAATCCTCATAATAAGTGCCAAATGAATCAACACAATACATAATCTCATTCTCAAAGTACTCACTCAACTCAAACCATCATTTCACCAATTCTAATCCTAATTCCCGGATGGGTTAGGCTACAATTGGCTAAGGATAGTTTTTGTGGAGCTACAAAGATAGGCTAATAGGCTCAGTTTGGCTTCAAACAATGGATGATATGCAAGGGAAGATAGGGGATATCATGGCTCAGTAACAATCATGCCTCAATCATGCGAAAATCACAAGTAATGATCAGCATATTCAGCTTTGACATAGATATCAATCCTAATTCTTAGAGGTAGTCACATTGGAGAGTATCACACACAAGAAGCAAAGAGGATATCCATAAAGCATAGTCCCAAAAAGGCTAACAAAAACTCACAAGGTAAATTTTTGTTGGATTTCAATGTCACCTAAAATGTAAGAGTTATACATGCTCAATCAATCCATTATCTCATGCTCCAATAGATCATACAAACTAGACGAGGATTAACAATTCAAGCATATCATGGGACTTATAGTAAAATTAAGAAGACAAGTGGTACAGATGGGGTTATCTCAAAGATCCTAAATCTAGAATGTCATGCATGCTGATTTTTTTATATATATGATTTTTTTTATAAAAAAAATATATATGCAAGACTAAGAAAAATAACCATGAAATGCACAAACATGAAAAAATATATATACAATGCAATCTAAATGCAAACATGTAAATGTTCCCTCCCCCACATTTAATTCACATATTGTCCTCAATGTGAAAAATAAAATAGAAGGAGAAGAATACTTACGGAGTCATCTACATATCAAGCGGAGGGGATGAATTCAAGCACAAGAGTGTGATGAGTCATTGTTCTTTCTGGTCTCGACCCCAAGGAGACACCACAACCTAATCTCTACAAGCAAGAGCCAAGACAACACCAACAAAGAAATATTTGTTGTCCCGGAAAGGACAAATCACAATAATGATCAATGGTGTCAATCCACTTCCAATAACACACAACAAAGCCACAAAAATCAACAATTTGCAAATCGATAACAATTAAGCATAAATTGATCAAACTAAAATCAATAAACTCAACAAGCAACTCTTATCAAGTTTAATATCAAAGAGCAAGATCAATTCAAATGCTCAAGACTCGAAAATTCTCAAATTTACAATCGCAATGTAACAATTAGGCACACAAATCTCATATCCAACTCACAAACCTCAATCAATCCAATTCATCCACAAATTCCTCATCAACAAGTTTGTAATTCACCCAATCCATTCACCAATTTCATAAAGTTAACAAAATTTAAAATTTTAGGGTTTATTAAACTTACTGATTCAATGGAGGAAAGGAGGAGGAGAGACTGACCGGGGATGGTGCTTGGAGGTGTCACCGGCGTGGCTAGTTGAGGTCGGCGGCGGGAGGTGGCCGCTGGCGAGGTTGTGCTCGACGCTCGGGAGGGAAGGAGGGAGAGACCATTGCTGCCGAAATCGTCAGTTCGGAACGCTCGCTGTTGCAGGGTGGAAGAGAGGCGTGAGGGCTCCGGGACTCGCCAGGATGGCTGATGATCGACGATGCTCGTTGCCGACGCTGCTGGTGGTGGTGGCCTGTAATGGGCTCTCGGAAGAAGACTCGGGCAACTGGGCACAGGAGACGCGCCCTTTTTCTTCCTTTTTTTTAAGACCCTATATAACTCGGGTGGGGTTTAAAAAATTCGACCGAGTTATATTGCCCCTCCCGAGTTCCATCTCAGAAACCTGTTCGTCACTCGGGTTGGCCGATGTACTCGGCCGAGTTTCTTACCCGAGTTTCCTACTGTAATTTCCCTGGTTTTGGACGTCTTTTTTTTTTTTTGCTTCCGAAACCTACATGTTAGTATTCCGGAGATGCAAAAATACTAAAAAATAACTAAAATAATAATAACAACTACCTAATAAAATTATGAAAAATGATAATATGAAATACTAACCTTGGGTTACCTCCCAATAAGTGTCCTTGGTTAATGTCATAGACTCGACGTTTTTGTTGTCTGTTTAAGACCTATTCGGACATCGTCAGCGCCCTAAGCAGCAAATCATACTCTTGTGCACACCATCTAGGTAGACGGACACTACATACAAATAAGTTGAAGTCAAAGTATGTCCTCAACTCCTCATATGTTTGAGCGTGACTCTCCGCCGCGGGTATGTCGAACCACCAATTCAGTTCTATTGGCGATATGTCGAAGTAATGAGCCCAAGAGTCGACATAATCACCGAACTTCTCATAATTGCAGAGGATATCAATTCTTTGCTCAAGAGCCACAGAAACCAGCTCCGGACTTGGTTCCTTGATAGGCGAGCTCGAGAAAATCTCATCGAATGAAGGAGACAATAAATCACATAGAATCTCATGCGTTGACTCATGACACTCCATGTCAGGAAGTAGTGTACTCTCCTCTTCATCGCTGAAGAAACTGTCATCATCTGCGAAAATATCCTCCTCCGCAAAAACATTATCATGCTCATAGCTCAAGGGCAGATGAGGTAGCAGAGTAGACTCGGATGAACTCAATAAGGGAGGAATAGGAAGCACACACTCACCTTTATCTTCATGACTTTATGAGCTTCCTTCGGGTGTGACAAACAAGTCCTTGCCACTCCCTAGGGTATTCATTGTGAGCCTCTCTATCAGGTTAACCACCGGTTTAGACGGTAGTTCACTCGCTTCACATGCTAGAATATCATTCCCCAGTTGGACCATTTGGTGCACTCGTTCATCTAGCTCTGATGTGATCCTCCCATCTAGCATCGAAGAGACCGAGGGCGAGCTTGCTTCTCAGGCCCCTCCCCGAGACTTGGACATCGAAGAGACCCCTCCTCTTCTTAGGACCACGCCGCCTCTAACTCGTGCCCGAGCACGCACACTTGGTCATGTGGTCCTAGCATCCGGACTTTTTAGCTACAAGAGCTCACAGATTCTAATACTTACCATACTACAAGTCGCGAGCAAGCCAACTCCGAGGCCAACCAAGGACCCATGCCAAGCCTCACCTTACCCATGAACCATTTCAAATAAATCCCTTCTCTCACATTAAAAATCCACTCACCCATAAACTCATTTAAAGACCACAATGAGAGCAACCACTCCTCTTTAGCTCTTCATGGCCGGCAACCCTTTCCCCTAGCCATCTTCATGGCCACAATCAAACTCAAGACCATTCCTTTCCTCTTCCCTAGGAGCTGGTCACTCTTTGCCTTCCCTCTTTGCTTTTCCTTATGTTTTCCTATATATATTGTAAGAACAAGGCTATTGGGGACAAGTTGAATTTGAATGAAAAAACCCTCTTTGTGTTTCCACAAATCAGATTTAGTGCGATTCTAAATCGATCTCTCTTAGGCGCGATACCTACGAGAAATTTGTCCTAGGCGCGATACCGACGACGACAAGGATCAACAACACCCGAAGTGCGATTCGGAGGGTGTCTTTGGTCGAGTGTTGGAGATTCTAAGGGCGCGATACCCTCGGGATCTTGCATCACATATCCTTCAACCCCCATCCCCTACTTTACCACCATTCTAAGGCCTTCCACAGCCCCATCCTCACCCTCAAACCACCCCCAAACGTCACTCTAAAGCAGCCCCTAAAGTCCTCTCAAACAAGGCCCCGTTGGAATCGTTCTGCACAGGCGACGTCTCGGTAAAACGCGATTTTCCGCCTCGTCTGACCTCCGATTGCCAAGATCCGCCCCAATCCGCGACCGCGACTTCAAGATCTACAAATCTAGTACTCGCACATCCCTAGAAGCCAAGCCAATCGACGGGAAATTGACACTCTTTGTCGATTGATCTGCTACTCCAGAAACTGACCAAACTTTCCAACCTTCTTGGAACTCTCGTTGCCGATCCTCTTGCTCGAGCCCGGGCCCGAGCACACCAAGTGGTATCAGAGCCAACCGACACAAGTTCCTCAAGGTTTCCGAGGTACGAATTGCTTGTCTTTGTGTCTTCGATTTGCTAGAACTACTTGTGCATTTTCGGGAAAATCAACACCATCATCAACTTCGATCCATAAGAATTCCATTTCCTTACCTTTCATCTTCATATTCCTCCATATTATTCCTGCACTTCAAAAAAAAAAAAAAAGAGGAAGAGAAAACCGAACTACAGAAAACAAAATAGAAGAATCGGTATTTGCTATTTGCTAATCTTTTGTCTTCATACGGTTCCATATCATTTTCCATTTTCTTTACTTATCATATTGTGTTAGTACTCTTCAAAAAAAAAAAAAACAGAAAAACCGAATTCCAAAGAAAAAAGAAGAAGAAAAGAATTGGTATTTGATAAACAAAAAAAATCTGCTTCCAAGTGTTACTGTTCTTGTGTTGTTACTTAATCTCCCATCGATCTCAAATTCCCGGATTCGTACTTGATAGTGTCGGCTACATCGAGGCCTTAGATCTTGCAAATACTCGTCGGAATGCTTGTGTTTGTTTTTCTTTGGTACTACTAAACTCGCAGGTACAAAAGGGGTTTAGAGATCGGTCGAAGTTGAGCGTTTCCTTGAGTATCATTGCTGCGATACTCCATCGTTGCTCGGTTGTGGCGTTGACTTGGATCAAATTGAAGCATTATTGCGGTATTTTGGTGAGAGTGTGCGTATTTTGGGAACTTTTGGTTGTTGATCGTGTGAGGAGTTTAAGGCGCCATCGTTGCGCACTTACCACTTGTACTTGATTGTGTTTCTTGAATTTGTCGTTGAGTGCAGCGCCCCTGCGTTGGAAAAGGTGAGAAGAGCGCGAGTGATCGTGAGTTCGAGAGCAACACCTATTGTAAAGGCCGAAAATATTTTCTATATTATTTTAATATTATTTTAATAGATATATTATTATTCCATTTAATTTGTAAAAATGGGATAAAAACCCGTCCTCGAGCACCAAGTTTTGATTTTAAAATCCTTCCGGCATCGTTTTAGAGTTTTGATTTTTGACGGAATTTGATCTCGTTTTCGAGTTGCGAGTCTTGATAATTTAATTTAATTCCGGTAATGATTTATAAGTTCAATTTAAATTTTGATAGAGTCGAGATTAACGGATTCGATTTTAAATGTCGGGTATATTCTTGCATTTATGTGTTGGGACCACCACCTCAATTTCTCTTATTTTCTTTTTCCTTTCCTCTCCCCCTCTCTCTCTCTCTCACGCGCGTGCTCAGACTTCTGTTGAGGTCAAGATTCCCCTGCTCTTACAATTTTACAAGGCACAGCTCAACCATTCTTGTCTTCTTCCTTTCTTCTTATCCAAAGAATTCAGGAGTCATCTCTTTCCTTCTTCTATTTCAAGAACCCATCACCACTCTCTCCATTCTCCTCCATTCTGAGCATCACCAGCCTCCACAAGTCCTGTTCGTTCAGCCACCTCTTCCCTCTTGAACGTCGTTCAGCAACCGCCGGACGCCTTGCCCCTGTCCTCCCGAGCAACTGAGCATCAGCCTCGCCTCCTGTCTTCCTTCTGTCAGAGTAGCAGCTGTGACCCGAGAACGCAGGAGCACCCAGAAGCATCCACCGTCGCTGTCGGGGCCAATCGGAGCCGCCCAGCGTTCCATCGCCTCCCCTGTTACTCCACCGACGATAAGGCCGAACACCTCATTGCTCCTCCTTTTCGTCCGTCTCCTGTCGCCATTGCCGAGCCAGCGGCAGCTCAAACTCCGTTGAGCCTCCCGGAGCCTCGTCGGAGCCCAGTCGTTGACCGCCGGAGCCGAGACGCGAGCCGCATCCGGCCCCGCTCCGATTCGCAAGGTCGGTTGTCGATTTCTCTTTGTTTTCAATCCTAAACGCCTAAAAATCCACCTTTAACTCCATACCTACTCTCCTAGGACTCGATTGAAGCTTCTCTCGCGCCCTCGCAGTCAAATCCGCCATTGACGCCCGGAGATCTCCTCGGAATCGCGATGTGAGTACTCCCTCTCCTCCCCTCTCTCGCGTGCTCGCTTTGTTCTGTTGGTATGGGTGTGGTCGGAATCGGTAGTTAATCGGGGTGGGTGGATCTCAGGCCGAGAGGCCGCCGCCGGAGGCCTGACTCCTCTTCCCTTCCTTGTCGCTTTCCAGTTGAGAGCTCCGTTCTGTTTGAGGTAGGGGACGGGGAATCAGGGATTCTTCTTTCTCAAAATGGGCCTAATTTTCCGGGTCATGGGCCGGATCCGATCCCTCCTTTCCGGGTTACATGTTAGGAGCTGTTGGGTGAGTCTCCTTTTTATTTTGTTGGATCCGGATCTTCATTTCGGGTTAGGGATCTCATTTCTTTCCTTGCTGGGCCGGGTGGACCTCTCCTTTCTTCTCTTCTGGATCCGGACCTTCTTGCAGATCTTGGGCTCGGGTTGGGGAGTGTGGTATTGGGCTTGTTGGGTTTTGTTTTATAAATTGTTAAGTTGTTGTTGGGTTTTGTTTTATAAATTGTTAAGTTGTTGTTGGGTTATATATTACATGTTATGAACTTATGGCTATATGTTATGAGTTATATTTAATTACTGTTAGTCTATTAAATTATTAGTATATGAAAATTCTGATTTATAGAAATAAAATTCTGAAATTATTATATATTATAAATTATTTAAAAGTAATATTATGTGATGTATTTTATGCGATTTTGGAATTTGTAAAATGATTTGTTGATTTTGACTTATGAATAAGGGTTGTGAAAATGGATTTATTTTGGAATCATTTATCATTGCCTTAAATTACTTGAAATATTAAAGTCAAGGTTTTGATTGGAAATAAAATGATTTTGATTGATGTTGATCATATCGGAAAGGTTTTGGAAAACGGTTTCACTATCGGTTGGTTTTGAGTATGTTGAGAACTTGAGTTTCGTATGTACGAATATCGGCCTCGTAGCTTATGGAATTGACTAATGATAGGTGTGTATTGCTTTGGACTTGCATTTGGGCCCTTGCTTGCGTTATTTTGCTGTTCTGCATCTTCAGGTAAGTTCCCTAGGGGGCTTACTCAGGTTGGACATTCATGCCTGTTGTTGCATTTTATGTTAGGTGTTGCATATGCATAAAAGCATGCCATGTAGTATCATGTTTAGGTTGCACTAATTGATTGAGCATCTGTTTACTTTATGCGTTTGAAACAGAACGGCCGTTATTTGTGATAGTCCTAGAGTCTTTGCTAGGGTCATAGGGTAGCCCAGCCTCATCGGGTACCCTGAGTCAATCGAGTCATGACTTCCTTATATTATGCCTGCGGGCTTTATTGTGGAGCGGGTTAGGCATGCGTGCCGCCCTATTATGAATGAATGCATTCACGAGCTGGCCAGTCTCCACCTATCGGAAGGGGTGGAGGTAGGAGAGGGATATGCCGTTGGCATTGTCTTGGGCCCTTTACAGTATTTCTGCACATTATTATGAATTAGGAGCATGCTAGTGTGTTTGACTTTCGTATTGCATTAGAGCATCTTTATTAGGTATAGCACATACTATGTGGCCTCAGCGAGGACTGCCGGTCCCGCATGAGTGGCTCGATATGACTCCTTTCCCCGTTCTTCCTTTAAAGGTATTTCTTCAGATCTTGTTTGCTCCATGTTTAGGCGACGGGAAACCCTTGGGCGAATCGAAGAGTCTAGCTAATATCCTAATTTGGTATAAATGGTAATCATTTGCTTACGTTTTGGTTTGAATCGGCTCTGCCGTGACACTTTGTATCTTAACTTGTTTCCGCCTTACTTTCATTTAAACTGAATTGCGCGACATAGTCTCAGGACAGGTTAAGGGTACCCAACGGCCCTTCGAGGTTTTTAGGGTTTGAAATCCCTCTTTCTACTAGCCTTAAATGAGTTAAAACCTCGACCCGTACCTGGATTGCAAGATCCGAACAAGGGTTTTCATCCCTTGAAACGTAACGCGGAAATCATAATTCTGGGCCGTTACACCTATAGCGAGGAGTGTGAGTGCTTGTGAGGACAAACACATCCAAAACACACGAGTGTGAGTGTTTTTGGCTTTGTCTAACCTTACGTGTTTGCTTGTTTGTTGTGGTGTTTGTGTTGCAATGGCCGATGATCAGTCGAGTGTCCATGGCAACGAGGAGAACCACACAACCCCTCTTGATGATCGGATGACCCGATGGAGCACGCACAAAGGGCCGCCAGAGCGGATCAATTGACAATGATGGAGAACATCAAGCAACTTAGGATTTCTATGGAAAACATCGCCCGGAACCGACCTCCACGCGGGCACTCACGTGAGCACAACCGCCGAGAGGACAATGTGTACAACAATCGAGGTGACGATGACCATCGTCGCCGCCGTGAGGAGGATGACCGCCACCGTCGACACCATGGCTTAAAACTTAACATTCCTTATTTTTCAGGAGATTCCGATGCAGGTGTCTACCAAGATTATGAAGCCAAAGCGGAACAAGTCTTTCGGTACTGCCGCTATACCGAGATTGAGAAAGTGGAGCTTGTCACTATCCATTTTACTGATTTTGCCTTGACTTGGTGGCGAGAGGAGCGTGATGACCGTGAGTACCACCAGGAGATGCCCGTAGAGACTTGGGCTGAACTTAAGAGAATGATGCGGGCACGGTTCATTCCCATCGACTACGAGCAACAACTCTTGCTCAAGGTTGAACGACTTCGACAAGGCCCTCGTTCCCCCGATGAATTCTATAAGGAACTTAGAACCCTTTTGCAACGTTCTCATTCTAGACATAGTGATACATATGTGCTTGCTAAGTTTCTTTCAGGTCTCAACTCCGATGTGTCCGAGATTGTGGAGCAATTGCGTCACACCAACATAGTTGCTGCCCTTCATCATGCCACACATGCATATGATCGGATTCAAAGCAAGAAATCTACGGTTTCGTCCCGACGATGGAACCCACAAGAGACCGGTACCGAGCATCCTTGTGGCACACGTGTTTCGCAACAACCCTATGCTCCCTTGTCAACTAGTCCTTCGGCTCCCTCCGGCTCTAAGGCAGTTGCGCCCCCTCCCTTTACGCAGCCGCCTCCTCCAACACCTAGGCCCGAGCCTATCAAAGGCACCAGTTCTACCAAGTGCTTCCGATGCTACGAGTATGGCCATTACGCTCGTGAGTGTCCTAATCCCAAAAAGGTACTTTATAATGCTTTTGGCGATGTGTTAACCGAGGTCTCCGGAACTAGTGTTGATGATCCTCCCCTTGAGACATGTGAAGAGGCCGACGAGATCATTGCTCATGCTTCTACCGGAGAATGTTTTGTGGTAAAGCGTATTTTGAGTACTTGTGAGAAATCTCCGGATACTTCGCAGCGAGAAAACCTCTTTAACACCCGTTGTTTGATTAATAACATACTATGTACGGTTATTATTGATGGTGGGTCTTGTTGTAATATCATCAGCCAGGAGGTGGTTGAACGATTTGCACTTCCTACTCGAGCACATCCGGTTCCTTACACGCTCCAGTGGCTTAACGCTGATGCTCCTCTCCAAGTGAAGCACTAAGCCGACATAGCCTTCTCCATTGGAGGTTACCATGATGTTGTGAGCTGCGACGTCCTCCCTATTAACGCCTTCCATCTTCTCTTTGGACGTCCATGGCAATTCGACCGCAAGGTGATCCACGACGGCTACACCAACGAGTACAACTTCTCACTTAACGGGAAAAAGGTAAAACTGCTACCTCTCACTCCTCATGAGATAATGGTTGACTATGTGGCCCGAGAACAACGGAAACTCGCTAAGGAAGAAGTTGCAAAAACAGCCTTGAAGGGAAAGAAGGAGCTAGGCACCGTCTCCAATCCTCGCAACCTTCTTGTTGCTCGGGTTCAGGATGCCCGAAAAGCTATTCAGGGGGGTTCTATTTGCTTTCTCCTTGTGTGTACTAACAATTTATCCATGATTTCATCTACTTGTGTGGCTGATTTACCCTTACCCATCGCAGAGTTACTCGGGGAGTTCAAGGATATGCTTCCAGACGACATGCCCGAAGGATTGCCACCGATTCGTGGGATAGAGCATCAAATTGATTTCCTTCCCGGGGCTGCTATACCGAACCGTCCAGCTTATAGAGCTAATCCCGACGAGACTAAGAAGCTTCAGAAGCAAGTGGAGGAGCTCTTGAAGAAAGGTTACATCCGGGAGAGCCTTAGCCCTTGCGCGGTTCCGGTTCTATTGGTGCCTAAGAAGGATGGCACATGGAGAATGTGTGTGGATTGTCGAGCGATTAATCAAATCACAGTTAAGTACCGACATCCCATTCCACGCTTAGATGATATGTTGGATGAATTATATGGTGCTCGAATTTTTTCTAAAATTGATTTGAGAAGTGGCTACCACCAAATTCGAATGAAGGAAGGCGATGAGTGGAAAACCGCCTTTAAAACTAAGTATGGACTTTATGAATGGTTGGTTATGCCCTTCAGACTCACTAATGCCCCTAGCACATTTATGAGATTGATGAATCATGTGCTTAGAAAGTTCTTAGGAAAATTTGTTGTCGTTTACTTTGACGATATTCTGATTTATAGCAAACACCTTGATGAGCATGTTGAGCATTTGCGGAGTGTGTTGTTAGTCCTTAGAGCCGAGCACTTGTATGTTAACTTTAAAAAATGTGAATTTTGCTCCGAATCTGTTGTGTTTCTTGGCTTTGTAGTAGGAAAGGAAGGGCTTCGTGTAGATGAAGAAAAGATCAAGGCCATACGGGATTGGCCGCAGCCCACGTCCATATCACAAGTCCGGAGTTTCCTTGGATTAGCCGGGTTCTATCGTCGCTTCGTCCAGAACTTTAGCACCATTGCAGCCCCCCTCACAGAACTAACCAAGAAGAAAGTGATATTTCAATGGGGGCCTGCCCAAGATCAGTCCTTCTCCACCCTTCGTGAGCGCCTCACGCATGCACCGCTGCTAGTGTTGCCGGATTTCTCAAAAACTTTTGAGATTGAGTGTGATGCTTCAGGGATTGGACTGGGGGGTGTTCTAACACAAGAAGGGCATCCCGTGGCTTATTTCAGTGAGAAGTTAGGAGGAGCTGCCCTCAATTACCCCACCTATGACAAGGAACTCTTCGCCCTTGTCCGAGTTCTACACACTTGGCAACACTACCTTCTGCCGCGGGAGTTCGTCATCCATTCTGACCACGAGGCTTTGAAATACTTGAGAGGGCAAGCCAAGCTGAATAAAAGGCATGCTCGCTAGGTTGAGTTCATCGAAGCCTTTCCATACGTTGTTAAGTACAAGAAAGGTAAGGACAATGTCGTCGCCGACGCTTTGTCTCGGACGTATACCTTGATCTCTTCTCTTGATGCTAGCATGTTGGGTTTTTCTTTGATACGAGATTTATATGCCCATGATGCTGAGTTTGGGTAAATTTATGCCCAATGCTTGCCGCCTACTGGGTCTACCCATGATCGTCACTACTTTGTGCATAATGGCTATCTTTTCAAGTCAAACCGCTTGTGTATTCCTTCTTGTTCCCTGTGTGGTTTACTTGTCTTAGAGGCACATGGTGGTGGTTTGATGGGGCACTTCGGGGTCACGAAAACTCTCGGCATCCTCAAGGAACATTTCTATTGGCCCAAGCTAAAATCGGACGTCGAGAAGTGTTGTGCAAGTTGTGCCGTGTGTAAGAAAGCTAAGTCCAAATTGAGCTCGACAGGTTTGTATCTTTCATTACCCATTGCTAATGCTCCTTGGGAGGATATTTCTATGGACTTTGTTATGGGTTTGCCTCGGTCTAAAAGAGGCCATGATTCTATTTTTGTGATTGTGGATAGATTTTCTAAAATGGCACATTTTGTGGGTTGTTCAAAAACCGATGATGCTTCTAATGTAGCCAACTTGTTCTTTGATAACATTGTGCGGTTGCATGGGGTCCCACAAACCATTGTTTCGGATAGGGATTCTAAATTTCTTAGCCATTTCTGGAGAACTCTGTGGGCTAAGTTGGGGACGAAACTACTATTTTCGACTTCTTGTCATCCCCAAACTGATGGGCAAACCGAGGTTGTTAACCGTACTCTTGGTGTGTTGCTTCGTACTATGTTGTCCACTAACTTATGCAGGTGGGAAGAGTGCTTGCCTTTCATAGAGTTTGCTTACAATCGAGCTACCCATTCCGCTACCAAACACTCTCCATTTGAGATAGTTTATGGGCGCAATCCTATCACTCCTCTTGACCTTATTCCACAGCCTCCTAAGGTGCAAGAAGACTTTGAAGGTGTAGCAAGGGCTGAGTTCGTTCGCTCTCTCCATGATCAGGTACGGCACCAACTTGAGCACCGCACAGAGCAATATGTGCGCCAGGCTAACAAGCACCGCAAGGAAGTTCTCTTCGAGGCGGGAGATTTAGTGTGGGTTCATCTTCGCAAGGATCGCTTTCCTGCTTACCGTCAATCCAAACTACGACCATGAGCTGATGGTCCTTTCCGGGTCCTCGAGAAGATCAACAACAACGCCTACCGCATTAAGCTCCTGGATCACTATGGCGTCCATCCGACCTTTAACATTGCAGACTTAACCCCATTTTTTGTAGGGGATGGATTGCTTGACCAACTAGCGGATTCGGGGTCGAATCCTTTCCAAGTGGGAGAGGATGATGTGATCCTCCCATCTAGCATCGAAGAGACCGAGGGCGAGCTTGCTTCTCAGGCCCCTCCCCGAGACTTGGACATCGAAGAGACCCCTCCTCTTCTTAGGACCACACCGCCTCTCACTCGTGCCCGAGCACGCACACTTGGTCATGTGGTCCTAGCATCCGGACTTTTTAGCAACAAGAGCTCACCGGTTCTAATACTTACCATGCTACAAGTCGCGAGCGAGCCAACTCCGAGGCCAACCAAGGACCCATGCCAAGCCTCACCTTACCCATGAACCATTTCAAATAAATCCCTTCTCTCACATTAAAAATCCACTCACCCATAAACTCATTTAAAGACCACAATGAGAGCAACCACTCCTCTTTAGCTCTTCATGGCCGGCAACCCTTTCCCCTAGCCATCTTCATGGCCACAATCAAACTCAAGACCATTCCTTTCCTCTTCCCTAGGAGCTGGTCACTCTTTGTTTTCCCTCTTTGCTTTTCCTTATGTTTTCCTATATATATTGTAAGAACAAGGCTATTGGGGACAAGTTGAATTTGAATGAAAAAACCCTCTTTGTGTTTCCACAAATCAGATTTAGTGCGATTCTAAATCGATCTCTCTTAGGCGCGATACCTACGAGAAAGTTGTCTTAGGCGCGATACCGACGACGACAAGGATCAACAACACCCGAAGTGCGATTCGGAGGGTGTCTTTGGTAGAGTGTTGGAGATTCTAAGGGCGCGATACCCTCGGGATCTTGCATCACATATCCTTCAACCCCCATCCCCTACTTTACCACCATTCTAAGGCCTTCCACAGCCCCATCCTCACCCTCAAACCACCCCCAAACGTCACTCTAAAGCAGCCCCTAAAGTCCTCTCAAACAAGGCCCCGTTGGAATCGTTCTGCACAGGCGACGTCTCGGTAAAACGCGATTTTCCGCCTCGTCTGACCTCCGATTGCCAAGATCCGCCCCAATCCGCGACCGCGACTTCAAGATCTACAAATCTAGTACTTGCATGTCCCCAGAAGCCAAGCCAATAGACGGGAAATTGACACTCTTTGTCGACTGATCTGCTACTCCAGAAACTGACCAAACTTTCCAACCTTCTTGGAACTCTCGTCGCCGATCCTCTTGCTCGAGCCCGGGCCCGAGCACACCAAGCTCAATGATCTGCTGATACAATTGCTCATTCTCCTCGTAGGAGGCCTTTGATAGATCCTCCAACGGTGCGTTGAAGCCCTCCATCGCAAAGGACACTTCCTGCAACGCCTGGTGACCCATGTAGCAGATAAGATCCCAAATTCCCGCCAAACCTAACGGTGCCAGACTTCCACCGCCCATGTATATAGCACGCGCCTTTGTCTCAACAGTCATCCCCTCTACAACGAAGACAACCATATCTCGCAAACTATCGTGGAAACCCTGCTCATTGCGGATGTCCACACACCTCTGCAACCTATTGAGATATAGGTGAAAGTTCTCACGATCGAACTGCGATAACATCAACATGTTAAATTGTTAGTAGCATATGTGTTGTGAACCGTAAGATAGGTTCACAAAAAAAGTTAGTAGCTAAATTAACACACAAGACAAACAAACAAATAGCAACTTGACTCCCCGGCAACGGCGCCAAATTTGACAGAGATTTTCAGTCGCCTTAAATCCTATCAAATAAATCTGTGTGTCAACAAGAACAAGAAACAAAGAGGGGGGGGATTTCGATGGTTTAAAGTAACTAAGAATGCAAAAGTAAGAAAAATAATAAAGTAAAACAGATTAAATGGATGAATATGAGAGAATAGCTTAGGTCAACCAATCTCAGCAATCAGGTTTGTTCATTGATCATTGATATCGAAAAGATAACTTCCTCTTGAATACTTTGTTGTGGAAAGACTATGTCTTTTGAATCCAATTCCTTATCGAATCTAGTTAACAGGACAACCAGACCCTGACAACCCTAATTATCAAACAATCTTGAAACTATCAAGATTCAATTCAATAATCGATTAAGCTTAAAAGAAATCAACAAAGACAATCAACGCGCACAACCAGTTATTGCATCAATTGCAAATCAAGACTTTATACAAATCTCTAAATCAACTAGTTTCAGAGATTTATACTTTGCTACTCAAGAATATAGATAATTCAACCAGAAATTACATATATCTAGCTATAGATTATCATGAAAGGGCATCAGTTGATTAGACTAACGAAAATTCACGAAAACCCTAAACAATCAGCGCAAAAATTGATAATATTCAAAGAGGAGTATTAAGAACAGAAATCTCACAATGAAATAGAAAACCTGAACCTTTGATTAATTTTCCCAAGCAAAGAGGCTTATTGGTTCATGGTTGAGAAATCACAAAGTTCTACAATGGTTGCTTCCTCCTCTGTTCGATCGATAAAACTCAAAACTAAGAACTCCCTTGTTCTTTTCTTCCGAACCAACGTTTTAAGTCCCTCATTAATTCCAAATAAAATAATATATGTAACAGCTCTTTCTTGAATAACTCGGGCTCGCCACCAAATAACTCGGCCGAGTTTGTCTTGCTCCACCCGAGTTCTTTTCAACAACCATCTTGATGTCCAGATGTCACTATTTTCAAGGCTGAATTTGGAAAATTTGTAAACACAAAAGTTGTAGGTCTTCTAATCATCTTTCCAACAAGTATAAGTATGCCTCGATCCGATAAATACAGTCTTTGTACGACTTGTTTTAGTGCAGTGTCACCAGCTTGGACAGCTCCAATCCTTTACATGTTTAGCTCCTCAATATTCCGATTTCTTCTTGCTTTTTACCCTCTTGTTCGATGCTAGGTCATTCCCATGTCATCAATTGGCTCCACCAATGCCTGAAAGTATGTGCAAACATATGTAGATTCCGACTCTCTATATAATTAACTAAAATACGAAAACTACTCTAATTCATGCACTTTATTATATCTAAATCTATCTAAATGCAATATGTTAACACTACCTAAATGTGTCTTATCATATATCTATCAAGCATATCTTGTGTGTTTATTTCCCGCGCTACATTAGAGAATCCTTTGTTTAGGAATAGAGCGTATTATATGTCCTCAGTGAGGTCTTCCGAACCCGCGTGAGCGGCTCGACATTGACTTGTTGTATAGTTTCAGGTACCCTTTCCCTTGCTTGATTTCATGTTGCTATGACGGGGATATCATGTGGCGTAGTTGGAGAGAGACAGTCTATGGACTTCCACACTTTTGATACTCTATACTTTTCTTCGTAATTTGGTTTTGAACCAGCCCTGCCGAGGCAATTATGTATCGTTTTGTGATTGATTGCTTGTTTTGAACTAAACTTGCTTTGCGCGACTTATAAATTAGGACAGGTTCGGTGTGCAAACACCGGTTCTCCAATGGACCTCTAACGGATTTAGGGTGCAAAATCCCTTTTTTTAAACCTAACACTTTGTTTTGAATCTCAACCCCTACTTGAATTGCAAGTTCTGAATGAAGGTATCCATTCCTTCAAAACGTAACTCGGATTTTATAACTCGGTCTATTACAATTCATGGAATTGATAAACTAGCACATGACCATATAGTCGGCCCTTTCCCACTTAACAAAGTCTTCACTATCCTCAAATGGTTTCACACAGCTACCAGTTATGAAACCTAACTTTTCTTTCGCACATATGGCCATATGCACATCTCTACTCCAACTCGTAAAATTCGATCCATTAAAGAGCGTGGTAACAAACACCTATACACAACTAGCAAGATCGGATCATCACCGATGCTCTAATACCATTTGAACTAAACTGGATTTGGAATTAAGAAGTAAGAAAACAAGAATCAAGAACTGAAATCCATCAACTTCTTTGGAGCTCAAACTTAGATCTAGAAAAATGTACAAAATCGGTTCTAACAACCTTTGGCGCCTAAACCCCTATTTATACATGAGATTAGTTCACTTGTAACAATGTATAAGGATTAAACTACCCTTCTAAACATTGTAATATTACATTTGAGCATATATTACCATAGGAATGATACAATCATTCTTCATGAATATACCAACTTGAGTTTAGTTTTTGTTTTAATCATAACACAGTTTCTATTCTTCTTTGCATTCATCCCTTATAAAATTTCAGCATGGATAAATCATGGATATATGAAGAATGGATAAATCATGGATATATGAAGATAGGTTGAATCAGTGAAAGTATCAATTGAGGTTGGGATCCTTCTTTCTTTATACGAAAACAATTTTAATAACGCTAAGAAAGTCTCATGTCCCTGCTCAAAATATGATGTTGCTTTTAGTTTCCATCTTACTATGTTAAATTACCCGAAGGAGTGTTTAAAATTACTTAGTTAATTTTTTTCAGTGACTTGTATACACTTTGTATAACTATTTATTTTTCAGCAATTATATGTTTAGTTGTAAAGTTGTTGAAAATTAAATGGTGTCTTGAATGTTATATTGGTGGTTGTGATAATTATTCTTCTTTTCATTTCCCTTTCTTGAAAGACTAGGTGGTTGTGATAAATGTTGTTATTTATGTGTTGAAGCCTTCAAACTTGTTTTGATGACTTATACAATACTCCATCCGTAGTGAAATAATTGGTATTTTGATCACTTTTTCTTATAATAAAATATTTGTCCTTTTAAACCTAATTAATGACATAAATTTCTAATTTTATCCATTCATTTCATTAATTGTATTTAATTTCCAAAAAATTCTATTAATACTCCAACTTCCCATACTATTCTTTTTTTTTTTCATTGATCCATTTTTTTTCCCACATTATTTATTTGCTAAAGTTTTGACTATTCTACTTTTTAATTGTGCTTTCTTAAGAAGTGTGAAAACCTCCAAAGGGCCAATTATTTTGTTACGGATGGAGTATTGCTTTAGCAATATTAACTGTTACTGTGTCAACAACTGTAAATTGTCCGCAATGGTAAACTTTCAGCAATAGAGAGATTTTAATTCAAAAAATGTCAACAATTTGGGGTTAATTATTTTTTCAAAAAAATAAAAAAAAATTGTTTGTAAGCAATTTTGTGAGCAGTTGTAAAAAATGTCAGTAGTTAAATTTGTCAACAGTGGGAAAAATAGCAAAATCATAAAAAAAAAAGGTCTGAAGTCATTAGTTGTGAAAATGTCAATAATCGATTTTGCCAACGGTTGTAAAATTATGACCAATCATTATCAGCAAAAAAATTTTAAAAAAATAAAAGGGTGAAGAAAATAAAGGGGGCTGGAAAAAAGGAAAAAGATAATAGAATGATGGACAAATAGCTAATAGGGTTTATTGGTGGAAAATTAGCTAATTAGGTTTTACGGAGTATAATATGGTTATGATCATATAATTATAGCCAAATTTCTCCTTTTTTTTTTATTTGAATATTTTGAGGTGGAGGGGGTTGAGGATAAGAGATGGCACAACCGCACAAGTCTTGACTCAATATTGGATCATATAATTATTTGAGTATAAATTACATAAACTTTTAACTAATTTATTTATTTATTGATAAGGAAAAAATTCGAGAGATTGAGCTCATCTTGATCCTCGAGAGGGTGGCAGAAGGAAAATCGTCGAACATACAATAAAAAAAAAACTAGAAACAGACGCAAAGAAACAAGCAAACAAAACGAATCTAAGCAAACCTAAAACCAATGTTCTAAAATGCGCTAGGCGGTGGGTCACCGCATAGTGCCTAGGCGGCTAGGCGGGTGCCTAGGCGGAATTAGAGCAAACTTGATTATTTCCTTATACTTTAACGCATAACATGTATCAATAATTCATATAACGTAATAATAATCTATAGTATCATTTATAAACCTAAATTTGTAGTGCTTAACTAACACTAAAGTAAATAAACGCAAAAATACGCGTCCAACTAGCAACTCTAAACCTCCTAAAATCAAGCTAAAATTGAATAATCGTCAAGCTATGCGGGATTAGGGGGATTAGGCGGGATCTAGGAGGCGCCTAGGCGGGACTAAGCAGTGTCAGGGCGGATTTCCACCTAGAGGCCCGCATAAGCGTAAAAATTCCTATGTGTCCTCCCGCCTAGCGCACAAACGTCGCCTAGGCGCAATTTTTAAAACACTGCCTAAAACTAACTAGTATGACATAAATTAAGAACGAAGTCAAGTACCATCTAAATTCATGTGACATATGATTGATTTTTTTTAATATGTAAATGGGATTTTTTTATAAAAAAAGTTTCAATGTATAAATTATAAGAAAATCATTTTAATTAAAAATGATTAAATTTTGAAAAAAAAAATCTTCGTGTTTTAATCGAGGGATGAGAAGAAACTCGATCTCAAATAAATTACTGTAATAAACTGCAACCAGTGGACATGAATAATTAAGATAGTTCCAGATTTTATAGGTTGAAGAAAAATCAACGCATAAAATTCAAGTAAGTCACAAGTATTATATACTACGTATTTGATAATCCACTTGGTTGAAACTGGAAAGGGATACTCAACTAACATTTTTTCATGGGGACCAATGAGTATATATTAGACCTGTCAAAACACAACCCGATCCGGTCGACTCGATCCGACCGCTCAGAAAATTTTTGACCCGAACCCGAAAATTTTGACTCGGAAATTTTTTTCGACCCGAACCCGAAAAATCGAAAATTTTCCGGGTCATCTGGGTTTCGACCCAGTGACCCGATTGACCCGGTAATTTTGACCCGATTTTACCCGATTGACCCGGTGATCCGGTTGACTCGGTTGATTTTTAATTAAATATAATTAATTTTTTTTATATATAATTAAAATTTATTGCAAAATTATCAAAACAAGATTTTTTTAATTTAAAAAGGAAAAAATTGACAAATCCGAAATCGACTCGAAATGACCCGAAACCCGGTCAAACCCGGCCAAACTCGGGTTCTAGTCAACCCGAAAATACTCGGGACCCGTTTTACCTGGGACCCGTTTTACCCGAGACCCGAAGTGACCCGACCCGAACCCGACCTGAATGACCCGTTTGACAGGTCTAGTATATATGCATATGACTGATAGTCTAATACGGGTATATAAATGCATTTTCTCATCCGTAGTCATTTTGATAGATAAAAAATAAAAATAAAAAAATAAGGATCGACTTTATATTTTTTGAACAAAACAGCCGTACTAAAAAAATAATTGTCCATATATTAAGTCTTAATTAATTAAATGTCCACCATATAAGGTTTATTAGTTAAATATTCACCGATCAATCCCTACCTGCTGTCCGCTTCTAACTATGACAACTGACATTTGTAATTTTTATGTTGACATTTGTAATTTTTACTGACATTCGTAATTTCTAACCGTTGAAATTTTTATGCTGATAACGGACTGTTAAAAAGCCTAAGATTATAACTTAGTTGAAATGTTTATGCTGACAACTGGGGTTTGGTGTGTGACAAATGTATGACAATTGCAAAACTTAATCCAACAAAAATGACAAACAATAACATGACGACATTGATCGAATTCAGCACCCCAAAACCCCTCATTGCCTTTCACTATCCAATGCATACATCTCTTAGAATGCATTGTGAGACTGATTTTCAAGCATTTGATTAAAAACTGAACGAAGGACTATGATTAAAAGATCATTTTAAAGATCATTTTTCGATTTTTTCCCACACACAATTATTTATGGAAAAAACTCAAACCATATCTTTTCCTTAAATCTCTATCTCTTTCCCTAATTCAAAATAAAATCAAAACCACCATCTAAAATCTCGTAGCAAAACCAATATTCTTACATTAGTTTATTCCCACTTTCATTTTTTTTGAATATTCATCTGAATATAAGGTATTATATTCAGATGAATATTCAATTTTAAAAAAGCTAAAGTCATTTAAACGTTAATTTATTCCCACTTTTAAAATTTTCGAATATTCAATTAAAAAAACTAAAGCAATTGAAAACATGTAACATTAATTTATTCCCTTATTTAAAATTTTGGAATATTCAGATAATATTAAGATGAATATTCAATTAACATTAGATCTTTTAACTTTATGTGTGTTTCTTGTAACTATAAAAAAAATATTCATTTATTAAAGGCAAATTTTTTAATTAATTAATGTGTTAAAAAAATATTAATTTTCATAAATATATTAATTTTCTATTAACCATAGTCATTTATTGGATATTAATCCAATAGCTAAAAATGAGTATGCATTATAAGAAGTGAATGCCATGAAAACTCCTCTAATCATTGTCATCCCCTACACTTTGTTATATGTACATGGTTTCACAGTTTGCAGCACCTAAAACTTTAATTAACTTCCCTCGGAATAAAAAAATCTCCATCTTTATACATCTTAATGTCAGCAGCAGTTGTTCTCCCACGGAGATCTTCAGCTTGGCTGAAGGTTAATCTCCTGTTAGCTGTTCATGGCGGATTAATCATGCTGGCTCTCCTGCCTGCATCTGTTCATGCTCGCACCAATCAATCCACTGATCCTGTTGAAGGTCTCTCTCTCCATCTCTACATGAATATTTAATTACAAAGAGAGGCACTGATTAAATTTTGCAATTCAACTATCATATTTCCATATCTTTTCATCAAGTGAGTATCGGTGTCAGTCATTAGTCATTACTCATTATCATTGATTTTGATTGAAAGTAGCTACTACAGTGTTTAGTAAAAAAGAGTTTTTTATTTTATTTTAGTAGTTAGACATGATGTCAAAATTGAAGATATTATGAAATTAAAATAATAGTAGTTTTTTTAATTATTAAATCTTAGGAAAATCTTGTGATGTGTTTGGTACAAGCAGGGTTATTGATCTGTAGTGATTCCGCAGAACCACCAGGCTTTTTTATTAAGCAAGCTTAGGGTTTGTGTTTGTTTAGTGTTGTGTTTGAGTTATTGTTTAGATTTAGTTGTTGGATGATGATTATTTGAAGGTGAGAGTCCCTTAGTTGGGTACATCGGATTAGCCATGAATCTTTCTACAATTAATCAATCAATCTGTGTTCATTTTCAATTTTGGCTTTAAGGATTTGAATTCAAAACATGATTCTAATCTCATTCCTTAGATGTACCAATAAGCTAAACAGAGTTTATAATTTATTGTTCTTTTCAAACTCTTTTAATCTGAAAATGATAAAAGAAAATACTAATTGAAAAAAAACATTTTTTTTTCACTTTTTTAATTATCCGAATAAGAGGATCAAGTCATCGTAGCTTAGATCCACCCCTGGGCCCTGTCAAGGAGAGATGTTCATATATAGCTGTGAACAACCCTTTGCACGTACTGTACCATGAGTTACTGGAATATTAAAATTGAAAGTTTTATACTCATATTTTTTTTTCAAGAAAACCCACTCGGCACCAAGTCCAGGTTTGGGGCGCGTGTAAATTTGAAGAATAAAAAATGTGGGACCCAAGAGCCTTACATCAAACTACAACCCTTTAAAAGCTATGGCGCAGCCTAGACTTTCCAAGAATTAGTAGTCAAAACCAAGTCTTAAGGTGTATGTTCCTTCCGGCACGTAGACCATTAGGACACATACCAAAGCATGAACAAAACACACAAGGGCATACCTTGGGCACGCAGGCCCAAGAATCATCCCATGAAAACACAAAACGAGTCATGTTCCAAGGGGACGCAACCCCAACCGGACACATGAGCTCACAAATCAAACCCAAGGATGGTTGTTCCTGAGAGCACGTAGGCTCCAAAGGCACGTAGGCCCTAGGACACAACCCTAAAATCAAAACCAACACATAGTTTCTCAGCTCGAACTTAGGCCAACATGTTCTCAACATCAATGATGGGGAAGGAGCTATAGGCAAGACGGTAGACATGGGTGAGGATGAGCTTCACAATGGCATCTTCATGTATCCGATTACCCTCCATAGCAAGGGCATTCCGAGCATACCAAAGGAGGTAGACGGTAGTGGAAAGGGCATATCTTCGGCTACGGTTAAGGCAGGTCTTGGCTTTGGCGTATCTTCGGAGCCATCTCAAAGCCCTATGAATGGAGTCAACCTCATATGGGATCTTGAACTTGCTCTCTCACTCTCTCCCAAATGCCTTTAGTGAAAGGGCATTGGAAGAAGAGGTGCTCGTGGGTCTCAAGGGTGTCATTGCTACAGAACTTGCAAGCAAAGTCAATGTCAAGGTAAGAGAGTCTATCATTTGTTGAGAGCTTACCGAGGGTTGCAAGCCATAGGATGAAAGAGTGTTTTGGGGTGTTATTAGCAACCCAAGCCTCTCTATGCCACCTAACCTTCGGCTCCTTCCTTCTAATAGCATCATATGCATTCGATACTTTGAATTTGTCACCCAAGCACCATTCGCTCAGCCTATCCTCCAAGTCATCGCCCATGGAGTAGACCATGTTCTTGGCCTCGATTATGCCTTTGATGAGAGAGGAGTCCCTCCTATG
Organism: Persicaria tinctoria; assembly: GCA_037127255.1. NCBI lineage: Eukaryota > Viridiplantae > Streptophyta > Magnoliopsida > Caryophyllales > Polygonaceae > Persicaria > Persicaria tinctoria. The sequence continues at coordinate 21,518,954 of JBANSL010000017.1, forward strand.
TGCCTCCCAATCCTGCACATTAGTTATACCGAGATATTTATGATGTAACCATCTTACCCAAAGACTCTCCTTCCTCTCCACAATTCTCCACAAGTGCTTGCACATGAAGTCCAAGTTCCAACTCTTTAGGTCCAAGAAGCCAAGGCCCCCTTCCTCCTTTTGTGCACACACCTTGCTCCATCAGACCTTGGGTTGTTTCCAAAGAAAACCACGGCAAAGGCTCTCCACCGATCTCAACACGGCCTCTGGAACGGGAAGAATGGATCATTATAAAAAGTTTTGAGGGTCCGGTTAAAAAACACGTATGTGCATGTATCATTATAAAAAGTTTTGAGGGTACGGTTAAAAAACAATTTAAGTTGTTTTTGGTTTTGAGGGTATGGTTAAAAAAAAACTGTCATTAGCCTTGTTTGGCATGAGGTTTCCATGGGAGTGGAAAGGGAAGGTGGAGGTTTTAGGGGTTTTAGTGTTTGTTTTTTTTTTGCTGGTTTTTTTTTGCCCTTGAACTCAACCAGATGAGTGAAGCAGCCTCACTCTTGCAGCAACCCCGACAACCGGAAGAAGAGAGGTGACAAGGCTTTGGTTGTCGAAAGCTACAAGAGGAGGCTTCGCGAGACGGCGGCGACATTGTGGTTGTTATCAAGCAGAGATGGAAGACGACCACTCCGTGGTTGTTCTCAGGCAGAGGAGGATGATGGCGGTGTAGAAGGCGAGGATAGTCATGGTACGTAGACCGGAGAGGAGGAGGGGAAGGGAGATGATAGTGTTATGATCTCATATATTAGGTATTATATTATATTAGAGTAGTTTAGGGTATAAATATATTCTTGTACCTTGTAATGGATCATCAAATGAATAATCAAACACTTACCTTTACCTTCTTGTCTTATTTCTCTATCTCGTTCTATCTCTCGTTCTTCCTCTATCTCCCTCTAATCTTCATCTTCTTCCTATAAATCTCCTCTCTAATCTCTATATTCTCTTCAATCTTACAAAGATCCACTTAGGATCATAACAAATGATATCAAAGTGAATTGATTCTCAATTTCGCAAACCACAAGTTTTTTCTTCTCAATTTTGGTGACCTATACCACAAATTGGAGCGATGTCAATGGCGGACGGTGGCGAGGCTTCAGAAGCTAAAGAGTCCGCTGAAGTTTCATCATATGACAGGTCGCAAATTAGGCTGCAAGATTCCTACAAAGCCATGATCGATGCTTATCACAAGATGATGGTCAGTGCAGACCGGTTGACAGCCTCGCTTGATGGCATCTTGAGTCCAAAAAACAGTGGGCGATCTCCGACCGATAATTTTACAAGTCCGAGGAATCAAGATTGTCAGGTTGAAGCTCTTGACTCTCTCTCTCTCTCTCTCTATATATATATATATGGGAGAGTTCAAGTGAGAATAATCTGGTCCGGTGAGAAGGAAGGAAGGATTCTTATTGGTCAAATTTAATTAAGAAAAATAAAACAAAAAAACACGCTCACGCGCCTCTCCCCCTTATCTTCCATGGCTCCTTTCCACGTATCTGCCTTCCACGACTCTCCCTTACCTTCCCTCCACTCGCACCGCCGCACACCAGCCTCTGGAACACCACCGACAATCTCGCCGAACGTACTCCTCCTCCTCGTTGTCGTCCTCGCCGGCCACTGCTGCGACGATCTCGCGCCTCTTATCTTCTCCTCTCGCATTTCTCGCTCCGTCCTCTCGCACTTCTCGCTCCGAGCCACCCACTGCGCCGCACCTCCGATCGAGAACGCCGCCGCCGTGCTCCTACAATCGGATCTCCTCCTCAACCTCTCTCGTCATCTTCTTCAAAACACTCCGATATCATTCTCGCCCTTCTCCTCCTGTTCAAGTAAGGTCGTTTCGCTCTCCTCCTCCGCCAAATTGTTGGGAATAAATTCGTCATATGGATAATTCTCGGATATGGTGTGAGTCGATACAAATCGAAACGGCTAGGAGAGAAAATGGAAATGGGAGTGCGAGACTAGAAGGGGGGAAAGGCAAGGGCTGGAAGTGGCTGGAACTGGAAATTCGAGAGAGATAAGGGAATGGAAATGAAATAGAATCAGATCTAAATATCCATCGATCTCCAATTCCAATCGTAGCAAGATAAAATCAGAGAAAAATGATGAGAGAAAAGGAAGAGATGAAGGGTTTATATCCATCGCCATTTTTCAATTTCAGGCTTTCAAGCTTATTTTTATTTTCCTTTTCTTTTATTAGTGGCTTATAAAATAAATACCTTTGGAAATATAAATGGGTGGTGACTTTGAAAGATTTATATCAACTGGTTCAGGGTTTTAAACCAAATGGGTCAGGGTTTTATATCAAGTGGTTCAGAGTTTTAATATCGAGTGGTTCATGGTTTTTATACCAAGTGGTTCAAGGTTTTAAGAGTAAATGGTTCAGAGTTTAAACCAAGTGGGTCAGAGTTTTTATACCAAGTGGTTCAGAGTTTTTTATATCAAATGGTTCAGAGGTTTAAACCAAGTGGTTCAGAATTTTAATACCAAGTGAATCACTACAAATAAAATGGCTGAACCACTGTGAATAAAATTGCTGAACCAATGTGAATAAAATTGCTGAATCAATGTGTGAATAAATTTGCTGAACCACTGTGAATAAAATTATTGAACCAATGTGTATAAAATTGCTGAACCACTGTGAATAAATTGCTGAACCACTATGAAGAAAATTGTTGAACCACTGTGAATAAAATTAAAAAAAATTGAAAAATAAACATTAAAATAGTATTGGTTCATCAAATAAATAGTATTGGTTCATCAAATAAATATTATTAGTTCATCAAATAATAATTAAAAACAAATAAATAAATAATTGAAAAATACACATTAAAATAAAATAAAAGAAGAATGAAATTTTTACAATTATTAAATAGTAGTTGTTAATGAAAATTGTTGACTAAATAGAGGTTGGTTCAGTAACTAAATAGAGGTTGGTTCAGTGACTAAATAGAGGTTGGTTCAGTGACTAAATAGAGGCTGGTTCGGTGACTAAATAGAGGTTGGTTCAGTGACTAAATAGATGTTGGTTCAGTCACTAGGTGTGGTTCACTGGATTTGATTCATGAAATAAATAGTATTGGTTCATGAACCATTTTATTTAAAAAACAAACAAATAAATAATTAAAAGAAAACAAAAGAAGAATGAATTTTTTTTAGTATGAAATATATATTAATATGTATCTTAATGTATAGTTAATAAATTTACGTGAAAACATTTTAATTATAATTAGACAAATATATACGGAGTATTAAAAGTTGTAAAATCGATTTTGAGGCATTTCACTAACTAATAAATATTAGTAGATGCCACTATGGAAAAAAGATACTAATTGGCAAAATGGTTAAGGGGCTGAATAGGCGTCACCAAGGTTGAAGGTTCAATACTCAGCGCGCACAATTTGCCGTTTTTTAATTATTTGGCTGGCGCGTGTGGTGCAAGCGCTGGGAGGTGCGACTGGGGGAGCTGGGAAGCGCGCTAGGGAGGTGAGGAGCAGGCGGAATTTTTCGTGCGGACTGTTTTTTTTTATTAAAAAATTTATATTATTTTATTCCGTGTGAACCAATCAAATTACTTCTTTCCTTCTCACTTTTGGGGTTGTGTGTACCCGAACCCAACCATATATATATACCCATCAATTAGTAGGATTTACAAAAATAACCCATTATTTCTTAGTTGTAAAGATTTCTACCCCATTAAATTATAGAATTCAACCTGATAAATTTTATTTACATGAAAATCATCACAAAATAATGGAAATACCAATCCTATTTGAATAGTCTCTCCGTTAATTAAAACTTATCATTTTAGGAAGTAAATCTTATTAAGAAAAATTTGTCATTTTAGGTATTTTGTCATCTACTTTACGAAATTGTCCTTGTAATGATTAGATATTTGTTAGTTGTAGTTTTTGAGGAAAAAAAAGTGAGTAATAATTAGGGATATGAGTGTATTTTTGTTTTTTTTCTTAATAAGTGTGTACTTTCTAAAATGACAGATTTTAATTAAGAAGGGAGTGTCTTTTAAATTAAAACAAATTTAATCCAAAACTCTGCATTTAACAAAAACAATTAATACGTTTAAGGCAAACCCTCTAGAATCAACTTACCAGATTGCTAATCAGATAAGTAAATAATACTATAGTTCAGCAAAAATATTTTAATTAAATTATAAAATTCTAGGTCATTACACACATACCTTGCCAAATCTCGGTTCCCCCAATGCTCAATCTCTCCATGAACAACACAAACACCATTGATATATAGATTATTGGTTGCCTTCAATAGAATACTCTGGACACTTCATATCCGCGGCCACGAAGCTTAGATGCTCCGTTCATCTCATGAAACCCTCGCTCTCGTCCTCAACCTCCTTTAGCAATAATTGATGGTCTTTGACTGGAATTGATGACCTTCAATGCTTCGTTTAGGATATAGGACTTTTGGCCTGATTCTTCTAGGTGTCAATGACGAATGAGGGCTCACATTTGAGTTTGAAGAGAGTGTCAAGTTTGATGTAGGAGAGAGAGGTCAATGGGACTACTACGTGAATTAAATAGGAAATTAAGGTGATGGAAAGATGTGGATAGGTTAAGTTAAAATGGGGTTAGTTTGGAGATTTAGAATTTTTTTTGGACATTTACTTAATTACTATTTCAAAATGAAAATTTAACTAATTAGACTTTTTTAAATTGATATTTGACTAAAATTCTCCTAAAATTGATAATAGCATTAATGAGAATAAATTACTCAAAATTTATAAAGTTGTTAAATGTGTCAGCCTGGAATGGTTGATTATCTAGACTCACATGAACACATTGTTACTAATTCATTTCGCACGCAATTAGGTTTTTCACATTGATTACATTCATTCCTTCTATTGTAGCCAAAGCCTTCAATGCGATATTCAAAAAATGGAGCTTAACGACGCAAATAAAGTGGAATTCAACGGAGGATCCATGCTCTGGTGTCGCGTTGGGCATTTCGGTCAGCATAGACGATAACACATATGACCCCTTTATTAAATGTGATTGTTCTGACAACAATGGCTCCACTTGCCACATCACTGCGCTGTATGTTTTTCTCCAATGCTTTCCATTTCTAGAGCTTTCTCTAGTAATTGATTGACAGGAAAGTGAAAGATTGAATCTTTATATAGAGTTTGCATCAAAGATGTGAACTTTACGGCTTACCTTTCTCTAACATAGAATTTGATCATTTATAAGACAACAAGAATTGAAATTGAACCAAAGGCAAATGTAACTGGGCCTTATGTGAAATGTCTGATCTCTATTATTTCAGGAATTCACTCTGTAATGAAAAACAATGGAAAACTAGACAAATGAAACTCAATAGTGGATATAGTATCTCCCAACATCTTGAGCTTAATGTTTGCTCTTTTGTTGATTTAATGCAGGAAGGTATATGCTTTGGACGTTGTTGGAGAAATCCCCGACGAGCTTTGGAACTTGACTCATCTCACTAATTTGTATGAAATCATGTCTATATATATCCACGAAAGGACAAGTGTTCTTTTATATTTTCTGGAATTTTTCTCTCTTCCTAATTGTCTTCCAATGTTGTAGGAACATAGCTCAGAATTACTTGACGGGTACCTTGTCACCTTCCATTGGAAACCTTACAAAGATGCAATGGATGTAAGCACATCATAAAATAAGTTCAAGACTTACATTCATTAATTCAAACTCCATTTTTCACATTAGGCATTTTAAACACACTTGAAGGTCTTTTGGAATCAACGCATTATCAGGAACTTTACCAAAGGAACTGGGACAACTCAAACAGCTGCAGTCGTTGTAAGTTCCATAAGTGTTCCTACCAAAAGCTAGCATCTTTTTACTAAACATTTAATTTAGATGCAATTTAGTTTTTATTATATATTTAGCTAGGCTCACTTCCTAGTGTATATTTATTTTACCCCTTTTGACATATTTGGAGGATTAGGCCATGTTTATCAAGGGATATTAGGGATACTAGGAATACTAATATTTTACTCTTCTCTTTCCATCACATCATCCTAGCATCTCATTCTTATTTTTTTCCACTTTATCAATAATATCCTTAGCATCTCAAAACTCATCTTTTTCTATCAATTCAATTTACAATTATACGTTTCTCCCATAATTATTTCCATCATTTCCTATCAAATCTATTTACGATTATACCCCTCTCGACTCATTTTTCTCTAATCTAGATTAATTTATAATATTCATAAATTTCATTTAAATATATTATTCATAAAAAATTTCATTTAAATATTCATAAAAATATATTAATTTTATAATAATATTCGTAAAAAAATATTATTCATAAATTAATATTATTTACAAACTAACTCAGTGATTGCATATATAACCATATTTGTTGATAAATCATGAAAATTATTTCCATATATCACATGTTTTATATTTTTTTTAAACAACATTATAAATTCTTCAAATGATAATTATTACTAATAGTCAAAGTTAATGAAATATAAGTAAAAATAATTTTTAAGGTATTATTACATATAATTGGATTTGAACAAAAAAAAATTCCCCGAAGTTTTATCAAATATATTCAACATTGATGTCTATGTATAGAGAAAAATGAATCTAGTATTTTGGCTATTTTTATATATACATTTTTTTTTTACATTTTCAATGTCAAAATTTGCATTTTCTACTTGTAAAAAATCACCCAACAACTTAAATCTCAACCGGCCAACCCAAAAGATCGTAGTCGTCCGTTATCCCTCCTCTCTCGGGTTGACACGTGGCCCCTTCTTGTTTCCGATGGGATACTTGGAGAATACTACCCCTAGTATCGGTATGGAGGGATCTTGACCCCATCCAATTTTTTATTCATAAAAACTCAGGGTCTGTATGGGCCGGGGTTAAAAAAATGAGTAAAAATTATAAACAGGTTAAAGTTAAAAATTTAACCTCAAATAAGGTTAAAATTTTGTGTGAAATATAAACCCCGTATGGGATGAAAAACAGTTTATTTGTAAAAAGTGGGGTTTATTTGGTTGTTATTAGGGGTATAATTGTATTTTCAAATAAAATAAACCCAAAAACACAAAAAAAGCTACCAAATGTGACTTATTTTTAAACCCCCAATTTTAACTAAAACCCCACAAATAAACAACCTCATACACAACTAATAATTTAAGCTCTTTATTTTAGTAGTTTATAAACTACTAAAACAAGCACCCATACACACCCATAGTATCCCACCCCAAGACTCCCGTTAAACTTGCCCTTATGACCCCCTTTAATAATTTTAGTAGTCAATAGACCCCATAATAATTTTTTTAAGTAAATGGACCTTTTTATGAGTGTTATTACTTGTTTACCCTTAAATGGTTATGTTTAATAACAAAAACTAATATAAATAAATAATAAATTTTAAAACATCTTTAAACATAATAACAATATTTTTTTGAAGTTCTACATTTATATAATAAGAGCATGTACTAAATTATTATATAACGTATATTAAACGTTTACTTTGGTATATATCCAGTTTTTAAAACTTATTTAAGTAAATGTCCATTTTTATAACTCTTTTAAGTAAAAGAAATGCCTATAATGACCATTTTATCCTTCCTTACCATTTTTTATTTTGATTATTGACCATTGACAAATTAATCAAGGTCAATAATGTTGAAGACACATATGCGATGACAACTTTTTCTTGTGTGTGGTACTTTTTTTTAATGAGGACAATGTCACCACTTATAGTGACACGGATGCGGTCCCACCACTGATGGTGACACGTATGTGGTTACAACTTTTTTTTGTAACTTTTTTTATGTAATTTTTTTTAAGATGACAATATCACCAACCTTATCGGTGTCACAACTAATGGAGATAGATATGTGGTGACAACTTTTTTTCTTATAATTTTATTTATAAGGACAATGTCACCGACCTTATCAGTGTCACTATTGATAGTGACACATATTTTTGTGACAATTTTTTAAAGTGACATGGTTTTTTGTTACAATTTTTTTTACAGGGACAATGTTACCAATCTTATCGGTATCACTACTGATGATGACACATATGTGGTGACAATTTATATATATTAACAGTTTCTTTTAGGGTAAGAAGTTTTTTTACGAGGATCGGTGTCACAACTGTTTTCGCCAAAATAATGTCACGAAACTAAAACTCCAACACAAAAGGAACGTAAACCCTAAATGAGCTAATCCTAAGTCAAAGAAATGTGGTGTCTAGTATGTGCCCCCAACTCTTTGATAGTGTCATCGTTGGTGTCACCTTAATAAAACACGTGTCACCAAACTAAAATCATAGGATCACCTTAATAAACCATATGTCACCAAAATAAAACCCTAGGACAAGGGAAGCATAAACCCTAAAGGGGCTAAAGCAAAGCCGACAAAAATCGGTGTTCAGTATAGTGTAAGGTTTAGGGTTTAACGGTATACCTTGCATAAACAAAAATAATACAATTAGGAAAGCATATTGTTATGTATTGTGATAGGCTAAAAACCTACACCCACAAGTGTATGGGGCTCAGTTGTAGTAATCAAGTGTCGTATCCACAAGGACCGGAGGAGTATCGATTGTAATTTTGAGCTAGTTCAACCAAGTTCAGAATAAACGACAGATTTTTCAGTGTTTGTGTATAAAGTAACTAGGAAAACCGATTAAGTGTTGAGAAATATATATAGGGAAGGCGTTCTAGGATTAAGGATTTACCAACAATGCATCACCAATAGGCATAAAATATTTTCTTGCTCGAGTGATTCCGAAATAAGATTGTAGAGGTAGGTTATCTAAGGTAATCGCGCATCCCCTTTCGGGTTTAGCGCGAATGTGTCTAAATCGGTTAGCAATTCTCCTTTCGAGCGCAAGCAACCGATTCAGGCCCTTTAAGTTCGTAGAGTTTTAGGCAATAATCACACTAACATCGCCTTTCGGCTCCGAATAATATCAAAATTGCCCAGAACGTCTATGATAACCTATGAATCCTCAAGAAGTTTAGTTTCATTTTCAATCAATAAACTTCGGGTTTAATCGTGTAGTTCTGATGGATCCTAATCACCTTTCGGTATCAAATCACAATCTAAATTCCAATTTAGGTTTCTCGTCTTTCAATTTCAAACCCTAAATAGAATCTAATCGACTCGCATCAATTAGAATAAGCACAACATGATTAAACCACAATCTAATTCAGAAATCATTCGAGAGATACAAAGAACAAGCCTATTTCCGCATTCTCGGGACAATCCCAACCCTAGAACAAGAAATCTAGCAACTCATGGAGAAGTTCATGCTTGATTCAATCATATTTGGCAAGATAAACATTGGACAACAGAAACAACAACGAAAAATTACCAGAATTTGGTGAATCGAACAAAATTATCTCCAAGAATCTCCAATCTCCCAAAGCTTCCAAATAGGTCTCTACAATGTCAGATTTTTGGCCCCCTCAACCTCCTCCAAACGTCCCTTCAATACCCCCTAAATAAAAATAAATTAAAAACGGAAGAAAAACAGTTCAGGGGGCGACACTCGGGCATAACACAACTCGGGTGCCCATGGCACTCGGCCGAGTGTTGAACTTTGGCTTGTTCTGAAGGCCACCCGAGCATACACCTAGTCGAGTGTTGAGGGCACTCGGCCGAGTGGAGCTCTTTTCTAGGTTCTGGAGGCCACTCGAGAACACACCTGGTTGAGTGCCAATCCACTCGAACGAGTGTCTGACATCCTTACTTCTTTGTCTTTTGCTAAGCTCGCCTCGATTTTCGTGCTCCACATCCTTGATTCCGTCATTCCTAGTTCATCTTTGTCGCCTTCTGAGTGTACCAAAAACCTCGATACTCGTCATTCTCGCTTAGCTCTCTTATTGGCACCGAAACCGCTCAAAAGCACATGAAATCACAACAAACGAGCGGTAGACACCGATTCCTCTAAACTAAACAAAAAGGGCCAAATATATATATATATATATATATATATATATATATATATATATATATATATATATATATATATATATATATATATATATATATATATATATATATATATTACTTAAATCAAAGGTCCTAAACCCGATGCAAGCATGCCCTATAATTATCGCTAAATAGATGTTATCATATATATTGTCACCACATTAAATTGGCACCACAATATTACCATTGAAAATTGTCACTAATACAATGTATCAAACAAAATTGTGACACCAATAAACTTTAATCTTAGTGTTATAGTTTTTTTTATTAGGACAGTGTCACCAACCTTATCGGTGTCACCGTTGATGGTGACACATTTGTGGTGATAATTATTTTGTTACACTTTTTTGCAAGGACAGTGTCATCAATCTTATTGGTGTCAATACTCATGACAATATGTGTCACCAAACTAAAACTTTAGGACAAGGGGAGTATAAACCCTATATGAACTAATCCTAAGGCAACAAAAATGGGGTCCAAATCCTCTGTCCTCAATTACGTCCCTTTTCCTTGCCCCCCTATAAAAAATCTTTTTCTTTTTCTTTTTTCTTTTTAATCTATTTTTGTTTATTTATTTTATTTTAGTTTTTTTTCTTAATTTAGGACTTGTGAGAGGGAGGGGCTGGAGGGATAGGAGGGGGACAATTTTGATGATAGAAGTTTTCATTCCACAAAAATGTGATGTCTAGTATGTATTCCCACACCTTTGATAGTGTCACCATTGTTGTAACTTTCATAAAACACGTGTCACCAAACTAAAACCCTAAACCCTAAAATTTGTGTAACGACACACCCTGGATCACCCAATTACTAAAACACTAGGGTAAGAGAAGCATTAAATTATCACCACAATATTATTACCATCGAAAATAGCACCACTCCTTGACAATATCAACACTAGTGTCATAAAAATAGATAATTTAGGGCGTGTTTGGGTGTAGTGTTTAGGAGGTTTGGAAGATGGGTTTTTCGCCTCGGGTTTCCCGCCTCCATGTTTGGGTGTATGTGTTTAAGGGGTTTGGAGGGTGCGAAATCGGGGCTTTGCTGGATGGAATGGGAAGGGTTTTTGCACCTCCTCCACCAAGGTTTGGTGGATGGGAAATCGATTTTACCTCGTTTTGCCCCTTCTTCTCCCCCTCTCTCTCCATAATCAAATTATCTGGCATTTCCACTTCCAACAATCATGATCGACGGTGACAATCATTGCAGCGGAGGCCACCCTCTCTCTAACGGCGGTCAACCCCTCAGCGGGCGAATCCCTCAGCGGGCGAAGACGTCGCCCTGCTCGTGCCGGGGGAGGACGTTGCGGATAGTTTGGGAGCGGGTCAGGGCCTGGTGGATCTCCATGGAGGCGCCGCCAGGGTCGGCAAAGACCAATCGACGCCCTCGCGCTCCAGGGCCTTGACGAGGACGTCGCAACCCTTCCTGGGCTCGCCATCGGGAAATCGGGAGGCGAATGGAGGATTGACAGTGAGGGCGGGGGAGAAGGAGGAGGAGGCGGTAGCGGAGGGGGGTTTGGGGCCGGAAAGGGCGGCGACGATTGGGGAGGAGAGGGCGGACGGAGGAGGAGGAAAGGGAATTCGGGGATTTGGTTAGGGTTAGGGTCTGGAAGGATGGGAAGAGGGATTTGGGAGGGGCGGCGGCGGTGGTGGCCATGATTTCAGAAGGAAAGAGGAGGAGGACGGCTGAGGAACCATCTCAAGCGAGAACGGCGGTGGTGTTTTCCTGTTGTGATTGAAATTAGTTGACGATGGCCCCTTTGTTTTTTATCCATGGCGTCTAACAGAGCATAAATTAAAGAGAGAAAGTGGGGGTAATTCCTCTTTTCCTGTGCATAAGTGGGGGTAATTTGGTCTTTGCCTTTCACTCCATCCACCAAAAAATCAAAATGCAACCAAACACAAAACCCAAAAATTTGGGTGTTGAGTTTTCATCTTTTACATCCCAAAAATCCATCCCTATCTACCACATCCCCTAAAATCTAGGGGTGTGCAGAAAAATACGACACGACTGACCCGACACGAAAACACGGCGATACGACACGAAAAAACACGAACCGAAAATGACACGAACCGGTAAAACCCGAAAATAAATGGTTCGTGTTCGAATCGGACAAATCCTGTTATCAGATACCCGACACGAACCGTTTATTTTTTTTAAAAAAATAAATCTGTAATTTTTATAGGATTACTATAATATATTCTTTGAAGAGTAACAAAATCCATGTTGCTATGGCGGTGGGTGCGTGTATCAGGAGGCCTGAGGTTAGAGGGTTCGATTCTTCAAAATAAGTTTCCTTCCCCAAATTTTTCCATTAATGACAAAAGGTAAAAAAGGTAAAAAGTGAGTACATAACTCATTTAATTTCCAGCAGTGACACAAGAAGTTGCTAGCCCAGCTGGTTCTACTAAAATGGGAGTGCGTAATGGAGAGTTGTGGGATGGTCGACGGTTCGATTCTCCCTACAATCACTTCAAGAATTGTTTTTCTAAAATTAAATAAAAAAAGAAATTGATGTTTAATTTCTACCGGGTTATCCGTGTCGGATATTTTTTTTATCGGTTCGTATCCGGATCAGCTATTTGGGGTAATTTCTTACCGGGTACCCGATACGATTAACCCGTTTATGAACACCCCTACTAAAATCCAACAAATCCCCAAAAATCCATCCCGTTCCCAAACACGCCCTTACATAAGGAAACAGGCCTGATATTTGCACAGTCAAAAATTTGCCATCGGCACGGTGCCGGTATCGGACTCCCAACTCGGCAAAAGCTTCTGCCGGTGCCGGACTCTCAGATCGGCAGAAACTGGAAAAGCTGCAGGGAATCTTGCAGGCACGCCATGTCACCTCACTGACGAGGTGTCACTTCATGTCGGGTCTGACAGCCGATGCCGAGCTCCGAAACTGGCACGGTCAAATCAGTCGAATCGTCTGAAAAGCTGTAGAAAATCTGCAGCTTTACGTCATCGGCTGCAGTGCCACACTGGGAGTCCGACATCGACATGGACTATGTCACACTGAGCAATTTCCTTACCTTTTTATTATCTGCACGGCGCTATATCCTCACCGGCACGGTGTCGATACCGGATTCCCAACTCGGCAAACGCTTCTGCCGATGCCGGACTACGGTCAAATCAGTCGAATCGTCTGAAAAGCTGTAGAAAATCTGCAGCTTGACGTCATCGGCTGCAATGCCACACTGGGAGTCCGACATCGACATGGACTATGTCACACTGAGAGTCCGGCATCGGCAGAAGCGTTTGCCGAGTTGGGAATCCGGTATCGACACCGTGCCGGTGAGGATATAGCGCCGTGCAGATAATAAAAAGGTAAGGAAATTGCTCATCTTAGTTCCGTCCTTTACCACAACACAGCAAAAGCAAGAAAGCTTGTTGATTTACACAAGGAATCAAGTGGTGTACGTCAGGAATCAATCCAAATTAGTCAAAAAGTTCGATAAACAAAGTTCCCCAAGCACAAAATAAGGAATTTATTTTCTTCATATTGGCCAAAAAAAGAAAAAAAAGTTTGGAAAGTAGCAAGAAATTCAAACTATTTTTCGATTTAGTCAAAATAGAATTAAGTCGTTTATCCCAACTTTAAAAAAATAAAAAAATAAAGTCGATGTTTGAAACAACAATTTTTCATTTTTTTTTAAAGTACATAATATATATATATACTCTTATATATATATATATATATATATATATATATATATATATACTCTCTCCGTACCACCCCTACCCTCCCTCTTTTTTTTTTCCCCTTCATCCTCCTCTCTTTTTTTTTTTTTTTGAGCTCAAACAAAGACTTTTTATTCATTCACATCCCCAGCCAAGCTTACAAGAGCAGCTTGAGGCATTGAATCCTTATCAAAAAACAGAGTATCAAATATAGGCCTAACATTGGCTAACTCATGTGCAACTGTGTTCCCTCGCCTTCTTAAATGAGACCATTCGACTGAAGCAAAACCTGTCGCCTGTCTCTGGATTTTGTCAACCATATGCCGCAGGGTGCCCAGCCCCTCATATCCTCTTCCCAACTTCGTAATCAGACTAAGGCAATCAGACTCTAGGTGAATTCGCATGTAGCCTCTTTCCCCGACCCGAGCTAATGCCCATTGCACACTCTCCGCTTCAACAACCTCGATGTCCTTGGAGGCCTGCACCCCTTTGTGTCCCGCCATCACGAAGTTGCCTTCTTCATCCCGCACTATAAAACCAATGCCTGCGCTTCCGTCCGCCGAAACCGATCCATCGCAGTTGATCTTGAACACTCCCGGTGCTGGTCTCTTCCACCTCTCCCCTCCTGGTTTTGCGGGTTCCCTTGGAGCTGGTGCCGCCGGGTCTTTGTACCTCTTGAATTCCTCTAACAGTTCTTGCACCCTCCTCATTAGTTGTTTTGGCTCTTTACGAACCCCCTCGAATAGCAATTTATTTCGCGCCTCCCATGCTTGCCAGACCATCATCGACCACAATTGTCGCTCGTCCTCCTTGCAACTCGAGAAGACAAGTATAAAGGCTTCGAAGACAGATTGTCCCGTGAGCCATCGTCTTTCCAAAGCCGGTTGCAGGCGCCACAATGCTCTGACATAAGGGCACTCAAAAACTGCATGATACCCTGTCTCCTCTCGACCACATAGCTCACACAAAGGCTCTTCCACCATCTTGCGCCTGTGCAGGTTCCACTTGCAGGGTAATACCTCCCTTGACGCCCTCCAAACTAATGATGTGACCTTTGGCAAGAGTTTGAGACGCCACAGAGCATTCCAAGCTCTCCTTGTGACACTCGGATCCGACTGTCCCGCCCTCTCGACCTCTCCTTCCTTCTTCTCTCTGATCATATGATAGGCCGATCGAACCGAGAACAACCCATTTTTGGTGTGTTTCCAAATCAACCTGTCGTTGATGTCCGGACCAGTCAGCCGTAAGCTCAAGACCCTCTCCGCATCCCCTGGCAGCATCACCTGCCGTATAGCCTCCTCCTTCCATCGACCACAGTCCCAGTCGATCAGTTCAATCACTCTCAAATTCGGATCTCCCCCAAAAAAATTCCCAATTACCCGTCCGGAACACGTACCAGGTAGCCATCTATCAGCCCACACGTTCACCTCGGATCCGTTTCCGATGCACCAAATCAGTCCCTCTTTCAATGCATCTCGCCCCGCCAGCAGGCTCCTCCAAGTGTAGCTCGGTTGATGACCCATCGAGGCTTCCAGCAGCGACGAGTGAGGGTAGTACTTTGCCCTCAACAACCGAGCAAGCAGCGATTCCGGTTCTTGCAATAGTCTCCAGGCCTGTCGTGCTAGTAGCGCGACATTGAAGCTCTCTAGATCTCGGAACCCCATACCCCCATCGCACTTGGCTTTACACATTCTTTTCCAACTCATCCAATGTGTTTTCCGCTTACCTCCTTGCTCGCCCCACCAAAAATTACTCATGAGCATCTCTAACTCCTTGCATAGCCCATCCGGGAGCATAAAACAAGACATTGTGTAGGTTGGTATGGCCTGCGCGACAGACTTGATCAAGATCTCTTTACCCGCTCTCGACAGGGTCTTTTCCTTCCATCCCTTCATTTTCTTCCACACCCTCTCCTTCAACTGCTGGAAGATCACCTTTTTTGACCTCCCGACCATAGTCGGAAGGCCCAAATACCGCTCATGCTTTGACACCTCCCGAATGTTCGTCACTCCCTGAATCGCACCCCTAAGCTCCTCACTGACATTTCTGCTGAAGGACAGTTCTGACTTAGCGAAATTCACCTGTTGTCCGGACGCCTCTCCATAAGTACGGAGGATATTCATCACTGTCTCGCTCTGCTGGCAGGAGGCTCGCAAGAACAAAACACAGTCATCAGCAAAAAATAAATGAGATATAGAAGGTGCTCTAGGGGAGATCCGGATGCCTTCCAAGCGCAATTGGGACTCAGCAACCCGGAGCATCCCGGACAAGCCCTCAGCGCAGATTAGGAAGAGGTACGGAGACAGAGGATCGCCTTGTCTCAATCCCCTGCCTGGCGTGAAGGTCTGGGACGGCCTCCCCTCCATCAGAACCGAAAAGGTAACGGTCCTCACACATCCCATGATTAGAGAGATCCACCTCTCGTCAAACCCAAATCTCTTCATACAGTGCTCGAGAAAACCCCATTCGACTCGATCATACGCCTTTGCCATATCCAGTTTCAGGGCCATGAACCCTTTCTTCCCTTTCCTTGTCTTCATATGGTGGAAAACTTCGAAGGCAGCAAGTACATTATCTGTTATGAGCCTGCCGGGTACAAAAGCACTCTGACTAGGTGCTATCAGCTTCCCTAGGACTTTCTTCAACCTGTTGGTTAGTACTTTCGAAATAATCTTATACAACACATTGCATAGACTGATTGGTCGAAGATCCTTCATTCTGCATGGGTCCGAAACCTTCGGGATCAAAGTTATGAAAGTGTGATTCAATCCCGGAGGTATCGGCTGGCCATTCAGAATCCCAAGAACAAACCTAGTGACATCGTTCCCGACGATATGCCAACATTTTTGGTAAAAAAGTGCTGGCATCCCGTCCGGACCCGGAGCTTTTGTGGGATGCATAGAAAAAAGGGCAGATTTTACCTCTCCAGCGGTGAAGGGACATGACAGCTCATGGTTATCTTCCGCCGACACGAGAGGCTCGATTCCTTGAGTAGCCGTATCAGGGTTGGCTAAGACATTGGATTCAAACAATTTACAAAAGTAATCAATCGCCACCGCGTTCTTCCCAGCCCAACTATACTCCTCTCTGCCATCCTCCCCTATCAATTTTCGCACCATATTCCTTTTCCTCCTTCCCGTGGCCTTCTTGTGGAAAAAACTGGTGTTTCTATCCCCACACCGAAACTCATTCGCCCTAGCCCTTTGAAACCACATAACCTCTTCCTTATCCATCAACAACTTCTCTTTCCTTTCCAGCCCCCGTCTCTCCTTCACCAACAGCCCTGTCATTTCCATATTCCCCAATTCCGTCAGCCTTTTCCGGACCTTTCCTAGTTCCACTTTAACATTGCCAAACCACACCTTGTCCCAATCTTTCAGGTCCACCGCACACCTCTCGATCTTGCCCTCGATGCTGGGCGAAACATGCGATGATCCCGGATTTTCCCATGCATTAATAATCACTTCCATACTATCCTCTTCCGTCAACCACATTGCCTCAAAGCGAAATGGCCGCTCCCCCTTATGATTGCTATCCCCTTCTCCCCCTTGCAGACAAACTTTAATCGGGATGTGATCCGAATGGCACCTACCAAGATGGCGTACTATAATGTTCGGGAACATATCCAACAACTGATCATTACCAAAGGCCATATCCAACCTTTCCTGCACGAAAGCCTCCCCCTCCCTCTCATTATCCCAAGTGAACCGATTTCCCGAAAACGGAATATCCCTTAGCTCGCAAGCCTCTAGCACCTCTCTAAACTCGATCAACCTGTCCACTTGAGGTGCCCGACCCCCTTGTTTGTCCTCCACTGCAGTGAGAAGATTGAAATCACCCATGCACAGCCAAGCAGCAGCTGGCTCCTCGTGCAATCTCCGGAGCAAACCCATCGTAAGGTGCTTGTTGACGCTCTCCGGCCATCCATACACCCCTGTCACCCTCCATTCCTGCTCATCTCCAACCTTTAATGTGGCATCGATATGGTGCTGGGTGTATGAAATGATGCTAACTTCGCACTCCTCTTCCCAAAACAAAGCCAGACCCCCCGACCTGCCCACACAATCGACTGTGAACACCCCCTTAAAACCCAGCTTTACCCTTATTGACTCCATCCTCTCCCTCCTACTTTTAGTTTCCATGAGAAAGAGGACTTTTGGGGCCTCCCTTCTTACCATATCGGTAAGTTTTTGAACTGCGCGGGCCTCCCCCACTCCCCGGCAGTTAAAGCTTATGCAATTCATGGCTCCCGGCGGGGGATAATATCCCCGGCCGATATAATTTTTTCGGGTGGAATAATCTCAACCCTCAGTCTTTTGCTTCGAACCCCATCAGTAACCTCCACTCTATCCCAATCATCGCTGCTCATAGTCTCATCATCATCTGCCGCCACTCCCTCCTTCCTCTTATTCCCTAATATTCTCGGGCCACCTATCCCGTCTCCTTTCTTAGCGTTGTTCCTTGCCGCCCTCTTCCAACTCCCCTTGACCTTCGGCCCCCCTCCCTCTTTCATTGAGCTCGCACCTCCTCCCTGTATTAACCCCCCATTGCCCCCATTGGTCATATTATTAAGCTCTCCTCCCAACTCTTCACGCTTGTCGTCCCCCTCCACTAGCGATACCTGGTTCACTCGCTCAACTATGAATTCCTCATCCTCCCCCAACTCCCTCTCCTCGACATCCTTCCCTGCCTCCTCCTCCTCCCTCTCCTCTAGTATTTCTAATAAGGTTTTCCTCCGTCCCTCCCTTCGTTCAGTTTCCAGTTCCTTCTCATCACCCTTCCCCGTCATCTTTTCGAGAACCCTTCTCTCCTCCTCTCTATCAACACTGTTCCTTTCCCTAATGATTTTGACCGGTGAAGCTCTCATCCAATCGCCGTACTCCCCTTGGAACCGCTCCTCCTCATTGCTCTTGCATTCAAGTTCTGTATGACCTAGCATTCCGCACATGTAGCAAAAATTAGGAAGCCGTTCATATTTGATCTCTACCCACATCCGCTTCCCACCAAACGATATCATCAGCCCCCTACGCAGCGGCTTTTGCAGGTCGACAGTCACTTTCATGCGAAGGAATCTGCTGCACACCACCAGCTCCTCCTCATTCATATCCACTAGACCCCCAAACACTTGCCCTATTTTTTCAGCCATAGCTCTAGTATATGCCGCAAGAGGAAGATCATAAACACGAATCCAAAAAGCACATTTTGTGAACCTGATTGCCGACGATTGCTCCATTCCCGGTTCCTTTAACACCAACAGTGCTCTGTCGAAGGACCACGGGCCGCCTTTGATAACCTTCTCCTTGTCCTCCACTGTGCTGAACTGGAAGCTAAAGAGGTTCTCTTTGATCTCCCGAAATATGAATCCCTGTCTAGTACGCCACGCCCCTTTCATGGTCGATTTCAGCGCTTGAGCGTTCGGTGCCCTAGATGAGAGAACTGTCCCGATGAGGGACATCTTTGACTGTACCGAGACACTATCCTTGATCGCTTCATCCCCCTCGATGACAACCGTCTCATCTGCTGTTGGATGAATCTCTTTCCCTTTGTTCCCCATACCTGTCCTCCAATCGAATACCTGTGCAAACCGTAAGAATCCAATGCCCTAGACGTCCCCCTAACCACGGTGAATCTCGCACGATGCCGGCGAGGGAATACCTAGCTCTCACAGCCCTAGACCGGAGAGAGAGAGGCGAGTCGGAGACCACCAGGAAGCGGACGCCAATTTCTCTCCTCCTATTCTTTCTCTTTACTTTTTAGAGTCGCTATTTAAAACAGCAACTCTACCTATATTTTTTTTTGCTTTTCGGTATTTTAATTTTCCTATTATTTGTTAAATCGAAATTTTAAAAACAAATCAAAATCATGTAAGTCGATATTTCAAACAACGACTTACTTATTAGTCGTTATTTGAAACATCTGCTTTACCCCAGTTTGGCTAAATACCAAAATACTTTGACATATTGGCTAATCTCCATTTTTTTTTTCCCAAATTTTGGCTAATCTGAAACAAAATTCCAAAATAAGGGCAAAACTTGAAAATCGTCTCTGTGAGTATTCCATCCTCTCTTGGTAACTTGAATTTCCATGATGCAATGAACACAAAAGAATAAACCAACATACTGATTAGACGATAACTAAACTAGCAAAAAATTCAAGTACTACATTCATCTAATGGATGAAGCAAAATCAAACTTGCAAAGTAAAATTTAGTTGCAATATTTACTTTTTTTATTTTTTCGTAAGTAGGGCTAGTGCCTGTACTTGATATTCTTATTGAAATTAATTGAGTTCTACATCAGGATATTCACCCAGAAATGGTAATAAACATGTAGGCGGTTCCAAATACCACGCATAGCCATAGACGGATTTGGGGCCGGGATTCGCCCCTCCTTTCGTTCGAGAATTACCTATATTTGTTCTACTCGTCGATAGCTTCGTTTTGATATATATAAACCTCAATCCGATAACCGAGTAAAGAGTTATGAACGTTTGAAAGTTAAACACAGATTAATTATTTCAAATGTCTTTTAATAAATCATATGATGCTTTTATATTTTACTTAATTTGATATTTTGGTACTATAATTCAACCCAAGAGGTTCAAAACAAGAGTTTATATTACTAAATTCGATAATTATATAAGAAATTATGCAAGTTTAAAATTTGTATATCTTGTTACACATTATTGCATGCTAAGATAACAACAAATCACATGTTGACTTTGTAGGTTTCAAACGACATATTTTTAGAGTGAAAAAAGTTGTTATAGACTAAAAGGCTAAAATGACATCATTTTTTTCGTTTAAAGGGAAAAAATATACAGTATATAACAACTAATGACACGATTTTAAAATAAAACATCGGGATTTTTTATAACTAAAAAATGTTGACTTAAACTAAAATATCATCATTTAATCTAAAATATCATATTTTTTGTTCACTAAACTATAGAAAAATCTACCAAAGAATGAATCAACAATTTGTACATGACAAAACTTCACCCCTCCTTCGATAAAGTTATAGCTCCGTCCCTGCGCATAGCTATTGTCTAGGCGTAAGGCCCATTGTGCCCAAGGCATTGATCACTTTTTTCGCTTGACGCCGGACATGACAGAGCTTCACCTCCCACATACTTTCAGCGATCAGTCGACGACATTCCTCCATTAAGTAGTTGTTCGGGTGTACAGATTGATTCTTCTCGCTCAGGAGATCACAAACAACCGTCGATATCATTCCTGAAAGAATTTAATTAGAATCCCCATGTTCTGCCCCACTTTTAATTCATGCAACACCCCTAGTATTTCAGCCTTTAACATCGAGTAGAAGCCACATGAAAAATTAAATTCTTTCAGGAATGATATCACAATGTACCCCCACCTCTTGCTTGCCCCGGGTTTCTCAGTGTTGAGCTTCACCTAGCCAACCGGAGGCGCTGACTAGGCCATCTGCAACATCGGAGTTGGGTCAGCTGATTTCTACATTTCCATGTAAACCAATCATTTTTCCAAACTTTGCAGCCTCTCTATCCCCTTTCTTGATGTGCTCGAAAATCCATGCCTTGATGTTCACAGATTCAAAGATTAATGTATTTCCACTCATTTCCCCCCAAATCTTTCTCCGTTCCCCGGGTATTACCGAGCAGTCCCTTAAAAGATGGAACCCTATATCCTCAGCTTGGCATCTTGGGCACCCATTCAACTGGGCTAACTGTCGTCGTTCCCAAGTACTATTCGATAGAAAGGCATCATGGGTTCCACACCCCACTCTAGCCCTTGGTAAGATGGTCCTCATTCGGCAACCCTCTTAGGTATTGTAGAGCTGTCTTGGTTGAGAACTCACCCGAATTTGATAAATCCCAAACTAGTATGTCTCTTGCTGCTGTATTCTCCTTAACATGAATGAACTGAAGCCTTGAGAATAGTTAGAGCGCTAAGTGTTGAGATAACAGTGGCCAATTCCAGGAGTTGCCTCTCCACATCTCCACCACGGTGGATCCACTCAACTCTTCTGGGACCTCTCGCAGAGCCAAGGGTGCAACCAGAAGAGTTTGGAAGTACCATTCCCAATTGCAACACGCAGGTTCAGCGTAAGTAGTTCATCCGATCCCCATGCATAATAGCTTTCCACGTCCTCGAGGCCCCTATTCTCCTTTCAAACATGTCAACGCAATACTTGCCCCTTACCATTCAACTCCATAGGGAGGCTGGGTTTTGTAGGAGCCTCCAACTGAGCTTCCCTAGCACTGCCAGATTCATCGCCCTCATGGGTCGGAGTCGGATACCAGGTCCTCCCTCTGACTTAGGTCTCGTGATCACATCTTGGTGTAGGAGGTGAATTTTCTTGCTCTCATGCATTTTTTGATCCCCAAATAAATCGGTAGACTTTATTGTCTATGGAATCATAAATATATCTAGGCACATAAGACAATTGCATGACATAGAGTGGGAGGCGTGTGAGCACCGAATTGGCTAGTGTGACTCTTCCCATGAAGGACATCGTTTTAGCTTTCCATCCTTGAAGCCTCGAGGTCACCTTCTCTAGTAAGTAGTTATATTTCTCCCTCGTCATTCTCCTATACGATTTAGGGACTCCAAGGCAGTTTCTGAAGTTATCCGAAATCGGGATCCCCAACTCCTAGCTTACCGGCTATTTTGTAGTGGTACCCACATTTCTAGATAATAAGACATTGCTTTTATTAAAATTTATCCTCTCTCCATAAAGATACAAAAGTCGTCAAGCCACTGACGTATCACCCTCTTATGATCCTTTGTTGGTTCGACTAGTACCACTTGATCATCCGCAAAGAAAACATGGGAGCGGTTCACCCCTCCCACCTTTATCGGCTTCCATCTACCTTCACGGACGGGTCCTTCAATTATGTGTAAGGTGCTCCACAGTGGTGACCGCAGGATCCTTCGAAAGGTGGGGCAAAATTTCTAGTGTGTACTGAGATATTGGCATTGAATAAACTCCTTTACCTAAGCTACGACTTTTAACTTAGCAGTAGATTGTAGAAAAGTAGACTTACATTTGCTTGATTGCTATGGTAGTGGTTTCTCGTCATTCATTGGAAATTCAGGCATTTGTCATATTTAGGAGTGTAAACTTATCGAAATTCAATCATGCTAAATTCAAGGCTTTTGCATATTGGCTAGGATTGTAAACTAATCAACTTTATAATATCTTTTGGTTCCCAAAGACATGATAAAAATTGCGATTTGAATATGTAGGGTACGAAAATACAAATATTGCATAAAACTTCACAAATTCAATTCACAGACCCCAAATTCAATTCATAAATTTCATTCTCAAAATCACACACACAATAATTAAAACAAAAAATTTATTCTCAAAATCACAAACTCTAATGAAAATTTCATAAAATTTATTCTCATAATCAAATCCTAAATTCACAAATTTTATGGGGTTTAATTAGTTTATAGCTAGATAATTTGTGTATAATAGGGAGCTCGGGAAGTAGGAATATAATTAAATAAGGGGGTAGAAACATAGAGATTGGGTGCAATTTAAACAAAGAATAATAAAGTTTTTTTTGAGGGAGGCGAATTTTTTTTTTTAAAAAAAAGGTTAATTTCATCAATTTTACGGGATTTAATTAGTTATAGCTAGATAATTTGTATATAATAGGGAAGTCGGGAATATAATTAAATAAGGGGGTAGAAACATAGAAAGTTGGGTATAAGTTGAACAAAGAATAAAAAAGCTATTTTGGGGGAAGGGAATTTTTTTTAAAAAAGGGGGCTAGTGGGAATCGAACACTCAACATTTGGTCTCATTTTACTTTCCTTCCTTCCTACCAACCAACCAAGCAAAGTAGACTAATTGATTCTATATTCATCCTAATTTTACTTATTACAACACTGTCATATATATAAATAATTTTTTTTATTTTTTTCCAAACCTCGGGGCGCGTGGGTCGAAGGGTAGGGCAGCCGCCTACGCCCGCCCCACCCTGGGGCCGCCCCTGGTGCTCCATACAAAAGGACATATAAGTACGAGGATAGTGTCTCCTTGGCGGATCCTCCAAGAGAGAGCAACCCCCCCCCCCCCCCCCCCCCCGTCTTCTCCTCGTTCAAAATAAGTTCCATCTTCCCAATGGTCTGGCTCCTCATTATGACTTCAATGAAGTTTTCGAGCAGATCAAACTCCTCTAGTATGCGCCGTAAGAAGTCCTAACGGATTTTGTCATATGCCTTCTCGTGGTCAATCTTGATCATCATCAATTTTCGGCGTCGACACTCTCACATTTAGTGTAAAAATGTTGTTTAAGACAATTAATTATCTAGATTTATTTTTAAAAAGTCAATCTGTAAAAGGTATTTTTCTATAGAAGGATTATTGTGGATGGTTTATCTATAATAGATTCTAGAGAAGATATGTTTATTTATATCTAGGTTTATCTATAGAGTTATCTATAGAAGGTTCTCTATTATAAATAGAGGCATGTAGGGCTGGAATTATGTATCCATCAAAGCAACATAATAATAAGAAACCCTAGTTGCAGGATGATTCTTGTCAGAACACAAAAATCCTTTGTGTCCTATTGTTCAATCTCTTTCTATTTCACGATATTCCAACTCGTGGAAATTCACAACAAAAACCTTCTACATTACCACCACATTATCAATTAATTGTCTGCCCGGAACAAAGCTATTTTGTATTGGAGAAATCAACTCTAGGAGGACAGCTTTCAAGCGGCTCACAGCTAGAGGTGGCAATCGGGCGGATCGGGTCGGGTTTGGGTTCGGTTAGTCGGGTTTCGGGTCATTCGGATTTCGGGTAATGTCTAATAATTTGGTCAATCGGTTGGGTCGGGTTCGGGTTTCGGTTGTATTGGGTTTTGATTATTGGGGTTTCGGTTTTCTCGGGTTTTCATTATTTCAATATTCATTTTAAAAATTTTACTAGATTGTAGCTTAAAGTTCGGGTTATTTCGGGTTTCGGTTATAACGGGTTCGAGTCTTAATTGGTTTCGGGTTAATCGGGTTCGGTTCATTTGGATTTCAGGTCCAAAATGGCCGGGTTGTGTCAGTGTTCAGAATAATTGGTTTCGAGTCGACCGGATCGGGTTTTCGGGTTCGGGTCGGATTTTGCCAGCTCTGCTCACAGCAGCTTTGCAAGCAATTTCAAAGAGGACGTTCAGCAACGAGATGGACCTAAACTCTGTCGGTGTTGAGGGAATTGGGACCTTTGGGAAAAGAACCAACTAGGCCTTTTACCGAACAATGTCACTATTAATGTGTTTCGTCAAGGATTCCTGAGTGCCCTCTTCTCTATGTTTGAGAGTGCTATGGTAGGGAAATGGGGGTCACCATCCTTCGATTTCGGGATCAGATCGTCGTCCGTAGCATAGCCATGCTCCTCTGTCTGCCCCTAAAAAGTTGTATTTTCACGTGTGGTTGCGAACATATGTACCACCGCCTCCGACCAATATGTCTTTGTAGTTAGTGTTAGCAGTGGTGTTCCCAGTAGGCTTAGTATTCAACGACGGAAAATGAGCCCCTCCCAACTAGGTTTGGCTGCTCTGTTGTGTGGTAGGAGTCTGCGAGGCCCCCTGGTCTTCCTCATCTACTGCTCAGCTCCCATGGATTTCAATATCCATGGATACAGACTAATTCATCTCTCTCATTGTTCTCTTTTTTTGTTGATTTGTGATGTATATTCGTTTCTATGGTACCATCTGGTGGGTCTCCGGTTCAGCGGCTCTCCTTCTCCTCTTGATTTCCATTGGTGTTCGCCATTTTTCCTCTTTAGATTCCAAGAATTCTGATTGGGTCATAGTTGCAATATTTACTAAGCCTCAGGAAATTTCTCATCTTAGTTAGCTCATTTAGGACAACACACCGGCAAACCTCTTACTCAAAAGACCGACGCTCTCTTTTGAGAGAAAACACTCTCTTCGCAGAGACCAGGAAACCCACCGGAGCTTGACCTTGCACCGCCATCATCTTTTGCAGTGGTGTCGTTGGTCAATCGGAAACATAATCAGACACCCTCTTTCTCCTCTCTAGCGTTCTAGAGAGAGAGGGGTTGTGCAACTCCCTTCGGGGTCGAATCCTTATCTTGCAACTCACTTAAACCGATCGAAACACTCCAATTTCTTGGGGCTTTTGTAGATCCGTGATCGAGGACCTCTTTCTCTTCCTCGTACCAAACAAATTCAAAGCTTTTTAGCCTTTAAATTTCGGATCTAGGGCTTGTTCCCTATAGAACTCTACCTTGTTTTGATTCCGATTGTGGTCGGCAGAGGTCTATCCTTGCTTCCGGCCTTGGCTCCGATTTTGGATACCTCATAGTGCGCGCACTCTCGGTGAAGCAGGTTGGGCTATGCTAGCCGTTTCTTTCCTTAACCCTGCGGTCTCCGACCCACGTCGGTCTCCTTCCTCGGTTCAGCAGCGGTCAGGCTCCTCCTTGGGCTTGCTCGCGGTTGTCCGGCAATCGACATCACCGCCGGTCGCCGCCCCTGTGTGCTGGTCGGCTGGTTCTGGCTTGTTTCAGCGAACATCGACTTTGTCGCCCTAAGCTTAGTGATCTGTGGGACTGATGGTGGCCCTCGGGTTGGGCTCGTGATCTATACCTTGGACCCTAAGGAGCCCAGTCTAAAAATAAATTAAAAAATTAAATTGAAAATTGTTTTTTTTTTTAAGCAAGATAAGAATTCGCTTCTCTAGACAAGCCTAGAGAAAGCGAGAGACCGGACAAGCCGGTAGATGGACTAACCATCATGTACAACCATAACCAAATAACAAACAGAAACAAATGACAGAAGGGGAAATACACAAATTAAATCCGGATACAGCCGGAATCTAGACTAAAGCAAAACAAACAATATAATAAAACAGATGAGAAGCCAGCACAAGAGGCAGAAACTCTCAAACTTGAATGAGCAAGGGCTGACTAGCAGAGCAGCAGCTACACCGAAACGTGTGAAACATATACGGCAAGAAGCTCAATCAAAGCAACGAAAGCCTGAATCTTGGTCAAACACGAAACATCCAAAGTAACTGAGGTAGTCAACAACATCACAAACCAACGCCACAACCCAACCACCAAACCGCCCCAAGAATACAATAAGCAACAGAAAATCACAACCCAAAACCACACCCTTCCAACCCCGGTACGACTCCACCTCAACCAACACAAGAAATAAAACCAGTCTGCCACCGATACACCCTAAATCAAAACATAAAAAAGAAGGAATGCACCGTACCCAACAGGAAAACTCTCGAAGCTGCGAAACAAACGACCAAGCGAGTCCGACTACGAGAGGGAAGACACCACCAAGGGCAGATACCACCAACAACGAATCAACGGTGGGAAAACAACCAGCACAAGCGAGGCAAGCAAAACACATGAAGAAAAAGAGGACCCGTGCTACAAAAATCAAAAGCAACAAAGAGACCACGACGGAAAGGCAAAAGATCGAGAACAACGAAGGAGAAGATGCAGTACACCTAAGCCACCAAGAGGTAGCTGCGTGGCTGGAAAACCGAGTTGAGGGAGACCCATCGGAGACCGGAAGCCAAGGGTGGAGCAGAAAAAGGACCGGCAAGCCAAGGCCGGACCACGGGGAGGTGGCGACCACACCCCGGCAAAGAAGGAGCCATTGCGATCAGCGCGACGACAACACAACCCAAATAGAAGAGCGTAGAGGAAAGGGCGATGGCCCTAGGAGCAGTTGGCGGAAGCGCAAAAGGCAGCGCAAACGCCCGGAACCTGAACGTTCGGAGAAGCCCCGGTAAACAAGAGAGAGAGGCGGCGGAGGCCGGTGAGTGACAGTTGTGAACCGAGGACAACAGCGGTAGCAAGGATGGCGGTGGCGGCGACAACTAGGTTGCGAAAGGTGGCGGCATGCCAAAGGCTCTGTTACAAGGCCATGGTCGGACCAAGCTATGGTGGAGAAAGAAGGCCATGAAGGTGATGGCGGCGGCGGGGCACCAAACGCTCCAAAGAGAGCGTTTTAGGTTTTTGGGATTTTTTTTGGTTGATTATTTTAACCTCATCAAAGCTAATAAATTTAGAAATAATTAATCGTCCTTTTAAATACGAATAATATCTATAATTTTCACCGAATAATGTACACTGAATAATCTCTAAAATTTAATTGAATAATCACCCTTTAAATACGAATAAGCTTTCATATTTAACCGAATAATTTAATTTCAACTAAATTATCTTGATAATCGAATAATCTAAGTGTGTAAACAATTGTCCTTTTATGCACGAATAATCTATATAATTTAACTGTTTTCTTACATACGATTAATCTTTCTCTTAGATACGATTAATCTCTCTAATTTAACCGAATAATAAAATCATAAAAATCGTTCTCATACATATGATTAATCTCTCTAATTTAACCTAATAATCGTCCATTTACATACGAATAATATTTTTAATTTAACCGAATAACATAATTTTACTACAAATATTATAATTAATCTTCTGAATGAACAAAAAAAAATAAACACAAAAAAAAAAACCAAATGAAAAAGAGAATAAAAGAAAAAAAAAGTGGCGTGACATATATATATATATAGGGTTTACTTCAAATGTAAAAACTCCTTAACGTGTAAAATTTGCTTATCGCGTAAAATTAGCTAATGGGCCTAATTTAATTAGTATAATGTCTGCCCCCCTTGCCCATGCGTGTGCCCCCCCTTCTCGGACCCGATTTTTTTTTTTGTTTTTTTTTTAAAAAAAAAATTTTGCCCAGAATTTTTTTTTCGTGGTAACACTTTATGCTGTGCAAGTATAACTTGCTTTTGTGCACATATAACATCTTATTGTGCAAATATAAGTTTATTTTGTGCAGACAAATAATTCATTATGAGGTAAATAGGTAAATGTGCCTATTTCAATTATAAAAATTTATAATTGAAATATGTTTAATTTATGGGTAAATTGGTAAATATGTCTAATTTTATGGGTAAATGCACTTTTTTCCGTTTTCGATACCTTTTGTGCAACTGTGAAGTGCATTTGTGGAACTGTGGAGTGCATTTGTGCAACTGTGAAGTGTATTTGTGCAACTGTAAGTGCATTTGTGCAACTTTAATTGTGCAATTGTGCAAATTTAAAGTAGGATACAATTGTGCAAATTTAAACTACAATTGTGCAAAAGTAAGATACAATTGTGCAGATTAAGAATACAATTGTGCAAATGTAAGATCATAATGTGCATTAATAAGACAAAAGATGTGCTTTTGAAATCGATGTTTTAATTTATTTATTTTTACTTCTGAGAGTTTGGGTTCACCTCTCGGATAATTTAGGTTGATAGATGTAAGTTTGAAATCGATTTTTTTACGTATAAGCTTTTAAAATTAAAGTGCATAAATAAGATTAAAATGTGCATAATTAAGGTTAAAAAGTACATAACATAGATTATAATGTGCATGATTAACAATTTGCGATTGTTGCGCTCTTGTCTATTATGTAACCTATGTGGGATTTGAACCCACATCTTTTGTGCAAACGCACATTGCTCTACCAATTGAGCTAATAGGCTAAATTATGATTTTTATGCTAAAATAGAAGAACTTAATCGACCTAAAGCATATTGCAATAAAATTCTAAAATTCAATTAGCTCATGATTCACAAACAATTTGACAATGCTATAAACATGAAATTAGCTCCAAATCAACCCAACAACACAACCATAGCATCAATTTCAGTCAATTTGGCCGTTGGCAAAAACCCCAAATTCTAAAGCATATCGCAATATAAAATTCCAAACTTCAATTAGATCATGATCCATAAACAATTTGACAATGCTATGAACATGAAATTAGCTCCAAATCAACCCAACAACACAACCATATCATCAATTTCAGTCAATTTTGCTTTTGGCAAAAAGCCCCAAATTCTAAAACATATCGCAATATAAAATTCTAAAATTCAATTAGCTCATGATCCATAAATAATTTGACATTGTTATAAACATGAAATTAGCTCAAAATCAACCCAACAACACAACCATATCATCAATTTCAATCAATTTGGCTTTTGGCAAAAAGCCCCAATTTCCGCTCTTAAATCAAACCCTAGGTTTTCAATCTCAACCTAAATCATTCAAACAATCTAAATAGATGTAATAAACAAGTTTAGGGTTAGAAATCATACCAAATTCGAGTTGAAACAAGGAGCAAAATCGGGATTTCGAAGGTATTCCGAGCCAAAAGCACCGATTAGCGTTGTTGGGAGAGATGGGCTCGGCTGGGCTCGGACCATGGGGGTTCTGGTCTCGGGGGGTGCGCCTGAGGGAGGGGTTCGAGCAGGTTGGGGCTGGTGGCCGGAGGTGGCTCGTGGGTGGCGTGGGAGGCCGATGAGAGAAGCAGCGACGTGGGGCTTCGACTGGGCAAGGTGGGCGCGTCTGGGCTCGAACCAAGCCAAGTCAGGGCTCGGGGGGTGCGCCCATGCGGTTGGCTCGAGCGCAGCTAGGCGGTGGAGGCCGGAGGTGGCTCGACGTGGGGCCGGAGGTGGCTCGACAGGCTAGGCGGTGCTTCTATTGTTGAACGCGGTATGTTTTACGTTGGATTTGAAAAATTTACACGTTAAGCAAATTTTACACGTTAAGGATATTTTACATTTTAAAGCTTCCCTATATATATATATATATACTCCGTATAAAAAATAGAATGGGAGTACTATGTAGTGTAGCTGTTGTATGGCGTCATTGGCGCGTGCCTTCAACCCAAAAAAAAAGACGTGTACACCTTTTTTCAGTTGTGCCATTGAATTTTTTTTTTATATAAATAAAATCAGTGTTAATCTCGTCCATTGATTTTGTTAGGTTTTATGGTATAGATCTGTTCCTAGGTTCCCATCTTAAGGGATGTTCCCACAAGAGCCACCTTTATATATATATATATATATATATATATATATATATCAAACTGAATAAACTTATCCTGCAACGGAATCAAACCCCGCTCATTTTGGGTGTGTACTAAATCCTGTTAGGGTTGATTAAATCCCGATAGGGTTCTTGGTGCTTTTTACTCAGGCGTTGTGCAGCTCTGCGGTAGCGTAGTTGGGCGCTCTGGTAGACGTGGTTCTGGCTGTCGGAGTCGGGATAGGTTGGGGTCGAGGTAGTGTGTATCGTGGCGTCCCCGCTATTCGGGTTGACTGCTTCCTTGGAGTTTCGTCCCCACTGCCCACAGGATGATCGGATCTTGATGTATCGGTAACCTACGGTTCTGCTTCAAGGTGGGGCTTGGCTTCCTCCGTCGTCTTCGGCCACGTCTTGTTTGGTTTGGGGTTGCTTGGTTTCGTTTTATTGTAGGGTGCGTTTTCTTGAGTTTGCACCGTTATGCATTATTTATTTGTTTGGTTTGTAGACGGTTCTCCCGTCTGCCGGCTTGACCGGCCTTAGAGTTTCAGATATGTTTGAAATTGAATTCCTACCTAATAAAAAAAAACTAGGACAACACACCAAAAAAAAAAAAAAAAAAAAAAAAAGTCAAATTGGAGAAGTTTCTTCTGGATCCCAACCTTATCAGATATTGATTTGATAAAAACCCTAACATACCTTCGAGAATTGCTGGTTTGGAACTATAGGAGTAGTGCACTTCAAGAACGGATCCAAATATAATTTTGTGAGGTTACCACCGCCATCGAACGCCGACTAGGGCGATGAAGCCAAGCACAATCGTCAGAATCGGTCAAAATCTTGGTCCTTATAATCTACTGTTTGTGTTTTTGCAATACGAGTTGTAGAACATATCGCCTCTCCAACTGCGACCGTGCAAAGAGATTGCAAATGAAGAAAAAAACCGAACTAAAAATCAGAAACCAAAACCGCAAGAATCAACGTGCGGGAAATTGGTGGAATAATTAACCTTGTCGGCGGCAAAGCTGATTCCTCCTCCTCCACCTCATGTTGGGGTTTTTCTCCACCATTGGAGCACGAGCTTTGATCGATTAGGATTTGTGAAGTTCAGACGAGAAAAAGAGCAGGACAGGAAAGGGTTTAATTAAAAGAGGGGTAAAGTTGGCATTTAGAAAAAAATTAGAACAATTTTTTTTTTTTGAGAAATTTTTTTTAGGACAATTAGTTAAAGGCGATAAAATGAAGGACTTTTACTTAAACTAGGTAGGCAGATCCGTGCTACACTTCTGACCAAAAAAAAAAGATTTGTGTTAAGTATGGGACATATGATTTTTCCCTAAATATTATAATGAGATCAGTGTAAAGGCCCGGATTTTTTAATAATAGATAATATAAATGGATTTATGTCGAAAAAATAATAAGATAAAATAAAACAAAAATTCAGATATTTCAAGAAAAACTCGTCCTTAATTTCCTAAATCGAAATTGAAATCCTTAAAACGGGTTCCGGCATTATTTAACTGGAAATTTAAATTGCGTTGTACTATGCTTTTATATACCGAAAATTTGAAAATAATATTTAGAGTCTTATATTAAATTCGGATTTGGAAAATTAAGAAGTATTTTAAACGCGTCGGGATAAGGTCGAGAGAGCGAGATTTAAAATATCAATTGTCGGAAATTCACATTCCCGACTCGGGACCCCAATTCCGCCACCTTCTCCCATTCTTATCCATTCCATGTCATCCCTCTCATTTGGGTAAAATTCTATCTCTCCTTTCACTCCCTCCCTTCTTTGAGACAACTCTAATGGAAAACAAACAACAAATCCCTGCAAGTTTGACCAAGGAAAGCTATTGCTGTCTCAATTTGCAAAACAAACAGCTCCTCTTTACCTATGTTCACAAATCAGAATTTGCAATTCTCAATCTCTATCTTTTGAATCTGAGGAACACCCCCTAGAACCGTATCCAACACACCCAGCTCCTCCTCCCGCTTCTTTCCGTCAGACC
Source organism: Persicaria tinctoria (assembly GCA_037127255.1). Classification (NCBI taxonomy): domain Eukaryota; kingdom Viridiplantae; phylum Streptophyta; class Magnoliopsida; order Caryophyllales; family Polygonaceae; genus Persicaria; species Persicaria tinctoria. The sequence goes on from JBANSL010000017.1 coordinate 21,551,529, forward strand.
CAGCCGCAACAGCACCCCCGAGGCCTTCTCCTCCCCTTCCCCGATGTCGACGCCGCCGCCAGGAGCCCAGCCGCCGAAGCCGACGCCGAGGAGCTCCTCCATTTTTCCCACCTTCCGTCACCTCCGTTACGAGCTAAGGGCTCCGAACCCTGTCTTGCGAAGCCAAAATCAGCTGCCACGAGCCCTTCGTTCCAGCTTCTCCTTCCACAACCAGAAGCAGCAGCAATTTCGTGATCTTCCTAGACGTCGACGAGCCTAAGGAACCACCCCGGAGCGCCGCCAGGAGCACCACCGTGAGCATCGCTTCCCTGTTCTTTCCGATTTGGCCTCGGTAAGGTTTTACCTCCGTTTCCGACATTAATCCGCTATGAAAGTGTGCCTCAATGAACTTCCCTTTCTGTCCTAGTCCATTCCGACGCCACACCGCCTCCGACGAAGATCGATTCAACCCCGGCGAATGTTTTCGGCGAGCACCTCGGATCCTCGGTAACCCTTCTCTCTCCCTCCTCCCTTGCTGCCTTTGAGTTGTTTTCTGTGGGTTGTAGTCGGAATGTTTTGTCGATCAGGGTGGGATAGATCTGGTTCGGGAAGGTTGCCGCCGGAGGCCTGGATTTTCTCCTCCTTCCGTGTTCCGTCGTCGTCGCGTCTCTGCTTCTTCTCTGATTTGGGAGAGACGGGTCCATTAGACCCGGTTTCCTCTTTTCTTTTATTCTTTTGTAAAACCGGCCGGTTTGGCCTTATTTTACCGGTTCACTTAAACACTTATTGTCTAGATTCGGGCTTGGGCTATTCTTTCCGGGTTTCCTTGTTGGGCTTGGGCCTATATTTCTTCCGGGGTTGGAGCTTTTATTTTGGGCTGCTAGTAGTCTGTTATATCTTAATTACTATATTATATGTGTTACATGAGTTGGGTATAGTGTAACGTGTTATTATTAGATTATTATCATTTTATTTTTCTGTGGAGGAATATATTTTCTGGGATTATTATTATATTATAAAATTATTTAAAAGTGTTATTACTTGGAATATGTATTTAGTGATGTCTTAAATCATGATTTTAGGAATTTGAAGTGAATTATGAGTTTTTATATATAAAAATGATTGTGAAAGTAGATTTATTTTGTGAATAAATGTCGGAATTTATTATGTAATGATTTTGAAAATAAACATGCCGGGATCGTGTTAATAATATGAATTTGAGAATTGGTTTTAAGGTTTAAATGTTTAATGTCGGGATTCTTTGTTTTGGTTTGACGATGTTAGTTTTGAGAAGGGGGTTTAGAAAATATGGTTGGTATGATTTTATCAATGGGTTTTGGTTTGATCGTATCGGAAAGGTTTTGGAAAAACGGTTTTACTATCGGTTGGTTTTGAACATGTTGAGAACTTGGAGATTGTGTGTATGAAAGATGAACCGATAGCTTATTCAAATGGCTGGATGATAGGTGTATTGCTTTTGGATTGCTTTGGACTTGCATTTGGGCCCTTGCTTGTGTTATCTTGCTGTTCTGCACTTTCAGGTAAGTCTCTTCGGAGCTTACTCAGATTGAATAGAGCTATTCCCTGCTTTAGGTGCATGATATACTAGGTGCTTGCATTCATGATCAGCATGCCATGTAGTACCATGCTAGGTTGCATCGATCGTTGAGCATTCTATTTCTTTGTGCGTATGTAAACAGAACGGCCGTTATCTGTGATAGTCCTAGAAGTCTTTGCTAGGGTCATAGGGTAGCCCAACCTCATCGGGTACCCTGAGGCAATCGAGTACTTCCTTATATTATGATATGCATGCGGGCTTTATTGTGGAGCGGGTTAGGCATGCGTGCCGCCCTATTATGAATGAATGCATTCACGAGCTGGCCAGTCTCCGCCTGTCGGAAGGGGTGGAGGTAGGAGAGGGATATGCCACTTGGCATTGTCTTGGGCCCTTTACAGTATTCTGCACATTATTATGAACTAGGAGCATGCTAGTGTGTTTGAATTTCGTACTGCATTAGAGCATCTTTATTAGGTATAGCGTATATGTGTGCTTATGGTTGGGATGCAGAGTTAAGTGGGCATCGATCTGATCCCGCCCCAAATCAATTTTTTTAGGAATTATTTATGTTCATCCTATCGGTGTTGTTTGCTTATTGCGCGAGTCATTTTGTCGGCGGAGAGTGCGCGCTGGAGTTATAGACTTCACCAGACTCTGATTATATTGTTTTGGATTTATACTTTTGACTCCGTTTTGACCCGGCCCCGCCGTGGCACTTGTATCTGTACTTTACTTCCACTTTACTTCCGTTTGAAATGGTTTCCGCGACATTGTCTTAGGATAGGTTAAGGGTACCCAACGGCCCTTCGAGGTTTTAGGGTTTGAAATCCCTCTTTCTACAAATCTTAAAATGACTTTGAAACCTCGACCCGTACCTAGATTGCAAGATCCGAACAAGGGGTTTTATCCCTTGAAACGTAACCCAGAAATTATAATTCTGGGCCGTTACAAAGATGGTATCAGAGCTGAGGTTGTGCAATTCGGGTACACAAGGGTCGAGTGTATGTTTTGGAAAACCGCCCATGAATTTCAAAGGATTTGAAGATGTTTTGAAGGGGCAAAATGAATTTAAGACGTCTAACCCCAAATTGGACTATGTAATGAACTCGGCTTTTAATAAATGAGAAAAAAAAAACCGACCAAACAAGGACACGAGTGGGTAGAAAAGGCGCTAGACCACCCCTATTGGGTGTAGTTGGGAACAGTAGGCAAAATATCAGCTTGTTCTTTACAGATGGGTTGGGAGACTTCAAGGAGATCATTATGAGTGTTATTAACTGAGTATGTGCTGAATGCTTGCAATGCTAGAAGTCTGATTGGTATGCCTAACAATTAAATGTGTATTGACTGATCTGTGTAAACGGGATAGTGGGAGTACCCTTGTTTTGTGTGGTCGAACCCAGCTTGTGTGGAACAACCCTTTCCACTATGTTAACCCCATGACGGCTCTATCTAGCCTTTCCCTGGATGTCACTGTCTTCCACGGGGAATCAGGTCGGTAAACACATTGTGTCGGAAACATGTATGGATATAAGGGTGGTTTGAGTGAGTATTGGAAGGTGGTTCCTTATGTCCCTTTAAGTCAAAAGTAAGGTGTTTCTTGGCTGTATTTCTTGATTCTTGTGACGATCAACCCGTGTCTTCTTACCACAGAGAGTTATACCAGAGTCCCACGGGAAAGAGGAGTGATGAATCGGTTGGGAAAAGTCAGTGGATGCCCATAGGGATCTCTGTCCGGTTGTAATGGTGACTCTCTCTGATTGCATTACATGATTTTATAATCTCCCGCATGTACCTTGCCAATGCTCATTAGTAAGAAGCTCCTCATGTTATGCCTTGCCTTCTGTCATGGTTGTATGGTTTAAGCTCATGTTGTGGTTAGTTACCCTCCTCAAGTATCGTGTTGTGTCCTTCCTTATATCATGACTATTTGTTGTTATAACGTGTTTACTTGGTTGACTGATCGTATGGTTGATAGGAAGCGTGAAACATATGATACGAACTTGCATGATCGTTATTTCCTCCTGGATTAGGTTTATGGTAGTGTGATCAAACCCTCCCTGTATGAATTTTGTACATGATCGCCTTAGCATGATGGATGATGATGTGTCAATGCTTACCACTCCTTTGTGACGAGAATATGTAGCATGCTTATCTATTTTGTATTCGTTAAATCGATCATTATTGATGATCTTGCAAGTTAATATTGTTGTATGATTACGTGCTTTGGATGGAGAGTATGTGGTATAATCGAGTCTTGATGAATGCATGCTTTATCATGTTATGTGTCGATTTGAGCTCATGTCCCCGTATTCTAGCTATATTGTCCCATTACTAGGTTTCCATTATACACCGTTGCATTTGCCCCCATGCTTCTATATCGTCGAAATATGAGTGATTGATTTCTTGCGTACCGTTGTAATTATCAATTAAATGTTTATATGTATAGCATGTCATGTTGAGCTATTAGTGTCGTGTAGGACCCTTGGTTGTGACTGGTGTGAGCTTATATCTTGCCTACAGTATTGCTAATCCTCTCCCAGGTTAGGTCCTTGATAGTGTGATTCTTCCCTCTCCTTAAAGTGTTTTACTCATCCTGATTAGACTGATGCTGAATTCGATGATCGACTTGCTTTTCGTGATGGTAAATCCTAGCATGCTTATATGTTATCGCTCGGTGGTATTTCCCTATTACCCTATGATATTCTCTCGTGCTTGCATGAATGTATGACTGGACACCTCGCATGATCACACACCACGCTATATCATGATTTCGCATACGCATGATGCATGAATGTTAGGATGGATTTAGTCGAGTTACCTTGATTGTGTTAATGTTTGATAAGTGCTAGTAGTGTCTGGTAGGGCTTATGATTTCCAACTAAAAGGATCACTTGTTGCACTTGTTCTATGATGTGATGACTATTGTACTATATATGTGCTCTATGATGGTTCGCTCTTAACATGATTATAATATGTCGCCAATGATGCCCTTCTTGTTATTTTGATGATGCCTCATGTTTCGTGAATATTATGTTGAGCTCCTCTTAATGGCTCTTGACTATGCTTGTATTACATCATGTATCGCTAGTATCGTGTGGGACCCATGATTTCTAAATGTATCTCGTCATATGATTACGTGCCATGATTGACCTATTATATGATCATTGTGTTAGATGAGGTAGTTACTATGTTGCTATTATATGTTCTCGTATGATGCATACACCAAGCTCGTGCATTGTTCATATATGTGATAATTGTGATGCTCAATAAATCCCGCGTATCCTGTTTAAAGTTGCTGAGCATATCTGTTTCCATGGAACCACATACTACTAGTTTATCTCGCATGCATCCGTGTAGGACTTGATTGTGTCCTTTTGGAATGAATACGCACGTTCTTTTCCTTGAGATAGGTACATGTTAGTGTGGGTTAGTGAAATTGATATACTCCATGATGAATTCGTGTTACTTGTCGCGATTATAACCTAATAGACTTCCATAAGGGCATTGTTGTTATTTTCGGGTCAGAGTCTAGTCCCTAGTCTTGTCATCCTTAGCTTTATTCGTGGTTGTTTCCGAAAGGAACATCGGGTTGTTCACTCTTGTCACTCCCCTATCTCCGCTAACTTGGACTCACCCGCGATAGCGACCGCATGGGAAAGAGAAAGGAAGTTGGATAGCAATAGAGCCGTATGGCGGAAGCGTGGGCCCATAACCCACAAGCCTCATGATCAAAGATGTCGGTAAGACAAGTGCGTTTCGAGGATTGCGACTACCGAGTATGATGTGATTTGCAAGCGGGAGTGCCCTTTGTTTGAATTGCTAATCTTTTTTTTTTAAATTATTGATAACGATATTGCACTGACATGGCGATGAAATTTCGTGTTGTTGTGCTTACTTGGTGAGGAATAATGCTTGATTGTTCCGTGTCTATGATGATATGATTCGATGCCTTACAATTCTAATGTGCCATGATATCTTGATGTGATGATACTTTGAGTTGCTAAGCATGATCTAAATTCCTTTGCCTATAAAAGAATGAACTGCAAATGTTGTGAAACCTGAATTGTTTATCTGTCAAGGTTATGATGAAACATGCTATCTTGACTTGATTATGTGTATATATATAGCATGAATTGTAATAATGATTGAGCATGACGGTAAATTGAGATTTTTCGACATATTGGCAATACTTGATGATGAATTAATGATGTTATCATTATAGATGCTAGTTGATATGATGTATACCTTGTGTGTGTGATGATGTTCCTGATTGCCTCTCCTTTGAATATGTGGGTAAGATTCTCTTGTAGAGTGGTCGGAGAATGGCGGGAGAATTTGAGGGGTTAGGGTGATCGATGGTATTACGAGATAAGTCATGAAGAGGGGGATGTTGGGTTAGGTAAGACCGGTTGAGTTGGGATCTATAAGAGGAAATCCTTGGTGGTCCCGATGAACTTTCTAGGTGAATCCTAGGTGGGGGTATGTTTAGGAATAGGCTGGCTAAGTGGTGATCGAAGAATTTTCTAGAGGGGATGTGGTTGGTAAGGTATAATGTTTGGGATGTGTTGAGATGTATGGGAAGTGTGGGAATGGCTTTTGAGAGTATTGAGGACATAGTATGAGAGGGTACTTGAGTGTGAGGTCAGAGATAGGAGTTGGGTTCTTAGAGGTGGATGATTATTAAGAGTGTTTAGTGGAATGAGGGGCGAGATTTGAGCATTGAGATGAATTGGGATTTCTCTGGGGAGTTTTTGTCTGAGTTGATGTTGGCGAGTCTGGAAGAGAATTAGTCTTGGCTTGGAAGAGGAGATGGGAGAGTTGGTATTGTGTTTTATTTTGACTGGTATGATTTCTTGCTTATGTGATTTATTCATGTCCGATGGCATGACGTTAGATAGCGACCATGATAAAACCTGATATGGAATGGCATTACATGTTGATACGCAATGTTGAACTCTAATTGATAGTGGCAAGTGTTTTCATGATATATTGATGTTTTGTTATCCTGTTATAATATTTTAGAAGCATGATAGGGTATGTTGTGACATGATACATAAGATAATAATGTGTTATTATGTGAAAGAATGATGTTATGCTATATGGTCATTAAGCATGATTAGGGATATGTTAAATAATGAATATGACTTAGAGTATAAATATGACTTGTATATGTAAAATAATGGTGCCTAATTATTAGATGAATGTTATATGATATTGTCATGAGTTACAGTAATGTCTTTCGAGCATGTTGACACCTTGATGATTGATATATTGGTTGATCTTCCCTTCTTGTTGAATCTTAACGGCATGACTTGTTGTGTTGAGGTGTTGACAATGAGTTTTGATTCGTTGACTCTATGATAAGGAGGTACCTTTTATGACTTTGGTGTGATATCGAGATGTGTGTAATCATTTTGGCATAGATGCATATTAGGACCTTTAGTATGATGTGGAGATGTTGATGTGACCTTGTGACACTGTGTTGGCATATGTTTGAGACTTGTCGTATGATGTACTCGTGGAGGATCGATTGGTTATGTAGTTATGCATTGCTTATGGCTTGTGAATCTTGCTTGATTTGAGATTGATAAACTGATTTGATTACGGAAACTAGGAAGAGAATATGGGATTAGCCCTTAGAGGTGGATGATTCCACCTCCGAGCTTCTGAATTTGATTGATGGTTATGCGAGAAGTTTATCTGGTGGTTGGAATATTTTGACGAAATCTTGATTTGAAAGGATTTGACTTGTTTTGGTGTAAGGTTGCTTGATTAGACGTTGGATTTGAAGATTTTGAACGGTTATAAGAAAGGACCAACTTGGATTGTAAAAGAATGAACGCTACCGAGAATTTCAACGATTTTGAGGCTAATCTTTATTTTGAAATGCGGAATCTCTTTAGAAACTTTTCAAACCCGGGCAACTCTATGATATTTCACGAAGTGGATACATGCATTTTATGGGGGCGTCTATAGGGTGTTTGCTAAGACCTAGTGCTGCTATTGTAGAACCTTTAGAGTTGTGGTGCTTCCGAAAAGTCGAAGCGAGGATGTGATAGGGGCGCTTATCGCATACTTGTCAAGGCCAATTGGAGATGTCACGACCGTGACTAGGATGTTGTGAGAATCCCGGAAGACGCAACCGAGATGATTACAAGATTCTGGACATGGTCCTTGGACTCATCAATTTCAAACATTATCCCCTACTTTATTTTGGTTTTAGTCTCGGGGACGAGACTTGTTTTTAGAGGTGGATGATGTAAAGGCCCGGATTTTTTAATAATAGATAATATAAATGGATTTATGTCGAAAAAATAATAAGATAAAATAAAACAAAAATTCAGATATTTCAAGAAAAACTCGTCCTTAATTTCCTAAATCGAAATTGAAATCCTTAAAACGGGTTCCGGCATTATTTAACTGGAAATTTAAATTGCGTTGTACTATGCTTTTATATACCGAAAATTTGAAAATAATATTTAGAGTCTTATATTAAATTCGGATTTGGAAAATTAAGAAGTATTTTAAACGCGTCGGGATAAGGTCGAGAGAGCGAGATTTAAAATATCAATTGTCGGAAATTCACATTCCCGACTCGGGACCCCAATTCCGCCACCTTCTCCCATTCTTATCCATTCCATGTCATCCCTCTCATTTGGGTAAAATTCTATCTCTCCTTTCACTCCCTCCCTTCTTTGAGACAACTCTAATGGAAAACAAACAACAAATCCCTGCAAGTTTGACCAAGGAAAGCTATTGCTGTCTCAATTTGCAAAACAAACAGCTCCTCTTTACCTATGTTCACAAATCAGAATTTGCAATTCTCAATCTCTATCTTTTGAATCTGAGGAACACCCCCTAGAACCGTATCCAACACACCCAGCTCCTCCTCCCGCTTCTTTCCGTCAGACCCAGCCGCAACAGCACCCCCGAGGCCTTCTCCTCCCCTTCCCCGATGTCGACGCCGCCGCCAGGAGCCCAGCCGCCGAAGCCGACGCCGAGGAGCTCCTCCATTTTTCCCACCTTCCGTCACCTCCGTTACGAGCTAAGGGCTCCGAACCCTGTCTTGCGAAGCCAAAATCAGCTGCCACGAGCCCTTCGTTCCAGCTTCTCCTTCCACAACCAGAAGCAGCAGCAATTTCGTGATCTTCCTAGACGTCGACGAGCCTAAGGAACCACCCCGGAGCGCCGCCAGGAGCACCACCGTGAGCATCGCTTCCCTGTTCTTTCCGATTTGGCCTCGGTAAGGTTTTACCTCCGTTTCCGACATTAATCCGCTATGAAAGTGTGCCTCAATGAACTTCCCTTTCTGTCCTAGTCCATTCCGACGCCACACCGCCTCCGACGAAGATCGATTCAACCCCGGCGAATGTTTTCGGCGAGCACCTCGGATCCTCGGTAACCCTTCTCTCTCCCTCCTCCCTTGCTGCCTTTGAGTTGTTTTCTGTGGGTTGTAGTCGGAATGTTTTGTCGATCAGGGTGGGATAGATCTGGTTCGGGAAGGTTGCCGCCGGAGGCCTGGATTTTCTCCTCCTTCCGTGTTCCGTCGTCGTCGCGTCTCTGCTTCTTCTCTGATTTGGGAGAGACGGGTCCATTAGACCCGGTTTCCTCTTTTCTTTTATTCTTTTGTAAAACCGGCCGGTTTGGCCTTATTTTACCGGTTCACTTAAACACTTATTGTCTAGATTCGGGCTTGGGCTATTCTTTCCGGGTTTCCTTGTTGGGCTTGGGCCTATATTTCTTCCGGGGTTGGAGCTTTTATTTTGGGCTGCTAGTAGTCTGTTATATCTTAATTACTATATTATATGTGTTACATGAGTTGGGTATAGTGTAACGTGTTATTATTAGATTATTATCATTTTATTTTTCTGTGGAGGAATATATTTTCTGGGATTATTATTATATTATAAAATTATTTAAAAGTGTTATTACTTGGAATATGTATTTAGTGATGTCTTAAATCATGATTTTAGGAATTTGAAGTGAATTATGAGTTTTTATATATAAAAATGATTGTGAAAGTAGATTTATTTTGTGAATAAATGTCGGAATTTATTATGTAATGATTTTGAAAATAAACATGCCGGGATCGTGTTAATAATATGAATTTGAGAATTGGTTTTAAGGTTTAAATGTTTAATGTCGGGATTCTTTGTTTTGGTTTGACGATGTTAGTTTTGAGAAGGGGGTTTAGAAAATATGGTTGGTATGATTTTATCAATGGGTTTTGGTTTGATCGTATCGGAAAGGTTTTGGAAAAACGGTTTTACTATCGGTTGGTTTTGAACATGTTGAGAACTTGGAGATTGTGTGTATGAAAGATGAACCGATAGCTTATTCAAATGGCTGGATGATAGGTGTATTGCTTTTGGATTGCTTTGGACTTGCATTTGGGCCCTTGCTTGTGTTATCTTGCTGTTCTGCACTTTCAGGTAAGTCTCTTCGGAGCTTACTCAGATTGAATAGAGCTATTCCCTGCTTTAGGTGCATGATATACTAGGTGCTTGCATTCATGATCAGCATGCCATGTAGTACCATGCTAGGTTGCATCGATCGTTGAGCATTCTATTTCTTTGTGCGTATGTAAACAGAACGGCCGTTATCTGTGATAGTCCTAGAAGTCTTTGCTAGGGTCATAGGGTAGCCCAACCTCATCGGGTACCCTGAGGCAATCGAGTACTTCCTTATATTATGATATGCATGCGGGCTTTATTGTGGAGCGGGTTAGGCATGCGTGCCGCCCTATTATGAATGAATGCATTCACGAGCTGGCCAGTCTCCGCCTGTCGGAAGGGGTGGAGGTAGGAGAGGGATATGCCACTTGGCATTGTCTTGGGCCCTTTACAGTATTCTGCACATTATTATGAACTAGGAGCATGCTAGTGTGTTTGAATTTCGTACTGCATTAGAGCATCTTTATTAGGTATAGCGTATATGTGTGCTTATGGTTGGGATGCAGAGTTAAGTGGGCATCGATCTGATCCCGCCCCAAATCAATTTTTTTAGGAATTATTTATGTTCATCCTATCGGTGTTGTTTGCTTATTGCGCGAGTCATTTTGTCGGCGGAGAGTGCGCGCTGGAGTTATAGACTTCACCAGACTCTGATTATATTGTTTTGGATTTATACTTTTGACTCCGTTTTGACCCGGCCCCGCCGTGGCACTTGTATCTGTACTTTACTTCCACTTTACTTCCGTTTGAAATGGTTTCCGCGACATTGTCTTAGGATAGGTTAAGGGTACCCAACGGCCCTTCGAGGTTTTAGGGTTTGAAATCCCTCTTTCTACAAATCTTAAAATGACTTTGAAACCTCGACCCGTACCTAGATTGCAAGATCCGAACAAGGGGTTTTATCCCTTGAAACGTAACCCAGAAATTATAATTCTGGGCCGTTACAATCAGACTTAGTAAATAAAGAAAAAATAATATGTCATAATGTAGTTTTTACAAACAACAATTAAATTAAAATATTATTATTCAAACAAAAAATAAAACAATATCTACTACTATATATAGCAAAAAAAAAATCTAAACCCATGAGTTAAGAGATCAAATTCAAGATAAATTTAAAGATGGAAAAAAATTCATGTATTTGATATGTTATAATTTTTTATAACATGAAAATAATCAATAAAAAAATATTTTATACAAACCAAATCAAATTATACCCACTTTTTTCATTAGATTTTTTGCATGTGTAACCAATTAAAATTTTTGATTGTAAGCTTTTTAAAATCTGCAAATTAAATAAATGGAATATAAATTAGAATAACAAATAAAAACAGTGATAATATAATTAAAAATTGTAGAAAAACCCAATATAAAAAGAAGATAAAGATGCATGCATATTATTCACTACTATGCTTAAGCAAATGACTTAAATAAAATAAAAGTTCAAGTGAAGGATTATATTACAACCACTTACCTTAAATTTTACTTCTCAATATGTGCTTCTAATTTTTTGACCAATGATACTATAAGAGAGACAATAAATAAAAATAAAATATTAGTATGAAAGTTGTAAAATCAATAAATAACATCTCTCTAACTTAGGAGTTTTAATTTTTACTTATTATTTAAGTGAAATAAATTTTAAAGTAAGTACGTTAAAGGAGTTACATTTTTTGTATTCAATTTTTTTTTATTACAGTGGGCAAAAATTAGGCGGATCCTACCTAGGTAAGATACCACCATGATCATCTAGATGGATGATGTTACAGAGATCCCTACAGGTAGGGAGGTTCGAGAGCTTACAAATATCCCTACACTTAGCTATATAATCAACGGCCTTGTTTGCTTCCCTGTAGCAATGCTTGAATTCAATGTTGTCGAAGCTAGATCTAAGTTTCCTGATGAGTTCCACTTCTCTTAGAATTTCCCATCTCACAATATTATTGTTATCATTGATCGCCTTGGTAACCTCCAAGCAGTCTCCTTCTATTATGACTCTTCTTAATCATTTAGCTATTGCTAAGTTTACACCTGCACATAAAATAACTGCTTTTGTTGGGATAGCGGAAGTCGTATCCACGCCAGATTGAAAGATATCAATCACAGAACCCTTGTGGTCCCTAATAATCCCCCCACCCGGCAAAATCCAGTGGGTATAAGAGAATCATCTCCGTTTATTTTGTAGATAGTCATAGGGGGTCTCATCCATTTAACATGGTTCCTTCTTCTTTTTTTATTTTGAGGTGAGCTTTCAATGTTAGTTTTTGTGGCACCATGCCAATCCCTTAGATCTACTATTACTCTAACAGCCATCTGACGAGGCGTGTCAGGTGTTTTTTGTATTCAATGTTTGTTGAAGTTACTTTTTTATGTTATTGATTGGTTACTCTTCATAAACTATGTATGGTTACATATGAAAATTTGTATAATTAATATACGAGAGAAAAGAAATTTAATAAAATTAAAATAGAATATTTTGTATGCTTAAGATCATAATTATTTAAAGAATGTGCATAAAGATAATATTTTTAAATTAGTTAAAAATAAATAGTAACAAAAAAATTATGACGATGGTATAATAAATTATCTCATTCACACATTTGCATAGTATAAACTATATATGATAAACTTTGATTTAAAAAATTCAAAGTTTTTTTTAATTTATATATAAAGAAAAGAACTTATAATGTTCTCCACATTTTTCTTTAAACACCTTTATTTTATTTCTATTTTAAAAAATCTGCATAATAAACATGATAATTTAAGAGAAAATAAAAAAATTGTAAAATATGGTGAGTGTGTAACTAATAGGATTCGAACTCAAGACCTTATTCCTACTAAACAACTCTATTAATCATTGAGCTATAAAGATGTTTGTGATCTTTTTTGGAATTGAAACAAAAAAAAATATAAAATATGGATAATTAAATAAATGAGCATTAAGTTGGCCATGAACACAACTTTTATGTATTATACTAGGGGGCATGCCCGTGCATACTCATGGGACATAATTTAATCAGATCGAATCATATGGTATTAAAGTTTATCAAATCATATGGTATTAAAGTTTTATATGATTGGTTCTTATTAGTGGAAATTATATCAAAGAAATAATTATATATATAGTTAAACTACGTGGAATTGAATTTATTATGAATATATTTGGTTTATATAGATTTGAGAAGAAAGCTCAGTATTATTTATAGTCATCCATAATATATTTATAAATAAGCTTAACATTTTGAACTCTTCTCTTCCAATTATGAAGTGAAAGATTTTGCAAGTATGCATCTCTATGCAAGTATATAGGAGGAAAAATGTAAATAAATAAGGTACATAACTACTCCATGTATTTTTTTTTATTTTTTTTACTTTATATATACCTCTGTGCTTATACATATATTTCAACGTACTACAACTACAACCACACTCATTAAACTAAAGGTGACATATTAATATAAATTGAATAGAGAGAGAGAGAAAGAGAGATCGGTCCATTAATATATTTATTTCTCGTTAAGATCCCGCCATGGTGAATATGATTCTTCTTTCAACAATGGTGCATGGTTGTAAGTTTTTCCATATATCAACAAAAAAAAAAGAAATCAAAATAGAGAAAAATAATAATTAAAGATTATTTAAACAAATAAGAAATAATATATGATATAAAATAACAAAAAAGGAAAATAAAATCATATATAATCTACTATATAAATAAGAAAGTGCAATAAAAAAATAAATTAATTATAGGAAAAAAAAATAGGGGAAAACAAATAAATGATGAATAAAACCTCCAAATATGAGTCTTCTTGCAACAATGGTTCATAAAAACTTAATAGCAATTAAAGAAAACTAAAAACCCTATATTATTATAAAAAAAATTAAAAAATGCAAAATAAAATATGATAGTATAAAGTAACAACATAAAAACTGAAAAATAAAAGCATCCATAATATCATAATAGAAATAAGAAAGTAAAATGAAACAATATATTAAAGCAATAAATAATAAAAAATTGTAAGAAAAAAAGGAATAGAAAATGCCACCTAACAATATATGATTCATCTCTTATTTGTTTGCAAAAAATTGAGTTTTAGAAGATAACATTGAAACAATTGACTATTTATAAGAAAAATCCAACATTTAACCAAAGAAAAACTCTCAACCTTTGGACTAACCCATTTTAATTTCCTATTTATCATCTCTAAAAAGTAAAATTAATGCGATGTATGTTTCATTTAACAAAAAAAAACTTTCACCCCTTTGACTACCCTATTTAAAGCATTGATTGGCAATTATAGTAATTTTTTATTTGAAATAAAAAAATTTGGGTAAACATTAATATAAAAATATGAGAGAAATATAATAAAAATTATTATATTGTATTTTTGTTCAAAGAGAAAATAATTATTACAGAAAAATAATAATTAAAGAATATTTAATAAAATAAGAAATATGATATAAAATAACAACAAAAATAGTTGAAAAATAAAATCATATATAATCTACTATATAAATAAGAAAGTGCAATAAATAATAAATTAATTAAAGAAAAAAAAGTCAAAAATAGGGGAAAAATAAATAAATGATGAATAAAACCTCCAAATATGAGTCTTCTTGCAACAATGGTTCATCAAAACCTAATAGGAATGCAAAATAAAAAATGATATAAAGTAACATCATAAAAAATGAAAAATATAACCATGCCTAATATCATAATAGAAATAAGAAAGTGCATTGAACAATATATTAAAGCCATAAATAAATAAAAATTGGAAGAAAAAAAAAGTGATGAACAAAAGTGTCACCTAACAATATATGATTTCTCTCTCATTTGTTTGACGAACATTGAAACAATTGACTATTTATAAGAAAAATCTAGCATTTAACCAAAGAAAAACTCCCAACCTTTGGACTAACCCAATTTAATTTCCTATTTATCATCTTTAAAAAGTAAAATTAATGTGATGCATTATTCATTTGACAAAAAAAACTTCCACCCATTTGACTACCCTATTTAAAGCATTGTTTGACCATTATAGTCATTTTTTATTTGACATAAAAAAAGTTGGGTGGCATTAATATAAAATTATGAGACAAATATAATCAAAACTTTGTCATTATTATATTTTATTTTCGGTAAAAAAGATAACAATTATTAGGGAAAAATAATAATTAAAGAATAATTAAAAATTAAGAAATAATAAAATGATATAAAGTAACGACAAAAACAATTGAAAAATATAATCATATATAAATAATTAAGAAATTACAATAAATAAATAAATAAATAAGACCAAACAAATAAACAAAAATAGGGGAAAGTTTAAGTGATAGGGAAAACATAGACAATATAGAATTTTTGTATATATAAAAATAGGAGTCTAAAACACCTTAACCACAACTCAAAACTAAAAAGAAGAGATTCCACAAAAAAAAAAAAATTCCAACAAAACTAAAAATAAAGAAAATAAAAGTTCAAGTAAAGGATTGTATTACAACCACTCACCTTAGATTTTATTTATCAATATGAGCTTCTTCTTTTTCACCAATGAAACTTCTCAACATGTACTTCTTCTTTTTCACCAATAACACTATAAAAAATACAATAAACAAAAAGAAAATATTAGTATGAAAGTTGAAAACAATATCAATCAACAAACGATAGATTAGGATAATAGAAATTCAATATTATATCAAAAAATCTATTTTGACATAATATGAGAATGAAAGAAAAAAAAAGAGTTGATTTGATTGTAAAAAGATGAGGTGTGTCTTTATATAGCATAAGCATGCTTTAATTGAATTAGGAGTTTCAATTTTTTACTTATTATTTAAGGAAAATAAATTTCAAATTAAATAGGCTAAAAGTGTTACATTTTTTGTATTCAATGTTTGTTGGAGTTACTTTTTTATGTTATTGGTTGTTTATTCTTTATAAACTATACATGTTACATATGAAAAATTATACCATTAATATATGAGAGAAAAGAAATTTAATCAAATTAAAATATAATATTTTGTATGATTAAGATCATAATATATTCTATAAAGAATGGGCACAAAGATAATATTTTGAAATTAGTTGAAAATAAATAGTAACAAAAAGATTATGATGATGGTATGATAAATTATCTCATCCACACATTCGTATAGTATAAACTATATATGATAATTTTTTATTAAAAAAACTCAAAGTTTTTTTTTAAACATTACATATAAACAAAAAACATATAATGTTCTCCACATTTTGAATGTGAGACAAAAATATTATAGCAAGGTAGCTAGTAATTACACAATATTTTATAGCAAGGTTGTGAGATTAAATTCAACATTTAATCCCACCGTGCGGATAACCGAGAACACAATTATAGCATTTATGGTAGGCTGAACACAACTTTTACTAGATATATTATAGATACTAGGGTGGCAGACCCGTGCTACGCCCGGGGTAAGATTTTATATCAAATAAATGATTTGATATTATAAGGTGAATAACAAAATTTTTTAACATGGCATATCAATCTGGTGAATAACCAAAAATTAACATGGCATAAATTTTATAATAGGGTAATGAAATATCAATAACTTATATATTTAGCAAATTTTAAACAAAATATTTTAATTACTCATTTTTATTAGCATAAGTTACAATTGGTAAAATATTTAGATATATGCACTCTTTTAAACTTATAATATTCTGTTTTAAAATCAAGCACGTCGATTTGCTTCAATCGAGAAGTTTCTTATATGGTGAAACTTTTATTGCATGCATTTTTTTATTTAATGATTAATATTTTTATAGGAAGATATTTTTTAAAAAATAATAATATTCTAACAATTTTCAAAATAAAAAATATCATCTTAATTTATAACAATTCAAAAAGATTAAAATGCACTCTTTAAATATAATTAACTTTACTTGTAAGGAAGTTAAAGAAATGATAGCATAAAAACGGATTAATTTTACTATCTTGGCCCGAAGACTTTGGGGATGAAATTACTACTTGGAATCCAAATAAGTTGACATTTAATTCTTTGTAATATGAAAAGAGAACCATTTATTTTTTGAATTTAAGGCATTAAATTTAATGCAAAAAATCAATTTAAATTAATAAATAAACATGGGGAAGATGAAAGATAGCTATTATTTTTTTAATTCAATAAAATATAAATTAAAATTTTAAATTGATAAAAAAAAAAGATTTTAGGTATGCATTTATAAGATTGAACTGTAAAAATCAAATATAAATTTCTCATATGTTAGAGTTTTTTTTTCCATTGAAATATCTCAAAAACAAATTAATAAGTATTTATCGAGACACAACTTCAATGTTTGATCAAATAGACATTAAAAATATATCAACGATAGCTCAAATTCCTATGCTTGACGTACTTAATTAATATACATGGTTTAAATTAAAATTTTAGTTTATCTTAAATAAATAAAATAAAAAATTTAAAACTTATCAAATATTAATGGAAATTTAGGAGGATAAAATTTGGGTTGAATGTCTCTTCCTTTGTCCTTAAAAAAAATATAAAATTAGATAATAATTAATTATATAAATATGCATCTACGGATACAACATATAAAAAAAACAGTTTGTAGAAAATATGTCATTCAAATTGTAAAAACAATATTATATGCCTATGTAGTTATTTGATTTTACAATATGTACTAACCTGCTATGTAACTTTTCGCATGCTCCTTTGAACGAATGCATATATGTTCTCACTTCATATAACAAATATTGTAATTTGTAAAGGAGATACACACAAAAATATGAGAGAATAAAAATGTTGGAAATTAGAAGTAGCTACGTACTAACCTCTTTGAATTTTTTACAACTTCTTTGAATTCCTTTGTGCTCTACCGATAATAATCGAGGAAAGGATGGTACAAATAAAGATACAATCTTATGATCCATATCTAAACCTAATAAGATGATACAAATAAAAAAAACCAAAATGAATTAGTGTAAATATATATATACCTTGAAATAATAGTCCGACTAAAGATAAAATAAATCTTTACATGAAGAAGAGAAATAGATCAGTTCTTGCAAAACAAAAAAAATCCGGACAAAAAAGAGAAATATATTAATTCATGCAAAACAAAAAAAAACATAAAGACCATTGTTAAAATAAATTCTTGCAAAACTCAAATCAATAAAAAAAAGTGAAAGATGAAGCAACAAACAAAGGAGAGCCTATTGCCTCCAATACCTCCACCGGGATCCCGTATGTGGTGGCAAATTGCCTCTCGATCTCAATAGCTTTATATGTTGTAAAGAATACATGTTGTAATTACCCATTAATTAGGTAAATTGTCTCTTGGTTTAATCATCAAGAAAATAAAGAGACTAAATTATAGATCGTAAGTTGTAACGGCTGATATCAATCAATATATTGTAATTACCCATTAAGTAATGATGGTACTATTAACTTCCCAGGGCAACTAATGCATCTTGCCAACCTACATCAATCTCTTTAATACGTAGTATATAAAAGAACCCAAAAAGTCATATATGCTTTTAAATAAAAGGAATATATATTAGGTATGGACAGAAAACTCAAAACGCACTATTAGAATTCATTGAATAGGCAATATAGATTATTATTATTATTATTATGTAAGTATAAAATATATGCTACGTATTAAAGAGATTTATCTAGTGTTACATGATCATAAAGAAATGGTACAGATTATTAGGTATTGAACTGTTACATGATAATTTTGTCATTTAATAATTTGGGACAATTTTATGTCTTTAATAGTGAGAATGCAAAAGGTTAGAAATTAAAAGCCATATAATAATTTACACAATTAATACCATAACCGTTTGGAATCAATATAATTTATACATAATTATCTTGTATAATTTTGACAATTAATACCACAACTTTTTATGTATAAAAAACTGCGAGAATGCAAAAGTTTGGAAATTAAAAGTCATATAATAATTGTTATCTTGTATAATTTTGACAATTAATACCACAACTTTGTATGTATTAAAAATTGCAAAATATGATCAATATGTAACTATTAGGATTTGAACTCAAGACCTTATTCCTACCAAACAACTCTACTAACCATTGAGCTATGAAGATGTTTGTGATCATTTGTGAAATTGAAAAAAAAATTATAAAATATGAATAATTAAATAAATGAGCATTAAATTGGCCCTGAACACAACTTTTTATGTATTATTATTACTAGGGTGGCATGCCCGTGCTACGCACGGGACAATTTTTGTGTCAAATATGTCAGTTTAATCGAATTTAGTCTATAATTAACTGAAGAAATAACACGTGAGATTTAAAATGTTGAGATATTAATAGATTGCAATAAAACGACTTGAAGTAATCACCAAGGAAATATGAAATCGCATAATGTCTTATAGTAGACCTTATTAAAATCTAATTATTGAATCAAGTAGTCAATTTGCACCACTTTCTCATCATGCTCTCTCCTCTCGAGCTCCCTCCGCGCGGCCTCCATCATCTTCCTCCGTTGCAATGTTAACTAAATTAAAATAGATCTCAACATATGTTTTAGATTGTACAATAACAATTATAAAAACATAAAAGGAAGAAACATGTAATTGAGGGTACTATGACCAAATATGTATTGTATATATGCGAACAAATTTGAGAAACTACTTAAATAATATTTAGATGAACAAACTTTAAAAAAAAATAGATAATCTCACCAATTCGGTATATGATCACAAATCATTGTATAAAATATTAGAGTGTGACCCTTTGACCTTTCTTCGAACATTGTTACCTTGGTATATGTTGATATAGTTGACAATTAAATAGAACTGGTCTATAATTTACAAATAAATAAATAAACTAAATTACTTTTTCAAAACCATTAATCCATCATTCATACAATTTAGTTAAAAATTTGCTAAAAATATGATTAATTAAATCAAAATGGGCACCTGATGCTTGGTTTTTTCTGTTCACCATTCTCCTAAGCTTTTGTGTGTTTTTAATTTGTCCGTTCCGCTAAAATAAATCATTCGATCACCTCCCTTTCGTACATCAACATCTTTATATATGCTATCGTGACCATTCAATTAGGAGTAAAATGGCATAGAAACTATACAAAGACATCTAATTTGACATTTAATAATAATAATAATAATAATAATAATAATAATAATAATAATAATAATAATAATAATAATAATAATAATAATAATAATAATAATAATAATAATAATAATAATAATAATAATAATAATAATAATAATAAGAATTTCAAAAGTTATAATGGTAAAAATTAATGATGTGATATTCATTCAATTAATATTATACATTCAAAATTAATTATATTAGATATCATATATCTAAGCAAATAAACTGTAAAGGCTGACATCTAATTTGACATTTAATTAAAAAAAAAAAAGAATTCCAAAAGTTATAACGGTAAAAATTAATGATGTGATAACCATACAATTAATATTATATGTACTAAATTATACGGAGTATTATATTAGATTAGATACTATCACATATTATAAATTTAATGACCAATTTTTTTTTAAAAAAAACGAACATTATATATTACATATATAAATTTACTGACTAGAAAAATAATAAAAGATGTAGACATGAAGAAGTGGAAAATAAAAATATATATATAGCTATCAAGGTTTGAACATTCGACAAAGATGTAGTCCCCAACAATTATAGTCATTGAGCTAAAGAATGCAAGTTGATCCAAATTGAATAAGAATACAAAAATCGTGTAAATTTTCATAAACTTAATAGTACCAATAAATTGTCTTTGAACACAACTTTTTATGTATTATTATTATTATATTATTATAGATGATAGAGAGATAAAAAATAGTATAGAAGCATTTTTTAACACTACATCATTATAATCCCAAAGAAGGCTTACTTTGTTTTCAAATTGCAATTAACGATGTTATAGATTTGTTTCTTTGAAATTGTAATAACAGGGGATTGCAAATCAAAAGAAAAGCTTGCTATTTGGTATCTATTTTTTTTTATTTCAACAGAATATATATATATATATATAATGAAACCTACACATTATTATAAATATATACGAATGCACATTTTAGCTTATTTTGAGGAATCAGAAATTTAAAATGATAATTACACCTTAAACATCATGAATTAATCAACATTGATGTGCTCGTATCGAATCAATTCATCAATTCATTACTAAACAAAATTGAAGGAAGAAAAATGATATCATGAGAATGGTACGCACTAATCTATCTCTTAATTAGTTATGGTTCACCTTATGTTTATAAAATTTATCCGTTTTCATGTTCAAGTGGTTAACACGTTTATAATTCGCGGTTAAAAAAAATCATAGTTAATCATATAAAAGCAGTATAAAAAAAAAGTATGAGTTCAAAATAACATACCTAAAAGTAATGAGGAGTACGTATAGAGATTGTACTTGACCTACATTTGAACTTGTGAAGCCATGGTTAGGAACAAATCCAGAGCTTTCTCGATTTACTTGACAAATCTGGAGTTTTCTCTATACTTGATCGTATCCCTTTCTCAATCTACATACTTGACAACGACAAACATATATACTTATAGAACACTACCAATGGACCTTTACTATTGTAATTTAAGTCTTATAAATTAATTATGAAGATAGAAAGTCATGCATATGAGTAGTGACTATTTTATAACTCTTTGTTTTAACGTTTAGTATGAAGGTAGAGAGTTAGATCAATTAATTATTTTGTATAACGGTAGATCTCCTAGTATTCGATAATCCTTTTTTTTAATTACTGCCGAAAGCCTCAAATTTGTAACCGGGGTGAAAATTACTACGCAAGACCTTAAATTTGATAAGTTAATTACTAAATTGTTTGTTGTGATGTTTTAATAAAGTAAAACAAATAATGTATGTTTTTTTTTAAAAATGGCTTATAAAATATAACAAAAGTCTAAATGATAAAAGAAATATATCCAAAATAACAAAGAAGTAAATTAAGTGTTTATATATATAACAAATGAATCTTGAACCATATTATATATTAGATATATATATAGATTATATTATATTAGATTATCATTAAGTCGATAAAATGACCATGAAAAAATAAAATAAAAGATGTAATTGCTAAGGTTCAAACCTTGGATGAAGAGGTTATTGTTGTTATTATTATTATTAAATATAAATTAATTAGATTAGATTGTCATTAAGTAGAAAAATGACAAAGTAGGAAAATAAAATAAAAGATGTAGTTGTTAAGGTTTGAACCTTGGATGATGGGATTCTCATCAACAACTACTACCATTGGGCTAAGGAAGTTAATTTGATGTAAATTGAGAATATCAGAAAAAATAGCAAAATTTTTGTGGAGTTAATAATGGCAATAAATTGCCCATGAACACAACTTTTAAGGTTTATATATATAGATATATATAGATATAGATATAGATATATACTAGGAGGGAGGGCAGACTCGTGCTCCGCCCGGGACGTGTTTTGTAACAAATATTAAGGTGGAAATAAAATTGGTAAATAGTGTAAGAAATAACACATGAGGTTGATAGTAATGAAATCGAATATCCAAGTGAAAAAGAATCATTGATGATCATGAATCATATCCACTAATCAAATATGAAATACTCTCTTAGAGTACACATAGAGTTTGGCGTAATCACCAATTAAAAATATGTGTCTAATACTCGCACTTGTTGGTTCAATTGGTAAGGACGACCCACTTCCTATAAACGGGTTGTATGGGTAAGACTCGAGTAGTATAACTGGAGAATGTCGAACCTACCTAATGAGTTGGACCTTAACTTCTTGTAACAATCTATTTGATTTTTGTTTCGACTAACATATTTCACATTGATTTCTCCCTTGAAATATATGTTTCATTAAATCAACCTTGACATATTATACCCTTGATACCCTTTAAGTTCTAATATATATGACCAAAGTATGTAGAATACACACACATATCTTGACAACATGCCTGAATGTTTAACATAATCGATTTTCATAACAATAATAATTTATTTCATAGTTTTAATATTTTTAGTTTTATAACTAATTAAGTTTTAATACGAAGAGAGTATAGAAATCAATACCCGTTATAATTGCAATTGACTTTAAAAAAATATAGTAAAGATACTCATAAAAATATATTAAATTATAAAATGGTAGAGACACCTTAATTCTTACTTATAAGTAAAACTATAAACAATGATTAGTTAGAATAAGATAAAATAGTTTAACAATACTTATAATTAGATAAATATTTTTTCCTTCATATCACCGACTTTCGAAGTCGAGAGAAACTTTGTCAACATATAGCAATTTGAAAACGGTAGAAGTTTTTCCGAATGCTCGGAATGTCACTTAAAAACTGAAAAAGGGTATAATTTGGAAAGAATAGAAAGTAGGGGAGGTTTAGGTAATTAGTTCACCTTCTTCCACTCCTCGTCACTGCTACTACGTTCACCTTTCTCAGCCGCTCCAATGGTGGCTCGGCGATGGCAGCACGGTGGCGGAAGCTTGGCAACGGCACGGCGGCTGCGCTTCGTGGATAGCAATCGGTGTCCCTCCGGCGGCAATGGGCGGCGGTACTGGCGCACGGTAGTCCGATGAAGGTGAGTTCAAATTTGGGGTTTTTGAATCGGGATGTTTTTTCTCGGAATTTTTTTAATGTGATTAGAAAGTGATGAGAAAGTGATTAGAAAGTGATGAGATGAAGGTGAGTTCAGATTAAGCCTTAAGGTGATTAGAAAGTGATGAGATGGTTAGGAGCTCGTCTATTGGCCTCCAATGGCGCAATGAAGCTCTCGCAGGTTGAAGCCCCTTTTATAGTCGATCTCAAACAGTGCACAAAATATCAAATTAACTATATCAATCTCTTCATCTCCTTCTGATGATTTATTTCGTATACTCAATTGTAAGAAACGGTTGCATAACCATCCTAAACGACACCGATTTTAATTTAGGCTAAAATGAATTCCGAAGAGATTGGGGTTGAATCATTTGATTAACATTCAAATCGAACACTTGATTGTGATGAAAGAATTGAAACGAACTTAATGGAAGCGTTTTGGAGGTGAAGTGAATGAACATTAAAACCACCATTGAAGGGGCTTGAACTTTGTAAATGGGGAGAGGAAGGAGGAAGAAGGAAGCGGTTCAGCTGAACCGGTTCTCTTCTTTTTTCGGGTCGGCTCACCCGGTTTACAAATTATAATGCTTGCATTTTAAACTTTTATGTAAGTATATTAAGAATACGAAAACATATGGATGGAGAATTCTTTTATTATTTTTTTGAACTAAAGACAATTCTTCTAATGAAAAAATAAAGTTAAATTAATAAATAAACATAATTTTTATATAATTGGTGAAATAATTGAATTGACAATTTATTAAATTGATAGATTATATTATATACTAGCCAAGGTATACCTTGAATTGGTAACTAAAGAGCGACCATTCCAGGGTTCGAATCGAAGACCTATGAGTACTACCCACAAGTCCTTTCCGGTGAGCCATTCCGGAATGGTTTACCCAAGGTATAACCGAGCTACGCACGGGACGTAAATATAAGTTTTTCTAGTATTTTATAAGCCTATTTAAGAGCTTATTTTATATCATCTCATTGACTAATTTAAACAGTATATGTATAAATCTTGGTTTTTTATACTTGATATTTTGGTTTAAGTTATTTATTACATCTTTATATTTTTATGGGTTTTTTCTTCAAGAAGACACCTTGTCAAATATTTTTTGTATAATAAAAAACACCTTTTATTTTTTTTAAAACAAAAACACGTTATATAATATAAGGTATTCGATCAATTGAAGCACCAACTTTTATTTTACAACTAAAATTTCAAGTTTTCAATGATATTTTTTAGGTAAAACTAATTAAAATAACACAACATTTGAAGTGGAATTAAAAAAATATCTCCACTTTTCAACTGTAAAAAAAATATCCTGATCTTTGGGAGAGATGGTAACTAAGTATCCCGTGCGACTCATTTTTCCGATCATAAATTGGGTCAAAACAATGACATAAAATTGGTTATGTAATCTCATTCTCAGTAAAAAAAAATTCAATATCATCCAAAATTCACCAAAATCTTAATTTCGTAAATTATACTTCATCGTTTTTGCCCATATTTGTGGTCTTAAAAACAATCGGGATACTTTGTTACCACATCTCCCAAAGATTGGGTTATTTTTCTTATTGTTGAAAGGTGTGGATATTTTTTTAACACCCTTCGAAAGGTTGAGTTATTTCAATTAGTTTTGCCTATTTTTTAATCGATAATCGAAATGCCCTTATTTAACTAACATTTTTTAAAAAGAAATTGTATATAATAAATTTGAAGTTTTTAGTATTAGTGGTCAGTTTCTTCACCTCTTTTCCTAGCTATTGGTGTTTGAAAATTTGAAGACTTGTCAAAGTAGCTATAATGCTAAAATCACATTTCTTATCCATTTGAAGTAATTGTGTTGATAGTTATTTTAAAAAATCAACGATTCTCATTCCAAACTCTTAATTTTAATTTCTTGTTCAACTCTTCTTTGATTTTTTTCATTGTTGATGTTTTTTTTAATAAATTAAAGACTAAAGGAATTTACCTTAATTATATCAATAAAAATATGAATTTCAAAGCATTTTGTTGGCATATAAAATAAATTAATCGAAAAAGAGAGTATATACGTACCGAGTGTAGATAAATAAGTAGACTCCAGAAAGTAAAAAAGATATTTCAGTTTTTCTCCTTTCCTGGCTCCCTTGGTTTTTTATGAGCTCTTGTTCTTCTATTTTTTGTTTTGGTTTTTAACATTTTTACCCCATACCCTCTTCCATTAATCACATATTATAAAAAGATATTGAGTAATCGATGAGCTTGTAACGGTGGTCAATGAATTTATGACAATCAATTCAAAAAAATTGAAGTTAAGTAACCGTTTGTTTTTTCTTCCATCGTTTCATATCCCTTCAAAGTGTCTGAATTAGTGGTCATTGGAGTCTTGAATTTAGCATGGACAATAATATATATTAATGGTTGCAAGTAATTAACCATAATTCATCCACGTATAATAGTCCTCCATAATAATATGTGATAAATAATATATGGTGATAATCATGATATATTAGTACCAAAAGTAAAATATTTTTTAAATTAATTTTTACCATGTTTTAATTAAGGGATTAACTTATATGTTTTATTACTTATATAAGTATATTTTAGAAATTTTGAGGCGGAAATTAAAATTAATTTATTAATTATGTTAAAAATTAAAATCCATAAAGGATCCTAAAACTAACAAAATATATCGATAAAATAGACTTTTAATATTTGGTTTCAACAAAAAAAATCCATAAATCGGGATCGTAAAGATGCTTTGATAGATATAGATATAAAAGATTAAGGATTAATTGATTTTCGTATGAATATATGTTATTCGGAAGATATGAATTTCATAAATATATTGAGGTTTAAAATGATGTGGGTGAGGTCATTATTATTGAGCATAGAAATTTAGGAAAATATAATTAATTTTCTTAAGTTAGTAAAAGTATATAATAAACCATTTTTATTTTTTTATTAGGTAAAAATTTGAGATCAGATATATCTGAACATCGAAGACCAACAAGTAGACAGATGGATAACCGTCAACAAATATAAAATACATAGACGATGCAAAATACAAGCAAGAGCACTCTGCAAGAGCGAAACTAAACAACAACTAAACCAAACGAGACGAGGACGTAGACTACGGACGAAGCCAACCACTACCCTGAAGCAGCACCGTAGGCCAGCGACACATTAACAGTCACTTGTCGGCAGTGAAGACGAACCTCCAAGCAAACAGTCTTCCCGAGAAAAGGAGACGCCTCAATACACACTACCACGACCCCAGCCTGTCCCGACTCCGACTGCCAGAACCCCATCAATCGGAAAAGAAAGCTCAGTCACGCCAAACGCAAAGTCCCACAACCCCTAGATGGAATGCACCAAAAACCCTAACGGGATCTTAGTCAACCATACCGGGATTTAAGACACGCCCTTACAAGAGGGATTTAACACCATTAATGAAATTTATGCTCAATTAATATATATATATATATATATATATATATATATATAAAGACAAATATATATAAAAATTAATTGCTTCTTTTTTTTTCAAATGAAAGACCATAGCGGTGCGGAATCACCACGACACCACCAGCCCCAGGTTGATTTGGAAATCTTGTTTGACGATCTGAATGTAAATGGGCTTTTTGGTATTTGATTAAACAGAAACGGTATTTGAAATTAATTAATTTTTTAAATTAAAGACTGCTTTGGGCCCAAGTGTTTCAAACTTGAGCCCAAAGCACCTTCATCGGGCCATTCTCGCAGCCAGCAAAGAAACACCAACTAGAAGAAATAGCCGGACATGATGTAACTCCGAGGACAGTCGGAGGAGCCAAACAGCTGGCAGCCATAACGAGCAGCCCAAGCGGAGGGAACAAGAGCCAATTAGGACGGAGAACATGCAATAACCCTTTGCCCAAAGAGATCGGACAACGCATCGAAAGAGACTTCGACACACCAGTGGTGGACGCTGGAGATGAACTTAGGTCGGGTACGGCAGAGGAGCACACAACGACCCCTCAGGAGGCGAGACTCAGAGTCGGGATCTGCAGGATGAGAAAGAGAGCGGAGGAGGGAGGAAGGCAAACTCAACCCACCCCACACCCCAAACATACGAACCCCAACAGAAGAAATCCGGTTGAGATGAGCGAGACATATAAATTGGTTATAGATTTGGGAACTGGAGACACAAACGGACAATAGCCCCCAAACAATTTTGAAAGAACGAAGACCAGACCTAGAAGAAAGAGGCTAGGGTTAATCCAACCACGAATAACAACCGGTAACTCACCGAAGCGTCGAAGTGGCGGCGCCACATAGATCCGAAGGAGGCCAAAGCCGGAATGAGACGGCCGGAGCCGGGGTAAAAGAATAAGTTATCAATGAAATTTAGTTACTAGAATATTCGTGGACTTAGTAAGAAATACATTTGGACCCATATAGAATCAACTAGCAGAACGAAACACATCAAAATTCTAGCTCTAGCAGAAACTAAACTACAAAAACCACCCCTAGAAAATTGTTAAAAAAAAAACAGGGTTTGATTATGCCAATCTATGGGTCTTTCCAGTGGAATTAGCCTTCTATGGAAAGCATCCCAACTTAGCAATGAATCCTTCAAAATAATATAATCTGACAGCAGAATCATACAAGCAGAATAAATAAACCATACCCTTTCACTAGAAATCACAATCATGTTTGTTAACGCCCCCCCTTTCCCCCGCATGATTGTGACAAAACATTGTTCTGTGATTCCCTCTAATCTATGGTTCGGGGACTCCCAGGGAACCTAATAGTTATAGGAGATCTAAATGATATACTGGAACACTCTGATAAATTAGGAGGTGTTGTGCCTGGCCCTCACAGATTTCGTTGGCTTACAAAATTTATCACAACTCACAACCTTGTGGACGCTCCAACAATAAGAAACAAATATACATGGAGAAAACGTTCCCATGGATCGGACAATATACATGAAAAACTAGGCAGAACACTTCTAAGGCATTCATTGTTACAACAATTTCCTAACTCATATTAAAAAAATCACGCTTTCATTAAATCTGACCACACACAAATCACATTTGACCTAATGGATAAGCAAAAGCCAAAGTTACAACCTTTTAAATTTGAAATGGCATGGACCACGAGACCAGATTATGAAACAATTATAAAAAATGCCTGGCGTTCTGATAACCCAGGATCACACTTATATAAATTAACAAAGAAGCTAATGGAAGTAAAAAAAAAAAGCAAAATCTGGAGTAAAATCTCAATTGGGAACATATTTAGGCAGATCTCTAAAGTAGAAAACGATTTGCAAGATCTCCAAACACAAATTTGTATCAACTACGACAAAAGAAAAGATGACAAAATCAAGAGGCTTACCGCTAAACACGCCTCTCTCCTTAAGTACCAAGTCACATACTGGGGACAACGAGCAAAAAGAAATCACACTAAATCAATTGATGCAAACACTAAATATTTTCACATAATAGCAACAGGTAGAAGAAATAGGAATATGATAAAATCACTACAAACAACAGCAGGAATCATGGTAACAACGGACAACGACATCAGAGAGCTAATTAAACAAGATTTCATAAAAAGATACCAAACTACCCAAAGACAACGAATTCCAAGTAACCTACTCAATAACATCAAAAGGGAAATCACAGATGAGGACAATGAATGGCTCACCAAACCAATTACAAATGCAGAAATTAAGAAAGCGATCTTCAGCCTACCAAACGACAAATCACCTGGCCCTGATGGCTTTTCGGCAGGGTTTTTAAAAAATATTGGCACATAGTAGGACCCACCATCACCAAAGCTGTCAAAAGTTTTTTCCTTAGTAGCAGAATACCGAAACAGATAAATACATTTATAGCATTAATCCCCAAATGTGATGACCCAAAAACTGCATCCTAGTATCGACCAATAAGTCTTTGCTCGACGACTTATAAGATAATTTCTAAAGTTTTGGCGGCTAGACTCAAGAGAATCATACCAAAGATAATTAACCCTTTACAAAGCACTTTCACTTCTGAAAGAGCAATACAAGATAACATACTAATTGCAAATGAAGTTTTTCACTCCTTCTCAAAGAAAAAAAGGTAAACCCGGCTGGATGACAGTTAAACTTGACATGGAAAAGGCTTTTGACCTAGTTGACTGGGATTTCTTACTAACCGTCATGTCTAGTTTTGGATTCTCACCTAAGTTTACTGAATGGATAAAGGAGTGCATTACCACGGTCAGCTATTCAGTTCTAGTTAATAATGAACCAACTGACATTTTTGCACCACAAAGGGGACTTAGACAAGGCGACTCTCTATCTCCTTATCTATTCCTCATAATATCAGAAGTACTAGCTCGTGGATTATACGAGGTATCTCAAGCTCCTAATAGTCATCTAGGACTTAAACTAACAAGAAATGGCACCAGAATCCCCTTCCTTGCGTTTGCAGATGACTTAGTCATTTTCACATCAGCCACCAAAACCGCATGTGACCAGATTAATAAAATACTAACTGAATATTGTATTCTGTCAGGTCAGAAAGTAAACAGGTATAAATCGCAGTTCCAAACAACTTCAAACATGACAGCTCAACAAAAAACTTTAATTCATAATGAATTGGAAATCAATTACACAACCAATTTAGGCCCTTATCTTGGATGCCCCATAATATGTGGCAAAGTAACTATGGATACCTTCTCAGCCCTTCTAGACACAAAAAAAACCCAGCTTACTAAATAGAAAGCTAATTGCCTATCACAAGCTGGTCGTTGTACGTTAATAAAGTCCACTCTAGCGGCTAAACATTTACACCTCATGCAATGTTTTCTTCTACTTAGACAAACACATATACAACTGGACAGAATAAACCGAAATTTCCTATGGAACAAAGGCCCGAACCATAAACCACTTATTAGTTGGTTTGAAGTATGTAAAGAAAAATCACATGGCGGCCTTGGGCTACGAAACTCTGAGGATATGAATAAAGCACTACAATTAAACCTCATATGGAAAATCCTGGCATAACCTGAAAACCCATGGGTTACCTTAATCAAGGATAGATACCTAAAAACCAAGAACATACTACAATACCATAAAAAAGGGGATGCATCGTGGCAATGGAACCAGTTAACTAAATTAATCCCCTTATTTAAACAAGGATTACGTTGGTCAGTGGGTGATGGGAATCATATTAAGTTCTGGACGGATCACTGGATTGGTCAAGCACCACTTATAAACATGATAAATGACCCCACGCTAGTTGATATACACACCACAGTTGCAGACTTCATAACACAAGATAAAAGTTGGAACTCTGGAAAACTATTATCCATGCTCCATAACATATTGCCCAAGGAAACATTAGACACAATAATATTATTCCCAATACCTAAGAATATCCACATGGACAGACTATATTAGAAATGGAGTAGAAACGATTGGTTCAGCACAAGCTCCGCTATATGATAAACAATTCGAAAATGCACCAAAAATCTGATATGACATGGATATGGAAAATTAATGCACCCTCGAAGGTCAAAACACTATTATGGAAAATCACAAAAAAATGGCATTCCAACTACTGTAAAATTAGCTTCAAGGGGTATTGGTGTCCCAACAACATGTCCACATTGCGACTCAAACTACGAGGATCTAGCACATTTATTATGGGATTGCCCCATCACTCGAGCGACGATTGCAAACCTGGATCCAAAATTAATGATAACCCTAAATAATTGCTTCTCACAAGTATCCGATTTAAACATCGTCATAAGAGAAGTAAAGGAGAAATTGGGCACACAAAAATTCACAAAACTTGCATTTGCCTGGTGGGGTATCTATTACTCACGCAATAAGTCACTATTTGACGATATTAAACCCAATATACAAAAAAAAAATTCTTTTATTAAGGATCAAATGTACCTATGGAATATTACCAGACTTAATGATAACGTATTAAATGAAGAACTTCCTAATCCCAGCAACAATGACCATCGAAAAACACTTAAGAGAGCACAACAAAAGGCAAAATGGAGAAAACCCATATTAGGCACCTATAAACTTAACTTTGATGGTGCATTCTCACCCAGTTCGGGTGGCTCGTTTGGTTACATCATCAGAGACCACACAGGAAAACCAA
This sequence comes from Persicaria tinctoria, assembly GCA_037127255.1. Lineage (NCBI taxonomy): Eukaryota > Viridiplantae > Streptophyta > Magnoliopsida > Caryophyllales > Polygonaceae > Persicaria > Persicaria tinctoria. Next base: position 21,583,325 of record JBANSL010000017.1, read on the forward strand.
TTCAATGTGGGGCAGGCCCGACCTCTGTTACGTCTGTTATGAGTGCTGAGGGTCTTGGCCTCTGGAACGGAATAAATGCAGCTCGACAACTCAACATAACAAAACTAATTATCGAAGGTGATAACCTCACCATAATTAACAGCCTCAAAGGTTGTGGAAAACCTTCGGGAGACTCTGAAATGATTGTCTCAGACAGTCTAATCTCTCTTCGGTTTTTTCATTCTATTGAGATTTGTCACGTCTTACGAGAAGCAAACCGAGTTGCGGACCAGCTATCGCATCTCCACCTTGCTTTCTTTGGATCACAGACACCTGACGATCCTGTGCTTCGCGATTACATCTGTATGGATGCCCTTGGTGTATGAGTTTCCTTCATCGCCAAATTATTTCCGGTTCAAAAAAAAACCCATTTATGAATACACTAATAAAATTAAAGAAAAAGAAAAAGATTAAAAAATGAGAATGTCTTTAATTAATGAGAGTCATTATAAGGTCTTGGGATCAGACGAGCCTTGGTCGCTCACTGTCCGGCCTCGGTCTAGCCTGTGAAGACTGTTTGACACTTCTCTTCGGAGGCTAAATACCCCCTCTTCGGAGGTCGAAACCACCTCTTCAGAGGTTGAAAATCCTCCTCGCCGGTCGCATAACCTGGGTCTCGTACCCTTCGTACCACGGTCGCCGCCAGATCTCGGATATCCTTCCTCCTCCCTCCCCGATTCCCCTTTCTCGTGGGTCTAACCGCGCCGGGGTCGACTCCAACATCCTGTACAATCTGGTGTCTGCACTCCTCCCTTAGGGGAGTTGTGGAATCCGGCCACTACCCTAATCTCAGTTCTTTGATGATTTTCTTCACTAATATGGATCAAATATGTTCAACGGCCTTGGATTTGGATGTAACAGTTTAGCACCTTTGCCCCAAATCCTTTGGGTTAGTCAAATTTTGACAAATTTGGCTTTCTTTTGAGCTGTTTTGGGGACTCAAATCACAAACCTCCCCTGTAAAATTGCTTGAATCACTGTCGGAGTGTCATCGTCCTCTCCGATTGCACATGGGGTCTCGTGGTCCTCCCTTTCCTCCATTGTTGTCCCTGCTGCTTGTCGGATTTTAGGATCCGACGTCTCGGATTTCCCTCCCTGGCCTTTGATTCTTCCTCCTTTGATGGCGCTCATCCCCGGCTTGTGCCAGTTTACTCATCGTTGGTCCCCCGGCCTTGGCCGGCTCAGTGCGTGTCCATCGGAGCCCTTTCGGCTTGATGGTGGCCCGCCTCTGAGGTTAGCTTTGCACCCCTGGGGTGTTGATCTCCACCGTTTTCCCTCGGCGGCCGCCTGATCTTCAGCCTGATGTTGTTCTGCGCTCAAGGTCGTCTCTGACCTAGGCTTCAATTTGGGGATCGGGTAGCCCGTGGGTGGGCCCGAACTTCCCTTTGGGTCCAAGGCAATCCCTTGGGCCCTAATCAGCCCACATTAAATGGAAAAAAAAGTGGAATAGATCTCCTTACATTCGGAGTATATACGTTCCAATTTGTTTAAGTGGAGACCGGTTATATATATTGTGTTATATATATATAATTTTAAAATTCCGTAACGGTTCCAAATTTCGCTCGAAAGGGTGCACACTAAATCCCGTCAAGGGTTGAAAATTCTTTTTATTTATAAAATAATTATGCTCTCCGAATCGTTATATTTGGTTCGGGGAATTCTGTTCACATTTCCGACGGTGGATCGATTTTCCCTTTTTAGCCCGTATTAGTCCTGTCTTCTGGCGTCTAGTCAGTGCCCTGGTGTGGCCGCGTCTGGTTTTTGTTGGGTTGCAGTATCGGGCGTCCTGTTTGATCGACAACGGATCGTGGTGGTGTTCGTGATTTTCGAAGATCCTTCATCTAGGTGGAGGCAACGTCGGTGATTCACACTTCCTCAGGAGTTGCCCTTTCCAGTTGGGGTACTGTCGTGAGTCTGTGCACTCTCCCAGGCTCTTGGCACTCGTGGCGCGTCTTGGTTCTCGATCGTCTTCTCCGCTGGTTGACTTCTTGTATGGGTTGGTTGGGTTTTCTTTCCTCTATGATGTTTTGTGTTATTGTGTTATATTTGTATTGATGGTCTTCCGTCTGCCGACCTGTTCGGCTATCGAGTTTCAGGTTTGCCTGAACTCGAATTTTTACCTAAGAAAAAAAAAATTATAAGGTCTTGTGACACAATTTTTAAGGGGTCTTGGGACACAATTTTTAAAGGTATATAGATATTATTATTATATATTATTATTATAGAAAGATTAGGAGAGTGGATTGTTAATATATACATCTAACAGTGTTCTAAAAAATAGGTATGAGCGCTAGGTAGGAGGGCACCTAGGAATTTTTAAGCCTTGATGGGTTTATATGTTGAAATCCGCTTAGGCATCACCTAGGAGCCGCCTAGAAATGGTACCGCTACCTAGGCCCATATAAGTCGACGATTACTAAATTTTAAACCTTCGGGAGACTCCGAAATGATTGTCTCAGATAGTTTAATCTCTCTTCGGTTTTTTCATTCTATTGAGATTTGTCACGTCTTACGAGAAGCAAACCGAGTTGCGGACCAGCTATCGCATCTCCATCTTGCTTTCTTTGGATCACAGACACCTGACGATCCCGTGCTTCGCGATTACATCTGTATGGATGCCCTTGGTGTATGAGTTTCCCTCATCGCTAAATTATTTCCGGTTCAAAAAAAAAACCATTTATGAATACACTAATAAAATTAATGAAAAAGAAAAGGATTAAAAAATGAGAATGTCTTTAATTAATAAGAGTCATTAAGAGGTCTTGGGATACAATTTTTAAAGGGTCTTGGGACACAATTTTTAAAGGTATATAGATATGATTATTATATATTATTATTATAGAAAGATTAGGAGAGTGGATTGTTAATATATACATGTGGCAGTTTTCTAAAAAATAGGTCTGAGCGCTAGGGAGGAGGGCACCTAGGAATTTTTAAGCCTTGATGGGTTTATATGTTGAAATCCGCTTAGGCATCACCTAGGAGCCGCCTAGACATGGTACCGCTACCTAGGCCCATCTAAGTCGACGATTACTAAATTTTAGCGTTAGGGCAAGTAATTAGACAACTTAGGTTTTTTTTTATGCCTCAACTCAGGATGTATTTACTTTTGAGTCAAACATATGGTTTTGGATTTTATGACATTTAGAGTCGCTAGTCTGATGCGTACTTTTGCATTTATTTACTTTAGTGTTCGTTAATTACTCCAAATTTGGGTTTTGAAGTGATATTATGGATTATTATTACATTACATAAATTAGTGAGATGTGTGATATGTTAAAAATATAAAGAAATAATCAAGTTTGTTCTAAATCCGCATAAGCACTGCCTAGGCACCCGCCTAGCACCTTTTAGAACATTGACATATGTAAAGGCTCGGATTTTTAAAATATTAATTTTTGGAAAAAGAAAATCAAAATGAATTTAAAATAAATTCCGACCCAAATTTCCCGATTTAAAAATCAATTCCGTCTTTCATTCCGGGTTTTGAACGACCAATCAGCGGAAATTTAAATCTCCGACTCAAGACCCCAATTCCGTCTTCTTTCGCCATTCTTATCCTAATCCAACTCATCATCTCCTAATTGAGGTAAAATCTTATCTATATGTCCATCCCTTCTTTCCTTGATTCCTTATTTTGGATAACCAACAAAATTTAATCTGGGAGCATCAACTGTGGATCCTCTCCCACATTTCCCACATTTCATTCACACAGCTTTCCTCTCCTTCTCTCTCTCGGCAACCCCTGTCAAAAGAAAAGAAAAAGGGGCTCCCTTGAGCTCCATTCCACCACCACCACCACCACACCTCACCACCACCACCACCTCTCCTCTTCTCCCTTTCGCAGCCAGCAGCCACCACCCGTCGCCGCCTTCGCCGCCGCACCACCCCCTTTTCCCTCCGTCGCTGTCGCTGGCCACCACCGGCAGGAGCAGCCGAAGCCGCCACCTCCTCCGCGTTCCCCTGTCTTCCCCCGTTCGAATCGGTGAGTTCCCTTTCCCCTTTCTTTTGCCTTCCAACTCCTTAAAGCTTCATACTTTGACCTCCTTCCTCTGTCCCAGCCCACCTCCGACGATCGTTCGTCTCCGGCAGTCCAGATCGAGCTCCGACGAAGCATCGAAGACCCCCTCGGTGAGCCTCTTTCTTCTCCTCCTTTCTTCCTTTTCGTGTCCGTGTGTGTGGGGGTCGGGGTGGTCGGCGAGGTCGGGTGGCCGGAGTCCGGCTCCACCGCCGCCGACGACCTTCTCCTCCCTCTCCCTTTCTCCCCCGTCGCACCTGAGCAGGCCCTGCTTCTTTCCTTTCCTTCATTCGGCAAATTGGGAGGAAGAAGGAGAGGCTTGTGGTCCCTTGCCACATCAGCCTGGGCCCCACCTTTTTTTCCACGTCACAGGGCTGGTCCACCCCCTCCCCTTCTATTTCTTTTAAACCGGTTTTGTGTATGAGGAATGGAAGGGTTTGTTTTTGGGCCTATCCCTTGGGCCTTTTTTTCTACCTAAAACAAAACATGATGGGCCTATTTTTTGGTCTTCAGGTTTGGGTTTTAAGAACAAAAAGGGCTCGGTTTGGTTGGGTAAAGTAAGGGCTCGGTTTGGGTCATTTAAATAGGGCCGGGTTCGGTTTGGGTTTTTGTTAAATAAGAGGGTATGTTTTGGGTATTTTAATAAAGTAAGGTCGAATTAGTAAATTAAAAAGGGATGTTTTGATTAAATAAATATTGTTGGGATTTTAGAAATATTTTATGAAGATGTTAAAATAAAAAAATGTTAGAAGTAGTATGTGAAATTATTGGGATTTAAATATAAAATGTTGTTGAGGTTTAATATATGATATTGTGGTGATTTATTATTGTGGTTAAATGTTATATGATTATGAAAAAGATGTGCAATTATATGCTAAGTAAGATTTTGAAATGATGGCATGCAAATTGGTTAAGTATGAATTGGAATTATCTTAAGTTGGTGAATTGGAGAATTATATTGAGCATGGTTGTGAGAAGTTGAAATGATGGATCACGAGATAAAGTTGATATTATGGGAATGATGATGTGACGGTTATTATGTAAGTTGTGAAGTTATATGTGTGATAGTTCTATGCTTTGTGTGCCTTAGAAGATAGACTCATTCATGTACTTATACTTGTTAGGTGATCATCTGTGACGTGTTGGATTCATATTGCCTGGTTGATTGCCTTTTGCTGTTCTGCGATACCAGGTAAGTCTCTTCGGAGCTTACTCAGATTGAATAGAGTGATTCCCTGCTATAGGTGCATGATATACTAGGTGTTGCATTCATGATCAGCATGCCATGTAGTACCATGCTAGGTTGCATTGATCGTTGAGCATCCTATTTCTTTATGCGTATGTAAACAGAACGGCCGTATCTGTGATAGTCCTAGAAGTCTTTGCTAGGGTCATAGGGTAGCCCAGCTTCATCGGGTACCCTGAGTCAATCGAGTCATGCACTTCCTTTTATTATATGCCTGCGGGCTTTATTGTGGAGCGGGTTAGGCATGCGTGCCGCCCAATTATGAATGAATGCATTCACGAGCTGGCCAGTCTCCACCTATCGGAAGGGGTGGAGGTAGGAGAGGGATATACCACTTGGTATTCTGTGCTAAGGCCTTATTATTATTATGCATTTGATCTTAGGAGCACGTTAGTGTGTTAATATTCCGCCATGCATCTAGAAGCATCTTTATTAGGAATAGCGTATATGTGTGCTTATGGTTGGGATGCAGAGAAGTGGGCATCGATCTGATCCCGCCCCATATCAATTTTTTTAGGTATTATCTACGTTCATTCTATCGGTGCTGTTTGCCTATTTGCGCGGGTCATTTTGTCGGCGGAGAGTGAGCGTTGGAGTATAGACTTCACTAGACTCTGATTATATTTTGGATTTATACTTGACTCCGTTTTGACCCGGCTCTGCCGTGGCACCCTCTTGTATTACGCTTATTTCCGCTAGTTGCACTATTTCCGATTTCCACGCTTAGATTTACGACAGGTACAGGGGACTTCCCCGGGGATTCCAACGATCCCTTCGATTTTGGGTATGAAATCCCCCTTTGAAAACGTTAAAGTAAGTTTGAAACCTTCAACCTGTACTCGGGGCGCAAGGTCCTTACGAGGGGTTTTATCCCTCGAAACGTAACCTGGGAATCATAATCCTGGGCCGTTACAAAGGGGTATCAGAGCTGAGGTTTTGCAATCCGAGTACAATAGGTTGAAGTGGTTTTGAAAATGGCCCAAGGTTTTCAAATTGTTTTCAAGTGGTTTTCAAATTGTTTTCAAGGGGCAAAATGAATTTAATTGGACATAACTATAAATTAATCAATTATGAATGGCAATCTCGTGGGGTAGAGACTATGCGATAGGCATCCCTTATGGATGTAGAATTCGGGGAAGGTAGGCAAAATACTAGCTTTCTTTTACAGATGGGTTATGAAGACTCCAAGGAACTCGAGGGTTGGAGTACAATGGGTTAGGAGACCGTGAGGTATTTGCCCCTCCGGTTAGTCGTCCCCCGAAGGGCGACATAGATCGTCTCTGTGCTTGTATGTCTTAAATTCAACTGGGCCTGAGGGCGATCCTCCTTGAAGAGGGTCCCATTGAATCGTTGAGTGCTTCTGTGCTGAGTGATATAATTATTGTTATGTAGCAAGTATGGTTGATCCGAGACGTGGCTTAGATGGGCGTGGGGGTAGGGCGCGTCGCGGCAGGGGACGCCCTCGTCGAGTTGTTGCTGAGGGTGCTGAGGAGCGAGTTTCGCCACCGCGAGTTGATGACCGGGTGCCAGCTTCCCCAGAGACTAGGATTGGGCAGCTAGAGGCAGCGCTTCATGATATTCTGAGCGAGCTACGTGGAGGGGCTCGATCTACGGCACCGACGCCAGAGGTTCCGTTCAGCAGCCAGCCGAGCCTGTGGTCGATGCGTGCCCTGAGAAGCGCATCGATTGGGTCAAGAGGTTTGCTCAGTGTAGCCCGCCGGCCTTTGCGGGAGGCGTTGGAGATGACGTTGAGAGATGGCTGCGTGATATAGAGGGGTTATTTGACCATGTTGCTGTACCTGACTCTGAGAGACAGAGACTTGCTGCTGGACTTTTACGGGAGGACGCGAATGCCAGATGGTTTGGCTCCAAGAAGGAGCGGACCGAGTGGACTTATGACGACTTCAGATCCCTGATGCTGAGAGAGTACCGTCCACCAGGGATACAGTTGGCTAGGGAGGTATCTTTTATGCGCGGCATCTGTGACCGGTCGGCTTCTGTAGCTGCTATCGTTCGCTAGTTCAAGAGCGAGCTGATATACTGTGATCATCTATGTCCATCAGACGAGAGTCGGATCCGTATGCTGTCTATGAGATTGCCGCCCCCTGTACTTCTGCATGCGTCCAGCTTGGGGGCTGTCAGCTTTGAGCGATTTCTGGAGGTCATCCTTATGTACGATCAGCAGAGGATTCTGTGTGAGACTTCCTACTCTACTGTTCGCCCTGATGCGAAGAGGGCGCGTCCAGCCGACACCCGTGGAGATGACAGATCTAGGAGGGGAGCGTTTAGAGGAGGATATTACGGAGCTGCACAGAGAGCACCCCCAGTTCAGACTGCTTATGGAGGAGATGCCAGAGTGAGGACCTGCCATGGATGTTTCGGGAGGGGCCACTTCATTGCTTCTTGCCCAGACCGTTCGACTGTCTGCTATACCTGTGGTACTATGGGGCACCGAGCTGCTACATGCCCTCAGAGTCGTGGAGCTCCAGCTACTGCACAGCCACCGAGACTTCCTGTGGCTCCCCAGCCACCATTGCTGACATATCCCCAGGGCCAGGGTCAGGGCCAGGGACGAGGTGACCCTTCTGGCAGAGGCCGAGGCGGAGGTAGAGGAGGTAGAGGTTCTGGACGAGGAGGTAGGGGACCATCTGGGTCAGGTCAGGGTCGTGGATCATCTTCTGCAGGACCGTCAGGGTCAGGGTATGATCGTGGCCAGAGTTCAGGAGGTCGAGGACCAGGATTACCCCCACCGCCCCGTGTATTTCAGATGCATGCTGATGACCGCTCAGCCCCGACTTCCGCAGGTACGATATTCTTCCATGATGAGTGCCTATCTATCTTGTTTGACACTGGTGCGACTCACTGCTTCATAGCAGAGGCGTGCGTGGCCAGGCTGAGCCTGAGCTGCACGAGTGGTTCACCCCTTACTATTGGTGTGGCGGATGGGGCCAAGGTTAGGACGAGTCGTGAGATTTTAGGGTGCCCCATTCGGATAGGTGAGCGAGAGTGGCCTACCGACCTTATAGTTATGCCATTGAGGATGGACGATCTCATCTTGGGTATGGACTTCATGGACCACTACGGGGCTATTATCAACTTGCGGACGAGGACAGTGTCGATTTTGGCATCCGACGGGACCGAGCACCAGGTTTGGGGGAGCGACCCCAAGAGGAATGGATCACTCATCAGCGTAGTCAGAGCCGCCAGACTTCTAGACCAGGGTTGCGTCGGGTATTGGTGTTATGCTTTAGAGGTGGATCGCACGCACCCCAGTGTATCAGATGTTCCCGTTGTCAGAGACTTCGCAGATGTGTTTCCAGAGGAGCTGCCAGGACTCCCCCCGCCGAGAGAGGTCGACTTTGCGATTGAGTTGGAGCCAGGCACCAGGCCTATCTCGCGAGTTCCTTATCGTATGGCACCGACGGAGATGGCCGAGCTGAAGGCTCAGCTAGAGGAGCTAGCTGAGAAGGGCTACATTCGGCCTAGTGCATCGCCTTGGGGAGCGCCAGTGTTGTTCGTCAAGAAGAAGAATGGGTCGCTGAGACTGTGCATCGATTATCGGGAGCTGAACCGGGCGACGGTGAAGAACCGTTATCCTCTTCCCCGGATTGACGATATGATGGATCAGCTGCAGGGCGCCGTGGTCTTCTCGAAGATTGATTTGAGGTCAGGTTATCATCAGCTGAGGGTGAAGCCAGAGGATGTTCCGAAGACCGCTTTTCGGACTCGCTATGGTCACTACGAGTTCGTGGTCATGCCGTTTGGGCTGACCAATGCACCAGCCGCGTTCATGGAGCTCATGAACCGAGTGTTCATCGACTTCTTGGACAAGTTCGTCGTCGTCTTCATCGATGACATCTTAGTCTACTCGAGGAGTAGAGAGGAGCACGAGGAGCATTTGAGGATTGTGCTAGAGACGCTGAGGAAGCATCAGTTGTATGGGAAGTACAGCAAGTGTGAGTTCTGGCTCACAGAGGTGGCTTTCTTAGGCCACGTTATTTCAGCTGAGGGAGTTGCCGTGGATCCGGCAAAGATTGATGCCATCGTTGCTTGGGAGGTGCCCAAGAACGTCAGAGATATCCGCTCATTCCTGGGATTGGCTAGTTACTACAGGAGGTTCGTCCAGGGTTTCTCGAGTATTGCTAGACCGATGACACAGCTGCTGAAGAAGGACGTCCCCTTCGAGTGGAGTTCAGATTGTCAGGCCAGCTTTGAGCTTCTGAAGCAGAAGTTGACGACTGCTCCGGTGTTAGCTCTGCCAGATGGGACAGAGGACTTCGTTATCTACACAGATGCTTCGCATTCCGGCTTGGGTTGTGTTCTGCATCAGAGAGATCGGGTCATCGCTTATGCTTCGCGTCAGTTGAAGCCTGCAGAGGTGTCTTACCCCATCCATGATTTGGAGTTGGCAGCTGTGGTTCACGCTCTGAAGATCTGGAGACATTATCTGTATGGTACTTCTTGCAAGGTGATGACGGATCACAAGAGCTTGAAGTACATTTTCACACAGAAGGAGCTCAACATGCGTCAGAGACGATGGTTGGAGCTTCTGAAGGACTATGACTTGGACATAGTCTACCATCCAGGGAAGGCCAATGTAGTGGCAGATGCGTTGAGTAGGAAGACTCATCATGAGGTGGTCGTTGAGAGGCTTACAGCTCAGCGAGATTTGCAGAGAGATCTGTTGAGATGCTGCTTTGAGGTTTGGATTCAGCGAGATCACGGGCAGTTGTCGTTCTTAGAGGTGCAGGCAGAGTTGACAGCAGAGATTCGGCAGGGTCAGGCAGATTGTCCAGAGATTGCAGTTCTGAGAGAGCGGATGGCTCAGGGCAGATTTAGAGAGCTTGCGGAGAGAGCAGACGGGATGCTGACCTTTCAGGACAGAGTTGTAGTTCCCTCGACATCAGATTTGAGGCAGAGGATCATGCAGGAGGCTCACTCCACCCCTTATTCTGTCCATCCAGGGACGAATAAGATGTATCAGGATCTGAGGAGGAGTTATTGGTGGCAGAGGATGAGAGCAGACATCACAGAGTTCGTGGCCAGATGTCAGGTTTGCCAGCAGGTTCGGATTGATCACCAGAGGCCGGGAGGACCCGTCCAGTCACTTCCAGTTCCCGAGTGGAAGTGGACGGATATCTCCATGGATTTCGTCACTGGGCTGAGGCGAGACGTCAGAGGATTCGACGCTATTTGGGTCGTGGTCGACAGGTTGACCAAGTCGGCCCATTTCATAGCTATTCAGGAGACATGGCCAGCATCGAAGTTAGCGGACGAGTTCATTCGCCAGATTGTGAGGCTTCATGGAGTACCAGAGAGGATCGTATCTGATCGAGATGGGCGTTTCACCTCGAGGTTTTGGCAGCAGGTTCAGGAGAGTTTGGGCTCCAGATTGCATTTCAGTACGGCTTATCACCCGCAGACAGATGGCCAGAGCGAGAGGACGATTCAGACGTTGGAGGACATGTTGCGATCGTGCGTCTTGGACTGGGGTGATCATTGGGTCAAGCACCTACCGCTAGTGGAGTTTTCTTACAACAACAGCTACCACGCGTCGATCGAGATGGCCCCCTATGAGGCTTTGTATGGGAGGCGATGCAAGTCGCCGGTTTGCTGGGACGAGCCTGCAGATACAGTTCTGTCGTTGCCCGAGATGGTGAGAGAGACAGTTGACAAGGTTGGTCGCATCCGAGAGCATATGAGGGTAGCCCAGGATCGACAGAAGAAGTATGCAGATAGACGGAGGACCGAGCTTGAGTTCGAGGTAGGCTCGCATGTATGGCTTCGAGTTTCGCCCACCAGGGGAGTTCGACGGTTCGGCATCAAAGGGAAGTTGAGTCCGAGGTTCATTGGCCCATTTGAGATCCTAGAGAGAGTCGGTGTGGTAGCCTACCGTTTAGCCTTACCTCCATCCTTAGCCGACGTCCATGACGTCTTTCATGTCTCCCAGCTCCGTCAGTATATTCCCGACCCTAGTCATGTCCTTGACCACTCAGACCTTCACGTTGAGCCTGACCATACCTTTGTAGAGCGTCCGGTGAGGGTCCTTGATCGTCGTGTCAAGAAGCTTAGGAACAGGGAGGTTCCTTTGCTTCTGGTTCAGTGGTCTAGGAGGAGCCCTGAGGAGGCCACATGGGAGACCGAGGAGAGCATTCGGGCTAGCTATGGAGATGTCTTAGATGAGCTACTTGCGTCCTATGTTGAGCCGAGTGTAGACATTACCCTGACTTCTCGAGTGCGGTGAGTATGTCTAGTTAGTTGGTTGGGATTGGTTAGTGGTGTCTCTTTGATTGCGTGCTTATGCTTGGTAGTTGTGTGCAGATCCTTGGTGATATGATGTGATGAGCCTCGATGATATGATGATGTGCTAGATATTGTGGTATGTGACTGCCTTTGATGTGCTATAATCTTCTGTTTATCTTGAGATTATGATCATTCTCCTATATCCATGATACCAAATATTAGAAATGCTAGAGATTGAATTGTGGAACTATGATTTGACTCGGAACCTAGGAAGAGAATATGGGATTAGCCTTTAGAGGTGGATGTTAGAATAATTGGGAAGTTTGGGAGTGCCTTGTTTAACATCGAATTTAAAGAATTCAAATGGTGAATTAAAAAGGAACATAGATTTTGAGAAAACTATTCCAACCCGAGCTTTCATTATGACGCCCCACGAAGTGGATACAAGCATGTATGGGGGCACCTGTAGATCGCTTGCTAAGACCTAGCGGAGATGTCATAATGGTTTTTGAGTTATGGTATGCCTGAGGAGTCGGAGTGGGGTGTGGTAGGGGCCCCTACCACATCCTTACTACGACCGATTGGGAGTATTATGATCACGACGACGGTACTGTGAGATCTCATGGGGGCACTTGTGAGGTACTTACGGGATCGATGACGTGATCCTTGGACTCATCAATTCCAACTTCATCCCCACTTTGGAATGATTTTAGTCTCGGGGACGAGACTTGTTTTTAGAGGTGGATGATGTAAAGGCTCGGATTTTTAAAATATTAATTTTTGGAAAAAGAAAATCAAAATGAATTTAAAATAAATTCCGACCCAAATTTCCCGATTTAAAAATCAATTCCGTCTTTCATTCCGGGTTTTGAACGACCAATCAGCGGAAATTTAAATCTCCGACTCAAGACCCCAATTCCGTCTTCTTTCGCCATTCTTATCCTAATCCAACTCATCATCTCCTAATTGAGGTAAAATCTTATCTATATGTCCATCCCTTCTTTCCTTGATTCCTTATTTTGGATAACCAACAAAATTTAATCTGGGAGCATCAACTGTGGATCCTCTCCCACATTTCCCACATTTCATTCACACAGCTTTCCTCTCCTTCTCTCTCTCGGCAACCCCTGTCAAAAGAAAAGAAAAAGGGGCTCCCTTGAGCTCCATTCCACCACCACCACCACCACACCTCACCACCACCACCACCTCTCCTCTTCTCCCTTTCGCAGCCAGCAGCCACCACCCGTCGCCGCCTTCGCCGCCGCACCACCCCCTTTTCCCTCCGTCGCTGTCGCTGGCCACCACCGGCAGGAGCAGCCGAAGCCGCCACCTCCTCCGCGTTCCCCTGTCTTCCCCCGTTCGAATCGGTGAGTTCCCTTTCCCCTTTCTTTTGCCTTCCAACTCCTTAAAGCTTCATACTTTGACCTCCTTCCTCTGTCCCAGCCCACCTCCGACGATCGTTCGTCTCCGGCAGTCCAGATCGAGCTCCGACGAAGCATCGAAGACCCCCTCGGTGAGCCTCTTTCTTCTCCTCCTTTCTTCCTTTTCGTGTCCGTGTGTGTGGGGGTCGGGGTGGTCGGCGAGGTCGGGTGGCCGGAGTCCGGCTCCACCGCCGCCGACGACCTTCTCCTCCCTCTCCCTTTCTCCCCCGTCGCACCTGAGCAGGCCCTGCTTCTTTCCTTTCCTTCATTCGGCAAATTGGGAGGAAGAAGGAGAGGCTTGTGGTCCCTTGCCACATCAGCCTGGGCCCCACCTTTTTTTCCACGTCACAGGGCTGGTCCACCCCCTCCCCTTCTATTTCTTTTAAACCGGTTTTGTGTATGAGGAATGGAAGGGTTTGTTTTTGGGCCTATCCCTTGGGCCTTTTTTTCTACCTAAAACAAAACATGATGGGCCTATTTTTTGGTCTTCAGGTTTGGGTTTTAAGAACAAAAAGGGCTCGGTTTGGTTGGGTAAAGTAAGGGCTCGGTTTGGGTCATTTAAATAGGGCCGGGTTCGGTTTGGGTTTTTGTTAAATAAGAGGGTATGTTTTGGGTATTTTAATAAAGTAAGGTCGAATTAGTAAATTAAAAAGGGATGTTTTGATTAAATAAATATTGTTGGGATTTTAGAAATATTTTATGAAGATGTTAAAATAAAAAAATGTTAGAAGTAGTATGTGAAATTATTGGGATTTAAATATAAAATGTTGTTGAGGTTTAATATATGATATTGTGGTGATTTATTATTGTGGTTAAATGTTATATGATTATGAAAAAGATGTGCAATTATATGCTAAGTAAGATTTTGAAATGATGGCATGCAAATTGGTTAAGTATGAATTGGAATTATCTTAAGTTGGTGAATTGGAGAATTATATTGAGCATGGTTGTGAGAAGTTGAAATGATGGATCACGAGATAAAGTTGATATTATGGGAATGATGATGTGACGGTTATTATGTAAGTTGTGAAGTTATATGTGTGATAGTTCTATGCTTTGTGTGCCTTAGAAGATAGACTCATTCATGTACTTATACTTGTTAGGTGATCATCTGTGACGTGTTGGATTCATATTGCCTGGTTGATTGCCTTTTGCTGTTCTGCGATACCAGGTAAGTCTCTTCGGAGCTTACTCAGATTGAATAGAGTGATTCCCTGCTATAGGTGCATGATATACTAGGTGTTGCATTCATGATCAGCATGCCATGTAGTACCATGCTAGGTTGCATTGATCGTTGAGCATCCTATTTCTTTATGCGTATGTAAACAGAACGGCCGTATCTGTGATAGTCCTAGAAGTCTTTGCTAGGGTCATAGGGTAGCCCAGCTTCATCGGGTACCCTGAGTCAATCGAGTCATGCACTTCCTTTTATTATATGCCTGCGGGCTTTATTGTGGAGCGGGTTAGGCATGCGTGCCGCCCAATTATGAATGAATGCATTCACGAGCTGGCCAGTCTCCACCTATCGGAAGGGGTGGAGGTAGGAGAGGGATATACCACTTGGTATTCTGTGCTAAGGCCTTATTATTATTATGCATTTGATCTTAGGAGCACGTTAGTGTGTTAATATTCCGCCATGCATCTAGAAGCATCTTTATTAGGAATAGCGTATATGTGTGCTTATGGTTGGGATGCAGAGAAGTGGGCATCGATCTGATCCCGCCCCATATCAATTTTTTTAGGTATTATCTACGTTCATTCTATCGGTGCTGTTTGCCTATTTGCGCGGGTCATTTTGTCGGCGGAGAGTGAGCGTTGGAGTATAGACTTCACTAGACTCTGATTATATTTTGGATTTATACTTGACTCCGTTTTGACCCGGCTCTGCCGTGGCACCCTCTTGTATTACGCTTATTTCCGCTAGTTGCACTATTTCCGATTTCCACGCTTAGATTTACGACAGGTACAGGGGACTTCCCCGGGGATTCCAACGATCCCTTCGATTTTGGGTATGAAATCCCCCTTTGAAAACGTTAAAGTAAGTTTGAAACCTTCAACCTGTACTCGGGGCGCAAGGTCCTTACGAGGGGTTTTATCCCTCGAAACGTAACCTGGGAATCATAATCCTGGGCCGTTACAACATATAAGTTTATAATAACCATGCATAATCAATTACAATACATTTACCATAGCTATTATATTTATTGTAATAATTAATGTTTTACAATACGAAATTTCAATATCTTATTGTGGTGATAATTATTTTAACAATATTGTAAGACGTACAATAGTATGCTAAAAATATGATAATGTTAATTGTATTTACATAAATGCTTTATTCCTAAGATATTGTGTTACAATAACGATGAAATAATATATTACAATAACGTTAAATTGGTATATGTTGTGTTACACTAGGTGTGAGATATTGTGTTACAATAACGGAATTATGCAGTTCATCATAGAAGAATTTATCCAGTTCATCACAAACGAATTTTTTTGTTGTAAAAAAAGAAAAATATATTTTTTGTCATAGCATTTCAAAAAAAGAGGATAAACTGGATGGATATGTAAAAGAAATTCTTCGTTTTCCATCACTTTGACATGTATAAAAAAAATATTGTGACATTTCATTTCTTACAGCATGTTCGAATCGAGAATTTTTTATATATCGCAATGGACGATTCCATCGTTTATATTTCTTACGAGAGATATTGCAAATATTGTATTGCAATGAAAGTGAAATATTGTATCACAATACACTAATTAAGTTAATGTGTTACAATAATAATGTTAATGGTTATGTAAATACTTGGATATTTTTAGGGATTGAACATACTAATTTTCTTCTAATATATTTCATCTTGGAATATTTTTTTTTACCAATTTTTCAAATTTATTATTTAAAGATGTTATTTTTTTATAAAATAAAAATTATTGAAGGATATAAATGGAATAATACATATAAAAAAAGTCTATATAATTAAAGAATATATTATGGGGTGTAAAAACGTAAAAAAAAAAAAAAAAGGATCTATAAATCTCGTTACCCTTTTTTCCCAAGAGATAACTTTCAATATCGTTTCTTGTGAATCCGTTTAATGTTTCATGCTTCTAACATCATTGCTTCTTCAACATTCTCTATCACATTTTTAGTGTACTGTCTTAATTAGGAAATAGATTATTTATTCTTGTTGCTATCAGTTCAATTTAGTTCCCTAGAATAGTTGGAGATAACCGTTTTTGTTCTTCAACTTCTACCTTTAGGGGTTTTGGAACAAACAATTTCTCTGGTTCTTTGCCATCCGAGATTGGGAATATAGTAGGACTACAACAATTGTAAGTCAATCTACTTTTTTTGTGTGATACGATTTTCAAAAGTTGTATGTGAATTTCGGATGTACTTTCCCACATTTTTTTTCTTTGGTTTTGGAAGTGGAAATGGACTATTCTAACTCTTAAGTAATAATTTTCATATTGTGTAATGCCTTAGACTCATTTGCGCTTGGGAGGTCTCTCGTCAATTATTTTTCATTATAATAATGTTCAAACAATTTATGTATGAACAAGAACAATCACCTGTAATATGGAGTTAGTGCTTACTAGATTATTAAATCATACAATAATATGAAGGCTAGCTATTTATAGAAAGAAACTTCTCCATTTCTATCTATGAGACCCTCCATATTATCCTACTTGACTTAGAGGCAATATAGCACCAATGTAACAGAAGATGCAACTCCTAAATTGGCATGGGTTTTCATGTTCACAGCTACATGGACAGTTCGGGAATTAGTGGCAAGATTCCTTCAAGCTTTGCTAATCTATTAAACATGCAAATAATGTAAGAATCTAATTCATTTTTCTCACTTCTTGAACAAGTTAACATCATAAGCAAGGCTTCTCATTTTATGATATTTCTAACATCAACCTTTGATGTTTTAGGTGGGCATCGGATATCGAACTCAACGGAAATATACCTGAATTTATTGGAACATGGACACAACTTATTGACTTGTATCATATTGATCATATTGACTTCTCAATCCACCCTTTCTTATTGACTTTGAAATGCACAAAAATGCATTAAAGAGTCTTGTCTCAAGTATCTACTATATCTTTAAAATGATATACTCGATGCTTTTTGTAGGAGGCTTGAAGGAAACTCATTTTCAGGGTCAATTCCATCTTCTTTCTCCAATTTGGCTACCTTGCAAACTTTGTTAGTGATCTCCAGTATCCTCTATGCTATTTGTACAATTGACATATATGAACAATCACAGTAACGAAAGATGACCTTGGTCTATGTTGTTTCATGTAGGAGAATAGGTGGTTTATCCAATGGAAGCTCTTCATTGACATTTCTTACAAATTTGACAAGCCTAACTACTTTGTAAGGCAAAAAATATTCTACAACTTGTTATCTATTGTCTAATTAATACCTGTTTTGACTAGAACTATTTTAATGTCTTGCAGAGTTTTGAGGAACATTAAGTTCTCAAATTCTATTCCTACTAGCATCGGACGATTGATAATGTTGAGCTATGTGTAAGTGGTTGGACACTTGGACTGGTGGTTGGGTTACATTTGCACAACAAGTATTTTAGCTAAAATAAGTACAATCTCTTTTAATGATGTTGTTTGACAAATCAGTAGTTTTGGGCCGAATTTCTAGTTTATTTCTTGAGTTGGAAAGGGGATTTGAAGACGCTAATTCATCAATTAAATTGCCTTTCCACAGGTTTCAGTTAAAAGTGGTATAGTAAATAATATTTCATTCGTCCAACAATACATGTCCTTTTACTCGACCATGCACGTTTTTAGGAGCTAAAAACTATATAAAATATTAACTTTTTTTATTGATTTTTTTAATAATTATAAACTTATTGATAATAAGCTTGTAATTATTAAAAAAATAGTATTTTATATAGTTTTTAGCTCCTAAAAAACGTGCTAAAAAATAAAAGGACATGTATTTTTGGAAGGATGGAGTAGCAAATACTAGTAATCCAGGTTACTATTATTGGGTTATCTATGTGTAAGAGTATATAGTATTTACACTTATTCTTTTGTTTACTCTTGATCGTTGTTTCTATTCACGGTTTCTTAGGCACATTCACTTTCTGATTGACGCCAAATATGTTTTTGCAGTGATTTGAGTTTTAACAATATAACGGGGACAATTCCAAACTCACTTTTCTCCATTGGTTCTCTTAATTATTTGTAAGACCATAAACAAGTTTCATTTAAGCTCGCCTCGGAGGCTTTTTCGAGTGATAGTAACAGGAACATTAATTTTTAATGTTTAGGTTCTTCTCGGATAAGTCCATCTCTTACCAATATGTAAGTTTCTATGGATGTTTATGCATACATTTCAATGTGTGGTTTGTAAGAACAATTGTTTTTATTGGCTATTAGAATTTATAATATCATTTGATGGCCTTATATCAAATGAATTTTAATTTTGAACCGTGCTTGTAATATATTTGCTTATTACTCTTTTTTTTCTATGTAGTGACGTATCATACAATCAATTGTCAGGCAACATCCCTTCTTGGATTAGTAGCAAGCTAGAGGTGTATGTTATGAAACCGGGCCACATTCTTTCTTGCTTCATTGTCTGTAATATGAAGATTTATTTCCAAAAATTGAACTTATCTTCTAAAATGAAATTTTTACTTTGATTGTAGCTATATGGATTTAGCTTGTGAATTTAATTCTACTTTTGATTGCAGCAACTTGGTTGGAAATAACTTCACAAACATAAGTAACAGGTAGCTTTTTATTTTCATTTCACTTATCGCTCTAAATTCAAGCTCAATGGTGTTTGTTTCTATGAAATTTGAATGATTGGATAGTTTCTAGGATTAAAAGTGGGAAATCATTTTTCAGGACAAGGGTATCTTTCCTTATTTTTCTTCTTCTTCTTCTGATATTAAGATCATATACTTGTCTTGCTTCTTCTACATGTAGTGCTTTTCCCTCGGGATCAAACTGTTTGCAGAATGATTACCCTTGCTTCCGAGGTAACCCGCGTTGTAAGTATATACACAAACTTCCCCTATCAATTGATAAATTCTTCCATAAAAGCGATTACAGACTTCCGTGCACTCAAGATATTTATTGTCATAGTGTCATGTCAATTAAATAGATATTGCCTAATTGCCAACACATATGTTTCAAGTTGCAAAGTGCAGCGGTGAATATGTGGTACACTAGTCCTTTTGTGATATTCTTTCATGATTTCCTCTTATATTCATCTTTTGATTTACATTTTTTTTTCTCACTATCCTCTATTGCAAGATAAAAGCTTTGTAGCTAAGTGTGATGGCCCGTAGATAAAATATTCTAATGGAACTGTGTTTGAGAGGGAAAAAGAGACCCTCAGTCCCACTACATATTATGTAGCTGATGCAAATAGAAGGGGTGTTAGTGATGCTAAACTAGATATTTTCTTTTCAGTAACAATGCTTCATTTGTAGCATCTTTTCCGAGCCTTGTTAGATAGAGAAAGGTTGTATAGTCAAATGAGAATGGGAGAAGCATAATCTTTTTTTTTTAATTCATAGTAAGACATTTAGGTCCATTACAATAGGGGAGAGGGAGATCGAACTTGTGATCTACGCTCACCATATGTCATCCTTACAAGATAATCTAGTGTGGTTTGACGGGATAATCTAATGAATGCAATATGCCTAGATTAGCCAATGGCTTGATACATTGATTGAAAATCAGTGAAAGGACAAGAATGGAAAGCAAAATCTCTTTTTCAATTGGCTAGTGAAGAACAAAGTAGGAGATATAAATATAAATACTCTAGAGGGGGGTGAATAGAGTTAGAAAACTTATCGCAAACTTATCGCAGATCAAACTTCAAGGCCTTGAAATTAATCTCAAGGTCTTGGTCTAGATGTCAAGTTCTTGCAATGTGACTCAAGATCTTGACCAATCTTAGAAACATGTTCAACTGTATGAAAATCAAATGTTAATAGAAAAAGCAGAAATTAAAGACACGATGAACACATGATATGTTTACGAAGTTCAGCTCTAAAATGGCATACGTCTCCGTCTAGGGTTATCCAACCCGTAGGATTTAAACCACTATTATTTCACTTCACTTGAGTCCTAGATACAACATAGAACTTCCTCTCTTCTAACAACTTGTAGTCTAACCCGCTACGATCTAGTCAACTCACAACCCAGTGAAGCAATAATCCCGTTACACCGAAGTGTTGCTACGTTTGAGTATATGGATACTCTTAGTATAACAAGGATTTACTTATCTTATAACGCTCTTGTGTTTTCCTTTCTCAATAAAAAGTAGAGCAAATACAACGAGAGAGAAAGAAAATTAATGATTAGCAGGAGGATGATTACGTGTAGTGTAGATCGCTTTGCTCGCAGATTGAGTGCCCGAGAGTTGTGGTTTTCAGGCTTTACAAAGCGTCTCTTTATATAGGCTAAGAAGCTCGATCTTGTAGCCGTTTGATCCTCGTCACTCATGCTGAGATTGCTGCAACTTTGAGGTTAAAAAAAGGGTCCACCAAATCCTCAACAACTTGAACAACCTTTCAAAATTGAACTTGCATAACGTTTCTTCCACAAAATTTGATATCGGTTGTTACAAATTCTTCAAGCCTTATCCAGCGGTTTTGAACCTTTGAATCTCGAAGCAAATCTTTTCTAGCCGAAAACAATATCTAACAAGTGATATATATACAAAATAAATATACCCAAAACAAATCTAAAAGAATGAATTTAAAAATAGATTTGGAGAAGTCCAAACTTATATTTTCGGTTAATCCAAATCAAATAAAAATATATTAGAATTCTCAATTTGAGACATGCATATAAAATATTTCGAAAAACCAGATTTACAACAATATTTAAATCTGTCAATGAATACAATTTGATATTTGTATGAAATGCTACCTTTTATACTTTGTCTTTCATTATACCTGCAATGCAAGACATAGCTTATATGATTTCATCAAGGTGGAGTTAGCAATATCCCCTTGATGAAAGACAAAACAAATATCATCTAATAATACTTGCAAACAGATTAGATAAATATGATGCAGGATAAGCATAGTCAGCAGTTCATAACCATTAGTCCTAAAAATGTTTGGATCATTAAAAACCAACAAAAGACCACCATGTCTCCCCCTTTTTGTCTTTCAACAAGGAAGGGAGGAGCCTTAAATTTTTTAAAACACCCATACAACCCAAAAACCAACAATTTTAATAAAGCTTAAAATCCAAAAATAGCCGGAGTGAGGATCTTGAAAGAGTTTGATAGAAAGGCATGAAGAAGACATATCTCACGACCTTGAAATCATTCCTGGCGCCACTCCCTATAGTTGTTCTTCTCACTTTGTTGAGCCCCGATGTCTTTTTCCGCCTTAGTCTTTCAACACATGTGTGCTTGAGCAAGCTTCTATTCCTTGATCATCTCATCAGTGCGTCGTTGCTCTTCCAGCTTGCGATATTTTTGACCACATCGTACTCCTCGACAGTTAGAATGGAAGGTTTAGTGTGAGTAGGACGAATGATAGGGCAATTTCGGACCTGGCGCTCTTAGTTCAACAACACATTGGCAGCCCTTTTCTCGACAGGCTAGTGCTCCGCCGCATCTTCAGCAAGTGGCAGAATGTTCCCTGCAGCTGTGAAGGTAAGCGCATTAAGATAGAACATCTAGTTCATCTTGGAGTTCACCATGGCCAACCACTCTATGCGGAGTCCATCTTGTCGTAGACATCAACCCGTAGATCGACGACATCCCTTCTTAATGCATCCAACCCCCATTCCAGATCATCTAGACATTGATTGTGCACAGATGAGGAGAACACCGCCTTGCTTTAAGTGATGGGATGGCCTCAATCTCTTCTAGAGATAGGTCCCCTCGCAGCTTCCAAAGCCCGTCCACAGTCTTGTACATCCCTAGTCTATTGAAGCAGTCCTCATCAACTTTGCCAGCGGATTGCAATTGATCTTCAAGAGAAGTGTAAAGACGGAAGTGGCGAAAGATTTTTTGGTAGAAGGTTAACATAGGGGAGAGGTATGGACCGGGTTGAGGTATAAGTGTGGTGCATATGAGAATGATGTTAGAGACATCAAGCTCATATCCATTCATGACGAGAAAGAGTAGTTCGAGGATTTGGTCGGTGACAAGCTCGCGAGAGTTAGAGCGGGGTACAGCACAACGAACGAGAATCTTAGCTTCAAGGGTTAGGACATTTTGTGTAATCTGTTAGGAGGAGGAGGATGAGGAAGAAGAAGAGGGGATAATAGCACGTTTTACACACTCAGCTCGAGAGGAGTGACTGTTTGTGGAGACGTCCTGTGGTAGGTCAATGATCTTGACAAGAAGGGGAGTGGAAAGGGTTATGTTGGTGTTGCAGACAAAGGTTTCCAGGGTGAGGAATCTGCGGTCTCTCTTGGATGTCATATTGAGATAGAACAGCCGAGTGAGACGAGGAAAGGCAATGTCGCCACGGTTTAAGATTTTCCAAATAGTGCTCGACTTGAGCAGAGTGATATAGGTGAGGTGAAATTGAAGGGTTTCGAGGAAGTCTAGATCAACTGAATCGCACATTCAAAGCTTACGAGAATTAAATCCATCTAGCCACATACCTGCGGCCTGAAAATTGCGAAAATAGGATGAAGGAAGCCATGTTTGAGCCTGGATCGGGGAATCAGTAGCTGCCGGAGAAGGAGACGAACACCTGGAGGCGGAATCGGGCAAGGAACCAGATGAGATTGAGACTTCTTTGTGCTTCTTGGACGTCGAGACCTTTGTTTTCTTGGAAGAAGTCGGAGAAGAGAGGCGGTTGGAACGCTTGAGAGCCATGGTTGATTTGAGTTGAGGAAGTGAAATGGACGGAGGAGGGAATGATTGAGAGAGAGATATGAAAAAGGAGTCTTGGAAAGAGAGAGGTGTGAGTGATGGTGAAAAGGTAAGGGTTTAAAAAAGGAAAAGTGGATACGCAATAAAACCCCAAGATATTGAAAGGATGTAAAAAAACTTACCAACTAGAATTTAGTGTAGACTCGGATCATACATCATTTAGGGCTGCACAAAATTTGGATCGGACCGGGATCAGACTGAAATTTACGGTTTTTGGATCGGATCGGAATATTACGGTCTGATTTATGGTCCAAAATAGTTTAATTTCCGGGTTCCGATTTAAACCCGGGACCAGACCGGAATTTTCGGTCCGGACTGGAATTGGATCGTTTTTTGTTTTTTTAAAAAAAAAAGTGTAAGCGTGTCATGAGGCTATAGCAATTAGCCTTTCTTTTCTTTCTTTACTTTAAAAGCTCACATAGTCGGCCTGCACTAAATCCCTAATTGATGAATTTGATTCAACTCTCTTTATCTCTAATTCTCTATCGATCTCTCAGTTTTTTTTTGTAGTGTTCGATCTCTCTCAATCTCTCTTCGCTAGCAGCTCTCTCAGACTTTCTCGCTCAGTCGGCGCCACCCTTCTCCGTCACCCATCGCCACCACGCTCGTCCTTCGCCACTGCTCATCAATCATCACTCTCATGTGTAGGCATCTCTCTCCCCTTTCTTCAAACTGCACTATCTTCAAACTCTCGCACACGGTTCACGCTCACAGCCTCACACTCTCGCACAGAGACAACCCTCGGTAGGCACTGACATGCCAACCATCGTTCGCTACCGTCCTGCCAATCGTTGTCCGTAACCGTCCATCGCCACCGGCCAACCGTAGACCCCTCTCTCCACCCTCTTTTCATATCTAGGATTTACAAAAATTTCAATTTGTAATCTAAAAATTTTAGGTCTAGTTTTGTGTTATGTTGTAGCAGAAATTTCAATTTTCAGATTTAGGATAAATTTCAATTTTATTAAACATTCAAGACCAGGAGATTCAGGACTCAAGGGTTACTGTTGTCCAAGTTTTTGAAAAAGGGTTGGGATTAAAACTTCCCAAAAGACAGAAATGGGATTGGGATTAAATCGGTCCAACCGGTCTTAACGGTTCGCGGACCGAAAAATCCGGGACCAAATTTCTCGTTCCCGGTCCGATCCGCGGTTCAAGTTTTCGAAAATTCCGGTTCATCGGATCGGATCGGGATAGGAATGTCCGGTCCGGTCCGATCTGGTCCGGACCGAAAGCCCATCCCTAACATCATCTAACCAAGAAAACATGCACCAAGGCAAAAGGATAAAGAAAAAGTATACTAAATGGCGTAAACCTCCAATTGGAATCTTCAAGCTGAATTTTGATAGGTCTTCGCTATCTAATAACTACAGCTCGGCGGGTGCAGTTATCCGAGACTGGGAAGGGCGACCTATCAACATAAGCTTTCAGAAACTTGGCTTTCAAAGTCCTCTCAAGGCCGAGGCGCTAGCGTTAAAACTAGGAATCCAGCAGGCCACTCATCTTCGTATTGAAAAAATCCACATTGAGGGTGACTCCTTCATAATCATAAATCATTTAAATAAACAAACTATATGCCCGTGGGAAATTGAGCTCCTACTGTCAGATGTGAATCTGTTACTATTGACTATGAAATAAGTTTCATTCTTTCATGTTCCTCGGTTGGGCAAAAGAGTGGCGGATAAGGTTGCACACATTTGGCACTCTGCATGGGGTGTCGATATTCACAACAACTCAGGTCTTCTTAGCCTCATCCGCAAGGATGCTACCGAGTAGAGCATGCTCACCCGTATCTTTTTCTAATAAAAAAAAGGATGGAAAGTTGAAAAGGTTTTGGTTAAAAACACAGTATCCTCATTTAATTAATTTAGTCTGATGTAATATTCAATAATCAAAAGCGTTTTAAGATAAACCTGTAACAAAAAGATCAAAACATCTTTTAGGATAATTTTGAAAACCTGTTTTATTTTAAATAAATATGATTATTTGATCAATTATCTAAAGAGATAATAATAAAAAATCGGATCCAAATTTAATTAATTTAGTTTGATGTAATATTCAAGAATCTCAAGGCCTTGAGATGTTTGCAGACAACATTGTATACAAGGAAAAGTGACTATAGTGCAATAACTATTACTCCCCATACGAAAATGCATGCTTCTCTATTCAACATACCAAGCTCCAATCGAATAAAATTAAACATGTCTTCAGGCAATGGCTTAGTAAAGATATATATCTACAAGTTGTAATTCAGTAGAAACAAAAGATATGAAAACATCACTTTTCTCCACATGATCTCGAATGAAGTGATGTCTTACATTAATATGCTTGGTTCTGGAGTGCTGCACAAGATTTTTAGTAATAGATATAGCACTCGTATTATCACACTTAATAAGGATACCTTTTAGGTCAAAACCGGTGTCAAGAAGTTATCGGGCAATCCACAACACTTGTGAACAACATGCAACTGATGCTATGTACTCAGCCTCTGCGGTGGAGAGAGCCACATAATTTTGCTTCTTTGAATGCCAACTTATTAAGAATGAACCCAAAAGTTAACAACTTGAAGTGCTTTTTCGATCAACTTTATGTCCTACAAAATCTGCATCTAAATAGCCATCAAATGGTCATAATTCTGCATTAAACTTGATGAAAAACAGGCAAATTAAACAAGACTCGGAGCTGCCAAATGCCAAAGCAAAATCACCTCCAAGCTCTGAACGCACTCTCAAAGTAAAATATATGAAAGATGCAATCGATGTTCTCATTTCACATCTTCCACAGGGTCAATTTGTACTTGACAAAGCTGCTGATTTGGCCGGGAAATTAAACAAGTCAAGAAACATCGATCAGCATAGCGCTACCAGACGATGGTGAGCGAGGAAGCAACGACGACAATGGACCGGGGCTGGGGACATAATGGAGACTTCATCTTCCTCTTACCTCACCCGCCAGAGATTTACACGTCGTTTGTGAGAAGAAAGAGAGAGCGAATGGGGTTGGGGTACAACGGTGACGACCACGAGCGTAGAGAGAGAGAGAGAGAGAGAATGATAGAGAGCGGATAGGGTAATAGATTAGGGCGTGAGAGAGAGAGAGAGCGATCACCTAATTAAATAGGCTTAGGGTCTAAATCATCAAATTCTCTCTTTTTTTATAAGGAAATAATTCGAGGGACGGACATACCCGACACCTCGAGAGGCCGACAACGTCGCCAGACGGCGAACCGTCAATACAAGAACATAATAAACAGAAGAAAAGGTGCAATACAAAAGTGGGAAGCAAACAAATACGGTCGAACAAGCACACCTAACCCGACTAAGCTGGGGGCAACATAGACTAAGAGACGAAGCCAAGAACCACCAAATAGTGACACCGCTGACCGGCGATACATCAGGAGTCCTGTGGGCGATGAAGACGAACCTCCAAGGAAATTTCCGTAATGCGGAGACGCCTCGATACACATCACCTCGACCCCAGCCAGACCCGATACCGAACCGCCAGAGCCCCAACTCAGGAAAGGAACGCCGTGAACAACCAGACTTGCAACCGAAAACCACCCTCGAAAAACGCACCAAGAGGCCCTTTCGGAATTTAATCAAACCCTTTCGGGATTTGGTTTCAACCCTTTCGGGATTTATATATAATTTATGGAGTATATATAATTATAAACACATAGTTTAACCCCTTTTTTTCCTTTTCTTTTAATAAATAAATATTTTTGGGTCAGCTTTGGGCCCAAGGATAATCCTTGGGCCCAAAGCACTAAATAACTCAATCATACCTATGGAATTTAAGTTATATGAAAAATAACTCAATCATACCTATTTGCATATATAAATATTTACACATATATAAAAGGTAACATGTACAATCTATAAATATTTACACATATATAAAAGGTAACATATATATATATATAAACAAATACATTGATTTTAAAATAAAACTAATTGTTTTCTCCATTAAACAAATTAAGTAACAAGCATAGTCCATTAATAACCTCTTAACATTCATAATTGGTCAAATACAACGTCTTAAAATGTACAATAGTGCTCACTTCCACCAAGAACTCCAAAAAATCACACCCCATTTGCTTGCCGCTGCCATCCATATTTCTTCTTTATTTTCAAGTACTGGAGCGCAAGAAGATCGATAATGAATGAATTAGAATGAGGCTCATGGTTTCAATTTCTAATAAGGGCCGTGTAATGATTAAAATTTCTACCAATATATTTTGCATTATAAGTAAACTGCATTCATCTCGTTTTCCCTTAACTTTTTAAATTTTATACCAAACGAACCCTAAAGAGTATGGAAAAAAAAACAAATTAGACTGTTTACTTGGGAGATGGGCTTAAAAAATACAAATTAATGACCCATGTTCTTTATTGTAGGCGTACAATCCCAAATTCCAAACTTAAATAACACATAACATATAATATATTACTGCCTCCGTCTCGAAATTTAGGTTGTTTTAGGTCTTTATTCTTGTATCAAAATAGATCTCATTTTAGGTTTTCTAGGTAGGATATAGTAATGATTTATATTGATCTGTGTGTTGTTGACTTTTTTAAAGATTATGATTGGTTAAAAAATGTAGTGGGTATTAAAAAAAATATGAAATTTATGATAAAGTTAGTGGAATGATGACGTTGATTGAAGGGTGAATGTTTTATTAAAGCTTGTGCAAAATCCTAAAACGACATAAATTTTGAGACGAATGGAGTAATTTCTTAAAAATCGGTTGCATCAAACTTTAACCTAAACAAAGGTTTGCATAATTTCTTTGATTAAGTAAGTTGATTAATGAAATTTATACACTACATTGGCAGATAGCAGCTTTGCAATTAAGGCTGGTGGCCCGACAATGAAATCTTCTGGCGGGACCATATATGAACAGGAAAATAAGACCCTTGGTCCAGCTGTGTATTACGTACAAAAGGATAAAAGATGGGCTATCAGTAATGCGGGGTATTTTCTATTTAGTTCTAATGCTTCCTATGAAGAATCTAGTTTAACTCAATTTAGCAATACCTTAGACCCACAGATATACCAAACAACAAGACTCTCTCCTGGTTCACTGAGGTATTATGGTCTAGGTCTTGAAAATGGAAACTACACCGTGCTCCTCCACTTTGCTGAGTTAGTTATTCCAACTGGCAAAACTTGGAAAAGCCTTGGAAGGCGTGTATTTGATGTATATATTCAGGTATGAGCTGTCATAGGTCCTTTGTGTGAAGTGTGCTTTCATAAATTAAGTGAACTATGCCTATATCATAATGTCTTTAACTTTTACAAACCCAGAAGCGGAAATTCGTGTGCTGCACATTCTTAGAAGTAGCTATCAAATTGGGCTTCTTAGAAGTAGCTAATTAAATTTGTAGTGTTTTGTTGTTTTCTATGAAATTCTTTAATTCAGGGACATTTGGTATCGAAGAACTTTGACATACGCAAAGAGGCTGGTCGTACGTCATTCTCAGCTGTAACAATGCAATACACAACTCAGGTAACATCAAACTACATGGAAATTCATCTGTTGTGGGCTGGCAAAGGAACATGTTGTGTGCCTACACAAGGGACATATGGACCATCTATATCAGGGATCAAAGTTACCCCGAGTGAGTTTATACTTGCTTGTTTTTTGTAAGTAGTTCATTGCTTGTTCTTGTGTAAGTCATTTAATTAGCATCTTTTTTGCGTGCAGACTTTGTGCCTACGGTCTCTAATGAACCTCCATATGGTCCTATAAAGGCTACGAGTAGGAAGCAGAAGATTGTCTTGCTCTTGGTCATAACTCTTCCTATGGGATTTATTTTCCTCCTCTATATGGCTGGTTTTTTTACTATTCAAACAAGTAGAAGACTATTGGAAGCACGAGACGAAGGTAAGGCTAGAAAAGGCAAAGCTCTCTTGTTTATTACCTTATTACTCTCCTGATTAATGAAAAAGTGTGGAAGATTAAAAGCCCGTTTGGTATCTATATCATGATATCAAGATATCATGTATGGTATCAATATCAATATCAAGATATATGTGTGAGACTTGTGTAAGGGAATAAGAACAACGAGCGCGCAGCGGAAAGGACGGAATCACGAATAGAGAGAAATAAGGCAAGATAGAACACACAAAATTAACGTGGGAAACTCGAGTACCGGGAGGAAAACCCACGATCTGCAAGATCCAACAAATCCACTATCAAATAAGAAAGAGTACAACAAACCTTGCATGGACTACAAGGGGTAATGGGCAAGACTCTCTCTGTACAACAAAGTGGAATAGGATGCTTGGAAGTAGAATAACTTGTGTGTAGACTTTTGCTGGGCAAATGTTTGTGGATTGAATGGTTGAGTTTTGTGGATGGTTTGGATGGATGGAGATGGTGACTATTTATAGGCTTCAAACCAAGGTGGTTGAATGGTCTAGAATCCTCCAATTTGGATGGGATTAAAAGAGAATTCTAGACTAGTGGAGAAGATGGGCAAGGAGATGAGAATTCGGGAAGATTAGGGAAAGTGAGAAGAAGCTTCTAGTTAGGAAGCTTGGATCTCCATTAGCCCACTTAATCCACTCTTTCCCATGAGCTTAAGCCCAAACCCAATGAGGATTGGATGCAACCCAACAAACTCCGCCTTGCATCAATATCCGAATGAGCTCATGTCGCATAAAGCCCCGAATGGCACTCACTGTTGAGAAACACAAACCAAGTCCAAACAACGACTGGTCTTGGCAATCGGGCCGAAATCAACAGTAACACGAGAAGGACCCCATAAATTAGAGTGAGCATAATCCAAAACACCTTTAGGAGAATGACGAACTTTGGAGAAGTTGTCCCCTTTATGTTTTCCAAAGACATAATGCTCACAGAAGTTGATCTTGCAACGAGTATGATCACCCAAGGAACCTCTCTTTAAGAGAAAATGCACGCCCTTCTCACGAATGTGGCTAGAACGTGCACGCCACCTTTAAGCATCATCATGTTGAGAGGTAGAAGATGAGGTAACAAAAGTTGAGCATGCAATAGTAGCACCTTCCAACACATATAATCTACCAATACAGTTAGCTTTTAACAAAACCAGAGAGCCACGGGAAACTTTCAACACTCCGCCTTCACTTGAGTACTTGCACCCATGAGATTCAAGGGTGCCTAACGAAATCAAGCTTTGTCTCATCATGGGGATGTGTCTAACACCGGTCAATGATTGAATAGTACCATCATGAGTTTTAATCTTGATAGTACCTTTCCTGACAACCTTGCAAGGAGTGTTATTTCCAAGCAAGACAGATCCACCATCAACAGTCTCATTAGAAGAGAACCAATCTCTATGTGGACACACATGGTAAGTACATCCAGAATCAAGAATCCACTCATGACTACTAATATCACCACTATTAGCAACCAATAAAACATCACCATCAGAGTAAGCATCAACAATACCAGCTTCAACGGATTTATCATCATATTGTTTCCATTTAGCCTTTTCCTTATTCTTCAACTTATAACATTCAGAAATAAAGTGGCCTGATTTCTTGCAGTAACTACATGTCTTATTGCCTTTAGACTTAGAAGAATTACTGCCAGTTTCATTTTCAGTGCTATGCCCTCTAACACATAACCTTCTTCAGGTTTATCAAACCGGTTATCAACATCATACTTTTCTTTAGCAAGAAGGTTAGCCTTAACATCTTCCAAGCACAAATTATCAGCATTATTCCCACAAAGCATCATTTCTTTAAAGTGCTTGTAAGAAGGGGGCAAATAGATAATCAACAAAACAACTTTATCCTCATCATCAATCTTAACATCTAAATTCTCAAGATCAACAAGGATAAGAGAGAACTCACTGAGATGAGTTTGAATCGGGGTACCTTCAGACATATGAAGAGTGTAAAGGCGCTCCTTCAGTCGCAACTTGTTGGCAAGACTCTTCATCATATAAAGAGATTCAAGCTTCAACCACAAACTAGCAACGGTGGTCTCAGGAATCACCTCGCGAAGAACTTCGCGAGATAAACAAAGTTGGATGGCTGACAAGGCTTTCTCATCCAACTCGTCCCACTGCTCATCCGTCATAGTAGACGACGTCTTGGATTTCCCATCCAAAGCTTTCTTCAAGCCGTTTTGGGTAAGAACAACCTTCCTCTGGACTCACCAGATACAGAAGCTAATCTTGCCATCAAATTTCTGATCAATATCGAACTTGGTAACAAGCGACATTGAGAGAGTGATTCCAACAAACGATATTAACCTTGCTCTGATACCACTTATTAGGGATTTAGTGGTAATGAGAACAACGAGCGCACAACGGAAGAACGGAATCACAAATAGAGAAAGTAAGGCAAGATAGAACACACAAATTTAATGTGGGAAACCCGAGTACCGGGAGGAAAACCCACGAGCGGCAAGAGCCAACAAATCTACTACGGAGCATCAAATAAGAAAGAGTACAACAAACCTTGTATGAACTACAAGGGGTAATGGGCAAGACTCTCTCTTTACAACAAAATGGAATAGGATGCTTGGACGGAGACTAATTTGTGTGTAGGCTTTGATGGGAAAATGTTTGTGGATTGAATGGTTGCATTTTGTGGATGGTTTGGTTGGATGGAGATGGTGCCTATTTATAAGCTTCAAACCAAGGTGATTGAATGGTCTAGAATCCTCTAATTTGGATGGGATTAAAGGAGAATTCTAGACTAGTGGAGAAGATGGGCAAAGAGATGAGAACTCTATAGAATGTGGGAAGATTAGGGAAAGTGAGGAGAAGCTTCTAGTTAGGAAGCTTGGATCTCCATTAGCCCACTCAATCCACTCTTGCCCCTGAGCTTAAGCCCAAACCCAATGAGGATTGGATGCAACCAATGTTCTAAAAGACGCTAGGCGGCTACCAGGCGGTGGGTGACCGCCTAACGCCTAGGCAGCTAAGCGGGTGTCTAGGCGGCGCATATGCGAACTTAGAACAAACTTGATTATTTTCTTATATTTAACGGATAACACTTTTCAATAATTCATATAATGTAATAATAATCCATAATTCATTCATAAACCCAAATTTGCGGTGCTTAAATCACCCAAAAGTAAATAAACGCAAAAGTACGCATCTGACTAACAACTCTAAACCTCCTAAAATCCAAAATTGTAGGTTCGACTCAAAAGCAAATACATTCCGACTTGGGGGATAAAAAATCTTAAGTCAAATAATCACATACTTAGAAGCTAAAGTTGAACAATCGTTGGAGTAGACGTGACTAGGTGGCGCCTAGGCGGGCCTAGGAGAGGTCTAAGTGGTGCCTAGGTGGCACTAGGTGAGGTCTAGGCGGTGCCTAGGCGGGACTAGACGAGGTCTAGGTGGCCCTTAGGCAGGACTAGGCGAGGTTTAGGCGGATTTCCGCTTGGAAGGCCGCCTAGGCTTAAAAATTCCTAGGTCCCGTCCCGCCTAGCGCCTAGGCGGCGCCCAGACGCGATTTTTAGAACACTGGATGCAACCCAACAACTTGATACCAAGATATAGATGCATGTATGGGGTAAAGATAGAGTTGGAGATGATATGGTTTTACATTGTTCGAAGTGGGATTATGGAATATATAAAAAGTCAGCTTAATTCAGGTCAAGGGAATGAGTTCCTGGCTCATCTTTTATAATAACAGTACACTCAATTCCGGATTAGATCTAAGAAGATGAACCGAGCTTTTTTAGAAACAAAGAAAAAAAAAATGATCAACCAATGACTATCCCACCTTGCTAGTTATATTAACCAATTACTATCCCACAATCAGGGACGGAACCAAGAATAAAAGTCGGGGTGTGCTAGATTCTCTTATGACATAAAGAAAAATTATTGCTGAAAAAATTGAATGAAAATAGAGAAATATAGTAATGAAATTGATAGAATTAGATTTACTATCTCGTATATAATTTATTGGGTACACAATAAAAAAATTATTGTAAAAATTTTTTAATGAAGAAAAAATTGAATGAAAATAGAGAAATATAGTAATAAAATATATAGAATTAGATGTAGATATTATTGATAAAAGGAAAAACAATTGACTGTGTGGTTGTCAAAGGCAGGATTTGAACTTGGGATTTGGGAGTTAAAGTGCTAGACATATACCATTGGGGCAATCTTACCTTGTGGTCCTGTTTCACCCATATAATACATTTTCTGTCAAAAAATGGGGTGGGTTGCGGCAAAGCCCAGCCCACTCCTCCTCCCCTGCCTACCCACAGTCCGAGTAGGGATAACTGTTTTTTTTTTTAAATATATAGTAAGGAATCACAAAAAAGACACCTTAACTTAGTTGGTAAGATTAATTACCTTGAATTTATGGATTCAAAATTCTTTAGCTTTATTTTTTTATAATTTATGTTTGTCTTAGTTTTCTTTATATATATAAACTACTTCATTACCCGTGTCTTGCACAATATTATTGAAGTCATTTTTATTACTTAAGTGGAAGCGGGAAAAGAGATTAGGATTCTGCAACCTCAAGAAATAAATAGTATGAACTAAAAATTGATCAAAATGCGTTAGTTTTCCGACTTTCATGTCAATTCACCAAAATTTCAAGTGGAAAAAATGGATCCACATACTCCCTCTGATCTACTGTATGTGTGTGAGACTCCATATCAGAATATGGATATTAAGATGGAGTATCAATGATATTGTTATCCAATACACTCACTGAATATATGAAAATTCAGCTTAATTCAGGTCAATGGAATAAGTTCATGGTTCATCGTTTTTCATTACACTCACTTCTGGATTAGATCTAAGAAGATAAACCTTTTTTTAGAAATAAGGGTGAATTATATTTTTGGTCCCTAACCTTTACCACTTGTTTCACTTTAGTCCCTAGCCTTTGAAACGTTTCAGAATAGTCCTTGATCTTTCTATTCCGTTTCATTTTAGTCCCTAACCTTTCAAAGGTTGTAAAATAGTCTCTAACCTTGCATTTTTTTATTCGTTTTAGTCCCTAATATTAAAATATTATTTGAAATAATTATAAAAAAAAAACAACCCTAAATTTATCATAATTTAAATAAAATCATTCATACAAAGAAAAGTATATAAAATCATCTAACTCTATAATTTTAATTTTGAAAAATACTCGAACTATTTTACTATTTATCATAAGAGCATATTATATAAAATCATCCATATTTTTTTTTTCACAAGCTCTCATAAAATTTATAGATCTTGTGATTAACTATAAGAGATTGTGGGATATTTTTTTTTCTTATTTACCAATACATAGATCCAATATATGTGTATTAATCCATTAAAATAATGAATTCGAATAATAAAAGATATCTTTTTTAAAAAAAAAAATCATAAAGTTGGATATTTGTTTTATAATTATTCTTTATATGGGTAATTTACTCATTTATATACATTATGATAACTTTAGGGTGATTTTTTATAATTATTTCAAATAATATTTTAATATTAGGGACTAAAATGAATAACAAATATAAGCTTAGGGGCTATTTTACAACCTTTGAAAGGTTAGGGACTAAAATGAAACGAAATAGAAAGGTTAAGGACTATTTTGAAACGTTTCAAAGGTTGGGGACTAAAGTGAAACAAGTGGTAAACGTTAGGGACCAAAAATGTAATTCACCCTAGAAATAAAGAAAAAGCAAAAGAAAAAAGAATTTTTTTTAGAAATGGTCAAAATACCGAAAAATATTAGGGATTTAGTCAAAATAGGGCTAAGTCGCTGTTTAGAACAGCGACTTTAGCCCTACTTCGTAAAAAAAATATTAAAATAACAATGTATTTTTTTTTAAAAAAAAAACCCACTAATATGTAAAATAAGTGAAAAACTAAAAAAAAAAAAAAGATTTATGGGAAAGTCGCTCCTTTTTTTTTTTTTTTTTTTAAACATGAAACCATTGTTGTAAGCCGAAACCTGGGTTATCAATTGAAACACACTGCCCAAGGCGAAGCTTTTGCTTTCTTCGAAACAAACTCCTCGTAGATCAGAAGACCGGCTTAGAAGATTAAAAATTGAATTCCCAAAACAGGTAGAGGAAATCAAATACTCCACGGACTTCACCGTTAACATTAATTGGGGATTTGTTTGAAGCCACGGACTTCACCGGCATCGGCAAGGAGAGCGAGGCGCCGGCAATAGAGGAAATCAAACTCGCTTTGGGTGTCGCGGTCGGTGGTGGCGACGACATCGGTAATGGAGAAGAGCGAGGTGCCGCCACGTTGAAGGTGGCGACCCTGATGGCGGGTACCGGCTGTGTGCTCAGGGGAGTTGGGTAGATAGCCACTGCCCGCCGAGAAGGAGGAGACAACTTCGGCGGTGGTGGTTGTGGCCGGAGATCGACGTTCAAGGTGGCAACCCCGTCGACCTCTTTCGTTCCATCTCCCAACAATCCCCCGCCCCCCACACCGCAAATCGGTGGAATCTTCCGTCGACCTCTCCGCCTTCTACCACGCCTACGTCCGTTCCCATTTCGGCTTCCTCCAATCGATGAACCTCGCCTTCGAATTCAATGTTTCGAAGAGCGACTTAGCCCTATTTTGGTTGAATTCCTAAATAGTTTTGATTTTTGGCTAGTTCCCTAGTATTTTTCGGTATTTTGACCATTTCTAAAAAAGTTCAAGAAAAAACAAGATCAACTTTTTCAGTTAATTTTTGGGTCTACAACAATAGCACTTTGTATTGTTTTGTGATTTTTCCTTTATCTTTTCTTACAAATTAAAGTTCCATCAACTTTTCAAATGAAGATGGAAAGAACAACGATTTCAAAAGTTCTAGGTGTTATGATGAAAGTTATTCATAGAACCTGTATGAAACTTCCTCTGATATTTATCTGGTTGTACCGATCCATGATATGCATTCGAAGAGATATTCAGCACTATGACCTGACTCTTAAAGCGCTATTCCATTATATGCTTTCAAACCAATTGTTTGTGCAGGAACCACTGCAGGATTCGCAACGGTCATTCTGGTCTTCAACTGCTTCTGGTTGTATCGAATGATAAGGAGAATGAAGGAGGAAAGGCAAAGAGCCAAGAATTTTGCTCGAAATGGCGGTCTATTGCTACAAGAAATGGCCTCCAGCGACTGTGTTGTGGAGAAAACTAAGATTTTCAACGCTAGGGAGTTGGAGAAAGCTACAGACCGTTTCAATAAAAGTAGAATACTTGGCAAAGGTGGGCAGGGTACTGTCTATAAAGGCATGTTGGTGGATGGGAGAATCGTTGCCATCAAGAAATCTAATGTAGTCGATGAAGAGCAATCCCATCAATTCATCAATGAGGTCGTCATTCTCTCCCAAATAAATCACAGGAATGTGGTTAAACTACTCGGTTGTTGTTTGGAGACTGATATTCCTCTTCTTGTCTATGAGTTTGTGCCGAATGAGACCCTTTTCCAGCATCTTCATGGCTCGAATGAAGACTTTCACCTCACATGGAAAATGCGGTTGCAAATTGCTGCAGAATCAGCAGGAGCTCTGGCTTACCTACATTCATCATCTTCGGTGCCTATATATCATAGAGACATCAAATCCTCGAATATACTCTTGGATGAAAAGTATCGGGCAAAAGTCTCAGATTTTGGGATCTCGAGGACAATTAGCATTGATGAACAAACTCACTTGACCACCATTGTGCAAGGAACAATGGGGTATTTGGATCCCGAGTACTTCCGTTCTCACCAGTTTAATGACAAAAGTGATGTGTATAGCTTTGGAGTAGTCCTTCTTGAGCTAATCACCGGTAGGAAAGCACTTATCACAACTGAATCCGGAGACAAGAAGGTATTGGTAACAGAGTTCCTACAACTGATGGAGTGGTCCCGCTCGTTAAGCATGTTGGATCCTCGAATCGCAGAAGAGGCCAAAGAGGAGGAAGTACTAGCAATTGCTAATCTTGCTACACGATGCTTGAACATGAACGGTAAACAAAGGCCGACAATGAAAGAAGTTGCAATGGTATTGGAAAGCATAAGGTCATTTCCAGTGTCGAATCCTGTAGAAGAATTATGTTTGGCGGTTAACCATGCTACTCATGAAGCAAGCAAGACATTCAAGTGTCCTTTTTGTTCAAGATCATTCCCTTTGCAAGAAGAGAGTTCGAGCTCATCTGCTGAAGTGCTTCCTCTACCAAGCAACTACACTTTTTGATTCTTTGTATCTTACGTTTGTTGCTTTAGTATTTGCCACTGTGATCACCATCAACACCAGCTATTTTAGAAGATGATCAGCTAACTGCAATCTTTTGAATATTTCTTATTTCATCTGTATCTCTATATTAAAACAAATTTGTTTTTGTCATGTAAAATATGGAGCTGAAAAGCTAAAGCCTTTATTCACTTTAGATGGTGAAATAAGTCTGAATTAAACATTACAGCTTTGAATTTGATTTTGGCAGTTTCAGTACTGCAGGTGCAATGTCAATATTTTAGGTACTTTCATATCATGTTTTTTAAGCAATTGAAGTAGGTACTTTCGCCACATTTTTGTTAAATGATTGCTCACACTAGTTTGGATTTGATATTTTTGTGTTTGGGATATTTATTAAGGAAATGGTGTGTTTGGATGGAGTGTGGATCCTCTACAACACCCAGTGCACCTTACGGTGCACCACAAAATTATTTCGGGTATAATTTTACATTAAAAAAATATATTTACATTCTACATACTTAAATTTATATGTTTATAAACTTTTATTATAAAAAAATTCATTATAAAAAAATATAAAATTAAAAGATCAATTATATTAGAAAATATATTTTATATTTTTTTAAAACATGATTTTTTCTCAAGAAAAGTTTATATCCATATAAATATAAGTATGTGGAATGTAAATATATATTTTTATTTTTTTAATGTAAAATTATACTCGAAATAATTTCGTGGTGCACCCTAGGGTGCACCGGGTGTTGTAGAGAATCCACACTCGGATGGATGAGGTTTTTATGTGAGGTAGGGTTTTTAATTTCTTGGTGTGTGTTAAAAGCTTACTAGCTGTAGAAAATCTCAGATATCAAACGCTAATTAAATTGTGTGTGTTAAAAGTTTTGGTGAGTAGCGGTTGAAAAGCTCCGATATTAAAAGCTAATTAAATTAAAATTTTATATTTATTTTATTGAAAACTATATAATACCAAATTCATATTCAAATTCAAATGTTTCATGGTGTCAAACGAAATCTAATTTATAAATTCAGTACTTGACAATATGGGCTTGAGTCTAGGTATTAGGAGTCCTTTGAATAATCTCTTCGTAATATGGGCTTCACATGTATATTGTCATGAACTAGTGTTTGATTTATATTTTTATTTTCGTACGAGGGTCCATTTGACAATATATACTAGCTTTTTGAAGCTTTTGGTATTAATATTCTATAGTTTTAAATAAGTTAAATATAAGATTTTAATTTAATTAACTTTTGAAATTAGATTTTCAACCGCTACTCACCCCAAAAAATTTGTTAGAATTCTATTCATTTTCTCATATCTGATTAGCTAGTTTATATGAGCTAGTCTATCACCTGGGTTACCAAATATCTTACTAGCTTATGAAAACTCTAATGTAACATATATTTAACACACTTAACCCATCAGTTTCAGCTATTCTATCAGCTCCGTATTACCAAATTGACCCCTAGTGTTTGATAGTTTTTGAGAAATTTCGATTGTGTCATCTGTAGACTATATATCTATAATATATATCTAGTATCTAGTAAAAGTTGTGTTCAGCCCCCACCATAAATGTTATAGCCTATATAATTGTGTTCTCGGTTATCCAATCTATAATATTATCGGTTATCCGTTTGTGTGCAAGCCTTCATTAATGTGTAGTGTATTCAATTTGTTTTTTTTTTCCACAAAATTGAAAATTGTGTCAAAAAATCATCCATAATTACATTGAATTCCTCATCCAAAAAATCATCCACAATATTAACACCTAAGATTTTTGTAACAGTACAATCAATTCAGGAAAAAAAAATTGAAATGAGATTAGATGGGTTGGTCACTTGGTCGGGCCTTCTCCCTTCTTTAATGTCATTCAAATTAGGCGTTTTACATATCTCACAAGTTACGTTTTGAGGATTTATTATAGCCTTTTCGTCTACTCACACTTTAATTTGTGCAATGGCAAATTAATGAGCCGTTTGTTTCTTCCAACTTCATATATAGGGTCTGCTATGCTATCTCCCATTCACAATCACAATCTCATTCAACCCCAACGTAGACGGGTAGAGGTAGTAGTGCTAGCGCCCGATTCCGTCTTGTGTTAATTAGTCAATCATCATGGGGAGAAGGCTTGATCAAGACTCAGGCGAGAGAGCGGTCGGACAACATTGCTATCCTATTTAAGGTCGATGATGACACATTCCTGGAGTCCGTGTTGGCATCTCAACAGATCAAAATGGAGTCTTGGCTTGCGACTAACTACAGATGTCAATGGAGGAGTTGTTGGAGGCGGTGCCTGGCTTGGCTCCGGTGGAACCGGACATCGGTCTTTTTCTTCACAAGATGGGGAGGCGAGCTCAATTTGTCGGAGTGTGTCGAGCTTGTAGAAGCAGAAGCTGTGCGGTGGGCGCTGCAATCACTACAAGGGAGCATGGCTACAACGATCGTGGTCGAGTCGGATTGCAAGGCTTTGGTCACGAAGCTAAAGAGTGGGCTGCAGAACTTTTTCATTGTTGGTGGTATGGTGGAGGATTGTAGACGGTTGGCAAACGGCTTCGACTTCAAAGGTTGGTCCTTTGCTAGGCGTGAATTTAACATAGCTGCCCATCTCCTTGCTAGCATTAGGCCTAATCTCAACCAATTCTATCTTCTGCAGTAGTGATTTTCCTTTGGGTTTGGATTTTGCTTTGTATAAAAAACAAGGTTAATTTTAGTGGATTTGCTGTTGCTAAAAAATAAATAAATTTGTAGCCATATTTTAAGAGCAGACACTATTATCCTTCAATTAGAAAAAATTTGTAGAATTAGATGGGAACATTTTTTTAACCAAGTGTTATTGGTTAATTTACAATGATAATTAAAAACAACAACACTAATAAAAATATTTGAGTGTAGACGCTAATCGATCTTAATAATAAAGAATATGTAACTCTTATTCTCTCTCATTGTGTTTCAATTTGCTAATTTTATGCATTGGAGACTATGAATACTACTTTTTCACATTTTTAATATATATATGTTGATTATTATTTTGTCGAAATAATATATGAATTTTTTTATCCCTAACTTGTATTTTTATTTTTAGTTGGAACATATAAAGATGAAAAGACAATCACTTATTTTTACTTGGAATCCAAAGAAATTGTCATTTAATTATTTGTAAAATAAAAAGATAGTCATTTAATATTTTACAATTAAGGCATTCAATTTAATGTATTGAAGATATATAATATGTGAAAAAATAAAGTTAAATTAGTAAATAGATGTGGATAAGAAGATAAAAAGATATTCATTAATTTTTAACTAAAAACTAAAGGAATTAATTGGTCATTAAATAATTTAGAATATGAAAAGATAGTCATTTTTTTTTTTTTGCATTTAAGAGTATAATTTTATGCATTATTGAATGTAATATGAGAAAAAACAAAATTAATGAATTGGAAAATGAAAGATATTCATTAATTTTTTTTGAATTCAATGAAATATAATTTTGCAATTCAAATGAGCATGAAAATACATTCAAATTCAAATATATGTTCTTTTGTTCCGTTATGTAAAATATTCCATTTTATGTTTTTTTTTTGCAAGTGAACTAATAATATGATATTTTATGCTTTTTGTGAGTGAATAAAAGTCAACATCTTTAATTAAATAATAAATATAGAATTTTAATGATTACTTTATTTTCAACTAAAATCCATTATCATAGATTATATAAATTTATTGAAGCAAATTAAAAAATATAGAAATGATATGTGATATATATATATTAATCAACACTTAGAATAATGGATAATATTATTCTGCCTTGGTCAAATACATGTAAATGCCCTATTTAAGTTGATAAGCAACAAATTAAAGGTCAAATGATTTTTTTTTTATGTCCGTGTGTGTATGTGGAAAATAATAGATTTTCCAATAAATAGTCGATTACTTCAATACAGACTTCCTAAATAAAATTATGATGAGCCAAAATTGTGATTTGATCATTTCTGAAATCGAACATTGTATTTCTATAATATCTCAAATGTTACTTTTAATATTTTATCAATTTAAATTTTAAAATTATAATTTTTTGAATTAATAACAATAATTCCTATCCTTTCATCTTCCAAAATTTGTATATTTATTAATTTTAATTTATTTTTTTGTATTAAATTAAATGTATTGAATTCAAAGAAATAAATGACTCTCTTTTCATCTTTTAAGTGATTCAAAGCTAACTTCATCGGATTCCAAGTAATAATCTTCACCTCATAAATCTCATACTGTCATAAATATAAACCTAATAAATCTCATATATATATATATATATATATTATTCAAAATTAAATATACTCTTAGATCATTCGGAGTATTTTATAAATTAATTTATTTTCTTGCAAAACAACCCTATACTTTTAATATTCATAGTTACGCTCAAAATAGAAGATGTTCATAGTTACGCTAAAGAAAAGAAGTTTATAGAAAAAAAGTCTCAATTAAGAAGAAACATGTCCCGTGCATCGCACGGGCATGCTCACTAGTATAACAAGAAAAGTTGTATGCAAGCTTTCATTAATTAATGTTTATCCAATTTACTTTTTGTTTTCAGCCCCTATAAATGTGCATCCATATATTATTAGGTCTTTATTATTCTCACATGTCACAATGTATTCAACAAATATTAGTTGTTTATATCATTAGCCAAGGATCTCAATATTAATTCACATTAAAAAACAAATATATCAATTGCGGTTACATAAACTATTGAATATGATAACACTTTACATTTTCCGCCCAGCCAAGGATCGCAATTTTAATTCACATTAATGCACAAATAAATCAATTGCGGTTACATTACCTACTGAATATGATTACACTTTACATTTCCCACCAATAATAAATAAATATATAAAACGTTACATTACCTATTCAAACTGGACATTAATTGACATGAAACACTACTATATATATAAGACCTGAAACCACATGCAAATCAGTTAAATCATCTCTATTCCCATGCCCATTTTGTGACTCTTTATCTTTAATTAGTCGATTTGTTTGATTTTGTACACCATATATATTTCATTATTTGATGCTTTTATTTTAATTTTTATCATATTATTATTAAAATACCTTAGGATGCTTATTTTTTGCATTTAGATTTGCATAGTTAAAATCCATTATATATTCTTTCACCGTCGAAAATTATACAATATTCATTGATTTAGATCTATATAAGATATTTGATGATGGTAATTTCTCTATTTCTAATGGTGTTGTTTTTGTTGACATGAACAAATGAAGCATGGAAGTTTGTTGGTATTCTTATCTATTGGCGTTGATTATTTTGACCACGAACCCATGGTTACAATATTGGTGACGACGACAAGGTTTGGGTAACTTTTTTTTTTTTATTTTTCTATCGTGTGATCGAGTCGGGAGTTGTTACTAAGTTATTTCATATACAAAATATCTGACCTAATGTAACGGCCCAAATCAGTTACTTAAGGCTTCAAAAGCGTTACTATATGTCTATGGTAACACATGTCACACCGCTACAGTAGAGGTCGTTAGCAAAGGTCTATGGTAATGGTATACTATCCTTTGGTAACATTTTTATAAAACTTGGCACATCTGTTACCGTTGATCAACAACCATTAACTTAGGTACAATCGTTAGCATAGATATAAACACTGTTAGCTTAGAAATAACCATTATAATACATACACAACTATTACCATAAATATACAACCATTGCTATAGATTTTCACACTGCCGTGAACTATCATGTGGCGACACTATTCAATAAATATAAAACGATGATTTTTCAAATAAACTTATATATTCATATATAATCTAGAAATATAAATATCCAAAAAATGTACAAGTAGTGTGTAGTGACTTGTACTCCATTTGAACTAAGACAGCCCAATGAAGATTACATCAATATGTTTTCCTCATAGGGAAAGACAAAATGGTTGTCTGTCATAAAAAAGAGATGAATTAAGTAGAAAACCAATGGATTTCATCCATCACAATTACATAGTGCTAAATCTAACCCTCCCATATATGCCAAATGAGGTAGTAGAGCTCATCGTTTGAGTTTCTCAAAATGTGCAAAATAACATGTGCAACACTGTCAGTAATTTGCCACCAAATCTAAAAATATATACCCACAAAAGCTTGATAATGTTTACCCAATTAATGATGTATTCAGAAAATGCACTTGCATCAAATCTTTTTAGTCATTGAT
Source organism: Persicaria tinctoria (assembly GCA_037127255.1). NCBI lineage: Eukaryota > Viridiplantae > Streptophyta > Magnoliopsida > Caryophyllales > Polygonaceae > Persicaria > Persicaria tinctoria. The sequence goes on from JBANSL010000017.1 coordinate 21,626,599, forward strand.
TATTAGAGCTCATCGTCAATATCTTCATCATGCATTTAATAATATTCCAACATTATATTTGGATAGCAATATTCTCATCTTGTCAAGATCACATTTGAATCAAATGCTTATGTTGAAATTAAATTAACTATCTAGCATAAAATATTCTCATCTTGCTTAGACCACATTTGAATCAAATGTTCATATTGAAATCAAACTAGCATAAAGAACACTAGTGCACTATCAACACAAAAAATCACGTACCATAAACAAGCAAAGTGGGATCCTATTTATTATTAGAGGATGAAAGTAGAGGCATTAATTCAAATAGTCAATCCGATGCAAAGAAATGAAAGAGTAATAGCTTATCACAATAACATAATCCCTTATCCTAGAAAATGTTTAAATGGATAATTCAGAACTTCCTTTAACGCACTAAACTTTGTAAAAGCTAAAAGAATAACCCATAAGTAAATCCAAAGAAAATTCATAAAGATTGAATTTTGTTTACTTATTATCCAGTATGAAATAATAATCATAGACAAGCTTTAGAAATAGGAACTTCATAAGTGTAATGCACATCAATAATCTTCCCATGAATGACTAATCAAAAGAGCTAACACAGAATAGAATAAAAAAATGAATGTCATACTTGTAGGGATAAGGTTGTTTCATCAACATTATGCAAAGTATGTTCGCCGTGTAATTGATCTGCATTTTCTTATGGACGCGCAAAATCTGGAACGACAATGTTCATGAGGATTGACTGCTTGCAATTGAGATAGAATTTGTGTTGCCAAAATTAGAGCTACTTCTTGTGTCTATTCATCTTTCAGATTTTGGAAGAAAACTTGATCAAGTATATAGCCTCCCTTTTTCTCCTTTTTCTTCAAACTAGATGTTGTCACCCCTCTTCCTTGAAGGAATACACGCCTCTTATGCTTCTTAGCAATCACTTCATGATAAGGGTCTACATTGTCATTTCTTTCTCCCTTTTCGATTTCAAGCTGCATAGCATCCAAATTTTCCTATATAAAAAAAATGTTAGAAAAATTGACACTCAAATCGGAAAAATCTAAGTAAAGAGATAACCTTCCCATAATTAACTTACAATGTTTTCCTTTGTCTTGCCACCATCTGTTTTATGTTTTATATGCACGTGTGGGATCTCTTTTCCTAGATTGTCTATAGACCATTGACCCAGATGGAGGTTGCTTGTTTGGATCCTTTTGTTCCTAAAGAGAATAAAGAAAACCTATAAATATATATTAGATAAATGTAACATCATAAAAATAATTAGAGTAAATTACCAACTCATAGCGCAACATTGCAAGTGAACGAGAACCCATTGTGTGCACATCTTCATACTTTTGGCGGTTGGATGCATTAACACGAGAAATTTCCTACATCATGTATTAATGAGTACCATAATCGGGTGCTTAGTCCATTAAAAATAAGACATAATCCAAGTAAGATAAGGTTGATTAATCCATGAATAGATGACATGAAAAAAAAAATCCTTCCCTATTATACTATCCCAATAGTCCAAGAGTTCTCTAAACTGATTTCCGGGAACCGTATTGTAACGGCCCAGAATTATGATTTCCGGGTTACGTTTCAAGGGATGAAAACCCTTGTTCGGATCTTGCAATCCAGGTACGGGTCGAAGTTTCAAACTCATTTCAAAGGTCAGTAATAAAGAGGGATTTCAAACCCTAAAGTATCGTAGGGCCGTTGGGTACCCTTAACCTGTCCTAAGACTATGTCGCGGAAACCATGTCAAACGGAAGTAAGCGGAAGTAAAGTACAGATACAAGTGCCACGGCGGAGCCGGGTCAAAACGGAGTCAAAAGTATAAATCCAAAACAATATAATCAGAGTCTGGTGAAGTTTATAACTCCAGCGCTCACTCTCCGCCGACAAAATGACCCGCGCAATAAGCAAACAGCACCGATAGGATGAACATAAGTAATTCCTAAAAAAATTGATTTGGAGCGGGATCAGATCGATGCCCACTTAACTCTGCATCCCAACCATAGGCACACATATACGCTATACCTAATAAAGATGCTCTAATGCAGTACGAAATTCAAACACACTAGCATGCTCCTAGTTCATAATAATGTGCAGAAATACTGTAAAGGGCCCAAGACAATGCCAAGTGGCATATCCCTCTCCTACCTCCACCCCTTCCGACAGGCGGAGACTGGCCAGCTCGTGAATGCATTCATTCATAATAGGGCGGCACGCATGCCTAACCCGCTCCACAATAAAGCCCGCAGGCATATCATAATAAAAGGAAGTACTCGATTGACTCAGGGTACCCGATGAGGCTGGGCTACCCTATGACCCTAGCAAAGACTCTAGGACTATCACAGATAACGGCCGTTCTGTTTACATACACATAGAGAAATAGAATGCTCAACGATCGATGCAACCTAGCATGGTACTACATGGCATGCTGATCATGAATGCAAGCACCTAGTATATCATGCACCTAAAGCAGGGAATAGCTCTATTCAATCTGAGTAAGCTCCGAAGAGACTTACCTGGAGATGCAGAACAACAAGATAACGCAAGCAAGGGCCCAAATGCAAGTCCAAAGCAATCCAAAATCAATACACACCTATCATCGAGTCATTTCCATAAGCTATCGATCCATCATTCATACACACGAACTTCAAGTTCTCAACATACTCAAAACCAATCGATAGTAAAACCATTTCCAAAACCTTTCCGATACGATCAACATCGACCAAAATCATTCTTCCCAAAACTTCCCAACTCTTAAATCTCAAGGTAAATCGACTTAGAAAATCAACAGTTCCTTTAAAGTCATACTTAACTAAATCCTGGCATTTTAGTTTTTAAACAATAAATCATCTAAAGTATACTTCCGGAACTCAAAAACCCTCTTAAATACTTTATCAACAATAAATATAATTATCATAAGAATCAACTATTTTATCAGTGGCTCTTTTCCAAAAATCCCAAAATCACCTATTGAGACCATCACAAAATACATATCTCAATAATATCATTTTCAAAATAAGTTTAAATTTTATAAAGTTCCGGAATTTATTTTTCCAATCCGAATAATGTAGCAATAATAATAATAATACTAATACATCTAGCAATTAATATAACATGTAATATAAACCCAACATACAACCCCCAAAATCTGAAACAAAAGAAGCCCAACCAGCCCAAAAGGGAAAGGCCCAACCCGGATTCAAACACACAAGGAAACCCGACCCGGAAACAAAGTGATATAACCCGGAAGAAAGGAATCCGGATCTGGTTCCCCAAAAAAAAAAAAAACCCATTTGAGAAATGATATAACCCTTTTCCCTAACCCGGATCCGGCCCAGCCCACAAAAGAAAAGAAAGGAAGGGATCGCGTCTTCCTCAAGCTCAGAACAGATCTAGAGACTAGAGGCGATGACGGAAAACCGGAAGACGGGAGAGAGAGAGAGAGAAGAGGATCCGGGCTCCTGCCGGCGGCCGCTTTCAATCCGACCTGTCCCAGGCTGCTCGGAATCCCTTTCCGAGCACATCCCACCCAGAAACAACGAAACGAGAGCAATAAGAGAAGAGGAGGAATCTCACCGAGGGGAATTCGTTCTCACCGGAATGCTCGATTCGGCCTCGTCGGATTCGGAATCAACGAGCCTGGCCTAGGACGACAATAGAATGTCAAAAGGTGGATTTTTTTATCGAGCTTGAGAGCGGGAGGAAGGATGGCAAGGCTTACCGCTCTTCGGATTCGGAACAGGGCGCGAGAAGGGGGAGGCGGTCCGGTGGTTCTCCTGGCGTTCGGCGGTGTCGGGGGAAAGGAAGGAGGGCCGGTATTGCCTGTTGCTGTTCGAACACGGAGAAGGAGGAGGAGGCTCGGAGGCGGTGGCGGTTCCTGGGCGCGCTCGGATATGGCTCGCGGAAACAGGGGAAGCCGGGGCTGCGGTGGTGCTCGGGCAGTGCTCGAAGGCGCCCAGGTAGGTGCTCGGAGGTGGAATGGAGTTCGAGAGGAGAGGTTATGGAGCCTGATTCGGACCCGAATACGGTTGCTTGGACGGGAATCACAAGGTTAAAGGGCTGATCTTTTAATTACAAAATAAGGGGGATGATGGTGGTTGCTTTTGCTGGGTTACAGAACAGAAGAGAGGGGGAATTGTGGGTTTGTGTCTCTGTTTGTGGAATGCAGCCTGAGAGTGAGGCAGAGGGGATTTGTTGTGAGATTGGCACAAAACAACAAAATGGCTAGCTGTAAATTGCCAATATGCAAGGACAAGGGAGCCTGCTCCTCAACTGCAACCGGAGAACGAGAGAAAGAGACAGGAAAGAAAAAGAGAATACAGGTAAGAAAAGGAGAATACAGGTTGAGAATAGACTGCCAATTTGAAATCCCGACCACTAACGAAACCCGACACTAGGGATTTAAATTAAATATTGAATCAATTTCAAGATGATCGGAATTGTCCCTCAAAGTTCAAAATTAGGCCGGAATCCGCTTTAAGAGTTTCAATCTCGATTTAGTAATTTAAAGACGAGTTTTTCTTAAAATATCTGAATTATTTTATTTTTATTTTTATTTTTATTTTTTTATATATATTATTTGTTGAAATTTATTATTTAAAAATCCGGGCCTTTACATCATCCACCTCTAAAAACAAGTCTCGTCCCCGAGACTAAAACCAAAATAAAGTAGGAGATGAAGTTTGAAATTGATGAGTCCGAGGACCATGTCCAAGGATCTTGTAATCATCTCGGCTGCGTCTTCCGGGATTCTCACAACATCCCAGTCACGGTCGTGACATCTCCAATTGGCCTTGACAAGTATGCGATAAGCGCCCCTATCACATACTCGCTTCGACCCTTCGGAAGTACCACAACTCTAAAAGTTCTATAATATCATCACTAGGTCTTAGCAAACACCCTACAGGCGCTCCCATAAAATGCATGTATCCACTTCGTGAAATATCATAGAGCTGCCCGGGTTTGAAAATTCTCTAAAAGGGATTCCGCAATTAGAAAAGATTGGCCTCAAAATCGTTGAAATTCTCGGTAACGTTTATCCTTTAAAACCCCAAGTAATTCATTTTCAAACCGCTCAAAATCTTCAGATAAGACGTTTAACCAAACAACTTTACACCAACACACGTAAAATCCATTCGATCAAAATTTCGTCAAAACCTTCCAAACCCAAATCAGTTTACCGCATAAGAATCAATCAAATTCAGAAGTTCGGAGGTGGAATCATCCACCTCTAAGGGCTAATCCCATATTCTCTTCCTAGTTTCCATAATCAAATCAATCTCCATTCAAACAAGATTCATACGTCATAACAAATGCATAACAGCTTAAACCAAACAATCTCCAACCAACACATCATACGACAAGTCTCAACCATTTACCCACACAGTGCCACAAGGTCACATCAAGCATCTCCAAATCATACTAAAGGTTATAATGTGCATCTCAACAACATATCAAAATCATAACCACGTCTCGACATCACACCATAAATCATAAAAGGTATCTCACTATCGCATATCAACACCGCAATCATAGTAGGGTCAGTCACAACAAGAGATATCATTTAACGCATAAATTCACATAGTCATCCTATCCAATTTCTATCCAGCATCATCATAACAAATTTATCACCTCAAACATTGTATTTGTAAGGTTAGCCACAACGGAATTTCATCATAAGTCAATGAAACAAAACTAATTATAACCACATCCATACAAACAAGGTCATGCTATTAAGGTTCACAAAGGGAAGATCAAGTAGTATATTAACGTCAAAATGTCAACATGCTCCCCAGATATCATCTCAATTCGTCACGACACCATATAACGATCATTTAGTCATTAGGCAAACATGCACTATTATCTCATATATATACAAGTCATATTCATGCTCTAAGTCATATTCATCATTTAATATATCAGTAATCATGCTTGCCAACCATATAATAACACCACATTATCTCATGTATCATATCACAAAACATCTTATCATGCTTCTAAAACAACATAGTAGAGCAGCAATATATCATGATAACACTTATCACTACCAACTAAATTTCAGTATTGCATAACAACATGTAATATCATTCCATATCAGATGCATCATGGTTATTATCTAACATCATGCCAGCAATTATAATTAATTCACATAATCAAGAAAATTCTCACGTCATACCAGTCAAATTAAAATATAATCCCCACTCGCCCATCTCTACTCTCAAGCCAAGACTAATCCTCTTCTAGACTTGCCAACGTCAACTCAAACAAAAATTCTCCAAAGGAATCCCGATTCATCTCGATGCTCAAATCTTACCCCTCCTTCCGCCAATCAATACTACACCATCCACCTCTAAGAACCCAACTCCTATCTCTAACTGCACACCCAAGTACCCTCTAACACCATGTCCTCAATATTCACGAGTCATTCCTTACACTTCTCGCACTACCCGAAGCATCACCAACATCACCTAGAAGCTCATTAGAACCACCAACATTGCTTCCCAAAACTCACTTGGTCTTACCCACGCCAACACTCCTCTCTCGCGACTTACCTCATAATATCATCGATCATCCTAACCACTCAAGCTCTTTCACCACTCTTCTACCATTTTTCAAGATAATCTCCCCCACAAGTTCAAAGAATAAGCAATCATGGACATTATTACACCTAAGGACCACATCATATCAACTAACATTTATAATGATAACATCATTAATTCATCATCAAGCATTACAAATATGTCGAAAAATCTCAATTTACCGCCATGCTCAATCATTTTTACAATTCATCATATATACACATAATCAAGTCAAGATAGCAAGTTTCATCATAACCTTACAGATAAACAATTCAGGTTTCACAACATTTGCAGTTCATTCTCTTATAGGCAAAGGAATTTAGATCATGCTTAACAACTCAGAGTATCAACACATCAAGACATTATGACACATTAGTATAAAACATCAAATCATATCATCATAGACAACAGACAATCAGGCAACAGTCATCACCAAGTCAGCACATCAACACGTAAGTCACATAGCCAGGTCAGGGTCATATCATCAACAGATTCAGAAAGATTAGCAATTCGAACGGAGGACACTCCCGCCTACAAGTTCCATCGTACTCGGTAACCGCAATCCACAAAACGTGCTCGTCCTGCCGACATTGTTGATCCTGAGGCCCGTGGGTTATGGGCCCACGCTTTCTTTACGTTGCTCCATCGCTAACTAACTTCTTGTTTCCTTTTTCACGCGGTCGTTCGTCCAAGTATCGTAGATGAGTCTAAGTTAGCAGAGATAGGGGAGTGACAGGGACAGGAAACCCAATGTTCACTTCGGAAATACAGGCCAAGGCTAAAAGGATGACAAGACTGGAGACAAGACTCTGACCCGAGAATAGCAACGATGCCCTTATGGAAGTCGGTGAGGTTATAATTTGGGACAAGTAGCAAGAGTTCATCACAAGCAAATCAACCATATCAATCCACCCTAACATTTACCTATCTCAAGGAACAACGACATACATGCACATTCCTAAAGACACGATTGAGTCCTACACCGATGCTTGCAAAGCAAAATAGCAGTCTATTATTCCATGAACGTCATGACGTCTAGTGGCCCTAAGGGAGATATGCAGGACTTAGCAAACAGAGCAAGTATCACATATACGGACAATGCATGAGCAAGATATAGACAATAACAAGTGAGGTCAAATATAGCCTGGCGAGGGTTAAACCAGATCACGCGTTGTACGAGAACACATAGGAAAATTATAGTAACTGTCACTTATGGCCACAATGATCATGTGATAGTTCAAGGATGGCATGTAATCATACGACGAGATGCATTTAGAAGGCATAGTCCTACATGATACTAACGACACATGATGTGATACAAGTAGGGTCATGAGTCATTAAAAGGGGTTCACATAATATTTACGAACATGAGGCATTATCAAAAGTAACGAGAAGGGCATCATGGGTGACATATTATAATCATGCTAGGAGCGAACCATCGAAAGGCATATAAAACGATAACTATCACATTATGGAACAAGTATAACATGAAATCATTTAACGACTCATATTGGAAAGTAGAAGCCCTACAAGATACTACTAGCACATATCAAAACGTGACCACAATCAAGGCAATTCGACTAGATTCATTCTAACATTCATGCGTCATGTGTATGCGAACTTACGATATAACGTGGTGTGTGACCATGCGAGGTGCCAACATACATCTATGCAAACACAAGAGGATATCATAGAGCAATAGAGGAACACTACCGAGCGACAACTTGTAAGCATGCTATGATTAACCATCACATAAAGCAAATCGATTATCGAATTCAACACCAATTAACTTGCATGAGTAAGACATGTTATGGTAACAGAAAGAGGGAAGAACCACACTATCAGGAACCTAGCCCGGGAGAGGATTAGCAATATTGTAGGCAAGATATAAGCTCACACCAGTCACAACCAAGGGTCCTACATGACACTAATAGCTCAACATAACACGCGATACATACATGCAACTAATCATGGCGACACGTAAGAAATCACTTCAATCACATTCAAGCAATCTAGAAACATGAGGAAGGTTTTACGATGTATAACACGAGTTTAAGCAACAATAATTAACCCGATGTATACGTAACAAACAAGTATGCTATTGATTCTTGTCACAAAAGGGATAATAGGCATTGACACGTCATCATCCAACATGCTAAGATGATCATCTATCAACATTCATACAAAGAGGAATTGCTCACACTATCATGGACCTAATCCAGGGAAAGCAACATTCATATAGACCCATATCACGCCCTTCATGTTTCTAACCAACCAGTAGTACGATCATTACAACAGGTCAATTAGACACGCGAACCAAACATAATCATGACAGAAAGCGAGATACAACACGAGACCTAAACAATGTGACTAGCATGGATACGGAATGTTATACAATCACGAATTTACATGAAGGATCATCACAACAACATGTACTGGAAATTACGTATCATATAAGGCATGGTGACATCAAGTTGTAGCACGTATCAAATAAGGAACTTGCTTCATCAGGGTATCAAAATTTAACGATCACACTACCATGAACCTAGTAGAGTAAAATCATGTAGATTCATTTCATGCAACTCACACATCCATTCAATCATACGACCAATAGGCCAAGTAAACATGCTTTAACAACATACAATCATGGTAGAACCCAAGACATAACACAAGACCTAAGCAAGGTACCCAATCATAGATGCAACAACATGAGTAGCTTTTTACCAATGATCATTCGCAGGGTACATGCCAAAGATTACAAAATTATACCATGCAATTCAGAGAGAGTCACAATTACAACCGGACAAGGGTCCCTAAGGGCAACCATTGACTTTTCCCAACCGACTCGTCACCCCTCTTTCCCGTGGGACTCCGGTACGAATCTTGTGGTAGGAAAACACTGGTTATCATCATAAAAATCAAGAAGGACAACCTCATAAACACCTTACTCTCGACTCAATGACATCAAGAACTACCTTCCAACACTCACTCAAACCACATTTATATCCATACTTGTTTCCGACACAACGTGTTTACCGACCCGATTCTCCGTGGGAGACACTGACATCTGGGAGGGGGACTCGATAGAACCTGGTTGAAGAGGTTGTTTCACACAAGCTGGACTTGACCATACAGAAACAAGGGTACTCCCACTACCCCGTTTTCACATATCAGTCAATACACATTTAATTGTTAGTCAGACCAATCAGATATCTGGCATAGCAAGCACTCAACACAGAATCAGTTAGTGACACTCATAATGACCTCCTTGTAGTTTCCCAACCCATCTGTAAAGAGCAAGCTAATATTTTGCCTACCGTTCCCAACTACACCCAATAGGGGTGGTGTAGCGCCTTTACTACCCACTCGTGTCCCCGTTTGGTCGGTTTTCCTCTTTTATTACAAGTCAAGTTTAGTACTTAGTCCAATTTCAGTTAGGGGTCTTAAGTTCATTTTGCCCTTTTTAAAACACTTTCAAATCATTTGAAATTCATGGGCGGTTTTCCAAAACATACACTCGACCCTTTTGTACCCGAATTGCACAACCTCAGCTCTGATACCATCTTTGTAACGGCCCAGAATTATGATTTCCGGGTTACGTTTCAAGGGATGAAAACCCTTGTTCGGATCTTGCAATCCAGGTACGGGTCGAAGTTTCAAACTCATTTCAAAGGTCAGTAATAAAGAGGGATTTCAAACCCTAAAGTATCGTAGGGCCGTTGGGTACCCTTAACCTGTCCTAAGACTATGTCGCGGAAACCATGTCAAACGGAAGTAAGCGGAAGTAAAGTACAGATACAAGTGCCACGGCGGAGCCGGGTCAAAACGGAGTCAAAAGTATAAATCCAAAACAATATAATCAGAGTCTGGTGAAGTTTATAACTCCAGCGCTCACTCTCCGCCGACAAAATGACCCGCGCAATAAGCAAACAGCACCGATAGGATGAACATAAGTAATTCCTAAAAAAATTGATTTGGAGCGGGATCAGATCGATGCCCACTTAACTCTGCATCCCAACCATAGGCACACATATACGCTATACCTAATAAAGATGCTCTAATGCAGTACGAAATTCAAACACACTAGCATGCTCCTAGTTCATAATAATGTGCAGAAATACTGTAAAGGGCCCAAGACAATGCCAAGTGGCATATCCCTCTCCTACCTCCACCCCTTCCGACAGGCGGAGACTGGCCAGCTCGTGAATGCATTCATTCATAATAGGGCGGCACGCATGCCTAACCCGCTCCACAATAAAGCCCGCAGGCATATCATAATAAAAGGAAGTACTCGATTGACTCAGGGTACCCGATGAGGCTGGGCTACCCTATGACCCTAGCAAAGACTCTAGGACTATCACAGATAACGGCCGTTCTGTTTACATACACATAGAGAAATAGAATGCTCAACGATCGATGCAACCTAGCATGGTACTACATGGCATGCTGATCATGAATGCAAGCACCTAGTATATCATGCACCTAAAGCAGGGAATAGCTCTATTCAATCTGAGTAAGCTCCGAAGAGACTTACCTGGAGATGCAGAACAACAAGATAACGCAAGCAAGGGCCCAAATGCAAGTCCAAAGCAATCCAAAATCAATACACACCTATCATCGAGTCATTTCCATAAGCTATCGATCCATCATTCATACACACGAACTTCAAGTTCTCAACATACTCAAAACCAATCGATAGTAAAACCATTTCCAAAACCTTTCCGATACGATCAACATCGACCAAAATCATTCTTCCCAAAACTTCCCAACTCTTAAATCTCAAGGTAAATCGACTTAGAAAATCAACAGTTCCTTTAAAGTCATACTTAACTAAATCCTGGCATTTTAGTTTTTAAACAATAAATCATCTAAAGTATACTTCCGGAACTCAAAAACCCTCTTAAATACTTTATCAACAATAAATATAATTATCATAAGAATCAACTATTTTATCAGTGGCTCTTTTCCAAAAATCCCAAAATCACCTATTGAGACCATCACAAAATACATATCTCAATAATATCATTTTCAAAATAAGTTTAAATTTTATAAAGTTCCGGAATTTATTTTTCCAATCCGAATAATGTAGCAATAATAATAATAATACTAATACATCTAGCAATTAATATAACATGTAATATAAACCCAACATACAACCCCCAAAATCTGAAACAAAAGAAGCCCAACCAGCCCAAAAGGGAAAGGCCCAACCCGGATTCAAACACACAAGGAAACCCGACCCGGAAACAAAGTGATATAACCCGGAAGAAAGGAATCCGGATCTGGTTCCCCAAAAAAAAAAAAAACCCATTTGAGAAATGATATAACCCTTTTCCCTAACCCGGATCCGGCCCAGCCCACAAAAGAAAAGAAAGGAAGGGATCGCGTCTTCCTCAAGCTCAGAACAGATCTAGAGACTAGAGGCGATGACGGAAAACCGGAAGACGGGAGAGAGAGAGAGAGAAGAGGATCCGGGCTCCTGCCGGCGGCCGCTTTCAATCCGACCTGTCCCAGGCTGCTCGGAATCCCTTTCCGAGCACATCCCACCCAGAAACAACGAAACGAGAGCAATAAGAGAAGAGGAGGAATCTCACCGAGGGGAATTCGTTCTCACCGGAATGCTCGATTCGGCCTCGTCGGATTCGGAATCAACGAGCCTGGCCTAGGACGACAATAGAATGTCAAAAGGTGGATTTTTTTATCGAGCTTGAGAGCGGGAGGAAGGATGGCAAGGCTTACCGCTCTTCGGATTCGGAACAGGGCGCGAGAAGGGGGAGGCGGTCCGGTGGTTCTCCTGGCGTTCGGCGGTGTCGGGGGAAAGGAAGGAGGGCCGGTATTGCCTGTTGCTGTTCGAACACGGAGAAGGAGGAGGAGGCTCGGAGGCGGTGGCGGTTCCTGGGCGCGCTCGGATATGGCTCGCGGAAACAGGGGAAGCCGGGGCTGCGGTGGTGCTCGGGCAGTGCTCGAAGGCGCCCAGGTAGGTGCTCGGAGGTGGAATGGAGTTCGAGAGGAGAGGTTATGGAGCCTGATTCGGACCCGAATACGGTTGCTTGGACGGGAATCACAAGGTTAAAGGGCTGATCTTTTAATTACAAAATAAGGGGGATGATGGTGGTTGCTTTTGCTGGGTTACAGAACAGAAGAGAGGGGGAATTGTGGGTTTGTGTCTCTGTTTGTGGAATGCAGCCTGAGAGTGAGGCAGAGGGGATTTGTTGTGAGATTGGCACAAAACAACAAAATGGCTAGCTGTAAATTGCCAATATGCAAGGACAAGGGAGCCTGCTCCTCAACTGCAACCGGAGAACGAGAGAAAGAGACAGGAAAGAAAAAGAGAATACAGGTAAGAAAAGGAGAATACAGGTTGAGAATAGACTGCCAATTTGAAATCCCGACCACTAACGAAACCCGACACTAGGGATTTAAATTAAATATTGAATCAATTTCAAGATGATCGGAATTGTCCCTCAAAGTTCAAAATTAGGCCGGAATCCGCTTTAAGAGTTTCAATCTCGATTTAGTAATTTAAAGACGAGTTTTTCTTAAAATATCTGAATTATTTTATTTTTATTTTTATTTTTATTTTTTTATATATATTATTTGTTGAAATTTATTATTTAAAAATCCGGGCCTTTACACGTATCTGGGCGGTTATTCCACCTCTCTTTATCTGTTTTATATGCACTATAGTGCAATCTCTTCAACCTTGATTTGTAAGCACGCCAATCTTACTTGATATATCTCTCGACTTCTTCAAGACCACAACTGAATAAGACATATTTGTGTGCTTGTTTCCATGTTCAACCTTGAACCATGTACCTGTTTTCGATTTCCTTGACCCAAAATAGGAGTACCTATTATTGGAAACAAAAGTGGTGGCTCATTTTCCATAGAAGCATCAACTTCATGTACTTTATTTCCAACTTTATAAAAATCTACATCATGACATAAATATCTAGCACAAAATGTCAAACATTCCTCAACAATGTATCCTTCAGCAATGGAGCCCTCTGGGTGACTTTTGTTTCGAACATATGACTTCAACTTTTGAAGATATCTTTCAATGGGACAAATCCACCTTGATTAAACTGGTCCACCAAGCTTAACTTCTTCAACTAGGTGAATAGGTAAATGAACCATGTTATCAAAAAAGGCTGATGGGAAAATTATTTCGAACTCAAAAAGAGTTAGAGCAATGTCATATTGCAACTGTTCAAGATCCTTCAGGTTGATAACTTTACGAAAGATGCCCTTGAAAAAGGCACTCAATTTAATCAAGGGAAGCGCAACATCTCTTTGCATTATTGTCCTCACAACAATCGGAAGTAAGTTTTGCATAAGAAAATGAGCATCATGACTTTTATAGCCTGCAATTTTTTTTCCTTCACTTTGACACATCGTGCAATATTTGAATCACGACCTTGAGGCAATTTGTCACATTTAATGACATGAAAAAATGTGCGCCTTTCCGCTTCTATCATTGTAAACCTTGCATTTGCAATTTCAAACCTACCATATGCACGTTCCCTTGGGTGAAGATCATGCATCATATCCATATCCTTCAAATCCATGCAGCATTAAGATGATCTTTTGTCTTTCCTGGCATGTCTAACAAAGTCCCAAGCACATTTTCACACACATTTCTCTCAATATGCATAACATCTAAATAATGATCGCAAGAAACAAACTTCCAATAAGGTAAATCAAATATTATTGACCTTTTTCTCCATGGATTACCCTCATTTAACTCCTTTTTTTTTTTTTTTTATTGGCTTCCGTCTTCCCAAAAACATTTTCATAATCAGCCAATAACTCTGAAATTTCAACCCCTGACAAGCGAATCGGTGCACTTCGTTCTTCATTCTTTCCATGAAACTGCCTTTTATTGTACCTCCAATGATGATTCGTGTCTAAAAATATATGATGATCCATGTAACAAGTCTTCTTGCTATAAGTTAAGTACCTTAAAGATGTTTCATAATGACAACATGGGCATGCATTCTTCCCTTTTGTGCTCAAGCCGGACAACACTGAATAAGCTGGAAAGTCACTTATAGTGAATAATAATGCTCTGTGCATCTTAAACGTCTGTTTTCTTGAAGCATCATAAGTTTCCAACCCAATCTCCCACAATTCTTTGAGCTCATTTATCAATGGTTGTAGGTAGATATCAATATCATTTCCAGGAGATTGGGGTCCAGGAATAAGTAAAGCAAGCACAAAAAACTTTGGTTTCATGCACATCCATGGAGGCAGGTTATAATTAATCAAAATAACAGGCCATGTACTATGAGAAATGCTCATCGTGTTATAAGGATTAAACCAATCAATAGCTAGCCCTAACATGATGTTGCGAGGTTCTGCAGCAAACTTGGGAAAGGTCAGGTCAAAGTCCTTCCAAGACTTTCCAACAGCAAGATGCCTTAAGAGATTATCTTTTGGTCGACCAGCTGCATGCCATGTCATATTACTTGCGGTCTCAGAACATAAGAACAATCTCTGCAGCCTTTTCTTCACAGGAAAGTACCTTAAAATCTTTAGTGGAATCCGTCAAGGTTTTCCCGTTTTCTCATCCCTCTCATCTAATTTCCACCGAGGAGGTTTGCAAACATGACAATGTGTTGCATCTATATTATTCTCCCAATATAACATACAATCATTAGGACATGCCTCGATCTTTTGGTAAGTTAGCCCCAATGCCTTTATGACATTCTTTGCTTCATTAAAAGAGCCGAGCAACTTTGCATCAGGTACCATAGCTTTCGAAAGCTTCAACAAATCATCAAATGCAATATTACTTAACTTGTGGTCACATTTAAAAAGGAACAATCGGATGGTGAAGGAAAGCTTGAAAAAGTTCTTGCACCCCGGGTATAATTCCTCCTTGCACTCTTCCATCAACTTATAAAATGCCTTCGTTTCTTCATTTGGAGTATCTCTAAAAGTAGCATGCAATAATCCATCCATATCATCATTTTCATATACTTGATATACTTCATCAGACACCACTTCAACATTTAAACATGACTTCTCTAGCCGTGGAATAAAACCATTTGAAATCACATGATCTTTCATAACATTTCTGTCACCAAACCAAAATCGGTAGCAACACTTCCCACACGGACAAGATATTTGATCTCCTTGGGCTCTAGTTGTAAATGCATCTTCAAGGTATTCATCCAATCCAATTTCGTATTCATCCCTCCATCGGGGAAACTCATACCAGAAACTCATCTTCTAGACAAGAGATTTGAGTAACCAAGCTACTTAGCCTAATACCTTTTAATCTGAACTGTAGCAAAATACCAAATGCATAAACGAAAATGGTGATGAACTGATAATGAATATGGTCAACAATCACCTAGTCATCTCTAATTGAAGAATAATCTTATTATCAAAATTGATGTAGAAGATTAAAAAAATTACAAGCACTTAGCCAAACATACATTTACATACAAGATACATTAGAAGAAAAAAAATTCAAATCAATCAATTTCACATAAAAAAAATTACCCAAATTAATAAAAGTTTGAACAAGAGGAATCATTGTGCGATATTAATTGATGCGTTAAGATTAAAGTGATATCTAGATCGAAGTAATAAATTCTATAGTTGTAAAAATCTTAGTCACCATGGAAATTTAACCAACCAATATCTACAAAGACATACAAGTAAAAATAAACAAATGATTTCTATTACACACTTATAGTAGATTTAAACCAAGACAAGTAAAAGACAAGCTAGTATCTAGAAAACCTTTTATACGAGTTATAAGTTTCTGAGTTATTTCACTTAAATGGCTAGTGTTGATGAGTCAATATCTAGTTTATCTTAACATGACCTAACCAATGCCTTCAACTTTTCTGCTTATCTTAAGCAATATATAATAGATATGCAAAGTTAACCCAGGCCACCATGTTAATTTTTTATTCTAACTACTATTTTTTATCATGCAATTCCATTTAGATTTTTTCCATTTATTTTTATTTATTTCATACTGCCAACCTTCTTTAGCTGAACAAACATACTCCTCCTTTCCAAACTAATTTTTTTAAAAGTAAAATTAAATATCAAACCACATATCCATTTAGAAACACACATTCCCATTATTCAAATTCGCTTTTAAAATGGATTTTCTCTTCTAACCGGGTAAAGAAAAACAGTGTCTGTCTATTATCTAAATTCATGATAAACTCCCCAATTATACCGTTACCAAGTTAGGTGTTAGCATGCATTTTCCAAAGGTTCAAAACATTGTTGTGTAAATATAATACACATGACTCCATGCCTTCAAATCTAGCTCTTGGTTTAGTAATAAAATAAAACATGGAACATATTCACTATAATTAAAGATGTAGAGTAAAAAACAAAGCAATTAAGTAGGCAGCTCCTTGTGCAAACTCAAAGATTCAGCAGACATGTAATTGTGCCAAAATAGGGTTTTCTGGGGAAAAAAACAAAAGAGATATGGGCAAAGATTAGACAAAACTAAAATAGTATTGTAAATGTATTCAAACATCTCAGAAATTTCTCAAAAGACATGAAAGCCATACCTAGCGAGAATGGGAGAGAGAAGAGTGCAGCTGTGTAGGCCGAGGAGGCGAGGAGTCAAGAGGACAAAGGCTTGTTTACGGAGGTAGCCAACGATTGTGCAACACCAAGTCTTCAAACAAAGCAATAGCTTTCTTCTCAACAGCAAAACAAAGTTTCTTTGTCAGGGATTTCGCAAAACAGAGCTGTTTGGCAAAATCGGGGGTTTCTAGCAATGCATGGACTGAAATTGGCTAGAGGAGTGAAGAGACTAGTGAGATGTGAAGGGAATTTGTGGGAAATCGAGGTGAATAGGTTTGGTAGGGCTTGGGATTGTCATGCCGACCGCTTGGAATTTGAGGGAAAGAAGTTTGATGAATCTGCGGGTTGAGATAAGGGAAAAGTAAAGTAAAGTGTGTTTCTATTTCCTTAAATTTTTTTTAGGTTGAGGCAATAGACAAGATGAAAAAACGAATATTGACAAGATGATTTCAATAAAATTGCACACAAGTCTTTTTTTTTTTTTTTTTTAGAATACGATGGAATTGATTCGTAACAAAACCAAGATTGAAGCTAAACAAGAACAAATCAAACGAAAAAAATGGAACCCGGAAAAACCCAAAATCCCCTAAACTACGCGCCTACCCATGCGCCCCTAATCCTCCCAAAACCCATCTCCCCCGAAACGAAACCAAAAACCAGATATGAAAAGTTCTTCGATTTACCTGCAAATCTCGGCCATAACCTCCCTCAAAACCAAAATCAGTGTTGTCCTATCATAGCCAAATGCTTTATTTTGGATCTGGCACAAAATTTGGATCCTGATCGAGATCGGTACTCTCTTTCTCGATCTAGGGTTAAGCTCTGTATGTTCGTTCAAATCGCTACCTTGGAGATGGCTAACCATAATCATTGCTTCAATCAAGGGCTCTATCCCTACCTTCCCCCTCTCTAGACGTCCCGTTCGATTTGGCGTGTCCTTTCTCAACGGGTGGGAGCTCTAGTCTTCTTGGTATGTGTTCCGATTTTCTAGGTTTCGACGACTGTCCGTTCTTGATTGCCACTGCTACTGCCTGATCCCGTTGAGCCCTCGTTCACACTTTTACCGGTATGGCTGTAAATCCTCTTGTCTTCTCTCTAACTTCCAGATCCTTTCTGGTTCCTAGTCAAATCCTCTTTCTTTGGATGACATTCTCCTTCTCTACTGCTCTTCTACTATTGCTCTGTAACGGCCCGGGATTATGATTCCCGGGTTACGTTTCGAGGGATGAAACCCCTCGTTAGAATCTTGCGCCCCGAGTACAGGTTGAAGGTTTGAAATTCTACTCTAACGTTTTCAAGTGGGATTTCATACCCGAAATTCGAAGGGACCGTTGGAATCCCCGGGGAAGTCCCATGTACCTGTCGTAAGTCTAAGCGTGGAGAATCAGTAGTCATGCAAATAGTGGAATCAATGTGTAATACAAAAGGGTGCCACGGCAGAGCCGGGTCAAAACCAAATCAATAAGCGTATTTATCAAATGTAAAGTTAGACCATTTCTTTGCAATCGCCTAAGAGAGTGTCCACGTCATATAAGCAAAGAATAATCATGCTGCAAGACAACCAAAAAAAATATGTATGCAGGGCGGTGTCAGATCGAAGCCCTACGCAAAGTAATCCCAAACCAGCAGACACATACACACGCTAGTCCTAATAAAGATGCTTCTAGGTGCAAGGCGGAATATTAACACACTAACATGCTCCTAAGATCAAGTGCATAAATATAATAAGGCCTTAGCACCGAATACCAAGTGGTATATCCCTCTCCTACCTCCACCCCCTTCCGATAGGGCAGAGACCCGGCACGCATGCCTAACCCGCTCCACAATAAAGCCCGCATGCATCTCATAATATAAGGAAGTTCATGACTCGATTGACTCAGGACGGGACCCGATGAGACTAGGTCGTCCTATAACCCTAGCAATGACTCTAGTTACTTCACAGATAACGACCGTTCTGTTTACAAAAGCAATGAGTAGACGAATGCTCAATCATGAGTGCAATCCTAGCAGGATACTACATGGCATACTTTATTATGAATGCAAGCACCTAGTATGCACATGGCTACAAACAGGGAGATCTCTTTTCGAATCTGAGTGAGCTCATATAGGAACTCACCTAGAAGTGCAGAACAGCAAAAGGCAACAACTAGGTATACAGAAAGTCAATATGTCACAGATGATCACCTAACACATATAAGTAATATAAATAAGTCTACTTCTAATGTTACTTAAAGCATATAATATCACACACAACTCATCAAATTTATTCACCAAATTAAACAAGGTATGTCATTTTCCCAAGATTTCCCAAAACTCTTTTAAAACCTCAAGTTAGATCAAATCATCAATCAAAACGCTTTCTCAAATCATCTAAAAATCCATTTATAAAACATTACCCTTTCATCAACTTATTTTATTATTATTTCAAGACAAATCCGACAAGATTAGTATATTTCCAAAATCCTCTTTTTAGTTGTATTAAATCAATTCTCCATTTACCAAAACAATTTTCAACCTTGAAAACCTTTTCCAAATTCCTTTCTTTGTAAAATTCAAGTCCACAAATATTATATTTTTAAATCTCAACAATAATATTATAATATATGGTGTATTCCACTCATTTTAATATTTTTATAAATAAGTTCTTAAAACTTTTATTTACACTTTACAAATTTTAGGCCCAAATTTCTTTCTGATTTTCGGATCCAAACCCAAGATAGATCCGACCCAATGTATAAAACCCTTTGTAAAACAAATAAATCCGGATAGATTCTTGTTTGGTTGGAGCAAATGGGCCAAAATAAGATTTCTAAAGTAATGGCCCAATCCAATCTCGCTCATCCTCTCTCCAACTCAGAAGAAGAAAAAGAGAATGGGTCCCAGGGCTTCCCAGTCAGCCGTCTCCTACCTCCCGCCTGCCTCGCTGCTCGCTTGACTCTCTCCCGCCGCCTCGCACCCCGCCAGCGCCCTCACCTCTCCGGCTTCCCTTTCCTCCCCCACGCTCTCGCTCTCGTCTCCATTGCCCTCTCTCAGCACGTCTCCCTCGTTCTCTCATCGCAACCTCTCGCTCACGGACACACGCTCTCGCTGCGCGACTCTCGCTCGACCTCGCCGGAGACTCGCCTAACCCGACCGCTCTCGCCTCACACTCTTCGACCCATTCAACAAGAAGAGAACCAGATTTGAATCAAGGGCAAGGAACGGGGTTCGAAGCTCACCGAAGGGGATTCGCGCGGCTCGTTCGTCGTCGGGCCTTCGCCTGAGTTCTTCGGTGTCGCCGGTGGCTCGGGGCTGCGATTCTCGGTCCTGGAACTAAGGTAGAGTTAAAAAAGGGGGACCTTTAAGGCTTTTCGATCGAAAGGAGGTTGGAGGAAGCCTTACCGGACTCGAACAGAAAACAGGGGAAAGAAGATGACGATGGCGTCGGCGGCCGGCTGCTGGAAGCTCCGAGAAGCGTCGAGGTTGCTGCTTCTGCTGTCTCAGGGAAGGAGGAGGGAGCAAGGAGGAAAAGGTGAGGCATGGGCTTGGTGTTCCTTGTCTCAGCAAACAGGGCCGGGTAAAGGGAGCTGTGGTGTGGTGACTGTGGTGGCGCCGGAGGCTGCGGGGTGGGGTGGCTCAACAAGGAAGGAGACTGTGGAGCTTGGGCGTGAGATTTTCAGTAGAAAGGAGAAGAAGATAAGGTTGTGGATTGTGTTTGCTTTAGGGCTTTGAAAATGAAATATGGTGAGGATATGAGTCTGTACGAGGGATTGTATGCAATTAGATAAGGGGGATGGTCCTCTTCAATTGGAGCTGGGCCTGCAGTTGTTACAATTGATCAAGGGCTGCAGAAAAAGCTTTTGACATTTTGCTTAAAATGGAGAAAGCGAGAGAGGTGGAAAGAGGAGAATGGAAAGTAGTGTTTACAGTTTACCCAGAATTGATTGCCTTCATCAGTTTGAATTTGAATTCAGAATGGGATAAAAGAGTGCACTGGTCAAAATAAGGAAGGAGAAAAGGGGGGAAGAAGACAAGAGGAGTTGTTCCAAATAAAATTCAATGCACGATAAATAAGTTCTTAAACCCGCTCTCTCGATTCTATCCTGACTCGGTCAAAATAAAGTTTTAGATTTTTTCCAATCCGAATCAAACAAATGAAATCCGAACATCATTTTTCAATTCTCAGCATATGAAAGCGGGAAGAAACAAAAATCTATTTTGCAAAATTTTCAAATTTGGCCGAAATCCGCATTAAGAGTTTCGAGTTCGATTAATTTGAGGACGAGTTTTCCTTAGAATATCCGATTTAAATTCATTTTTCTAAAAATTAAGATTTGAAAATCCGGACCTTTACATGCTCTTCAACTAAAGTGTATTGATCTCCCTGCTTTGCCTTTCTTTGTATTTTACTACTCTGCCTTTATGGCTAACAACCCAACTGCAAAAGGGAAGGGGATCCTTATTGCAGATTCACCGACACCCACACAAACCAAACAAAAAGGGTAGTCTTCGGGTGACACCCACAAATCCTCCACTCCCTCCAAGTCTCTCAAGAGTGACAAGGGCAAAGGGAAACTTAACCTTGATTCCTTCTTCACCCAACTACAACAGTTCCAACCCAAATACCGACTTGAGACTCATGCATTTCTTGCATGTATATGTAATGTTTGGATCTCCTTTAAAATTATGTTTGATCAGAAATGTTATGAATTTCCTTGTGTTTATCCTTGTACCTGAAAAGTTCTAACAAACCCCTTTCCTGACATTATTTTACCCACTTTAAGTCTAAACTATTTTGCACACAAACTGCACAGAACAATTTCAATTTACCTGCTAAAGTATTTTTTTCTACTGCTACAAACCCTTAGTTAATTGCACTAACTTGGCTCGAGAGATGCTCTCTCTCGAGCCTTGTATACATCACTATACATTGCAGGACCCCCCCTGAAGCACAAACTACACCAGAGGCTATGCATGGACCAGCTAAAGTGCCTCTAGTCCCTTCACCCTTGAGCCTTCATTCGGACTTGTCTGTTGCCAGGTATTTTTCTCTGGTCCGAGTACAAATGGCTTTGATACGAGACCAAATTGTAAGCTTGAATCCCAATTCCCATTGGATTATGTATCATTGGAAGGTCCATATTACTTATAGTTTGGTCACTAATTATAATAAACACTCATATTTTGGTCATTTTGCTCCAACTACTCATCAATACTCACACTGCACTATACGCTACACGAACAATCCTGGGCTAATTAGTCTTGCTACCATTCTGGTCTATCATGGAATGTATGAACTCATTATTATAATTCTAGATGACTTGTATGGACTGTATAAACTGTATGAACTCAGTAACATACTTCTAGATAACTTTCATCCTTCTTTAGAAGCTCATACTTCTAGTAAATTGCTTAGATCATCTATTATCTTGTATATGATTTCAAGCTTGACATATCCTAATTGGTGGTCTCTATGGGTAGGGTCACTTATATCCAAGGATCATTATCTGAACTTCATTGTATTTTTTCTTCATTTTCTCTGTGTTCTTCTGTCCTTGAAGAATTTAGGTAAACTGCTTTTCATGTTCAAGATATATTTCCTTAACGGAAGTAAACCCCACCCATATCAATACCATAAATACCACCACATGAGATGGCACTTAGTCAGCCATATTCTGCTTACTAAATGGATTTTCCTTGATTGGATAATTATAACGGAGAGACAATCTTCAACATACTATACCACTATCATGACTTAATCCTATCTCCAAAACGTATATTCTACATACAAAAAGCAAGCCCTTGCAAACACACAAAGTGCTTAGAAACCTAACACCAGAAACACGACCCTTAAGGCCTCTGACTCAAGAGATAACCTTGCTCGTAAACACTAGTGATAATGAAGTTTAGCTTCTGGAATGTTAGAGGACTTAATAGGAAGAATCTGTGGATCCACATTGAATCAACTAGTAGATCGGACCATATTAAGATTCTTATGCTAGCCGAAACGAAACTTCAAAACCCACCGCCGGACAATTATTGGAGGAAGCCGGGGTTCGATAAAATGCACTTCTGTCCCTCTAAGGGTCTTTCCGGGGGTCTCTATCTCCTCTGGAAGGAGTCATATTTCCAAAATGAAACCTTCACCATCAGGAACTCGGATAACAGAACAATACATGCAACATATAGTAACAATGTAGTCAATGTCGAAATCGAGATTCTTTTTGTTTATGCTACACCACACGAAAGGGAAAAAGAGGATTTCTGGTCTTCTTTTTCCTATAGAATAAGAAACATTACCGAACCCTTAATAATAATGGGAGATTTAAATGAGATTCTTTAGCCTAACGATAAATTAGGTGGAAATGCCCCAACTATGAACAGATTTAGACGACTTAATGATATCATTACAACACACAACTTAGTAGATGTCCCGACTTATGGAACCAAATATAGGAAGTAAAGCAAATCATGGAGTAAGGTAACCTTTGGCAATATTTTCCGCCAAATTACCCAGGTAGAAGCCGAACTACAGAACCTACAGACAAGACTATGCATCACATATGACCGTAATATAGAAAGCAAAATAAGTAGGCTAACAACCAAGCATGCCTCTCTACTAAATTATCAGCAAAAATATTGGGGTCAACGGGCAAAAAAAACACATATCAAGCTGAATGATGCTAACACAAAGTACTTCCACAGGATAGCGACGGGTCGTCGCAATAAAAATATAATTAAGATGATTCAATCCACTGCAGGGGTAACCTTAAGGAATGAAAAGGACATACGTGAACACATTAAGGTGGATTTCGCTAAGCGATATACCCTACAACCAAGACAACACACTCCGAGTGACTTACTAAACAATATCAATGTCGAAATCACAAATGAAGACAATGACTGGCTAACAAGACAAGTATCCAACTCAGAAATTAAGAATGCAATATTCAGCCTAGCTAATGACGAGTCACCCGGGCCCGACGGGTTTCCTGCTGGGTTTTTCAAAAAGTACTGGTATATTATTGAACCTTCGGTTATCAAAAGCTGTCAAAAGCTTCTTTCTAAGCGGGCGAATCCTAAAACAAACAAGTCACACTTTCATAGCCCTAATCCCAAAATGTGAGGATCCGACTACGACATCCCACTACAGACCTATAAGCCTATGCTCCACGACCTACAAGATAATCTCGAAGATTCTGGCGGCACTGGTTAAAAAAATCATTCCTAAGATTATTAACCCTCTACAAAGTGCATTCTCAAATGGCAGATCCATACAAGACAATATATTAATTGCCAGTGAAATCTTTCACTCATTCACAAAGAAAAAAGGAAACTTAGGATGTATAACACTTAAGCTCGACATGGAAAAGGCATTTGACTTAGTGGACTGGAATTTCTTACTAACAACACTCAACAAATTTGGGTTCTCAAACCAATTCTCTGGCTGGATCAGAGAGTGTATAACTACAGTTTCATACTCGGTCCTAGTGAACAATGAACCAACAGAGATATTTTTCCCACAATGCGGCCTACGATAGGGAGACTCTTTATCACCATACTTATTTCTCATCCTCTCTGAAGTACTCGGATTAAAGATCACACGAAACGGGACTAGGATTCCTTATTTAGCCTTTGCAGATGACATAGTCATCTTTGCTTCCGCTACTCAGACGGCTTGCAACCAAATCAACAAAATACTAAAGGAATACACATATCTGGCCGGACAAAGAGTTAATAGGCATAAATCGCATTTTCAAACCTCAAATGTAACAACAACACAAAAGACTCTAATACAAAACGAACTAGAAATTGGGTACACAACGAACTTGGGTAACTATTTGGGTTGCCCGATCATATCTGGTCGAGCAACTAAAGAGGACTTCAAAGACTTATTATCAACCACAAAATCACATCTCCATCGTCGGAAGGCTAATTGCCTCTCGCAAGCTGGGCGTTGTACTCTCATTAAGTCAACCCTATCTGCAAAACCTTTACATTTGATGCAATGATTTCTATTACCAAAATCAATACATGCAAAACTCGATAAAATAAATAGAAACTTTTTATGGAACAAAGGCACAAGGCACAAACCTCTTATTAGCTGATTCGATGTCTGTAAGACTAAAGTCAACGGAGGTTTGGGAATTCGAAACTCGGAAGAGATGAACAAAGCATTACAGTTGAAACTAATATGGAAAATCCTAGCAGAACCCCAGAACCCTGGGTAACTATAATAAAAGAAAAATACCTCAAACAAAGAGACATTTTGCAATATCAAAAAAGGGGGCTCATCTTGGCAATGGACTCGACTGGCAAAGCTAATCCCTTTGTTCAAAACCGGTATCCGTTGGTCCATAGGAGATAGGAGAAATATCAACTTCTCGACCGACCTCTGGACAGGTAAGAAACCTCTTATTAATGCATTATCTAGTCAACACCTACCCGACATAAGTGCCAAAGTTAATCATTTTATTAAAGCAGACAAAACATGGGATCATGAGAAGTTAAACTCCTCGCTACAATACATCTTACCTAATGCGATAATCGAGTCCATAAAAGCTACACCAATACCCGAGAATATACACATGAATAGACTATACTGGAAATGGAGCCGAAATGGCTGGTTCTCTACCAAATCAGCCATAGATATGATCAACAACATGAAGCAACATCAAAAATCGGATATGCGATGGATTTGGAATCTTGATATCTCGCCAAAGGTTAAGACATTCCTTTGGAAAATCTCACAAAATGGCTTACTTACTACAGTCAAATTGGCATCCCGCCATCTGGGAATACCCACAAACTGCCAACATTGTGATTCTCACTTCAAGGATCTACACCATCTTCTATGGAGTTGCCCAATCACGCGAGAAACACTCATATCAATCGACCCAACTTCCTTCATTAAGATTAATGGATGCTTCTTGGAAGGAAAGGACATAAATCAAACACTTCAGGATGTTAAAGACAGTATTGGAGCACGTAGTTTTGCCAAAATTGCCTTCGCATGGTGGGAAATCTGGTACTTTCGCAACAAAACGCTATTCCATAATATAAAATCGGACATAAGATGCATTGCTGCTTTCACAAGAGAGCAACCTTCCTTGTGGAATTCAACCAAAAACATCGACGACCCAGTTATTACCCCAATAGTCAAAATTCAGAATATTGAAGTAAAGGAGAAAAGAAGCAAGAAAACAAAATGGAAACCCCCAGACCCGAGAGCTTTTAAACTGAATTTTTATGGTGCACTATCTACTTCTGACCAGGGTTCCTATGGATTCATTATACGGGATTCAAGAGGGACCCCTATCTTTTGTGGATCCGGACTTTGCCCTTTCCCCTCTGTCGCATGCTCTAAGGGCTTAGGGCTTTGGAAAGGAATCAAAACGGCCAAGGAGCTGAATATAACTAATCTTGTGATCGAAGGTGATAACCTCACCATAATTAGTAGTCTTAATGGTCTTGGGAAGCCTACTGGAGACTCTGAAATGATTATCTCGGACAGTCTAGTCCCGCTGGGCTTCTTTGCTTCAGTTGAGATTCATCACACCTTTCGGGAGGCAAACCAGGTGATAATGCATATCTTAGATAGGCATTATAGACATTTTTAGTTTAGTTAGGTTGCATTTCTTTCATACTTTGTTGCTAAATTGCATCTTGTGATTATTTTAGAAGACTTCAGATTCTGCGCAAATTTGTGTTTATCTTGCAGATTGAATCGAAACACATTTGGAAGATGCAATATCTCGAAGAGGAACACAAGAAACATTGGAAGGAAGCAAGAAAGGAAAGATGCAAGACAAGAGGAGATACCCGCAAAGGAAGACAAGATGAACCGGCAATCAGCATGCCACGGTCGCAGCATGCATTCGCGGCCGCAGCAGAGGCCGCTGCAGCGGGCATAAGGTTGCAGCATGTGATGCAGCCGCAACATTGGTCGTCAGCGTTGTGCGCGGCGTTTTGAACAATTAAAACCCTAGATCTATTTGTTTATTTCATGGCCGACTTTGGATGATATTTAAGGCCAAATTTAGTTATTTTTCCAGCACTTCTTTTTCTATTTTTACGTTCATCGGACACTTTAGAGATTTCAGCGATGTCTTCCATGAGGGACTAAACTCATCTATTCTGCCTGCAATTTGAAGCTTTATTTGGATTGATTGTGAGTTTCTAATTCTCGTACCTTGTTTCCTATATTTGAATGCTTCAACTTCTTTGTGTTTGATTGTTTATTATTTTGTTCTATCTTGTCTGGCCAACTTGTTAGATCAATTCAATTGCTAAGGTTTTGTAGATTCCTGATTGTGAACCTTAACCTAAGTGGCAAACTTGTTCCTTTAGGGCTGATTGAACTAATTGAACAAGTAGGAAGTTGGATGTGTTGTTAAATCTCTCTTTAGGGACTGCAAATACCTTGGTTAATCTCTGAACTTAAAGCTATCAATTGGGTTAAATCCTTCTTTAGGGACAGTTTGATTGATAAGGGTTTCTAGGACTGATTGGACTAGTAACTATATTAGGTCGGGACAAGGGCATTTATAGGAAACTTAATGAACGAGAAAAAGTTACAAGGATCGCTTCAACCAAATAAAGTGGAAAATTGTAGGTAGAATTGCTTCACCTAATTGTCTGAATTACAATTATTTACTTTTGTTTGCTTCAATCCGCTTTGATAAAAGGCGGAACTTTCACACTTAAAACTCCCTCTTTGGTTACTTAATTGACACTTGAATCACACTTGAGTCATAAATTTCACTGTGGATCGACCTCTTACTTATTGCTATACTAGTTATAGGTTTGAGTTTTCTTTGGCGGATCAACGACAGGTTTTCCCTCCGTCACCAGGTAGCGGATCGTTTATCGCATCTGCCTTTTGCTTTCCATAGTTCACTTCCTCCTGACGACTCTCTGCTTCGTAGTCTCATCCGCAAGGATGCCAAATTTTTTTCCGTTTCAAAAAAAAAAAAAAAAAAAAACAAGTCAAACGAGGCTATGGAAATCCTATTTCCTAAAATCCTATCAATTCATAAAGTCCTACAAAATCCGGCAGTAACAAGTGATCGAAAATTAGATGTGTCCATATTGAAGCAATCAAACCGATCTTTCAAACTCGCTTCATCGGTTAATCACTAATCAAATTCAAAGCAGTAATTATGTTGATCAAAATCAACTTACTGAATTCAAATTTCAAAGATTGAATTCCTCCCCAGTATGATCAACCAAGCGCCAACGCCTAATCATCACAATTAATTAGCTTAAAGTCAAACCCTAAATTTTAATGGTAATCGATCAAATGAATAAAATAGTATACGGGTTAAGGAGGGGTTCTCGTCGAGGGGCTGGAACGAGAACATCCGGCCCGAAGAAACCTAGCTATGGACTCTCCTTCAAATTCCAAACTGTTGTGTTTACATGACGATGATGATCATCGGCCTCGACCACCAAGTCTACGCCCTCTCCGAGCTCCCCGTGTGCACCACTCCATATCAATGGATGTCTGCTCGCCATTGTCGATCCTCTTGTCGTTTTACCCTCTTTCAGTTAGAATCACATAAACAATGGATGCAACTCTATAAAAGCAATCGAAGTGACAAACGGGCCGGGAAGGCGGAAAAACTCCATAGATTACGAAATCGCCCAAACTCGCTAAATTTCTGATATATTGCTCATGCAAATCGACCAACCAAAACGTAAATAGTCATCACAATCAATTAACATAAAGTCAAACCCAAAAATTGGTGGCTGTAATCAATGGACTCAAATTAGATGGGTTCATTCCATGTAAAAATTCGATCATCACAATCAACTAACATAAATCAATCGATAATAGAGTCTAAACCCTAAATCTCTCGGACTAATAATTAATTATTTTTCAAATCGGGATAAGCATGTGTGCAATTTAGCTAAAACCATCTGGTCAATAGACATTGATGTATCTTACCAATAGCCCCTAGGTTTTTGTTATTATTATTTATGAATTTGTGTAGTTTATACTTATTTGCAAGAAATAGAGGTCTACATAAGTTTATGTTTAATATTGCAGAATTTAGAGCTATTCCGGGACGAAACCAGAAAGGATAAACAAAGGCCCGGTTCTACTCGATGTCGACAAGGCTTACTCTAAGTCGACTACAGATGGGAGCAAAACTGATCGAGGACGAAAGATGGAGACAACTCGAGCTCGACTGTCCTCGACGTCGACTACACTCCTCGACGTCAACCAAAAAGAAACCCTACCCGAGTTCGAGAAGAGAAAGTCCCTCGTGGAGCTGCGATGAGAAGCCGATTTCGACGAGTTCTACTCGACGTCGACAAAATCTCCTCGACGTCGACCACACCTGGAACCCGACTCGAGCTTGAGAGGAGAAGACTGCTCGAAGACACCGAAGACCACCCGAGATCGAGGACCTTACTCGACGTCGACCAAATCTCCTCGACGTCGACCCGACTATTTTTGGGCCGCGAGTCCGTTGGGCCAATCCGAGCATGTGTGAATTATTTGGGCACGAAGCCAGGCCGGATCCATCCAATTCTATCAAGATCTATCTATGGAAGAGAGGATTTATCCACCACATGAAGATCTAGTTGTTTCTTTTTAGGATTAATGTTTCTTTTATCCAAATTTATATCTTTAGGATTAGATAGAGATTTATTTCCTTGGATAGCAAGGAGTTAGCATTATAAATAAAGCCCATGGGGCTAGTTTTTATTCATTCCAAGTTAGAGAGAGAGAGAGAGAGAGAGAAGTTGGAGAGCGAGAGCAATTTAGCTTCGATCGGTTGTAAGCTTTGGTTTATTTTAATGCAAGTTAGTTTTCTTTTATTATTGATGAGTTTTCCTATGATGAAGAGCGAGTAGTCCACCCACTTCTAGAGTCAGGGTGAGCTCGACGGTAGGCTTGCATGTTTAAGGTGAAGATTCGACCTTTATTGTGGTTTGATCATTCACTACCTTTTATATGTTTATTGCATATTTAATAGAGGTTCAGGTTAACAACTTGTATTATAAACATAAAATTGGTAGATACAATTAGGGTTTCTTGAAAGAGTTGTCTAATTGTTGGAGAAGGCGAAAGTTTGATCCTTTAATGGGTTTGCATGATTATTTCTCTTTATCTTGCCTTATGCATGTTTGGTTATCATTGTTGCAAACCCCAATCTTGGAAGTTGTCTTTCATACATTGTTTATTTCGAAATCTGCGAACTTTGGCTTTTACTTACGTTACTGTTTTCTACTCGATTTCGACCAACCCTAGTCGACCTCGACTACTAATATTTGATCGAGCAAGATCGCTTTCATTTTTGTCTCTGCAGGTACTCGAGATCGACCAGCTTTACTCGACTTCGACCAAAAACTACTCGACATCGAGGAGACATAGTCGACGTCGACCACACCTGTTGCTTGGATTCGTTGCTTGCTCGAAATCGACTGTGCCTGACCCCTCTCGACTATTACCTAGTCGAGGTCGAGTACTTCTGTGGTTGATCAATGTTCGTGAGATTCGCATGCTACCTGAGATCCGCTGACCAGCTTCCTCGAGGATCGATCCTGACTTCCTGTTGCTACATCGGGAGGGAGTCTTGTATTTATTTGCGTGGGCACGAATCTGGCTTGATTTATTATTATATTTGGAACTCGATTTCCTCCTACAACAAATTGGCGTCGTTGCCGGGGAAGCAATCCTCCGCGCCTTAGGTAGTTAGATCTCACGTTTTTTTTGAGTTTTGTTTTGCAGGTGTATACGCCATTCTGGTCAACCACCTGAGTTTGACGCCTTGGACGACCCAGAACGTCTTATACACATCCACTCTAGATTGAAAAGGATCATGGCATAAACAGAAACACAAGCCCAGCTAATCGAGAGGCTTCAGAGAGAACTAGCAACCAACAATGCTGCTCTCACCGCTGAGAGAGCGCGCGCTTAGCGGGAGGTTGAACAAAGGAGGCAGGCGGAGGCTGAGCTTGCCCTATATCCCACCACCGCTAAGGACTACATGCACCCGACTGTTGTCGTGCCTGAATCGGCTATTCTAGTCCCTCCTAATGGCTTTGAAATTCGCACTCCTTTCCTTACTGAAATTAAAAATAATGCTTTTGAAGAGAGATTTAATGAATGCCCTTTAGCTCATATTACTACTTTTTTTTATATGTGCTAAACTATTGCTGAAGGTGCTACTCTTGAATACGTAAGAATGAAAGCTTTTCGTTGGTCTCTTGCAAGTCCAGTGCTAAAGTGGCTTGAAGGTCTCCCTGTACAATCTCTCACATCATGGGCAGAGGTTTGGAATGCGTTTCTCAACAAGTTTTTTCCTCCCGCCAAGACAGCACTCCTCAGACAAAAGATTACAGCTTTCAAACAAAAGCATGGGGAACTGCTAGCATGAGCATGGGATCGATACAAGGACCTGCTGCGATCCTGCCCTACTCATGGGCAACCACCATATGCCATCCAAGATATCTTCTACAACTCTCTTGATCAAGCACAACACCAACAATCCACCGGCGCCATCCAAACTCAACTTCAGAGCCTCAACACAAGGTTTGGAGAAATGGACATCTAGAAGCGGAACATAGAGGCTCAAGTGGGTCAACTCGCGGCACAGATCCCAAGGCCAGCCGGAAAGCTTCCTGGGCATACAGAGCAAAATCCTAAGGGGCAGAACGGACACGTCGCCACTGTAAAACTACGGAGCGGGCACCAATTACACGAGCTAGAGGTCGGAAAGAGGAAAGACGAAGCTGAGATTCCACTCGACATCGAGCAGAGCCCAGTCGACGTCAACCAGCCTACTCGACATCGAGGAGAGTTACTTGACATCGACCAGCCGCACAGCGTTGAGGAAGCTTCTGCACAACATCATCACTCGACGCCGACTCCTATAGTCGAAGTCGAGGACCCACCAGTCGACGTCGAGGACTCTGCAACACCTCCGACATCTGTTCTGTCTCCGAAAAAGACGCTACATTTCCCTTCCAAAGCGCTGAAAGATCCCACTGTATGTAGGTTTAAACGATTTGTTAAGATGCTCCAGGAACTAAATGTTTCAATTCCTTTTACAGAAGCTCTTCCGGAGATGACTACATATGTCAAGTTCCTCAAGGAGATCCTTAGCAACAAGCGATCAATCACTGAAATCGCCAGTGACTGCAAAAGGATGGATTTCCCTGAGAAAAGACCTGACCTTGGTAAGTTTTCTATTACTGTGGGATTTGGAAAATATAAATATTAGGCACTGTGTGATTTAGGAGCAAGCGTAAGCATCATGCCCTTATCAATCAGGTCAAAGGTAAAGATATGAGCAATAGAGCCTGTGGATGCCAAACTATACATGGCAAACAATACAATGGTCATCCCTACATGTATGGTTAATAATGTCCCTGTCCAGGTTGGTAAGTTCTATATTCCCACTGATTTCCTTGTTATAGACTGTGCGGAAGATCCTACTTGCCCTATTATTCTTGGTAGACCTTTTTTAGCCACAACAGATGCAAAAATCAGCGTCAGAAAGCGATTTCTCACCTTCACGATAGGCGATGAGGTCCTAGATTTCTCTTTTGGCCCTACAAAGAAGAAAATTCCATGGCTGGAGGTGAAAAGCATAGGCAACCACGGGGATGAGCAAACAACAACGGAGAAAAGCGCCAAAAAGCTGCTCGACGTCGACCAAACCTCCTCGATATCGACCAACCTACTCGACTTCGACCACGCCCACTCGATGTCGACTTCTCTTGTTGAGCTCCTTACTTGCCAAAAGCCTAAGTATGGGGTCCTTGTACTCGACATCGACCACCTCTACTCGACGTCCACTAACCCTCAGCCCGAAGATTTCTGTTTTGGGCACGAAAAGGTAAGTTCAGGTATGATTTCAACCTCTCCTTCGTCCATTAATAAATTTAATAAGAATTTTAGAGGAGATAAGGCCCCGTGGCGAGCTAATATGCGCAGGATTAGGACTGGAAAGAGGAAGAAGGAAGGCAGAGGACTCTATGCAAGCAACCATTTATCAGCGGAGCTTGCATACTACAATCAGGACCTTGATGATCCAGGAAACGAGCCAAGCACAAGAGGGCCCCACATTGAGGGTTTCTGAGCACAAACAGAGAAGTCGGCCTAGCAACTCTAAAATCTAGAGCATGTACATAAAACTTTTAAACATTCTTTTAAGACTTTGAAACTTTTGGTTTTGGTTTTGATTTTGGTTTTGAATGCTTCATGTGTAAAGTCTTGTCTTTGTGCAAAAACTAACAATTTTCAGGTCGAAAAGCATAAAGGATCGCGAAGAGGCGAAGGTGAAGTCCCTGACAGAACAATCGAAATCAACGAAGGCCAAGTCGAGATCGACTACGAGGAGGATCGAGCAGACCATTCTACTCGACGTCGACCACCCAGGAGGCTTCCTCGACTTCCACCTTTCACTCGATGCTGCAACTGTACTCGACGTCGAGTACATCTACTCGACGTCGACTACCTCGGTCCACTCGATGACCCTTGATTTGACTCCTCGACACATTATTCGGTGAGCTCCTTCCTTTACCTTTGTTTTATATTGATTTTGTACAGTGGGGGCATTGTATATTCTAAGTATGGGGTGGGGGGAAATCTCATTTTATTTTATTCCTATTTTTGGTTTTACATGGTGAATTTTGGGTAAATTTTTTATTTTTATGCTAAATTGCTGAACCTAAAGTTTGTTTTATGAGACATCTCCCAAGGCTTGTAAATTGTTTAAAGAAGTAGAGTCATGGAAGGTTAATAGAACTCGACGATGCAAAATTGGATTCATTTGAGATATAGCATGAAATTGCCTAGTAAAGGGAAGTCACAATGAAGTGCATTATTTTCTAGAAAACCATGAAAGGAGGTAAAATTGATATTGCTTTTGACATGTTTTTTTTTTTTGAAGCAAGGTAAAATTTAGTAAATTCGTCGTCGACCGGGCCTCTTTCCTAACGCGTCCAAACGGACGAGAACTGCAAGTTCTTGATCTTCAAAGCTATCATCGGCAGGGATGTTGTAGGCCAGACGTGCGATCCTGTCAGCCACCGCATTTGATTCCCTGAAAACATGACGAATAGCAACATGAGACATATAATATAAATTCGTTTTCGTATCTGCCATTAACAGCTCAATGTTCCAGGGACATGACCAGTCACCCAGGAGAGCTTTTATAACAATCAGACAGTCTCCTTCGATCAGAAGGTATTTAATTCCCAGTAGTTTTGCCCTAGCCACACCCATGTGAAGGCCCATTGCTTCTGCAAAAACCGCTGAACTGTTGTTACATCTGCCCGACCCTGAGGCAAGTATGTTACCACAATGATCGCGAATAGCATAACCGTAGGTTCCTTTCTCCGACTGACAATACGAGCCATCGAAATTTAACTTGTAATAACCAACTAGTGGTCTCTCCCAAGGTTTTGTTTTATGCTGCTCGTAGCCGGTAGAATTCCGGTTTGATAATTGCGCCATGTCTGAACCATTTCGTTCTGAGGTATACACTTTGTTAGTTTGTTTGTTACTTTCACTCCAAGTATGACTTGAAGTGTTACAGAAGAGGGCAGTCTCTTGTGTTTTGACAGAAGTCACATGTCTGAACACAAGCTGGTTTTTGAAAAACCAAAGACTCCACCAAGCGAAGGCCAGAAACTCGGTCTTTTCCTTCCCAAGGTTTACAAAAATATTGTTCAGAATGGTATTTGCCTTTGAGTCCGCTGTTAAGCCTATATGATTTGGTCTACGGATGTTAAGGGTAGTTAGAAGTGCAATTGTCATGGGACATTCCACTAGTAGATGGAAGGTAGATTCCCTAGTGTTGGCGCAAAAACTGTAGCCAGAAGGCACCGCTATATGGGACCATTGTAATCTGTCAGAAGTCGGTAATCCATCTCGAGAGATTTTCCAAAGAAAATGTCTAATCTTGTAGGGGACGTTCAGATTCCAAAGCCAGTTACAATCAAAATTTGAGTCCCCGTTATGAAGCGGGATGATGGAAGTTGCTGAGCTAGTTGAGAACCACTCGTTCTTACTAGGTCCCCAAAAGAGTCTGTCATGGTAAGCATTGTCAGGAAGTTTAATCTGTGTGATGTTGTCAATGACATCATTGCTTAATAAACCAGCAAGGTCCGTATGGAGGGCTGAGACTTTCCAATTCTTATTTGTATCAATGAATCTATTAACAGTCCAATCGACGAAGTCGTTTGTAATTTTTGTCAGCGCTAGGTCCACTAAGGGCATCTGTCTTACCCAGTTATCCTGCCATAATTTAACCGAGTGGTCGTCTCCGATAGACCAACGGAGGCCCGGTTTAAATAAGTGTCTAATAGAGATTAACTTGGACCATTGCCATGAGTTGTTCCCCTTTTTAGTGTAGTTCATGATGGTGGAATTCTTAAGATATTTAGTTGTAATAACTTTTACCCAGATGTTATCTGGTTCAGCAATAATTTTCCAAAGCAGCTTCATTTGTAGAGCTATGTTCATGGTTTCTGCCTTGTAGATACCAAGGCCACCTGATAGAGTATCTGAACAGATTTTATCCCAGCTGATCAAGGGAGTTGACTCCGGGCCTTTATTCCAGAAGAATTGTCTGTAAACTTTGTCAAGCTCATACAGAATAGATGCAGGTAGCATAAACGCATGCATTATAAAAATAGGTTGTGCGCTTAAATTGGACTTTATGAGAACTTTCCTACCCTCAGCAGATAGAGAAGCCGCTTTCCATTTAGTAAGTTGTTGCTTTGCTTTTGACATATTGCATGATAAGAGGATGGAGGACTTTATAATTTCCATATAATGCTCATATGTTTATATTCCTTAGCCAAACCTATGCTATTGCATCACACAAAGCCATATTATATGCCTTATTTCATATATTGCTCCACATGTTCTAAATATTGCCCATTCTTTACCTTATTTCTATCCGGGGATTATGTTGAGAATGATGTCACATTATGGAGATTATCATATGGTTTTTGTGTTGTTGTTATTTTCATTATTGGAGTTAAGCAGGAAATTCATATATTATGGAAAATTTAATGAGTGAAAAAAAAATCCTGTCACCTCAGGAGATAAAGGTAGATCGACCCTGCTGCGTTGAGATAATAGTTTCGCAGGATGGGACACCAAGTTGAGGAGTCCAAAGCACTAAGTATCCGGGGTCATTCATGACACCCATGTTTGCAACTCGCGAGAAGGAAGTGCTGAGGTTAGAGAGGTAAAAACATTATTATTGAAAAAAAAAAGAAATGAGTGAATGAGAGAAAGGTGAGAAATCAAAAGAACAAGGAATGTGGTATGAATGTTTGGCCTTTAGCACCACATGGCCAAATACATCCCACCTTTAGCCTTTTATCCATCTACTCCTTTTTAGCTTAATTAAAGTCTTCTTGATTATTAATGCTTTGTCACATGAATTGTTTTTACATAACCCTCCTTTTGTAAGTAGATGTTGCTTTTATTGCAAATGTATGGATTTGTGACATTAGTACATTTTCAAGGATGGTAATTGATTGCAGGGTTATATAAGAATGAATCTATGATTTTGAGAGTTTTGTTTCTCCCTCTGAGTGACCATCCAAGTTATTGCTTGGGGACAAGCAAGCTTAAGTATGGGGTGATTTCATGTCCATGTTTTATGCCATATTTTTATGCTCCTTATTCTATGGTCCTATGTATTCTAGATTGAGGATATAGCGAATTTGTGTAGCTTATGCTTATTTGCAAGAAATAGAGGTCTACATAAGTTTATGTTTAATATTGCAGAATTTGGAGCTATTCCGGGACGAAACCAGAAAGGGTAAAAAAAGGCCCGGTTCTACTCGATGTCGACAAGGCTTACTCGAAGTCGACTACAGATGGGAGCAAAACTGATCGAGGACGTAAGATGGAGACAACTCGAGCTCGACTGTCCTCGACGTCGACTACACTCCTCGACGTCGACCAAACAAAAACCCTCCCCGAGTTCGAGAAGAGAAAGCCCCTCGAGGAGCTGCGATGAGAAGCCGAGTTCGATGAGTTCTATTCGACGTCGACCAAATCTCCTCGACGTCGACCACACCTGGAACCCGACTCGAGCTTGAGAGGAGAAGACTGCTCGAAGACACCGAAGACCACCCGAGATCGAGGACCTTACTCGTCGTCGACCAAATCTCCTCGACGTCGACCAGACTATTTTTGGGCCATGAGTCCGTTGGGCCAATCCGAGCATGTGTGAATTACTTGGGCATGAAGCAAGGCCGGTTCCATCCAATTCTATCAAGATCTATCTATGGAAGAGAGGATTTATCCACCACATGAAGATCTAGTTGTTTCCTTTTAGGATTAATGTTTCTTTTATCCAAATTTATATCTTTAGGATTAGATAGAGATTTATTTCCTTGGATAGCAAGGAGTTAGCATTATAAATAAAGCCCAGAGAGAGAGAGAGAGAGAGAGAGAGAGAGAGAGAGAGAGGAGGCCGAGAGGAGTTGAAGAGCGAGAGCAATTTGGCTTCGATCGGTTGTAAGCTTTGGTTTATTTTAATGCAAGTTAGTTTTCTTTTATTATTGATGAGTTTTCCTATGATGAAGAGCGAGTAGTCCACCAACTTCTAGGGTCGGGGTGAGCCCGACGGTAGCCTTGCATGTTTAAGGTGAAGATTCGACCTTTATTGTGCTTTGATCATCCACTACCTTTTATATGTTTATTGCCTATTTAATAGAGATTCAGGTTAACAACTTGGATTATAAACATAAAATTGGTAGATACAATTAGGGTTTCTTGAAAGAGTTGTCTAATTGTTGGAGAAGGCGAAAGCTTGATCCTTTGATGTGATTGCATGATTATTTCTCTTTATCTTGCATTATGCATGTTTGGTTATCGTTGTTGTAAACCCCGGTCTTGGAAGTTGTCTTTCATACATTGTTTATTTCGAAATCTGTGAACTTTGGCTTTTATTTACGTTACTGTTTTTTACTCGATTTCGACCAACCCTGGTCGACATCGACTACTAATATTCGATCGAGCAAGATCGCTTTCATTTTTGTCTCTGCAGGTACTCGAGATCGACCAACTTTACTCGACTTCGACCAGAACCTACTCGACGTCGAGGATACCTAGTCGACACCGACCACACATGTTGCTTGGATTCACTGCTTGCTCGAAATCTACTGTGCCTGACCCCTGTCGACTACCACCTAGTAGAGGTCGAGTACTTCTATGGTCGATCAACGTTTGTGAGATTTGCCTGCTACCTGAGATCCGCTGACTAGCTTCCTCGAATTTTACAGGTTCTTCCCCACATGAATTGGGAGCTGCTGGTGCTTTCTGGCGACTGCAATGGGCCCTTGCTAATGAGCCAATGACAAGCAGTGGCGTAGCCACCATGGATGCTTCTTCCCCAAATGAATTTGCTGTCCATTTTGGGCTTGTAATTGAACTCCATTATCTTTTCTCTTTCATCCTTAGTTGAATTATATATTTTGCCCAGGTGCAAGTCTAAGATCACAAGGTTCCAACAACTTTGATCTTATACTTCATTATCTTTTGATTTTTCTTTTGTGAAATTATTCTTTGACGAGTGATCGTAAATATAAGCATTATTTTTTGTTTTTATTCAATTGTGCTATAGTTTTCATTTGGTGACAGTGTATATGACCCTATTTATATTTTGCTTATAGCGTATATGACCTTCTTACCCATTCATATATTATAGGAGAACTGTCACCACGAATCAAATAACATTTACAAAATTAGTATACCTTTGATTACAGTGTCTATGACAAAATTAGTATACCTTTGATTACAGTGTCTATTAACTTTTTTTTCCATAGTGGTGACAATGTTTATAATGTCTTTTGGCTTCTCATTAGCCCCTTTATGGTTTGTGGTTACCTTGTCCTAGGGTTTTCTATTTGGTGACTTCAATTATCTCTTAACGACGTACTGTACTTAACATTTTAGGGTTTAGGGTTTAGGGCCTTGGCCCTAAACCCTAAAGACTTAACCCTAAACCATACTGTACATCACATGTTCTTTTGGCTTCTCATTAGCCTCTTTAGGGTTTGTACTTCCCTTTTCCTAGGGTTTTCCTTTGATTACAGTGTCTATGAACCTTTTTTTCAAAGTGGTGACAGTGTCTATAAAGCCGTTTTTATTTTGGATACAACGTCTATGGGGTTTTCCTTTTGATTACAGTGTCAATGACTTTGTTTTTGTAGTGGTGACAGTGGCTATGACACTGTTTTTATTTTGATTACAGTGTCTATGACACTCTTACCCATTCATGTATTAGAGGAGAACTGTCATCACATTTATTTTGGCTTCTCATTAGTCCCTATAGGGTTTGTTCTTCCTTTATTATAAGATTTCCCTTTGATTATAGTGTCTATGACCATGTTTTTATAGTGGTGACAGTATCTATGACTTTATTTTTTTTATAGTGGTTACAATAGTAGTTACATTTTAATTTTTTTTTATTGTGGTGACACTACTTTAAAAAAATCTAAAAAACTAGAAATTAGAAATTATAGAAGAACTGTCACCACATGTATTTTGGCTTCTCATTATTCCCTATAGGGTTTGTGCTTCCCTTTGTCCTAGAGTTTTCCTTTGATTACAGTGTCTATGACCATGTTTTTATAGTGATAACAGTGTCTATGACTCCGTTTTAATAGTAGTGACAATGGCTATAGGATTTTCTTTTGATTACAATGTTTATGACCCATTTTTCATAGTGGTGATAATATCTATGACTCTGTTTTTATTTTTATTACAACGTCTATAGGGTTTTTACAGTGTCTATGAACCTTTTTTCATAGTGGTGACATTGTCTATAAAGCTGTTTTTATTTTGGTTAAAGCGTCTATAGGGTTTTCCTTTTGTTTTTTATAGTGGCGACAGTGTCTATGACCTTGATTTTATTTTGGTTACATTGTCTATGACCCTCTTAAGCTCTTACCCATTCATATATTAGAGTAGAACTGTCACCACTTATATTTTGGCTTCTCATTAGACTCTATAGGGTTTGTGCGTCCCTTGATCTAGGGTTTTTCTTTGGTTACAATGTCTATGATCCTATTTTTATTTTGATTACAGTAATATAGTGTCTATAACCCTGTTTTTATTTTGATTACAATGTCTATGACCCTATTTTTTTTTAGTGGTGACAGTGTGTATAACCTTGTTTTTATTTTCATTACAACGTCTATAGGGTTTTCCTTTTAATTACAATGTCTATGACTTTGTTTTTATAGTGGTGACAGTGGCTATGACACTGTTTTTATTTTGATTACAGTGTCACTAATCCTCTTACCCATTCATGTATTAGAGGAGAATGGTCATCACATTTATTTTGGCTTCTCATTAGTCTCTATAGGGTTTGTTCTTCCTTTATGATATGATTTTCCTTTGATTACAGTGTCTATGACCATGTTTTTATAGTGGTGACAGTATCTATGACTTTATTTTTTTTATAATGGTTATTTATAGTAGTTACATTTTTTTTATTGTGGTGACACTAATATAAAAAAATCTAAAAATCTAAAAATCTAGAAATTAGAAATTAGAGAAGAACTGTCACCACGTGTATTTTGGCTTCTCATTAGCCCCTATAGGGTTTGTGCTTCCCTTTTCCTAGGATTTTCTTTTGATTACAGTGTCTATGAACCTTTTTTCATAGTGGAGACAATGTCTATAAAGCTGTTTTTATTTTGATTACATCGTCTATAGGGTTTTCCTTTTGATTACAGGGTATTTGACCGTGTTTTTATAGTGATTACAGTGTCTATGATCCTATTTTTATTTTTCTTACAGCATCTATGACCCTCTTAACCATTCATATGTTATAGGAGAACTGTCACCAAATGCATTTTGGTTTCTCATTAGCCCCTATAAAATTTCCTTTTGACTACAGTGTCTATGACCTAGTTTTTATAGTGGTGACAGTATCTATGACTTTATTTTTATCACGTAGACAATAATAGTTACATTTTTAATTTTTTAACGGAGATTATGCGAGTTAGAACAACTTCTATAATTGCGGGATAATTTCTGAAATTTTAGAAATTAATAAAGGGGCATATTTTATAAAAAAACAGAAAGTTTGGGAGGTTTGGCGTAATTACTCTTCTTCTTCCCCCATTTCGAGCAGCTTCAACAGTGATTTTCGGCGATCTTCCGACGGCTCGTTCTCCTTACACAGAGCTCCGTTTGACGCGTATGACCTATCAAACTGACGAATGCAATCTCTACTTCAGCATCGTTGTGTTTATTTTGTCGAAGAATGATCTGACACACTGATACGAGTGCTTGAACAGAGGCTTCTAAGCGGTTGTTTCACGAAGCTTCAAGGTGTCCGACAATGGCGGTTAGCGATTTTGCATAAATTTGAGAGGGTTTTTTGCACGAAAACCATCATTGAGAGATGTAGAACGTGATTGAGCGGGTAGAAGGCTTGGATTTAGGGTCGAACGTGATTTAGGGTGCACGAGGAGCTTCGATTCGTCCTTCAATGGAGGAGGGCTCGGTTGTGAGGCTTGGGAGAGTGCAACAGCTGCAGGGGCGGATGGTGCTGGCGACGGTGCGGTGGTGGTACGGTGGTGGATCGAGAATGAAAGCCAGATCTGTTTTTGTCCCTTTTTACAGTGATTTGGGAAAGCAAAATGAAACGCGTGTAATTGTGGGGAAATAGGGGTAGGGGTAAAATTGAAAATTGTGGACACTTATCTAATATTGTAACCCTTGTGTCCTATGGCTTAAAATTTGGACCCCAAATGGCCACTTAGCAAAAACCCCTATTTTTTTCATCTTTATCAAATTCCCTGTTTTAGTTATTAATTAAATTATGTCTTGATGGATACCTCTTGGAATGAGAGGGGAAAAAACTAAGAACTTTTAAAAAATGAAATTTGTTATTAATATATGTTTATATACTTTTATTTATAGTATTCATTTACCAACTTCACGATGAAACAATTAATGAAACCAAAACACCAATAAACCTATGTTCTTTCCTTGAAATTTACTTATCTTGTAATTTACTAAACATATATATTATCTTGCCATCATTTTTTTAGTTTTGTTTTATTTAACTAAATAATTGAGTCGTCTAAAATGATAGTAAAAAATGATATCGAATGTAAAAAGTTTGTCTTACATCCACGAAGAACGAGGTCTATGATTGAAATATCTTGGGTAAATTAAAGAAGATATGAGAGTATTTTTCATATCATCGCTTTGTTCTTTTTTTAATATACATAGTTTATAATATTATAGTCGACTTAAAAACTATATTGTACTAACAATTTTTCATATATTATATGTATTATAAGAAATCAATAAACATTATAGGCGTGTAACAAATACAAAACTGGCGATATATATTTTATTAATTTTTTCGGTGCATATCAAATTAAAGTTTAATCGATTTTACCATTTAAACTAGAATAGGAATAAAAATCTTTTTAAAAAAAGAACCTAAACAAGATATTTAATAATTAATGTCACTGTAGAAATGCACTATTGATGAAAATATGCGAATGGGCAGAAGTTCACAGAGAAAGATTATCAATTTTAATCGACTTTCTTAATGTTTTACATTAATATATACAAATTTTGATCTTTCTTTTTCTTTTTTAAAGAATTTGGCAAGGTAATGCTCTTTTATATTTGTTTGTTAATGTTATGGTAGAGAAGAAAAATTGGTGAATTTCTCTTGATCTTGATCTTGGTGAATTTCTCAAAATCATAGCTAAATCTTGTGTGTTTATATTAAAATTTTTAAGTGTATTAGAAAGTCACAAATGTATTAATACTTCACCTCTTATAAGTTACAATTATGTAACAAAGAAGAGAGATTTTTAAATTTAATCAATTAAGTGGTATTAATGTACATTATTATAATATCAAGAAAAATTAATGCCAAAGGGCATATGTCTAATAAAAGTTTAATTATCTTTAATATTAATTAAAAATAAATAATGTGTAAATCAACTATAGTGTAAATCAAATTACATTTAATTAATAGATCAAACTTACCCACTGAAGAAATCTCGTCTATAAAATCCATGTAATTACATGCTCCTTGCATCGCACGGGCATGCTCACTAGTATGAAATAAAATTTGTGTCAGATTTATTTAATGAGAAAATTTGCTCAACGGGCACTTTTTCGGCCAAATTAGTGAAATGCCCTACCATTCGGACAAATTTGCAAAGTGTCCACTCTTTATTCAGATCCAAATCCCGTCTCTCACTTCCATTGTTCCTCATCTCTCGCCAGCAAACCCTAAATCTAAGAGAAAATTTGCCCAACGGGCCTTTTTTTTTGCCTTTATCGAGGGAGTGTCCTCCAAGCCCGGAAAATTAGGTTTTTGTCCACCTCTCTTTTTTCTGGGCAAAATTGCCCCTGACATCTAAACCTAATCTCAGAGATTTCTCGCATTTCAACAAGGTTTTGAAGGCTCCTC
Organism: Persicaria tinctoria; assembly: GCA_037127255.1. NCBI lineage: Eukaryota > Viridiplantae > Streptophyta > Magnoliopsida > Caryophyllales > Polygonaceae > Persicaria > Persicaria tinctoria. Next base: position 21,670,190 of record JBANSL010000017.1, read on the forward strand.
CTTCTCTCGCTCTCTTCCTCGCCCTTCATTCCTTGGCCTCGGTCTTCCTCTCTTTCGGCCTGCTGCACCATCAATGGTGGAACCTCCTCCTTCTCCACTCCTTTTGAGCCTGTCGGTGATGCTCTTCCGCCCCTCACGATGATCTCCGCTCCTTCATCTTCATCCGACATCCGAAGACTCCAGATCTGGCAGTTAAGGCGGCGACAGATGCTGATGGCCGTCAGTTGGCTTTCGAACCAGCACTAGAGCAGATCCACTCGATCTTCGGCGTTGCTGTCCAGCCCTAGAGCAGATCCACTCGTATTCGCCTCCTACCATCTCTCCGGTGTCGTTGTCCATCCACCAGATCCGCTCGATCTCCGGGAGCCGGCGTCGTTGTCCATCCACCAAATGCGGCGTCATTGTCCATCCACCAGATCCAACTCGATCTTACGTCGTTGTCCTCCTCCGTCGGTTATCCTCCTTCATCGCCCAGATCCCTCCAGATCTGAAAGCCATGGAAGTTTGACGCTCTTGCCCAGGAACTCCGGCACCCTCGTTTCCCCCTCTGGTCGATCTCAGGTCCCTCCCTCCGCTACCGCCACCTCCCTCCGACAACATCGCCTCCCTCCGATCTCTTCGATCCCTTCGACCAGTGTTGTACTAGCGTTGTCCCCTTCCTCTCTTTGATTTCCATAGGTAGACCGATCCTCCTTCCGGCTCCGATGGCTGACATCCTCACCACCACTTGCATCCAGATCTGCTGAAACGGCTTCGATGGCCAAGCAATGCTTTTCCTGCGCTTGACCAAAATTAGGGCTGGAGCGAAGCTTTCATGGCTTTCATGCCTCAATTCCACACCTTTCTATAAATCCGGGCCTGCCTATGTCTCATCGATGGAATTTGGTAATGTTTCCTTCGTTTTTCTTCCCCTATTTCAATTTCTGACCCTTTTTTGTGTTATATCATGCTTCTTTGGTTTGGCAACTCTGTGGCTGGTCCATTGAAACTTGGAAATTCATCCAAATTGACGCATTATCTCTTGCTAGGAGTTCAATTTTGATTTCAATTTTATTTTGTCTTTGGATTTCTGTTTGTCTGAATCTCGGTGGATTATGCTTACTGGTAATTTCAGCAGCTTATAATATTTTATTTTTGAATTGTTATCAAATTGCACACAATTAATGGATTTTTACATGGTTTGCGTTTGGATATTGGCAATTTCAGCAATTGTTGAAATGCGGATTGTAGTTTCAGCAATTGCTGAAATGCAGACTGCAATAAATTTTGATGTTCCTCCGTTAAATCTCCTTTAAAAGCCTCTTAGCTCAATGGTAGAGCGATGTGCTATGCGCAAATACATGGGTTCGAATCCTGCATAGGCTAAATTTTATATCCCGTAACAGGATTTCAGCAACAATTTTCAGCATCAACAACGTTGCTGAAATCGGGGTTTCAGCATCAACAACATTGCTAAAACCGTGGGTTTAGCATCAACAACGTTGTTGAAACCGGGGTTTCAACATCAACAACAGTGCTGAAATCGGGGTTTCAGCAACTCCGATTTCGGAAACGTGAAAAAAAAAAGCAGTAACGCGAAAAAAACCCCTGCTAAAACAGAGGGTGACACAGGGGTTTCAGCAACTCTGGAAACGCAAAAAAAAAAAGAGAAAAAAAAACTGCTGAAATAGAGGGTGGCACAGGGGTTTCAGCAACTTTATTTTAGGGGTGGACATATTGGTAATATAGAGAGGGTGGTGGACATTTTTCTAATAAAGCCCAAAATTTTGGACATCAGGGTAATCACCCCTAGATCTAATCTGTTTCCTCCTCCTCTCTGACTCTCGCTCAGTATGATAGATCAGATCCAGTGCCGCTTCTTCTGCTCTTCATGGTTGCTTTTCCATCCCTTGCCTTGGGGACGACGCTGAGGCTTCGCCGTTTTCTCTAGAATCGAAGAAGAGGAGGAAGGAAGATCGGTGTTGGAATTGAAGAAGAGGAGGAGGAAGATCGGTGTTGGAATCAAAGAAGACGAGGAGGAAGATCCAACTCAGGCGGATTCCTGCCGCCTCCATCTTTCTTCTCTCCTCATGGTTCCGCCTCTCGTCTCATGAAGATTCGTCTCCTGTAGAGTAATCGGCGATGGGATTCTTCAGAAATCGCACGCCGTCGCTCGGTCCGCGTAAAGCCGCGATGCTCCTCTCGCTCGGTCCGCGCCGTAATCTATATTTTTTTTATTTTTGCACAACAACATGTTATATTTGCACAACGTACTCTTATATTTGCACAACAAAATGTAAAAAAAAAATAGACTTGGGTCATATTTGCATAACTTACGGTTATATTTGCACATCGTACTCTATATTTGCATAACTTACGGTCATATTTGCACAACTTACGGTAAATGTTTTTTTTTTTAAAAAAACTAGACTTCGGTCATATTTGCACAACTTACTGTTATATTTGCACAACGTACTCTTATATTTGCACGACAAAATGTAAAAAAAAAGAAAGACTTGGGTCATATTTGCACAACTTATGGTTATATTTGCACATCATACTCTTATATTTGCACGATAAAATGTTTTAAAAAAAACTATACATGGGTCATATTTGCACAACATACGTACGGTTATATTTGCACATGCACAACATACTCTTATTTTTGCACGACAAAATGTAAAAAAAAAAACTATACTCGGGTCATATTTGCTTAACATACGGTTATTTTTACACATGCACAATATACTCTTATTTTTGCACGACAAAATGTAAAAAGAAAAAAAAAGAAAAAAGAGTGAGGCTATAGACTATGATAAAATTGTTATTGTCAATATGGACACTCCGCCAATTTGTCAAAAATGTGGACAATTCACCAATTAGGACAAATATTTTAGACATTTCACAAACTCCCCCTTATTTAATTTTATATTAGTTATAAGGTGAAATTTATCTTTTAACACAAAAATCCTATTATTGTTATACCGTACTTCAAAATATTGGACCCAAGGTCCCCCACACATTGGTCAAGTTGACGAGAGAGATTGTATGTATTAAATTAAGGAAAAATTTGGTGGAATATCCATTTCGAAAAGTCAATTAAGTAAATGTCCATATTTAAAGGGATATTAAGGAAGTGTCCATAATTTTATTGTAATCCCAATTTTATCCCTACTATTGTAATACCCTCCTTCCTTCCGTCGGGCCTCCATTCTTTCTTGGAAAAATTTGGTCTGTTGCCCTAAATTCAATTGACATGCCCTGAGTCGTGTTGCCCTTCCGTCCGCCCCCCCTTCCGTCCGACTCCATTGACAGTCGTGTTGCCCTGCTCCGTCTCTAGTCCCATTCGTTGCCGCCGGACTCTCCTTTTCGCTTGGATCTGCATCGAGGATTTCGCTTGGATCTGCGCCGCCGGACTCTCCTTTTCGCAGTCACTAAATTTCAGTTCTAGGTAAGTCCCTTTGTATAGGCGCGATTCCGCCTAGTATTTTTCCAATAATCTCCTTTTCCAGCATTTGTCTGCTCTTTTTCGTTCTGAATTTGCCTTCTCTAGTGATTTAAAGACCAATTTGCCTAGTATTTTTCTGCCTGTTGATTAGAAGATCGATCATGTAGATTGTAGAGAGAGAATAAAGCAGTAGATATATTGATTAGAAGATCATGATGCATATGATGGCAACATTGTAATGGCCAGAGGTAGCAAAGCATTTGTGGGATGATTAGTAGCCATTTGTGGGATGATTAGTAGCTCTGTGAATGAACGGTAGGAGGTGTAAAGGGGAAAGTCTCTCTCTGGTTTTCTTTAACCTAATTTAGGGTTTTTTTTTTTGCTGGGTAAGGGTGTGGGTTGTGTTTGTGAAAGAAGTGACCTGTATTTGTAACTTTGTAGCATTGAATTTCATGGCCCCCATGACTTGTTGACCAAAAGCTTGATGCGTCAGAGGTTCAATAAAGAGTTTTTTAGCTTCTGAATGACAAGATTTGACTAAATTACTTGCTAGAGCATTGATGTATTATCATGAAACTGCATAATGCAACTGCCTATTCTTATGCTGAATAACTAATGTAAGAAGCTTACTGAAAACACCTCATAGTTTCTTAAATTGATGATATTTAACCCAGTCGATTGGATTCGGATTTGGGAAAACAAACCTAGCTAGCATGTTTGGTGACAATTTGTTAAACTTGCAAAATATGTCAATTTGTTTAATATTGGTGACAATTTGTTAAATCTGATCATTTCGAGATGTTAATTTTATGATTTGGGACAACATGTGCTGATTTTTGTGTGAATACATTGATCTGATGACAATGTGTTTATATGTTGTTCTATTTCAAGTGTTTATCATTGTTTGTTTGTTTTGGTGACAATTGCTTGTTTGGTGACAATTAATATTTAGTTTGATTCTATATCATCAATTTAAATGAGACTATCAGGGGTTTGCTTCATTATTTGGTGACAAATAGAATTTATGTTGTTATTTTTAGATTGGTAACAATTGGTAGAGTTATATATTCTGTTTTGGTGACAAATGAAATTTATGTTGTTATTTTTAGATTGGTGACAATTGGTAGAGTTATATATTCTGTTTTGGTGACAAATGGAATTTATGTTGTTATTTTTAGATTGGTGGCAATTGGTAGAGTTATATATTCTGGTTTGGTGACAAATGAAATTTATGTTGTTATTTTTAGATTGGTGACAATTGGTAGAGTTATATATTCTGTTTTGGTGACAAATAGAATTTATATCTCATTTAGCTATAATGTAATTTTCATTATCCTTCTGCTCAATTGTAGTGGAAGTTGTGGTATGTATATCGTCAAATATATCGAGGGTCTTGCATTTCATGGTGGTATTGAAGCTATTTCAGACAAGTATATGGATGCGTATAGAGAGAGAGGACGTCTATAGAGGGTTTTGCTATTTTGGATGTTAAGTATGAATGTCTCAACTGTTCCCCTTTGTTTTGATATTTTTGCAAGTTGATGTACGTAGTCTGACAATTAAGTATTACAAAGTTAAACTGTACATCAAATTTCATCTACTTAGGGTTATTATTGTAACAAAAATGCGTTAATATTAGATGACAAATGTGATGCCATTATAGTATTGTACATCGAATTATTCGTTTCCTCAAGTTTAGCCCATCTAGGGTCTATCCTCCCCTAGTTCTAGGGTTTCAGTTTCGTAACAAAAATGCGTTAATATTAGATGACAAATCTGATAACATTGGTACTGTACACACATTTTAGGGTTTAGAACCTTGGCTCTAAACCCTAAAGACTAAACCCTAAACTATATTGTACATCAAATTTTCGTATGCTCAGGTTTAGCCCCTCTTAGGTCTATGGTCCCCTTGTGCTAGGGTTTCAGTTTTGTAGCAAAAATGTGTTAATATTAGATGACAAATGTGATAACATTAGCATTGTAAACATTTTAGTTTGATGAAAGTGCTTTGTAGTTGGTGACACTGCTTTGTCGTTGGTGACAATTAATTTCTAAAAATAGGTGGTTGACACTAGATTCGTGACAAAGTTTTGTAATTGGTGACAGTAGATTATTGACCAAAGCTTGATGAAAATAGGTTGGCTACACAGTTTTATTGTTGGTGTCAATAGATTACTGAAAAGAGGTTGATGACAATGCGGTTGATTAAACAATATGAAAACAGTGTTATGTAGTTGATGACAATGTCTTGGTGATGTATAATGTTATGGTGACAATTTTTTAAGGTTACAATATCATGGTGACAATATATTGTCATCAACCTCGTCATTAATAGTTGTCACCAACAACGCGTTCCCTATATACACCGCAAATGACACGTCGAATTGGACGTTGCAGCAACGTTGGATTAGACGTTGCCAAAACGTCCAATTTGACGTTTCATTTGTTGGGGGAAATTGCCCAAGTGAAGGGGATCCGGCGTTGTAACAACGTTGGGTCGGACGTTGTTGCAACGTTGGATCGGACGTTGCACCCTGGATCCCAACGGGCTCTGTCGGGCTTAGCAGCGTTTATTTGGACGTCGCTACAACGTTAAATTTAACGTTGATGCTACCTCCAAATCCCCAGAGGCAAACTAGGGGTGGGCTTAGAAACGTTTATTTGGACGTTGTAACAACGTCGGATTCGGCGTTGTCACAACGTCATATTTGACGTTGTGACTACTTCCAGGTAACCAACCACTCCTATAAAAGGGAATGAGGACCTTGAATAACTCAACACAACAATTCCACATTCTCATTCCTTCCACATTTTCAATCCTTCCATGGAGCCGGTTACATCTGGAATAGTAGGCTCCACGGACAGAATTGAATATACAATCGAAAGGGTTCGGTACCCAATTTCCCCGGAGGAGTCCAAATGTGCTTGCAGCAGTCCAGAATACAGAGGCATGCATCCATGCGCGCTGTTTCAGGTCGTTTGTGAAAAAGAGAATCACATTTCTGCACCCTTGCGGCTCGGGTGTCTGGAGTGCAATGATTTTCATCCGGGCACTCGTGGAGCCTACGAGTGGAAGGTTGGAGATCTTCTACTTCAACATATCCGGTCATTCTTCGCCAATGTAAACAGATGTGACCACGTTGACGTGGCTCAAACGGCAGGGATACTTGTGAGGGGAGCAAATAAAGAGGTTGGAACCTTTCCATTCAACGAGTTAAAGATTAAAATCATTCCGAACACGAACTAAGAATAGCCTGGTCGATATGAAGAAAAAATTATGTTGTTATCGATGTTGTATTTGTTAGTTGTGGTAATGCCTCGATGTATGTAATTTGTTAGTTTTAGTAATGCCTCGATGTATGTAATTTGTTAGTTTTAGTAATGCCTCGATGTATGTAATTTGTTAGTTTTAGTAATGCCTCGATGTGAAATCTGATCGTTATCTATGAAGTGGAGCGTTTGCATGTGATTGTTTGTTGTTGTGATCGGGTAGAAACCATCGAAAATAATAACGCAAACAATACGAAATACACAAATATAGCATACCGACAAAATACGAAATGTATGTCATAAACAAAGGGACTATAATGTATCTACTGCAGAGATCGAATGTAGCCCATGAAATGCTCATACATCTGTCGTTCTCCCTCTTCTCGGCCTTCGACGGGTCGAACCGTGCCATGTATCGGGGATCATCAGCAAATGCATCATTGTCCCAGCGAAGAGGACCCGCAAAACAAGGGAAGTACGACCAGATCCATGCATGAAAATTATAAACCATTAGAGCACTTATTAAATGTAAATCGCAAGCAGAGGAACGTATTTATAGTATTAAAGAAACGTGTTACCTGCAACAGTGCAGCACACCCACGTAGGCCCCTGGCATCGCCTCTCGTGGCCTCTCCTAATCCCCGGTAAATGAAGGCAAACACTCTTGCTCCCCAAGCTAGTCTCCAGTGTGCGGCAAATCCCAAACTAGCCCGAACAACGAGAAGTGTACGCGGCTCTGGGACTTGTCGATGAAGAGCGTCGCACCCAGCAGCGTAGCCAAGAAAGAAACGGCGAGGTCGTGCTGCCACTCTACGCTTTCTGGCACTACGCCATCTGGGACGGTCGGGCAACCCATCCCGACGGTAGTCGTGCCTCACCTTCCACCAATCCGTCAACAACGGGATGGCAAAACCGCAAGTCATCCTATGTTTCTTCAGCAGGGCCGGGGTCCAACCAAATAACTCCTGTAGTAGAGGCTCCAGCTGTAGTGGAAGATAGTCAAGGAGAGGCTCGCAAGGCAGTCCCTCGATCGGCAGCCCCATCAGACAAGCGACGTCGTGGAGGGTGATGGTCATCTCACCCCATGTAAAGTGGAAAGAGTTCGTCTCCGGCTGCCAGTGCTCAATGAACACAGTCAACAATTGGACATCCACTCCGTCCCAATTCAAATCAAGCAGCCCCAGTAGACTAGACTGAGCTGCCGCCTGCACCCATGTCCCAGGACCCTCGTACATGTAGTACCTGAACGGACGGAGGTGTTAAGCCCGATGATGAATCTTCAGCAATTTATGCCGATAGGTCGGGTCCGTCCATAGCCGCTGAACCCTATGGTTCCTAAACGAGACCAAAAGATCTCCTGGAGGCAAGTCGCCATCAGGGTGCTCATCGTCCCCCTCCTCCTTCTCGCCCCCCTCCTCCTGCTCGCCCCCCCTTCTTCTCACCCCCCTCCTCCTCCTCCTGAGCCTCCACCTCATCCCCGGGCGCCGCATCCTGTGGCACATGGGGCGGCCCCTCACCATCCACCTAAGGGGCTTCCTCGTCCTCACCAGCCACCTGTTGGTCCTCCTCATCCTCCTCGACACTCTCGTCATCGAGGTCCTCCTGCTCGAACTGAAGATCCTCCGCTATATCCGCCTGCTCCTCCTGTGTGTCATCCGCCCCCACAGCAGGTGTGAGGCAGTCAGCTGCTGCTGCGATGACCGCAGCCCAAGCAGCGTCTCCATGAGCATGTCCGGAGGTACTGGCAATAGCCCTAGGATCTGACGCCGTCTGCGTTGACGGAGCTACTGCCAACATACGATGTGTTGTGGGCACCTCAGTACTCAAGTGGAAGAACGTATTGTCAGTGTTTGTATCGTCCTCCGGCCTCCGCTGTGTAGGGGATGTATCAGGCTAAACTGTCGTATCTCTCACGGTCAAAGTCTCCTGCTCCGCAAGAGCCATGAGATCTGACACCGTCTGCGAAGACGAGTCAGTGATGATGACCTCCTCCGAATCGGCGCTCTCTTCTGCATCTGAAGGCGCATTGCGGTCTCGTTCGAGAACGATGCGAATGGTCCCGTCATTCCGTCTCATCCGAGAATCCTATTAAATTTTTGAACTAATATGTAAATATATTTTTTCATTTACGTTGAATTTCATATTCACCCCTTTATTAAAATGTGTTATTCCATTCAAGAATTTAATTTTCGATCCGCTTACAGTAGTTCACTGTAAACAACTTCATTTGTAATAATTTATTTCTATAATTTCTTTTTGTATGTTTCGCCAATTCGTTTCTATGATTTCTTTTTGAACATGTTATTTTGTAACAATTTCTTTTAATACATGTTATTTTGTAACAATTTTTTCTAATAAATATTATTTTTTAACAATTTTTTTTCTATAATTTCGCTTTAGACATTAAAGTAGTTATTTTGTAACAATTTGTCTTAAATATATTGTGCATTCAAATTAAATAAGGTTAACTTATCCGATTCATATGATAAACTTATTCGTTATAAAATTAAACAATTAAACAACAAAATAAAATAAAAAATAAATTAAATAAAGTCAAACTAACCGATGGCGTACTTGTCAGGGGAGATACCTCCTGCGTCCGCCTCTTCCGGCCAGCACCGGCTCTCCCACCACCGCCATCACCGGCGGTCCTCCCGGCGCCACCACCACCACGGCCACGGCCACCACCACCACCAGCCCTGGTGCGAGATCCACCCACCCCTCGGCCACCAACAGCCCCTGAGCCGCCATCGCCGCCGCGCCCCTCACCTCCGCCACGGCCTCCTGACCCTATGCCCCCTCGGCCACCAGCAGCCCCTGAGTCGCCATCGCCGCCGCGCCCCTCACCTCGGCCACGGCCTCCTGGCCCTCTGCCCCCATCACCGCCGCCTAATTCGAGATGACCTCGCCCAGCACCTCCTCGGCCGCCTCCACCCACTCACACCATCTCCTCTCCCGCACCTCGCCCAGATCCGCCCTCGCCCGCGAATCCTTGGCCTCGTCCCCGGGATCTCACCATCGATCTCGCCTGAATCGGTCGCTCGCTCGCACCCTCGGCCGCTCTCTCGCTCTCTCGATGGAATCGCTCTCTCTCCCGAATCGATCGCGTGTGGAGGAAGAAGAAGCACAACGTCGGTTTCGATGTTGTGCTTTATATAATAAGCACAACAACGTCGGATTCAACGCTGTGCACAACTGGACCCCTTCAACTTACAACGTCGGATTCGACGTTGTGCACAGCTGGACCCCTTCAACGTCGGTTTCGAGGTTGAACCCCTTCAACTTACAACGTCTATTTTGACGTTGTAATTCAAATTACAACGTCAATTTAAACGTTGTAGTTATCCTTTTTTTTTCCTGAATTGAACTTGGCATATTATAAATAAAATACATTATTTGGACATTTTAGATCATTGAAATTAACTTGGCATATTTAATAAATAAATAAAATACATTATTTGCACAGTTTAGTTCGTTTAAATTGAAAATTTCTTCCTTATTTAATAAAGAAATAAAATAAATTCCGCCGTATTAATGTAGGTACAGTAACATAAAATACATAAATAAAACGATAATACATAATTAATTATGAAAATTATAATACATATTGTACATACGCCGGTCTCCGGGCATCTCTATCTCCCAAAAACCCTTCCGGCATAATCAAATATGAAAGCGATAATACATATATTACATACCCCGATCTCCTGTCATCCCCCCCCCCCTTTGAAAATACATATATTACATACATTACATACGATAAGTCTACAACAACGTGGTGCTAACGGTACTGGGTGTACAACTACCAACAGACTCATCTAGACTGGTAGAGATGTCGATCTGTACGTCAATGAACGCGTACGATTGCAACCTATCGTTTCCCAGACCCACCACCCTCTCAATTATGTACGTTGTAACTTGACGGATACAATCCCGACATACATCGGCGTAGAACATGTCCAGCATTTCCGTAATGACTTTGCCCATGTCGGATAGGTAGGCCTCTCGGTCGTTTATATAAATCTCCGCGTCGTTGTGGCATCCGAACTCCCCCGCAACCGATCTCCTTGAGCCACTCTGACATGAGATGCGGAAAAGGCAGCATGGGAATGCCCCCTTGTACATCCGATGTTGGCAGTTGCAGTCGCTGGCATCCGGTGGATAACAGTATTTCGTCCCTCTAATCTAATAGTTGATCCCCTCGGACGTTTCTGCGTCTTTTATGAAGTAAGTGGGAAGTCTATGATTGGGGGCCGACATTAGGTAGTAGTAGTGTGGAACGGTTTGTGGTGGATGGATTGTGGGTGTGGGTGTGGGTGGCTTTTATAGGCACTATAGCATATAACGTTCAATCAAACGTTGCATAAGGTTTTCTAACGTTGGAAGAAACGTTGCATCGGGGAACCCTAGGGGTGGCTTTTATAAACGTTCGATTAAACGTTGTATGGGGTTAGCAACGTTTGATTTAACGTTGCATAGGTATGCCCTATTCCAACCCTACGCGTAGGGTATATGCTAGGGTTGGAAGGGTTGATAGCAATGCTGGATTAAATGTTGCTAGGGTATAGCAACGTTGTTTCCGACGTTGCAGGTTGACCTTATTATTTTGTCGATGTCGAGTTAATTAAACCGATATCCAGTGATTTTGAAAGTGAATATGAACATATAGAGTTAATATTTCGATCTTCTTAGTAGGTTCCATTGAAGCGAAAAAGAGAAAATGATTCATATGTTAATGTTTCGATCTTCGTAGTAGGTTCCATTCAAGCGAATATGAAAATGATTGATAGGTTAATGTTTCGATCCTCTTAGTATTCTATTCAAGCGAATATGAAAATGATTCAAATATTAATGTTTCGATCTTCTTAGTAGGTTCTATTCACGCGATTATGAAAACGATTCATATGTTAATGTTTCGAATTTTAATATCAAGGAGAGTACATAGAGTTCACATCGAATGCGCATTACCAAATATATAACTTATATAATAAATATAAAGTTTCAGCGCTAATCGAACGTTGAATACACAAAATCAATTGGATAAGTTGCTCCCAACAGACTCAGCAGGTCCCGCTGGTTGAATCTCAATCAGCGCTTGCTGGAACGCGTAAGTCTCCTTAAATTGTTGGTTGGGTCGCGCTACTAAGTCAACCACGTACTCGGCAATGCTGTGAATATGCGCCCGACTCACATCGCAGTAAAGACTTTTGATGTTATCCTTTGTATGGGCCAAAATGCGAGTATAGTATGACTCGGGGTCTCGGTCGGACTCCATACAACGGAAATACACCTCCCTTGACATCTCAAACCGGCGATGACACTGCACAGAAAATAAACAGCATGGAAATAAAATGCGATATTTCCTGTGCTTACAGTTGCAAATGTGACATTCAGCCGGCACACTGTGCCTCGTCACTCTAATAGTGTAACATGTGCCATCCGAGAACTCAACTGTCTTCACGAAACTCTATGGAGTTGAAGGCATGATAGGGGGCTTTTTGGATGTTGGGTGTTTGGTGTGATAGAGTGGAAGGGGGGGGGGGCAAAGGGGGCCTTATATGGTGGCCTCAATTACAACGTTTGAACGGACGTTGTAATTGGGAACGTTCCCTAATTACAACGTCCATTCCGACGTTGTAATTGGGGGATGTTCCCAATTACAACGTACATTAAGACGTTGTAAATGGGGAATACTCCCAATTACCACGTCTAAATGGACGTTGTAATTGGGGAATGCTCCCAATTACAACGTCTGATGTGACGTTGTTACGACTGACACATAAAATGCATAATTGACGTCATGTATGGTCCCCTTCTTATGCCCTTATATACCTCCACCATCAGACCGAATGAATGCATCCCTTTACCTCACAATTCAAGACAATATTTAATATTTCATTGTAGATTTGAAAATGTCATCCTCAGAAAGTGAAGAAGCGATGGAGGTGGTACGAGTCGCCCCCCCCCCCCCCCCCCCCATGACGAAGCAATGTCGTCCCACAGGTAAAATCCTATGGTTGTATTATCTGTCTCTATGTATTTTTCCAATATTTAACCCGAAGTAAATATATACCCTTTAAGTAATATCAAGTGCATGTACATTGTTATGCCTTTATCTAGTTTCGAGACTTTACATGTACATTTACCGACACCCGTACTTGGCAATCACGGAATGAAATGGTCGACCATTTCAAGAAACTCGGCTTGAAGAACAACATGGTCTTAGTAATCAAGCGATCGTGGTCGACCGCTTCAAACCGACCGGGTGGCGTGTTGTTAGCGTGCGAGCAATATGGGGTGTTTCGCAGAAGGGGAAGCAGATTCCCATCATGCAGAGCAAACTAAGCAATTGCTCGTTCTCCTTACTCGGTCATGAGGGGGGCCGAGTATGTGGACGATGATCGTGCAAAATGGAACGCACAACCATGGGCTCTCTCAACGATTGAATGGTCATGCTTACGCGGGAAGAATGACACCAGGGAAGAAGAAAATGTGCAAGTGGATGAAAGACATAAGAACTACGCCGAAGGCCATCTCGTACGGGCTACGACAAGCAGATGCGAATAGCGTCACCTCAGCGCGATCACTGGAGAACACCCTCAACAAGCTCGCCGTTGAAGAGAGAGGAAATCGAACGATGACCCAAGATACCCTCCATCATCTCCGAGAAAGGGGCTACTACTACGAATTCAGGAGGAGCCCAGACGATGGCAATGCATTGAATGACCTTTTTCTCGCACACCCGGATGGGATTCGTCTCTTGAAGAAATACCCTTACGTCGTCGTCATGGATAGTACGTACAAGACAAACGCGTAAGTACTATATCCTATGTCTTCGTACATTTCTTCCATATATAGTGATATGCTAATGTGCGTACGTTGCGGCACCGCGTCCACGTGTACAACGTCGCGCTGTGCGAGATAGTCGGCTTAATGCCAACGGGAAACAACTTTTGCATCGCATATGCCTTTATGGCTCACGAGGACACGGACACGTACACTTGGGTGCTCAACAACCTACGTGTTATTTTTCAGGGTAAGGTGCCCGATTCGATCATGACAGATCGGGAGCTGGGCCTTCTGGCTGCACTTAGGATTGTCTTCCCCGATGTGCAACATCTACTGTGCTGGGTACATGTAACTCGCAACTGCGAAGACACCGCTTTGAAGATTACAAAAAATCTAGAACTTTCAACTCTATTCAATAATCAGGTGTGGGGCTTATTCTCGTCTTCGACGGAGGATTCGTTCGAGAGGCAACGCAGATATCTTCACGCCCAATGGCAGCCCTTTCCCGGGGTCATGGGGTATCTGGAAACAGTGTGGCTCATCCACCAGACGAGCCTTGTCAGATGTTACACCGACCACGTCCTGCACTTTGGAACGAGGACAACCAATAGGTACGCATATCGTTTTCGTCGTTACCCTTGTCACTCCTTTACTACATTTCGACAGTCGTTCACCTCAAGCACATGATGCATCGTGTAGGGTTGAAGGCCAACATAAAGTGTTGAAGGAAGCATTACAGTCGTCCACTGGTGATTTCTGTGTCGTGGTGGATGCCATTCATCGGGTGAATGAATGTCAGGTGCACGAGATCTAGACTACGTTGGAGATAGATCGTTTCAAGTGGCCAACTAACGCACACGAAGTCCCCTTATTCGATCAGATTAAGCACGTGGTTTCAAAGAAGTGTTTCAAACTTCTCTACGGTCATTGGAGGAAAGTTGTCGACAAAACAGTAGCTTCGGAGTGCGTCGACCGTCATTGGAGAATATGCCATGGGATACCTTGTGTGCACGCCATTCAGCGTTTTGTTGATGAAGGAGTTCAAATAACACCTGACGACATCCACCCATTTTGGATGGATCTGACGTGGGTTGAATCAGACAATGCGAACTTACCCTGTGCCAGGTCGGCTTCGTACACTGCATCTAATGAAGCTTGTGACCCTGATTTGCACCCACCGGAGCGGGGTAGCATACGGTCAAAGGGCAGACCTAGAGGGAAGAGGAACCCATGCAGAATGAATCCCTTGCGATCTGAGCAAAATTGGGCGAATTTTGAAAGGGAGGAAGCCAGATCAGGTCGCCACGGTAGGTACCGACAGTCCGGACATCCGTCTGATGCACACTTTTGGGGATTTAGCTGGGGAGACAACAATGTGGACCCTTTCATGTTCAGGCACATTGTGGCGGCCGTCAACACCGTGGGAGATGGTCACTGCGGATATCGAGCTTTGGCGCAGCTGATGTTACGACCAGGGGAGGCACGATTCGCAGATATGAAAGGGTTATTGTGCAACCATCTGGAGCATAACGATCACCTTTACGCTGTTTGTTACATGGGAGGGTATTCGGTCCGAGAGTTTTTCGTTCTGCAGAGTTACTCCGGCAGAGTGGGAGGTGACCGAAGATACTGGATCGAGTTGCCGATCATGGGTCTTGTGTTCGCAACCGTCTACCAGGTGCCCCTTGTCGTCTTATCTTGGCACATGCCCTTCACATGCCTCCCTATGTACACCGAACAACCAAATAGCACACCTCACGAGGCCATACTGGGCATGGCATGCATCGGGAACCAAGATCATTTCGCAGCAGTGAGTATGATCTCGCTCCAACCATAAATTAACTATCATTAATTACCTCACTTAACATTATACTATACTTTTTGCCCTTTTTGCAGATATGGTTACATCCCAACACCCCTTTACCTCCTCCAACGCGTGAATGGACGGCATACCATCACCCGAGCGTCAACGGATAGGATACTCCCTTCCAAGACCAATTTGATAGATTTAGAGCATTGCGGATTCAGGAAGGTCGCCCTCTACACCATGTTTAGGAGTCATGAAAGTTGGAATTATCCGTGTCGTATTTTGTTTGTTTTCTTGTCTATGAAGTTCAGAGTTGAAAGTTGAATGTTTATTGTTATAAAGACGTAGAAACAATATAAAAAAGCAATCATTCAACCAAAACAAACATCAGTTGGCCCCATATATAAAATTACAAACGGGTTTTAATGTTACATTTCAACAAGGGTTGTTGTATTAAACGGAACAACTACCGACCGACTCTTCATGAATGTTTGGGTATATACTAATCTGCACCTGCTGGAACGCATATGTCATCATCAGATCTTGGGCAGGGCGCACTAATGTATCAACTGCATACTCTGCTACTCTACGACAGCGCGACGGAGACATGTCGTCGTACAAAACGATCAGGATATCCGTTATCTGCTCAATCATCCGTGTATAGTACGATGTAGGGTCGTTTTCACACTCCTAACACCCGAACTGCAACTGTGTTGACATCTCCAGGATACGGTAAACCTGCACAGAAAGTAGATTGTATCGAAAATAATGTGTATAGTTCATATGCTTGCAGTTGCAAGCATCCTCCTTAGGCGGACGAGGGTGTCTCCTCACTTCAACAACGAAACGGGTTCCATCATTGAACTTGGCATATTTGACAAAGGAATTTGGGCTTGATGCCATTACGTGTGTTTCGTGTATGCCAATAACGCAAAATGTTGATGTATTTATAGATGGCCTAATTAGCAACGTCCAATTAAACATGGTTATGGGAGTTCACATAACACAACGTTTAATGTGACGTTGTAACAACGTCCAATTAAACGCTGCTGCAACGTTTAATGTAACGTTTTAACAACGTCATATTTGGCGTTGTAGTAAGGAAGCCTCACAAAAAACGAGAAAGGATTTCCCACTATAAATTACGCCATGCGAGAGTCGAAATTACAACATCTCGTTTGACGGAAGAAGAGATGGCGGCCGGTAACACACCAAGACCTTTCTTCTCGGTCATAGGGAGCGGCCCTAGGGATTTTTTCTAGTGGGTAGAAGACGTCTCCCTCATACAAATACTAGTAAGCTCCCTTCGGTCTCACATCCGATTTACAACGGTCCCAACTCACTAAGTAGATCTTGACATCTGCAGCCTCTGCCTTCCAACTTCGAGGAAGAATACGGGCTGGGGGGCGTCGAAAGAATAACGCTGACTAATGGGCCAGGGAGGAGAGGCACCGGCATCCGGGTAGAGCGCCACAGCTCCGGGGCACTCTGGCTCGCACAAGGATGGAATACGTTCGCGAGATCGCGTGGCCTGCGGGTAGGCGCGGGTTTCATGTTTAGCTACTTAGGTAACGCTCGCTTCCGGGTCGTCGTAGTGCCGTCGGAGAATGTTTCACCATTAGAGGAAGAGAACAACAATGATTTCCTCTGAGGTGTGACATGGCAACGACCCGGAAAAACTTCTTAACTAAGTTATTTTTGCTGTGATCTTCTATCATTAATATGAAAAATGAGGCAGTCTAAACGTTTTCATGTAACGTGTTTTTTCCTGAAATAACCACAAATCATATTTGAAAACCCTCCGCGAGGGGCAAAACGCCCCAACAAAATAAAAGATGCAGCATCGCACTAAGTTTTCGCCAACATCCTACCCAACAAAAACAAAGATAATAGAACTTCAAAGTTGATCCAAGTGTTGCTGGTACAAACGTCAGACTTAACGCTGTCTTCATTGTATTGAACTAAGTGTTGCAACGTTGTATTGAACGTTACTGTCTGGCCCGACGAGGCCCACTTTAGCAACGTCGGATTAGACGTTGTTAAAGTGTCCGACCCGCCCAACTTCCTTCAATTCACAACGTTGTGTAGGACAAATGACAACGTCGAAACGAACGTTGCTGCAACGTGAAATCTAACGTTTTTACAACGTCATGTTCGACGTTTCATTAACAGCGCTAATCGTGGATTTGCGGTGTATATAGGGTGACCCCACCAACAATTGTCATCGGGAAAATAATCTATTAGTAGAAAAAACTCATTTGTCACCGAGGAAAAGTGTTACAGGCAACTGTCAGTGGAAGAAAATCAATCGTCGCCCAATTTTTTTTGTCACCAACAATTATCACAAGAAAAAAAGAAAATTAATTGTCACTAGAAAAGATTTTCCCCTAACTGTCACCGGAAAAAATAAAATGTCACAAAAAATCAATTGTCACCAAAATAATTGTCATCATTAACTGTCACCAGAAAAATATACTCAACTGTCACCAAAAAATTGTCACCAAATGCAGGCGTTGACTGGAATGGTTAATGTTGACTAGTCAATGATAAAATTAAAAAATGTCAAAGGGGGGGAGGAAGGGTTAGGGATGGGGAAGGGGGGTATTTTTGGAAAAAATGGGCATTTACTTAATTATGTAAAAAAAGTGGATATTTACTTAATTTTGACATAAAAAATGGATATTCACCAAATTTAACCTTAAATTAAAGGGACAAAATGAGACACACTGTAATCCTCTGGCACCAAACACTTTCTCCTATAGTTTTCATAAACCCTCTTACTAACAAATCAAACTAGAAAGTTTATTTTGATATGAAAAGTTCTAAATTTCCGGAAATTCGATCAAATAGTATGAAAATATGAAAAGTGTAAAAATTTCAGGAAATCTGATCGTACAATATGAAATGAAAACCTTGTCGGATTTTGGGTATTTTGATTATAAGATTGTATCCATAACATAGAAGTCTATATTTATTGATGTGAAAATGAGGTGATCAAACAAAAACATAACAAAATGGAGGGATGGGCGCGGGACGGGACGGGACGGAAGTTGTCCCGCGTAAATTTTACGGGACAGGACCGGGACAGGGATGGGACGGGCCATGTCCCTCAAATAAAAAAGATTATATATATATATATATAGGGATTACTTCAAATGTAAAAACTCCTTAACGTGTAAAATTTGCTTATCGTGTAAAATTAGCTAATGGGCCTAATTTAATTACTAATGGGCCTAATTTCATTAGTAGAATGTCTGCCCCCCTTGCCCATGCGTGTGCCCCCCTTACCCCCCCTTCTCGGACCCGTTTTTTTTTATATATATAAATTTATTTTATTTTTTGTCCTGAATTTTTTTTTTCGTGGTAACACTTTCTGCTGTGCAAGTATAACTTGCTTTTGTGCACATATAACATCTTATTGTGCAAATATAAGTTTATTTTGTGCAGACAAATAATTCATTATGGGGTAAATAGGTAAATGTGCCTATTTCAATTATAAAAATTTATAATTGAAATATGTTTAATTTATGGGTAAATTGGTAAATATGTCTAATTTTATGGGTAAATGCACTTTTTCCCGTTTTCGATACCTTTTGTGCAACTGTGAAGTGCATTTGTGGAACTGTGGAGTGCATTTGTGCAACTGTGAAGTGCATTTGTGCAACTGTAAAGTGCATTTGTGCAACTTTAATTGTGCAATTGTGCAAATTTAAAGTATGATACAATTGTGCAAATTTAAACTACAATTGTGCAAAAGTAAGATACAATTGTGCAGATTAAGAATACAATTGTGCAAATGTAAGATCATAATGTGCTTTTGAAATCGATGTTTTAGTTTTGTTTGTTTTTACTTTTGAGAGTTTGGGTTCACCTCTCGGATAATTTAGGTTGATAGATGTAAGTTTGAAATCGATTTTTTTACGTATAAGCTTTTAAAATTAAAGTGCATAAATAAGATTAAATTGTGCATAATTAAAGTTAAAAAATGCATAACTTAGATTATAATATGCATGATTAACAATTTGCAATTGTTGCGCTCTTGTCTATTATGTAACCTATGTGGGATTTGAACCCACATCTTTTGTGCAAACGCACATTGCTCTACCAATTGAGCTAATAGGCTAAATTATGATTTTTATGCTAAAATAGAAGAATCTAATCGACCTAAAGCATATTGCAATAAAAGTATAAAATTCAATTAGCTCATGATTCACAAACAATTTGACAATGCTATAAACATGAAATTAGCTCCAAATCAACCCAACAACACAACCATATAATCAATTTCAGTCAATTTGGCTGTTGGCAAAAAACCCCAAATTCTAAAGCATATCGCAATATAAAATTCCAAACTTCAATTAGATCATGATCCATAAACAATTTGACAATGCCATGAACATGAAATTAGCTCCAAATCAACCCAACAACACAACCATATCACCAATTTCAGTCAATTTTGCTTTTGGCAAAAAGCCCCAAATTTTAAAGCATATCGCAATATAAAATTCTAAAATTCAATTAGCTCATGATCCATAAACAATTTGACAATGATATGAACATGAAATTAGCTCAAAATCAACCCAACAACACAACCATATCATCAATTGCAATCAAATTGGCATTTGGAAAAAAGCCCCAAATTCTAAAACATATCGCAACCTAAAATTCTAAAATTCAATTAGCTCATGATCCATAAACAATTTGACAATGATATGAACATGAAATTAGCTCCAAATCAACCCAACAACACAACCATATCATCAATTTCAATCAATTTGGCATTTGGCAAAAAGCCCCAAATTCCGCTCCTAATTCAAACCCTAGATTTTCAATCTCAACCTAAATCATTCAAACAATCTAAATAATTGTAATAAACAATTTTAGGGTTAGAAATCATACCAAATTTGAGTTGAAACAAAGAGAAAATCGGGTTTTCGAAGGTAAATCGAGCCAAAAACTTCGAACAGGTCTGTCGGGAGAGATGGGCTCGGTGTGAGCTCGGCTGGGCTCGAACCATGGGGGTTCCGGGCTCGGGGGGTGTGCCTGAGGGAGGGGGTTCGAGCTGGTGGGGGCTGGTGGCCGGAGGTGGCTCGTGGGCGGTGTGGGAGGCCGACGAGCGAACATACGACGTGAGCCTTCGGATGGGCACGGTGGGCGCGTCTGGGCTCGAACCAAGCCAAGTCAGGGCTCGAGGGGTGCGCCCAGGGGTTGGCTCGAGCGCGGCCAGGCGGTGGTGGCCGGAGGTGGCTCGACGTGGGGTGGGTGCGCGGCAGCGGGAGGCCGAGAGAGAACCGATGTACGTTGTCCAGTGAAGCGCGTGTTGATTTATTAAAAAAATTAGATTTTACACGTTAAGCGGATTTTACACGTTAAAGAGTTTTTACATTTTAAAGCTTCCCTATATATATATATATATATTGTGATTTTCAAATATGTAATAAATATATATGTATATTTTTTTATAATTTGCAGGTTCCCATGTATATACATAAATAATATGAGTGTATATGTGTATGCATATATATAAGATATGTGCAGCGTATATCGTATACTATATTATATATAATATTACAGTGTATAATGTATATAGCATACTATGTTATGATTACAGACTTACAATGTATGTATGTATACTATACACACATTAATCTAATATACACACACACGACACATTAATCTAACATATATATATATATATATATATATATATATATATATATATATATATATATATATATATATATATATATATATATATATATATATATATATATATATATATATATATATATAGTTTTACATTATATACATATGCGGGACAGGCCAAGATTTGTGGGATTGGAATGGGTCGTCCCGCGTCCCGTCCCGCGTCCCGTCCCGCATAAGTTTTACGGGACCGGGACGGGACTGAGATTTGCGGGATTTATGTCCACCCCTAACAAAATGCAAAGAACAATCAAAGTAAAAGGCTGGAGAACAACTATTGTTCTATCACCAAAATCAACCGGATTTAAATGACATTAATTTATTGCCTTCATTAGAGCGACCACAATCCCTAAAATCCTACTAAATAGGAGTGAGTGCAGCAAGCTTTTAGAGTAGGTCTCTACCCAACACAAGTTCCTTGCACGTACATGTGACAATACACGAGACAAAATCTCGTATTACATAAGATGACAAAACTGAAAGAAATGACAAGGAAATGCATATGAAATGTGTCTGAAATGCAGCTTGATAAATGAACATAATCTTCATATCCCCCTTCAAGTTGGGCTTGATGAGAAACCGATAAGACCCAAATTGGAAGAAAGGAAAATGTGTTGCTTCTTTCCAAGAGGTTTGGTTAACACATCTGCAAGTTGTACTCCAGCCCGAACATGCTGAGGTTGAACAAAGCCTTCCTATGGCTTCTCCTTTACATAATGACAGTCAATCTTAAAGTGATTGGTCCTTTCATGAAATACGGGGTTCTCAACAATGTGCATGGTAGACTTATTATCATAGTAAAGAGGTATAGGCAATGGAACTGAAATCTTTAACCTCTGTAGAACACCTTCTACCCATATTAGCTCACTAGTAGAAGTTGACATACTTCTATACTCTGCTTTTGCTGAGGAGTTGGAAATTGTGACTTGCTTCTTAGTCTTCCAAGAAACCAGAGACCTTCCCAATAATACACAATACCATGTAAGATATTTAGAACTAAATTGGAATGTCTCCTTATCTGCATCACATAAAGCTGATAGTGTCATAAATGATTCAATTCTCTAGGATAGTGCAGTCCAACTGACATTGTCCCTTTCAAATATCTTATTATGTGCAATGTTGCATCAAAATGGGGTTGCCTTGGTTCAACCATGAACTGACTCAAATGCTAAACTGCATATGAGATGCCCGATCTAGATAAATTCAGGAAGAGCAACCTTCCAACAAGTCTTCAGTACTTCTCTAGATCTGGTAGAATCAACCCTGAATTAGTTGATAGTTTAAAACCTCTAGGCAATGGGAACAAAACTATCTTACAATCATTCATCTTGCAATCTTCCACAATATCTAGAATGTATTTTCTTTGATGCAACAAAGTCCCTTTTTTTTATCATGTATGATTTCCAAGCCTAGGAAGTATCTTGCCTGCCCAAGATCTTTGATAGTAAAAGCTTTATGCAAGGCTTCTTTAGTGTGCTCTATCATGGATTCATCATCTCTAGTAATCAATAGATCACCAATATACAACAGAGTAATCACAATGCCAAAAGACGCATGTTTGACAAATAAGGAGTAGTCCTCACAAGATTGGACAAATCCCATGCTCAACAAAAATATATACAGGTCAATATTCCATTATCTATAATTTAAGCCATAAAGCTAGGGACAACTTCAATGTACACACTTGACCAGGCCGTTCTATAGGATATCCTTCTGAAGAATCCATGTAAACTTAACTTCTTCTTCTTCTAGTTTTCCATGTAGGAAAGAATTGTTCACATCAAATTGATAGAATGACCAATTCCTAATTGTTGTCACAACAACAATCAATATTCTCACAGTTGCAAACTTTGCAAATGGTTAAAAGGTATGCTTGCAATGTTTTCGTTTTATTTGGTTATATCTCTTTGCTACCAACCTAGCTTTATATATTTCAACAGTCCCATTAGGCATGTACTTAATCTTATTGGCCCATTTACTTTCAATTGGCTTCTTTTCAAAAGGAAGATTAGCTAATTCCCGAGTGTCATTCCTTTCTAGAGCATGCAAGTCCACCTTCATTGCTTCAACCCACGTAGGATTCTGAGCAGCTTGTCTATAAAAGAATGGCACTGGTTCAGTTGCCATATAGGCAAAGGATTTTAGAATCTCAGGGTTACTATGAATTTCCTCTCCAAGGCATACATTCAAAGGATCGAATAGAAAGCTATACAACTCTATGCACAAACCAATCACTAGAGTAATAAGAGAAACTGAGGAACGAAGTAGCCAACCATGTCGAGATAAGCGGATGAAACCATTCTTTCATATTCACTTATTCATTGCTACTGTGCTTTCAAACATCCAACAACTGCTCTCTCTCTCTCTCTCTCTCTCTCTCTCTCTCTCTCTCTCTCTCTCTCGTTATTTTTGTCGTAAAAAATATGATCCCTTTTTCTGTTTCTTGTGTTACTACTTGTCCCTACATCTGTTCGTGTGAAGAGTGAATCTGCCATAATGAAAAAACCAAAGCCTAAATCATCCACACCAACCACAACAATCACGAATCAGCTCATGGCCTTCCCAACTATCGTAAAACCAGTATCATTGGCCATCTCATCATCAGCACTAAAATCACAAAGCGTTGATGTTCTTAATTACATGGCTTTCTTGGAGGACATGAAAGCCCTTAGTGCTCTTGACAATTGATGAGTTCAGTTCCAAGGGTTACGAATAAGTGTACAGAGTATAATATGGCAGGCATGCGCCAACCTGGCACCTCAACACACTGAATTAATTGCTCCTGGGCGATCTTGATGTTTATTCTACTTGCTGCAATGTAGATCTATGTTGTGAGTTAATTGTATTATGGCCTAATCATAGTGGTAGATGTGCTACAAGGTTACAGGACTCAAGATGACATTGTAATTTGGGAAACAGTGTTATAGTCCAAGTGAATAAGGTGGGAGGGGGGGACATTATTTATCATATACAAGCTAGAGACTGCAAGGGCATAGAGAGATGGTTTTTGTTTATTCTATAGGTTCAGTTGGTGCACAAAATAGAGAATTTCGCGTAGCATTTGATTGGGCATCTTGCTATCACGTCTTCCATGAAATCAACAGAGTTGCGAACAAGGTTGCTCATCTCATAAACTTCATGGAGCTCTCACATCTCATCTGGAGTTCCTATTCCTCGTCCGACAGGACGCCATTAGGGGTGCGTCAGTAGAATCTAACATCTCCCAAAATGTTGTCTTGTACTAAAAAATGGACATTTCGCTTGGTACCCTCGAGATATTGTTTTTTTCATAAGGTGTACAAAAGTTTGGCCTATTTAACCTAATACCCCTGAGTTTATATCAGATTTTGCCCCATACTCTTATCCAGTTAAAAGTAACAGTAAGCGTGAGTCTCCATAAGATTTTAATAATTAAAAAAGGAAATGAAAATATGAATAGAAAGAGAGAAAGAAGACCCCGACCTTGAGGAGGAGACAAAGGGGTGGAGGAGCGATAGAGCAATGAGGCTACATTGAGGGAGAAGAAGGTTGTGTCGTGCCACACCGAGTCGAATCCGTTGGAAGAGGGTGATGCTAGGTTGCTAGGTATATCTGAGACTTCAAACTCTTTTTTGAAAATTAGGGTTTTGTGAGAAATTGAATTGCAATTTGAGTTTGGGGCTGTTAAATTTTGTTGAGTTTTAGTTTTCGTATACGTGAGTTGCAATTTTAGTTTGGATTTTGGATTTTGGAATTAGGGTTTTGTGATAAATTGAGTACGCTTTGAATTAGATTCGTGGTTGTGTTGTATGACCTTCTTTTGAATCCCTAACCCAAATATGTCCGGTTTCAACAATGTTAATTAACCCAAAACAATTCGGATTCACAATGGCAAAACCTATCTGTGTCTAGCTATTGAACTGCCATTGATCGGAAGTGCAGAGTATCAACATCGATTCTGATGTCCCACGGAATACTGCAAGTGACTCGGAATTGTTGATAGCAAATTAGACTTACTGCAGTAACCGGCAACAAATTAGAGTTATTGCTGTAGCATTTTGTCGGGTGCATTGACAAGTAACTGTATGACGAAAGAAGACTAATTTTTATACCTTTTGAAGATTATAATTCCATGATTAGCCTGAAGTTGTATATCTTCTCATGGAGGTTGAGGATTTTGATATGTTAGTTGAGCATGTTGACGGTACAAATTATAAAAGAACTTGCATGTATTTGATTGTTGCTGCTAGGTAATGTCCTACATTCGCCATCCCTTCAGATGTAAATAGCATTGTTGATGTATGTTGAATGTTGTCAAAAGTAGTGTTAGATTACCAACTATAGAATTTGATTTGGGGTTCACTTACTGAATTTGATATGTGAAGGTCAATTGATGTCTTGACTTGCTTTTATTTATCTATTTATTTATTTTAACCATGTGTTAAAAAACATGAGAGCATCTTTTTGTTAGGATTAATTTGGTGAATATTTGTTAAGGAGTTAAGTGATTGTCCCAAATTGACAATTTTGTCATTCCTTCCCATTTTTTAATTTTACTATTAACCGGTTAAGGGCAATGACTTTTGGTGACATGTGTATGGTGACATGAACATTTTTTTATGACAGGTTTGTTTTTAGAGTTTTTTTTACGGGGTCACTGTCACCACCCTTATCAGTGGTAACAACTTTTTTCGGAGACAACTTTGATTTTTTTTACGAGGTCAATGTCACCACTTTTATCAGTGGTGATACATATGGTGACAACTTTTTTTGGTGATAGCTTTGTTTTTAGATTATTAATTTTTGTATTTTGCGAAATTAGTGTCACCCCTTTTATCATTGGTGGCAACTTTTTTACGAGGTCACTATCACTATTTTATCAGTGGTGAGAACTTTTTTTTGGTGACAACTTTGTTTTTAGAGTTTTTTTATGGAGTCACTGTCACCACCCTTATCGTTGACATCATCCCTATCATTGTCACCACCCTTATCTGTGGTCTCACTGGTGGTAACACATGTGGTGATAAATTTTTTTTAGGTGACAATTTTGTTTTTACAGTTTTTTTTTAGAGGTCACTATCACTGCCCTAGTGATATTATTGGTGACACATGTGAAGACCTTTTTTTTTTATGTCCATATATCAACTAAACTTCAATTAAGGAGACTTTATTGTGTACGAAATAATGTTGTTAATAGGAGGAAATCGAGATTTGCAATAAAAATGTAAGTAAATCAAAGTAAACCAGATTCCATTCCGTGCAAATAATTACAAGACTCCCTCCTGATGCAGTAGTGGGAAGTCAGGATCGATCCATGAGGAAGCGTGTCAGCGGATCCTAGGCAGCGGATGAATCTCACGGCAAAAGTCGACTACAGATGCTCGATCTCGATTGGGGTTTGTCGAAAGAAGATCGGACAAGTCGAACGAGCAGGCGGCAGGCTACGGCAGTTGGTCGATATAGAGGAAGAATTACTCGATATCGAGTAAACCCTTGTCGACGTCGAGTACCTGCAAACACAAAAGCTACGACGATCTAGGTGATCGAATGTCAGTAGTCGATAACTGATATCGAGGAAAATAGTAACGAAATAAAATAAAATAAAGAACAAGGCTTGCAGGATAAACTATGAATGAAAGAAAACTTCCAAGATCGGGGTTTGCAACGACAATAACCAAACATGCATAAGGCAAGAATAAAACAGATAATCATGCAAATTGCATCGAAGGATTAAGCTTTCACCCTTTCCAATAATTAGACAACTTTTTCAAGAAACCCTAATTGTATCTACCGATTTTATGTTTATACTCCAAGTTGTTAGCATGGATCTCCATTGAATGGGTAACAAACACATAAAAGGTAGTAGATGCTCAAAACATGATAAAGGTTGGATCTTTACCTCAAACAATTAGATAACTTGCATTAAACTAAATTCAAAGTCTTTACAATCCTGGCACTCCAACTCTCGTTGGATGCTAAAACCCTAAAACCTTTGAACTCCTAAACTTCTCTGTGGAACTACTTCTCTAGCTTCTGAATTGAATTGAATTGAATAGAAAATCAGCCTCATGGGCTTTATTTATAGGCTTCCAACCCTTGCTAATCAAGGTAAGAAAGTCTATCTATATCTATATCTATTTATCTAATAACATCAAGATAAAATAATGGAATAAAAGAATTATATCTAAAAGGAAATATATCTAATGTGGATAAATCCTCCATGGAGTTGATAGATCTTGATGGAACTTGATAGAATTTGATCTCGAAAATATCTCCATCGGCTTCGGGATAGAAACTTAACAAGATATTCGAACTGCTCGACGTCGGCTTCTGGGACTTCCTCGATATCGAGTAGGATTACTCGATATCGAGTAGCACTTTCTCGTCTTGCGCTCAGCAACTCGATTCCGGCCTCCAGAACACATGTCAACTTGACTTTTACTCGACATCGAGTAAATTCCTCGATATCGAGCAAGGCCTGGTCCGTCTTCAGCGTCTTTGTCGATCTCGGCTCCTGGACGTGAAAATCGACCAAGTGTTTACTCGATATCGACCAAAGCATGTCGATATCGACTAACCTGCTCCAGCTCTCAGCTTCACTTGTCGATGTCTGGTGCTCCGGCTCGATATGGGTTACTCGATATCGAGTAAAACAACTCGATATCGACTAAGTCTCTCAGCTTTCTGCTCTGTTCTTGAAACGCACTTTTCCGAGTCCTCGTTCGTCGGATTGACGCATATGACCATGCGTTGGAAAGCTCTTTTCGAGGGCTACAACTCTCATGAAGACATCAAAGCTTGATTCAAAATGATGAATGCCGAAAAATGGCCTTTTCTCCAGCTGCACCATTCTTAACTTCTCCATGAGTTTCCTTTAAGCTCCAAAGTGCGTCCGATTTCTGCGAAATATAAAAAAAAAACTTCTGTAGACCTCCATATATTGCAAATAAACATAAACTACACAAATTATGTACTATTCTAACCCAAATGTATGAAATGCATGCAGAAATCGATATAAAAGATAGTATAAAACATGGGAATTTAGGCTTACAACAAACACCCCATACTTAAGCTTGCTTGTCCTCAAGCAATACTTTTAATTGTCATTCAGGGGAAGAAATCAAAACTCTCAACATTATAGATTCATTCTTATATGTCCCTGCAATCAATTACCATCATTGAAAAGGTACTAATGTCACAAATCCATGCATGTGCAATTAAAAGCAACATCTACTCACAAAAGGAGGGTTATGCAAAACCTTTATGTGACAAAGCATTAATAATCAAGAGGACTTTAATTTAAGCTCAAATAAGGAGTAGATTGGTAAAAGGCTAAAGGTGGGCAATATTTGGCAATGTGGTGCTAATGATCCGGGGAAATGAGTATTTCCAAACTTTCATACCACACTCCTTCATAAGAATCATCACCTTTCATAATGCTTTTATCCATAATAATGCTTTTACCTCTCTAACCTCAGCACTGCCTTCTCGCGAGTCGCAAACATGGGTGTCATGAATGGCCCCGGATACTTAGTGCTTTGGACTCCTCACCTGGTGTCCCATCTCGCCAAACTATTATCTCAGCGAGCAGGGTCGATCTTTGATCGGATTTTCTTTCACTCATTAAATTTTCCATATATTTCAAACATTCTTGCCAAACTCCAATAATGATAACAACAACACAACAACCATATAACATCTCCATAATGTAACATTATTCTTAACATAATCCCCGGATAGGAAATAAGGTAAAGAATGGGCAATATTTAGATAATGTGGAGCAATATAAGAAATAAGGCATATATATGGCTTTTGTGATGCATAAGCATAGGTAAGGCTAGGAATACAAATAATACGAGCATTATATGGAAATATAAAGTCCTCCATCCTCTTATCATGCAACAATTCAAAAGCAATATAAAATTTTACCTCCTTTCATGGTTTTCAATAAAATATGCACTTCATTGTAACTCCCATTTACTAGGCAATTTCATGCTATATCTCTAATGAATCCAATTTTGCATCATCGAGTTCTATATAAACTTCCATGACATCGAGTAAATTCCTCGATATCGAGCAAAGCCTGGTCCGTCTTCAGCGTCTTCGTCGATCTCGGCTCTTGGACGTGAAAATCGACCAAGTGTTTACTCGATATCGACCAAAGCATGTCAATATCGACTAACCTGCTCCAGCTCCCAGCTTCACTTGTTGATGTCTGGTGCTCCAGCTCGATATGGGTTACACGATATCGAGTAAAACAACTCGATATCGACTAAGTCTCTCAGCTTTCTGCTCTGTTCTTGAAACACACTTTCCCGAGTCCTTGTTCGTCGGATTGACGCATATGACCATGCGTTGGAAAGCTCTTTTCGAAGGCTACAACTCTCATGAAGACATCAAAGCTTGATTCAAAATGATGAATTCCGAAAAATGGTCTTTTCTCCCGCTACACCATTCTTAGCTTCTCCATGAGTTTCCTTTAAGCTCCAAAGTGCGTCCGATTTCTGCGAAATATAGAAAAAATCTTGTGTAGACCTCCATATATTGCAAATAAACATAAACTACACAAATTATGTACTATTCTAACCCAAATATATGAAATGCATGCAGAAATCGATATAAAAGATAGTATAAAACATGACAATTTAGGCTTACAACAAATGTCAAAACTGAAACCAGCAAGTAATCTCCCCATATACAGAAAGGAGGAACCCTATGCTACCAATAGATTCTCCTTTAACAAAATTTTGCACATGCGGAACCATAGGATTTTGCTCTTACACATTGAAGGTGGGCCCATCAACATGATATCGCTTCCATAATTGATCAAAGAGGAAGCGGCATCACCAACAGATAACAATGGGGGCAGGCAGTGGTCGGGATATCGCTCCCTCACCAATACTTCCTCATGGTTGATGATGGAAAGCCAAGTAGCTCTCTCCTTAGTAGTCATCTTATCCTGTAAGCACTTTGATTGCCGCACCGATCAAGATCGATTATAAGCGAATTGGCGCGCCAACGGAGGATGAGGATGCCGCACCAATCCGGAGTATAATTTTAAATAAAATAAATATAAGATTTTAATTTAATTAGCTTGTTAGTAGCTACTCATCCAAGCTTTTCGGAGCTTTTAGTTTTCTATTCATAAGTTTACATAAGCTACCTTAACCGCTAGGTTTATGAAACATCATATTAATTTATTAACATATATTTAACAAAAAAAAGTTTTAGCTATATCAATCGACTTTGAGATGTGAAAGGAGAAAAATTATCCCACATCGAAAGTCGGCGGGCTACATGAAACCTCACCGTACTTATGTGATGTGGAAGGAAAAAAAATTATCCCACATCGAAAGTTTGAACAAATCAAGCTTGGTATATAATTCAATGGGCTACATGGAACCTCACTGTGCTTTTGTGCTCCGAGTCGGACTTTAACAATAGTCAACAATTAAGATAAGTAAAAAAAAAGTCATCATTTTATAATAGAAACTGGGATCTGACATGAACAACTCAAAATCCATTTTGATTCGAGCTTACTCGGCTCGAACCTAACCCAACCCGAACACATAATATACCCAACATATGACATGACCCGACATTAAACGAACCCGACCCGATCAACTGAATTCCAACCTACGATTATCAATTTTATTTTATCCATTTTGTGACTTGAAAGAAAAGACACCACATGGGTTTTAATTGCTATAAAAGAGAGGGCACACCAGCTCTACTTTAGAGCACCCTTCTTCTCTCGTACTCCTCTACTTGTTTGTTATGGAGGAATCTCAAAGTGATGATGCTCACCCTCTGTCATCGACTCTGACTACCACAACACACAAACCTCTACTCAAAAACCATCCTCTGTCATCCCTTACATGGGGTATTTGAAACCCAAAAAATCTACAACCTTCCCGCTCTCATTTTATCTTTTGCATAACACAAAATCTGTCTTTCCCTCCCTACTTTCTTTCCCCAAAACTTTTCCTCATGGAAGAAATTTATGGAAAAACATTGGCAGCTGATGCAAAGCTGAAGTTGAAGAATCTTGTTCTTTAGATTGACAAAGATGAAATTATTACCATTTCAGTAGATAAAGCCACTGAAATTCTAGAATTTCTTAAGAGATCTTCCCTTATGCCGGTGGAATTTCATTGTACTCTATCGAAGAAATTGATGGTGAATGCAGTGAAGCTGTCGACATGAGAGATATGCACTTGTTCTGTCTTTTCTTTTTTCCCTTTTTTTTCTTTGATTTGATGATGAATTGCTTAATTGATTACCACACGCTCTCCTATTTTTTTCGCTTTTAGATTTGACGATCAATTACTTAATTGATTATCAATTTTCATGCTTAGGTCAATAAATTAGTTACCAGTTGCGGAGGTTATATGAAACTCTGTTTGCAGGCTTGTTCAGTTGTAACATTTTGATCGCTTTGCATGATTTTCATTGATGGATTGTTATCTTGTAAATCATCTATTGTTTGAAACATCAATTTTCAGATGTGAGTTGAATGTATCCATTTAAATGCATTCTCAAATTATCAGATATGTATTGAAGCTTTCTTTAATTGGATGATTGTAACTGGTTAATGATTTGAAACTTTGTTTGTAGACTCGTTGATTTCAAATTTTTGTTTGATTGTTTTTCAGACTTCTTTATACACTTTATTGATTGATTGTATTCTTGCATATCAAATAACATCGATCTATTTATAGATATCAATTTTTAATTTTTTGATCAGTTTTGCAGCTTTATTTTATTAATAGATTGTAAGCTTCTTAACGATCAATCTTGTTAATTGATTCTTTGAAACGTTTTGTACGCCATTAAAAAATTCTAATCATTGTCTTAAGATTTACAAATACACTAACCTATTTGTGTGACTTCTTACTTCATTGTAAACTTTTTTCCAAAGTTTTGAATGTGAGAAAATAAACTTCTATTTGAAACAACGAAACCAAACTTGCGCAAAGGAATTCTTATTGATCATGGGATTTTGATGTTAAATCGGAGATTGATGTTCCAAAATATTGTCGTTGTCCCATATCAAACCAGATTTTGCACGATCCCGTTGTTATTTCGTGTGTTCATGTATGGAATTTCTTAAGTCACTTTATTCTTGCTTCATTTTTTGTTTTTGTTTTGTCCTAAGTTGTTTTTATTGTTTTTGTCATTTTTTTTGCAGACAATTGATCGCATTTTAATTGAACCACTATTTGAAAAAGGGACACAGCTTTATCCAATTGATCAAAAGCTTCTAAGTCATGTTAACCTTATTCCAAACCATGTTGTTAAAAGACTACTCAACCAGCGGAGTTTTATACGTGGGATTAATTTTTTGGGATTAATTTATCTACAACAAATCAGAGGCCATTTGAGGAAGATGTGACAATCTTTTTGAGTAGCTTGTCTGACTCTATATTGACTGACCAAATATTTGTTGCAAAGAAATTGCATTTTATCGGTTGTAGAAAAAACACTATTCATCTACTTCTTGACAAGGGTTTCGAAGTCATCCTCTTGAAATTGATGGTGCCATTTGAGATTTTCTATGGCCTTCTTCAAAACCTCTGTCCTGATATCTTTGAGAACACAACTGCATCCATCAACAGTATAATTTTATGAGCAAATTAAAGACGCAAAATGCTAAATATGAAAAGCCTTTAGCTAGCTAAAAGGGTGGCCAACCATTCATTGAAAAGAGGGGAGGTTAGTGGTAGAGACCATTTAGGTAGGCATGTTAGTTTAGAATTAGTA
Source organism: Persicaria tinctoria (assembly GCA_037127255.1). Taxonomy (NCBI): domain Eukaryota; kingdom Viridiplantae; phylum Streptophyta; class Magnoliopsida; order Caryophyllales; family Polygonaceae; genus Persicaria; species Persicaria tinctoria. Next base: position 21,702,934 of record JBANSL010000017.1, read on the forward strand.
TAGTTCATGTGTACGCACTTAATGCATATTTATTACATAATTGCATGATTTACTCGTGGTATTCGCCGAGTCAAAATCTACGTATTTTTGTCGTTAATTTTAGGAAATGTATATCCAATGTGGTACGAATTGAAGGCAAGCACGAGAACCAAGGTGGGAAGCACGGAAGGAAGTTAAAAGCCGAGCTCAAGAGTGAAATTGAAGTTCAAGAGCCTAAGTGAAGAACAATTCAATCAAAGTTGTCATCCAACAAGCTGAATTTTTAACGCACTTTTTAGAGACCTCGGTAGTCTGATTAACTATTATAAGTATGCATTGGAAATCTCTTTCCGAGAGCTAAGGAAGTGTGTATTATAAGTATGCATTGGACGGCCCTGCTCGTGGTTAGCACCTAGGAGCTTAGCATCCTAAGAGCCTTACACTTTAAAATCCACGGTATGGGGTCGCGCCCGCAGCCTTTGTGGGCTGGGTGTTGACGTGAGGTCCGAACTTTTATATTTTTATTAGGGATTTGTTTATGTTTTGTTTGACCGACCTTATACCTATTTAAAAAAATTTTAAAGTTTGTTTCATAATTCTTAATTCATACACACATCTCAAATTAGGTTTTACATTCAATAAGAGAGAGAACCCTAGAAGGAAGTTTCCATGACCATGGAGTGCTAAACTCTTTGTTTTGTCTATGATTTGAGACTCCGTTTGGTTAAATCGTGAGTTTTCTATTCTTGTTCTTATTTCCACCGTATGTTTTGTCTTCCTTGTGCTTGAATGCTTTATGATGTTGGATTCTATCTTGATCGGCCAACTTGCTAGGATCTCATCATCGCTAGGTTTTGAAGTACATATTCATTGTGATTCTTAATCTTTCGTAGCAAGCATGTTCTTTCAGACTTTGGTAGAAAGCATAGGCCGTGTTTGAACAAGTTGTCATGATTTTATTCGGTAAAGGTTTGGTGTGGGCGATGGAAGTTGCAGGTGGAGTTTTAGGGGATTTTTTTTTTCCATGAAAATTGTACACTCCATGAGCAAGGTTAAGTGGGTTTTTCGTGAGGGGGAGGGGGATTCGTCGCCGCCATCGTCCCTCCGTTTCCGGTTGGCCGCCATCCTCCCCCTTCGCCTCGCCAGGGCTGATCTCCACGCCTCCGCCTCGCCCTTCGATCGCTCAAGGTCTCTGTGATGAAGATGAAGGGGATAGGAAGCGTTTGAAACACACGATTGGGTCCCACTTTTTTTAATTAGAAATAAAAGAAAAAACTCCTTTTAATCTAGACCATCCATCACAATAAGATCAAAGACCCATAATTGTACACAAAGTACATCCTAAGTGGTTTGCACAATTTATCCATCCCCCCCCCTCTCTCTCTCTATCTCTCTCTCTCTCTATATATATATATTCATTTATATATGAAATTTTTTGAAAGGGCTTGAACAAAATCTCGAAAGAACTTGACCAAATTTCCGAAGGCTTGAACAAACCTCTTTGGTGATGGGTGACACTTGTTGATGGAAACGTTGGACGATGATCCACTTTCTAAATCCCAAAAGGGCCTGGAATAATAATAAAATAATAATAATAATAATAATAATAATAATAATAATAATAATAATTATTATTATTATTTTATTATTATTATTACTACTATTAACCAATTACTATTTATGGTAACCAATTATTATTATTATTATTATTATTATTATTAATTCCACCCCGATCGATTAACATTATCTCAATAATTTTATGCACAAATTTTCGTATGATGATTGATCTTCTTTTCATTTTGTCCATAATTTGTCCCGTCTTTTGGTGTTGGGTAGCTGCCTTGATATGGTTGCGATTAGTTTGATCAAGTGGATTGTGACAGTGTTCTTGATCTTTGAAGATCTCCCATCTAGGTGAGGGAACATCAGTTATCCGCACTTCTCCAGGTATCGTCCTTTCCGATGGTGGGTTATTGCTCTTCTCAATGTCGAGACGTCATTTGAGTTTTCGCACTCTCCCGTGTTCTCGACATTCGTTGTTCCTCTTGGATCTTCCTCGATTTGTTCGCTGACGGATGGATTTTATGGGTTGTAGGTTGACGGATAGTCCGTCTATCGACTCCTAGACCTCTTGAGTTAATAGACACCTTGTTGTCGGGTAACTCAAATCCTTATAAGATAAAAAAAACACAAAATATATAGTCCCATGAGAGGCCAAAGAAAAAGAAAAAAATAAACAAAAAGCAACTCCTCAATGTGACATCGACATGTTCTTCTTCCTCTGCGTCTCCCCCTGCGTTGTTTCAAGTTCAACTCCCTCTCTTCACATTGTCCTCCTTCCCCCCTCTTCCTCCCCCTTCCAATCCCTAACCCCCATTTCCATTTCCTCTTCTCCCCCTTTTTTCTATTCAATTCCATACTCCCTCCCCCAATCCCTCCTCTCCAAACCCTAAACCTCCCTCCTCGATCCATCCAGTTGCCGCCATGGCCCTCCCCTCCCCGATCCGGACTCTAAACCCCTCTCCTGCACCCCCCGACTCCCAACCCTCCTCAATTTCAAACTCCCAGAACGCAGAACCCGCCCTAGCCAACGGCGACGCTGATATTGGGGCCGACAACGGGCACAGCGGCGAAACCCACGATAAGAAAACGAGTGGGAAAAGTAGCAAGAAGCCCTGCAATGACGTCGTATTGGTCAGGAGAGAGAGACCCTCTAGGGCGTGCACTGCACGCGCTAAGCTGTATGTTGAGCCGCCGTTGGTCGAGCGCCGGCCCCGCCCCGTGAAGAAGGAGAAGGTTGTGCTGCCGGCGGCGGAGGTCGAGGAGGAGGAGGAGGAAGAGGAGGAAGATGAGGAGGAGGAGGGGCGGAAGGGGCAATGTGGTAAAATTGTGACGCCATTGGTGAACTCTCCCCCGCCTGGGCAGATGCCCCGGTGGAATTTGAGGGCTATGTGGGAGTTGGCTTCTATACTTAATTTTTTGAATGTGAGTTTGGGGTGCAAATATTATTGATTATGGGGTTTGTTCCCCTTCTATTTGTGTTTCTAGGGTTTGAAGATCAGTGTGCTTTTTTCTTGTGGGTGGTAGGTTTTTAGGCCGCTTTTGAATATTAAAGTGGAGTTTTCTGCTGAGGAGCTGGAGACTGCTCTCATAACACCCAACAATACATTGAGTGATGTACACATTCCATTGCTAAAGGTTGGTCTTTTATTCTCCTTCCACCTCCTACAGTTAATTTTTTTTTAGTTTCTATTCTTATTCTGTTGCTTCCCTGTTCAAACTAGATGTTTTTGCCAGGTATCTTTTAATTTGGGCACTATGGGGAAAACAATGCAGATGAGTGTCTATTTGAATGAGCAATTCATAAAATATGGATGCATGTGAATTTTTGTTTTGGGTGTGTTTGACAGATATGGTTTCCTGTCTAGCAAGCACTAGGAAACTTAAATCTAGCAGCTTTTTGTCCTTAGCAAGAGGTTGGGACGTGTTGCCTGTTTTTTTCCATTAGACTGAAATATAGGACAAGATTCAATGGTTCCATTGTGTTTGATAATGAATTTGAATACTTTTATAAATAATATGCCTAATTGATTAGGATAATGTAGAAAGAAAGTATTTTTTTAATGGGGCAACTATTTAGTCTTTAAGGATAAATGGTCCACTATCACAGGCTTAATGTACTCTTCTCCTTCTGACCATGCTACATTTTTATGGGTTAATTTTAGATTTGTCTATAAACCGAGGAGAAATCACTAAATTGATTTAGGATGGGATCAAGCTGAGGTGAAGTCCAGTGAAATTGAAATGGGGTAGGTTATGGAGAACATTGTCAAGGAATAGGCATCTGTATGTGTTAATGTAACATATTTTATCCTAGAATTGTTGTAGATTTTCAGTACTCGTAATTTATTTGATAGTATTGCATTCTACTGTTGGAAATACCGATATGGTTTTCATTTCTTTGAAATATTACTCCCTCTGATTGGTAAAGTTTGACGTTTTATAGTTTGCTATGGTATTTAAGGAGCCTAGAAGTTAAACTAGTTTACCCCTATTCATTTGTGTGTAATTTAATAATCTAGCCTGCATCCAATCTTCTACTTTTCCTGATTGATGAGATGAGGAGGTCTTTGAAGTGCCTCCATTCTACCATATATGTACAATGAAATGAGGAAGAAAAAGAGTCTCTGACACTGAATTGGATAAAGCAGTAATTATTCTTTTTCCCCCACAAAGTAATCGCTACTCTCACTCTTCCCAATTAACTTCTTATTTAGTAGATAAGGGTAAAATTGTAAAACCCCCACCAACATACTTCAAGTGTCAATTAAATATGAACAAAAAAATTGCCTCAAAACATCTAAGATTACCCAACAGGGAGTATTAAGTTTTACCACTACTAAGAGTAATATAGTTTTGACCCTTGCAAGACCTTCATTTTCTTATGCATTTTTGTTTTACAGCTGAATAAAAGATATTTCTACTGCAAAAAGAGGATGCCTCTATATTTGAGCATTCGTCCTTCGGCGTCTCTGCTGGGTGCTGAATCTGCTGATGCAGTGAACACTTTTTCCACTGAAAAGCTTATAGTTGTCCATTAGTATAGATGTCCTTCATGTTCCAACTGTCCACCCCGTTATGTGATTCATCTATCAATATTATGTAAACTGACTTTGAGGAGTTATTTTTTTGCATAAAAAAGAGAGGGAGAAGAGGATAAAATTCCGAATGTGCATTTGGTTGAAAAATTGTGTGAGGAAATGTTTGCAGATGATATCTATTTTGTGTAGTTCTTCAAACCTTGGATGCAAGCCACCCATATAAAGGCTGTTTTAATAGAAATGTACCCGTTCCATGGGCAAACATGCTACATTTATGAAAGCTTAGATAAAATCCCCATGTAATGGGCAGCTTTACTTTGAAAAGTGACCTTTCTCATTAGTGGGTCTCATCCATTTTATCGCCAAAAATTGCTTGAGAAACATTATGCCTTTGGGAAAAAGCTACTATGGGGGAAGGGCTGAATATTATTAAGGAAGTGGCCTCTCTCATATGGTGCTTCAATAGATTTGAAAAATAGTTATTTTTCATTGGATGGAGATTATGGTGTCAAATTCAGCCATAGAGGAGCAGCTTTTAAGACAAAGCCTACCCATACACAGTGAGCTTTCGTTTCAGCCTCGGAAAGAAGTATTCCTTGTCCTATGTGAGCTTTTGTTGTATTGATCATATCTAAACTACGTAGTTATCTTATGTATTCTAGCTGCAGCTCCCTTGCCTTTCACCAAATATAATGAGATGAAAATTGAACACTCACCGTAGATTGGTTTAACTATTTTGTAATTTATTTATTTTCAGATAGTGTGCAACATAAGTTTATCATGGATAATTTCAAATATTGTTTGGGGTCTGTCCTTCTGATCCTGCTAGAATTCATTTGCTCTTGGATATATCTTGATATATAGGGGGTTTCCTGGGAAATAGTGGAAACATAATTGTCTCTTTTAAGCAAATCAGCTAGTCATGGCCATACTCTATTATGGTTACCCATCTTCTTTGCCTGTTAGCATGCCATATAAATAAACGCTAAGGGTGCTATTAGTACTTAGTAGTTTTGGTTGGTTCTGGTGTTTAAGGCATGGTCTTATCACCCCAGGGAATTCTAGCATTCTTGTGGTGGTTGATCATTAATCCTTTTGCCTTTTTTTGGTTTATAATAAAATAATTTTACAAGATCTAAGATTTTGTAGGATGCTAAGCAGCTTGTCTGAAGTTTTTTTGTTTTTTTGGTGTTGACATGAAGTAATTGGCATGTCATAGACTCTTTTTGTCATTTCATGAAAACTTGAAAAAGCTTATATTTTACCCTTACCGCTTCAGCAGAGAATGATATCTTGCACTCCTTGCAGCCATAAATAACCATAGACATTTTTCATAATAAATTGATGTCTTTTTTCTGTGCGTTATTAATACTGTAAATATGTTGTATATACGTAAATACCTACATATATTTTAATATCTACGTCGGGTTCTTCATTTGTTGAAAATATTTTGGAAATGTGTTATGCTTGTAGTTTCATCTAAGGATAGCCAGTGGCACTGTCAAACCTTTCTCTGAATCATTTGCAACTTCCCTAAGTGGCATTGTAGAGATACTGCTTAGCATACTTGACAGCCTGGTTGTGAACATTTTGCTTCCCAAAGCTGGCATGATCACATGTCCAAGGAGTTGTTTTTGTTAAGAAAGTACAAATGCAAGCATGTTAAAGTTGAACTCTGTTTGACACTAATTGTGTATTTTTTCTGAGTGGGGAAGTCAGTTGATGCCTGAATTCTGTTTCATGTTGCTCTTGATTGTGAGGACTGGGAGACGAGTTGGTTAATAAGTTGCATTATGAGTTCAGTTCTATGTAATGGAAAGTCACATGCTCTTCAACCATATTTTGGATCTGTTGTAATTCAATGGTTCTGTATTTGTAGGCAATTCCTCCTGTAACCAGGATGGCTTGTGGACGAGAAACTTGGGTCACAGTTCTATGCAGGAAACTGAGAGATTGGTGGCATTGGGTAAATTATACTACTTACAGTCCTTTTTTCCTTTGATGTGATCTGGATCTGTGTTTATGAGAATTGTCTTATTCCTTCTGGTTGCAGGTTGCTGATGGAGAGCTACCAATTGTTGCTGCGCATGGGTGAGTCTAATTTATGAACTTTTAATGCAGTTTTTATTCTGAATTTAGTCTGCCCCTTCTTTTTAAGACTTCCATGATTGAAAGTTAGAGTTTTTTTTCTTTGGTTGTTAGGGCTGAAGTTGAAGTTTACAAGTCTCTTGATCCTGCTCTTCGTGTTGTGATCCTCAAAGCATTGTGTGACATTCGTGTGGAGGTATCTGTCAAATTGTTTCCGTAATATTCCATTAGTCCATGTTGGGTTGTCAATACTTCCAGATTTTTTCTGACTGGATATTTAGAAATTAGAAATTTGATTGGATTGTTATTTAACTCTATTTTGAAAAAAATTATTCCCTAATGTTTTGAACACGTATCCTTTTTCATCACTTGACTTACGTAGCTGGTTATTTTGCTTTACCTTGCCCTTTTTTACCCCTTGTAATTTAATGGCTGATGACTTGCATAGCAATTTCTTTTTCAATTGTTTTATTTCTGATGGATTTTTAGCTTATATGGTCCTAAGGAACCTTGCTTCTTGTTGGACAGTAGGTTAAAATATACATTTTCTCTTGCCTTGAGATTGAATGTGGATTTGCATCTCCTAACTTGCAGCAAGAAGATATCAGGAACTATATAGATGAGTGCATGAAGCATGGAATGCAGCTTTCAGCATTCCGTAAAGAACGGATCGGTGGTGACTCACATGGGATTTCTTACTGGTAAATAAGCTGATAAGTGATAAATCATGAAGTTCTTTTTTTTTTCTAATACCTGAAAAAGTTGTATTTATAAGAATTTTGATCGTTCAGAAAATCGTGGGTAACCTAATGTCCTAATATGATTACCCTATCTTGTTTTTTATACCTTGATAACACATGTTTCCCCTATAATTGTTGCCTTTGCTATTGTTGATGCAGGTATGAGGCCGATGCTATCATTGGTCACAGGTTATATCGGGAGATCAGGAAAGTCGAGATGAAGAATGCTAAGATAAAGGGGTCGAATGTTCTTCCTAATACTATATATGAGTGGGAGACTATTGCGACTAACTTGGATGAATTTCAAGATGTCTCTGTAAGTTTTGAATACTGCTCATGAATATGGCTAATATCTTCATATCATATTTCTTATTCCTGGATTCTTTTCAATATATAAATAGGAAGGGAAATCGAAAACTGTCGAGACCGTAATGTTTGATAAGTCACCATTCTAGAAATAAATGACTGCTGCATTTGTTTTAGTGTTGAAATTAGCCTTTTTTTTAAATCTTTTTATGCATATATAGTTCAGTTAAGAGAAATAGGAAAATAGACTTTAGATGCTAGCCTCCAATCCATTATTAGTTTATGTATCAATAGGAAATATAGGAAATTTACTATGCCCAAACCAGTAAAGGAATCCTGGAATCAGGAAAGAAGTTTGGAGGAAAGGGAAGTAAATTCTTGCTTGGATAAAATTGTTATGCAAGGAATTTGTAGCATGGTTGAATGAAGTTTGTAACTTTTTATCCATAACACTCCATCTGGGTCCAAAAAGGGGTGGCAAGAAACTGCTTTCTATTAAACTAGCTAGAATCCATTTTTTGGGTTAATCCGAAGAGATATTTGAAGAAATGGCAGATCTATTTACCCTATCAATAACCGAGCCGGATTTGGTGTATCATAAGGGATTTGCCTTTTCTGTTGATTCCTACGGATTCTAAACTCACATCCTCTTCTTAGAAATGGATTTAAGTTCACATTCGTGAATACCTAAGTCTGAGGGTATCCGTATGCATCCTCTTCAACAGCTGTAGTTCACATCCTCTTTTGCATCTTATACATGTAATTTTTTTGGGCTCAGATGATAGTTTGGAGGGCACTTTGGATGATCCAATATCAAAAAAGAAGCAACTTATTTTGCATGAGAACACCAACATGGGAAAATGCACTAGTAATAGTAACATGGATTTATTGATCAGTTGTAATATATTTTTAAAATATATGTTATGCTTGATGATAAATGTTATAAGAATTTCAATGCATATTACTATATAGTGAATCAATAATATGAATTTCCATTAAAAAACATGATGTAATATTGTCTTAGAGAGAAAAGAAAATGCTTCTAAAAAAATCATTCACGTTAAGAGCTGCGATAAAAATAGAATATTCTTTTCGTTTTACATGTTCAGTAATGTGTATCATTATTTTCTCTTGATATTTTCTATGTTTGATCAAAGTTTAATGTATATCATTATTTTCTATGCTTGATCAATGCTTAGTATTTCATAGCATGCTAAATATAACAATGGTGCTCAGTTTAAAATCTAGACATAAATCATTAATACAAAATGTATATTGTAAAATTATTTTTTGTAATCTAATACATAAAATACATTAAACAAATAACTCCAGAAATAGATTCTTACATTTATATTTATATGATAAAATCAATTGTAGGGAAATGTACTATGAGAAAGTGAATATTATATATATCATTCATGTAAACATATTAAACTTACGTAGGGGCTGTTCTTTTGTTAAATACGTGCTTGTATTGAATATGTTTTCATACCATTATTCTTGATGTATTTCATTATTATCATTTTTTGCTATCAGCAGGACCAACACTAATCACCTAATTTTAGCCTTCTAATCTTATAAAAAGGTTTTTACTTTAGAACAAGTTAAAAAGGATAATATATTACAAATGCACAACTTACAAGGTAAAAGGAAAATGCATGCCCCATGCTAAATACATGCACCATGCTTACATGTTCAAAATTTAATGTCTTTTGAGTTTCTTTGTGATGCTTTTAGGAGAAACTGTTATCCAGCGGTAGCAGAACAGAAGCTTCAGTTGGCAAGAAATTGATGAATGATATGCTTCCGGAGATTGAAAAGATTCAGAAGGTATTATCACTTCCTGGAATGTAATGTTTTTGCCTCTCTCTGTCTCTCTCTCTCTCAGCTTCCTTTGTTATTTGTAGTTTACTTCTTACATCCTCTATTGGATATTCTGTCTTGCTTTTTCATAACTGACTGTTTTTCATATTGACCCAGAGGAAGGAAAAGTTACTGAAAAAGCAACAGAGAGAAGCTCTTTTGCTTGATAGTTTTATGAACATGGATGGGCTTGTGGCTGGGCGTTCACTTCGTCACAGGAAAGCTGTCACTTACACATTTGGTAAGAAACAAGCAGCTAATACAATATCCAAATATTGCACGTGTGAACCTTGTATATGTATATAGGATATCAAAGATACTTTATGGTACATTTTGTGTGATTCCTCTCATTTATAAATTTAATTTGGTAGATCACTTGAATGTTATTGTTTTAAGGCTGATTTGCTATGCTGTGCTGGACTAACCTTGCTCATAACTTCTGTTGTAATGAAATAAGCTGACATGACATAACCTGAAACCTACCAGATTGAACGATAAGCTTTCTGTACTTTTGACAGAGTATACCTTTAAGAAATAGATCAATATTTTTGTAGTTTAGCTGAGAGGTAATATTGTCATTAGTTAATAAATTTTACTATAATTGTTAGATCATTTTACTTTAGTTGAATATTTTTGTATTCTTCTAAAATTTTAAGGTGATTTTAGCACTCTACAAAATAGTTGTAAAAAAATGCCACTCAAGACCCAATGGGTTTACCCAAACCTGTACCAGACTCACCTATGAGGACCCAGTCCCATTTTACCACTTACCTGAAGCAAGTGACCCAAAAGGAATGATCGACCCATGCGACCTGACCTTAACTTGAACCAGCCTTGTTCCCCTTGATTAACAGTCTTATTTCTGGTACTGTGTAACCAGAAAACAGTCTGTTTTATATAGAGACCAAGTGCAATGTTCTAAAAAATAAAAATCACAACCAGGGGCTGCCTAGGCGCTAGACGCCCCCTCTCCGCTTAGTGACTAAGAGCCACCTAGGCGCCGCCTTTACCACCTAGATTCACCTTGGCGGCCTTCCACAGCCTAGGATCTGCCTAGCACTTTTTAGAACACTAACCAAGCGTAAATTTCAGTAATTGTGGATTGTGTGTTATTCTGCTTTGTTTTTTTTTTTATTATTTTTTTTATAAATGGAAAGAATTCAGGAGATCTCAGACCCCCGTTGATTAACTGCCCATGATTTTCTGCTTTTCTGATGTATTATTACTGAGTTTTGGATCCTTCCCATTGGCTGGTGATGCAGATGACTATGATCGCTCAATAAATGAGGCTATCAAGATAACAAAGTAAGGTTTCCTCCACATGATATACGCAGTATCATTTTTCATTATTTCACAGAAAAAGTTTTGCTTAATATGCTGATATCCTTATATGCCACTCATGCTGAGACTCTTGCTCTCGATCTGTAATATTTGTTTCCATCAGGAGGAAGCAACCATCCCCAGATCCCGGAATGAAGAGAGAAGCATATGGAAGATCTGAACCTTCGGCAAATGGTACATTGCATGAACCAGTCCTTGCATCCCAGCATGTCTCTTTCAGCCCACCATCTCCTCCAAATTACGATGAAATGGATGATGACGATCTTAAGTCTCTACCTCCATTGGATCGGAGGTAGGATCCTTTTACGTATCTGATCAAGGCTTTTCATTGTATGTTTAATAATTCTTGTTTCTTTTTGTCCTTGTAGCATTAGAATACGACAAAGACCTCAGAGGTATTCTGAGAAGGAGTTTGTTGAAGCGGCTTCTGACATTGATGGAGACTTTGACAGCGATGACGATATAGTTGGAGAAGCCGTGTATGACGAAGAATATCTAAGAAAAAAGAGGAAAAAGTTATCGAGTAGTTCCGAAGGAGATGAGGAGTATCACTGGAGTGAAGAAAACAGAGAAGATGAGGAAGAAGAGGATTCATTTCATATGAGTGATGACAGTGATGGCCCCCGAAAGTTTAAAAAACTCCCTGGCCGTACTCAGAAAGAAACAAAGTCCAGATCCATTATTGAGCTCCAACCTGGGCTTAGGCGAAGTAGGAGGTCTACCAGAAACCGTATAAATTATCAGCAGTGTGAACAGTCAGAGTCAGATCCCGAATTAGCAAAACGGGATAAGTCAAATGCATTTGAAAGTCACTCAGTTGGAAGTGATAATGGAGAATTCACAATGGAAAGCCCAGATTGTGCTGCTAATGGTGTAAAGGAGGAAAGTGGATTTGTACAACCATTGATCAGAGGCAGCTTTCAGGTCAAAGTAGGTGAGGAAGAGCAACTGGACGAAGGGCCCTCCAGTGTGTCAATTAACCCAAAGGAAGTAGGAGGTGGGGTTGGAGAAAGGGGGTTTCTTGACCTAAATGAAGCAGCGCCTGGTTCCGGTTTTGATGATGGATCCAGTGCTTTGATGAAGGATGAAGCCAAGGGCAACTTCTAAAGGCTTCCTTGTTCCAAGGTTAGTGAAGGTGCCTGAGAGTTCCTTTCTTTGCTTAGGCTATGTTATATAATATGTAAAAGTTCATATAAGTTTTGAGGTGAACCCCCATGATGGGAGTTAGTTCCCATTCCAAAACAAGTGGGGGCTTCAAATTCCCGTTCCCTGCTCCTCCAAACCCCCATTCATGGTTTTGGCAGGGGAAGCACACAACGGGGCAGAGAAATCGTGTAGATTCTATTAGCTATTTTGCAGCCATGGTACTTGCAAGGAAGATGGGGAAAAAAAGAACTTGCTAGAGATGAAGTGAAATGGTTGTTAGGTGGTTTTCTTAGGCCCGTTGATTTTCAATGTGCGATACTACTCACTGTTAACCCAAAATATTAACCTGAAAAGTCTGTCCTCAAACACCCTGAAATCAAAAGGTCCTTTGATGGCTTTCATCCCGAGGAACGGGGATGCATTATTCGCCCCCAAGGAACTTAGGGTTAGTTGGATTTGTGGATAGAATCAGATGTGTTAGAGACAGTTAGGATACTTTTGTTGTAAATTGGACCATCCTCCCTGGCACTGCGTTCGTTTTGCGTTTCTACCTCGCTACGAGTTTGTTTCGTAATTGTTTTCTCAGATCTGCTGGAACTGGAAGTGATTCATTCAGCTAGATTCCACTTATGTTGATCTCGGCGATTGCCCCAGGCGTTGCAAGTTTTTGCAGCAGAACATTTATATTCATATTGTGGAATATTTTCATTTTTTGGCTGAATTGATTTAGATCATGTAATAGCTGAAGGTATTTTCATCTCCATGGAGGCTAGTTAGTTGAACTGGTATATATCAAGTGATCGCTTATATCATTGTCCCTGCTGCACTGATCCCTGTGAAAACCGGCAACATGAGAGACTAGCAACCTAAGTTGTGAGTTCTGCTTCCTGCTGCCTGGTTTTTACTGCTTGCACTTGTTGCTATGGAGGTAGATAATGAAATTCATATTCTTTTAGATCTCATTTGAACCAAGAAATCGAAGAATGAAGAACCTGAGGCAATAATGTAGAAATATGTTGGCTATGTTAGACTAAACTATTATATATACTAGTCTTTTTTTTTTTTTTTTAATAATTGGGTGGGCTAACAGGTGGTTAAACAGGTTGGGTATATACTGGATTATGGGTAGAGTAAAGGGTTGAAAACATATCACCCGACCCACCATCCGTTGATGTTTCATTTTTTTTCTTTTAGCATTTTCTTGAATATTATTGAATAGAGAACGACCGGAATAAATGGATATGAAAACTGAACATCATCCCAAAAATTAAAAACTTTATGTGGAAAATTAGCCAAAAAAGACTTTCTACAAAAGAAAGGCTAGCAAATAGGGGAGTTCCAATCCCCTCTAGGTGATAGATTTGTTGAGGACGAAGCACATTTTGTGTTTGAATGCGGTTTTACGTGAGGCTCTTGTCTTCATAGCGACAAAGCATGCGGAAAAATAAGACACATCTCAGACACAACAAGAGATATAGCAGGCCAATCATGAGTTAACTGGGAGAATCACTTACCAGGGATGAGAAAGAAGCAGAGATGAGATTCTATGGAGTTTAACAAAATATGTATTGGATGTTTAAATTAAATGCAGGTTTCCTTATTGGTAGTTTGGTGTAATGTGGTATCAAGTTAAACCAAGCCATGAAACCCCAAGAGCAACTAAGATTCTGGACATGAAAGGGGAACTTAGATTTATGGCATATTGTGATTTGTTCTCTATAATACTAATGGAATTAGAAGCTGCAATTTTAGGGGGAAGGAAAACCCCTAATTTAATTTCTAAACCATAAATTGTACTCAAAACTGCTGAGATTCAATGATGCAGTTGTTTTTCTTACGATCTAGACTAGCGAATTTGATGTACATTTTCCTTTCATAATGATTCACATGTACAAAAAATTGCGCATCTAGCTACCATACCAATTCAAATGAGAGAACTCATAACCTTCAAAACCGATCCATGTAAATGGAGGAAATGCCGAATGGAAATGCGAATGACAGAAAAATTAAAGGGTAGGAAAAGCTAAAAAAACTGCACTAGAAACCAAAGTTAGCTCTTAGAATCAAGAGTTTCCAAAGTGTTGTAAGCTTATGTATACATTCTACAAGATGCTTGAACCTTCCCACACGACCGAAGTTGGTTGATTGGAAGATGACCCTTTTTGGTTTTCTTTGGGTTTAGGAAGTTGTCTTCCTTCCAAAAAAGCGGTAGTCCATCATCCGACATCCTTATCAATATGGTTCTGTTGGTTTGAGCCTTTGCCGGGAGAACGCCTTCCCTGTGAACTGCCTTCCCCAAGTTTAGACATTCCTTCAATTATCTGTTACCACAACAATTGGTAGAATGAGAATCCAATGTTTTAGAAAAGGAGTTTGTGTGTTCAACTTGGTGATCACATCTCAGTTGTCCATGTACCTTCGTATTGTTCTTCAGCGTCCTTCGCACCATGTTCAGGCACATCTTCTACAATCCCTAGGTAAAGATCCAATCCAACACTTAACGAAAAATGCACGCGCACACACATACACACAGATATGATACACAAAACAATTGCAAATATGATACCTTTATCGGTCTCCATAGAGTCATTCTCAGCTTCCAACCGGTGGAGTGTGTCTTCTTCCCCTACCATAGAGTCATTTTTTGTTAAGGTCTAAAATTCAAAAATATCGTAAAATGACATAAATAAAAAGATGTTCATCTATGGACACACCATCATACTCATTTATCTTCCTTTCGTGTTCATCTCCGACCCCTTGCAGATGTTCATTCTCATAGATAGCATAACCATGATCATAGTAAGAAAAACTTGCATCATGATCAACCTCCGTCTCTAAATCAAAGACGCTCTCATCAGGACTAACATGGCCATCGCCAACATCTTCATGGTCGGACTTTTCAGTGAAAGATTCGAAGGACTGAGCTCTGTCGAAGCGATCATTCTTCTTTACAACATCCCTCATGACGCCGTGTCTTTCCTTGTAAAGCTCTAGCTCATCTTGCATATCACGCATCTCATACTCGCGCTTCTCTAGCAATTCGTGCAACGAACTTAATGCTTCTTGGTCATACTCGGCTTGCTCGTCCATCATCCTTTGGTATTGTAGGGCCTCCATCTGAACCGAAGCCTTGTCTGCCTGTAACCGAGTGATCATAGCCATGGCATTGTTGGCAGCCACTGCAGATGCACTCCTCTCTTCGTCCAATTCCTTGGTGAGCGCCATGAGTGACTTCCTATCCAAACGCAATTGCCTTTTTAACCGGTTAACAATGGAGTCCTCCGGCTCATTCAAACCCACATTCTCAAAGGGGTCAACTGGGGTAAGGTCGACGCTCAATGACTTCCTAGGTGTACGTAGCGCAAACCTTGGAGTAGCAGCTGTTGAATCTGTTGAGCCCAGGTTCAGGAACTTGTTTCCTAACTTGGCAAAAGACGGTGTCCTGAGTTCGTCGCCTATATCTTCAGACTCTGGAAGCAAAGGAATGAAGGTTTGTTTCACATACTTAGAAATCAAGGAAAAGAAACTCATCAAGACACCAAGAAATTAAGCCAACCGCTGTCATTGTAGATACATGTAAGGCACATTAATGGCATGTAAGCAACCATCATGACCTCTACTGGTCAAGAGATACAACAACAACAACCCAGTAAATTCTGCGATTAACCAGAGTCTGGGGGATCGGGATGTACGCACTCTTTCCCCGAACAAGTCGAGAAAGTATTTACGAAAGACCCATAACAATAGGACACAAGAACCACAAGGAAAAAGGTCACACAGAAGGGAAGGGAGATGGTAAAGAAGCATAAAAGAAGTTAGAAAAGAAGCATAGACAACTGGACACGGAACTATAGTCCACAACTCTAAACATTAGCAATCCAAATGCGCTTCCTCCAGTTGTCCCTATCCTCTGTCATATAATCATATTTTCCGAAAGGTTCAGAAGATTGAGATCATGATGAATTTTTACCAGAGATCAAACATAAAAAATTTACCAGAGAAGTGTGCTTTCATAAGCTAGCAAAGACACAATCTCATTGTAAAACATGAGATTGAGATCACCCCAAAAAAGATAGGGTATTTTACTTCAGTCTTACCTTGATTTGGTAAATTTCCGCCCTCGTCGTCGCCACTAATGCTAAGGATAGATTTAGGTAGTTTGAGCTCAACAGGCTTGATGGGTGGCAAGTCTACACTCCTAGACTCCTCATTGTTCCACGGACTGAACGTTGTACGAGGAGACGGGGCAGACGCCTGAGAAGCCCAGCTGGGCATGTTGGCAATGCCGGTCTTCTGGTAGGATGATGACTTAGCCTTCATTGGCTCTCCACAACAAGAACAAAAATCAGCACTCGCCTTATCAACATTGGAATTCCCCTGCGGCATTGGTGGGTCATCCTTCAACATTCCCGGCAACTTCAAACGCGCCCTTAGCTCATCATTGAACAAGCAATCGATATCCTTGTTGTTGCCACTAGTCGTAGAAGCAATGGCATTGTTCTCGGAGGTAAAAGCGAGAAGGCAACCCTCACACATTGTCCTTAGATCGGAGAGAGTTCGGTGCACGTGGCAATATGCCAGAGAGGAGATCTCCTTCTTGTGGCCTTCACACATGGTGGTGTTGTAGTGCAAGTCATTGTCTGTGTGGTCAAAGAGCGGGTTAACCCACGTGCAGAGCAAGCAAGGTGGCTCTAACTCGAAGAGGCTCGCAAAGAGGTTCGATAGGTAGGTGAAGATGCGGTTGATGTAGAGCATGCCAATGAGGACGCATTCGAGAACTGCGTAGATTAGGAAATGAGGGAGCTTTCCCAGCTCCTGCTCGACGAAAACACTCAACGAGCGTGTCGTCATTTGATATCACGAGATGATTTGATCTTCGTGGGAAATTATTGGATTTCTCCCATCTTCATTGGTATTTCTGCCTTTTGTTCTTCCTGGGCGATGGTGACTGAATTTGGGAAAATTTTAAAAGGGAGTTTTGTGGGGATTTTCGTTTCTTAAAATTGGGAAAATTTAGGAGGGTGTGGAAGGCGAATGAGCCTTGAATAGATATGCCTTGTTTGTCCCCCATGTTTTTAACAATTTTGGCGCCCTTTGTACCTGAAATAACGGTTCATCGTTGAGTTGGTTGTTCCTTTGCCCACCGTCTTATAAAAAAATAAAGTGTTTTCTTTTTCAATTAATTTTGAAACTCATTTTAACATAACCATACTTGAATTAGAGGTTATAATTCCATGAGGAAAGATTATCTACTTGATAATTTCAATCAAGAAGTTAAATATTTTGCGTTACCGAGTATTACGTGAATGCAAAACCCCAGATTGAATTGATGCTAATAAAACTTCACAAATATCTTATATATGTTGATCACCTTCATTGTCTTCTCTTCGCGAGTGATATCTAAAGCTTACAATATGTGATCCTGGCATACTTACTCTTTGCACTCTTGTGACACAAAAACCTTGAGATGTGACTTATCTCTATGCGTGATGCAAACTTGTTGAGATGTGAAAAGGTCATAAGATTCCAACATTTAAAATATGAATGAAATCAAACTTTATATAAGTCGGTGATTTATTCGTCCTATTGTCAATTGATTTTAAGAGAACGCATCGTTCATTAGTAGAACTCTCTTCTCATGTGTGTGAAGAGAGTCCTTTTATTTGCGTTTTCACAGTTGATTTAGTACAACGAATAAGGATTCAAATGTAGGCTTGATTACGCATATACAAGCTATGAGGAAAGATACATTTTTCGCATATGTAAAAAGTGGGGAGGGAAGAAGCCAATTACTGTTTCAAAAGCATGAATTTCCGTTACCAACAAGCCAATGTAGGCCTTGTTTGAAGTCGTAATAGCATAGAGACCTTTCTCTTTTCTTTTTTTTTTAATACAAGATGAGGGTTTGGGCTGTATCAACCACGATTATACCAGTATACCACCACCTAAGGGCGTCCTTTTAGATGAGAGCATGAAGCTCTAAATGGGAACGATAGAGTTCTTTCTCCAATGCCAAGATATCCTTCTCATATTCATGTACACTTTTATTTTTGCAGTATTTTTCTTGGATAATTATAGCCCATGGATTTTGTAATTTTGTTATAGGATTTATCTTAGAGGTTTCATTGAGTAGATCACCCTTCTAGTGGTCAAATATATATGAAACAAACAATAAACTATAGCACATGATATATTAACATATAGTTAAACAAACGATCATAACATCACAATAGATGCATCACTTAAAGACATATAATGTCAAACAATCATCATAGTATTAAACTAGCTAGCTATGAAACATATATATAATCAAAACCTCGATCACATTTAAAAGCCTATGACAAGATATATTAATAATAGAGCTCCTCAAAGAGGTACCAGATCAATCGATCAATCAGTTCCAAAGGAACAGTACTGAGCCCACAAGAACCAAGCACAAGGCCGTTATGTCGCTGCTCATCGAACCGCCCTTGCTGTCGTCATTCATCCCCACGCCTGTGGGTGCCACACTGCTTCCAATCCCACTTGGATAAGACGAAGTGGTAGTACTCGAAGGAGTCGTGGAGCCTGTCCCTGGCACGGTGGATGTGTAAGGTGAGGTAGTCGTCCTAGGGCTGCCGGAGATTGGGGTAGTGGTCGCCGGAGTTGTTGTGGGAGTGTTGGGACTCGTTGATGGCACAGTTATTGTCGGATTGGTTGTGCCTGTGGAACCCGAACCACTGACGAAGAAGGCCAAACAAAGGCTTAACTAATTGCTCATTAAGAAACCAATTTGATGTCATTGAAATTATATTTTTAAAACATTGTATTCTAACCGATATTTAATCAAACATCATAACATCTAAATGCGATCAATTTTGTACTATTGACTTACTTGACTACGCTTTAAACCAGATTCACACCGATTTAAAACGCAATCAAGGGATGATGGTACATTAATTATATTGTTATGCTTTTGCTTGTTGAAAAGGGATGAGAGGTGAGCCCCAATGTGTTTACCATTGAAGACCCAAAACATAAAAAAGAGAGAAAGTAAGGAGAGGGCATGATCATAAAATCAACACTTTAGAGTCATCAAAGACCATAAAGCAAGGTCACTAACTAAAAGGGGATTTGGCTATGCACTCATCTTTACTCACCTCCATGTGAAATACCCATAAAACCAAAAGAGGATGTATTGTACATCAAAGTAACGGCTCTTAACTTGACACATGTATATAAATTTGAAACACAAGAGAAAAGTGAAACGACCCAAAGTCGCTCAAAATGAAAAAACAAAGCAAAAGACGGGCGCGCCGTACAACTCCACCTCGACATGATTGGAGTGAACTCTGCCGGATTTTAGGATCAAAAATAAAAGCTACCCAACGGCCACATTTTCAAATTACAGATTATTATACTCCGTTAATTTTTCACCACATAAAGTATCGACTTTTAGAATGGGTAAACATTTTCACTTGAAAATAGTCGGTTGATATTGACTTCTAGAGTCGTTTTCACGTAAAAATGTCTATTACCTCCAAAAACCGATATCAACACAATAAACTTAACGAAAAATTGACTATGAGTATATCAAACCGAAAAATGAATTTGAGTGTAACTTGGTCTCACTTAAAATCTTACTTGATTCAGTTTAAGTTAGAGTGCTCACTGTGGTACTACTAACTTTTAATAAGTGTCATGAATAGTCCCATTGTGTAAACTTTTAAGATATGGACTTATCAACTTTCAATAAAGCTAGAATTTGGATAACATGTAAAAAGTAACTACTAGAGATAAGAAAATTCAACCACTAATGACATAACTAAAAATGTGAAATTGTTCAAAGCATAAAAATTCATTCAACTGAGCTAAGTAAGGTAGAAGAAAAATGGTAGGACGTTACCGGATTTGTTTGATGCGTTGGTTAATATATTAATAAAAAAAATATGTCAAGAATAATACAATGTGTGATGAAAAATTAAAGCATAATTAAGATGGGAGGAGAAAAAAAACCTTGCAGATGCGGGGAAAGAACAGCCAGCACTACCTGCAACACACAACATATGAAGAGGAGTCAAGACTGGAATTAGGAAAGGTGATTAGAAGAGGAAGAGTAAGGACTGACTGGGGTTGGAGGCGGTGATGGAGGCGGTGCCACCGAAGTCACAGGTGTCGCTGCCTTGATTCCGCTTCTGGAAGTAGCTATTGACGGCGTAAGAGCAGTGCCACTTAACCGAGTTTGGGTTGTAGCACACCCCGCTCGGCCTTATGGGGGTGCAGTCCGCCCCTGCTCCGCACGCGTAGTCCAGCGTCTTCTGCAGCACCGTGTCGCTTAACCCGTCTTTGCACACGCACCATGTCGCACCTGCTCCACACCATCCACTCCTCATCAATCAACATATACACTTCTCTATCGTATAAACTAATAATTAAACACAAATTAAAAGAGGCTAAATGGGTAGCTTACTTGAGTAACTAACAGCCATGGCTAGGAAAAGCGAAGCTCCTAACAGTGATGAAGGAGGAGCCATTGATCGAAGCTCAAAACGACGTCGTGGTAGGTAGCTGTTTGAGAAGTGATCGATGACAATTAATGTATAATGCACTTTTAGTTTCAATGAGAGGAGAGGAGAGGAGAGTGGAGTACGTACTAGGGTAAGAGCGTTTGGGATTTGGGATTGCTTATTATATATGTAGTGTAGCTGTGTAGGTGGCCAAATGGGCAAATGTTGTTTTTGGTTTGAGAAAGACATCGATGTGATGAGATTTACAGAAATGCCATACAGCCATAGTGGTGTGGTGGGCTCCTCTGCTTTTGTTTAGCATGCTCTGTTTACATAAATAATTGCATTTGACTGGGAACTGATTGTAAAACAATTTTAATTTTAAACAGGTGAAAATAAGCAAGGAATGGTGTTGTTAGCTGGAGTGTATTGTAAATTACATTATTATTTATGTATAATTCGACATTTTTTTTTTGATCAAAAGTATAATTCGACATTGTAGACGTGGTACGTGGTCTAATTTGAGGTTGTCATGAGACTCATGGGAGGAGGGGAGTTTTTTTTTTGTTTTTTTTTTTTGTTTTTTTTTACAGTAGGCAAGAAGAAAATCCATAAAGCGATCTTAAAGCCATTAAAAGATGGCTTGAAAGACCCTACGCAGAGGATCATCAGTCAAAAGAAAAAAGAAAAAAAATCTAAGATTACAATTACATATATAAATAAATTTAAAGCTAATACTCCGTAACATCTTAAAAAAAATCCTTATTTCTTTGGTTCAGTGGCTTAGACGGCTTGCATGCAAGCTGAAGCACCAATTGAATTATGCAGATATGATTCCGAATGCGGTGACGAGTTGATATTGGAATTACAGGGAGTGAGATCGGTGGAATCTGACATGTTGAAGAGCAACTATATACTTGGATAACAAATGAGAAATTTTATGAAAAAGACTCGGATCATTGATGTTTTGGGAGGGGATTTCAGCTGAGAAGTTTGGGGTAAAAGAGCACCAATTGGGTAAAAGAGATTTTGATTTAAAATAAATTTTGGATTTAGGGGTGTTTGATTTCCACTCAGAGGGAGGCCGAAAGAAGACCACCAACAAGGGGCAGTGACCTCAGCACAACGACGGAGGGGAAGACCGGGGAGGCGAAGAGCAACATCAAGCGGGAGGGAGGCGCCGAGATCGAGAACGCCGGCGGGGGCATGGCAGATGGATGCAGGTGGAGGAAACTTTGAGGAGGGGAGCCGAAGAAAGTGGATACACCAGCAGCTAGGAGGTCGAGAAGACTCAACCCTTTGGCGCCGCTAGTGAGTACCACGGCCGGATCTGAAAGGTTGTCAGTCAGGGGAGGAGGGGAGTTGAATTGAACAACATTGTAATTAAAAAGATACATGTGCTTTGAGTCCTGCTGTAGGAATGGCCGGAGGGTCTGTGTGTTATGGAAAAAATAGAGGATTAATAATAATTTTGCGATATGTTTTGTCTATGCCTCTCTCTTTTCAGTCCCGCTATGCAAAAAAATACGACACAAAACTGCAACAAAACGACAGGAAAAAACACGAAACGATATAAATATGACACGATTATGATCAGGGGTGGATTCAAGGGTGGGTAACACCGAGCCGTCGCCCACCCCAATCCAGAAAAAATATAAGAATATATGTGTTTTGTAAAAAAAATAAAGGTAATATACAATACAAGTATCTTTAGTGACTTAGTGGTTGAGCCCATCTCTTTTTAAATAGAATCAAACTCAACCCTTGTTCAAATCTCAATAGCCACATATTTTCATTTTCCATTATCTTAAAATTCTTATCATTTTTTGGTATTTTATAATTAAACAATAATAATTTTTCTTATAAATTTAAGGTATTCTCTTCACATATATTTTTTTTAAAAAAATATTTCTTTTAAAAATTATTCATACATAATTGTGCCCATCCCGAAAAAATTTATGGATCCGCCCCTGGTTATGATACGAAACGACAAAACATGACAATAAATGTGTCGTGTTCAGATCGGCGTATTTCCCTTGTCGGGTATCCGACACGACACATTAATTTTATTTATTTTTTAATATTGGAATACTGGGATAGTAAAAATAAAATAATTGTCTTAATGTAACATAAAATTTAGGCACCCCGGTTAGTTTTGTGGAGTGCTTGTGTTTGACTATGACTAGGTGCAGTGGCAGTCCAAAGGTGTGGCACGAGTATGCGGCCGCCACACCCTTCGATCGGAGAAACACATAGACAGAGAGGAAGATTGAGGGAGAGAGAATCTCTTTCCGGGAAGTGAGGGCGGGCGAATCTGCGAACAACGGAGTGAAAAAGTGGAAAGAGAAAACAAGGATTAGGGTTTTGGGTCGTCTGTGTAAATATGAGGAGGCGTTCATGTGAAGTGTCATATCCTCTTTCATGGAAGTGAGGGCATTCCTACGTCTAACATGATCATATATTATTGGGCGTTATTGGGCCTTTAATCTTTGTCATTTTTATTGGCCTACTATCATAAAGAGAAATATTTAAAGCCTAATATAGTTGATGATAAATTTTTTAACGTAGAGGCAAATGTGGACAATTTCATTCTTATTCCTTTGATTGATGAATCGGCGATGTTATTACTTTCGTAGTGAGGACTACAAATTTACCAGTGCGATTCGCCCCATCTTCTAGCGACCTCTGCGAACGACAACCGCCACTGACTGGGAGGTCTAGATTTCCAATCCATATCTCCCCCCTTTTTTTATTTTATTACCCTTCACTAGTTTTATGACATATATCGAAATAAATAAACCCACCGTTCTCATTTAATTGTTTATAGAGTTTGATGTTCTTCGTCTGCTATGGCCATCTCTGAAATAAAAAGACCTTTAGTCGTCGACTTGCCCTATCGGCTTCTCCTATCTCTCTCGCTTGCTCTTCGTTCAGTCTTGCCTCTCGCTGACTCATCCTCGCCCCTTCACTCTTCGCTCAGTCTTACCTCTCGACGAGATGCCGACACGTCCTCTCCTCTGGCTGCATTTTTGCATTGAGTTGAGGTATCGATCTGAAGCATATTGGCCGATGCAACTAAAAGTTGCATCTTTATTCATCAACCAATCGCACAAATTTGAGACTCTTCCTCTCCTCATGATGCTTGCTTTTCGCTCAGTCCTGCCTCTCACCAACTCGTCTCCTTTGACTTGCAATCAGGCAGACACGCACTCTCCTCTCACTCAATTGCTTGCTCTCGCAGTCGCCCTCTCCTCGTGTTCACATCCGGTAAGTTTCTTTACTTCGAATTTCGAATGGGTTTCAAATGGGCATGGTTCGAATGGTTTGAAATTTCTTGCTTCATAGAATGGTTTGAAATTTCGATTGGATTTCTGAAACACCCTAAAGTATTTTTGGGTATTTCTGTTTTAAGTTAAGTAAATGAATAAGGTTAAAATTTTAAGATAAAAGAAATTATAAGATTTTTTTTATGGAATATATATATATATATATTTTTTATATTTTGGTTCTTATTATTTCGAACATAAAATTCGGTTGGCCATTATGATTTTAAGAGTGAAACTTATTTTAACTAAGATAAAACATTACTTTTGTTTTAACTAATGAAGGTTGATGTGATGTCATTATTTTATTCTTTTATTTGAGAGCCTACCTAAATTATTTCAATACTCAATGTTAATATCAGTTTACGCAAATAAGTATGATATATGATACGACTTAATAAAGTTATTGCTAGTATCTAATTATTTTATTAAATTTATTTTCCAATGATTATTTAAATAAAAGCACATATTGTGATTTATTAAAAAAGATATATACATATATTAAAAAAGCATGCATACATACATACATACATACATACATACATACATACATACATACATACATACATACATACATACATACATACATACATACATACATACATACATACATACATACATACATTACATACATGCATGCATACATGCATGCATGCATACATACATACATACATACATACATACATACATACATACATACATACATACATACATACATACATACATACATACATACATACATACATACATACATACATACATACATACATACATACATACATACATACATACATACATACATACAAACATACATATATGATTTTATCTTATCATATATTTATATTATGTCACACACCTAAGCATTTAAGGTAAGACATAATAAAAATAAAAATCAAATTAAATAAATAGCCTTACACGTACAAAAACAAAAACCCAACTATTTTATTGAACCGGTTCATCCGAACCAAATAAAAAAGAAAGTCGGTTTAATTGAATCGCTTATATATATATATATATATATATATATATATATATATATATATATATATATATATATATATATATATATATATATATATATATATATATATATATATAGTGTCAAACGCCAAGAAGTAACCACTCTTCTTCCTCCCCCTTTCACGTTGAACGCATGGACATGGAGCTTCAATGATGGTTTTTGAATTTTTGAATGTTTCACCTTCAAAACATCCCCATTAAGTGCTAATCAATTTCACCTTATCAACAACGTGGGCAAATGTTGAATTTATGGACGAATTCATCCCCATTTCTGTCCAAATTCAAAAACCCTAATTTTGAGCATTCATCCAATTGACATGGAAGATAAATATTTCAACCCAAATTGATTATGAATAATAAATCCTCTCATCAATTTTGATTCAATGACACCTTCAATTTTCTATTCCGTTCACATTGCAATCCTGACATTATAAGAAAGAAGGAAAGTCGGACCTTTTCGAAGGACATTCCACCATTGATGGCCACAACTCGAGCTCCTAACCTAGTTCATGGTGTTCTAAACACCTTAATCTAAAAATCCCATTCAATAACTTTTGAGAAAAACATAAAAATTTAAAACGCCCAATTTTGGCTCCGAGCTCGCCGGAGAACAGTCGTGCCACCTCCCAGCCGCTGCCGCCGCCGATAGAACCGTCGGGGGAGGAGCACCCTTCCGCCAGGAGTCCTTAGCCACCGACCATGTCCACTTCCGTGCCTTTTCGAGGCGCCAGGAAGTCGTCGAAGCCGCGCCAGAGAGTTTCGGAAAGTTACTGCAAAGGTTCTGTCGGGAGGGAGAAGGGGCTTATTTAATTACATAAAACCTCCCAAACTTTCTGTTTTGGTAAACTATGGCCCTATTTCAATTCGAAAATTATAAAGACTAGCCCGCAGTTTTAAAATGTATTCTAGCTCACGTTAAATCTTAAATTTCGCAGCGGTCATCTCAAAATTCGACACCCATATTTCGAGAAGGTACCGAAGAGGATCGTATTGGCATAATTTTCTGACTTTAAATTCATTCGATTTTTCTTCGAATTAACACTACAAAAACAAATATATTAGTCACGGATGGTAGCAACGACAAAGGATTTGGCGTGGCGATTGGATATAACTTGGCAAGTATAACAACGGCAAGGGTTAACCGTGGCTTTTGAGTTGAATTTGGCTATAGCATAGCTACGGCAAGGGTATGTTATTGCTAGCCTCATGGTAGCTAGCGAAGCCAACACTCTAATGGTCATGGTATACCGTTGTCGTGGCAAAAAATTGTAGTGGATGCACCGAATTTGTCTCAGCCTCGTAGCTAAAGATTAAGGTAAACCAAGTTAAAAAAAAAAAATTAAAATCCTAATAAACCCAAATCCTAAAGAGTAAAGACTCATCCTCTCCCTCCCTCGTCAATCGTCATCTCCCTCCCGCGTCTTCTCTTTTCCCTCTCGTATTCTCTAGAGGTTCGAAGGGTTTCGATTGCGGATGCCAGGGGTCAGCCGTGCAGACGCCGGTAGTGGGGGGCTCACTTCGGCTCCCTCTCACTCCCAAAGAAGCTTCCAATGGTTTCGATTGCAACTCCAGGAAGCGGTTATTGAGCCCCTAGGATTTCGATTGCATCTTCCAGGAAGTTCTTGTTCGCCCAAGGTTCGTCTCAACCACTCTTTCCTTTTGATTTCCTTTCATTTTTGGGTTTGTTAGCGATTTTCTTTCATTCCCCAAACAGCTTCAAAGGCTACAAAGTGGAGAGCGGTCGTTGTAGTGGAGAGTAGGTTTGGATTTCATCTTCTAGGAACTTCTTTTTCGCCCTAAGGTTTGTCTCAATTTTGATTTCTGAGATTTAGATGAGTAAAGAGGATTGTTGGTTTGTGTGGGTAAATTTCTACATACTTATTATTCTGTTTTCTGAGATTTAGATGAATAATTGCTATTCTGTTTTCTGAGATTTGGATTTCTGAGATTTAGAGAAGTCTTTTACGTTTTTCTAATCCCTGACTTGTTGTGTGTGTAAATTTCTATATACATGTTATTCTGTTTTCTGAGATTTATATTAACTATGAGTCTATGTATTTCTGTATGTGTATCATAAAAGTAGAGATATTGTTGTATGTTAATATTAATTGCTATTCTGTTTTTGTGATTTATGGCTGGTTTTATTTGCAATCTCTCTTCTTATGGATTAAACCCCTTGAAGAAGGATTTGAAATTTTAATTAGTAGATGTACTCATGCTATGTTCTTAATTATATGCACTAATGCTTGAGAATATATAGTTCAATAAACAATGCACTTTTGATCCTCAATAACTTACAGGTGATGTCTACTATTTTAGTATTTTACTCATTGATTTTGACTGAAGTTATGATTTCATCCAATTATCTACCTTCTATAGGATTCAGAGATAATGAAATACTGTTGGGAGTTTTCTTCATCAATTCATTTTATTCGGTCTGGACAAGTAAATTAAGTTTCCATAGCTTGGAAGAAAATAATTGTTCCTTTAAACTAGAAGCTTTGGATTTTAAAACTCATGCAACATTTCTCTCCCAATACTTGTATCATTTGGTTAGGCATCTTCACCTCTTCTTTTATATTTGCTCAATTTGTTTATTCTGCCAGTCTCCAGCTCCTTGTTCTATTTCTCTGGGTGTTGTATGTTGGACTGAGAGCCCTGACTCTATGATCAGCAATCCATTTGATTGTTCAAGGAAAAAACTTAATCCCCCAATGCTTTATAGAAAGAAAAAAGCTTCATTGACATAATTATTTATATTTGTCTAGTTGGATTTTATGTAGATTTGCATCTTCATCCAACTTGCTTCATATTTTCTTCTATTCCATTTCAATTGGCTTGCACATCATCACCTGTTCTTTAGCTCTATGGATGAGATCTGATCTTTGTGTGATCCTAGTTCATACAACCATGGGAAATCAAGTAGAGATTTTACAAAATCAAGTAACAACTCTCCAAATATACAGTAAAAGCATACAAATTCAGTGTCCTCCATAAAGGGCAAAGCTTACACAACTCATACCATGTCCATGGTTCTCTAGTTCAACCAGTTTAGGCAATTCAGGGCTAACTTTCAAGTCATTAAATTCAGGCATTAGCAAAGAAAAATGTATCTTTTTCAAGAAGTTTTAGTTCAGTCCAATAGGAGTCGAGAGTGGTGGGTGTAGGAAAGGATTTTCTGTTATATTATAAATCCATTGGTTTTGCTTAATTTCAGAGATGTTGATCAATATAACAAACAAGAAGTCCACAGAAACACTCTTGGTGAATGTTTTCATTTCAGAGACTAAGAGGAAAAGTCTTATCCAATAGGCCCACACCAAATCCAGGTCAATTTTCATAAATGGTCATATCCCGCTTATAAGAAGCGATTTCTGTTCATATGCTTTCAGATTATGAGGTTCAAAGAATGGGAAATAGGGAGGCAAACAAAGAGAGTAAAGGATTGATATAACCTGGATTTCTGTTCCACATCTGTTCTAGGGTTGACTAGTCGTAGTGTCTTCCTCAGTTTATCGTGTTTTTAACAATGTAAACCCAAATTTAGGTGATGTTTATTAAAAAAAATTTTGTCTTATTTAGAATTTTTTAGATTTTAGCTAGATTTATTCAATAATGGTGTCTTTGGAGCTCATGACAATTCATAAAAAAACCTTCTTCTTGACTCTAATATTTAGCCATCATAAATTAGTGGGTTCCATTACCTACTACCCAAACATAACATAAATTATTAGAAAAAATAATAAACAATGAAACTGAGGAAGCCAAATCCATGGGAGAACCCATACAACACCAAGACAGTAAAGGGAGCATAAACTGATTGCCAAATCTAGAGGCAAGATCATATGAATCATATGATTAAAAGCAAAATAAGAAGAAATAAGAAGCTGTTATGTGAGGGAAACAGTCCTACCAGAATAAATTAGGAGTACACAACAATCATAGAAACATTTAAAACATTACAATAAAACACGTTATCATCCAAGAGAACAAGGGCTTGTAGGACACACATACCCAAGAAGTTTAAAAATACAAGGCAACTGTCAACTGAATGTTTTCGTAGACAGACTCAGGGGTTGTATAACCTTTCTTTTAACAGAATAAAATGTCAATGACTCACCAAAAGCTAAAGACTAATTGATTCCAAACTTCTAGTGTAGAAACCTTGAAACCTTGGAACCTTGGGAGTCAATAGCACCACATTCAGTCTCTTAATTGAAAGGCCTGAAGCTTCTTCACCTTTTTCTACAACCTCTAAATTAATCCTCTTTTTCTTCTCAAATCTTCCTCCTTCAGACATTGTTTTTTTTTTTGTTTATGCATCCCACTCAAGTGCCACCTACCATCACATATGTTAGTGAAATGAACTTCACCCGGTTACACAATTTATGAAGATTGCCGAGAAAACAGTGTAGCCCATAAAACATAGCAGGTTCAAACCAATACAACACACATTAAAATTGTCCAAACAACATAATAAGATCAAACTAAATACACAAATAACCATAACAAACAAGGCATAAATAGAAGTTTATCGTAGCATGAAGCAAAAGAGCGGTTGAGTAGACCATCTGCCTTCAATCCAGTCCAAGTGTGGGCGCATTTCGAAGCTACAATACATATGAGTATCCCCGTTCAGTGGGAAGTTAACCTCGAAATTTCTGTCACCCCCTTCTCAGATCACATCTATCACCCGACCTGACCAATACCCATCAAGGGCTCTACAATCCACTTGGTCACCCTTCTGATAGGTTTCTTAGGCCACATGAGGTGGACGTGGACGGATTCGACCGACCTGCACTATT
Source organism: Persicaria tinctoria (assembly GCA_037127255.1). Lineage (NCBI taxonomy): Eukaryota > Viridiplantae > Streptophyta > Magnoliopsida > Caryophyllales > Polygonaceae > Persicaria > Persicaria tinctoria. The sequence goes on from JBANSL010000017.1 coordinate 21,732,632, forward strand.
TCCCTTAGACGACCCCAACAAACCATTTTTCTACACCAATGATCTCCACTTGGGCGCCTGGATTGTATGTTGGGAGCGATAGTGGGATTGTATGTTGGGAGCCGTCGTCAGAGCTATCTGAATTGATAACGATGGGTTCACGACAGGGAGGGTGGTGAGATGATGAGGCCATTTTTTTGAGGGAGATAGGATAATGGTAAGGATGGAAGTACTACTTTAATGAGATCACCAATGGATGGATAGATATATATTGTATGAAGGGGTAGCTTATATATAAATGGTTTTTGAATGATGCGCGCTTTCATCCCACTATTCAACATGTGAGCTTAACTTTTCTGGAAAATTGACCCAATTACTGTAACACTCATATTTTTTTGGAAATAATGAAAGAAAGACAAAAAACAGTGAATAATGAAAGAAAGACAGTTGTTGTAACACTGATGCTTTTTTGGAAATAATGAAAGAAAGACCAAAAACAGTTGAATGTATGGGTTTTTCTGAAAATATTTCAGAAAGACCACCAAGTGAATAAGGCATGCTTTTATGGAAACTTGTCTTTTTTCTGGAAAATTGGTTCTATAACACTGATGCTTTTATGGAAACTTGTCTTTTACTTTACTGACATAAATTCTTTAACACTTAACACTTATGCTTTTTTGATGATGCTTTTGTTGAAAAATGACACAAAGATAAAAAAGCAGTAGCAACCATGTGATATTCTGGAAAATTGTTAGCTGATGTTTTTTTGGAAAATGCAGATAGGCCCAAAACAGTAGCAACCTTGCCTTTTTTCTAGAGAATTGTTACTCATAGCTGATGCTTTTGTGGAAAAATGACACAAAGACCAAAACCAGTAGCTGATGCTTGCTGGAAAAATTGTCATGTTATGCGTTGTTGTTTTCTTTTGTACAGTAGTGTCAAAGTGAAATACATAAACTATTTTACTTCTCTAACATCACTTGAATTATGTTTTTTTGTTATTAAGAAAACCCAAAAATGATTATATATTTATGCTTAAAAGTATATATAAAAGACTTTAAATAACTTCCCATCATTGACAAACTCAAGCCTATTTAATTTAATTTAATAAATAAATTTAAAAATACAATTACAGTTTAAATTTATAAAGACATTTTGTAGCACAAAAATATTATAAATGATTCTTAGAAAATGTTGAATATAATTTATGAAAAGCATAAGCTAAGTAACTGTAAAAAATACTTAGATAATACTCATTTTGTTCTTAAATGCACAACAATATCACTTGTTAAAAAAAAGGCATAACAATAGGAACCTGTAATAAGTGGCATTTCTCTTTCTAGTTATTGCAATGTGATGGATTTTTTTATTACTACTTTAAATGATTATTTTCCTAAGTGGTGAAATTATGTATTATAAATATAAATATGATATGTTTAATTTATATTTGCTAGAATAAACACTTGTTTAGTTGTCCCCCTCCTCTCTCTTATACCATTAGAGCTCCTTTTCAAATCAAGTAATCTACACCATTAAAGCTCCCATCATGTGGGAGTTTTGTATTGGGGATATGAAAAGTTATCCATATATATGTGGTTTTGTTTGCTTCTTGTTTCCATTTATGTTTGTGGGGTTCATTATAACATTATTTCACATGTGACGAATATATATTATTACTATTTGAGTAGACAAAAAGACAAAAAAAAACAATATCTTTTCTGCAAATATCCTTTTCTGGAAGAAAACATCTGCCCATTGTTTTTGTTTGCTTCTTGTTTCCATTTATGTTTGTGGCATTCCATATAACATTATTTCACATGTGATGAATATATATTATTAGCTTTTCTGCAAATATCCTTCTATTTGAAAATTGGAACTACCATATGTAGCTTATAACCATAAACTATAAATGTTACTTGCTAGTATAAGCCTTTGATTTGTCTACTTCTATGCATACTAATCAATTGGCTATATAATTATTTTGCCCATAGGTGTCAATAAGTAGTGTTCACACTACAATGCCTATTGATAAGTCATGGATTGACTGGGGAACTCAAGTTTCTAGGCCCTATTTTGCAAAGTTAGACGAATTTTTAGAATTCACTTATGCTAACAAGGAAGTTGGTTCCATCATCTACTTCCCATGTAGAAAGTGCAAAAATAGGGCATTGTATGTTAGAGATGTTGTGCGGAAGCATCTTCAAGACAATGACTTTTGGGTTAGCTATAAGTTATGGGCGGATGAAGTGCTACCACAATCAGATGGTTAGATTAGTTGAAGATGCAATAGGAATGACAACTACACCTACAATAGGACATCTAAGTGGTGATGGAGAGAGGGAGGGTGCTACTCCTGGGGCAACTAAGGAGTTTTTGAAGTTGATGAAATGTGCAAATCTACCTTTATACCCTGGTTCTAAGAAGCACACCATCTTGTCTTTTCTTGTTCGACTGTTGCAAGCAAAAAGTTTACATGGATGGAGAGCCAACTCTTTGAAAGAGTTGTTGGAGATATTTGAAGAGACATTGCATGATGGGGTCAATCTGCCTAAATCGTATTACCAAGCGCAAAAGTCGGTGACTGATTTAGGATTCACGTACACAACTGTGGATGCTTGCCCCAATAGTTGTATGCTATTTCGAAAGAAAGATGCAGACCTTGACGAATGTCTAGTGTGCAATGTATCTCGCTGGAGGAAAACAGTTGGAGGGGCTGAATTTGGGTCACGAAGAGCTGCAAAGCAAGCTAGATACTTCCCGCTCAAACCACGTTTACAAAGGCTATTTGCAACAGCACGCTCAGCTACCCTCATGAAATGGCATGACTTGAATTGTGTGGACGATGGTGTATATAGGCATCCGGCGGACTCTCCTGCATGGGAGCAACGTGATGTGAAACACCCGAGTTTTGCTGCTGATCCTCGGAATGTACGACTAGGTATTGCCTCCGATGGATTTAATCCATTTGGAAATCAAAATGTTGCTCATAGTACATGGCCAGTTATCATAGTTCCATATAATTTGCCTCCAATGTACATCTTGAAGCAACCATACATATATCTTTCTGTGCTTATTGACGGACCAAAAAGACCTGGTGATAAGATAGATGTGTATTTGGAACCCTTAATTGAAGAGTTGAAGGAGTTGTGGGAAGTGGGTGTACAAAAATACATTTGATGCTTCCACCAATCAAATGTTTCAAATGCGTGTTGCATTGTTGTGGACTATCAATGACTTCCCAGCATATGCAAATTTTTGTGGATGGAGTACTAAAGGTGAATATGGGTGCCCGAATTGCAACATAAGGCCAAGGGCAACATATTTAAAAGCAAGCCACAAGTGGTCTTATGGAAAGAGTATGAGGTATTTGCCTTATGATCACAAGCACCGGAGAGATGTGAGGTCCTTCTATACTAGACGTGAACCTGTTGTTGGCCCTCCTATAATGAGTGGGGATGAACTTCTTGCACAACTTGACTATTTCAATGTAATTACTCAATACAAAAGGGAGGACATCATCTTTAGACAGCGCATAGGGCCCGAGAAACCAGAAAAGGATAAAAAAAAAACCAGCATAATTGGAAGAAAAAAAGCATCTTCTTCGAGCTACCTTATTGGAAAGACAATATGCTACCCCATAGCATAGACGCCATGCATGTCGAGAAGAATTTTGCTAAAAAATGTTCTCCATACCATATTGAGAGTTAAAGGTAAAACTAAGGACAATGTCTTTCCTCGTCGTGACCTTGAAATATTAGGAATTAGGAAGGACTACCATGTGAAGAAGACAGAGGTCGATAATGAGTATTACGAGAGAGTTGAGTTTGAGATGGAAAATAATGGGAAAGACAAGTTCTTTGTAGGTTTATCACAAGCAAGAATGTCGAATGGTTCATATTTAAATATTGCACGGAAGGCTAATTTGAAGGATCGCTTCATTGGTGGTTTAAAAAGCCATGATTATCATACTCTTATACATCAATTGATTCCATTATGTATACATATCTCCTTGCCAAACAACATCATTTTTGTGTTGGTTGATGTAGCGAAGTTCTTCAAAGTGTTGTGCTGCAAAACTAATTCAAGGGTACAGTTGGAGGAAGCACATTCCCAAATCATCACAACTCTTTGTGACATTGAGAGAATCTTCCCACCATCTTTTGTTGATATCATGGAGCATTTCCCAATACATCTTGCCGAGGAATCCATAATCGGAGGGGATGTACAGTTTCGATGGATGTACCCAATAGAGAGGTTTCTGCTGCCTTTGAAGAATTATGTTAGGCAACAAGCATGCCTCGAAACATCGCTAGCAAAAGGTTATTTGATGGAAGAATGCATGAATTTTTGTGCTCAATACTTAGGAGATGTGGAGACCAAGTCCAATAGACCTCCAAGAAGGAAATCTGATGATGAGAAGAATGGAAAGAGCTTCATTCTTCCAGAGGTGACTCGTGCTCAAATTCATCGATGGGTGCTATTTCATACAGAAGTGGTCACCCCATATATATAGTAAGTCTACTACTATTTAGAATGAATTTGTTCTTTTGGATTATGTACACATAAAATCAATCTTCTTAACCCATTCTCTTCTTTGATTTGTGAAAAGAACATCTCAAATCCATCAAAAATCATAATCTTACTTTGCCTGAGGAGTCAATCACATTGACTCATTTCAATGAGTTATCGAACTGGTTCCAGACACATGTGAGTTGTAGTTGGAGATCATATGTGTACACCTTACACTTATTGAATAATTTCAACTACCTCGGTCCTGATTTTAGATTTATATTATAGGTTCAAGGAGCATTACAGGGAGGGGATGTGGACATACCCAATGACATTATCGCTTTGTCTTTCCCTCCTTCTCCTCTAGCAACGAGGCTAACCTCATACACCTCAAATAGTTATGTATTTCGTGTTCAAAGTGTGGACAAAAAAAGAACGAGGCAAAACTCTGGGGTGTATTTAGAAGGCGATCATATATCATATTATGGGAGGTTAATTGATATTATCAAGGTTACATACTCCGTAGATATCAATTATGTTCTATTTAGGTGTGAGTGGGCACATCCTTCAACCGGTGTGAAGTTGGACACCTTTAACTTCACTTTAGTAAACTTCCGAAGATTGCTATGCCCTCGTGATCGGGTTGGGGATGAGTCTTTTATCTTGGCATCTCAAGCACGACAAGTGTGGTATAACCTGGATCCTTCTGGACAAGGTTGGCTTAATGTTGGAGAAGTGGTATCCAAAGAGTACTCCTACTTAGAAAAGGATGGTGTGGGTGTTGATGATGAGTTAGACGACGAGGCTCAACAAGAGGTTATAGTTATGTACATAACAATTTTGAAGTAGTAAAAAAATGACCCTGTTTTAATTTACATAAAATTGATGCCTCTTTCTGTTGCTGAATTTCAGCAAGACTAATTTCCCTTTTCTTATAGGTGACCATGAAGAAATGGAAGGGTGGACCCGGTAGACCGCAAACAATGTATGAGTTCTTACTTTCTTCTATCTCAGTTGATGGTCGTATGTCTTCCTCTTCGAAGTCATCACAAGCTACCTCAGTTGCCGCTAGTGTTCCAGATCTAGCTATAGCTCTTGTTCCTCCACAACAATTGCAAGCATCAATGACTCAGTCTGTGAGTCCTTTGGAATCAAGTATGTTACATTACATTAAGTGTTTCGATGAAAAAATGAACATGTAGTTTAGATTATAGCTGACAGTTTCCTACTGTACCAGATTTGATTCTTAAGCATCAAATCCAAGTGATATTTTTTATAAATGCTGAGATAATCAAATTTGATAGGATGGAAATCTAAACTTTTGCATTCCCTTGCATTCCTTACAAACATTTATAATTTCTATCAATAAGCTAGTTACATGGTATTACTATGTTTGAAGGTGACCAACAACAAGGCAACATTAGAGGCCACAATAAGGGTCTGCCCGGGTAGAACACTAGAGGTAAAATTACAGTGGAATTCAATGAGGTGTTCCAACCAGTAGGAGAAAATGCGAAACTTTTGAAGTCTCGGCTAGGGATTATAGTGTGCGATGGTCATAAGCTTCCATTGACTAATCTTGACCGGTCCTTTGTTGATAATTCTATCAAAGAACGCATATGGGCTGAAGTTCAGGTGACACCTTAATTTATAGAGTTTTCTTACGTGATTCCTCTTAAAAGGGGTTGTTATATTAGCTTGGTTTTTTTCTTCTTACATGATTCCTCTTAAAAGGATTTGTTATATTTGTCTTCTTTTATTTTTCTTACAAGGATTCCTCTTAAAGTGCATAATTTAAATGAAATTGGAAGTCCATTTCAAAGGCCAAATTTATGATATCCAAAGCTTTAATTTTTACAGTAGCTTAAATTTCTGCATCTCAGGATTTTTTTACAGTAGCTTTTCTGCATAATTTTGTTATGATCTTGTAGCAAAATGTATTGAATGTCCTGGAAGGCTACAAAAAGGTTTGCTTGAGAACTTGCAACAACATGTGGAAGGTTTTCTAGTCAAAAATGAAGAGAAACTACTTCACCCCGAAGAAAGATGATACATACCTTGCCACAAAGTGCCCTTCGAATGTTCTACCAGAGCAGTGGGTTCCGCTTATTGGATATTGGCGTAGTGCTGAGGCAGAGGTTTGCTTTTCTTACCAAAATGTATTTCGATTAGTTACATTATGTTATCACCTTTTTTTGTTATTCTAATCTCTATTATTACCCTTTATATATACAGAAAAAAGCAAAGCAAAACTCTAAGAATCGAGATAGGCATGGATCATCACATGTCACTGGACGAAAGTCGGTTGCCGAAGTAAAATATGAGGTACGTATGTATTTGTCTCTTGGTTGTTTGTTTCTTCATAATTGACTTGCACTTGTAACTTGTTGTTGTATTCCTGAGTAGCTTCAAAAAAGCGGCCAAGTCGTTGATAAAATGAGTGTGTGGATCAAATCTCACAAAACAGATGACCCAGATATTATTGCAACCACCGTAAGTTCAACCTCCCTAGCTTTACACATCCCTCCCTTCCTTGTTTTTGTCTTCGTTTCTCTTCTTTTTCCTTTTTTGATCTCTTTTAAAGTATGATGTCTTTCTTGCTTTCCAATGATCCTGCATTTGTATGACAAGATGAACTAATTCAGTCATTTTTTCCAATATTTGCCAAATCTAGATGATATAGATTTAGGAAAAGTAAAATTGGGCTAAAAGTCACACAACAGGTTGGATCTTATTTAAAACCGGGTGGGGGGTTCTTTTCTTCTTTTTGTTTCCATTTCATGTTGGGATATTGAGGTTGATTTGTAGAAAACTAGTTGCCACAACCACCAAGTGAAATCAACAGCTCTATAGAACTATGGGAGATCAATAACAACTTAGATAAAGGGATATGATAGTCCAATATGACCAAATTATCTATTTGGATTCATGTGTGTGTTTTGTTATTGTAGAAAGACTACGACGACCTCTTGAGTAAGGATTCTGAGGATCAGCGAGAACTTGTAGAAGTCAAGGACAAGATATTTCATCACATTATTGGAGATGATGGTCATGGATATTGTTGGACTTATGGTTGCAGTGCCCCTCCCCGGCTGGTGCATACAATATCATCAAACACCCCTACTATCAATGAGAACATTTTCCAAAAGCTCGTCGATAAGTTAGCTGAGACTGCAAAAACTTTTAACCAGAAACTCCAAGCTCTTAGAGATGAAATGATGCTGGCTATAGGGACCACTGATAGGGTAACTGCACAATCAGAAGTGCCGATTAGTTCTTATCATCCTCATTTCTACAATTTTGTTATATATACTGCAGCCATACTTGAACAAATAAATTTGCTAGATGTTGCTAGATCATGTAGGCTTATATCATTGTTGAACAAAAATGCGCAAATAATTGTACAACACATTTTATTTGATTTTTAATATTTGAGTTCGGCCCCTTTTGGTTATCCTCTTGATTCGAAGTCGTATCGATACCAAGATTTTGATGGATTTGGTAATTTGGGCTGCACCCGAATTTTAGCGGGTTGGCTACGTATCTCTTGGAAAAGAATCAAGCCTTACGTAGTTCAGAGAGTTTTGGATTTTGTGTTTGGTTTGGTTTGGATTTGGTTTCGTTTTCTTGTATGCATCATAGGATGAAGTTCAAGCCCACCTTCTAGGAAGGGTTGCTCGAACAACACTCCACCCGAGTAACCTGAGCTCACCTTCTCGGAAGGGTAACTCAATTAACTCGCCTATCATTTGCATAGAAAACGATTTGACTTTAATGTGGTGTTTGATTTGACTTAGAGGTCAATTTGAAGATGGTGGAATTTGATTTTGAGTTTGGTGACCGCACTCGACGAGCAAACGCTTTATATCGAGTTAAAGTGGACACTTTCACTTTTATAGAAAATTTGATCTTTGGGACGACGAGAGTCAACAAATGAATTTTGAGAGATTTGATTGAAAGTTTGGTTGCGACTGGACTCGGTGGGAATTTGATTTACACCAAGTTTCCTACGTATCCACTTATTTGATGGAATCAAGTCACCGTAGTTCGAGACAAAAATAAATCTTGTATTTGAGTTTGATCATGAGATCATTTTAGCGTGATGATTGAACTCAACGACCTTGTAGCTTTATGTCGAGTGTCCTACGTACCCTTTTGAGAGGGATCAAATCACCCGTAGTTCAAAAACGGGAGCAATTTAATTTGTTTGGTTTTGACCTCATATTCATTTAAGGGGAATTTAGAGGTTGACTGTAACGGCCCGAGATTATGATTCCCGAGTTACGTTTCGAGGGATAAAACCCCTCGTTAGGATCTTGCGCTCCGAGTACAGGTTGAAGGTTTGAAACCGAAGATTTGTATTTTAAAGCGGGATTTCGCACCCAAGTCCGTAAGGTCCGTTGGAGACCCCGGGGTAAACCCATGTGCCTGTCCTAAGTCTACAACGCGGAAAATCCATTTAGACATGCAATCAGCATAAGTGAAGTTAAAGCAAAATACAATCCCTAAGGTGCCACGACAGAGCCGAGACAAAACAACGTAAAAGAGTATAAAAGAGAGGAAGTCTAGTGGTCTCTCGAGCTCTCAATCTAACGCCAAAAGTCTGAACCCGCCAAGCATCCATATAAGCAAAGATAGCGGCTAGCGGTTACCTGAATCTAAAAAAAAAAGAGGGGGATCTGGGTCAATCATCAGGCCACTCATGCGCGTGTGTAAACACACTCTGAGAGGCATATAATAAGCATCATATTCCTAAGATGAAATGAGTAATGCAAAGCGGAACTTAAAAAGACAAGCATACGGATAATTAAGTGCGGACATAAATAAAGAGGTGCGCAGTTACAAGAAATGCCAATTAGCATGTCCCTCTAGGCCCCTAAGGAATCCTCTAGCAACTCCCTTCGAAGGGAACTACCTCACCCACGGTGCAGGCCGTCCCTACGTAAGGAGCCTACTAACTAGGAAGGGAAGACAAACGACGACACCCATATAAGGCCTAATGCTCTAAGAGTCCTATGGCGACTTATTACCAAAAAGCCTACCTCACCCATCAAGTGCAAGCAACTTTCTATAATAAGCACCACTAAGATGACAAGAATAGAGAAGAAGGTCACATCCATTAAACACCTATAACGGCCGTTTTCTAGAAAAGACATATAGCAAGTCATATGGTTTCCATTTTAGATCCTAAGCGTGATTCTAAGTCGTATGGTGCATGAACACTAGCCTACTATATAACACCCAGTGCATAGAGCGCCCATCATGAGTAAGTTCAAAGAACTTACCTGAAGAAGCGCAGAATCCAAGCAATATAGCAATCAAGCAAATCCAGGCAGATTAGAGCTCACCTAGAAGATAAGTAACATAATAAGTCTAAGTCTAACTTACACAAAGCATATCAAATAACACACACAAGATTCACATAAAGCATATATAAGTTAACCATCCTATCATCAACAACATTAATGTCTCAATTTAATTTCTCATCTCGTTTCATCATCTCATACCATATTCAACATATATAATTCGTCATCTCATCAGCTTAAGATAACCTCCATATCATACTTAACCAATTTCGCATATTATCATTTTATACTCATGCTTTGCATACAAATATATACATATATATCATCATCATCATAATTAACTAACCTTTAATCTCTTATATAATTCACCACAAGTCATACTATTAGTCACACATATCATGCCGTTAGTCAAACGATCATTTTATCATGCTAGTTAGTCATCGAATAAGTCGGGTTCCCAAGTTAGTTCCCAATCCATTTCAAAATCCAAATTAAACAATTAAAAATTTCGACCCTTGAAAATACTCGCTAAATTTCTTTTTCAATTTATTTATTAAATCACTCTCCATCCTTGAAATTCATTTCCAAATTCATTTTAATCCCCGAGTCCAAATAATATTAATTAGTTAAATAAATAATTAAAGAAGTAAACGGTTAAACCCGAACCGAACCAAACCCATTTAAATCCAACCGAACTGAACCGAACCCGCAAATAAAAACCCAACCGGTTAAACATTAAAACAGAATTAATATATATATATATATATATATATATATATATATATATATATATATATATATATATATATATATATATATATATATATATATATATATATATACTACGTATAAGTTAGAAGGGGGTCCCCACAGCCCACGTTGGCCATCTTCCACATCCGAATTCAACGAAGCTCCCTGCTCTGCTCGCGCTCCCGCGCTCGCCAGCCTGCTCGACGCTGCGTCCTCGTCGAGTCCTGGCTCCGACTCGCCCAACCGTGGCTCACCGGATCCGACCCCATGGTCCCGCCCCACCTCAGCTCGCTCGCGCCCGCTGCTCTGCCCATGCCAGCTGCTCGCTCACACTGCCTCTGCTCATCGCGAACGTCGACACTCGCTGCACCAATTTGAGCTCGCCGGAGCTCTCTCCGGAGCTTTCGAGCTTGCTCAACGCACCGCACTCAGCTCACGGGCACTCGACACTCGGCCACAGCCCGACCCAAGTCAGAATCGAATCAAAACAGAGGGAGGAAAGGTGGAAGCTCACCGAGGGAGTTTGCGACTTCGGACCTCTCGATCGGAGTTCTGGGCGTCGTCGGTAGCTCCCGATGGCTTGTCGTACCTGGATCAGTGTGATGGAGGAGCTCGGGGGTGATTTGGATCGGAAACGATGGAGAATGGCTTACCGGAAGATAGCTCGTGCTCGAACAGGGGAGGTGATGGACGTCGACGCTTTGGGCTGCTCCCGGTGGCTCTGGTTCATCCTTGGACGTCGGTCTTCGCGAGAAGGGAGGTGCGGAGGTGCATCGGAGGCTCGATCACTCTCGGTCGTCAGGTGTGGTGGTGGAAGGAACTTCTTGGGGTGGCTATTCGTCACACCGTGAAAGGCCACGCCATGGGAGGAGGAGGAGGAAGTAATGGCGGCTTGAATTTGACGGAGGAGAGTGGCTGACGATGGTGGTGATCAGCGACTGGGATGGGGATGAAGAAGAAAAGGCAGGAGTGGGGTGTGATGGTGGAAAGTGAAGATGGTGATGGTGAATGGTAATGTTGAGGGTGACGGGGTATGGGTGAGCTGAAAGAGGTATGGGGAGGGTGGAGTGTGGAAGTGGTTAAACAAATATCCGGGTTTCGAATATGCGAATTTCAAATCCCGAAATTAGTCTTCGAATGTTAGTTTCCCCAACTCTCGCCCCATCGATCAATTAGATTTTTAAAAACGACAAGGATATCACCATCCGATAATTATTTTGAATTTTCGAGGTAAAAAGACGAAAATTGTTCACCAAATTTTACATTCCGGTTGGAATCCGCTAAACGAGTTTTACAACCGATTTAATTTCATTTTTAATTCTCTCTTTTTTTTTTCTTCCGTAAAAATTAGGATTTAAAAATCCGAGCCTTTACATTGACGACTGTACCTGATATATTTTTAGAATTTAATATCGGGTTACCTACGTAGCCGTTATACGACGTCAAGTCTTTACGTAGTTATGAACGGAAAATAAATTTTTCTTGACTCGAAAGGATTTGGCTTGTTATCGAGTTTCCTACATATCTGACAAAGCGGAATCAAATCTTGTGTAGTTCTTAAGAGAACCATTTGAATTGGCTTTGATCTTTAGATCGTTTGAAGAGTGTGATTGAACTCTATGAGCTCGTAGCTTTATGTCGAGCTTCCTACATACCCGTTTGAACATAATCAAATCTTATACAATTCTTATCTAGAACTAGTTTGATTTTTGTTTTGTTTTGTTTGAATACGGCTGCAGGTGGTGCACTCAAGAGGAGAAGAAAGGTTGTGTTTGCTTTCTTCTTTACGACCTTCTTTTCTTTTACAGATGGAACTGCAGTAGCGAGCCGGGAGGAGGAAAACGTTGCATTTGCTTTTGCTCCTGTTAGGAAGAAGAGGAAGCCAGCCGGAAGGGAGCCCTTCTGATTTTAGTCTGTATCCTTTCATAGGAAGAAATGGGGGGAAGTTAATTAAAACCCCCTTTCAACCCACATATTGTATAACTGTAGCTCTACCTCCCTTTCATTTTAGTTTTTTTTTTCTTGTTAACTGTAAGTTTGCAATGGAGAATGGAGAGCAGTTAGCAGTGGTAACCTCAGGATCAACAGTTACCAATGCGCATTCATTAGTATCGAGCTAACTAGGCGTGGGCCTGAATTTTTTATAGGCCCAATTTTGAAACACTAAGCTTTGTGCTTAATTTGATGACATTTTCTATGATATCATGAATTTAAATCAATTCACGAAATTTTACTCTCCAACAACCATGTTGAATCAAATATAGGTTTGTTAGTATTTTAATGGAATTAATTATCTTGGAATTGAATATAATTATCAAATTTTTTAGGGGTTTGCCTCACCCTCACTCAGAATAATAAGAACAAAGACTGATCAACTCCTACTCTATTATAGACAACAAGTTTTCATCTACTAATTTTATGTTACCATTTTGAAGTCTAGAACTATTTCTTTCAAAACTTATCACAATTATGTGTTTTTGTATTGTAGACAACAAGTGCTCATCTAAAGGAGTCTATAGGAGATGAAGATCTTGTCGTATCTCCTAATGATGATGATCGTCAAAACGGGTTAGCCACATCAATGGAAGGAGATGAAGAACAAGCTACCGAATGACATGGTCAGGTGCTCTACTAGCTATCGAAATCAAACTATGAAAAACAACTTGTTATGCTTTGTTTTGCTACATGTATCATTGCCGGAAACTGTAACTTCGCATTTGCAATGTTAAACTATGTAAACGAGGTTTAGACTTTTGTTTGGCGTATGCGTATGGTATGTATTTTTGTTTGGCGTTGATCTGTTCGGGAAACTTTAACTCGGGATGAATGTAGACACTTTAACTTGCAATGGATCTGTTTGGGAAATGATTCTTCCCTGTATTGCTTTCCTTACAGCTTCTTGGGATGAATATAGAAATAGTAAAACAGGGATAAAAAGCCAGAAGCTTGGCAACAGCAGCTAGCCGTGGCAATTGGGGGGATACATATAGATTTAGGAAGAACATCCAATAGTTTAGCCACGGGAGCTACATGGTAATGGTTAACATAATGGCGCCAAAAAATGGTGGGAAATTGAGGCTCTAAATATCTTTTAGCCACGGCAGTGACCGTTGCAATATATGGCGCCAAATTTTGGTGGGAATTGTTTATCCTTGGCGACTGCAAATTTTTAGCCACGACAATGAATGTCGTAAATTTGGTGCCAAATTAAGATGGGAACTCTAGCTCAATTGGCGCCATAATTTTTGTTTTCCACGGCCATGCACTGTCGCTCGAAGTAGGGCTCTAGTTGAGCTACAGGCAGCCATCGCTTAACCGTTGATAGGAAGTTAGCCACGACGGTTGCCATTGCCACTACCATTTTTCCACCGCGAGTTTGGTTACGCCTCAGCTGCTATGGCTACAGCCGTTGCTAGACCTTTTTGGCCACATCAAATTCACTTTTTGCCACGGGATCTTTTCGTTCCTAATATGTTTTTTCAGCCACGGATGTTGCCGTTGCCACTACCATTTTTCCACCGTGGGTTTGGTTACGCCTCAGCTGTCGTGGCTACAGCCGTTGCTAGACCCTTTTGGTCACATCAAATTCACTTTTTGCCACGGGATCTTGTCGTTGCTAATATGTTTTTTTTTGGGTCGAATTGCCAGACTGGTATAAAAAGTACACTCCAAGTGATGGATTAGTATAAAAAAAAATCAAAGCGACAAATAGGTATAAAAAAACTTTTCAAGACGCCAAATTGGTATATTTTCTCAAAAAACGGTTTTAATCGATCAGACCCAAATTACTTTTATTGAACCGATTTTCCCTTTTTTTTTAATACAAAGAGGTTAAAGAATTCCTAACCAATTTACTTCCCCCATTTGCAAACCCCCTCTCCAATCACAGAGCTAAAACATATCATATATGACTATATAAATAAAATATCTCATCATTACATGCGATATGATGTTCAAAACTGACGGACAAAAAATGTTAAACAAGTGGCAATTAAATATATGTTCCCAGCAACTCAGCATCATCATATTCCAGTTCCTCTCCTAATAACTCATCACATTCTATAGAATTATCAGAATTTGCTTCATCGAAATCTTCGCCTTTCTTTGTTTGCTCTCCCATGTCATCTATTTCTATGTGCTCATCTTCTCCCTCACCCTCGTTTGTACCTTTCCTAGCATTGTAAACCTCATCCTCATCCATTTCAAAATCAAACAAGTCAATTTTGTGATTTTCATAAGTAAATCCATCTGATGCTAATAACAATGAAGTAAAGGTCAATGGTGGAGGTGGATCATCTGTGGAAAAAAATGAATTGAACTCAAGACATAAAAACTCAGCCAAAATTAATCCAAAAACATAACATATCAAACAGAAATAGCATTCCGTAATAAAAAAATAGACACCCAAGTCAAATTAACCAAATTAATAGGGGAGAAATCACTACCCGGTAAACTTTCTTGTGATTTTGCCATTGGAGCACCTTGTTGAGTAGCTCAATCATCCGAAAGTCACCGACTCTTGAAATTTCTCTGTTTTGATGTAAAGAGTTCATCAATTAGGGTTATTCTTAACCAACCCAATCACTTTTTTTTATTTTAAAAAGAACCGGTCTAATGTTTAATTATAATTAAACCGGTTGATTTTATTATAATTGAAATGGGTTTAATTGATTTAAAACCGATTTTTTTAGAAAATATACTAATTTGGCGCTTGATATCACCATAGTTTTTTTTATACCAATATGTCACTTGGGATGTACTTTTTATACTAATCCGGCAATTCGGCCTTTTTTTTGTAGCTAATAAGTCAAATTGTTATTAAGATACCAACTAATTAATTTATCATTCGTGTCTTGAAATTCATGTGTGTAGATCCGTTGCCAATTTATTCAAATATGTCACCAAGTCTTTGAAGTCCATAGTTGGTATCGAAATCCAACAAGGCGAAAAAGGCAAGTGACGTTCCGAGCCTTTCTGCTCACTTTGATGCTTTCATGTCTAATTGTTTTCGTTCCTTTGGTTGCTTGCCAAGTTAAATAAAATAAATTACAATTTACCCGTTTTGTGTAATTTATTTAACCGTCAGTTTGGATTTGGCAAGTATAATTGGGTAAAGTTATTATTTGACATTAATATAAAATAATAACAAAGTTTACTCACCGTTTCCTTAAAGCATGATTTATTATTGTCCTTTCATGTTAAAATTGTTAGGTATGGAACATTTTATTTCTTTGATGTTTCCATCCTTTAGTTTATTTCATTTTATTTGGCATTCATGTTACCTCTAAATAGCATGGGTTACTTTTGTGTGGTGTGGTCACATAGGATGACATTAATTCATAGTGAAAAATGTAAGAATTGTGTGTTACGATTGGAACTCAATTGAATCAAGATCAATTCAAGTAAAATGTATCAATCAAAGAAAAGTCAAACGTGTAATGTGTAAAGTTAAATGGAAGTGATGTGGTAGAGTCAGGTCGGGGTCGTTATTCCCCGGTCTAAAAGTTTCATGAAACTCACACATTCCGAACACATATATTATCTATCGGAATGTTACACTACCAAATAAAAAGGTTTTAGGTCGTTATCTACTATTGAGAGCGGGACCGGTATCCTATCATCGATTGTTAATTAATTAAGAGGTGTGTGTCGAATGAAATGTGTAACCTATCATAGTGTGTGTTGTGAAGCGTGTAAACTATATCAAAGTGTTAAAATGTGTAATGTCGTGTAAAGTTGTGTTCAAGCTATTCAACGTGAGAAAAGTGAGTGAATTGTGTGATAAACATTTGGCTTCATAGTGATCACAATTAATTCAAGCTATATCATATCTCATCCATACTCAGGATATGGTTCATAAGGGTGTTTGTCGCCCACTTCTTATGTTTATTCAATCCTTTGGGATTATCCGTATCATAATAGTTGTGTCGTCAAATTTTTAGCTCATCTAAAACACTCTAATAATCCCAATTGGGTTTAAATTCATACCATTAAAGGTCAATGAGTATAAATCTGAAGTAGTCCCAGTTTCGAGCCGTCACTTGCTAGTTCTCGCGAACTAATCGTCCTTTGTTTAGACGGCTAGGGATCCCTTGTCTTCATACAATACCCCAATCTCTAGTTCGTAGGGTAAGGTTGAGTCTCCGAAGATAAGTTAAAGAAGAGTAAGAAGACATTTTATTTTCGAGATTTAATTATTTAATGTTCTTAGAAAATACTATTGTATAAACGTTTATGTGTTTATTTTTACAAAGTCTTCCACTGTAATGTTTTGGATGTATTAGATATTGTAATTTGAATCTTGAGTTTATAAAAAAAAGAAAATGATTTATTATATTTTAAGTCTTCCGCTATTTGTATTTTATATTGTTATCATCTTGTTTATGGTAGCATATCCCTATAAGCCTAAGGTGGTTACAAAGACCTTGAAGTCCGAGTAATCACTAGCGCTGCAACATTCCCTCGTTTACATAAGGGAGTGTTACAATTTCGTCGTTGCAATGTATTGAAAGTATATATTGAACTATTGTATTGCATATGGTTCGAAATTACTTCCATTTAAATTTGAAAAAATGTGGCTCAAAAGGAAAGATTATAAAAACATGGCGAACCGAGTATGAGGGCTCTCATATGTTTAAAGTGATGAAAAAACCCAACTCCTAAAAAGATTAACAAAATAATAAAATAGAAAAACTTTCGGCAATATATTTAGACAACTTGGAGAGATCGAAGAAAAATTGGTGGAAATGCAAAAAGGAAACAGTCAAGGGCATAAATATGACAATAATAGACTATAACTACGGCTGGTAAATAAAAAAGATCAACTATTATAATATCATAAAATTTTCTAGAGCCAAAGAACAAAAACTAAGCACTTGAAACTATCGGACTCTAATACTGGACATCACCATAAAGTTGCATTTGGGCAACAAAATGGAAAGGTAATAAGAAAAATTAGGACTCATGAAGACACAATAATAACAGGGGAAGAAAATATCAAAAAAGAAATCAAAGACACCTTCGAAAAAAGATTTAAAAAGGAAAACATTAATAACATATTATTATATGAGTATCTCCTCCTAATAAACACTGAAATAACGACGGAGGATAATAAAGAACTCATGAAACCTGTCACATATCAAGAAATAAAATCCGCAGTCTTCACCATAGGAAAAGATAAATCTCCTGGACCGAAAGGAATGACAGCTGAATTCTACCGAAAATACTAGGACATTGTAGGGCCCATGATTACCAAAGTTATAAGAGGTTTTTTCATATCAGGGAAAATGTTACGACAAATAAATCAAACTTTCATCACCCTAATTCCTAAATGTGATAACCCAAATACAACAAATGACTACAAACCAAAAAGCTTATGCTCTATAATTTATAAAGCGATTGCGAAAATACTGACAAAATGGATGAAAACTATTCTAACAAAAATCATTCACCCCCTACAAGGAGTGTTCGTCTGGGAACGAGCAATCCAATACAATATACTTATAGCCCACATAATTTTTCACTCTTTTAGAATAAGGAAAGGTAGATAAAGATGGATAACAATTCAATTGGATATGGAAAAGGCCTAGGATAGGGTAGACTAGAGCTTTATATACTCAATCATGGAAAATTTTGGATTCTGCCAAATATATACGGGATGGATCAACGAATGCATTAAAACTGTATCTTTTTCGGTGCTTATCAGCGATGATCATGAACCCATCGAGACTTTTCGATCACAAAGAGGATTAAGACAAGGTTACCCTATATCCGAAAACGGGGGCATAATAAATATTGTACTCTCGTTTTCCGAAAACGGGAGTTATAGTAAATTTTATAATTCCCATATTTAAAAACGGAAGACATAAAAAAAGTTGTACTCTCATTTTTTAAAAATGGGAGTTATACTTAGTTTTCTAACTCCATTTTTTTAAAACGGTAGTTATAAATAAATCCTCAAATTATACTTTCGTGTTTTAAATACAGAAGTACGAAAGTTTTTTAGGTGCCTAGTTCAAATTTTTTGCGATGGAATTAGAGGATTCGAATTAAAAAAATCACAAACTTCGTTCGGTTTCAAAGCCATGAAAGTGTATTTGTTTTCTGATTGTCCCACTGAAATTTTCGTGGTGCTATCAATCACACTTATTTTGAAAAGTATTCACAAAAATACTTAAATTGACATTTTTTTAATAAAATTTTATCTCTAAAATGACATTTTTTTAAAGGAGGGTGCAAGAAAGATCAATTTATAACAAAAAATATCCTAGAGCGAAATTTGATGGCAAACTATGCTAGTGCGTTACGGAGTATAATTCATGCTACACTAATATTAGGGCGTGAAAATAAGGGTGTATTTGGATTTCAAATGCATTATGATTATAATGCAAAATGATAAGGCGCTATTTGGTTAACAAAAATATTAAAATGTTTAAATTATGATATTTTTTGATTTCACGATATACTAATTAAAATGCAATTATTTTATCTCGATTTATGTGATTATTTGATTAAATTACGATTTTACCTCGAATTTTACAAGATTTTTATTTTTACAATCAAACGGACACATAAAACGAGGTAAAATAATTGCATTATAATAAAAATGCAATGGAATCCAAACACACCCTAAATCTTCACCAAAAAAAAAAGGGGGTGAAAATAAATTACCCAGAGGTTTCCAGAATAATCTGGGAACAAAATTACGGGTTTCATTCCGATGGGGCCCACGAAATGAGACGCCTCTAGTAGATTCTAGTGTTACCCGGTCTTCTTCCAGAACTCTGTAGTCTCTACCTCTCCCCCGTTAAAATGGTTGCGATTCCTCTCAACCCATTCCCAACTCTGAATTCCCTATTACTTCTTTATCAAATCGAAATCCCATCTACATTCGATAATCACACCTGCTTCTTATTACCGAATTCATCAGCCCGAGGGTTTCAATCTTCCGACAAGGTCAGTAAATTTCAGATTTTTTTTTTGTTTCTTTCTCTCGCCATAGTTCATATTCGCCGGATTAGATCGCTTTTCAATTGCTGCGTCTTTGGGATTCTTAGTTCAATTTTATTGGTGTGAAATGGTATGGATGATGTAGTTATTGACTGCTGTTAATCATTGTATTTGTAAAATTGGGTGTTTGAAGTTGAAAAAAGAAGGGGATGGATCATGTTAGTTTCTTGCAGGCGTAGGAAATTTCGCGATTTGGATATGTTGATGCTAACTATGTATTAAATTTCCTTAACATCAAGTATGATGTAGTTATTGACTGCTGTTAATCATTCTATTTGTAAAATTGGGTGTTTGATGTTGGAAAAGGAGGGGATGGATCATCTTAGTTTCTTGCATGCATAGGAAATTTCGTGATGTGGATTGTTGATTCTGGCTATTTATTAAATTTCTTCAACATCAAGTATGAGATTATCATCACAGAGTTGAATACCATTACAGTCATTTATGAATCTGTCATCCTCTACAATAGTGGAAACCTAGGGTTATATATGAGATTTCTGAATTTACATTCTTCAAATTGCAGGCAAAAGGAAACCTAAATATTGAACTGAGTGAAAATGAATCCTGACAAGTTCACCCACAAGACAAATGAGGCTCTGGCAGCCGCCCATGAGCTCGCATTGACCAATGGGCATGCCCAGATCACCCCTCTCCACTTGGCGGTCGGTCTGATTTCCGATCCCACTGGCATTTTCCGTCAAGCGGTTGCTAGTGCTGGTGGCGGCGATGAGGCTGCAAATTCAGTAGAAAGAGTCTTCAAGAGAGCACTTGGGCGATTGGCTTCCCAGACACCACCTCCTGATGAAGTCCCGGCCAGCACTTCCCTCATCAAGGTGATCCGGCGAGCCCAATCGGCTCAGAAGTCCAAAGGAGACACCCACCTTGCTGTTGATCAGATGATCATTGGCCTTCTAGAAGATTCCCAGATCAGTGACTTGCTGAAGGAAGCTGGGGTGGGTTCGGCCAAGGTGAAGGCCGAGGTTGATAAGCTTCGTGGAAAAGATGGAAGAAAAGTGGAAAGTGCTTCGGGGGATACTAATTTCCAAGCTCTTAAGACATATGGCCGTGATCTTGTAGAGCAAGCTGGGAAGCTTGATCCAGTGATTGGCCGCGATGAGGAGATCAGACGTGTAATTAGGATTCTGTCGAGGAGGACAAAGAACAATCCAGTTTTGATTGGAGAGCCTGGTGTTGGCAAGACGGCTGTGGTGGAAGGCCTGGCTCAAAGGATCGTGAGAGGCGATGTTCCTAATAATCTTTCTGATGTGCGGCTCATATCACTCGACATGGGAGCTCTCATTGCTGGGGCCAAGTATCGTGGAGAGTTCGAGGAAAGGTTGAAGTCTGTTTTGAAGGAAGTGGAAGAGGCTGAGGGGAAAGTGATATTGTTTATCGATGAAATTCACCTCGTGCTTGGAGCTGGACGTACCGAAGGATCAATGGATGCAGCAAACCTGTTTAAGCCAATGCTTGCTCGGGGTCAGCTTCGGTGCATTGGTGCAACAACTCTTGAGGAGTACAGGAAGTATGTCGAGAAGGATGCTGCTTTTGAAAGGAGGTTCCAACAAGTGTATGTGGCTGAGCCTAGCGTCCCTGATACGATCAGCATCCTTCGTGGTCTGAAGGAGAAGTATGAGGGCCATCATGGTGTTCGGATCCAAGACCGCGCCTTGGTGGTTGCAGCCCAGTTGTCTGCTCGTTACATCACAGGGCGACATTTGCCTGATAAAGCAATTGATTTGGTTGACGAAGCCTGTGCAAATGTTCGGGTTCAACTCGACAGCCAGCCTGAGGAGATTGATAACTTGGAAAGAAAGAGGATGCAGCTCGAGATTGAACTCCATGCCCTGGAGAAAGAGAAGGATAAGGTGAGCAAAGCTAGACTTGCAGAGGTTCGGAAGGAGCTGGATGATCTGAGGGACAAACTTCAGCCTATGATGATGAAATATAAGAAGGAGAAGGAGCGGATTGATGAGATCAGAAGGCTGAAACAAAGGCGTGAAGAGCTACTATACGCCCTTCAAGAGGCTGAAAGAAGGTATGATCTTGCCAGAGCTGCAGACTTGAGATATGGAGCAATCCAAGAAGTTGAGGGTGCGATAGCCAAGCTTGAAGGTACGACAACTGAGAATTTGATGCTGACGGAAACTGTGGGGCCAGACCATATTGCAGAGGTGGTGAGCCGCTGGACTGGCATACCTGTTACGAGGCTTGGCCAGAACGAGAAGGCAAGACTGATTGGTCTGGGTGAGAGGTTGCACCAGAGGGTTGTAGGTCAAAACCAAGCAGTGGAGGCCGTTGCAGAGGCGGTATTGAGATCGAGGGCGGGGCTAGGAAGACCTCAGCAACCAATGGGCTCATTCTTGTTCTTAGGTCCGACTGGTGTCGGTAAAACTGAGCTCGCCAAGGCTCTTGCTGAGCAACTATTTGATGACGAGAACCTCTTGGTGAGAATCGACATGTCTGAGTACATGGAGCAGCACTCAGTCTCACGATTGATTGGTGCTCCACCCGGGTATGTTGGACACGAAGAAGGTGGTCAGCTCACAGAGGCGGTCAGGAGACGACCATACAGTGTTGTGCTGTTTGACGAAGTGGAGAAGGCTCATACCTCAGTCTTCAACACACTCCTTCAAGTGCTTGACGATGGAAGGCTGACCGATGGCCAAGGCCGAACAGTTGACTTCAGAAACACAGTGATTATAATGACTTCCAATCTCGGTGCAGATCATCTTCTCTCCGGACTCATGGGCAAGATCACAATGGAAGCTGCTCACGACCGGGTAATGCAAGAGGTAAGGCCGAAAACTTCAGTTGCTCTTTGATGATGTAATGTCATATACTCTACCAATGGATGTATAAACTCTTATTTTTTCCTCTAATAACAATGTAGGTAAGGAAACATTTTCGGCCAGAGCTGCTGAACAGGTTGGATGAGATTGTGGTATTCGACCCGCTCTCACACGATCAACTAAGGAAGGTGGCAAGGCTCCAGATGAAGAATGTTGCGGTCCGCCTGGCCGAGAGGGGCGTGGCACTTGCTGTGACGGATGAGGCGCTTGACTACATACTAGCCGAGAGCTATGACCCTGTAAGTACTATGTTCCAAAACACCCTAAGATTGAATGTTAGCGTGTCAGCTTATTCAAGTTGCTGATCTTTTTCTGTGTTATTTGCGGTTAGGCATACGGTGCTAGGCCAATAAGGCGATGGCTTGAGAGGAAGGTGGTGACGGAGCTGTCGAAGATGCTTATCAAGGAGGAAATCGATGAGAATTCAACCGTGTACATCGATGCTGGGGTGGACGAACTGGCATATCGGGTGGAGAAGAACGGCGGAATGGTGAACGAGGCGACAGGGCAGAAGGCGGAGGTGCTGATCCGGGTGCCAAGTAGTGGGCCGAAAGGTGAAGCGGCTCAAGCTGTGAAGAGGCTGAAGATTGAGGAGATTGAAGATGATGATGATGAGATGGAGGATTGATCAGATCTAAGAGAAGAAACTGTTATAAGTGTTGGTTGAGCTTGTGTTTTGAGGCTTATTTGTTTTTGTCTATAAATCAAGTAAAGCCTCTTGCTTGGGTAAATGAAGGCCAGTTAGTTGTATCGTTTTGTAAATCTTTGACTATGTGATCAAGATCTAAGAGAAGAAATGAAACTGTTGGTCTCTGGGCCTTTGCTGCTGAAATGATTCAATCAACAAGGGCATGTTTTATTGAGTAAATTGATTGACTCGTGTTTTATAGCTACCACAAATGATAGTGTGGACAAAAGTACTGCCGACATTATAGCTACCACAAATGCTTCATTTTTCCGCTAGTGTGAGAAGCTGGAAATGATTTTTATTCTAGTCTAGATCTCTATATAATATTATCAAATTCTTGCCTCCAAAATCGAAATTGACACAAAAAACAGAAATTTGAATATATCTAATCCAAGTTAAAGAGGAACCTCAGGAAACAACATTTGATCTGAACTATATAGTGAAATGGTAAAGATTTACTGCCGTAGGAACTCTACCATAATAGGAGCATCTCCAACTACTCTATTTTTAGATTTTAAAGAAAATATATCTTTCTTGAACCCCAACATCTCTGATAAAACATTTTACAAGATAAAGTAGAAAAATAGGAAGAGAGAGAAAAAATCTGTAAATTTAGAAGAAATGTTGAGACCTCTAAAATTAAATGCATTCACCAATATAGTATAGAAGAAGGGTTGAGAATTCCATTGTAGCATATAATTAAATGTTTTATCCATGTCCTTGATTATATGCTTCTGCTTGTTTCTACTTTCTGCTATACTATATAAGATTAGAAGAAAAATCTAAACCTTACCTCCAAAGAGGTCAATTATTGTTGTTTAGTACTCCAATCTCGGATAGTCACTCCAATCTCTATGTTCAACTACTTTAGAAAACTTCATGTTTAACTTATAATTGTTTCAAACTTTACACAATAATTAACAAAATCGAAATTAATTTGGTTTAAATAAAGAGTATTTAAAACATATAATAAATATAAAATTTTGTAAAATAGAGGAACTGTTGGAGTTGGGTATAAAAGTTTTACAGATTTTGATATTTTTTCTCTAGTTTAGAGAATTTTTAGAGGGGCCGTTGGAAATGCTCTCAGATCCCTTTTGTACGACCGATGAAAGTAATTTATGAACATGTGTTTATATATTTTTTAAACAAGAAAATTTTATTTAATTGATGATTGTGGCTGGATTTGGCACTTCAATACTCCCTCTGTCTAAAGCACATGAAGTTTTGCCTCATGTGGAGTTTGTATATAATAGGACTTTGCATTCGTCAACCAATCTAACTCCATTTGAGTGTGTTTAGGAACTAACTCGCTAACGCCTTTAGATCTTATCCCATATCCTATGAGGGAGAAAGAAAGTTTTGATGCAAGCAAGCATGTTGAGTTCGTTAAGGAGTTGCACAAGAGGACTAGATTGCGCCTACTAAAGAAAGTAGAAGTTAAAACGGATTACAAGAACAAAGGGTGCAAAATTACAAGAACAAAGGGCGCAAAGAGTTGATTATCAAAGAAGGTGATCTCAAGTGGCTCCACTTGAGGAAGGATCTTTTCCCAGACCAGCGCAAATCAAAGTTGTCTCCTAGAGGAGACGGACCATTCAAAGTGGTGCAGAGGATTGGTGACAATATTGCATATAAGCTTGAGCTTTCGGGCGACTATGAAGTCAACGCCACTTTCAACGTTGCTGATTTGATTCCTTATCTTGGAGAGGATGTCAATATAGATTCGAGGTCGAGTCATTTTCAAGAAGGGGAGGATGATGCAAGAGCATCTAAGCCACCTACCCTCTCAGCGGGACCAGTGACCTGAAGTCAAGCAAAACAGATCGTCGACAAGCTCGTCAACTTTATTTTCTATCTGAAGCACAAGTCAAGTTATTCAAGTCAAAAGAGTCGAGAACGAGTTCTAAGGCATTCATATGCCTAGGCCTAGCATTTGAGGGAAGAGTATCGGACATGCTTTAGACACCAAGGAAAAGGGTGAAGTGCCTTGGGCGCCAAGAAGAAGGGTGAAATGCCTTGGGCACCAAGGAGAAAGGTGAAATGCCTAGGTTATTTATATTTTCTTTATTTTATTAATTAGTAGAATTTTCTGATTGCTATAAATAGTTTTCCCTAGTTTGTAAAAGAAGACTCGTTATTTTCCATCAAGAAACCAAAGGCTTTAGCCGACCTCTCTTGTCTTCTCTATTCTACCGATTGCATTCAATCAAACAACTCAGAAGGTGCCGATTTGTCTCTCTATCGTATCTGTTCTTGCGGGAATAGTTATCCTAAGGAAAATCACATGTCCTCGTGATTTGAAGACGGGTTTCGATCAAGTTGTAGGGGAAGATCTCTTGTTCAGGAACTAATACTGCAGAGTGGTTTAATCTCAAAGGTGTTGATCATCCGACCAATTGGTTTTTCTCAAACCCCATATCGTTACTTTTGTTATTTTCTTTAATTGTTCTTTTTTCCGTCAACTGAGTCAATTTTTTTTTTATCAATTCTGAATTGTGTTGCAAGCCTTTGCTAGAACGATCGAGTCTTGCGGATCACCCCGCATCACTGGTGTGGGTACGATTGTTTCACACTTCAAATCCCGAAAGAGTAATAACAAATAGGAGATGTCCCAAGATTAGGGGACCTCGTTTCCCAGTGGTGCTTGTAATCCAATTGGTGCTATTCTTTATGTGTGCAAGATTTTAGCCCCATCCTATGGTTTTGTGGCTGCCCAAGTGTTTGTGGCATGTATTCCTGTTGCATTGTTTACCGTTGTGGCAGAGAGTAATGGTGCAAACACCCCTCATGATGCAAAAAAGGATCCGATTATTATTGATTCATATGTGGCTACCCATAACATATTTGTTGATGATGATGATCGTCCAAAGCATGGCTATAAAAATAATTTAGATGTGTTCTCGTAGGATGAAGTAGGTAAGACTATTAACGATCTTCATCTCCTATTCAATTCCTAGTTACCTGTTTTAGCAATCCTGCTGGATACGTAGACTTGCCCCCCTCCTCTGTCGTTGCTCTCTGCGCATTGTCTTTGTTGGTGCGCAGGTTAAAGAAGCTGGAGACAGAGGCCTCACCAAACTCTGAATAAAGCAACAACATAATTGGCACATGTGAATAGGACATGACGTCACTCTAGCTGAAGGGAAAAAGTCCAATCGAACAAGGTCTACATACTATCCTCTTATAATTGAGATCATTTCTGTTATTGTGAATGTTAATGCATATTTTGCATAGGCATATCAGGTAGTTTTAGGGTATTTTAGGTTGCATATTTATATGTTTTAAGCATAAATCACATTCATTATCTTTTACTTGCAAAGTTTGGAATCAATCATAAGGAGAAGAGCAATGCTATACTCTAAAGATATGAAGAGCTTAGAAGAAGTTGATAATCAAGAGGATGAGTGAAGTCAAGAATCCAAGACAAGAGAAAAGATAGAAAAAAGAGTATTGCAGGAGCGGCGCCCCGTCGATCCTCAGCACCCGCGGATGAGCTTCGACACTTGCTGGAGTCGGCACCCGCTACTACCCATCGGTAGGGTTGTGGCATAACCGGGTATCTGAAACAACACGACACGTTATGTCGGATACATGGAACCAATAACCCTTAAAAGGTCGATCCGAACCCGATAAGTATCGGTATCTGACACGAAAAACGAAACGGTTCCATGTCGAGTAACTGTGTAACACGACACAAACCATTTATAAAAACCTTTTTTTTTTAATTTTGTAGCCTGCCCTTACACTCTTACAGTACAAGAAGAAGAAAAACAGATATTTACAAAGAGGAGGTACTATAAAAAAAACCATTGTGAACGAAAAACTGGAGAAAAAAAACCCTAGCCCCCGCTACCGATCGAAGACCCTTAAACTCACCCTAGATCTTGGTTCAACCATGGATCCCTTCCACCAACATGTCCAATTCCTAACCTTGTTCACAGTTTTGCTCAAAGCCCCTTATTTGGATTTATGCTGGAGTTGGAAATTAAAGTCGGATTGTCAAGGGAAAAAAAACACATGTTTCTTCCATCCTCTCCCCCAAAAGCTCCAAAGTCTAAACCATCTCTTCTATAGTGCATACTTGCAGCTGTTATTACTATTACAGAAAGTGCATACTTGCAATCGTAGGTGAACTTCGAATCCGGCTAGTAGAGAGCAGAGAGAGAACGGGGGTCGCCAGATCTAGAGAGCGGAGAGCATAAAGAACAAAGAAGGCTAGGACTATTGGTCGGGCTTAGCACTTGTGAACAACGGCTAGCGAAGAAGATTGACTGGATTTGGTGGATTGAAATTAGAATGGAAGGATTTCATGGATTTTAGATCTGAAGGGTAGACGAGGAAGAAGAATAGAAGGGTCATGAAGAATTAGAGCCAGAGGGTTTCAGGGGTTTTTTTAAGGGAAATTCTGGTTGGTACCTCGTGGTTTTGCCTTTTCCAGTTGGTGACCACAAGTTTTTTAAATTCCGGATGGTACCCTCGAGTTTATATTTTTTTCCTGTCCATACCCTTTTCCCACTTTCCTGTTATGTTTTAAAGTTTTGGGGAAAAATTGTAAATTTCTTATTTTGAGAGGTAGAAATATAATAAAACCTTATAGTGTTGATTCATCCCTTCGCCTTCACTCTTCCATGTCGATCACTCCCTGTATATGGAACATGTCATGTTTATCAATTTTAAGCTTTTATTTTCGATCTTCATTGAAGTTTGATGATGTTGGTCCAATTTGTTGCTTGTGTAGATGATGCCCAATTTCCCCCCAATGAAGGGTTAGGGTTTTTGGTGATTTTGGTTGAAACCTTCCCCTAAATTTGACAATTAGAGCTTTGTAGTTCGAATTAAGGGTGGAGGTCGATAGATTTGGAGACTTTATCCTTAGATTATACAAATCCCTAATTCTATTTAGTCTTTAATTTGATTTAATATGGAGATTATGATTTGAGAATTTTTTTGTTCTTGATATTTGGTTCACTTTAACTTTACAGATGGGGGATGAGGGGTTTTAGATTTTGGTTGAAGTTGTTCCCAATTCACCATTGTTGTGTTTGATATTGAATGTGGTTGGAGGGGCTAGCAGGAAGGGGATTACCGCAGAGTCCTCGGGGGTCGGGAAGGAGGGATGGGAATTGGGAGAGGCGCTAGTGGTGGACGGGGCGACGGAGGGTGAGATTGGGGATAAGGGCGGCGGGGTAGATCAGTGGGTGATGAGGGGAGTGGAGTGGCTAGCCGAGAGCCATGACTCGATCGAGGGGCGATCGAAGGTGTGGTCGTCGGTGATAGTGACGGGTCGGGCATGGCGTCGAGAGAGATCTCAAGCATCGGCAACAGTGGCCACATTGGTGGGGATGGTGGAGTTGTAATTTACTAATTTTCCCTCTCAAAATAAGAAATTCACAATTTTCCCCCAAAACTTTTAAAACATAATAGGAAAGTGGAAAAGGGGTATGGACAGGAAAAAAATATAAACTCGAGGGTACCATCCGGAATTTAAAAAACTTGTGGTCACCAACCGGAAAAGACAAAACTACGAGGGTACCAACCGGAATTTCCCTTTTTTTAAAAAGAGTGAGAGGCAGAAGATTTCAAGGGTTAAGTTAGAAAAAAAATAAAATTAGGAAATAAAGGGAATGTTGGGAGTCGAAACCACGACCTTTATGTTATACGCTCACACCTATGCAAAAGGGATGGTAGCTAAATTAACACATTGTTCCTTTAAGAAAGGATAATAATAATATTGGGGTATGATATGTACACCGCTAATTTTTACTATTTACACCGCAAATCCACCGCATACCTATGCGGTGTCTTAATCAAAATTTAGCCCGACATACCGCATGTACATGCGGTATGTCCGTTGACTGTATAAAAACACCGCATGTACGTGCGGTGGGTTAGGTTGAAACGGAGTCCGTAATACGATAATCCGGTTGGGTCGAAGTTATCCGAAACAAACTGCATACCCATGCGGTGGAATTTTAAAATATTTGAAAATCATACCGCATACCCATGCGGTAAGATTTTAAAATAGCGGAAATTTAGGGAAGAACATACCGCATCTCCATGCGGTATTTTTTAACCGTTGGGGGCCCATTATAAATAGGCGTGGGGGGCCCAGTTGTCCGACACACCGAATCTTCTCCGATTCCTTTCTTTCTGAGCCCGACTCGAATCTTCTCCGATTCCTTTCTTTCCGAGCCCGACTTTTGGTTCCGTCCATTCCCCGTCCCTATATCTACCACCACTTTGTACCCGAGTTTTGAGATGGTGAAAGACAATCGTGGAAAAGCCACGGCTGATGATGTCGGTCCTTTTCGGAGACATCCGTTACAGGTAACATTTAATGTTTATAAAAATCAATTTGCTTTATTTTTTAATTTGAAGGAAATAGTGTTAACATTTCATTGTTATATATAATGTAGCCGGAACCCACTATACAGAGGCGGAGGACGACAAATGTACTGCCACCGCTGGAGACACAGCCTCAGCCTACGGTATGTTAAAATTATTACTAGGTGTAGGGAAATTGATATCCAATAAGTATATATTTCTGTTTTCTTACGAATTGAGAGTATTAGGCTGAAATCATTTATATTCGAGCCATAGGATTCTGACAAATACTAGGTGTAGGGAAATTGAAATCGAATACTAGGTGTAGGGAAATTGAAATCGAATAGTATCGTATTCGAGCCATAGGATTCTGACAAATACTAGGTGTAGGGAAATTGAAATCGAATAAGTATATATTTATGTTTTCTTATGAATTGTTAGTATTAAGATGATATCATTAATATACTTACGAAAATCTTGCCACATTTAGACAGTCATACGATATAGTATTGTAATTGAGCGATAGGATTCTGACAAATATATTTTAATTTACACAGTCTGTGTTATCGAGAAATTTGGGAGAGAGGGTAGTGTTGCAATCTGCTAGGAGAGCTGCCATTAGGGAGAGGCAGACATTTGAGGATGTATCAGTTCCTATGGAGACGGATAGCGACGCGGTAGATGATGATATCGAGGCTGCCGTCAGGGAGAGCCAGACGGTAGAGGATGTAGTGGATCCTCCGCAGAGGGATATTGAGACTGTAGGAGTTGATATTGAGCCATCTTCTCAGTCACGTGTTGACCAGAGTGACGGTTTGGGGCACACGTCCCAGTCGTCTATAGAGACATATCAGAGTCTGGTGCAGATTGAGCTGGTCTTGATGTCTGACCACACGGATGACCCAGTGGTGCAGTTGACCGGAGAGTCTGGTCAAGGCGACCAGGGTATTGAGATGGTGGAGGAGTACCTACGAGGGGACCGAGCACGGCAGACGGATGAGCATTTGCAGACTGGAGCTGAGAGAGTGGTAGAGCAGTTGCAGACTCATCATGACAGTTATCAGGACTACTTTGGGACTTAGTTTGCCAGCGAACAATTGAACTCGTATGACGACACGGCACCTCTGCTCGGAGATGTGGGTGTTGGGACGAGTCATGCTAGAGGTGGCGACCAGGAGCCATGGGCTGTTGGGCAGATAGATTTTGCGTCGTTCACCCCGGTAGGTTCTACGGGTGTAGGGAGGACGCCTGGGAGTCAGCATGCGGCGCCATCGTCGACGTCGAGGACCGCCGAGCCTGAGCCGATCATCGGGAGTCAGCAGGCGGCGACAACAGCGATACCTAGGAACTTGGAGGGCGTGCCGATTGCCGGGGGGCATGAGAGGGACGTACGTGGACAGAGAAGTTCTTTGGCCCCACCTATTGAGTTAGCTGCACTTTCGAGGCATGTGTCGCTGGATATGGGAGGAGACCAGAGGCATGATCCGATGTATGGGGCATCTGACGATGTTCGTCAGGATATGGGAGGAGACCAGGCGGCACAGCCCCCTGTCCGTGTAGTGCAGAGGAGGCGGAGACAGCGTGGCGAGAGTAGTAGGGCAGGTGGTGCTGGGCAGCATGGTGAGGGGAGTAGTGCAGGAGGTGATAGGCAGCATGGCGAGCCTAGCAGGACAGGGGTCATTCGGGCTGTTCTGCCCGAATGGCCAGGGGGGCCACATATCGTTTCCCTTTTGAGAGACTACGAGACCCACATTGCACAGGCTGTTTGGAGACGGGAGGACGAAGCCTTGCGTAGGGGTGTGCGTGTGCAGAGACGAGGGCAGTCGCTGGGCCGTGTAGAGGCGTTGTTGGAGGTTGATGGACGGGAGTCATGGTTTCCCGCAGTGCGGGAGACTGGGTTCTGGGACATGAGAGATTTCGAGTGGGATCATGTGGATCACACTCTGATCGGCCGAAGATGACGTTGTACCCGTACCGGTACGTTTCCGAAGCATTGGTTGGATGAGCAACAGTCATCTGCAGGATAATGTTAAAGACGTTATGGGCGTACATATATACTATCACAACGTCTTTCACATTATCCTGCGGATACCTATTGCATTTTTTTAGATCGAATCTACATAACACTATATCGAAGCGATATAACCCGAGCAACATGCCAGCGGCCCACGATTTCAATCAAAAGACACAAATCGCCGGCCGTGGCATATTGCCTAAGCAATCATCGCTATTGAGCAATGGAAAAGGCATATACACGGATTTTATTTAATGTATGAGACGAAGCGATATAACCCGTGCAAAATAGTCAAGGGTCAAAGATTTCGATCTGAAGACAAAAATCTTTGGCCCTGACTATTTCGCACAGATTAGCATCGCTTTTTCGCCACGACAAATGTCACGAACCGGCCATGGGGGTATATATAGATGCATACCGCATACCTATGCGGTATCCGGTGGGTAACCGTATACCTATGCGGTAGTGCACCGTATACCTATGCGGTGGTAAACCGTAGACCTATGCGGTGTCCACAGTACCGTATACCTATGCGGTGGGCCCACAAATTCAAATCATTCGACACCAACGGTCATCTGGAACCACCGCATACCTATTCGGTGTTACTGTATAAGAAGTCTTCCGCTCTCCGTAGGAATGCATCCAATCCCCGCACACCTCATCTACGGTCATTTTCTAAAATGGTTAACGACGACACCAATCGACGGCCTTCAAGTCAAGGGGAGGAAGCACCTACAACTACGCCAATGGCCGATAACTCACCACCCCCTCGTCTTCCGGTATGTGATTAATGTTTATCATTTGGAATGTCGTTGTAGGTAGAATATAGGTAGTGGAATAACCAGAATATAGGTAGTGGAATCATATGGAATGGAAACCAAGATATAGGTACCGGTTTTTAAATGTAGGGGAATAAATTAGGTTCTGAAATAGAGCAGACGGAAACCATGAATGGGTCACGTAATATATATGTACTGTTTGCATGCTGACAGCTATCACTGGAGGAGCAGGCTGATCCGATGCCGGAAGATGATCAGGACGATCAGGCCCGTAACCAGGAGTACCGCGATTACACTCCCGAATTTGCTACATCCCAGACGTGGACCAATCGCGACGATCTCCTACAACACTGTCGTGGCACAGCATTAAAGCTTAATATGGTTTTGACAATCAAGCGTTCTTGGGGGAGCACTCTTACAAGGCGTGGGAGTCTATTGCTCGCATGTGAGAAGTACGGCCAGTACACTCCCCGTAAGAGACCGCGAGTAGCCGGAGATGATGCAAGCGGGAACACGCGCAGAGCTGTTTCGAAGATAGAGGGGTGTCCGTTTACATTGTCTGGCGTGGAGTTCAAACGGGGCGAATGGGGCCTGGACGTTATTCATGGCAAGCACAACCATCTACTCCCCGGTGCATTGGACGGTCACCCGTACGTCGGACGAATGGATACAGATGAAAGAGACACTACGTTGGCCCTTACCGTCACTAGTACCCCACCAAAACCGATTTTAGCTACATTGAAGATGACAGGTGACGCACGACAGAAGTTGAACTTCACATCGCGGCGCCAAGTGTACAATGCGAGAGCAAAGTTTAAAGCTGAAGTGAGAGGAGATCGAACAGTCTCCCAGGAAGCACTCCGCATTTTGCGGGATAAGGGTTACTACTACTGTACGAGGAGATCCCCTAACGATCCCAACAGGCTTCAAGATCTATTCATCGCCCATACAGACGCTCGCCATCTTCTATCCATGTTTCCATACGTCGTCCTCGTCGATAGTACATACCGGACAAATGCGTAAGTTTGTATATACACTTATTCTTTTACCCCTTCCCAACAGGGTCTGCGAACTCAAATATTTCATTGTGCAGGTACGGGATCCCTTTGTGTGAGTTCGTTGGATTTACTTGCACAAAGAAGAACTTCGTCATCGGGTTCTGCTTCATGTCGCACGAGAACACAGATACGTACATTTGGGCGTTGGGGCAGCTCGTTTACCTCATGCGAGGTAATCTTCCTAACGTTGTTGTCACTGATCGAGAGTTGGGGTTGATTGCGGCGCTACGAGAAGTTCTTCCAAATGTCAGGCATATGTTGTGGACAGTGCACGTCCTCCGACGATGCGAAGAAGCTGCTTTCCAGAAGTCAAAGAATCTTGATGTTGCTAGGCGTTTCAAGAACGCATGTGTTGGCCTGTTCCAATCTAGATCGGTTGAAACTTTCGCCGCTAGAAGGAGGGGTATGCATGCAGAGTGGGGGCATATCGAAGGGCTTATGCCGTATTTGGAGGCGACGTGGTTACGAGATTACTCGGAGCAGATAGTTCGTGCATGGACAGACGCAATCCAGCATTTTGGTACGACCACGATGAACAGGTGCGCCTACGTTTTCATTATAAAATTCATTATACACGTTATTTGTTTACATATAACGATCTTCACCTGCGAGTCTCACTTATCTTTTAGGGTTGAGGCTGCTCATTCTGTGTTGAAAAAGACCTTAAACTCTGCAGTCGGTGATTTCACTCACGTGATAAACACAATTGATCTGATGATGGCGGATCAAATATGGGAGGTGAAGAATACATTGGGGAGAGCGAACAACACCTGGCCTATAGACTCCCATGACCTATGGATTTTCGATCGAATTCGGAATATTGTGTCGAAGGAATGTTTCAACCTGTTGTTCGAAATCTACACAAAGATGGAAGCTGAGCCACCGTCGCAACCATGCAGAGATGCATACTGGAGGGACGTCTACGGTCTTCCATGCACACATGACATGCAAGCTTGTCGAGACACGCAGATACCCATCAGACCATCCCAGATACACATTTTTTGGAAGCAATTGGATTTCAAGAGGCCTCATGTTGACAACGTCCAGGATAACACTCCCCTCAGCAGAGCTGATGTGGACATGTCGCGCATGATCAGTTTGTTCCCGAGCGGAGCTATGGACGAGGATACTCGTTGGAGAATCGCGTCGGCATTCAACGACGGGGATCGTCCCTCCCATACACCGTTGACCACCCCTGACTCGGAGCACCGTAGACCGCCTGGGAGACCGAGGACTCGCCACCCCTGTCAGACGAACCCTCTACCCTGGGAACGTGAGTGTGCTCGGGCTCAACGTCGGGCAGATAGACAGGCGACCACTGGATCCGCACGAGGGCGAGGCCGAGGTCAGGGTCAACCGGCATCAAACGAAACAGATGACGTGGAAGGTACTGAGGAGGCCACTGGGTCCAACGACATTGCCATCGACGACCCTCCTAGGGGCCGAGGAGTAGGCAGAGGACGAGGACGGGGTCGTGGAAGGGGACGTGGACGAGGTCGATCAGCGTCGGAGCCAGCTCCGGAGATTGTAGGTGACATTCCAACACTAGCACCTACGACGCTTCCACCACAGAATCTACCTCGAGTAGAATTCAATTGGGGCACTGGCAACATCGACGAATTCATGATAACTTTCATATGAGCCGTCACAAATGTTGCAGGTGATGGTCACTGTGGGTATAGGTCTTTTGCTTGTCTTCTGAACTTGGGACAAGACGCATGGCCTCGAGTTCGACGAGAACTGGCCGTTGAGCTGCAGGTGCATTCAGATCGGTACCATTACTATCCGGCCTTACATGAGCTCATCATGAGGGTCAACTATTTCGGCACGTGTCATGATGCTACGTATTGGATGGAGATTCCGATCATGGGCGAGGTGTTTGCCACGCTTCACCAGCGTCCTTTGGTGATTTTGTCACAGATGATGCCTATGTTGTGCCTACCTCTGTACGCCACCGGTGGCCCGTCAGTACCGGCCTATGAGGAGCTAGATGGAATAGCTTTAGTCAGCAACAACAACCATTTCGTTCCGGTACGTTTCATATTTCATATTCATTAATTTGTTAATGTTTTGTTTATCTTTTCTGATGTCAATATTCACCTTGTATTCACAGATTTGGTTGTTTCCTGGTTTACCTCTTCCTCCAGTCTACGTCACATGGACACAGCATCACCACCGCACGGTCGACGGTTGGGAAGAGCAGTTTGCAGCGAGGATAGCACGATATAGAGCTTACCGTCGTCGTGATGGTGGCCGTCCCCTATCGTATTAGCACTTTCCACTTGCTGGTGTCATTTTTTGAACTTCGTATGTTCAATTAGGTTGTATCTTTGTCTATTCCATTTCACAAATTATTTTTCGAACTTCATATTTTCGTCATCGAGGATATTTATCGCACTTTCGTTTTAATCAATGTTGATGCAATATCATCTTTCTTTTGAATTCAACTCGTCATCGAGGATATTTATCGCACTTTCGTTCTAATCAATGTTGATGCAATATCATCTTTCTTTTGAATTCAACTCGTCATCGAGGATATTTATCGCACTTTCGTTTTAATCAATGTTGATGCAATATCATCTTTCTTTTGAATTCAACAAATGAGTTTTTTCAGATCATGACATTATTACAAGTTAATTCCACTGTAGAAGGATATAACACCGCAGATGTGCCTGTATTATATGATAAATTCGTAGTGTCAGAGTATACTGCATACCCAAGCGGTGTCTATCAGTCCCTATCGGTGCTGTCGGCTCCACCGAATAGTTGCCCGCAAATCCGGTTATCCGATACCCACCGCATGGGTCTGCGGTGGGGTTGAAACGGAACGGGGGTACTCACAGCATCTTCAAGTGGCGAGGACCCATACGGCAGGACCGACCGCATATACATGCGGTAGGTCACCGCATGTATATGCGGTATGTGCGTTGACCGTCATTAACTCACCGCATATCTATGCGGTGATTAGCGGTGGAAATAGTAAAAATTAGCGGTGTAGATATCGTTTCCGAATAATATTACCTTTAAAAAAAAACTAATCGTGTCATGTCGGATAACTGATAAGGGAAAATGCCCAATCCGAACAGGACACGTTTATTGTTGTGTTTTACCGGTTTGTGTCATTTTCGTGTCGTATCATTTTTTGCTCGTGTTTTTTGTTTCATATCGTATTGTCATGTTTTCATGTCGGATTAGTCGTATCGGGTTTTTCTGCACACCCCTACCCATCGGCGTCTGCCGATCCCGTAACTCAGCAGATTCTACAGCTACATTCGACCCATTGGGCTTTGCTTGCACATTTAGGAGGATGATTTCAAGGGTTTCTAATTAAGCAGTAAAAATAGAGCTCTCATTAAGCCATTCCAGACACCACAATTCGACACACATCTCATTCACAACACTTCTATTTCTTTCATCTTTTTGGGAGTTTTTTTAATAAACCATGCTCGGCTAAACCTTTTATATCACTACAAAAAAAAAAGAATTTTGCCACGCACGGTAGCAACGGCAAGGGTTTGCCGTAGCCAGTAGGGTGATTTTGGCCACGGTGGAGCTACGGATGAGGAGCACAGTAGCAACGGCAAGGGTCTGCCGTAGCTAGTAGGTAGACTTTGGCTATGGCTTAGCAACGGATGAGGAGCCGTAGCTGAAATTTGCCACGGCAACGGCTATCCCGTGGCTAACTTCACTAAAGCTGGCAATAATATATGCAACGGTAAGGTCCTGCCGTGGCAAAAAATGAAAAAAATGTGCCAAACTTATCACGGCTTGGCTCCGTAGCTAAATAAAGTCGTACACTTAAAAAAACATCTAACCCCTTTTTTCACTTTCTCTATCATTCTCTCTCCCCCACTCAATCAGATCCCAAGCCATCTCTCACCAGATCCCAAATCCCAAACCCTAAATCGCCCTCAAACCCCCAAATCCCACATTCAATCCGCGAGCCACATCTCAAATCGACCTTCTTAGGCGACCCGTCCTCAGTGCTGCCTTCCTCCTCCGGTTGAAATCTCTCTGAAGCGAAAATGGACGGGAGTTGAAGACCCTAATTCACCCTCTCACCAGATCCGAGCCACCAAACCCCAAATCGATCTTCTCCTCTCTCCATACCTAGCTAGCTCCGGCAACCCATCCTCGTCGGTTCAGTGCTGCCTTCCTCCTCCGGTTGTCATCTCTCCGGTTTAGTCCTGCCTTCCTCCTCCAGCCGTCCTCGTCGGTTCAGTGCTGTTTTCCTCCTCCGGCGACCCGTCCTCAGTGATGGCCGTCTTCCCCCTTCCCCCTTTGAAGGTCAGTTTGTTATCTTTCTTTGATTAGGTTCTCCGTCTGCTCGTCTAGCACTCTTAATTTGAAGGTCAATTTGTTCTTTCTTTGACTAGGGAAGTTGCTGCCCATCTTCCCCCTTTCTAATCGACATTTTACAATTTCCTTAATTTGCTTAATTTTCAATTTGTTAGGGTTTGCTCTTCGTTGATGTTTTGTTGTTGTTTTGTTCGATCCGACCTAGGTCAAGAAATTATGTTTTGCTTGAATTGTCGCCCCTTCAAGTTACTGGTCAAGGAATTTTCTTATTTTGGATCCGACCTAACTCAGGATTGTGGTTTCAAAATGAGGTTACCATCCCCTAATTGAGGATTTTCTACTGGTTATTCTGGATCACAACTTGGGTCTTTTATTTTCAATTGTTAGCATTGCGATTTAGTCTTTAGATTTGAGGAGCGCAGTTTGGATTACATAAGAGATGTCTAGGATAATGTTATCTTGAAGTTGAGGTAATTTACTGTGTTCTGTCTTATGATGGATGACCTTATCTTGAAGGTTGACCAATATTTTTCTGTTTAGTTCATGGTGTGTTGAACAAATCATGTGAGATCTTGCATACCTAGTATCTTTTAACCTTTGAGACCTTAAATATCTCTACAAAGCAATATTTTTTCTGTTAAGTTATATTTATATTCAAGTTATGTTTATATTCAAGTTGTATTTGATTTATTTAGCCAGGTGCAAAGAATATCTATGTAAT
Organism: Persicaria tinctoria; assembly: GCA_037127255.1. Classification (NCBI taxonomy): domain Eukaryota; kingdom Viridiplantae; phylum Streptophyta; class Magnoliopsida; order Caryophyllales; family Polygonaceae; genus Persicaria; species Persicaria tinctoria. The sequence continues at coordinate 21,770,923 of JBANSL010000017.1, forward strand.
TTCTGTTCATAGTCACTTGTTTGCATATTACCAACTCACAATTGTAAATGGCTTTCAATTACACTTTCAGCTGTAATTGCATTTATAGGCCTGTCTATATTTGATTTTGTGACTGTGCATTCAAATAATCAATTTTGAAAGAACCAAAATTGAACTCAAACTGTACATCTTCCTATCTTCTTTATAGAGGCACCTCATTGTCTTATAAATACAGAGGCACCAAAATTGAACTGAAACCTAATTGTCACTAGCCTTTGTGAGGGGAAGTGTATCTAGACTCTTCCAGATGTTTTGATTACAATTACAATTAATCTTTACCTAACAGTCACATTTAGCTATTTTTACTAAACATGTACTCCCATTAGACGTTGGGGTTATTTGGCAAAGCATTCATGTACCTCCCTGTTGTTTCTACTTTGATTCAGTTTTTGTTGGCTATGGCTTAGCAGTTGGGTTTGCTGTCCATGGTTAGGCATATACCTCCCTGGAATTACTGTCATGCTTTAATGCTCTTACCTTTTTTAGTTGATTCACTTTGTAAATCTAAATAGTGATTCTTGCTAGTGGGTTTGCTTATTTCAATATGGGTGTCTGCAATTGTATCGTATGGAAAATTTCATTTCATATAAGCCATCAGGTCATGATGATTTAGTGCCTTAGTCAAGTTAACAGTTTCCTATTTTTATTCCTGTCAAGTGTAGTGGTTGTTAGTGGGATGAGTGGTAGCTTGTTTTTAACATCCCTAGTAGTTGTTTCCCTTTAAATAGTCTAGGATTTCCATTGTATACGGTGTCTATGAATGGAATTTATATATTGATGATTCCTTATTCTTTTTGAGTTGCTTGGATGGAAAATTAGTAGCTTGTTTTTAACATCCCTAGTAGTTGTTTCCCTTTAAATATATAGCTTGTTTTTTAGTTGCTTGGATGAGTGATAGCTTATTCTGTTCATGATATGGTCCTTATGGTTTTTGATTCTTTAAAACCCAACTGAATTCGTCCACTTTTGAGTTTCAAGTTTCTTTGAATCTTGTGTGTATTTATTCTTCCTCTTGAGGTCATCTTCTATGAATCTTTTGTGTATTTTACTGGGCACATGAATGACTCATGCTCATTGTTCCCCTTTGAATGGTTAATTCTATTATTAGGATAAGGGAAGCTGGAATATAATTACTCCACTTGGGACCTTAGTTGAAAATTCATAAAATGGTATATTGCTGGCAACCTTTGTTTATTTATTTTTATTTTATAATGATTATACCTCATAATGGAATAAGATCTAATTGCTAATTATTTTTCCACTGTCAGACATATGTGAACTGATCCAATGTGATTTAGTATTATTTATTGTTCCTCAATCTTTCTAAAACTGGAAGAATATGGGGGTTGCAGCTATGATATTCTGATATCAGGGTAGGTTACTTTGAAGAATATGGGGGTTTCACCTATGCTAACTTGGGGGTAGGGGGTACTCGTGATTGTCTTTCACATGATTCTTGCTTTCTTCTTTTTACTAATTTACTTAGTATTATTTATTGTTCCTCAATCTTTCTAAAACTGGAAGCAGGAAATCAGAGTGTTTTTTTTGTTCTTTTCACTCTGTTTGTTTTGCCTTTTGACTCAGTAGATAACAAAAACCTTTTAATTCGCATCCCAGTTGTATGAATATGGTTATTTCAACTCATTTTCTCTTTTAAGCTCAACCTTGCTTGTTTAATGCAGCTATGAGAACTCTGACATGGCTCTGCATTATAGTTCAATGCTAAAAGAGTGCATGCGCCATTGTGTCAAGGTGAGGGACTTAAGTTTCATGGACTTTTGTGTTTCATTTACGAGCAATTTATTTGATTTTTTTCTTGTTAGAACTTTCATGCTAATCAATTTACAATTTAGAAGCAATTTAGTCTAATGTTGTGTACAGGCCAAAACCCCTGGAAACTTTCTCTAGCAGTAGCAGGATTGATCTTTGGAGCAACATGAGAATGTGTTTTAACTGTGCTTTTAGACCAAGGATTCTAATTATGGATTGCAACTTACAATTTATATCTTACATGTGTATAGGATAAGTCTTTATTTTTTGGATTAGAACACTTATTATCTTTCCATTTCGTGGTTCAATTTTAGGTCTGAATTTTACATGCATAACTTATCTCAATTTAATGTTGTACTAACTAGTTTGTCTTTATCATGTTTTATAGGTCTCCTTGGTTTCATTCTGGGCAAAAAAAGGGCAAATGACAAGTGTATTTGGCATTCTTTCGGGTGCTTTCAAGGTAATACCTTAAAAATACGGTGTTGCTCCACCTTGTCTTGCATTATCGTCTGTGGTACTAACTACTGATAGCAATCATAGCATTTGCTTTTAGTATTTTATAACTTTATATCCTTATTAATAGCTATAAAGCCTATAATCCTTAACGTTTCATTGAGTATGCACCAAAATTGCCGCTACTGTGTACACTTTATTTCTCTTGAAGCTTATTCTACTATATAACTAGTCCTTTATAATTGATGCTTACTCTATCAACCGATAACATCAAGTAGGCTAAATTGCCAACATACTTGCTAACTTATTTTTTTTCTTTGCTTGCATCATAGATTTTGAAGCCACTTGAAACCGATCCTACTTCATCTTCAACCAAGGAAAACAATGATGCTCTCCTGGCATAGGTTTTTTTTTGTTAAAATGTAGTTTTTGACATTTTATTGTATATTTAACATTTATAATTGTGTATATTTATGGTATATAAATTATGCAGTGTTTGACATTTTATTATGTGTAAATTTTGTATAATTAATGAAATTTTATTATATATTTAAATTGTGTATTATATATTTTATTTTTAAAAAAAAATATTGGACTTTTTAGCCCGGGTCTGAAGAATTCGGGCTAAAAAGTAGGTTTTTTTTTTAATTTTCCATCCACCTTTAGCTACGGCAACTTGCCGTGACAAATGTGTCGGGTCTTTCACGAGGGGTCGTGTAGCCGTCGCTTAGCCCGTAGCTAGATTTTTCGCCGCGGCAGACTTCCGTAGCTACTATCATTTTGCCACCGCAGACTTGGCCACCCCTTGTTTGTCGTGGCTACTCCCGTGGCTAAATAGGTTTTGCCACCCCAGATTGGCTTTTTGCCACGGAAAATTGCCGATGCTAAATTTTTTTTTTTTTGTAGTGTATAATTTTTCTTATATTCAATGCATTGGTTTAGGACATGTGAGGGTTGTGTTTTACTATTTCATAGTTAATATATGGTTTTATGCATTTTGATTGATTCATTACTCTTTGTTCTGAGCATGCATTGCATTTTTTTATTCGTCTTAACTAGCCACTAAGATAGGTAATCAACTTGCTAGGAATTATAGTTATTTTCGCTATTGTGGGCCTTAGTCCTAGATAGTAGCCGACATATCTTGAGGAACGGGTTGGAAATCATGCATATGTAAGAGTTTTGATATTTAGTAAGTGTTTCTCTTAAGCAGAAGTGATAGCTCGGTTGAAAAACAGGTGAGACGTCGAATAGACGGGAGATACGTGAATTACATTCTAAGAGTCGCTACAACAATTAAGGGCTAATGTGGCGGTTTTGAACCGCCACAAAAGGTATAAAAACCGCCACAAAAGACCTAATGTGGCGGTTTTCAACCGCTTCTGTTGCTCGCGTTGCATTTGCTCTATTGTGGTGGTTTTATGGGCTATTGTGGCAGTTTTATATCTTAGTTAAAAACCGCTTCATTAGGTGATAGAACCGTTGCAATAGGTCATCAAATGCAGCGGTTAAATTCACACAAGTGCAGCAGTTTTCTTGTCTAATGAGGCGGTTTTTAAATTGTTTGATATCACCTATTAGCCCGGATTTAGATAGGCCCGGACTATAAAGTCATTCAAATTAATAATAAAAAAAAGGGGTGGCATTTTAACCCACGTAAACAGGAATCATTGGAAAAAGAAAAGGACGCACCCCAATTATATTTTGATGTAATAGTACGTACACAAGTATCACATAAATTCTTCAATCAAATACCAGTTTTTTTTTCATATGATCGAGCTTCATAGAATCTGCCTCAACCTTTACAATTACACTTGCACCTTCATTTCAGCAACAAGAAATGAAAATAGAAACATTGATTGGCTGCAGGGCTGGATTCTAAAGTTCAAACGAGTTGATATCTCAACATTGTGTACACAGATACAGTATGTTTTTCCTGCACAAAATTACCATATCATTGATAAGTAAACAACAATAGCAAAGTCAGATTTTACTACGCAAAATACAATATAGAATATATCATAATAATGTATCTACAATTATGAAAATAGACAAACCATATGCAAGTCGTTCCCACTTGCTTGAAATATGGAAGCTAGAACCTAAAAAAATGAGCACACAAAGAATCTAATGAGTGAAAACTCTCATGGACCCTAACCATTGACTATACCATGGTGGTATGCAATTAAAGGACCAAGCCCACAACTATATACAATCAACCCATTTCAGCAAAAAAGTTTGGCATGGTTGCCAAAATGAACCACTTCCTATATGCACAATTGCACAACCACCATGAGCGATATGCTCTAAGGAGTACGAATAAGAAATAAGAGCTTCATAATTCCATGAATGTACTCATGCAATCGGAGTGTAACACACATTCAACAGCCAATTTTCGTCACACATTTGTGTCTTTAGGCTACCGTTTGCATCAAGTAGCTAAGAGTAAGTCAAGCATTTAAAATCATTGTCAATAACTTTAGGATAAAAAAAACATCATTTTTTACGTGCAAAGATTCGCCCCAAACTTTAATTAGCTAACTTGCAAAATCACATGAGTTAGATGAACTCGTAACTTATAAATCACATGAGTAAGATGGCCCTACAGAGAACTTGCAAAATACAAACAGGCTTGATAGAAAAGTCCATTTTAGAGCACTTTTAACATTCATCACTTGATTTCATAGATAATTTGGCATTTATGCCTTTTTTCGCTTTGGGAAAAAACAACGATTTCTTTATAAGTGATCAGCTATTCATTTGCCAAAACCAAGCATAACAAAAATGGTTTTGACACCAAGATGGAAGGAAAAAGAGTAGTTACTTTCACACTTTTGTTTCAATTAAATCGTCGGTATTTTCGTAACACTAATCCCGATGGGCAAAAAGGAAATGAGAAAAGGCTATTTCTACCATATACTAAGAAAAGTTTAAATTCTTTAAAATTACTTACTTATTCGTTGTGATTATTTGCCTACGTGGGTTACACAAAACAAGGATAAAATAAAAATAGTTATAGACAATAAAAAGAACATTAGAGAACATTATTAATTTTGTGCTTGGGTAATGAGTAATGACTAGTAAGCAACTAAGCATTCATCTATGTAGATCATAATGAGTTGAAGATGTAAACAAAACTTGGGCCGATGTAATGATGTTGTGAGCATCATTCACCAAATCTAAATATCTAATTACACATTTGGGCCGATGTAAACGAAATTTTATTCAATATAAAATTACCTATGAAATTGCATCTTTGAAATCAGTGCAAATGGCAAGGCCTTCATATATAGGCACTGAACGTCCATTTTGGAATTCAAATTTCATTTCTCAATTAATACTATGCAAAGATACGAGCACTGAAAGGATGTTGGAGATTGCAATATTGCATATTTAATGGTTCTTTGAATATTGTATTTGCATGATTCAGTCTATCAAATTGAATAAAATTATTGATTAAAAAAAAAAGAACATCTGACCTTGGGCACAATTCCATTCACTGTAGGCTGTAGATGCAATGGTTCAGTTTGCCACCTCCGGTAAAGAGAAATCTGATCCTACCTCACCGAGATCTTCCTCCCCACTAATCTGCCCTTTAGAATGCTTCAATGTACTTTGACCATCTTGAAATCAGGAAAGCATCAACAAATAATTTAGGCAAAAGGAAGAATAGAATGCTAAAGAAACAGAACCATTTAATCATAAACAATGCATATCATCAGCCATACCTTGACAGGGAGTTCATTAGCTACAACTTGAAGGCCTTCGCGCAACCATCTTTTTCTTGTATAGAGTGTTTGGACACAACTCCAAGGATAAACCGCGTGACCTGAGACAAAACCAAGCAACAAGTCCTTTTAGGTACAAATTTTGGTACTTGGTGAGCCAGATCTCAATAGCATATAGTGAATGGCTTCTATGGGTTTGAGTAATCACAATGAAGATGATATCAGGAACCAGAAAGTTGGAATTACAATATCAGAAATCACTATGTAACTTGATCTTAAGCTTATTGAAATCAGAAATCCCACCAAACAAAGTGCCCGGAAGCATACCTTCTTGCCTAGAGCTCTTTCTCATAAACACTCCAGCCCTACATCAATCAATGCTTCTATTTTAAAACATGCAAGGTTTGTAATAAATTGATAGGGCATTGAGAATTGCAGCTCGAACTAGAGCCATATATTTTGTTAATTAGAAAGTTATACATGAGACAAAAACAGTAAGAAGATAATTGATGTAGTGTTAATCAATCAGATCTCTGGAATTGGTGTAAAATTGATTTGTTATACACCAATACTTGAACCTCGAGTACCCTAAATAAAATATCATTCCCCAATTTTAACCCTAAATCAAATAAACTAAACCAATATCAACCCTAAATCAATACCCCTAAATTCACATCTTAAATCAAGAACCCTAAATCAATTTATAATGAACCAATTTTAACCTAAAGAGCAGCAAAATCAATGGGATTGGACGTGTTATGTACCTTCTTGGTGAAAAATTTGCAACATGAAGTAAAAAGGAATCAAGTAAAGTCGTCATCGTTGGCTTCTAGTCATCGGTAAAGTGTAAGGGAGAGAAAGAGTAGCTTTTGGTTACCTGAATCCATTTTGAGGAATTCAAATATGAAACTGCGAGAGATCTATAAGAAAGTAGTCTATAGCAGTAGAAAATGACAAGATTCGACTCTCTGAGAAAGAAAAGAGGGAAGAGAAAACTTAGTGGACATCGACAAAGAGCAAGGACAAGATTCGACTCTTTGAGAGTGAGGACTACTGGTTGCCGCAATGAGTTTGGAGAATAAAAGAAGGTGGCCGACGAGACACTGCGACAGCGAAGGTGGCCGGTGGGATTGACTAGACAGAAGAACGGAGAAAAGACCCATGCTTGGACAGGAATCGCCAAATCGTCTTCAACCGGCTCTCTGGGAAAGGGGCAAAAGAACTGACTTTAGGGTTAGACATTAAATTGTTTCAAAAGTCGAATAGGTTAATTTTTAATTATTTTTTATCTACTGCTTCTGACGAAACCCGATTTTCAGAATCCCGTGTCGGCGGGTTCCGGGATCAATTTGGATGCGGGCGAGCTCAGACGATCGGGCTTACCTGAGATACGCGATGAGATTACCGTCAACGTACCAAAACCTATGCCGATCCGAGCTCAAGCCATCCGCGGACCACCATCCTCTCAGGGCTTTGTCAAACGTCGGCTTCTGTTGATCGAGACGAATCCCGCTCGGGAAGGCTCTTCGAACCATCAAAAACCGTCCCCAAATCTCAAAGTCTTGCCCCATATTTATAGGAAAAACCCATGAGCCATTATCAACACATGTCCGGAGGTCGACGTCAAGTGTCGACACATGTTCTGAGGTTGACGACAAGTGTCGCGATATTTGGGACAAGTGTCCTTCATATGGACACTTTCTCATGTGTAGTGGGCTTAGGTGGAATTTCCCATAAATTGTTTAATACATCATAATCAACCTAAAAACGGGTTTATTTATGGAATATTTGCATAAATATACCACTTTTCCACAAATTTGGCATAAATAGCATGAGGGTGGTAAAAATTGCACGGGGATGTCATTTGCTACTTTTGCAAATTATGCTAACAAGTTGCACCCAGTTTCAGGTCAAAAATTAAAATAAATAAATAAATAACACACTGCACCCGGTTAGGCTTGTAAAGGGGATGCTGACGTGTCGATGTGAGACAGGTAGGAAGCCATGAAGAAGCTGGATTGAGTGTTGTAAGGAGGGAGGGTGATGTAATGTGCATTAAATGCACATCCCCTTTTCATATTGGCGCCAAAAAAAAGGGAGGGAGCAATGATTGACCTTTTAAATCCATTCTCTCTTCTGTCAAAATTAAGGGAAGTTTAGGAATCTCAAGGTAAGGGGGGATATTAAGAGGGTCTCCATTGAAGCTGTTCGGGAGGCAAAGGTGGGGCCAATTACTAGTTACATGCCGAACATCCAAGCAAACGGGACAACAACGGACTATTACGTGCCAAAGGAAAAGTAACACATGCCAACACCATACAGTGGACGTTAACAAAAATGGGTAAGCTATCTTGTGAGTTTCTTTTTATGGACATCACTACTTCCACTTTTCTTCATATCCCCATTGAAAGTGCTAAAACCATTTTATGCTTTTACGATTGCAGCGGAGAAAGAGCTCGTATTTGTTACGATTTTGGCCGATGGGCAGTGGCAAAGTGGAGGAGGTGGTTGGGTGTTCGAAGGACCAATTTCGAACAGAGCAATATTGATGGACCAGACCTTGCAACTTGGGGATGTGAGAAGGATGATCATCGACAAGTTTGGGGTGGATGCCTCCCGGTTCGAGTTGGAGTTGACGTACCTTCCCCACACACTAAAGGAGGGATTCAAACCTTTTCCAATGTACGACGAGTCCGACTGAAATGCGTTTAAGTTTCTCAACTCGACCACGGGAGAACGAGCATGGCCCTCTCTGTTGTGTGTGTCATTTAAAGAAATTGGCACTCAGGTAGGCCTCCGGTCTGTGGTGATAGACTTGTCTCCAAAAACTAACTCATCCAGAGGTACAGTCCCTTCTGAGTTTCTGGGTACCAACGACCCGATGAACATGGAACGTACAGATTATGTCATACAGAAAGCCATGTCTGGCATAGAAAACAGAGAAGCTAGCACAGAGTTTCTAACCTCTGTCACGGGCATTGCAGCGGCTGAAACCTGCACAACCACGATAACAGATCAACCAAAGGTGACAAACAAAGTGCAGGAGAATGACCATGGGTAAGTAAGCTTACGATATTCGTTTTATGACTATTACTACTCCCCATCATCTTCATATCCCAACTGAAAGTGATAAGACCATATTCTCTTCTTACATTCGAGCAAGGGAGAAAGGGCTGGTCTTTTTCAATCTCGTGTTCGACGACCGGTGGGAACGTGAACGAGGTGATTGGGTGTTCGAAGGGCGAAATTCGCACAAATCAATGTTGATAGAAGAGTATGCAGGCCAGTCATTTTGTACCTCGTTCTAACCATGACTCACTTGTTTTTATACCTGATATACAAGTATGTACATTAAAGATTACAGGTTGCTAAAACAAGTGCCAGTAATTACAAAACCCGTGCCAATAAAGAAAAAATATGTGCCAGCAAAGAAAAAATGCATGACAGAAAAAATGTATGACAGTAAAAAATTATGCTTCTTTATTCTTCTCTCTCACCGGCTTTCCTTTTCTCTATGGCGTTGTGAAACCAACTCAACATTCCAAGGGGGTTTGCTTTTTCCTTGCAGTTGATTTGATGAGCTTAATTAATAACCCTCATCATTATGATTACCTATGTGAGGCAGTCACATGAACCTGTTATTCTTGCAATTTTAGGGAGCTCACTGCTACTTTTGCAATTTTTTTAGGGGGGAGTTAGTTTTGCAAAACCTGGATTTTTTTGGTATATCCCATCCTATTCTCTCTTTATTTATATAGCGGGAACCCGATTATGCATATGATATTATTTATTTTTTGGTGTTTCGTCACAACTCCTCGAACCTTAGCTAAGATGAGACTTAGCTAGGGTTCAATTCAAACGAGGCAACATATGCATTTGTACTTCGTAAAGTTTTAACTAAGTTTGTTCTGTCTTGGCAGTACCCAACTTATTATATAGTGGGTTGCCTACCTATCTCTTGGGAAGAGAATCAAGCATTTCGTAGTTCAATCAGGAAACCCTCCGCGGATGAGAGCTCCGGCGTTGAGGGGCTTTAATTTACTCATTTAGAGTTTATCTCCGCGAGCTTACAACCACTGGCAGGAGGCCCTCCACGAGCATAGCTACAGCTTCGAGGGGCTTTAGCTTATACTTATTTAGAGTTTATCCCCGCGAGCTTACCAGCTACGAGCAGGAGGCCCTCCGCGAGCGTAGCTCCAGTGTTAAGGGACTTAGTTTATACTCACTAAGAGTTCATCTCTGCGAGCTTGCGAGCAGGAGGCCCTCCGCGAGAACAACTCCAGCGTCGAGGGACTTAGTTTATATTCACTAAAAGTTTATCTCCGCGAGCTTACCAACTACGAGCAAGAGGCCCTTCGCGAGCATAGCTCCAGCGTCGAGGGGCTTTAGTTTACACTCATTTAGAGTTTATCTCCGCGAGCTTACCAGCTACGAGCAGGAGGCCCTCTGCGAGCATAGCTCCAGCGTTGAGGGGCTTTAGTTTATACTCATTTAGAGTTTGTCTCCGCGAGCTTACCAGCTTCGAGCAAGAGGCCCTCTGCGAGCGATAGTAATAGCTCCAGCGTCGAGGGTCTTATCAAGTGTGCTCCGAGAGGCTCAGGCTACGATCGGAGGTCCTCTGCGAGCGATAGCTCCAGCGTCGAGGGGCTTATCAAGCATGCTTCGAGAGGCTCAGGCTACAATCGGAGGCCCTCCACGAGCGATAGATCCAGCGTCGATGGACTTAGTTTATACTCATTAAGAGTTTATCTCCGGGAGCTTACCAGCTACGAGTAGGAGGCCCTCCGTGACCGATAGTAATAGGTCCAGCGTCGAGAGTCCTATCAAGTGTGCTCCGAGAGGCTCAGGCTGCGATTGGAGGCCCTCTGCGAGTGATAGCTCCAGCGTCAAGGGGCTTATCAAGCATGCTTCGAGAGGCTCATGCTACAATCGGAGGCCCTCCACGAGCGATAGCTTCAGTGTCAAGGGACTTAGTTTATACTCATTAAGAGTTTATCTCCGCGAGCTTACCAGCTACGAGCAGGAGGCCCTTCACGAGCGATAGTAATAGCTCCAGCATCGAGGGACTTATCAATTGTGAGGGACTTATCAATTGTGCTCCGAGAGGCTTGGACTACGATCGGAGGCCCTCCGAGAGCGATAGCTCCAATGTTGAGGGACTTAGTTTATACTCATTAAGCGGTTATCTCGGCGAGCTTACCAGCTACGAGAAAGAGGCCCTTCATGAGCATAGCTCCAGCGTCGAGAGACTTTAGTTTATACTCATTTAGAGTTTATCTCCGCGAGCTTACCAGTTACGAGCAGGAGGCCCTCCGCGAGCATAGCTCCAGCGTCGAGGGGCTTTAGTTTATACTCATTTAGAGTTTATCTCCGCGAGCTTAACAGCTTCGAGCAGGAGGGTCTCCGCGAGCGATAGTAATAGGTCCAGTGTCGAGAGACTTACTTTATACTCATTAAGAGTTTATCTCCGCTAGCTTACCAGCTACGAGCAGGAGGCCCTTCGCGAGCATAGCTCCAGTGTCGAGGGGAATTAGTTTATACTCATTTAGAGTTTATCTCCGCGAGCTTACTAGCTACGAGCAGGAGGCCCTCCGCGAGCATAGCTCCAGTGTTGATGGGCTTTAGTTTGTACTCATTTAGAGTTTATCTTCGCGAGTTTACCAACTTCGAGCAGGAGGCCCTCCGCGAGCGATAGTAATAACTCCAACGTCGAGGGTCTTATCAAGTGTGCTCTGAGAGGCTCAGGCTACGATCGGAGGCCCTCAGCGAGCGATAGCTCCAGCGTCGAGGAGCTTATCAAGCATGCTCTGAGAGGCTCAGGCTACAATCGGAGGCCCTCCACCAATGATAGCTCTAGCGCCGAGGGACTTAGTTTGTACTCATTAAGAGTTTATGTCCGCGAGCTTACCAGCTACGAGCAGGAGGCCCTCCGCGAGCATAGCTCCATCGTCGAGGGACTTATTAAAATCTTCGATCCGGAAGGCAAGCTCTACGACCGGATGCTCAACACGGAGCAAGCTCCCGCGTCCTGGGACTTAATAAAATATTCGACCCTAGAGGCTAGCTCCACGACCGGATGTCCGATGCGGAGCAAGCTCCAGCGTCCTGGGACCTAATAAAATCTTCGATCCGGGAGGCAAGCTCTGCGACCGGATGCTCGACGCGGAGCAAGCTCCAGCATCCTGGGACTTAATAAAATCTTCGATCCGGGAGGCAATCTCTACGACCGGATGAACGACGTGGAGCAAGGTCCAGCGTCCTGGGACTTAATAAAATCGTCGGTCCGGGAGGCAAGCTCTACGATCGGATGCCCGACGTGGAGCAAGTTCCAGTGTCACGAGGCTTCGTTACTGTTGACCTGTGCTAGAAAAGCATTCATTTCTCGAAAAAGGGGTGGCTACATCTCCATTCATGAAGCTGTTTACTTGCATATAATGTCTTCCCCATGCAAGAAATATAAAAAGAGGGAGAAAACGCTTCAAAAGGAAATTGAACGGGAGACCTCTTGAAGAATTGCGCACGGTCTTGTAGGCATATCTGGATGGCCTCCTTGGACTTTTGTAGATGTCTGGTTAATGGAGAGAATCGCGAACCGTGATCTCACAATCTCCTAATCCGCCGCGGTCGGCGCTCAAGAAATCATTCGCGGGGGTAGTGTCAGCTCCACTGCTCGTGATTGTGAGGTTGATAGATTACCACCGTAAGCCTACTTCTTCACGAATCTCTACCGACAGCGGATCTAAGCAGGGGTAATTGCGTATGGGCTCTAGTTTTTTCAGAATCGCACTCTCCTCCTTCGATTGCGCTTGATTTGAAGCCAGGTCTCTTGATTTACGATCTAGAGTTTGCGTCTGTGCACGATCAATTTGATATATTTCAGCACAGAAATAGGGGAGTTTGTATTCAATTTCCTTGTGGAGAAATCATGCCTAAATCGTTCGTGATGAAATCACGCCTAATCGTCTGCGCAGAGGCCAAAAGGAGCCACCAGTCGCGGACATAATCACCTGCGTGAGGAATCAGTAGAAGATGATTTTTATGGTTGAAGATGAAGGGCCAATCATCTCATCCTAACCGCAGATGGGTCCCCTGAGTTGGGTTTCGACGCGGATGAAAACCCGACAAGGGTTTTTGGCGAGGGTGACGGGTTAACACACGAGCAGTCTTCTGGTAAGTGTGCAGAGGTCGCGAGTTCATTAATTCCATCGAGAGGCGGCACGTGAATGCAATAGAAGAATAAGTTGATTTTCGAGGTTTCAAACTCGTCATTCGCGGGCTTCTGACAGACTTGCGAGTCAAAGGGATCTGATTATGCTCATCAATCGCGGACCCCGGTCACATATCTCAAAGTCTCATGCTAGAGATGTAATTTTGTTGAATACGCTCAGGAGTAAGCGACGGTGAAGGGGTGCTCGCGAAAGGGTAAGTCTGTAACAAATTAAAAAGTGCAGTGCAGGATCAAGGCCAACCTTGATTTGAATATGTGATTTCCATTGGCGATGATAAGGTTGAGCTCACAAAGACGAGAGAATGACGTCATCCCATTGGTCGTCCGCGCTAATTGGCGTCGAATGGGCACTACCAGACTTGCCCCTCTCTAGGCCAAGAGAGAAGTTTCATTTACTTGATGCTTCGCAGAAAAATATGAAATACTCCACATTGCTTATTTTGACCGTGTAAAGGTATGCTCTCCTCCTCTTTTTCTTGACGCGGATGAATATTCATAGAAAACCCCCCTCTCTTTGTAGTCGTACTCCTTATACATATATATACAAGAATGGAGTAGACCAAAACTTTTACCTCCCAGCCTCACGGTAGTTTCTTCTTGTTCCCCATCATAGTAGCTTTCTTATTCATGTATTCATTCAAGCCGCTCGTGTGCTTAAAAAATCTATGATAGCACAAGAGTTATCTTGTATACATTTTATATATTCTATGACAGTAAAAAAGTGTGAGAGTCTGAGAGACCTCAATATTCAAATGCTAAATTGATGTTTACCAGATAACAGAAATATCAATCCAATAGTTTCTTAATCCAATCCCCATGGATTTATGGCTATACTTTTTTTATGCAATTGAATTTGTCTTTGGAATGAAGGCCACATCCCAAAAGCGCACGTTCAAGGATTGGATCTCTTATCTCTATCTATGAAAAAATCCGCATTCGATCTTATAGGCTACTGTAAATATTATGCAAATTGTTTTTATTTGCCCCATATGAATATTGAATTCACCTCCAATATATTTGCTCAATCTAAACGCATATCATATTCAAACAAATTAAATTGGAGTAGGCGGATACCTATATCCCCCATTGTAATAATAAATTACCTCTTGTCGTGAGAGGTCCCCACGGACGACGCCAGTGACGAAACTCGATTTTCGGAATCCCGTGTCGACGGGTTCCGGGATCAAGTTGGATGCGGGCGAGCTCAAACGATCGGGCTTACCTGAGATACGCCGATGGTAATGCCTGAGATATGCGACGAGATTACCGTCAGCGTACCAAAATCTTTGTCAATCCGAGCTCAAGCCATCCGCGGGCCACCGTCCTCCCAGGGCTTCGTCAAACGTCGGCTTCCGCTAATCGAGACGAATCCCACTCGGAAAGGCTCTTCGAGCCATCAAAACTCGACCCCGAATCTCAAAGTCTTGCCCCATATTTATAGGAAAAACCCATGAGCCATTATCAACACATGTCCGGAGGTCGACGACAAGTGTCGACACATGTTCCGAGGTTAACGACAAGTGTCGCGATATTTGGGACAAGTGTCCTTCATAAGGACACTTTCTCATGTGTAGCGGGCTTAGGTGTAATTTCCCATAAATTGGTTGATACATTATAATCAACCTAAAATGGGTTTATTTATATAGAGGGAACCCGATTATGCATATGATAATATTTATTTTTTGGTGTTTCGTCAATATATACACCAAATGATATCATTATCTTCACAAAAGTCGGGCTGTTTGAAAGCCAAAACAATCATTGATGACTACTACAAAATTTCAGGCCAAAAACTCGTCTACCATAAGTCTTCCTTCTAAACAACTAAAGTAATTCCAAACAGTTAGAGAGAGAAACTCTTTTATGTGAACCCATTCCGATAAGAAATTGCCAAATCCGATCCTTTTCCAAATCCTTCCGTCCTCGGCTAAATCAATCATATCCAATCTCTTTTGTTCGGATCCAAATCCTGTTAATCGCCTTTCGCATGGGTTGTGGTGGCCGACCTCTACCCAGTTTCCTCCTCGCTCTGTTTGTCAGCGTTTTCCGCCATAATCTTAACTTTTCTTGAACTGGTGGTTCTTGGTTTCCGGCGGCTTCTTCTCTGGTTTGAGGTTTACCTTCTTCTGTGCTTCTCTTTGTATCCATCATGTGCTGTTTTGGCGCTCTCTTGTCCGAGCGAGGCTCCTTTCTCTTTCCTTTGTCCGTTTGGGTCCTCCGGTCCGGGGTGGGTGTGTCGGGTCTCCCCCTTGTCAAATTGGTTTGGGGCTTATGCGGATCTGTTGATTATGCGCATCTCCCTCATGCTCAGTTCTCTCCGTTCACCGGCTTGCTACTTGAACTTCGTTTGGTCAGCGCTTGATCCGTGTCTTTAGTCGGCTTGTGTAGCCTGGCTGGCGCCTTTTTGTTGCCTTGGGCCCTAAGGTCTTTCCTTGGACCCGAGGTGGCCCATTGGCTCGTAAATTTGTGCTTCATGCCCAAGGGAAGCAGCCCGGAGGTTTGTATTAAAAAAAAAAATTAAAAAAATAGCCAACTTTATATATATATTTTCCTTTATTTATATAAACCGGTTTGAGTAAACCCGCCTCAAAAGGCTGAAAATAAATTCCGAAAGGGTTTGAATAAATCCCGAAAGGGCTTCAATAAAATCCCTAAGGGTTTTTAGGGGCTTGGTACTTGGTGATTCTCGGATGCTCTCTTGGTTGGTACTTCTTAGTTGGGGCTCTAGCGTTTCGAAGTCGGGTCTGGCTGGGTCGAGGCAGTGTGTATCAAGGCGTCTCTGTCATCCAGAAATTTCCTTGGAGGTTCGTCTTCATTGCCTACAGGGACTCCTGATGTACCGCTGGCCAGCGGTGTCGCTGCTTGGTGACGCTTGGCTTCAGTTCGTAGTCTATGTTGTCCCCAATGTGTTTTGGTTAGGTTTGCTAGGTCGCCCAGATTTTTTTGCTTGTCACTGCCTGGTTTGCACTGTTTGTTATTTTCGTTGTATCTTTTGACGGTTCGCCGTCTGCCGACTTTGTCGGCCTCTCGAGGTGTCAGGTATGTCTGACCCTCGAATTCTTACCTTATAAAAAAAACTAAAGTCATTCCACGCTCAAGGATTGAAGGGCTGGAAAGATGCTTAAACATCTCAAATGAGATCTCTTTGGAGAAATATCTAGGGTGTCTAGTCGTTAATGGTAGAGTAGACAGAAGAACTTTTAAAGAACTTATTTGCAAAGCAAAAGAACAACCGAGTAAATGGCGAGCCAATGCACTATCACAACAAGGTCCTGCAGTCCTGATTGGAACAAACCTTGCCGCCAAACCACTTTACACACTGCAAAACTTCATGCTAACCTGCGCGATACACAAAGAATTTGACTAGATTAACATAACTTTTTCCTGAAATAAAGATCTCCAATACCACCCACTAATAAGTTGGGATAAAATTTGTAAACCAAAAGTGAATGGGGGATTAGGTATTAGAAAAACAAGAGATATGAACGGAGCACTCCTATGGAAGATTCATGCAAAACTAGATATTTTTTGGGTAAAGGTTATCCATTATAAATATCTAAAAAATACTCACACACACATATATATTCTAAACTATAGAAGAAAGAAAAGAGCATCTTAACAATGGTAAAAACTATCCCCCTACCGAGAAGTTCAAAATTGATTTAATTTGGTCCAAGGGTAATGGTCAATTAATAAAATTTTGAAAAGATAATTTGTTGACAACGGCACCAATCAGTAGTATGAATGATTGCCCTGTTATTACTAAAACTGACGAGACAATTAGTGAATATATTATAGGAGGGAAATGGTGGGTGGAAAAGCCACAAAGCATAGTAAAATATATTATAGACACTCCATTAACAACAACTTAGTTTGGGAATATACTGTACTAGTGGCCTGACAGAGAAGGATGGTTCAGAACAGCTAGTGCCTATAAATTAATCACGCCTCACAAAGAACGGATAATGACGAGAACTCATGGATTTGAAAACTCAATATCTCCCCAAAGGTAAAAAATTTCCTTTGGAAACTGAGTCAACAAGGACTCCCAACAGCTCGACTGACTTTATTATACAAGACTAGGAGGGCCAACCTATCCATATTAGATATAACATGATAGACAACCAGACCCCCTTAAAAGTTGAAGCTATTGCCGTTAGATAAGGAATTATTAAATCACTGCATTTAGGTAGAAACAAATTACAACGGTAATTGAGTGGTAGACAAGATTGCACACTTTTACTACTATATCAAGGGACTCGATATCTACAACGGTTTAGGTCTTTAGGACTTCATCCATAAGGATGCTTTCGGGTAGGTTCCTCCATCACGATATATGTGAGAGACGTTTCCTTCTCTTACATACCCCGTGATGGTAACAGAGTGGTAGACAAGGTTGCACACATTTACTACTCTATTAGGGGTCTCGATAACTACACCAATTTAGGTCTTTAGGACCTCATTCATAAAGATGCTTTCAAGTTGGTTCCTCCATCCGAACTATTACAGTCTTACCTAATCAAAAAACAAAAACAAGGTAAAGAAAAAGTGAATCAATAAGGAAAGGTAAGGTCATAAAAAAAAATGCCCTAAGAGTATAAGATAAGGATACTTTATTGTCTCCCCGCCGCCGGATCCTTTGTACCCCGGTCGTCGCCGTCCTCGGGTATCATCTTCCTCTCTTCCCCGATTCCTCCTTTTGGGGGTTTTCGATCCCCCGATGTTCCCTCCTCTTCCGTTCCCCCTGTTTTGGGTCTTCGGCGTGTTGGGGCTCGATTTAGGAGTCTCGGAATTTGTCATTTGCTCCCCCTTTTCCTCACCACAGCCTACCTTTGTTTGTTTGTTTGCAACACTCTCCTTCGATCTGTGGGTTACATTGACTACCTTCTCTTGTGAAATTGGGTTGGGGCTCTTGTAGATCGGTTGTTTCGGCTTCGATCCTGCTTGCTCTCTTCTGTCGTGTTTCTGGCTTCTGGTCTGTGCCTAGTACCGCCGGCGATTGTCCTTGTTTACCCGTTTGTCTTGCCGTTTCCGCTTGGAGTGCAAATCTGGCTTGCTTGGGCCCCAAGTTCATCTCTTGGGCCCAAGTTTGGCCCGATATTGTTGGTTTTGGCTTCGACCCCAAGGATTTTCCTTGGCCCCGAGGCATCCCGAGGGAGGGAGAAAAAGAAAAAAAAAAGAAAATCAAATTAAAAAATTAAGGGAAACTGGAGTGACATTTCCGGTGTGTATCCGTAGTTTCTGGCATGTTGTCGACTTGCTTGTTGGTGTGATTGTTTGGCTTCGAGGTCTAGCATTTTTTTGATGCAGTGTTTCTTCTTATTTGTCGACGCGCGAGAGGTCGTGGACGTGATTGAAACCTGAAGGCTCATTGACAGAGTCCAAATATGAGGTTTCCACTTAGTTCTCCAGGGAGTTCCTGCGTGCCTCTACCTATTGACGGATGAGTTGTCGCTCACTGCTCCGGTTCGTTCATCATTGTTGCTAGTCTTCGCCTTTAATTGCACCCTTGTACTTTGGTGATTTTGCCTCGTTGTAGGTTTATGTCTTACCATGTATGACAGTTTTCCGTCGCCGATTTATTCGGCCTATCGACCCATCGGGTCTGTCCGGTGCGTCGAATTCTTACCTAATAAAAAAAAGGATACTTTATTGTACCACTTGTTTTTACCGAGAGTTTCTCTCTTTTGTGTAATTGTTGTAAGGAGAAAATCGAGAATGCAAATAGAATACGAATAAAGCAAAGCAAACCAGATTCCGTCCCTTGCAAATGATTACAAGACTTCCTCCCGATGCAGCAGTGGAAAGTCAGGATCGATCCACGAGGAAGCGTGTCAGCGGATCCTAGGCAGCGGAGAAATCTCACTCGGTTTCGACTCCAGGGAACAACTCAATATTGACTAGAGAGTGTCGATATTGACTTAGTTCAGTCGATTTTGGGCAGCTTTCAGCAAGTCAGTCAATTTCTGGTCAGGGTCACTCAATATTGACTTAGGTCAATATTGAGTAGAGACACAAACGAGCAGCGATCTTTCTAGATCGAAGGTCAGAAGTCGATATCGACCTATAAAAGGTCAATATCGAGTAGGGCAATAGTAGAAAAAACATAAAATAAAGAACAAAGCTTTGGTAGATTTTGGAATAAACTTTATATAAAAGAAAACTTCCAAGATCGGGGTTTGCAACGACAATAACCAAGCATGCATAAGGCAAGATAAATAACGATAATCATGCAAATTGCATCGAAGGATCAAGCTTTCACCTTTTCCAACAATTAGACAACTCTTTCAAGAAACCCTAATTGTATCTTCCGATTTTATGTTTACAATCCAAGTTGTTAGCATGGATCTCCATTGAATGGGTAATAAACACATAAAAAGGTAGTAGATGCTCAAGACAAGATAAAAGTCGGATCTTTACCTCAAACACGCAGGGCTATTGTCGGGCTCACCCCAACCCTAGAAGTAGGTGGACTACTCGGGCTTCATCGCAATTGCAGACATTGATTGAAAGGAAATAACTTGCATTAAATTAAACCAAACAGAGCTTACAACCAAAGGAAGCCAATTCCGCTCTCGCTTCACAAACTCATCTTGGCCTCCACTCTCTCTCTCTCTCTCTCTCTCTCTCTCCCTCTCTCTCCCCTACTTCTCTCCAAAATTGAATTGAATGAATCAAAAGCTAGCCCCATGGGCTTTATTTATAGGCTTCCAACCCTTGCTAATCAAGAAAGGAATTCTATCTATATCTCTATCTATTATAGAAGATATAATTCTACTTGGAAATAAATATATCTAAATAAGATAAAACTAGATAAATCCTAGGGTAATTAATTGTTCAACCCTTAGGATAAATAAAAAGATAAAATCTCTCAAGTCTTCATGCGCAAGGAATCTCCTTCCGAAAATATCTCCAACGGATTCGGGATAAAACTTTAAGTAAAGCTCGGAATCGGATTGGTGATGTCGCTGGGTGTAAGTCGATATCGACCAAGGCATGTCGATATTGACTAACCTTTCTCGGCTTTTCTCTTCTGCTACTCGATTCCGGCTCCTGGGATGAAAATCGAGCGACTTTTAGTCGATATTGACCTAGAACCGGTCAATATTGAGTTGAATCTTCAGCTTCTCTTCGTCTTGGCTCAGTTTTCGGCTTCTTGGGGTCAATATTGAGTCGATTTTTAGGTCGATATTGACTTACTGAGGTCAATATCGACTTGCCCTTTTCTTCACTTCGTGCTTCTGGTCCATATCGATTTGACTTTTGAATTTTTGACTAGATTGAGTCAATTTTGACTAGAATGAGTCAATATTGACATGTGCTCAGTTTCTCGTTCTGTGCTCAGCTTCTCGTTCTGTTCTTTAAACGCACTTTCCCGAGTCCCCGTTCGTCGGATTGACGCATATGAGCATGCGTTAGAAAGCTCTTTTGGAGAGCTACAACTCTCATGAAAAGATCAGAACTTGAGTCAGAATGATGAATGCCGAAAAATGGCCTTTTCTCTAGCTGCACCATCCTTAGCCTCTTCATGAGTTTTCCTTTAAGCTCCAAAGTGCGTCCGATTTCTGTGAATTTGAACAAAAACTAGTGTAGACTCTATAATTTGGCAATTAAGCATAAACTACATAGATTCTGTATAAATCTAACCAAAATGCATGAAGTGCATGCAGAAATCGATATAAAAGTAGATATAAAACATGGCATAAAACATGGCATAAAACATGGACATCAGTAATCCATCCTGAGGATGAGTGGATCTAATCCTTTCCCAAACTTTCATTCTATGCCGAATTTGGCCAAATCTTCATCGGTTACTTCTTCTCTAATCCTCTATCTCTTGGGGCTTTGGAGTTGGTTTCGTTAATTTCCGATCGTCAAAATTTGTGGCTTGCCTCTTGTGTTTGGGTTGCCCTCCGGTCACCACCACCACCCTGCCGTTGGCGGCCACCACCAATTCCCTCTCCGGTGTTCGTCAATGCCTCCCATGTCGCCCTCGTTCACCGCCGGCGACTTCAGATTTTCAATTTCCTCGCTTTGTTCTTGGTTTTTTTTGGGGGGAGTTGCTTAATCAATTCTTCACCTCCTCCTTCACTAAGCCATTTTCAATCTTCACTTTCTCCCTTGTTGATGCCCGCCATGACCACCACAACCGTCAATCGACATCACCGACGTCTTTCGCCCTCCAATTACTCCTCATTCTATTTGTTTGGGGTTTGCCGGGGGGGGGGGGGGGCTTTGTCACATTCAACCGTTCGTCACACCTCCACCTTTTTCAAGGGCCATCGAGAACCTTCGTTATTTGGTCCCTTTTGTTCCTTCAGCCGAGCCATCTTCGTCCAACCACCCGAGCATTCCCGATCATAGCTTCTTTGCCATCCGACAACCCTCCTATTCCGCCTCCGCCAAACCTTCTCTGGTTGTCCTTCCTTCCTCCGACGGCGACGCCCCTCCCCCTTTTGTCACCGCCTTTGGTCATATGGCGTCCCCATCTTGTCCCTTGCGTTGCAAGACTTGCCCGTTATTCACGGGTCTCCTTACGGTGTGTAGATGACCTTGGCGTGCAAGGTTTAGTTTTTGCCTTGCATGCCAAGGACGTGGAAAAGAAAAAAAATTATAAATATAAATATATATATATATATATATATATTTCTTAAAATTTATTTGACTACAGTTATATTCATTAAGAAACCCACCAGAAAGGGTAAGCTAAATCTTAAAAGATCTTGATCAAAATTCCGAAAGGGCTCCAATAAAATCCTGAAAGGGTGTTCATGTACTTGTTTCTTAGGTGGTTTTCGGCAGCTCTTTTGGTTGGTATCAATGTGTAAGACCCCCTACTGTAAGCGATGGAATGTTGCAGCACCAGTAATTATTCAGACTTCACTGTCCTCATAATTACCTTAGGCTAATAGGGACATGCAGTCATGCTCCCAAAAACAATATGATAAATAAATAAATATTTTAAAAGAATGACAGCGGAAGACAGGAATATTATTTTTATTATAAAGTAACTGTTATTGCTTCAAAATTTACATATATCTGTGTTCAACACATCCAACAAAAGAAACTGAATTAAACCAGAAAACTCTTTTACCGAAAGATGTAATTATACAATAAAAAGCTTGAAAATCTTTATTCCTTCAACTTCAACTCCTCAAGGCCTTTTTCCATAACCTGCAAAAATTTAGTCTGATGTACATCGCATGCAGGCGAACCACACCAGCCAACCAAGTCACAACATGGTCGGTTAGTTCGGTGAAGAACTAGCAAATGACAAGGAAATAATTTTTTGGGGATCTCTGGACACTTAAAAGAAATAGGATAGCCCAAGAACATTAGATATCTGAAGAATTATATTTCCAAAAGAACTGGAAAATCATATCAGAAAAGAATAATGACACACACACACACACACACCTATCACTTATACCAAATTAGGATATAAAATATTTCATTTAGAACACGTGGTACCAGCCTCTACCGTACACTGGCAAGATGGCCTAGATTACCCCACAGGGGTAAACTGTATCCATTAGAGAAATATGCAGTTCGAATGTGCATTTCATGAAATGTTTATAGAGCAATGCTTAGAAACCTTGACCTGACTTTACCATTTTATAATAATTTTATTTTGAATCACATCACACACTATCACAATTAAAATCACAAGTCCACATCTCGGCGATCAACTCATTTTTATCCACTTTAGAACATTAAAGAATTAAAGTGGATGAAGTAAACAAAATGACTAGTATGGATATTTCAAGAAAATCTTAATATCACATACTTATAACTTAGCATGAAGGAATAAAGAAAAATTCACGCTATAACGGAATTTCGGGCATTTTATGCAATTTAACAATTAACATAGCCCAAGTTTCTAAACATGCCTTAGAGTGCAATTATAAATAAATTACAAGAATAAATGGATTTTGTAATTTATTCTCAAGGATAGGCATGTTTGATATAAATAAACGATATAAATTAAAATGAAAGGCACGGAACTGTAAATGAATGAATGAGACAAAGTCACTTGCCTTGGTTATAAACCCGAAGTCTACGGATAATAGAGATTAGGATTAACCAAGATATTTAATTCCTTCTGAAGATGTAGGATCACGACTCATCTTGGCCTCCACTCTCTCTCTCTCTCTCTCTCTCTCTCTCTCTCTCTCCCTCCCTCTCTCTCCCCTACTTCTCTCCAAAATTGAATTGAATGAATCAAAAGCTAGCCCTATGGACTTTATTTATAGGCTTCCAACCCTTGCTAATCAAGAAAGGAATTCTATCTATATCTCTATCTATTATAGAAGATATAATTCTACTTGGAAATAAATATATCTAAATAAGATAAAACTAGATAAATCCTAGGGTAATTAATTGTTCAACCCTTAGGATAAATAAAAAGATAAAATCTCTCAAGTCTTCATGCGCAAGGAATCTCCTTCCGAAAATATCTCCAACGGATTCGGGATAAAACTTTAAGTAAAGCTCGGAATCGGATTGGTGATGTCGCTGGGTGTAAGTCGATATCGACCAAGGCATGTCGATATTGACTAACTTTTCTCGGCTTTTCTCTTCTGCTACTCGATTCCGGCTCCTGGGATGAAAATCGAGCGACTTTTAGTCGATATTGACCTAGAACCGGTCAATATTGAGTTGAATCTTCAGCTTCTCTTCGTCTTGGCTCGGTTTTCGGCTTCTTGGGGTCAATATTGAGTCGATTTTTAGGTCGATATTGACTTACTGAGGTCAATATCGACTTGCCTTTTTCTTCACTTCGTGCTTCTGGTCCATATCGATTTGACTTTTGAATTTTCGACCAGATTGAGTCAATATTGACTAGATTGAGTCAATATTGACTAGAATGAGTCAATATTGACCTGTGCTCAGTTTCTCGTTCTGTGCTTTAAACGCACTTTCCCGAGTCCCCGTTCGTCGGATTGATGCATATGAGCATGCGTTGGAAAGCTCTTTTTGAGAGCTACAACTCTCATGAAGACATCATAACTTGAGTCAGAATGATGAATGCCAAAAAATGGCCTTTTCTCCGGCTGCACCATCCTTAGCCTCTTCACGAGTTTTCCTTTAAGCTCCAAAGTGCGTCCGATTTCTGCGAATTTGAACAAAAACTAGTGTAGACTCTATAATTTGGCAATTAAGCATAAACTACATAGATTCTGTATAAATCTAACCCAAATGCATGAAGTGCATGCAGAAATCGATATAAAAGTAGATATAAAACATGGCATAAAACGTGGACATCAAATCACCCCATACTTAAGCTTGCTTGTCCCCAAGCAATAACTTGGATGGTCATTCAAGGGAAGAATTTAAAACTCTCAACATCATAGATTCATTCTCATATGTCCCTGCAGTCAATTACCATCATCGAAAAGGTACTTGTGCTACAAATCCATACATGTGCAATAAAAGCAACATCTACTCACAAAAGGAGGGTTATGCAAAAACAATTCATGTGACAAAGCATTAATAATCAAGAGGACTTTAATTAAGCTCAATAAGGAGTAGATTGGTAAAAGGCTAAAGGTGGGTAATATTTGGCAATGTGGTGCTAATAATCCGGGGAAATGGAGTACTTTCCAACTTTCATACCATATTCTTTCTTCATAAGATTTCTCACCTTTCATAATGCTTTTATCAACAATAATGATTTTACCTCTCTAACCTCGGCACTGCCTTCTCGCGAGTCGCAAACATGGGTGTCATGAATGGCCCCGGATACTTAGTGCTTTGGACTCCTCACCTGTGTATCCCATCTCACCGAACTATTATCTCAGTAAGCAGGGTCGATCTACCTTTATCTCCTGAGGTGACCGGATTTTTTCTCACTCATTAAATTTTCTATATATTTCAAACATTCCTTCCGAACTCCAAATAATGATAACAACAACACAAACACCATATAACATCTCCATAATGTAACATCATTCTCAACATAATCCCCGGATAGGAAATAAGGTAAAGAATGGTAAATATTTTAGAACATGTGGAGCAATATATGAAATAAGGTATAATATGGCTTTTGTGATGCATAAGCATAGGTAAGGCTAGGAATATAAACATTATGAGCATTATATGGAAATATAAAGTCCTCCATCCTCTTATCATGCAACATGTCAAAAGCAACTTCAAATTTACCTCCTTTCATGGTTTTCAAGAAAATAATGCACTTCATTGTGACTTCCCTTTACTAGGCAATTTCATGCTTTATCTCTAATGAATCCAATTTTGCATCGTCGAGTTCAATAAAGCTTCCATGACACTATTTCTTTGAACAATTTACAAGCATTGGGAGATGTCTCATAGAACTTTGAGTTTAGTAATTAAGCATAAAATTTAAAATTTTACTCAAAATTCACCATGTAAAACAAAAAAAAGAATAAAATATATAATAATAATGAGTTCTTCCCCCACCCCATACTTAGAATATACAGTGTCCTTACTGTATGAAAATAAAACAAGAGTAAAGGAAGGAACTCACAGAATAACGCGTCGTAGGGTCGAAATAGGGCTGCTGTAGGTTGCCAGAAGTCGATATTGACCAACTTCACTCGATATTGAGTAAGTTGGGTCAAAATTGACCGGTCTGTCTCTTCAGATGCTGGGTCGATTTCTACCTCAGGGGTCAATATTGACTGATTTAGGTCGATATTGACCAGGTTGGCTTGACTCCAATTTTTTTTTCCGACCTGCAGAATTTGTTAGTTTTCCCCGCAAAAAGATAAGATTCCACATGAAGTATTCAAATTCAAAAACAAAAACAAAACCAAAACCAAAAGTTTTAAAGTCCCAAAAAAATCCAAAAGTTTTATGTACATGCTCTAGATTTTAGAGTCGCTAGGCCGACTTCTCCGCTTATGCTCAAGGACCGTTAATGTGGGGCCCCCTTGTGCTTGGCCCTTATCCTGGATCATCTAGGTTCTGATTGTAGTATGCAAGCTCGGTTGATAGATGGTTGCTTGCATAGTCTCCCTTTCCTTTCTTCTTCTTTCCGGCTTTCATCCTTTGCAGATTAGCTCGCCACGGGGCCTTACCTCACCTTAAATACTTATTAAATTTATCGATGGACTGAGGAGGAGTAGAAATTATACCTGAACTTACCGTTTCGGGCCCAAAACAGAAATCTTCGGGCTGGGGGTCAGTTGATATCGAGTGATAAGGGTCAATATCGAGTGCAGGGACCCCATACTCAGGCTTCTGGCAAGTCGGGTATTCAGCAGAGGAGGTCAATATCGACCAGGGGGTCGATATCGAGTTGCGTGGTCGATATGGAGTTGGTGATGTCGATATCGAGCTATGTCTTGGTGCTTTCCTCCGTTGTTGTTTGCTCGTCCCCGTGGTTACTGATGCTCTTCACCTCTAGCCATGAAGTTTCCTCTTTTGTAGGGCCAAAAGAGAAATCTAAGACCTCGTCGCCTATGGTGAAGGTGAGCAATCGCTGTTTGACACTAATCTTGGCATCTAGAAATGGTCTACCAAGAATAATAGGGCTAGTAGGATCCTCAGCACAGTCTATAATAAGGAAATCAGCGGGAATAAAGAATTTACCAACCTGGACAGGGACATTCTCAACCATACCTGTAGGGATAACTACTGTATTGTTTGCCATGTATAGCTTGACATCCACAGGCTCTATAGACCCTATCTTTACCTTCCACCAGATTGATAAGGGCATGATGCTCACACTTGCTCCTAGATCACACAAGGACTCATATTTATATTGTCTAAATCCCACAGTAATAGAGAACTTACCAGGATCAGGTCTCTTCTCAGGGAAGTCCATTCTTTTGCACTCGCCGACGATTTCCAAGATAGATCGCTTGTTGCTAAGGATTTGCTTGAGGAACTTGACATATGCAGGCATCTCTTGAGGAGCTTCTGTAAAAGGAATTGAAACATTCAGTTCTTGAAGCATCTTAACAAACCTTTTAAACCTACCTGCAGTGGGATCTTTCAGCGCCTTGGAAGGAAAAGGAAGCGCCTTTTTCGGAGCCATAACAGATGTCGGAGGTGCTGCAGATGAGTCGATATTGACTAGAGGGGACTCGATATTGAGTTCAAGTGGGTCGATATTGACCTTGTGATGCTCGATATTGACTGGTGGAGTCGAAGTCGAGGTGGCTGGTGCTGCAGAGTCAATATCGACTGGTCCATGCTCAATATCGACTACTGTTTGGTCGATATCGACCTGGGTATGGTCGAAATCGACTTGCTGTTCAATAGTTCCGTCTGCTTCTCCGTTCTTTGGTTCTTGCACTTTGTGACCGCTCCGTAGCTTTACAGCAGCGACATGTCCGTTCTGCCCCTTGGGATTTGGTTCTGTATGCCCTGGGAGTTGTCCGGATGGTCGTGGGATCTGTGCAGCGAATTATCCCATCTGGGTCTCTATGCTCCTCTTCCAGATATTCAGTTCCCCAAATTTTGTGTTGAAATTCTGGAGCTGATTGTTGATGGTGTTTGTAGCCTGCTGGTTCTGTGCATGATTTCGGCGCATCTCATCAAGGATAAGCTGCAAATCGTTCTTCTTTTGATCTCTTTCTGGATGTCCTGGAGCTCTGTATGGCGGGGGGGTTCCTAGGAGGACCTTGGTTCCACTGTGGTTGATAGAACCTTTGATCCCCCATATAGCGATTAGGACCCCCAGCGTAGGCTACCTCCTCGTGTGCCTCTGCCATCCTGACTTGCTCAGTGTGTGGGCACTCAGTAGTGGTGTGCCGATGTGATCCGCATTCGATGCAAGGTTGGTTGACAGAGAGATACTTGACTTGCTTGAGGAGCTTCCGATTCTGGTCTCTGTAGAACTGCTCCCTGACATCTGGGTCAATCTCTTTGGCAGGCTCATAGAGGGGCATAGATGGTGTTGGCCTGGCATAGGAGTTCTCTTCATAGTTTGCAGTAGACCCATATTTGTTGTCGTAATTGGTGAGCTTGTCGAGCACACCCTAGGCGTCAATTGGTGGCATCGTTAGATACTCATAGCGAGTATACTGGTTGATCCTGTCCTTGGTGACTTGGTCAAGAGAATTGAAGAAGATCTCTTCAATGACGTAGGGTGGTTGTCCATGAGTAGGGCAAGATCGCAACAACTCTTTGTATCGTTCCCATGCTTTTGCCAGAGGTTCCCCAGATTTCTGTTTGAAAGCGGTAATCTTCTGGCGGAGGAGTGCTGTCTTGGCAGGAGTGAAGAATTTATTCAGAAACTCTTGTTCTACTTGGGCCCATGTTGTGAGGGATCTTGGTTTCAGCCCTTCAAGCCACTTCAGTGCAGGTCCAGCGAGAGACCAGCGAAAAGCCTTCATCTTGACATATTCCAGAGTTGTACCTTCAGCTAGAGTACGACACATGTTAGAAAAATTCGTAATGTGTTCAGGAGGATACTCATTAAATTTGCCATAAAAAGCATTATTTTTAAGCTCTATAAGGAATTGAGTGCGAATTTCAAAAGAGTTTTCAGGGATTAGAATCGCCGATTCAGGCATGACGAGAGTTGGATGCATATAATCCTCTGTCGTGGTTGGGTATTGGGCAAGCTTAGCTTCTACTTGTTCCCTTGCTGCTTTCTCAGCGGCGATAGCAGTATCTTTTGTGGCCAGTTCCCTTGTAAGCCTCTGTATTAGTTGCTCCCGTGTTTCTGCGGCTGCCATGGCTCTTTTTAGTCTAGCGTGGGCTTGTATAAGACGTTCTGGGTTGTCTAAGCCGTCAAACTCAGGTGGTTGACCAGAACGGCGCAAATACCTGTAAAGTAACTCAAAGAAAACGTGAGATTTTAACTACCTAAGGCGCGAATGATAGCTTCCCCGGCAACGTCGCCAATTTGTTGTAAGGAGAAAATGGAGAATGCAAATAGAATACGAATAAAGCAAAGCAAACCAGATTCCGTCCCTTGCAAATGATTACAAGACTTCCTCCCGATGCAGCAGTGGGAAGTCAGGATCGATCCACGAGGAAGCGTGTCAGCGGATCCTAGGCAGCGGAGAAATCTCACTCGGTTTCGACTCCAGGGAACAACTCAATATTGACTAAAGAGTGTCGATATTGACTTAGTTCAGTCGATTTTGGGCAGCTTTCAGCAAGTCAGTCAATTTCTGGTTAGGGTCACTCAATATTGACTTAGGTCAGTCAATATCGACTGTCTCTTCCTCAAAATCGACCTGTTCAGAGACACAAACGAGCAGCGATCTTTCTAGATCGAAGGTCAGAAGTCGATATCGACCTATAAAAGGTCAATATCGAGTAGGGCAATAGTAGAAAAAAAATAAAATAAAGAACAAAGCTTTGGTAGATTTTGGAATAAACTTTATATAAAAGAAAACTTTCAAGATCGGGGTTTGCAACGACAATAACCAAGCATGCATAAGGCAAGATAAATAACGATAATCATGCAAATTGCATCGAAGGATCAAGCTTTCACCTTTTCCAACAATTAGACAACTCTTTCAAGAAACCCTAATTGTATCTTCCGATTTTATGTTTACAATCCAAGTTGTTAGCATGGATCTCCATTGAATGGGTAATAAACACATAAAAAGGTAGTAGATGCTCAAGACAAGATAAAAGTCGGATCTTTACCTCAAACACGCAGGGCTATTGTCGGGCTCACCCCAACCCTAGAAGTAGGTGGACTACTCGGGCTTCATCGCAATTGCAGACATTGATTGAAAGGAAATAACTTGCATTAAATTAAACCAAACAGAGCTTACAACCAAAGGAAGCCAATTCCGCTCTCGCTTCACAAACTCATCTTGGCCTCCACTCTCTCTCTCTCTCTCTCTCTCTCCCTCTCTCTCCCCTACTTCTCTCCAAAATTGAATTGAATGAATCAAAAGCTAGCCCCATGGGCTTTATTTATAGGCTTCCAACCCTTGCTAATCAAGAAAGGAATTCTATCTATATCTCTATCTATTATAGAAGATATAATTCTACTTGGAAATAAATATATCTAAATAAGATAAAGCTAGATAAATCCTAGGGTAATTAATTGTTCAACCCTTAGGATAAATAAAAAGATAAAATCTCTCAAGTCTTCATGCGCAAGGAATCTCCTTCCGAAAATATCTCCAACGGATTCGGGATAAAACTTTAAGTAAAGCTCGGAATCGGATTGGTGATGTCGCTGGGTGTAAGTCGATATCGACCAAGGCATGTCGATATTGACTAACTTTTCTCGGCTTTTCTCTTCTGCTACTCGATTCCGGCTCCTGGGATGAAAATCGAGCGACTTTTAGTCGATATTGACCTAGAACCGGTCAATATTGAGTTGAATCTTCAGCTTCTCTTCGTCTTGGCTCGGTTTTCGGCTTCTTGGGGTCAATATTGAGTCGATTTTTAGGTCGATATTGACTTACTGAGGTCAATATCGACTTGCCCTTTTCTTCACTTCGTGCTTCTGGTCCATATCGATTTGACTTTTGAATTTTTGACTAGATTGAGTCAATTTTGACTAGAATGAGTCAATATTGACATGTGCTCAGTTTCTCGTTCTGTGCTCAGCTTCTCGTTCTGTTCTTTAAACGCACTTTCCCGAGTCCCCGTTCGTCGGATTGACGCATATGAGCATGCGTTAGAAAGCTCTTTTGGAGAGCTACAACTCTCATGAATAGATCAGAACTTGAGTCAGAATGATGAATGCCGAAAAATGGCCTTTTCTCTAGCTGCACCATCCTTAGCCTCTTCATGAGTTTTCCTTTAAGCTCCAAAGTGCGTCCGATTTCTGCGAATTTGAACAAAAACTAGTGTAGACTCTATAATTTGGCAATTAAGCATAAACTACATAGATTCTGTATAAATCTAACCCAAATGCATGAAGTGCATGCAGAAATCAATATAAAAGTAGATATAAAACATGGCATAAAACATGGACATCAGTAATCCATCCTGAGGATGAGTGGATCTAATCCTTTCCCAAACTTTCATTCTATGCCGAATTTGGCCAAATCTTCATCGATTACTTCTTCTCTAATCCTCTATCTCTTGGGGCTTTGGAGTTGGTTTCGTTAATTTCCGATCGTCAAAATTTGTGGCTTGCCTCTTGTGTTTGGGTTGCCCTCCGGTCACCACCACCACCCTGCCGTTGGCGGCCACCACCAATTCCCTGTCCGGTGTTCGTCAATGCCTCCCATGTCGCCCTCGTTCACCGCCGGCGACTTCAGATTTTCAATTTCCTCGCTTTGTTCTTGGTTTGTTTTGGGGGGAGTTGCTTAATCAATTCTTCACCTCCTCCTTCACTAAGCCATTTTCAATCTTCACTTTCTCCCTTGTTGATGCCCGCCATGACCACCACAACCGTCAATCGACATCACCGACGTCTTTCGCCCTCCAATTACTCCTCATTCTATTTGTTTGGGGTTTGCCGGGGGGGGGGGGGGGGGGCTTTGTCACATTCAACCGTTCGTCACACCTCCACCTTTTTCAAGGGCCATCGAGAACCTTCGTTATTTGGTCCCTTTTGTTCCTTCAGCCGAGCCATCTTCGTCCAACCACCCGAGCATTCCCGATCATAGCTTCTTTGCCATCCGACAACCCTCCTATTCCGCCTCCGCCAAACCTTCTCTGGTTGTCCTTCCTTCCTCCGACGGCGACGCCCCTCCCCCTTTTGTCACCGCCTTTGGTCATATGGCGTCCCCATCTTGTCCCTTGCGTTGCAAGACTTGCCCGTTATTCACGGGTCTCCTTACGGTGTGTAGATGACCTTGGCGTGCAAGGTTTAGTTTTTGCCTTGCATGCCAAGGACGTGGAAAAGAAAAAAAATTATAAATATAAATATATATATATATATATATATTTCTTAAAATTTATTTGACTACAGTTATATTCATTAAGAAACCCACCAGAAAGGGTAAGCTAAATCTTAAAAGATCTTGATCAAAATTCCGAAAGGGCTCCAATAAAATCCTGAAAGGGTGTTCATGTACTTGTTTCTTAGGTGGTTTTCGGCAGCTCTTTTGGTTGGTATCAATGTGTAAGACCCCCTACTGTAAGCGATGGAATGTTGCAGCACCAGTAATTATTCAGACTTCACTGTGCTCATAATTACCTTAGGCTAATAGGGACATGCAGTCATGCTCCCAAAAACAATATGATAAATAAATAAATATTTTAAAAGAATGACAGCGGAAGACAGGAATATTATTTTTATTATAAAGTAACTGTTATTGCTTCAAAATTTACATATATCTGTGTTCAACACATCCAACAAAAGAAACTGAATTAAACCAGAAAACTCTTTTACCGAAAGATGTAATTATACAATAAAAAGCTTGAAAATCTTTATTCCTTCAACTTCAACTCCTCAAGGCCTTTTTCCATAACCTGCAAAAATTTAGTCTGATGTACATCGCATGCAGGCGAACCACACCAGCCAACCAAGTCACAACATGGTCGGTTAGTTCGGTGAAGAACTAGCAAATGACAAGGAAATAATTTTTTGGGGATCTCTGGACACTTAAAAGAAATAGGATAGCCCAAGAACATTAGATATCTGAAGAATTATATTTCCAAAAGAACTGGAAAATCATATCAGAAAAGAATAATGACACACACACACACACACACACACCTATCACTTATACCAAATTAGGATATAAAATATTTCATTTAGAACACGTGGTACCAGCCTCTACCGTACACTGGCAAGATGGCCTAGATTACCCCACAGGGGTAAACTGTATCCATTAGAGAAATATGCAGTTCGAATGTGCATTTCATGAAATGTTTATAGAGCAATGCTTAGAAACCTTGACCTGACTTTACCATTTTATAATAATTTTATTTTGAATCACATCACACACTATCACAATTAAAATCACAAGTCCACATCTCGGCGATCAACTCATTTTTATCCACTTTAGAACATTAAAGAATTAAAGTGGATGAAGTAAACAAAATGACTAGTATGGATATTTCAAGAAAATCTTAATATCACATACTTATAACTTAGCATGAAGGAATAAAGAAAAATTCACGCTATAACGGAATTTCGGGCATTTTATGCAATTTAACAATTAACATAGCCCAAGTTTCTAAACATGCCTTAGAGTGCAATTATAAATAAATTACAAGAATAAATGGATTTTGTAATTTATTCTCAAGGATAGGCATGTTTGATATAAATAAACGATATAAATTAAAATGAAAGGCACGGATCTGTAAATGAATGAATGAGACAAAGTCACTTGCCTTGGTTATAAACCCGAAGTCTACGGATAATAGAGATTAGGATTAACCAAGATATTTAATTCCTTCTGAAGATGTAGGATCACGACTGACATCACCAACTATATAACCAAGCGCATCCAGCCACGTCGTACATAGCAGACAATAATAATTTAATTAGCTTCTGTCCAATAATTTTATCCTTAAACTTTGGCAGAGTCTTCCTTTAAAATAATCCTTAATTAACTCGATAACACTTATATCCTTTACTTTATGATAATCACTTGTCCAACACTATTTTTAAAATGCCTAGGCATTATTAAGACTTGTAAACTTAATTTAGGATTTCATTTCCTAAATTTAATTGGGCATTATAATGACTTAGAAATGTCATATAATCCAAAATAATTGGGCATTATCTCAACTTAAAAGAAATATCCGTTTTATCCAATGTTATATTGCCTTAAGAAATACCCAAATTTCTTAAGGAGTGATTACCTCGATGTCCTAAATTTTGGTCTTTATTAGGAGAAGGGCTCCCACCTCTTCCAAATTAGCTAAATGTCCACCACCCCCCTTTGTCCCCCTCCCGTGCCCCTGTGCCCCCTCCCGTCTCAATTTTTTTTTTTTCGCGTTTCCAGAGTTGCTGAAACGGAATTGCTGAAACTTCTGTTTCAGCAACCCCTTTTATAGTTTTTTTATAGTTTTTTTTTTCCAATTTTTTTTTCCGCGTTGCTGAAACCGCATGTGCTGATGCTGAAACTCCTGTTTCAGCACATGCAGTTTCAGCAACCCTTGTTCCAATGTTTTTTTTACCGTGTTGCTGGCTAAAACGGAGTTGCTGAAACCCCTGTTTCAGAACATTCGGTTTCAGCAACCCCTGTTTTCAATGAGGTTTTTTTTACCGCGTTGTTGAAACAAGGGTTGTTGATGCTAAAAACCCGGTTTCAGCAAAGTTGTTGATGCTGAAACCCCGGTTTTGGATGTTGAAATAATTCCTCATACAATTTCATAAGAATTGATTTCAGCATATGAATTTTGCTAATAAAGAATTAATTTCAGCATTTCAGATCACACAAAAAATCAAGAAGTTAATAAGTTATCTAAAAGTTTCAACAAGGTAAAAAATATGCTGAAATTGCATAAACAACATTTGATATCCGACTTTGACCCCAATAGTGAATTAATTTATAAGAATTAATTTTCGCGTTTCAGCATAACGAATTTTGCTAATAAACATTAATTTCAGCATTTCAGATCCCAATTTTTTTTTTTGCTGAAATTGCCAATATCCAAACTCTAACAAAGCAAACTCAATCACATAGCAAACTAACCATAAATTATTGTTGTAATTGCTGAAATTATGCGGACACACAAATTCACCAAGTAGAACACCCCGAAAATATACTAAAAAGATGCGGACAACAATATAAAATTTAAGCATTTCAGCATCATATATACAAGTCGATTCAAATTCCAATTCTTTTAACAAACCAAAAACAATGAATTTGGATTGCAAGTTTGCATACAATATCACAGATTACAGAGGGACATAAATTGAGCTCAAAGAGTAGCTGTAAGTGCCCAGCAAAGGGCTTCTAAAAAACAGAATCTCTTCTCATACACGAGGTATAAGAAAATTAAGCAATCATCATCACTACTGGCTCCATCCCGACCAAATCATATATACACAATGTCACAAAATTCAACCAAACATGGCCACCAATTCAGAACATCAACATTGCATTTCTCATTGTCAGCAATCCTAGAAACCATTTCAAAGCCTTTCTGGAATCATCACTGCTCAACAGAAATTCAGACGAATTCCAAGAGGATTGAAACTAAAACCAGAGCTGAGAAACACACGAAACAAGATAGAGAGGTAGCGGGAGAAAGAGATAATACCTCAGAGCATCGGAGGAGATGCGGAAACCGGACAAGAGATGCGGAAACTGGCCATGACAGATTTCAGGCACACATCCACCGGCGATTTCAGCAAGTCCGCCGCAGATCTCAAGTCGGTTTCGATCTCGACTTCAACTAACGGCCACATCCCGACTTCGACTTTGGATAGATCTCGACTTCATCTTTGGCTTCAGCTTGCTCAACAATGGCCGCATCTCCGGCTTCTTCTTCGATTAGCCATCACTGACGTCTCCCCCTATAACTCTCCGACATGTTCGGCCGTGGTTTTTCAGTCACGACGACTGGGGCAGCGACGACGACGGAAATGGGAGCGAAGGAGCAGGTGAACTCGCGACTCGAATCGGCCAGAGACGGAAACCTGGCGGAGGATCTGTCACTGGAAAGGAAGGGGAGAGAGGAGACGCGACCGAGACTTCCATTGCGGCGGCCTGGAGGAATCGGGGGAAAGGATGGATGAGAGGAGGGGGGGCCGGGAGATATTAGGGTTTTTTTAGATGGACTTTTAACAAAAATAAATAAATCCGTGGACAGTTTTTTAATTTGGTCCAAAAAAAGGGTCTGCGATGCAAATTTTCTCATTTCTTAATAACAACGAGCATCATAAAGACTAATAAGGAGATACCTTGAATTATGTACGGGTATTATAACGATATAAATATCCACAACTTTAAAATAAATGGAAGATATCTTACAATGTCGGCACCATATCGGATATGAATCGGTCACCATATCGGATATGAATCGGTGATAGGCTAATAGCCCTCGAGAGCCGGCTTCGGTTGAAGCTTGAAGCTTGCACCGCATATATAAGTAGGGAGTATATATGAAATGGATGGAAATTGGCAAATGTAGTAATGCACCGAGAGCAAGCCAACCTATTTATATAGGATGGCATCCAATTAAAGATTGAAACGTGGGAGGCCAGGTGTTGATTAACAAATGTATATGGAGTTCAAACATCTCCAGTTCAGGACTTCAAACTAATCTATTGTGACGTGGTATATAATTCCATTTTGATCCACTTTACCTCTTAATCACGAAAATTATCCCGCCTTAAATGAGTTTATATATTTTGTCCTCCTTGAATATATATTCCAACAATCTTTCACTCTACCACTTTAGAATATTTTACCAACTTATTCTTAAGCATGTCTTATATATCTAATAAATTTTATAGCCTCTTTATGTAACCTTTGACACATTAGAAGATCTTCCCTAGATCTTACTAAGTTCCAAACTTGATAAATCTTCGTCAAATTTTACCTTAAAACTTCATCCCGACGTTTTATTAATTTACACAATCCCTTACAAAGTGACGTCGTAAAAGGGAAAAATACAATCGGGGTATTTCACAATGATCCTTTTCTTAGTTGGGGCTCTGGTGTCTCGGAGTCGGGTCTGGTTGGGGTCGAGGCGGTGTGTATCGAGACATCTCCGTGATCCGAAAATTTCGGAAATTTCCTTGGAGATTCGTCTTCACTACCCACAGGATCTCCTGATGTATCGCTGACCAGTGGTGTTCCTGTTTAGTGGCGCTTGACTTCGGTTCATAGTCTAGGTTGTCCTCAATGTGTTAGGTTTATGTTTGCTAGGTCATTCAGAATTGTTTGCTTATAATTGTCTAGTTTGCACCTTCTGTTATTCTCATTGTATGATTGATAGTTTGCCGTCTGCCGACTCGGTCAGCCACTCGAGGAGTCAGATCTGTTTGACCATCGAATTCTATCTTATAAAAAAAACAAATGAAAAAGAGAGAAAAAAAAAAAAAAAAAAGGAAAGGCAAGGAAACCGCACCAACCTCGCCTGCGCACTTACCCACTTACACACGTGATAAATGAACCACGCAGGTTCGGGTTCAGATCCGAACCAGAAACCCGACCTCCGAATCCGAACCCGACCTTTCTGTTCTTCTGTTTGTTGAAACTTTAGGCTCTTTTCGATCACTCTATCTCTCTCCCTCTCTCTCCTCTCTCTCTCCCTCTCTCTCCCCTCATCCCTCTCTCTCCCCCTCTCTCTGTAGCTGCCCAAGTCGCTCATTTTCTCCTCGCTGAACCCCACGAACTCCACAAATCTCCATCTTCTTCCCAAATAATTGATTTCCAGCTTCAGAGGTCGTTTTTCGCCCACAAAAGTAAGTTTTAAACGAAACCCTAATTTTGTCCCTTATTTTGCTCTCGCATTCTTTCTTTTGAATGCTCAATTTTTGCCTGCTCTCTTGTTGGTTGGGTAGCTCCCATCGTAGCTTATACTGTTGTTTCCTTCCGTTTCTGTGCTAAATCACCCGCTTTGAACTTTAATTTTGCCGGCGTGGTAGGAACTTATCGTTTTCTCGTAATTAATTCTGTTCGCCTTGGAAATTCGCGTTTTTGGGGAGTCTTGGGTTGGGAATTTGGAGTTTTGACTGTTTAATTTGTGGATTTGTGGGGGTGGTATGGCTTACTTAGTAGCTGTTTGCTTTCTGCCTCTGTGATGGTGTAATTTAGGTTTGGTAGTGGTGTTGCATGTGCTTAGATGGCTTATGATAATTTGATTAGTTGCCTTTTTGTGTGTTACTATGGTTCTCATTCCATTGTATTCGCAGTGCTGGGGATGTGCTTGAGTTCCCGTAAGCAAGTTTTTTTCCCGAAGGCTGTACATTTTTTTCCGCAGATTTCAAGACAGCGTGGTTGTCTTAATGAATTTCATTAATAAGTTTACAAAGTCATTTATTGTCGATTGCTCCTAAAGGGAACAAGACTTGCCGAAAATACGTTGTTTCATGTGGTAATGCGTTAATATTTTGCTCATTTGGAGGTGTTATGTTAGACCATTTGTTATAAAACCAACTCCGTGAAACATCTTCCAGTCTGTGTGAGATTGGATGTCTGAAAAGAATTGAAACGTATCTCATTATGGAAAGTAAACAGTGTAGTGTAACATTTTCGTAATCCTTCCTTGTCAAGAGAATATTACAGCAATTGGCTTAAACAGTTAGGAGTTTAAGAAAAAGCATGTTCTAGAACAAGCAACAACTGATGTGGGGTCAATTGGATTCGTTAAGGGAACGTATTATCTATATTAATTTGTGGCCTATGGCGAGGATGAATCCAACGAGTTTTCAATTGTTTCCATATATGCGAAATAAGTTGTAAAGGCGTACATTAAGTTGTTCAATTAGCTTCCGGATATGGGCATCGATTGGCCCACATCTTCTTGATTTGATTGAGATGCTGGTGTGATTTGCTGGAGCTGATTTATAATGTATATTATCCTTAAAGCAATAGCTTCTTTTTACCAAATGTTTCCATGGGTGGAGTTGTTGATTAGGTTATCGCGGTACTTAAATATTAGCTTAAAAAGTTAAATCTAAACTTCTTTGATGCTAGGTTTTTTTGCTCACCCCAAGCTTGCTTCTTTTCTTTTTCTTGTCGTAGACTATATATTTTGGAGGCTTGGTTTAGATGGTTTGATTGAATACTCTTTCTATTCGTCTTTTTTATGCCAAATTTTGTGGTGATCTTCTTTCATTTGTATTTTTTTTTTGTTTAAATTGTCTTTCATGCTATTATTAATCATAGCATGTCCTAAGTAAATGCAGTTGTACATGTTTAGGTTTGGTGCTATTTTATTCTAAGAATATATCATGAAATTTTAGACTTGGTGGTTGCTACTTTTCATTTAGTATTGATTTTGTCCTTGGTTTTGTTTTCTGTCTCTTGTATCTAGCTTTGGTCATTTTATTTTTAATGAAAATTCATGAATATTCATCATTCCATATATAGAAATATGGCTTGTCTATTATGCGCAGATACGTTGTTTTGTTGATTTGATTTAGGGTATATTTATGGATTGGGAAGTTGTCGCTGATAGAGCTTGTGAACGAGTAGAAGCTTTTTCACATCTCCATTTGCAGTTATCTCTTTGTCTTCTGCGATCACCTTTATACTGAAACTCTGCTAATTGGATTGTCTATGCTTACAATCAGGTTGGAGACAGGGTCAACAATTTCTTTCAGGAAGGTAACTCATTAAAACTTCAGTGTCAAACAAAAACTGCGGAGACCTATCCTTGTTTAAGTAACAAGAGGGTGTGGACATGATAGGCTGATAAGTGGAGCTCTTAATCCAAAGAATTAATGTGCGGGACAATAAGGTATTTACCATATCTTCCACAGCTAATCCTTTTCTCTATATTTCTATCACTTCCAGGTCTTGAGGCATAATAGTTGCTTGTTTGGTGTTAATACAATATCTACCTTATGGTTTATTTTACTTATGATTCACAGTATTTATCTTTTGAGAAATGGGCTTTTACTGGCAGGAAATGATTTAGGATTATGCAGCAAGTTATCTCATAGCCTACATGGGTTAAAGCTTGGCTTTGCTAAAAGTTTATTTTGGATGGCTTTGTACATGGAAATCGGGTTTTTTCATGCAGTGGAAATGAAGCAAGTGGTGTAGAGTGAATGTAGAACCTGTTCATTCTATTCTCACCTCAAGAGGAATGTCCATTCTTGAACGGCAAAGGAGTGGTCCTCAGCGTAGTAATAATAGCTCAGCAAATTTTGGCACCAAAGAATCTGCTGCTAATTTTAACTTTCTTGGTGGGCAGCAGCAAATGAGTGGTCAGCAACCAGGCTTGCTTCAATCTCTAGCTCGGCAGCAATCTGGCATAGGTGATGCCCAGTTTCTCCAGCAGCAGATGACCCTGAAACAAATGCAAGAATTGCAAAGACAACAACAATTTCAGCAACTAGAAGCAATGCAAAGAAACACAATGAATCAGATGCCCTTATTCACTAATCAGGCAGCTGGAAACCATGCAGCTTCATTTATTAATGGCTCTCCCATGCATGAAGCTTCAAATTATTCATGGACACCTCAGGTTATGTCTGGCAGCCCAAACTGGCTGCAGCATGGAGCTTCTCCTGCAATGCAAGGATATACTAATGGAGTTGTGATGCCCCCTGGTCAAGGACAGTCAGTACACTTAATGGGTTTAAATCCACAGCAAGCTCCACCGTCTTTGTATGGTTTACCTGTCTCTAGTGCACGTTCTGAAGGTGGATTTTTAATGAACCAAGTGGATAAGACCACTATGCATCAAGTACCCCTTCAGGGGAATTTCTCTGATAATCAGCATCCTTCGTTTGCGGAGCAAATGAACATGCGTGGTGGAACAACTGTATCCAGACAGGGTTTTGAAGGAAAAGGTTCCTTTGAATATGCTTCTAGGCAAGGTTCAGTTAATGCAATGAGCCTGGAGAACTTCAATGATCAAAGATCGTTACCAGCAGCGGATGGAAGACATGACATCTCTGTATCCATGGCAATGTCATTGCCTCATCAACATCAGACTACAAATCAAGCTGCTTCTTCACAGGCCCCTGTGGGCCTGGATCCAACAGAAGAGAAGATTCTGTTTGGTGATGATGAAAACATATGGGATGCATTTGGAGAAAGCCTCAGTGGAAGCACTGCAGGAGTTAATCAATCAGATGCAGCATTTCCTTCAATGCAAAGTGGGAGTTGGAGTGCTCTAATGCAGTCTGCTGTTGCAGAATCTGCTGGCAGTGATACTGGACAGCAAGCAGAGTGGAGAGGGGTTGGTGTGCAGAATTCTGGATCCCTGACTGGTAAGCAACAGCCTCCAAACTTTCTTGACAGTGGTGGAGAACAGCCAGCAGGTTGGTTTGATAAGCCTTCTATGGCCTCAATGAGCTCAAGGCCTTCACCTGATACAAGTTTGGGTTCAGCTTATCATAATTCAGGGTTACAAAAGTCGTTGGCAAATCAAGGAGGGCTTTTACCAAATAGGTCTAGTCAGCAAGCATCAGAAGAAGGAAAAAAATGGTCGAATCGCAATCAGCCTAGGGCAACAGCAGGAGGAAGTCAGAGTCATGAATCGGATTATTGTTATGGAGATTTCAGTTCAAAAAGTCCCACAACTTCTTGGAGCCATCAACAGAGAACATCTCCTCTGGAAAATAGGCTTGGTGATTTGAATTTCATGCAGTCTGTTTCTAATCATGGCTTAATGCCAAGAGATCAAGAGAAATTTCTAAGCAGTGATGGTGATAGAGGTATGAATCTGAATTTAGGTGATGGTGGACATACATCTATGCTCAGTGTTGGTCCTGATTCAAATGTTGAAATGGGGAGACAACAGATCAACTCAAAGGATGATATTCGCATTTCAGATAATAAAAACCGGCAAGAATTCTGGAGATCTGTCAACTCTGATGTCAAATCTGGAGTTGATGGTTTGGGGAAGTACCAACAGCATTTAAATAAGGATATGCAACGAGTGCTCCATTCTTCAACAAATAGCTATGACCGTGGCACAGCTGAAATTCCTGAGACAGGAAGCAGTGATAAGAGAGAAAATTCTAGTGATAGCTATAGTTCTAATTTATCAAATCGTGCATCAAGTGGTCGAATGAGAGAAAATGTTTGGTTGGATGCTGGTGATACGCATGGTATGTCTGGTGGCAAACAGCATTCATCGGGTCAGGTAGGTCTTTGTTCACTCTTCAGGATCTACAGCTCCATAGCTCTCATTCTTTTGTCTAAATTAATTGGGTGATATTTGCATTTATATGTGAATATATTGCATAACTTCCCTGTGGTGAATGTTTAATACAATGTACTTTCTGTAATTTCCAGGGAGACATTAGAGTATCATATGGAATTTCACCAGGTCAAATCCACCCAGGTTATGTATCTGCTACACCTACCTCCTTTGACAGATCTGGTGGCATCTCCACTCCAAATACTCCTATAACATCAGGGTACTGACCTTCTGGAGTTTTGTTAGTTTTCTTCTATTGTTGTTTAGGTTGAAGTTATGATTCCCATTGTTGAGTTGCTACTTAGCCTTCACATATGGTTCTTATTAATGTTTGCACCAAATAGCTGAACTTCCTAAATCGTTTACTTATTGCCGTGTTATTACACAAGATTTTTTATTTTTCTGCGACCTTTCCTTCTGCAGCCAAAATATGTTAGAGCTGCTACACAAGGTTGATCAATCCAAGGATCACACCACATTGGCAAATCTCTCCTCCGGTGACCGCAACAGGCAATCCAATGCAAATGAAACAGAAGCTTCTGGAAGAAATGCTTCATTCAGTCCAGCATATTCTCTTTCTTCTCAAGGTTTTGGTTTGCAGTTGGCCCCTCCATCTCAAGGACTTCCAGCTCCAAATTTTTTGGCGCCCTCTCAAAACATGTCACATGCAGTTCACTCCCCTAGTTCAAGCTATGTAGCTTCTGAGAAGGGAGATAAATCTCATGCTTGGTTAACCGCAGCTGGTTCTGGTCAGACCTTATCTTCTTCTGGGCATGATACCCAACAAGTGGGAGCTCAGGCTAATAGATCTGATGTTCCTTGGCATATCCATGAATCTTTGGCACGCAAAATGCAGGAGAGTTTCCC
Source organism: Persicaria tinctoria (assembly GCA_037127255.1). Taxonomy (NCBI): domain Eukaryota; kingdom Viridiplantae; phylum Streptophyta; class Magnoliopsida; order Caryophyllales; family Polygonaceae; genus Persicaria; species Persicaria tinctoria. Next base: position 21,813,661 of record JBANSL010000017.1, read on the forward strand.
TGCATCCTTTCCTTCTCCGTCCCAGCATTTGAAAAGTCTGCTTCACAATCAGCAGATGGCTAATCAAGCACTGAAGGTGAACCAACCAGGCAATGCTTCTTTTAATTGGCAGGTGTCCCAAGACAAACAGATGACTTCTGCTGTGGCACAACGTGTAAACTCCCCTTCACCTAGCACAGATCATTCTGACTCACAAGTTCACTTGCAGCAAATGGCCACACTGGGTGTGTCATCTTCTTTACAGCCTTCTGTTACATCTGACATGTATCAGAAAGGCAATTTATCATCAGTGGTTCCTAATCTGCGCAGTAATATGGCAATCCCTCAGCAGCTCTTACCTGGCCAATCTCTTAATTCTCCAGAATTGTTTAAGAATCAGTTTCAGTTGAATAATATCCCAGAAACAAGTGCATCCATCCAGCGGAAGCAAGAGGATCAAGACACAATGCAGAAAGGACATTCTGGGGATTCGCAAAATCTTCTGGGCGGTGAGGAGCCAATTAATGGTAGCCATGCTGATGCTACCCAAAAAGCAGAAATTATGTTGCCAGGAAAAGAGACTTTTGCAAGTATTCCTTCTGATGTTTCAGTTCGAAAATCAGCTGCCACCAAGGAAGATATTCAAGCTTTTGGCCGCTCTTTGAAACCGAATAGCAATATGGTTGACAATTACTCTCTGTTGAATCAGATGCAAGCGATGAAAGAGGTGGATCCTAATATCTCACAGATGAAGAGATTAAAAGGTTTAGATAACGGCCCTGATGGACACTACATTGAGAAGTTGGAACATCCTGGCGGTTTGAATTATGCAGACAAAAATGCATCATCAAGGAATAACTCTATTTCATCTTCTGATGCCAATTTGCCGAGTTTTATACCAGAACCGGGCAATGACCAGGTAAAGCAAGTTCAGCAGCCAAGTGCAAATGCAGCATCTCAAGATCTTTTATCTGTTCAAGTTGAACCTCATAAGTTAACTGGTAGCAATGTGGCAGCACCAACAGCTGAGCATTCTCAGATTAATTTGCAGATGGCTCCAACCTGGTTTAAACAATTTGGAACTTTAAAAAACGGACAGTTGTTGCCTGTGCATGACTCGCAGAGAGCTCAACCAGCACAAAATACACAGCAACAACACATGATCAACAAGCCTTCTGAGTACTTGGCTTCTGAACATACCTTGAGCCAGGCCAATGCTGCTGTTGTTGAGACTGGTCAGATGGATGTCTGCCAGAAAGTTCAACAGGTTCCCATTGAGCACTTAACTTCCCATCTCCCATTGGCCTCTACTGTTACTTCTTTAAGGCCCAAGAAGCGAAAGAGGGCTACTCTTGATCTCATACCATGGCATAAAGAAGTGGCATTGAGTTACCAGATGCTTCCAACCATAAGGTGGTCATTGTTGTCCTTTGATTCTTATTATTTAGTGCATTATGTTTTCGTATCTTAATGAGGAGACAAGGAACTCTTCTCTATAGAAACTTGTATGACGCTGAGATGTTCTTAAATGGAATAAGCTGCAAGAAAGCAATATATGCTTATGTGTAATGGTTTATGTGTTTGCAGCTCCGCAGAAGAAGACTGGGCACAATCGGCACATCGATTGGTTGAGAAGGTAGGGTGATGATTAGATTAGGTAATACAACATTCTTATGCAGTACTTCTTACAATTTCATGATGACGTCCTGTTATTTATTTTATTACCAGGCTGAAGATGAAACTGATGTGCATGAAGATGTTCCACCAGTGGTGCGATCTAGAAGAAGGCTTGTGCGGACAACACAGCTTATGCAGCAGATTTTTTGCCCTCCTCCTGCATCAGTTCTCTCGCTGGATGCTACCAAGGAGTTTGAAACTGTTGCTTATTTTATTGCTCGGTCAGCATTAGCTGATTCCTGCAATTTGACATGCCAAGCGGAAACTGATTCTCGTGTGAGCCAGGACAAGGAAAAGCTGTAAGAATTACTTGTTCTTTTTACTATAGCTGTTTTCATATGGCAGTTTCCAGCTAGTATTAATCCTACCAATTTTGAATGAAATTTTGATTCTTTTTCCCTGGAATGACTTTTTTAGGCCATCTGCGGAGCCCAAAACCAGTGATAAAATCCGCGATCAATATCTCAAGAAAGTCGTGGAACAATTCATTAATAGAGGAAAAAATCTTGATAATGAACTTTTGAGGTATGCCCTTTTTTTTTGAAAGGTTTATACTCCGTATTATATTATTTCCAACTGAAGATTTCATTTCACCTACAATTATCCATTTTTTTACGATTATGTTTGCTTAAGAGACGTGTTTAATTCAATGAGCAGATTGGACAAGAGAGTCTCTGTTTTGGACTTGAGATTGGAATGCCAGGATCTGGAGAGATTCTCTGTGATCAACAGATTTGCTCGGTTCCATGGCCGAGGGCAAGTTGATGGTACTGAGACTTCATCGTCTTCTGATACCACTGCAGCTACTCAAAGAGCACGCCCGCAGAGATATGTCAATGCATACACCGCGCCAAAGAATCTGCCTGAGAGGGTACAATGTCTGTCGCTCTGATTTCTTTCCCTCCCCGCCCCCCCAGGAAAAAAGAGAGTCAATTCTCCCGTCTCATCTCCACATCAGAGCTCCACCACTTTTGCGTTTTACCTGGAAAATATGGACGTGTAGTTAGGAAGCTGAACAGGAAGGAGGTAAGAATATCTCTGGTGGGTCGTACTCACAGAAATGTGGGGTGCGAGGGGGCTAGTTGTTTATCTGTTGAATGAAGCTTAGGGTTGTCGTATAATATGCGTTATTTTTAGAAATTCTAAGATGGTTTATTGTAAATCAATCTCTCCTGGCAAACAAGCAATTGGATAAAAAAAAAAAGAAGCTGAAGTGCCCCCACATTTTTGTTCAACACATGGGGGGAAAGTTAAAAAGAGCCTGGGCCAGGGCTAGGGCTTGTGCTTAGGAGTGTTAAAAAGACAAGTAGATAGCTTCAAAGAAGTTAAAACTAATATTTTGATATTTGTGTATGATTTGTTCCCTTTGTGGCTTCCCTCATCTTTTGGCTGCTGTTGCTGTTGCTGTTGGTTCTATTTTTGGCTTTTGCATGATGAAATCAATGGGGCTTTCCTTTGGATTCTGTGCTCTGCTGTGTGAGAGAGATCCTGAATGCCCCACCCAGCCACAGCCAATGTAGTGTACTTCAGCTGAAAAGTGCTTGGTGGTATCAGATGTCAGAAAATCTTTCTTTTTGTCCTCTTATGATTTATGAATACATGGCTTTTAGCTACTTGTGCTCAACTTGTCATGATTTTGACAGTGGACACTGATTCCCATCCATTAATGTGTACTTAGTTTATTCATCTGCCTCCCCGATCCTTTTCAGATTTTTTTTGGCCTGCCTTTACTTTTATTTATTTAAATAAGGGTTCCGATTAGTTGGTTGCTTATTATACCTTTATAAGTTGCTGATAAAGAACTTGTATAAAGACCATGTTTTGTGCTGCATCAACTGAGCCCACAAACGGTCTTCCACAGTAAAAGACCCTATTATACAAAATCTACTGCCCTTGTTATACAAATTTAGGCTACCAACAATGTTTGTTTTATCCCACCTTTGTGTTTGGCCCCAACACATTACTGTTGCAGTTTTCAATGGCTTGCATAGTAGGGCACTTGTGAGTCTGGGTAGCATGAAACTTGCCCAATAGGGACGCTTGGGAAATAGGGGACTACGTGAATAAGGGTTGAGACTTTCATGTCTTGTTTGGTTGTATAAGTAGTGAAAGGGAAAGGGGAAAGAGAGGGATCTAGTCCATATTTAAGGCATTATATACCTAAATTGTTAGGACTATTATATAATGCCTTAAATATGGACTAGATCCATTTCTTTCCCCTTTCCCTTTCACTACTTAAATTGCAGGGGGTATATGGCCAGTGCTTAAACAGGGTGATAAACTGATAATTGTTAGGACTATTATCACCAATCCAGTATTCCGAGAGACATAAGTTACTAATCCATTTTGTTATATTAAATAGAATGGGATTGACTAATCATGGTAAATGCCCTTGGAAGATAGGTTAGAAAATCTTTTTTATTTACAACTAAAAAAATGCTTAATCCATAAATTCTTTATGAATTGCACTTGATATAGTTGACTCTATTAACAAGTCTACAAAATAAGGATAAGTTTTCTAAATATATCCCTAATTTGAATTGGGTCATTTTACAAAATCGTCCATTATAAAATATAATCATATTTCACTTGATCGGTTAGCGATTTCACACCCAAATCCCCTTTTCTCTTATAAGCAATGGCAAAAAGGTGAAATATCCAGAATATCATTTATCAATTTGCGCAGTTGGATATTGTGTGTCTTTTTATACCATTTATATAAAAAAGGCATTTGAAGAATTTTTATTTATAATGTTCCGACCTTTTACAAAGTAATCTAGATAAGGGTTTTACGTAAATTGCTTATAAATAAAACTATAAAAGTGAGGATTTTCTTTTGGGATAACAAAGTGAGTGCAATGTGAAGACTGAAGAGACAACCTTATCAATCATAATAATGGGCATCTCTTTTTCAGGTTTTTTTTAAAATAACGTCACATTGATTCATTGGGCATCTCTTTTTTGGACAATGATTCTCTTACCCTCTGGTAAGCTTACTCGGGGGTAAAAATGTAATCTCCTTTTTGGTCAAAAAGTAAGTCGCCCAAAAAAAAAAGAAATGAAAATAGAGGTAGTAGGGCAATAATTACCTGCATCAATTAAAGTAAGATTGATCCTAATGACAATTAAAGCACTGTAATCTTCTCTCTCCTAACACTCCCAACGGTAATTTCAAATTTTCATCTCCATCTCTTCAAACGGTCGGAATTGGAGTTGGAAGTGTTAGATTGCTCAATTGAAATAGTCTTCTTAACGAATCCGGCGAAGATCAATCACCTTCGGTACTAGGATTTAGGGTTCCGTCGTCAACTGCTCGAGATCGAAGAACCTGCAATCGATCATTTTCTGATCGCTGAACTCGCCGGACACCGAAGGTGAGCGGTACATATATTATCCGATTGGATCTATATTCGTGAATAAGGGATTGTCGTTAATTTGCATTTTGAAACTGATTAGAGTGTAATTGTAGTTCGAACGCTAATTTAATTAGGATTTCGGATTTCTCTTGCAGATTTACCGATCATCCTCTTTTCTAAGCTACAATGAGCCAGAACAGGGATTTTGATCTTAACATGGGATTCGAAGATGGGTCCGGTTCCGATGATTCGATCAATGGGTCAGGCTGGCTGGACTTGAACTTGGTCCAAATTTCGGATGATGACAGCGCAAGCATTTCGTCGAACAGTGAAAACCACATCCTGGAAGACGGTGATGGACGAGCCGGTGATGAAGGAGACGACGATGAAGGAGACGATGATGAAGGAGACGATGCTGAGCCTCGAGAGATTTCCGATAACCTGACAATGAATCCTCCCCATGTCAGGCTGATGTTGGAGCGGGAAGCAGATTTTATTCAGTTAATCCACGGATATGCGGGAGAAAATGGATTCATGGTAAGAATTCGGAGTTCGGAAAAGTTACCCCCCGCGGAAGGAGGTGATGGGAATACGGGCGAAAGGTACAAGTCAATTAGGATGGTATGTACAAAGGCGGGAAACTTTGTGTCCAAGTCAAAAAACCCGAGCAAGGGATCCACTTCAACCATGACAGGTTGTAACTTCAGGGTGAATGCTGTCCGTGATGGACCTGGTCTATGGAGGGTAACCGCCGTTGTCCTTGAGCATAACAACGAGTGTGATGCGAATAATACAAAATACCTTACAAATTACAGATACATCACCGAAGGCAACAAGAAACGGATCTTGGAAATGGATAGGGCCGGCGTACCAATAGCTAAGAACTTCACATCCTTTGTGGTTGCCAACGGGAGCCATGATAAAGTGAACTTCACTGAACGGGACCCGCGGAACGTGGTTGCCAAAAACAGAAGCGGACAAATGAAGAAAGGGGACTTTCTTGCAATGAGGGATCATTTCGATGCAATGGCTTCAACCAACTCGAACTTCTTCTACATTTATGATGTGGACGAAGACAATAGATTGAAGAATGTGTTTTGGGCTGACGGAAGGAGTAGGGCAGCGTACTTGGAATTTGGCGATGTCATCTCATTCGATACGACATACGTCTCAAACAGATACAAGATGCCATTTGCACCATTCATTGGGGTCAATCACCATGGGCATAGCGTGTTGTTTGGGTGTGCCCTACTCGTCGGAGAGGAAACCGAGCACTTCGTGTGGTTGTTTAACACTTGGCTCAGCTGTATGTCCGAGAAGGCACCAAAAGCAATCTTAACCGACTAAGCCCAAGCCATTGGTAAGCTACTGTAAATATGTATCTACATATGTAGTTAAAATAGTCTTATTTATCGATAATGTCCATTCATTTGTTTTCAGGCAATGCAGTTGCACAAGTGTTTCCCGATGCTTCGCATCGTTGGTGCATATGGCACGTGATGCAGAATGCTAAAAAGCACTTGGGGAGCAACCCCAAATGGAATGCAATAGTAAGTGCACTCCAAGATGCTCTACATGACTCCTTGAGTATAGAGGAGTTCGAAGAGGCATGGGATGCGATGCTGGAGAAGTTTGGTTTGCGTAACAACAAGTGGTTATGCAAGATGTACGAGAAGAGAAGGCGTTGGGTTCCTGTATACTTCAAGAACAGCTTTTGGGCCGGGATGTCAAGCACCCAGAGGAGTGAAGGTATGAACCATTTCTTCAAATCGTTCCTCAATATAAATACTACGTTGAAGTTGTTCGTTGAGCAGTACGGTCTAGCATTATCGAAAAGGGTAAGGGAGGAGGAGACGTCGAACTTCACATCGATAAATAAGCCCCTCAGGTGCATGACCGACCATGTGTTTGAGCTCGTGTTCCAAGAGCTGTACACTACTGCAAAGTTCGAAGAATTTCAAGTTGAGGTGCGGAACCTAGTGTACGCCAATGCACTGAGGGTCGAAGACGATGTCAATGTGTGCACTTACGTCATTACGGTAAAGATGCCTTATTTTCGTCGTACACGGTGCTACAAATACAGGGTTACCCTTCAAAAAGACAACACCGACGTAAAGTGTGAGTGCAAAAACTTTGAGTTCCGCGGGATATTGTGCACCCACATTTTGCGTGTCTTCAGCAAAGAGAATGTGTATTACGTTCCGCAGAGGTATATTTTGGATCGTTGGCAGAAGGACCTTCCCCGGGAACACTTGAAGGTCCCAGTCCCTTACTATAAGATGATAGAAAAGAAGTCAGACGGGAGGAAACGGTATGGGGATATTCATGGTAAGGTGGACAAAATCGCCGGATTGGCGATGTACGATGAGGATTTGTACAAGGTTGTGATGTCTGAGCTCCAGGAATTGGAAGACACGGTCAAGGAGGCTGCGCTGAGGAAGAATCGCCTAACTTATCACAACCTAGATGGCATTGGTAAAGTGTATGGGCGGCGAGTGGTGATCCCAACTGAAACGGATATGAACGACGACGGGGATGTACCGAATAACGATCTATCCCCCGTGGTAGATCCAGAAGACAGAAGGGGTACATGCTGACATAGAACTAGGAGGTTAGGCTATAGGAGGCAAATTGCGCGGGAGCGTACTGAGCGTCAACGCAGACAGGGTGGGCCAAGCAGCCCTACGGAGAGCCATGCAGGTCCTAGCAATGGTATTCGCCACCAAAACATGATGTCCATGCCTAACCCTCATCTTTATTACAATTCGGAACGTAACTGGGATTCCAAACATGCTTTCTTGTCAGATTCTTTTCGTTGGCATCATACTTATGATCGTCAATTCCCCTCTTCTTTGGTAGATGATGCATACACAAGCCATGCAACACAGTGGCCTGGGCAACTATGGGTTTAGTCCATTAAATGGTGTACATGGTCTTCCTTTGAGGGTTACACATGTGAGTGATAACATATTACTCTTCTCTAACTTGGGACTCTTTGGAACCACTTATCAATAAGGTATTTTTCTTATGCAGCTATCCCAAACACACACGTCGGGATCTTCGTCGTTTCAGTAGGAACCGTATCAACCAGTCCGGAAGACTCAATGAGTTGGGCACTCCTTGTGATGTTGCTTAGTTCAATTTTTTTAGTACTCCTTCTAAGTTGGAACATTTATTTCGTATACCCAATTTGTAAACAATCTTCTTTGTATTTTGCATCGAATTACAAGTCTAACTTTTAAAACGTTAGGCCCAATTACCAGCCCATTACACTGGTAGTAGTTACCGGCCCAGTCTTCAACAGCATGATGCATTTTGCATCAACCAATGTTGCGTCTACTGTGTATATTTATGTGACTATATGTCAATTGTCAAGTGCAATAAAATAGGAATCGAACCCGAGTCCTATTTGCCTATTTGGAGTGTGGAGAGCAATTCTAACTCATAAGAGTCGTGAAAAAAAAAATTCAAATGCATGTCTACTGTGTATATTTATGGAGAAATTAGTTATAGTTCAAAAATTGTAATTAATTTTGAAAATATGTCCAAGTTAATATTTTCTTTGAGAACCATAAAACTTGTCCAGAAAAAGGCACATACCATCAAACTTGGTTATCACATACACAAAAAAATACCATTGTTTATCACACACAAAAAACTATAATCAAACGGCTTCCAAAACAACTAGTCCACAACCACATACCCAAAATAAAGTTTCAAAAAACTCATAATAAAAACCTTAAAATACTACTACAAAGAACAACCCAGGAGAGCTTCACTTGAAGAGGTAGGCCACCACCGCTGCCAAGGTGATCTAGGCCATGACGACAATGACCTGGATCAATGACATGATCACCGTGCCCGACTTTGCCTGACCTTGTCGTGACTTGGCCACCTCCTCCTTGGCGATCAGCAGCAGCCTATCTTTCTTCGCTTCCGACCCCTCCCGCTGCAGCAGGAGCTGTTTTGCAGCCGCCAGCGCCGCTTCGTTCTCTTGTAGGCGGTCCCTAAGGGTGGCGATCAATGCAGTAGCCATCTCAAGCTGCCCATCACGAACCTCTAGGTTCCCGGCTACACGCTCAGCTCCCCGTTCCGCTGCATTCAATTCAGACTGTAGCTCCCTGTTTCTATCCTGAAGCTCTACGACCCTCGTGTTCTGCGTGCTCTCGGAGGAGGCCGAGGTGTAACTTGGCTCCGGCTCCTCAGGAAACTGCAAATATAACAGAAATTAGAGGACCTTGACTAATGAGTGATGAGTAATCGAAATGAAATAGAATTGATTTAAAAAGAGTCGAGTAACTTACCCGTGGTGGGTGGTGTGCGAATGGGTTCGTGTCAGCCCTGCTGCTGTCTGAAAATGATGTTCTCCGGGAATTCTCAGAGTCAGACATCTTAAGCCTGCACAACATACATTGAATCAGACATTCCATAAATAGCATAAACAAATTCAACACTTAAATTTTGTTGATTGATATCGAATTTGCAATGAATAAGATAGGAACTCGGAAAGAAACAGTTATTTAAAACGCTAAGTCACGAGTTGCAATCAAACATTCAAGCAGTACAAACCCCTAACATCTATTTTGCCCAAAAGTAGTTGCAATCAAATTAACATGCAGCCAATACAAAACACAAAAAACCTAAGTCCTTAACGCGCGCATGACGTTTTCAATTTCATACCAAAATCTAAACAATAAAACCCAAACCTCCAATTCGAAGTTCATACCGCACCAATTACATAGTTCATACCAAACCCATCACTAAACCAGTCCAAATCATAACAAGCAACTTCAGAATACACATAAACCCTAAATCTATAGTTCGAAACCCTAAAATCCCAAACTCTACACATGCATCAATGTAAAATCCGAAGTGCTTTACCATAGATGACATATTACAACAATTGGGGTAGGGGTTTAGATGTGAGAAAGAGCCTAACCTTGTTTATCGTCGAATTAGCTAGAGATAGATTGAAACTTCACTCTTCTGTACGACACAAACCTGCATCAGAAACACCCTAGCGTCAGCACAAATTCACCGATAATCAGAAGGTTAGGATGAGGGGAAAGACCAAAAACGATCGGAGAGTAGGGGAGGCGTTACCTTTTCCGTCGATTCTCGCTCCGATTTCGTGATGATATCTACTGCCGTCGTCTCTTTTAAAGGGGGGAAATGGGAAAACTGAAAGGGAAGGGAATTTGGTGAGGCTCTTGTATGGGGGATTGAGATTTGATATGGGGAGTGAAATAGTCATCATTGATCCCCCCCTAATCCCAAACAGATTAATCTGTCTGCACTGCAGTACTGTATTTTTTTAAAAAATAAAGATATATACATTCTCCCTCCCCTCCATTCAGAAATCAGAAATGGTTACTGTTAAAAACATTTTATGCATTTTTTTAATGATTATGTTATTTTATAAAAAAATTATAGTAAACACTTAAGAAATTAATTTGAAGTATTATACGGAGTAGTATTATGTATCAGTTTTTAACTCTTTAAAAAACGTGCACAAAGTTCATCACAGTTGTAATATGGATGGAAATGTGTATCAAAACTTCTTCCTTACGTTGCCGTCCAACATGCGTGCCCTTAATTAATGCGGATGACTGTTGCTTGTGGTGACGCATCTGAAAAATAACTTACAGATAATGATTTCCGCTTTTCAACATCAATCAGTCGTCCTTCCTTGCCATAGTGGTTTACCCCTTACCCCTTTACACATAGGTCCCAGTTTCGATCTTCATTTTATGCATCCCATTGTAGACCAAGTTTAATGAGGAACAACTTTTTTCTTTGTACAATTATTATTAGGCAAAATTACAGAAAACCACCCTTTAAACATTGGTGTTTTAACTTAACCACTCCTTAAATGTGAAATTACAGAAAACCACCCTTTAAACATTGGTGTTTTAACTTAACCACCCCTTAAATATAAAATTATATGTAATGATAAAGTAACAAAAATAGTTGAAGGGGTGGTGATTTAATCGAATACCATTTAAAGGGTGGTTTTCTTTAATTTTTAATTTAAGGGGTGGTTAAGTGAAAAGATACATTTTTAAAGGGTGGTTTTCTGTAATTTTTAATTTTTTTAATTTTTAATTTTTACTATTAGGAAAGAAGTAGACAATTACGGGAAAAAGGAATACAGAAAGGAGAATTGAAAAAGTAGACAATTACTTGTCTAATTGTCTTAAACCAAAACAGCATGATGCATTTTGCATCAGGCAATGCAGCGCGTCCAAGTGGGTATATGTGAATTGTCAAGTGCAATAAAATAGGAATCGAACCCGATACCTATTTGCCTATTTGGCGTGTGGAGAGCAATTCTAATAAAATAAATTCAAATGCATGTCTACTTTGGATACTTATGAAAAAATTAGCTATAAGAGAAAATTGTAATTAATTGTGAAAAAATATTTTTGAAAAACGATTACGGTTTTAAATAAAATCTTTAAGTTAAATTTTTTTTTAGAACCATGAAACTTGTCCAGAATATTAACATTAAACCATAATATAATATTCACATTAAACCATTTTTTTTTTGGTTGGATTCACATTAAACGATTAAACATTTAAACCATAATGTATTCACATATATTAAACCATAACAATTTTTCTTCAACCTTGTCCAAAATTTCACCATAACAGTTATCAAAAAAATGACGTCCAAAAACTGACAAACGCACATCAAGTTTCCTAAAATCTAAAAAACGAAGAGTTTAAATTAACTTTAAAAGAAACAGAGCTTCACTTCTTCAGGAGGTGCGCCAAGAAGGTGGCAATAGATATCCAGGAGAGGACCACTATGATCTGGACCAAGGGCTTGATCACAACGCCCGTTTTGGCCTGGTTCTCTCTCGACTTGGCCGCCTCCTCCTTGGCGAATAGCAGTATCTTGTCCTTCTTCGCCTCCGAACCATCATTCTCCAGCAGCAGCTGTTTGGCATTAGCAAGTTCCAATTCGTTCTCCCTCTTCTGGTCCCTGAGGGTGGCAATTAGCGTTGTCGCCATCCTCAGCTGGTGGTCCAGAACCGCTAGGTTCCCGGTGACACGCTGAGCATCCAGTTCGGCGTGCCGAAGGTTCGATTGGAGCTTCACGTTTCTATCTTGAAGCTCCATCACCCTGGTGTTCTGGGTGCTGGACCGGTCGGAGGACGCTGCTGTATTCCTGTGAGCCGGCTGCGCTGGAAACTGCAAACATGACAGAAATTAGAGGACCAGGACTAATGGGTTATGAGTAATCGAAATGAAACAGAATTGATTTAAAAAAAGTCGAGTAACTTACCCCCAGGTGGGTGGTGTGCGAATGGGTTCGTGCTGGCCCCGCTGCTTGCTGAAAATGTCGATGATTTCCGGGAATTCTGAGAATAAGACATCTTTAAGCCTGCACAACATACATTGAATCAGACATTCCATACATAGCATAAACAAATTCTAAGTCACGCGTTGCAATCAAACTTTCAACCAGTACAAACCCCTAACATCTATTTTGCCTAAAAGTAGTTGCAATCAAATTAACATGCAACCAGTACAAAACCCAAAAAACCTAAGTCCCTAACGCGCGCATGACGTTTTCAATTTCATACCAAAATCAAAACAATAAAACCCAAACCTCCAATTCGAAGTTCATACCGCACCAATTACATAGTTCATACCAAACACATCACTAAACCAGTCCAAATCACAACAAGCAACTTCAGAAAACACATAAACCCTAAATCTACAGTTCAAAACCCTAAAATCCCAAACTCTACACATGCATCAATGTAAAATCCGAAGTGCTTTACCACAGATGACATATTACAACAATTGGGGTAGGGGTTTAGATGTGAGAAAGAGCCTAACCTTGTTTATCGTCGAATTAGGGATAGATTGAACCTTCACTCTTCTGTAGAAACAAAACCTACATCAGAAACCACCTAACGTCAGAACAAATTCACCGATAATCAGAATGTTAGGGAGAGGGGAAAGACCAAAAACGATCGGAGAGTAGAGAAGGCGTTACCTTCTCTGTCGATTCGCTCCGATTTCGTACTGGTATCTACTGCCGTTGTCGCTTTTAAAGGGGGGAAATGGGGAAAATGAAAGGGAAGGGAAGGGAATTTGGTGAGGCTCTTGTATGGGGGATTGAGATTTGATATGGGGAGTGAAAAAGTCATCATTGATCTGCATTACTGTATTTTTTCTTAAAAAAGATACATTCCCCCTTCCCTCCATACAGAAATCAGAAATGGTTGTTGTTAAATACATTTTATGCATTTTTTTTAATGATTATGTTATTTTATAAAAAATTTACTTGCTCAAAAAAAATAAAACAATTACAGTACTAACAAAAGAAATTAATTTGAAGTATTATAGTATTATGTATCCATTTTTAACTCTTTAAAAAACGTGCACAAAGTTCATCATAGTTGAAATATGGAGGGAAATGTGTATCAAAACTTCTTCCTTACGTTGCCGTTCCACATGCGTGACCTTAATTAATGCGGATGACTGCGGCTTGTGGTGACGCATCGGAAAACAAAACTAGAGATAATGATTACAACATTTCAACATCAATTAGTAGTCCTTCCTTGGTTTAGTGGTGTATCCATTTCCTTATTACCCATAGGTCTCAGGTTCGAATTCCATTTTTATACATCCCAGTTTAGGACTTCTTTTTTTTTACAATTATTATTATTATTATCTCTTACATAAAATTTGGATTTTTCTCTGACATCCCAGTTTAGGCCCTTGATTTTACAATTATTATTCTTATATTAATTCAAATAAAAATATATTCAATTAAAAAATAATTTGTTGAAATAAACTAAAATTAAAAATTAAATTGTCTAATTATTTTTTTAGACATAATTGATTAGATAGCTAAAAATTGTATTTCAATAATTAACCTTTAGAGATAAATTATAATTAACCTTTAAAAAATAGGTTATTTCACGCAATTAAAATAAATAAACGCGTATTTTAAGTTGAAAAATGTTTAAAATATAATTTATTAAACGAAAACATAATGTAAGGTCATGGGTGCGCCGCATCACCAATTTATTAAACGCAATTAAAATATTTACTGAAGCAGCGTGTGCCGCATCAACCCTTCGCATGGTCTCAGGTTCGATCGTGGCCCTTGATTTCCTGAAATCCAACGGTGTAATAATAATAATTGTACAACGTATAATAACTTAAGCTTTTCAATATGAATCAGTACGAACTTTGAAGATAATATCAAATTTGAAGCGTATAAAACTAGTACCAACTATTAAATTTAGACTTTATTTACCAAAAAAAATGAAATTTAGACTTTATACCCTTAAAATTATTGAACATTGATCAAATCCACCTCTTCTGTTTTCAAATACACATCCACAATTTAATATTACCAAAAAACAAAACACTCACTTTATCCTTAAATTGTCGTAGTTTGGACTAATCCAGCTCTTTTGTTTTTAAAGATACGTAAAATACTATTTAGTTTACAGTAGGTGCAAAACCCACTTTTTCCTTAACTTAGATAAAAAGAAAATCATATTATATATTTCATTACAAGTTAGGAAGATTTTTAACCAGTTATGTTCATAGAAATACTTGCTATTTAATGATATCATATATATATATACACACGATTGTATATGTACTTTAGTGTTTGTTAAGTTCTTCCTAAGTGATTATTTAATTTTAAACTAAAATATCCAAAAACACATACGCAGTACTAAATATTAAAATTCATTAAAAAAAACATTACATAGGTAGCGGGAGGATGTCTCTCCCGCGAATTGAAAAACATAAAAAACAAAAAAACAAACATAAAAGGAAATGATAGATAGGGGTTCGGCTGGGGCTTGCACTCTGTCCCGTCCGGCGCATAGGATCTCCGAGGACCTCAATCGATCAGAATGAAATCCTTGCTTGGACTGGAAGTTGTGGGGCGAGTCTGGCCAGCCTCACTGGAAGGGCTCTCTGCAGGGTCTGCGATCCTGACTCGACGACCGGACGTCGGAGTCCCTTCTAAGACCAGCTTCCTTGCAAGCTGAGACCCAGTGGCGCCGTCGTCCCCATCCCCAACCGGACACTCCATTGGCCCCTTGATGGCAGTGTGCTCTGCATCAAAGAAACACAGAACATCCGATAGGGGCGCATCTTCAGCCAGCAAGGACCTGATCACAGGCCCGTTCCCCGTGTTTATGGCCCGCCGGCACAACATCCTGCAGCAGAATTCCAACCCGGAGAGCTTGATAGCAAGGGTCTCGTTGTGGAAGGACAACCCCTGGATGGAAACGGGGGACATCGCAGTGTGCTTCATGGCCGGTGGGGTGGCCTTGGGTGAGTTCAGAGGTGTTTTTGGAGTTGTTTTCGAAGCTGACTTCTGGGCGGTGGCCTTCTTCACCATTTTTTCTTAGATGTGTTTTATGGTAGTTTGTAGAAAGGGGGTAGATTGAGTGAGAGAGCGATTGAGTGTGAGTAGCAGCAGTGAGTTCCAACCCCTATTTATAACGTCCATGCACGTCAATCACTCTTTCGCGCTCTAGGGTTTATCCGTTTTTCTGAACGTTACTGTAGAAGTCGAGGAGACTCTACTTTTGAATTAATTAGGCGCGCATGGGTGGGTAGCTGCATTTAGGGTTTTAAATAGGTGGGAAAACCCAATAAAAACATGCAGTTCAAACCTAGCATTTTCATTGGGCACCCCATATATGCCCAATGAAAATTGTTCTTTTGCAATCATAATCAAGATTTACTTTCCTTCCATTTGCTTAGTTTTTTTTTAATCTAAATGCATAATTGTATAAATTAAATTAGCGTTTCAAATTTAACCAGTCCGTTTTAACTATCTTTACAAAGATAGACATATTAACGAACAACTATATCTTAAAATTTCAAATTTAATGACTGAAGCCATTAATCATCTCAAAGCCTCAAAGGCAATGTCACTAATAATATAATAAAAAAAAACTTTTTTAACTACCATGCAAATTTTAAACAGTATATTTAAACTCTTAACATCTATTTCTATATATTTATAAAAATTATAACGAAGAGTATTGTTTTCTAATTTTTAAGTAATAT
This sequence comes from Persicaria tinctoria, assembly GCA_037127255.1. Lineage (NCBI taxonomy): Eukaryota > Viridiplantae > Streptophyta > Magnoliopsida > Caryophyllales > Polygonaceae > Persicaria > Persicaria tinctoria. The sequence goes on from JBANSL010000017.1 coordinate 21,829,740, forward strand.
TTTTTAAAATTAAAATTAAATAAGTGTGAAAATATAAGTGAGGAATATAACACATCAACTGAAACTCCATTGACCAATTAAAACGACATTACACCAAGTGAAACTCGAAATCTCACAAACATAAGGACTTTGAGAAAATGAAACAACAACACAAAATACAAGCGAGCGATAACAAACATATTAGTCAATGCTCCCGTCAACGATCTTCCCTATCTTTGCTATCTTCACTCGCAGCTTGTGATTCTCCATTGCTAGCTCCGACATTTTTTCCGTAAGCTCCTGAATATGGTCGTCCTTATTAGCAATTTTATATATGAGGTCCGAATTATCCTTTTGCAGTCGGTGCTTCTTATCACGGAAAGTTGAGATCCGACGATGAAGAATGTCCATGGCTTCGCGGCTTCCATCATATAAAATGTCTTCAAACTCCTCTTTGCGTAGTCGCTTGAGTTGATACTTGTCCTCTGCGTCGACCCATGGCTCATTACAATATCTCTTCCAATTACCATCCATTTTAGTGAGGAGATTAAGTGGAAGTGAGGACTGAACAAAGTCTTGTGTTGAAGTATAAGATGGAAGAAATGGTGAGTTTTGACATAACATACAATGTGTATTTATAGGCGACTATTTAAAAATTCCGTGTTTTGTTCAAATTTAAAATTTAAAATTTGAACGTTTGAGTTAAGTTTATTTTGTTTTTGTGACTATAAAACTTTTTTCCAACCATATGGTATACTTAGCGAACTAATTTTTTCCCAACCATATGCAACATCATGGATGTGATCGGATAGACAAATCTTATTCGTATTAACAAATAATTGTTTAAAAATACATAATTATCTAGTAATTATGCATTCAGATTAAAAAAATGGGGGACCACATGCCATGTGGGTTACCACCATTGGCTACCAAAACATAAACAAAACCATAAATTTGGATGAACCGAATCAGCAATAACATATAGGAAACTAAAATGTGGGTTCCTAAAATACAATATGCCCTATACATTATACTTTGGGTTGAAGAACCAGCTACCATCTTTGTAATCGCCATGGGCACGCAGCTCCGTGACTTCAGCCCATATGGCATCAGGGTAAAGATCAAACATAATCAGATAATTTGGGTGATCCAAATTCATAACGTGCCCTTGCCACCAAGTATCTCTCCACAATACGTCTACTTCCTCGTTCAACTCGTATTCTGCCATTGCTGATATAGGCGGCACTGGACGCACCCGGCAGAAGTGAGCAATTTCCAGCAGATTCACGTCTCTCCCCCCCTCCTCTGTAAAATGGACGAACTCGACCTCATCATAATAGGCACCGTAGAATTCGAGGATTCTTGCCGCACTGTATGATCCGATTAGGCCTTCTGAACTCCCTAACAACTCGACATCCTGGTTGATGGTGAAACACCCCTGCACATTGAAAACATCGCCATCTACAACACACACAAATTTCAATTATTTGACCTCCGGCCATTAAATTATCTAGACCAAACACGATTAAACAGTGCAATTACCTAATTCACTGAGCTGGTACTTTGTGTCCATTCTCCATTTGTTCCCGAACCATTCGAAGTGTGGGCGAAGGAAACTGTTGTGGTACCAACCCTCATCTACGAATGGTGTAGCAAGAAGGTAATGTTGCCCTCGCCTTTCAACCACCCTGCGGTGACGCCACCCGCCGTCGCTTTCAACGTCCACGTCGTCCCCTGTTTCAAACAGCCCCGCCGGCCTCGACGGTGGGAGCGGTCGAATTTGTGTCAGTGGAAGGACTTCGACTACCGGAACACTAACTGAATTGGTCAAACGGATGTACTCCACTTCAACATACGTCGACCCTATAAGCTTTTTGATTGTTGCCTCGTGGAAGAACCCAGGCAGTTCGGTCTCAGTCCCGGCGCCGATCACTTCGATCCTCTGGTAGTTGGAAAACAAAGGATCCATGATGGTGTTCTACGAAATGAACGATCAATCGGGAATGTGGATGAATGTTGTAGAGGGTTAATGTGCAGGGATTACCTTCTCTCTTAAACTGAGGAGATTACAACGGCTATTTCTGAAATCTTGTAGCGGTTTAGCCGTTTTGGAATATTAGGCCAATTATTAAAAAGCCCTTATGTGGTCATGATATTGACGGATTCTGCCACACGTTACAAAGTCCAAACTCCAAACCCTAATCTTGTCTAATACGGAGGATTTGGGGACATATTATTCATCCGTTTTTCCCAATTAACATTCTATTAGAATTTGATATTTTTGAAAACTTCATTTGGATTCTAGCAAAAAGAAAACGTCGACCTATTAAGAAATTTTTAATCAATTGAATAAGAATAAATTTAATTATTGGTCGATGATATTACATAAAACTATATATTGTACACAATTTATACACATGCATATTTTACCCAATAAATGTGAATAATTAGAATAAATTGATTGAATAACAAAACTAAAATGAACATACATCATAAATTGATTGTCCGTCCACAATATATATTACACAACAATATTCATATTCAACACACTAAATATTCATTTAACATACATCATATATTCATCACCGTTCATATACTAATGAATTTGAATTACGTTATTTGTACTTGTATTAATTTAAATGTTTTGCTTGTGACCCAAAAAAAATGTGTTGGCTTACTTATTAAAATTTATTGTTATAAAACATTTTATTCCTAGTATCTCTCTACAATAAATCCATAGTAATAGCATGCTCACCATTTTGATTCAATCTCGTCCATTAATTACCTTCTCATCTAATGGCTATAATTATGTTACACTAGATGGGCAATCCCACGCTACACGCGGGACATTGTTTTTTATACTGATTCATTTTATTAGACTTATTTTATAATATTTGATATACCAATATTAGTTTTAATAGGTAAGTTAACTAATCAATGATTTATAATGTTTAATATTACCCAAATTTTTTTTATACTTTGTTTAAAAGAATTAATCAATTTATGAAAATTTCAAATATTTTGTAATCTTCTGAAAAATATAAATTTCAAATATTTCTATCAAATTAATTGGGCTTCACCCAACTTTATATATATAGTATAGATATAGATGTTACACCGTATTTTTTGTTTCATTAGAACGCTTTTGTTTCATTACAAAAGCGTTAAATTTTTCAAACATATAAAACGTTATGCATATGAATTTGATAGAAATATTTCAGGTAAATATAATAAAAATACGGATAAACAAATGTTGAATATTCATTTAAAATATAACCCAATCAATCTCGTTGATCTTGATTGTCTAACAATCCACATCATCATTGACAAATACAATTGATCACCCCTCAAACCTCCAGCCGGTATTGAACCAATCTCCGTGGTGTCGTATTTGGTTGGCCATAAACTGTTGTCCTTTGTACCTAGGTAGGTCAAACTGGACGATGTACTTCGCTCCGTTGTTCATCCGCCTGATCGCGTGGCCGTTCCACCAAACATCATGCCACCAGACATCTACTTCCCCATATCGGAATGTGGTGGGGTCCAAATGCATGCTTGGCGGCTCTCTCTGCAACCGGCTATGGTGGACAATCTCCCGGAGGGGTGTGATCTCATCTTCTAGGACGAAGAATTTATACTCCACCCGAGGATATGTTCCATCTACCAAGGCCATGATGACGGCAGGTTGGTACGTTCCAACCAACCCATCACCCGACCCCATGACCTCCACCGAATCGCCTTCTCTCAAGAGTTCCATCACGTCTTTTATGCCCTGGGGCCCAAAGCCTTTTGATGCTCGTACATATATAGCACATGAAAAAATTGCGTTATCCCTTATTTTGTTACCAAAACATTATAATAAATGTCGACAAGGCAAAGTTAATTACATATGGTAGGAGATGTGTTACCTGGCGGGGGCGGCCGTCATGGGTTAATGGCCCACCGATCCACGATCCACTCCTGATGACATCTCAATTCCTCGTGATGAAACCACTTTTCTTGCTGATCAATTACACTCGCTACACAATACATCTTCTCATGCACAACTCGTACCCTTCCGTTCCACCACCCGTGGTCCCTAGGGAAGTCCACATCTTCACCTACATTGAACGGCACGTCTGGTAGATGGATCCTACGCGGAGTGGGCCTCACCATACATGCAGGGATTAGTTCGGATCGTAATACACCCATCGGTGCCCGGTGTGTGTAAATGACTTCGACATATAACCCCCCGATCTCCCTATTCACCGCTGCCTCGTAGAAAGATCCAAGCATGTAATCTGTCCCAAATACCTCAACCGGCTGCCCAAAGTAGAATCCGAATCGCGACATCCCGCACACTTTTGGGGGGATGATTGAAGAAGGAAGAAGTAGGGATGGTTTCGACGATGTTGGGAAATGGGTTTTTTTTATATATGGATGCCTTAGGAATGAAGAAACGGTTACGTTGAGAGTTGATAGATGAGGGAAATAACTTAACCGTGTGAAGATTACAACAAAAACAAAACGAAAGACAAAAAAAAACGGAAAAAAAAAACGGAAAAGAAAAATAAACGGAAAAGAATATGAAGTTGTAAATGTGGGAGTAAATTGACTTAATTCTCCCCCTTGTCAATTGTGAAATGCTGCGTTTTAACAGGATGGAAAAAAATTCCCAAGCCTATTCTCGCTCAGTTGTTAACAATTCTCCCCAATTTGCAACGCTGAATAAAAATAAAAATAAAAATAAAATAACGGTGTAGATGGGCCCCACACAGATTGCCAACCGGATCTATCCAGTTGGCCAATTATAACTGAACGGGGATAACTACATGTGAACCGTTGGATTGAAATTAATCTAACGGCAATACACGCGCTGGGCTTTTCTTTTCTTTTTTTCTTTTTTCGGGAGTCAGTTGTCTCCTTGCACCATGCATCACTTTTTCGAGATCCAGTTATTCTTTTTTAATTCATTTACTATGTAATTTAGTATAGTATTTGATTTAGTCACAACGCTCAACATCAATCGGACGCCCCCTTGGGCAAAGGTCTATCAATATGATATACCAACCCGGGTTCGAATCCTTCCAGTTCTTATTTTTCACCCTCTAATTTTTGTGCTCCATTTTGTCATCCTCTAATTTTTTCCTTCCCCTCCATCTTCTCCTAATTGATTTTGTTGACCCGAGTTTGACCTCTCTTGGAAATAGCTCCATATCTTTCACCATCCAATCAATGATGGTTGAAAATTTTCATTTGATTTTTTTTTGTAACAACAAAATTACATATGAAATAATATTTATAATAATAATATCAGTTATAATAACAGTAATAATAATAATAATAAAATAATAATAAAATAATAAAATAAGAATAAGAATAAGAATAAAAATAATATTTATATTAATAATCAAAATAAGAATAAGAAAAATATGCAGTAGAGTAATTATTATGACCTGTAAATACAATTTCTGTTTTTTTTTTCCAAAAAGAAAAGTAGAATTCAAGGATTATGGGACACGGGGTGCGCCGTGATTGGCTGGGACCAATGTGGGTCCGGCGCAGCGGGTATAACATCAGCCATTCGTATGACTTGTATTCAATCGTGACCCTTAATTTCCTGAAATCCAACGGTTCAAGTTTTCAATCTGTTCTCTCAGCTATGGACCAATGAAGATGAGGATTTCCTTAAAAAAAAAAATTACATTACATACACACACAAATAACCTACTGTTGTTGTAAATACTGCAATTATATTGTTTCATACAATAAAATTTCTAATAATATAAACTAATTTTGTTTATAAATATTTTTGTTTAATAATACTGGAATTTTTTTTAAAACATATAAAAGTTGCTCCGTTGACGAATTAAAACGACATTACACCAAATAATAATAATAATAAAATAATTATAAAATAAGATCATCTGAATATGAATAAAAATAATATTTATATTAATAATCAAAATAAGAATAAGAAAAATATACAGTAGAGTAATTATTATGACCAAATAGGCGAATATAACTGTAAATACAATTTCTATTTTTTTTTCAAGGAGAAAAGTAGAATTCTAGGCTTATGGGACACGCGGTGCCCTGTGATTGGCTGAGACCAATGTGGGTCCGGCGCAGCGGGTATAGCATCAGCCATTCGCATGGCTTGTATTCAACCGTGACCCTTTATTTCATGAAATCCAACGGTGCAAGTTTTCAATCCGTTCTCTCAGCCATGGACCAATGGAGATGGGGATTTCCTTCAAAAAAATATTTACATTACATGCACACACAAATAACCTACTGTTGTTGTAAACACTGCAATTATATTGTTTCATAAAATAAAATGTCTAATAATCTAAACTACTTTTGTTTATAAATAGTTTTGTTTAATAATACTGGATTTTTTTTAAACATCTAAAAGTTGCTCCAACTGTTGGATATTAACCTAATTAAAATAATAACTGAGGTATTATTCCTATTATTTTTCAAAATATAATTAATAATAATAAAAAAATAATAATAATAACGTATATATACGTTATTTTGGATTTTCCTATAGATGATTCCAAGATATATTGTACCTCATAATCTCGCAATTTTTCAAATATTCCAAGATATATTCTACCTCATAATAATAATAATAATATTAATATATTTTCATAATTTTACGTAATCTCCAAAAAAATATTTCCTTCCAAGCCTCAATATTTTTTCCTTCAACATTTGAAAATCTAAATGTGTGGAAAAACCAATTGAAAGAAAAATATATATTGACCAATGAAAATCTTTTAGCTATTGCTATATCCAAAGTGGTTATTTCCAAGACAATAGTAATGATGGAAGAGTGGGACCCTCAAGCCGCCTCCCTCCCTCACTCCACTTCAAAACGGCCAAATTCAAAATTAAGGAAATCTGAAATCCCTACAGTATTGTCTTGGAAATCCGGGTAAGACGAAAATTTGAAAGTGGTTAAATTGTTTAAAAAAAAGCGAGGATGGAGGTTCGTACCTGGGGCAACAACATGCTAGGATAGGGGTTTAACCAATGGAGCTATGATAGATTACATTGTAATGTTCAACGACGTTATATATATATATTTCATACGTACCATAAACCCTAAATCTAAACCCTAAACCCTAAACCCTAAAGCGTAAACCCTAAACCCTAAACTCCCTATACTAAAATTTGTTTGTGTGTGAAAACTATTCACATATATATAAGATAGATTACATTGATATGTTCAAAGGCGTTTTATATCCCATACCTCCCGTAAACCCTAAACCGCAAACCCCAAACCCTAAACCCTAAAACCTAAACTCCCTCTACCAAAATTTGGTTGTGTGTGAAAACTATTCACTTATATAAGATAGATTACATTGAGTGATCTTAAGGTTCACATATGAGTGATATACGATCTTATGGTTCGCGGATGAGCATTTGGCTATGATTCGATCCAAGAGTCTCGATCTCATTAACAAGAATGTCACTTTGTTATATCTCTACATCATATTCCATTTTTTTTAACGAAAAAACCAATTGATCTAGTGAAAAAAAAAAGAGATGCAAAAAAATAATTGAGACCAACAAGAATCGAACTAAGTAATTGAGACCAACTTAATTTTGAACTTATATTTATATTAATTTTAAACTTATATTCATATTAAATACTCATTTTTTGAATCATTTGACATTTTTTTAACATCAAATTTTAGGGAGAGAAAAAGGGGGCCGAGAAAAAGGGGGCGATTAGGGTTTTAGGGCGAGTACCTTGCCTATCAGCCATCATCGTCGCCGGCGAACTCCACAGCAGACTACATAGCCTCACCGTCTTTGTCTGCCACACAGCCACGTGACCTCTTCAGCGCTTCTTCTCCAGGTTACAAGTTCTGTGTTTTTGAACTTTTAATTTCAGCGCTTCTTCACCGTGCATTTGGTTCATAGGCATTTGGATTTGTTTTTAATTTCAGTTTATTGAGTTGAAAACTATTTTAGATTAGTAGAATCATATTAAGTTTGTGTTATATTTCAAGTTTAGGAATTGTAAATTTAGTGATTTGGGAATATATTGGCATTTGGAATGAGGATTTTGCGTTAGGTATTGGCAATTGGATTGATAGAGGATTTGGGGACATATTGTTTTGGGTTGGATTTCATTAGGCATATATTGACATTTGGATTGTAAGGGATTTCGATTTTTCTTCAGATTTGTCTTTGGTGTATTTTCCCGTGGATAGTTTTGTCTTAGGTGAAATTAGAGTTCCATTGCTTGAGGTTTTTTGGGATTGGGAATCAATCTAATTTTGGGTTATATTTCTTGAGAATCAATCTAGTTTAGGAATTGTAAATTAGAGTTCAGGTTTGTTGGGAATCAATCTAATTCGATTTTTGTTCAGATTTGTCTTTGGTGTATATTATAATTCTTTGGTGAAATTAGAGTTCAAATGCTTGAGGTTTGTTGGAGATCAATCAGTTGAGGATGTTAAAAATGTTGTGAAATTAGAGTTCGACTGATGATTATCATCAATGGAGGATGTTTTATTAGGATTATTTGGCCCTTTTAAATAGAACACGTTAGAGGTCATTTGGTTGAGATTCTAGTTGCATAAAAATGTTTTAGGATGACAGATAAAATGTCACTTGAGCTGGTTTACAAGAATATATACATTAATCAATATAAGCCCTGTGATTAAAACCACAAACCTCATTATAGATGAATCAGTCATACTAAGATAAACTGTTCATTAAAGATTTTGAACTAAGATCCATTTTATGCCTTTTCACTTCATCTGTGGTATGTTCTTATTTATCCATTTGTTGTTTGCTTCACGTCTGTGTTTTCAATCAAATTGTTTGAGTTGTAATCGACATATGTTTTTTTTATCTTGCTGAACTACAACAATTTAGATATGGCAACACCAGACCAACCAATCAACATAGATTCTGAATCTGATACCTTGGAGTCAGATCACACCTCCGATGTAGTCGGAGTTAGTGAAGATGAGTGATGCGTTGGTTTAACTAGGTTCATAGGCAGTTTCAGTACCAAATTAGAGTATAGATTAAAAAATTTGGAATTCTTTATCACTTGCAGAATTCCAAGACTGGTATTTAGTTGATGGATCATGGATAGAAGTTATAGGTGCAGAGAAATACTTTTTGGGATCCTTCTTTCCTGGCGAAATCGTCGAGAGGTACTGGAAGACGCACTACGTGGTTCAGTATGATTTTCTATTAGAGGAAGAGGACAACAACGAACCTCTCAAAGAAATTCTTCCAGGCTGCCAACTGCGTCCTTCACCGCCTACTGGGGAATTCGACGATTACGAGATTGGTGACGAAGTCGATGCCTGGCACGAAGGCGGCTATTGGTCAGGTGAGATCACCAAGGTCGTGGGCAATGGGAGGAACAAGAGGTTTGAAGTTTTATTTCCATTGACTGGTGATAGAAAGCGTTATCCATATTATCATCTGCGACCACATTTGGAGTATCACATCAGGGATGAAAGGTGGTATGGCCAAGAAAAATATGCCTTCCTGTGGGATGTTTAGAAAAATATGACAGTTCGCATTTTGTAAGGACTTCTAATGTAATGGTTTGAAACTTCTAATGTATTATAATGGTATGTAATTTGCTGGTGAAAAACTTGTTTGTAATGGTTTGTACTTCCGGATATACACTAACGGTTTTTAATGGTTTGTGAAAAACTTCTAATGTTTTGTGTGTTGTAATGACTTAGCATAATGCTTAAGGTTATTCAAACAAATTCCGTTAAAATTTTCTGCATACAAGTATTTGATCAACTACCAATTTTAAATATAGAAGTGATAAGAGGTCATTAAGTAATGCAAGGTTATTCAACTAACAACACATTCAAGGTAATGCAAGATTATTGAAACAAGTACTTCATAAAACTTCCTCATAAAACAGTCATAAAAGTCATAAACATAGATCAACAACAAAACATACAACATGAAACTAAACATCCATAACATGCATAAATAAACTTTCACCATCCAATCAATGATGGTTGAAAATTTCATTTCATTTTTTTTGTAACAACAAAATTACATATGAAATAATATTAATAATAATAATATCAGTTAGTTCATTACATATGAAATAACCAACTAGTATTAGACATGGTTGGTATTATGTTGACATAATTCTCCTGCTAGTTATAATAATACTAATACTAATAATAATAAAATAAGAATAAAATAAGAATAAGAATATGAATAAAAATAATATTTATATTAATAATCAAAATAAGAATAAGATAAATATACAGTACAGTAATTATTACGGAGTATGACCAAATAGGCGAATATAACTGTAAATACAATTTCTGTTTTTTTTCCAAAAAGAAGTAGCATTCAAGGATTATGGGACACGCGGTGCGCTATCATTGGCTGGGACCAATGTGGGTCCGGCGCAGCGGGTATAGCATCATCCATTCGCATGGCTTGTATTCAATCATGACCCTTAATTTCCTGAAATCCAACAGTTCAAGATTTCAATCTGTTCTCTCAGCTATGGACCAATGGAGATGGGGATTTCCTTCAAAAAAAAATTTACATTACATACACACACAAATAACCTACTCTTGTTATAAATACTGCAATTATATTGTTTCATAAAATAAAATTTCTAATAATCTTAACTAATTTTGTTTATAAATAGTTTTGTTTAATAATACTGGATTTTTTTTTTAAACATATAAAAGTTGCTCCGTTGACTAATTAAAACGACATTACACCAAATAATAATAATAATAAAATAATTATTAAAAAAAGAATATGAATATGAATAAAAATAATATTTATATTAATAATCAAAATAAGAATAAGAAAAATATACAGTAGAGTAATTATTATGACCAAATAGGCGAATATAACTGTAAATACAATTTCTGTTTTTTTTTTCAAAAAGAAAAGTAGAATTCAAGGCTTATGGGACACGCGGTGCGCTGTGATTGGTTGGGACCAATGTGGGTCCGGCGCAGCGGGTATAGCATCAGCCATTCGCATGGCTTGTATTCAATCGTGGCCCTTTATTTCATGAAATCCAACGGTGCAAGTTTTCAATCCGTTCTCTCAGCCATGGACCAATGGAGATGGGGATTTCCTTCATATTAATATTATTTTGTACATTACATGTGAAATAACCCAACTAGATGCTTCGGACAATATATAAAAAATAAATCTAAACTACGGATATTATAAATCAATATAATCATTTAATTATTATTATTAATTTATTATTGTTATTACTATTCTTTGAGTTTCTCCATTAATTATTATTAATGTTGTCCTTTGTTTCTTATTATTCACTTAAGTCTCTTTTTTAGTTATTTATGTTACTAACTATTGGTTTTAAATCAAAACATTCATTTCAATCTAATATAACTATCGGGCTTAACTCATATTGTTTTTTTAATAACTATCTATGTGAACTCTTAATCGAGAAGAGTTTACGATGATGTGTAAGTGAATCTTAGAGTAATTTTACGAGTCTTGACCGATAATGAGATCGTGTTCCAATGTTCTTTGATTTTGTGTCATTATCCTTTGTTTCTTATTTTTCACTTAAGTCTCTTTTTTAGTTATTTATGTTACTAACTATTGGTTTTAAATCAAAACATTCATTTTAATCTAATATAACTATCGGGCTTAACTCATATTGTTTTTTTAATAACTATCTATGTGAACTCTTAAACGAGAAGTGTTTACGATGATGTGTAAGTGAATCTTAGAGTAATTTTACGAGTCTTGACTGATAATGAGATCGTGTTCCAATGTTCTTTGATTTTGTTTCATTATCCTATGTTTCTTATTTTTCACTTAAGTCTCTTTTTTAGTTATTTATGTTACTAACTATTGGTTTTAAATCAAAACATTCATTTCAATCTAATATAACTAACGGGCTTAACTCATATTGTTTTTTTAATAACTATCTATGTGAACTCTTAATCGAGAAGAGTTTACGATGATGTGTGAGTGAATCTTAGAGTAATTTTACGAGTCTTGACCGATAATGAGATCGTGTTCCAATGTTCTTTGATTTTGTTTCATTATCCTTTGTTTCTTATTTTTCACTTAAGTCTCTTTTTTATTTATTTATGTTACTAACTATTGGTTTTAAATCAAAACATTCATTTTAATCTAATATAAATATCGCGCTTAACTCATATTGTTTTTTTTAATAACTATCTATGTGAACTCTTAATCGAGAAGAGTTTACGATGATGTGTAAGTGAATCTTAGAGTAATTTTACGAGTCTTGACCGATAATGAGATCGTGTTCCAATGTTCTTTGATTTTGTTTCATTATCCTATGTTTCTTATTTTTCACTTAAGTCTCTTTTTTAGTTATTTATGTTACTAACTATTGGTTTTAAATCAAAACATTCATTTTAATCTAATATAACTATCGGGCTTAACTCATATTGTTTGTTTAATAACTATCTATGTGAACTCTTAATCGAGAAGTGTTTACGATGGTGTGTAAGTGAATCTTAGAGTAATTTTACGGGTCTTGACCGATAATGAGTTCGTGTTCCAATTTTCTTTGATTTTGTTTCATTATCCTTTGTTTCTTATTTTTCACTTAAGTCTCTTTTTAATTTCTTTATGTTACTAACTATTGGTTTTAACTCAAAACATTCATTTCAATCTAATATAACTATCGGGCTTAACTCATATTGTTTTTTAGTAACTATCTATGTGAACTCTTAATCGAGAAGAGTTTACGATGATGTGTAAGTGAATCTTATAGTAATTTTACGAGTCTTAACCGATAATGAGCTCGTGTTCCAATTTTCTTTGATTTTGTTTCATTATCCTTTGTTTCTTATTTTTCACTTAAGTCTCTTTTTAATTTCTTTATGTTACTAACTATTGGTTTTAAATCAAAACATTCAATTCAATCTAATAACCATTAGTGATTTTTTTTAAATAGTAGCATTTATGGATCATGATACACGCGCTGGGCTATGATTGGCCGGGACTGTTGTGGGTCAGAAGCAGCGTGGAAAGCATCAGCCATTCGTATGGCTTGTCTGGAATCATGGCCCTTTATTTATTGAAATCCAACGGTGCAAGATTTCAATCCGGTGGCTCGGCCTTGCACCAATAGAGATGGAGATTTCCTTCATTAATTTTTTGTTACCTTACGTAGTGTAATTATATTGTTTCATAAAATAAAACTTATAATAATCTAAAATACTTTTGTTTATAAATACTTTTGTTTAATAATACTGGCTCTTATTATTTTTTGTGTATATTCTAATAGTTGCTCAAACTGTTTGATATTATTATTAGTATTATTATTATTAAAATAATCTTATATTAATTATTATTATTATTATACAAATTAGTACTGTACTCCGTAATAATACTAATAAAAATAAAAATAAATCTAACTGAATTGAACTCTAAAAAACAATTTGTTAATTTTTTTGAAAATAAAAGTACAGTAGCATTCATGGATAATTTTTGATTCCGAAGCATCAAGGGATGCATCAGCCATTCACATGGCTTGTATGCAATCTTGGCCCTTTATTCATTGAAATCCAACGGCTTCTATGCATGGGTCATCTAGCAATGCATCAGCCATTCGCATAAATGCTACTTTTCTTTTCCTTTTTACCAAAAATAAAAGACACGCTCTGGGCTATGATTGGTCGGGACTGTTGTGGGTCCGAGGTAGCGTTGTAAGCATCAGCCATTCGCATGGCTTGTATGCAATCGCGACCCTTTATTTCTTAAATCTAACGGTCCAAGATTTCAATCCGTGTGCTAAGCGTTGCACCAATACGGATGGGCCTCGAAAAGAGGGAGGTACACACAGATTTTGTTTTATTGCACCGTTGTGCATAATCATTTTATGTTTCATTCCAAATCGGCACCCTGTTTATCGAAATTATCGCCCACATTTTTATATATTTGAATAATTGGCACCCTGGATGTGGAAAAATTCATAATAGAATACTATATGAGTATGTTTTGAGGAAAAATCATATGAGTAAATAACAAATGTTTAATAAAACCTTATATTAACTACTAAATTCTTATTAGAATACTATAAGAGTATATTTTGAGGAAAAATCATATAAGTAACTAACAAATGTTTAATAAAACATTATATTAACTACTAAATTCTTATTAGAATACTATAAGAGTATTTTTTGAGGAAATCTCATACAAGTAACTAACAAACGTGTAATAAAACATTATATAACTACTAAATTCTTATTAGAATACTATAAGAGTATGTTTTGAGGAAAAATCACATAAGTAACTAACAAATGTTTAATAAAACCTTATATTCACTACTAAATTCATATTAGAATACTATAAGAGTATATTTTGAGGAAAAATCATATAAGTAACTAACAAATGTTTCATAAAACATTATATTAACTACCAAATTCTTATTATAATACTATAAGAGTATGTTTTGAGGAAATCTCTTACAAGTAACTAACAAACATGTAATAAAACATTATATAACTACTGAATTCTTATTAGAATACTATAAGAGTATGTTTTGAGGAAAAATCACATAAGTAACTAACAAATGTTTAATAAAACCTTATATTAACTACTAAATTCTTATTAGAATACTATAAGAGTATGTTTTGAGGAAAAATCACATAAGTAACTAACAAATGTTTAATAAAACCTTATATTAACAAAAAAATTGTTTTTAGAATACAATAAGAGTATGTTTTGAGGATAACTCATGTAAGTAACTAATAAATGTTCAATAAAACCTCACTCCACTTCTACTAAATTCTTATTAGAATACTATAAGAGTATGTTTTGAAAAAAAATCATATAAGTAACTAACAAATGTTTAATAAAACATTATATTAACTAATAAATTGTTGTTAGAATACAATAAGAGTATGTTTTGAGGAAAACTCATGTAAGTTAAGATGTTAACTTCTCAAGTATCTCAAGTTAATGGCAAAGTATTATATAGATATTTTGCAAGAAGATTATAAGTATTCAAAGTGGGAGTATCTTAACTTATCAAGTATCTCAAGTTAATAAAACACTTGTCTAACTAACGTAGCCAATAATTTCATTTGGTAGTTGAAATACTTATAATTTTCACATTTTAATGAAAAATAATAGTTCAACATAGATTATCGCGGGCTTCCGCAATGGGCCTTAAATTTGCTTTTTGGTTTGCAACAAGCCAACATTGTTTAAACTTCTGCAATGGGCCTCAAATCATAGCTAGCCTGAATCCATTCACAAGTTAATTGTCCCAATATATACTCTATATTGTACGTTTTCGACAATGCCGTAGAATCATCAATCGTAGATAATAAAAATAAAATGTGCTAGATTTAGTAGATTACATAACAATGCCATAGATAAACACAAAAATCATCAAAGTTAACCAATTGTATCAAACATAAAATACGGAAGTGTCATAATGTTTTCAAAAGTGTCAACCCCGGCCCCCAGCATGATGACGACCTCCACCGCGACCACCATACCGAAATTCTCCTCTACCACCATTCTGAAGTCCTCCTCTACCACCATCCCGACCTCCACCGCGCCCTTCAGATGGACCACTTGTGTCCTCCAGCCAACGTACAGTTCTTCGACCGTTGAAAGGCCCTTCCCTGGTAAATTGTCGCGTGGCAACCGCATCGAGCATTTGTGGAGTCGGTGCGTACAGATCAACATAATTAGGGTAGAAGTGGCGGGTGTTTTCGTCCATTGCCTGAACATATAACACCGTAAGCTCTTGTTGATCCCGAACTGACTCTATCTCACCATCCATCTGGTGCGACCAGATTCGAAGATCATCTACTTGGCAGGCGATGTGGTGGACCGTATCAAACATCGACTGTTGGTTGGCCGACACGTCCCGAAGACTCATCTCCACGTCTGTGTGGTGGCTGTGATGCAAGTCCTGACTCAGACGCATCTCCTCAAGTTCTTCCCCCAAACGATCCTGCCTATCGGATATTTGGTTTATCCTATCCAAGATGTATCTTTGAGTGTCCGCCATCTCCAGAAGTTTCGTGTCCATATCAGACTGTTGGTTTGCAATTCCTTGTATCCCTTGTAACACCTGCTCCCAAGGAACAGAAGAGATGGATTCACCTTGGTGCAAATGCACACCTTCTGGCCCTGTATGTGATGAGGTGAAGGGCTTGTATTCGATGAGACAAACGTCATCCGTGTGCAGATCCTCAACGGGTGAACTAGTTGGACAAAGCCCTGTATCACACTCCATACCATCTTCCGTTGGCACTACCATCTGATCATTTATTTCTCGGGCAGGGGGGGCATCCAAGTCCATCGATGTACTCCGTTCATCCCGATCCGATCTACTCTTATCTTCGTAGTTGGTCATACAGAAGTCCGCAACTCTCTTCCCATACGGCAGGGGACATGGAAAATATATCGCATTATGGTAAGATTTCGTCGGTTTCCAATGCAACTCCGGCTCTAGTGGGTTGCTCAACATACTGGCTGTGTTCAGACTCCTCTCATCGTACACATGAGACCCATGTAACTGCTACAACCATTCTGGCGGTTCTGGTTCCCACTTCCTAGCGATCAGTGTGATCATACCCCCCAACGCTAACTTGCCCTTCATGCTCCCGCTTGTTGCATCTCGAATGCAAGATGCAACAAACAAAGAAGTCCAGTCAGGCACGTTGCTGCATTCTTCGAAAAAGCATCGGAACCATATAAAATCTGAAGCCATGAACTTGCTGGTCTCTCCCTGACCCATAAAAGCCATCCTAATCACTTTGTGTTCCAAGACCAAGCACGGATGCCCAAGCCAAGAGTTAGTCTCGCCCTTGTGACCATCAAACTGTTTGCCTGTAATTTCAACCCAGAGATCTTTCAAATTGTGGCCCGATTTCTTCCAGCCAGGGGTAGGTTGATGAGAAATCCCGAGGATGTCCCGCAACTCGTCGTAGGATAGCAACCTCTCTACATCATTGAGGTGAAATGAAATTCGGTTGCCATTGTGTACCGATAAGGTCGAGAGGAATTCCAGTACATATCTTAGATACGTTGGCGCATTCTTGTTCAAAAATCCCGACAGCCCTGCCTGATCAAACATTGACTTCGTAATTTCGAACATTCCTAGCCGTTTCAGTGTCGCAACATCGTAAAATTTAGTCGGTACAATGTCCATTTCCGCTAACTTTGACCATTTCGCCTTCTGCTCCGTTGTCAGGGTAGTTAGTTGGAGATAGTCCCGCTCCATTGCAAACTGATTTCCACACCAGGAATTATACTCGTTTCATAACACATCTACTGAAACCCTAGGCCTACCCAGAATCGCCCACTGCCCACCCCAAGTACAATCAACCTCTAATGAACATAAAATCAAACATAACTGACCGATTAAAAGCAGAGAGACTTACCAATTCGGAGATTGAGTGGCGGTCTGTGATATTGAAACGTAGGAGACGCCTCGCCCGACTGACAATTCTGGTTCTCAATAGCGAGATTCGCCGTTCGATTGTCGCCGTGCTGTTCCGGGGATGATTGTGTTTTGAAGTTGACGGTCGAGACTTGGGATGGAGGGAAGAGTTAATTTCGAAGAGGGCGGGTCACTGTCTTACGGTTTGCGGTTTCACACAGGTAAACTCCAACGTCTCCAAGCATCAGGGTGAAGCAAATGGAGTAGGGTGATGCACTTGGAGCAATTGGGCCGGATTATTTGAGTTAGGTATATAGTAGTATTATGTGAGTTAGGTATATACAGTATTATGCAAGTATATAGGAATATATCATACGGAAATAATCATTTATTTAAAACACAATAGTTAATTTAATTACACAGTATAAACTAAGCCTAAATTTTTTATATTTACACAGTGTATATATCCAAAGATAAACAAAGTATAAAAATACTCCAAATAATACTTTCGTAAAAAAGTTTATATACGGACTATTCATTACCGCCATAACTAATTACATTCCAAACAATAAAATATAGGAGCTGGAACTAATTAAGTTGTACAGTATATTATAAACTAAGTCTATAAATTATTTATGTATAAAGTACCGCCATTTTTTAATTATAGGAGCTGGAACTAATTTAGTTGTATAGACCAAGTATAAACTGATTAAGTTGGAACTACAGTAATTAATTAAGTTGCATACTAATACTACCCGTTGAGTTACTTGTGTAGCATTTCGGACAATGTATTACCGCCCAAAATCAGTTAACAAACTCCTTTAATTAGGGGAGAGAAGTAATATAGGTGTAGTAATTATGACATAGGGGTGCATGGAACCTCACAAAAAAGCAAACCTATTTATCCCCTATTAAAACATTTCTTTTTCCTACTTTTTAGTCTACTTTTTCAATGGACATGGGAATACCCTTGGGTAAGCTTATCAGAGGGTAAGACAAACAATTTCCCTCTTTTTTTAGCCAAAGAGAAGACCTAGGGGCTAGGGTTATTATAATCCAAATTTTAATTGTGTTTCTATTATTTATTTTATAAATTATTTAAAATAACATAAATTTTAAATAAAGTATCTTATGTCAATAAAACATTCATTACTACCCCCGTCTCGCAAAACTTGTCATTTTGCTTTTGACACGTTTTTTCACAATTAAAATTTTATAGAGTTTTTTAACTTCTTAAAAAACGTGTCAAAAAGTAAAATAATAAGTATTTTTTAACTCTATTTTAAATATATTGCAAAATGAGTTAACAAATACTCCATCCGTTAATTAAAACTTGACGTTTTACTATTCGTGTACGCTTTTTGAGGTGTTAAAAACTCTATAAAATATTAAAATTTTTTAATATTTTTTTAATAAGTTCATACCTATTACTACCAGTATTAAGTATGAATTTATGAAAACAAATTTTAAAAAAAGTTAATATTTCATATAGTTTTTATCATTCTAAAAAAGCGTACATGAATAGTAAATGACAAGTTTTAATTAACAGAGAGTATTATTTAAATATGGGAAATTCCGTTTGGTACCCCTAAGGTTTTGACAATTTCGCTTGGTGCCCTAAGGTTTTATTTTGTCCGGATGGTGCCCCTGAGGTTTGTCAAAAGTCCGCCTCATGCCCAAAACTCATATTTTCACTTTTTTAAATCAATAAAATGGCCCATTATTTTTCCTTATTTCACAAGACCCCCTTTATTTTTAACAATGAATAAAATTACCTATTATTTAACTAAATCCAACATAAAAATGAAAAAAACACCTTTTATATATTTTTTCAATAAAAGAACACATAATTTCCAAAATTTTAGTAAAAACTCACCCATTGTTACAAAAATTTTTAGAAGAAAATCAACCTATATTTTTAACATTGCACAAAAGATTCATTATTTTTAATATTTTACAAAAAAAAAATCTCATTATTTGTCAAACATTGTACATACATAACATACCACCCCTTATTTATAAAAAAAATTGCATCAATCCATCCTCGCATTTTGTGAAAAAAAATATTGACCTATAAATTACAAAAAGGAAAAAATCATAAAACCATACTTTGGATAAAGAAAAATCTCCTTTATTTTAATTGAGTATTAGGTAAAAAAAAAATCCACCCTCTTATTCATCAATCCACAATTTATTTTTTACATTTCTTTTTTCCCATAAAATTCTAATAGAGTATCGGGTTAGATTGATAAATTAGGATGGTTCATGCTGGGTCAACTCGATCCGATCTGACATTTTCAGTTCAGGTTAAACCCAAAGACCCGATTTTAAAAGAAAATGATAATTATAATGTATTTCTTTCTTATACAATGAACTATTGTGGCTAAATATTAAATTGAAAAAAAATAATAATTCCGGGTTTACGGATTAAACCGAAAAAAAATATACTACCAAAATATTGAGCCACCATATGATCAACCGCATTTACAATTGTTAAAATTTAGTGAATTGTAGGTTAAATATTATTTTAGAAA
The DNA here is from genome assembly GCA_037127255.1 of Persicaria tinctoria. Lineage (NCBI taxonomy): Eukaryota > Viridiplantae > Streptophyta > Magnoliopsida > Caryophyllales > Polygonaceae > Persicaria > Persicaria tinctoria. The sequence goes on from JBANSL010000017.1 coordinate 21,849,639, forward strand.
ATAATAGGTGTTAAATATTGTTTTGGAAAATAACGAGTGTTTTTATTTTATTTTTTCAAAGTATGGAAACTAATATGTCTTTTGTATAATTTTAAAAACCGTAATGATTTTGTTTTAAAAATTTTGGAAGAAGGGTGATTTTGTGATAAAAGTTTTGGAAATAATATGTGATTTTGTTAAATTTTAGAAATAAAGGTGTTTTTTCAATTTTATCTTGAATTTAGATAAATAATAGGTAATTTTGTTCATTGTTAAAAATAAAAGAGGTTTTTTGAAATAAGGAAAAATAACGGGTCATTTTATTGATTTAAAAAAGTGAAAATATAAGTTTTGGGCACGAGGCGGACTTTTGACAAAACTCAGGAGCACCATCCGGACAAAATAAAACCTTAGGGCACCAAGCGGAATTGTCAAAACCTCAGGGGCACCAAACGGAATTTCCCTTTAAATATTTATAATTATAATTGACTAATAATTGGAATCCAAACACACCATTGTTTATCATAAAAAAAAAACACACCCTTATTACTAACAATAACAAGTGTAATTATGAAAGCAATTAATGCATGAAAACGATTTTTATTCCATCACGGAGAGTCGACGTTTAAGTGGAGTATTTGTATTCCTAGTTTAATCATTAAATGAGTCTGCATCTGAATTTAGATTTGTCCTCCAACTATGTTGGAGTGACCACTATGAGAGTTTCGCGTCACGTGGTCAAATAAGCAGATTTTGTCAGTGAGTTGCTGAGCACACTCAATTTTTTTCTTCCCCCGATTTGCTTTATACACCGCGAAATATACGGTGATATATTGCTATGATTTTAAAAATCGTTAATATATTCACTGTCATAGTTTGAAAACCGTGGAAAACTAACTTGGTTACTGTTTGACAAACCGTGAGAGGATAAGATATAAAGATTGTTAAAAAAAATTCTCACGTTTTGGAAGTGGAAGTAGTAAGAGTTTTTCCATTTTATTAGTTTTGTATAGATAATTCATACGGTTTTTGAAACCATGACCGACACGTCATTGTGTTGATTGTAACCCCTCCCCCCCCCTTTATTTAGATAAGTAAACGTCGTGACTTATTGCATATCTAAAAGTTACGGATAATTTTATTACATACGTTAATAGTTGAAGGACTTTTTTTAGATATAGAAATTCTGCAACCTTAGCTATCCCTTTTTTTATTAAAAAAATCAAATTATTTGGTAATTTAGGAACCAAATAGTTTTCAAAAGCGAGACCATCACAAATAATATCATAAAATTCATCAAACAATAAATTATCAATTAGAATACAGCTAAGAGTGAAGATGACGAGATATACATAATACCAACTCTTAAGCATCCTAACAAGTAACAACTCATCTGGGGTGAAAACAGACGGAAAAAAGGGATTAAATGGGAAAACGAAAAAGATTAGGTTTCAAGTTAAATTTTGACGTACGGATATGTTCGGGACAACGAAAACTCTGTGATTGCCTTTGTAATTTGGGATCACGAAGCAAAATGTGTCTCAATGAAGGGTGCAAGTATCCCATCATGCTCAGTTATTAGTGCAGAGGTCACAACTTTGAGAGCCGGAATTCGTAGAGTACTAGAACTAAATATCTTGAACATTGAGATAGAAGGCGATAACCTTTGCATTATTAATGAACTAAAGGGTATTTAAATGATCATTTCTGACTCCTTGATGGGCCTCTGTTGTTTCCAGACAGTCCATATCCATCACGTACGTGTTTAGGAAAGTTAATACTGTAGCGGATAGATTGTCCTTTTTAGGTCATACAATCTCTACCCCTACCAAAGATCTTAAACTACATGTTCTAATCTAAAAGGATGCCCTAGGATGGACTACCAATCATGAATAGTTCATCCTAATTGCTTTTCGTTTTTAAAAAAGAAATCAAATTAAAAAACGATGTATAAAATCGTCCACTATTTATGGGAGGTGAAAAATTATTGAAGTTAACAAGTTACCCATACTCTTATAGTCTTATCTCCATTAAATTCTCTTTATGGGAGATGAAATAACAATATTATCCTTTATAAGCTCTATAGTTTTATTATTTTAACTTTTAATGCACTAGATACATATAATATGAATTTACTAATACAACTTACCTTAGTTGGTGAGGAGAGATAAGACATATTATACACAACATTTTTCTATATGCATACAAAAAAACATTTTTTATGAAGCAAGGAAAGAAATTCGATTCTCTAGACAAGCCTAGAGAAACCGAGAGCCCGGACAAGCCGCGAGATAGACTAATCATCATGTACAACCTGAATCAAATAACATATGCAAATGACTGAAACGAAATAACAAGAAGCAAATGACTGAAAGAAAAATGCAAAAATAAAGTACATGCCATCTGTTAGAAGGAAGAATTGATTAAAACAGTTATAAAATAAATGCAAACCAATCCCTGAACCTCTCAAATAAAATTACAAGACTTCCTCTCGTTGTAGTGGAAGGGAATCAGGATCGTATCCATGAGGAAGCGTGTCAGCGCTCACCTTTCAAGCTCCAGATTCTCCTCGAAATCGACCAGAAGAGTTACTCGATGTCAAGTAGAGTACTGATACCGACCAACACTGTAGACTTTCCTATAGACTGCACAACAGAAGACAAACACAACCGATGTCGAGTAGAAGGGTATTCGACGTCGACCAGTAGTACTCGATGTCGACTAGAAAGTAGTCGATGTCGAGTTCGTTAGTGCAAAAAAATGTAACCTTTGCAATTGAAAATAAAGACATAACTAAACACGAAATTGGTGGATTGAATTCAATAAACTAAAAGCTTCGAAGGCCGGGGTATCAATGCCACAACGATAACCATATAAGAATCATGCCAAAGATATAAAAATCTTGCCTTTTCATCAAATAACTTTCGTCATTAACAATTAAGAATATAGAGGATTTCGCATGAACCCTAATTGTTACCACCTTTTTCACACAATTAATCTAAGTTTGCATTAAGATCACTTTCGCTTCCATAACACAAATCAGAATTACCTACTTCCCTCGTAGAAGAATTCATGCAATTCAAGGATAGAAGATGAAATCGCAATAAAAGTTGTACCTTTGATGCATTACCTTACATGGCTACCGTCGGGCTCACCCCGACCCTAGAAGTTGGGTGACTACTCGCTCTTCATCATAACAAACATCAATAATATCATAGAAATAACTACTTGCATTAAATTGAAATAAGGAAAGTACAAACCGAATCAAGCCAGATCACTTCCGCTCTCTTACTCCAATCGGCTTCTCTCTCCAGAAACCTCTTTAAATTGCCTAACTAGTGTTTTCTCAATTGCTTGAGAATAGAATGATCCTAAAACTCAGCCCCTAGGGCCTTATTTATAGTGTTCAATCATCGCTATCTAAGGAAAGAACAATCTATCTTTATCTAAATCTATCTATCTCTTTCCTAATATATAACTTTGATAAATAAGTGAAATAAAACGATTAAATTCCCCTAAAGTAAATATGAGAATTACTAATGTGGATAAATCTTCTCTCATCTTGATAGATCCTCAAGTGCCTTGGCTTGCAAGTAAACCTTCACTCGAATTCTAGATCGAGAGATGTACTCGACATCGAGTAGACTTCGTGCTCTGAGTTCATCTCGTGCTCAATCTTTACCTATGAAGGTGTTGTCGACCACATGGTACTCGACATCGACCAGTTTGGTCGACATCCACTAGTCTTGTCGAGTGGACTTCTTCCTTGTCTTCTGCTCGATGCTCTTTGGCTCAGCTTCTACTCGACCTTGGGCTTTCTGTAGTCAACCTCAAGCATTCTGACAGTTTCCTTCCCTTCTCCGAATTGCTTGTAAAGTGTCTCGATTTCTATGAAATTAAACATAAACTAGTGTAGACTCCATAATTGGCCAATAAGCATAAACTACATAATTCCCGCATTATTCTAACCGAAAGATATGGAATGTATACAAAAATCGATACGAATGTAAGTGAAAATCATGGTTATTTTGAGTGCACATCAACACCTAATACTTAAGCTTGCTTGTCCTCAAGCAATACTTTTAATGGTCATACAGAGGAAGAAATTAAACTCTCAACATCTTAGATTAATTCTTATATAACCCTGCAATCAATTAACATCCTCGAAAAGGTACTAATGTCACCAAATTAAACTCTCAACACGATTTTAAGTCATCAAGTTAGTCATTTCAAATCCCCAAAACATCAAATCCGGTTTTCGAAAAAGTTCGGCAAAAATCCCAAATTTCTCAAGTTAAAACCCTCAACAAAGGGTTTTTATTCACGACGAACCATGGTTTCACCACCGTGAACCATGTCCGGCGAGCACCCTACGAGGCTGAGGGTGTTGCGGCCGCCAGAGGGCAAGTTGCCCCCGTGAGGTTGGGAATTCGCCCCAGCGAAGAGGAGCTCGCCATGGCGAGTCAGGGGAGCTCTAAGGCTTCCCCTTGGCTCTCACTCACCACGGCGACAGGAGCCACTCACCGTGGTGAGTAGAAACTCCATGGCATGTTCTGACTCGCAACGGCGAGTCTGGGCTTTAATCTTCTGAACTGACCTCGTTTGGCCTTTTTTGCTATTGTTAGCCTTCCTAACTCTCACCCAACCTTACCTTGACCTCAAACCACATGTTAGCACACTCATAACAGAAATAAATCGAGAGAGATGAGGATTCTCGCTCAAGATAATTCTTCTCCTTCGGTTTGCTCATGGAGCTTCGCTCGGGCTCCGTTTGGGCTAGTTCTTGCACGAGTGTGCCTAGGATTTATGTGGAGGTGTTAAAGGTGCGACTTGGAGTTAGTAGGAGGTGAAGTGAAGGGAAAACGAGCTCTTACCACTCCTAAAACCGAGAACAAATAAGGGGGTCTTCAATGGTCTTCAATGACTACTTGGAAGCTCCTCCCGACTGCTGGGCTCTTCCTTTCGCTTGGAAGTCAATAAGGGATGCTAGGGGAAGCCATGGTTATCTGTTCGAAGAAGGAGGAAGAGAATGGAGGTGGTGTAGTGCTTGTGTTGCTCTCAGCAAGGGAGAAAAGGAGGAGGAGGAGGGTGGTGAAAGATGACAGTGGTGGGGCTGTGGTGGCTGGTGGCGGTGGCCAAGGGAAGGGAGGAATCCCTTTGGTTCTCATGGAACAAGGAAGGAGGAAGAGGATATGGCAGGGAGATGTATTTTTAGGGTTCTTGTCTCCAAGTCTTTGGATAAGGTTTTTGTGTTAGGGTTTGTGTTTGAATTAGGAGAGAAAGGAGTCAAAGGCTTATCTCTTAAGGGATACGAATATACGATTGATGGGAGAAGTGTGGATGGATAAGAATGAGGCTTGTCTCTTTCCCAAAGTGGAGTGAACAAGAGGGGAAGAGAGAAAAAGTGATTTGTGGGAGTCTCGCCTATTTTTGGCAAGGTATCTTTGGCTTAAATTCAAATTGTCTCATGGCTCCATATTTTGGTGAGAATTTCGTCTAGGTTTTGGTGTGTGGGAGATTCGGCTAGGTCATAGGAGAATGAGGGTGAGAGTCTTCAATCCCGACATGCAAGTTCGAATCCCAAAATTAGTTCCCGAGAGTTAGTTTCTCAATTTCCGCTATCTTGATCAATTGGAATTTTGAAATTCCCGAGGAAGATGACGCTATTCCAAGTTAGTTACCAAAATTCATTTTTAGGTCAGAATTCGTTCAATGAGTTTCAAAGTCGATTTGTTAGGTTGAGGACGATTTTTCATTGAAATGTTTGACTTCAATTCATTTTAATCCTTTTTATCCACAAATCATGATTTGAAAAACGAGGCCTTTACAAATCGTACCTTATGTGTTAGGGTTTTTTGAGAAATAAGAGTTGCTAGGACTCGTGAGAATAATAACTATATAAGATCAGGACAAGCACATTCATAGGGAAAAAAAATAAACAGTAGAAATTACAAGGATCAAATTCACCGGATAAAGTAGATAATTGTAGATGGAATCACTTCTCCATATTGCATTACAACTTTCTGTTCTACATTTTTTTATTATTATTCCTCTTTGATAAAAGACGGAAGTTTTGTGTAACGACCCGAATATAAATATTCGGGTTACGTTTCGAAGGTTGGATACCTTCGTTCGGATCTTACAATTCAGGTATGGGTTGAGGTTTTAAAACCAAAGGGTTAGTTGTAAAGAAGGGATTTCGGAATCCCAAAACTTGGGAATGGTCCGTTGGAGACCAACCTGTCCTAAGAGTCTTAAGTCACGGGAAAACGAGTTTTAGTTCAAAAGCAGACAAACAATAAGTGCGATACAGAGTTTCCACGACGGAGCCAGGTCAAAACCAAAACAATAGTGCAAAATACTGTCTCAAAAGGTAAGTGAAGTCTCTCGGTCAGCTGAACGTCCCAAAGGAAACCCTCTTCATGGAAGCACGGAGCAAGTGATGGACGATTTTTAGTCGCGTAAACCGTATCAAAATAAATTTGAACTTACCTAACTAATGTAGTGTGATAAGTACGAGTCGATCCCACAGAGAATCAAGTTAGTCCTAATTTAAGTCTATTTACCAATTAGTAGAAAAAGGGGTTTTGGTGTGATGAGAATAAGAAAGAAAATAAAGTAAACTATAAACAAATTAACGGAGATAACAATTAAAGAACTAAAGTTTCGTCTATAAACATCCACTTTAGTTTGACTAGTTGATCATTGATTCTTCTTCAAGTTCTCTTCTCATCCTATTATTATTCATGTCCTGATCTTGTGTAAATTACTAGTCCTACGAGTCCTAGTAATCCTTACTAATTAGATAATCATAACACGGTCAAGATTTAACCTAATAATAGCATTAATATTAAGGATTAACTAGGATATATGCAACACCAAGCTACGAGTCAGTATTTAACATATAATTGATTTTCTACACACCAATTTAGTCCTACGAGTCCTAAAAAGGCATGATTGCTACTATGGATTAAGGTTAACTACGAGGAATCTACAAAATCCTAGCAATAATCTCAACTAGTTGTACGGACTAGAAGAAATCAATCAATATTCGCAAAAGAATCAATACGAATCAATAGGAATAGAACAAGAATAGAAACCTCACAAATTTATCAAACCAAAGCTTCAATCAATAGACGAAACGGGAGAGTTTAGATTCCCATAAAAATAAGACAAAACATAACTAGGGTTATAGGTTTAACTAAAGTCGGCCGTGTTCTTCGTACACTCAGTCGGCTCCCCACCGTATGAATGTATATATAGAAAATACTATCCAAATCTATCTAATCTATATAAGTATACAATATAAATATATATAATTTATCTATCTAACTAATCTATCTAAAGAAAGAAACCAAAATAATACTCCGTATGGAGTAGCACTTCATGCGGGCTCCTCCTTCCTTGCATGATCCGAAAGCAATTGCACGTTGACGCATCAGGCCTGTACGTGAATTGATATGACCCAGTCCATCTTGCCTTTAGTTTGCCCAAGGATCCTTTAAATTATGATTAACCCCGCATTTCATACGATCCAGTCCAAAAATACCTAAAATATATAAAAACACTAGTGTAGACTCCGAAAAGCAAATGATACCAAATAAGATATAAAACATGTAAATATACTCTAAATTAATATGTAAAACTCTACTTTAAACATGACTAAAATAAACCCTATCAAACTACCCCATTCTTAGACTTTTGCTTGTCCCCAAGCAAACTAATCACAAAGCAAAGACATACTCAAAAAGACAAGAGCTCATAGAGATTTCTACGAATGATCACTCATCAGTATAGTTGTCATGGATTTAGGAGTATTTATTACGTTATGCTCAAAATAATTATGACACTAAGCACTTTAAAATTGGGTTCAGGGGATGCTTGCATTCAGAATGTATTGAGCAATCAAATTCATTAAGCACTTTAAAATTGTCATAAACACCCATAGATTACTAGGCATTTTCTACTTCGGAGTTTCAATAAAGCTCATATTTTTTTCTCTTTGATTCCAAGTATTTCTAATTATTTTTCTTTTCCTCCTTGCGTGAATTTTATCCTCCACAAACAGGATCGGTTACTAACCGTAATTTTTTTTTCTCAATTCTTATGAGTATCGAGTGAATTTTATCATCCTCGAACATTTATATCAAGCTTGGTTTATTGATGATTCTTTTCACTCGAGTGAATTTTATCCTCCCCGAGCGGTGTAAGTGAATTTTATTCTCCTTACACTCATCAACCCAACATATATCAACGCACATAAAAAATCACATCAAATAGATAACCGAATTTACTAGTTCTTTTCATCAGGGGTTTAGACATATACAATATAAATCATATAATTTTTTTAAAAAATTGCTCTAAACTGAACATCCAACCAATAATCAAGTTATAACTAAAGCTCATAATCCAGATTATCTATGGGAATCCCACAAGTGTCGTTATTCAATTAAAATCCAGGTTTATTAACTCTTAAGCCATGAAAAACCATATATCATCATCGAGATCATACCAATCATAGAAACAACTCTTAAACACAACTGAAAGAAAAACTAACAAATAAAAAATGAAGACTAAATAACTTACTACGAACATGGGATAATTATCAAATACCTATAATGCAAACTAAAATGCGATGTAATAGATAACAGAAAATGAATCAGAAAACATATATATGAATACAGAGCTACACTTGAATTCCCACCCCATGCTTAAAATCCTACTTTGTCCTCAAAGTAAAGAAAAGGAATAAAAGAGGTAGAGGAAACTCACAATGTAATCAGACATTCTAGCAATATCTTTCAATTCAAGAAGAGGTCGTGGTGTAGCCTCTAAATAGATCATAAAATTCATGAATTTTGCATATTTATAGGACCTGTTCAACACCACAAATAGCAGAAAAAATAAACCAAACTTGCATAACAATCAACTGCCCATTCAATTCAGTAACAAAGGAATATCAAAACATAAAATTCAGCAAGATAGGTGACTATTCCTATGTACTAACACCCTTAAAACATGAGAAAACAGTAGAAATTACAGCCCTGGGTGTTCAGCAAAAACTGTCAGCAACTCTTGGATGTAATTGGCATTTGTGAACCTTCTTGGAGTCGAAAAATATAGGTAGTCTCCTTTGGAAAAGGTCCTGGCCAAGACATAAAACAAAGAAAATATACAAGACAAAGCAATCCAACTTTCCAAGTACATATATCATCCAAGAACAAAGAACAACATCAACATCCAAACAACTAAAATCAGCCCCCAACAGCTCATGCTCAATCACTTATGTTGGACTAAAAACATGGCATTCAAGTGATTTCAGGGAGCAATCAATAGGCAGAAGATCACAAGTGAACTATAATCAAAATTTCTTCAAGCAGAGAGAATCAAATAATTCAATAGCCACCACTTCGAATAAGTGAAAACTTCCACATACCAAAATCAAGAGCTAAAGTGATCAAGGTTAGCATGAAAATTGATTCAAGTTTCAGAATTCACCCAAAAACACAACAATCGAACTCCACTCAATCAGTTCAACATTAATTAATCACAAAATCAGTCCAGAAAACCCAAAATCGAAATTCATAAGAACCTAGCTCAGGGGAACATACCTACACTTACCCAAGAGAAATCAAGGTCTGGAAAATTCAGAGTCGCCTAGATGAAGATGAATCGAAGACAGTTTGAGGCAGCGATGATGACTAGTAGTAGAATTTCCGAGGGGGGCTGATGCTGGGCAATTCTGGCTGGACGAGACTTGCCGGGGAATTCCAGCGGTTCTGGGAGATCACCAGTGGTTAGGTGGTGAGGGTGCCGACGGGGAAGTAGGTCTAAGAGAGAGAACAAGGGCTGAGAGAGAGACGTTGCGACGGGGATAAAGGCTGTCAGAGAGAAGGAGAAAGAATATGGGGTTGAGAACAAAGGCGTGGCCGGTGTCGTGGCTGCTGGCGGTCGAGCGGTTTGAGATGGGCAGCGGTGGTGCTCAGATGGTCGGTGATGGTACGGAAGGCCAGCGGGATGAATGTCGGTGGGGGAATTAGCTTCGCCGATGGTCTTATTTATGGAGGCGAGGGTTCTGTTGGTTCTAGTGGTGACTATCAGCGAAAGTAGGAGAGGGAGGCCAGAAGGATGAGATAGAGGGCGGCGATTCAATTTGATGACCGAGGAAAAACGCCGGCCTGGGGAAGGAAAGAAGGGCGGCGATGGTAGGCCGAGGAAGACGACGACCTGGGAAGTGGGAGGGAAAGAAGGGAGAACGAGGTAGGGCTCGACGCTTTCTTTTTCTTTTTTTTTTATGATTTTTTTTTGACGGGGCCAAAAGACTCGTATGTTGAATTGTTGATCCATAGGTGCTCTCAGCAATTTTTTTTATAACAAAACTTGCAGCTTAGAGCATCCACATCCATGGAATCCAATTCGGTTCCTTAACTCTCCTTTTTATTTTTCTCTCTCCTTAAGAAACTCAACTTAATTTTTTACTCACATCCCTACAACCCATTTCATTATAAACTAAATAATATTAAATTAAAAATAGCCCCACCACTTATCTCAAACCCCTCTCTTTCTCTCACCTATGTCTTCCACCTTCTTTCTTTCTTTGTTTTTTAAGAGTTTCTTACTAAGAAACACATCCCATCATTCCTTAATAAAACATCTCCCTCCTTTATTATTTTATTCTTAAGTTGAGCACCCACAATGGGGTGTTTAAAGAACAAAAATAAAGAATCTAACAATAAAATAATAGAGAAATGATATATTGTGTTAAGGAATGATGTGATAGGTTTACTAGTAAGGAACTCTTAAAAACTCAAAAAGAAAGAAGATGGGGGAGAGGGTAGGAAAGAGAAAGAGAGGGGTTTGGGTAAGTGGTGGGGCTAATTTTAATTTTATATTATTTAGTTTATAATAAAATGGATTGTAGGCATGTGGGTAAAAAATTATGTTGGGTTTCTTAAAGAGAGAAAAAAATAAAAAAGGGAGTTAAGGAACCGAATTGGGTTCCATGGATGCGGATGCTCTTAGTAAGCTAAAACGCAAAAATACTAAAAAGTTATCTATAACCCAAAAATAAAACTCTAAAACTACTAACCTTAGGTTGCCTCCTAAGCAACGTCCTTGGTTAACGTAATAGAGTCGACGTTGTTGTTCAACTCAAGACACTAATCAGACATAGTCAAAGCCCTCTTCAACCTGTCAAACTCTTGTGCACAACTACGAGGTAAACATGCACTACATACAAATAAATTGAAACTAAATAATGAAGAATTTTAAAAAAAATTCAACTTATAGAATGCGCGAGTATGATTTGTTGTACAAGGTATATAATATCACCAATTCAGTTCCATTGGTAGCTTTTCAAAATAGCAATTAAAAGGATCAAAATAATCACCATTACCTTCCAAATTGCAAAATTTTACCTTTATTACCTCTCGAGCGTCAGCAGGTGGCTCTAGACATGGTTCAACAACGGGAAAGCTCAAATTGAATGCATCGGATGGAGTAGGAGACACAACACATAAAACCTCGTGCGTCGACTCATGAGATTCCATGTCCGGAAGCACTAAACCCTCTTCTCCATCGTCAAAGAAATTGTCATCATCTGTGAACAATTCCTCCTCGTTCTGAACATCATTATCACGTTGAAACCAACTAGGAGAGAATGCATTAAGCACAATCCCTTCGACATGATCTTCCATTCTTGCATCTTTCAATGTCTCAGGAGATGACAAGATCGGCTGGCTTTCTTTATCAACTTGCGGGGTGGCCATCTACTCAGCTATTATCTGGATTGATGTTTGAGTAAGTTGGCTAATTTGTTCCCCCAAGTTTTTTATCCTCTCAGCATTATCCTGCACCGCTTGTGTAAGGGCCTGGATTGCATCATCCAGATATATGACAGAGTCCTCCATTGGTGGAGATATTGAAGTGAAAGATTATTCCTGTGCAACATGGTAACCCATGTAACAGAAAAAATCCCTCAACCCCGACAAACCTAACCGTGTTAGGCCTCCATTACTCATGTGCTCAGCAAACGCTCGTGTCTCAGCAGTCATCCCGTCAATTATGAAAATAATCATATCTTGGATGCTATCTTGATAACCCCGTGAATTACGAATGTCAACATATCTCTGCAATCTGGTAAGATATTGGTGAAAGTTCTCACCTTGAAACTGCAACCTCAACATCTAAAAAAAATTAGTAGCAAATGTGTTATGAACCGTAAGATAGGTTCACAACAAAGTTAGTTATATACAATAATTGACAAACACACAAAACAAAGAAATAAACTTTGATTCCCCGGCAAAAACGCCAATTTGATGGACGATTTTTAGTCGCGTAAACCGTATCAAAGTAAATTCGAACTTATCTTACTAATGTAGTGTGATAAGTACGAGTCGATCACATAGAGAATCAAGTTATTCCTAAGTTAAGTCTATTTACCAATTAGTAGAAAAAGGGGTTTTGGTGTGATGAGAATACGAAACAAAATAAAATAAATTATAAACAAATTAACGGAGATAACAATTAAAGGACTAAAGTTTCATCTATAAACATCCACTTTAGTTTGACTAGTTGATCCTTGATTCTTCTTCAAGTTCTCTTCTCATCCTATTATTGTTCATGTCCTGATCTTGTGTAAATTACTAGTCCTACGAGTCCTAGTAACCCTTACTAATTAGATAACCCTAACACGGTCAAGATTTAACCTAATAACAGCATTAAGATTAAGGATTAACCAGGATATATGCAACACCAAGCTACGAGTCAGTATTTAACATATAATTGATTTTCTACACACCAATTTAGTCCTACGAGTCCTAAAAAGGCATGATTGCTACTGTGGATTAAGGTTAACTACGAGAAATCTACAAAATCCTAGCAATAATCTCAACTAGTTGTACGCACTACAAGAAATCAATCAATATTCGCAAAAGAATCAATACGAATCAATAGGAATAGAACAAGAATAGAAATCTCACAACTTTATCAAACCAAAGTTTCAATCAATAGACGAAACGGGAGAGTTTAGATTCCCATAAAAATAAGACAAAACATAACTAGGGTTATAGGTTTAACTAAAGTCGGTTGTGTTCATCGTACACTCAGTCGGCTCCCCACCGTATGAATGTATATATAGCAAATACTATCCCAAAAGGCCGGCATTTTTGCAAAGTTTTTTGGAATTGTGGTATTTAGTACCATTTCCTCTATATATAATTTATCTATCTAACTAATCTATCTAAAGAAAGAAACCAAAATAATACTCCGTATGGAGTAGCACTTCATGCGGGCTCCTCCTTCCTTTCCTTGCATGATCCGAAAGCAATTGCACACGTTGACGTATCAGGCCCGTACATGAATTGATATTGGCCAGCCCATCTTGCCTTTAGTTTGCCCAATGATCCTTTAAATTATGGTTAATCCCCCATTTCATACGATCCAGTCCAAAAATATCTTAAATATATAAAAACACTAGTGTAGGCTCCGAAAAGCAAATGATACCAAATAAGATATAAAACATGTAAATATACTCTAAATTAATATGTAAAACTCTACTTAAAACATGACTAAAATAAACCTTATTAGCAAGCAAGGATCAAATACCTGAAACTAACCACGAAGTCAGGCCAAGAGACGCATGCGGGCCCTAAAGACCTCGCCGAGGACATATAATACGCATATACCTAGAATAAAAGATGCTCTAATGCAGTACTGGAATTTTAAACACCTAAGTATGCTGACAGTTATATAAATGCAGAAAAGCGATAAATTGCCCAAACAACGCCAAGCGACATATCCCACTAAAAAACCACGCCCATACCTAGGGTGGCAACTCATCCACTTACATGCCTAGGGTGGAGACCACTCTACGCCCATACCTAGACGTAGAGACCACTCCACCCACATACCTAAACGTGGAGACCAGGTCATATCCGAGATCATATAGTGTCCATATCATGCTCATAAAAATATCTCGATAATACCTGTAAGAGGGAAAATCCCGAGATCACGATGCAGGGGCGGTTCCGTCTTTTATCGATTACCGCTTATTCTATTGTGATGACCCACATAAATGTCTCGACCGTTTCCCATACTTAATGCCTCGGTCGACATCAATACGGTAACGGTTTCTTTATTAAATATATCAAAACCGTTTGAATTCCTTGAATTAAATGCATTGACCCTTTCATTTATCATCGACTAATATAAATACGAGAAGAAATCTCTTTCTATGGGAGGAGAACTGACTTGAGCGTCGGAGGGTCCTACGGGGGAGACAAGCCCCGCCCCGACCTCGTTTGTTCTTGAATTGCAGGATTTCGATGGGATTCGGATCTTCATCAACCCACAATTTCCTTCAAGATTATGGTGCAGATTTTACGCATCACATTTGGCGCCGTCTGTGGGAATTCGAGGAAAAAGCACGATGCTCGGATTCCCAATGAAAAAGAAACAAAAAGACAAGAAGAGATGTGGATGGAGGAGGGTTTCGAACTTTCGATCGACGGGAGGAGGCCGGATTTCGCATCTTGAATTTCCAGATCGCAACCCGATCTCAATGCCTCACCGATTTCACTTACACATATGCCACGACCATCACAGATTCAATTTGAGCAGAACCCTCACCGTTGCTGCTAGGGCCGCTCAACCCTAGTCTCACGCCCCCGGAGATGAGATGACCACTTGAAGTCTGAGCAGTCACATCTTCAAGCGTTCGTCTTCGGCTTCTCTCCTTTCGGCTTCTCAATTATCGGCTCCGCTTCCTTTGGATTCGGCTTCGGCTATTCGCCTCTCCGGCCACAGTTTGTCCCCACCGGTCACCCCACAAACTGAGTTGTATGGATCACTCAACCTGCTGAGTTGTAGCGGTCCCTTCTCTTGTCGGGATAGGCCGGCTCGTCTACGATTCCGATTGCCGACCCGAGAGCCTGATTTGAACTCCGATTTGGTAGGTGCAGGTATGTATCATTCAAGCTTTCTCCCTTGCTTTGAAACCGGAGATTCATCTTCTAAGATCTTCATTAATTTGCAATTTGAAGTCTGCCGATATATTGGCCAAATCGATCGGCATATATAATTTACCAAGTTTGCTGTTTGTTCTCCAATGTTGTTTAATTGACAAATTGGGTACATGGCCACATATATTTTTTTCTTAACGTGAGACTATTTAATGATTTAGAATTGGGTTGAGTTTATGATTTTCTTAAGTTATTACTAAAATTGTTGCGGTTCTATGGACTCCTATGTGTTATTCACAATTTCGCATCACATTGGAGGCCCTTGCACCAAGGCCAGCCACTGCAAAGAGTTGTCGCTTGACGATGTGCTCCAGCTCATTGACGTCGGTCTCGACGACTTGAATCTAAGTTCGGTTCAATAAAGTGCAGGTCCCCAATTGTTGAAGTAGAATGCTTTTCTAAGCAGTCGGGTTTAATTAAACACATATATGCATACGACATGTATTAGTATAATCAGTATGATTGGAGAGATTCTACAAATTAATTCAAGGATTAAGATTGTGCATTGCTAGAGTGTGGGTTCATAGATTGATGTACTGGAAGACTAATTATAAGTATATTGCTTGCACTTGTGGGTTGCTAATCTGAGTGCCCACGGTGATATTAGGCTCTTATATGACTAGTTTTGGCCACTTATAATATGAGCATCCAAGATGTTATTTTCGAATCTTTGTTTTATGTTCATTGAATCATTGGAGATATTGTATGCATCTACGCTTGAACTGCATATGCCTTAAATGCTTTATTCTCCCTATATCCAAATTGATCTTACATATTTTCATTGTGCAAATGTATAGATGAGATTGAAATATGGCCTACATGTTACCTAGCTTTTTATATAGTTAAGTTAATCATGCTCTTACTCCTACCATCGGATAGTGGGTTGTGTCCTGTGTACTTTGTTTTGGTTGGTTCGGTTTGTTTTGCAGTCCTAAATGGATGATTATAGTAGGGGTGTGAGCAAGGAAGATTGAATTTGCTCCCAAGGTAAGTGCTGGGGGCAAGGTTCAATATTTTGCGCTGGGCTACCAAAATGATTTGAGGCATCAGGAGCTGCAAAGACACAAAGACCAAGTCAAAGGTGTAATATTCTACCAAAATCAGCTCCTATCCAGGTCGAGAATCACACTACAACAAAATTGGGGGGTAATGAATGCCAACAAGACTCCTGTTACTCAAACCAAGGAATGAGCTAAGTTTTCTACCCCTTTGTGGAGAATTTCTTAATAAAGACATGATTATTTATTAATTTCATCCTATATATATATATGCATGTATGTATGTATGGGAAGATAAAGGTGTAGCTGCTACAAGTTGGGTTTTTAGCTTGTGAATATTTCTCCGCAAAACTATATAAATTGTGTGCATGGGCATATAACATTCTGGGGCACTTCACATCACAATACTAAGCTTCTAATGACTTAACTGCTTTGGATTATGTGGACCCGCAATGTTTTTTGAACAGGTCCAACGACTGTAGATGTCACGAAACGATGTCTTCAAAGCTACAACAATTATTCGAAAAAGTGAAGACTCGCCACTTATGGCCAAGCAAATGTCAGTTAAGGCAGAAGACTCGCCACTTACGGCCACCGGAAATAGAAATCGCCACTTACGGCCACCGGAAATCACCACTTATGGCCCCCGGAATTCGCCACGAATGGCCACCGGAAATCGCCACTTACGGCCCCCGGAATTCGCCACGAATGGCCCCCGGAAATCGCCATTTACGGCCACTGAAAATCGCCACTTACGGCCAATAGCCACTTACGACCAACGACAGCCACTCAAGGCCAAAACAACCGCTCAAGGACAATAAGTCGCCATTTACGGCCAATGAATCACCGATTTTTCGGGCTTCCTTCATCATTTGAGACATGATGAGGAAACCCGAGGGGCAATTGTAAGAGGGAAAATCCCGAGATCACGATGCAGGGGCGGTTCCGTCTTTTATCGATTACCGCTTATTCTGTTGTGATGACCCACATAAATGCCTCGACCGTTTCCCATACTTAATGCCTCGGTCGACATCAATACGGTAACGGTTTCTTTATTAAATATATCAAAACCGTTTGAATTCCTTGAATTAAATGCATTGACCGTTTCATTTATCCTCGACTAATATAAATACGAGAAGTAATCTCTTTCTATGGGAGGAGAACTGACTTGAGCGTCGGAGGGTCCTACGGGGGAGACAAGCCCCGCCCCGACCTCGTTTGTTCTTGAATTGCAGGATTTCGATGGGATTCGGATCTTCATCAACCCACAATTTCCTTCAAGATTATGGTGCAGATTTTACGCATCACAATACCCATCATCATGCTCATATAATTGGACTCGTATGACAAGACTCGATGAGGTACGGACCCGATGGGGCTGGGTCGTCCTATGACCCTAGAAAAGACCCTAGACTCACGATAACGATCATTCTGTTCCAAACGCATAAAGAATACATATACTCATTGGTAAATGCAAGTCCTAAGCATGATACTACATGGCATGCGATATGCAACACCTACATACTATATGACACATCAGGCATGATATCCTAGTTACTGAGTAAGCTCCTGTAGGAAACTTACCTAGAGAAGCGCAGAATCCAAAAGCAACTTAGCATTATCACAAGCAGGTCCAATCAGGTCACCTAGCAAGCATAATATAACATGCATAAGTCTATGTTCTAATGCATACAATGATCATGACTCACATAAACAGAAAGGACTCATTTGTAGCACCATCATTATCATTATCTCAAACATTTCATATCTCATCGCATTATTTCATCATATCAATATCTCAATATCTCATCATATCAATATCTCAATATCTCATCAATATCAATATCTCATGGCAATATCTCATGTATAGAACATGTTCATATCTCACATCATCATATCATGACATAATTTCATACTCAAGAGCATATCACTAGTCATACTTCTTAATCATATAATATAACATGCTTGCGTACCATAATCTCATACTTCACACCATGCTTCATAACTATCATGTAACACATCATAACATTATCACACATCAAAATTTATACTTAATCATGTCAATATCATAACATTATGCTTATCAGATTAATATCTCATCATAGGTCATATATATCATATCATTACAATATCAACATATCATAATTTATATTCACACAAGCTATCAAATTTATTCATCAAGTTAGGCAAGGTAAGACACTCTCCCAAGATTTCCCAAAATTCCTAAAAACTCAAGTTAGATAAATCTTTCTTCGAAATATTTTTCTACTTCACTACCAAAAACACAGGAAATAGCCACGGATTTTTTAGCGACGTCATAAGGTTGTGGCTAATGTCGTGGCTGATAGCCACGACTTGACATTTCGTCACTATTTAGGTAGGGAGTGAAAAATTTCGTGGCTATATCCGTGGCTAAGGGTGCTGACATAAATTCGTGTCCAAAAAGTCGTGACTATTGATACCCCGTGGCTGTACCCGTGGCTATGAAAATGGCAAGCATGCCCTGCTTTCGTGGCCGATGGCCACGAATTAAAACGTCGTGGTTGTACCCGTGGCTAAAGAAATGAGGCACGTGTCCTTCATGCGTGGCCATGGCCACGAAACATATGTTGTGGCTATATCCGTAGCTAATAGCCACGGATATAGCCACTGGTTGAATATCCGTGGCTGGATTCGATGCTAATATGACCATGGCAATTCTTAGTTAATTCCTTCGAAGTTGGGTAATTCTTCACAAAGCCCAATAATTTTAAATCGCAAAATCTAACCCAAAAAAAAATTTTGAGCCCAAACGCTGAACATGGTCCAATTGACTATCAGAGATAGTCAAAGCCCAAAGTCGGTCAACCCATTAGTAGTAGTCAAAGGCCAATGAATAAGGAAGCCCAACCAATAGCTCTCGACAAATTAAGGAGCCCAAATATTAGCCACGGCCATATCCGTGGCTAATGTCGTGGCTATTTAAAGTTAACCTCAAATAACACACTTCAATTTCTAATGGACTTTAATTTATTATGGGCTCAAATATGGCAATATTTTCCGCCATTTAGCCCATTAATGGTTTATACGTAAATAAATACTCGAACATAAAGAAAACTAATAATTGTTGAATAAAATGTGTTTTGAGGGAAAAAAAATCATAAGTAACTAATAATCATTGAATAAAACCATATATTAACTAATAAATTCATATGAGAATATTGGGAGAGTTTATTTTGAGGAAAAATCATATAGGTAGCTAATGATCGTGGAATAAAACTTTATATTATATAATAAATTCTCATTAGAATACTATAAGTTTGTGTTTTGAGGGAAAATCATACATGTACCTAATAATTGTGGAATAAAACCTTATATTATCTAATAAAATGTTATAAGAATACTATAAGTGTGTTTTTTAAGGAAAATCATATAAGTAACTAATAATTGTTGAATAAATCCATATATTAACTTATAAGTTGTTATAAGAATATTATAAGTGTGTGTTTTGAGGGAAACTCATATAAGTAACGAATATATGTTTAATAAAACATTATATTGACTACTAAATTCTTATTAGAATACTATAAGAGTATGTTTTGAGGAAAGTTCATATAAGTAACGAATAAATATTTAATAAAACCTTTTATTAACTAATAAATTCTTATTAAAATACTATAAGAGTATATTTTGAGAAAAAACTCATATAAGTAACTTACAAATGTTTAATAAAACCTTATATTAACTAATAAATTCTTATTAGAATACTATAAGAGTATGTTTCGAGGAGAACTCATATAAGTAACTTACAAATGTTTAATAAAACCTTATATTTACTACTAAATTCTTATTAGAATACTGTAAGAGTATGTCTTGAGGAAACCTCATATAAGTAACTAAAAAATGTTTAATAAAACCTTATATTAACTAATAAATTCTTATTAGAATACTATAAAAGTATATTTTGAGGAAAACTCATATAAGTAAAGAATAAATGTTTCATAAAACATTATATTTACTACTAAATTCTTATTAGAATACTATAGGAGTATGTTTTGAGGAAAACTCATGTAAGTAAAGAATAAATGTTTCATAAAACATTATATGTACCTAATAATTGTGGAATAAAACCTTATATTATCTAATAAAATGTTATAAGAATACTATAAGTGTGTATTTTGATGGAAAATCATATGAGTAACTAATAATTGTTGAATAAATCCATATATTAACTAATAAGTTTTTATAAGAATACTATAATTGTGTGTTTTGAGGGAAAACCATATAAGTAGCTAATGATTGTGGAATAAAACCTCATATTATCTAATAAAATGTTTTAAGAATACTATAAGTGTGTGTTTTGAGGGAAAATCATATAAGTAGCTAATGATTGTGGAATAAAACCTCATATTATCTAATAAAATGTTATAAAAAATACTATAAGTGTGTGTTTTGAGGGAAAATAATGTAAGTAGATAATGATTGTGGAATAAAACCTTATATTATCTAACAAATTGTTATAAGAATACTATAAGTGTGTGTTTCGAGGGAAAATCATATAAGTAGCTAATTATTGTGGAATAAAACCTCATATTATCTAATAAAATGTTATAAGAATACTATAAGTCGGTGTTTTGAGGGAAAATAATATAAGTAGATAATGATTGTGGAATAAAACCATATATTATCTAATAATTTGTTATAAGTAACTAACAAATATTTAATAAAACCTTATATTAACTAATAATTCTTACTAGAATAATATAAGAGTATGTTTTGAGGAAAACTCATATAAGTAACTAACAAATGTTTAATAAAACCTTATATTAACTAATAAATCCCTATTAGAATACTATAAGAGTTTTATGTTTTGAGGAAAACTCATATACGTAACAAATAAATGTTTAATAAAACCTTATTTTAAATAATAAATTCTTATTAGAATACTATAAGAGTGTGTTTTGAGGAAAACTAATATAAGTAACGAATAAATGTTTAATAAAACCTTATTTTAACTACTAAATTCTTATTAAAACACTATAAGAGTATGTTTTGAGGAAAACTCATATAAGTAACTAATAAATGTTAATAAAACCTTATTTCAACTACTAAATTCCTATTACAATACTATAAGAGTATGTTTTGAGGAAAACTCACATAAGTAACTAACAAATGTTTAATAAAACCTTATATTAACTAATGAATTCCTATTAGAATACTGTAAGAGTATGTTTTGAGGAAAACTCATATACGTAACAAATAAATGTTTAATAAATCCTTATTTTAAATACTAAATTCTTATTAGAATACTATAAGAGTGTGTTTTGAGGAAAAGTAATATAAGTAACGAATAAATGTTTAATAAAACCTTATTTTAACTACTAAATTCTTTTTAAAACACTATAAGAGTATGTTTTGAGGAAAACTCATATAAGTAACTAATAAATGTTAATGAAACCTTATTTCAACTACTAAATTCCTATTAGAATACTATAAGAGTATGTTTTGAGGAAAACTCACATAAGTAACTAACAAATGTTTAATAAAACCTTATATTAACTAATAATTCTCACTAGAATAATATAAGAGTATGTTTTGAGGAAAACTCATATAAGTAACTAATAAATGTTTAATAAAACCTTATATTAACTAATAATTCTTATTAAAAATACTATAAGAGTATGTTTTGAGGAAAACTCATATAAGTAACGAATAATGTCTAATAAAACCTTATTTTAATCACTAAATTCTTATTAGAATACTATAACAGTATGTTTTGAGGAAAACCCATATAAGTAACGAATAAATGTTTAATAATACCTTATATTAACTAATAAATGAGTTTTATTAAACACTTGTATAAAACCCTATATTAACCTTGTATAAAACCCTATATTAGTTTAATAATACTATAAGTGACTAATAATTGTTGAATACGGCGTTATATTAACATTGTATAAAACCCTATATTAACCTCATTATTATTATTATGATTATTATTATGGTTATTATTATTTTATTATTTAATATATATTTTTTAATTTTTATTTTTAATAATAACAACAAATGTTATATTAAACTATTATTATTTTTACCATTATTTTTTTATTTAAAATATGTTATATTTTTATTTGTATTGATGATTTTATTTTCTAGAGGTAAATTGTGAATAAAAAATAAAAAAGGAATCCATGCCCTGTGTCGAAATTTTTTTCAGCGCCCAAATGAATATTGAGCGGTAAATTTCCCGCTCTCTGAAATTGGAACAACCCTAATTCATTTTGGGTCTTTGGGCGCCGCCTCATTTCACACGTTCTCTCCTCCTCTCTGGCCGCTCCCTCTTCAATCCTTGTCTCTCGCACCCAAAAATTACAGATCTCTCTTCCTCCCCATCTCACATCTTCTCTCGTCTTCCTCCACTGGAGAACAACGCCGACAAACCATGAAATCACAACCGGAGGGAGCGCACGGAAGGAGAAGGGACGGGGAAAGGGCGAGACTAGCAGGCGAGGCGTCCCTGATCCGACTCCAACTCAGGCTCCGAGCGAGGCGTCCCCGACCTGTCGATACTTGAGACCAGCAGGCGAGGCGTTCCCGACCCGACTTCGACTCAGGCTCCGAGCGAGGGCGTCTCTGGGAGAGTGCCGCTGGGCCGCGCTGCTGTGCGTTTCTTCTCCCGCCCCGTCGCCGAATCTAGGCTCTCCGGCTCACTGCTCACCTCCCCCGGACCGCTGCGTCACCCTCCGGCGCTCAGCCCTTGCGTTACCCCATAGCCACCCACCCTATCACCCCCCCTTCCACAGATCCCAAATCCCACCCCCCCCCCCCCCCCCCCCCCCCCCCCCCACCTTCAAATTGAAATTCATTACGGTATTTCAATCTCTATTCTGTCTTATATAAATTGTTAAGTTGTTTATATATTGCCCTCTTTTAACACCATTTGCATACATTGAGTTGATTTGGTTGAAATGTTGTATTATTTTGGAGAATTGAAACGGATTTGGTAGATTAAAATTTGAGATTTTAGGTGTGGAATGTGAATTGGGGTTTTTGTTCATTTGTTTGTTTAATTGTTTGTTTAATTATTTGTTTATGATATGAAAAAAAAAAGACCTATAAATATACCTAATCATAGACTGCTGAAAAAATTGTTTAATTACTTGTTTTATGTTCTGTTTTCATTTTCTATCTTTTGTTTTATGTTCTATTTTTTGACTTTTAAGTTAATAAAGGCTTTTAGTGGTAAGCTTGGGCTGGAATTTTGAAAGAGGGCATAAGGCATAATCTATTCCTAGATAAATTTGAACAAACACCTTTCTATAGTTTTGAAGTTACACTTACTCATGTTGAACATGTCTCTATGATTAAGCACTAAACTTACTGCAAGTAGTAGCAGTGGTAAGCTTGGTCTGGAATTTTGTTGCATAATGATGATACACAAGTATGATGGATTACAAAAGTAAAATACGGATTCTGTTTATTACTTCTGGACATGGATTAGTTTTATGTAATTTCCACTGATGGACAACATGCCGACTTAAATGTGTTTGATGTTCAGGTGCAAGAAGAGAAGATTGAAAAGGAGCCTGAAATCACTCGTAGGGTGTTATTAGATGTGGACATGGACAATAAGAGATTAGGTACATCTTATTTGTTTATGTTTGTATATTGCATAGCCTGAAATGTGTTTTATCATTGTATTTGTTTATGTTTGTACATCTTAAGTGTGATTGAACATATTCATTAGGAATAATCTAAAATGTGTTTTATATATGTTTGTATTTGTTTATGGATAGATAATAAGAGATTAGGTACACCTTTGATTTGAAGGACTCTTGAGGGGTAGACCGAGTACGAGGAAGACTACAAGTGCAAGTTTCTAAAGGCTTGCATTGGCATTCTACAAGAAGAAGCTATCATTGTGTATGCATGGGACAAGGGGAAGGCGGTGGTTGTAGAAAGGTTCATTGTCAAATTTTTGTTACGTAGGTATTTCGACATCTCACTTGGATGTCTTGTATTCGTCTGAATTGAATACATGTTTTTATTGGGTGTCCTTGTCATATTCGTGCTTGAGACTTTTGTATTGTTGAATTTTTTATTGTGTTTAAGATGTGTTTTGATTGGTGTAATTTATGGTTGTATTTTGGATATGTTTGTATGATAGATTTGTAAAATTATATTAAATTTATTTCCTAGCTTATAGAACGAATAAGGCCACGAATAAGACCATAGGCATAGCCACGGGCATAGCTAGTAATAAAGTCATGAACTTAGCCACGAATTTTGCCACGGGAATAGCTACGGCCATAGCCAACAAATCGACAAACTTAGCCACCTAATTGGCCACGACAGTTGCCACGAAATCAACCACGAAAGACGTTAGACATCTTACACATGCCAAGCCACGAAATCAGCCATGACATACACTGTGGCTAACTTCGTCGCTACAGCCACGAATGACACGATCCCGACCCGGCCACGGGCATAACCAGACTTTTCAGATCGTGGCTATTAGCCACGGATGTTGGAAATCTGACATTTAGCGACGAGGCATATAGCCACGAATGGCGACGAACGTAAAATTCGTGGCTATGCCCGTCGTTAAACCGTTTAGCCACGATCATTCGTGGCAAATTCGTGGCTATTTGACCGTGGCTATTTCCTGTGTTTTTGGTAGTGGTTCATATTTGACCCAAAATCCTTTTATAAAGCATTATCCTTTAATTCAGCTCATTTTATTATTATTTCAAAATGAATCCGATAAGTTAGGGTATTTCCAAAAACTCCGCTTTTAAATTTTTGTTAAGTCCAATTCCATTTCTCAAATCAAGTTCCAACATTTAAAACCTTTTTTTCAATGTATTTTCAAATCCAAGTCCAAGTATCATGTTTTTAAATCCCAATTCCCAACAATAACATTTTATAATATTTTATATTCCATTTATCGAATATATTTTCATAAGATATGTAAGACTGTAAGAGGCTTCAAAATCTCATTTTAATTGACCAAAAAAAAAATCTCATTTTATACAAATCTTTCAAGCAAAATTAGGCCCAAGGAGAGAAAGGCCCAAGTTCTACTTTTAAAATTCGGATCCAATCAATACGCCCAAGTATTTATACCCATGTGAAATCGGATTTTTAAGGCAAAACCGAACCGGTTTATTTCAAAACAAAACCATTGGACCGGACCAGCTTAAAAAGAAAGTCAGACAACCAAACCCGTTGCGGCACTGTTCATCATCTCCCCCATCAACCCACTGTTCGAAAATCTGGAAGATAAAAGGGAGGAGAAAGTAGAGGCTTGTCGACAGCCCAGCTCAGAGCACCCAAACCGACACAAGAAACCATAGAATTGACAAGAAAGGGAAGAAGGAGTGCTCACCGAGGTCCTTGCTCCGCCCGGAATAGTTCGAAATTGCCTCGTCGGAATGGCTTCTCGTCGGAATGGCTTCTTGCCGAAGACGTCCTAGGGAGATTGGGAGCGTATTAAAGTTCCTCTTTTATTGTGTTTGGCGGTGAAAGGAAGGGAAAAGGAGAGAGAATCGAGCCCTTACCGGACCTTGAACGGAAACAGGGACGGAGAAGAAGGGATGGCGGCGTCGGTGGCTCCGGGGCTGTTCCTGGGCTTCTGCTCGCTCGGCTTCGCCTTTCTCGGGTCTCGGAGAAGAGGAGTGTGGTTGTTCCTTTCGAAAACAGTGAACCCAAGGGGTGTTATGTGATGGTGGCTCGGTTGACAAGGGTGGCGCTCGGGGTTCTCGGAGAAGCGGAGGCAGAGCGCTCGGGAGCGCTCGGTCACACTCAGGAGGCGCTCGGGTGGCTTGGGAGCTTCTGTTCGGAGGGGAGGTGTACGGCGTTGGTGGTTCTGGTTTTGTTTGAATCGAATAATATCAGGGGGATATTTGATTTCTTTCAATCTGAATCAAAGCAAAAAGGGCTGTTGGGTGAACTTGTTTTCAAAATGGGGAGGGTGGAAGGAAAGGTGGAAGTGGGCTTGAGAGGTAAGATTTCCATTCGATTTCGATAATGAAATCAATTAATCCATGATCTAGATTTCAAAAAATTCAAACTATAATTCTACACCGAAGACTAACCTTGAACCATGAGCGTCTTCGAAGCAGAACCAGTGAACCTTTGATCGATTTCTCACCCCTTCACCTTTCTTTGTCTCTGATGAATGAGACTCCCTTCTGACTTCACTCGTCAATTTCAGACACACTTGGGAAAACTGGTGAACGTTCATATAAAGAAGAGAGTGACCTTTTACATTCCGCAACCGCTCTCTTATTTATTTTTCGTAACCGTTCACCCATTCATTTTGCCTATTAATAAGCATTTATGAGATAGACATCCATTATTTATGAGGGAATACATAATTACCCCGGATTTAATTCGTTAACCGAGACCGATCCATCACGGTTTCGACTTTTATATTAAATTGGACACCATAATATATATGGACTAAACACTCAATTTAAACTTAGACACATGAGCCACATAAAATGTTTGTAAACATTCTCCCACTTGACTCGTGTGACGACTTGATGACTTAATTGAAACTTTAAATGTAAAACTATTATACATAAAGTCCATATAACATTAATAACCATTACTGAATTAGAACTGATCGGATCATGGTGGTCACAAGTCATTGAGCGACATGATTCCTTCCATGTATCATGGAGCAATCCAAATTCAATTATTCTTTAAATATGAGGATAACTATAAGCCTCAAACAACATGTCATCAAGAAAAAATAAGCATGCATAAAATCCATAATGATAACATATCTCATAATGCAGAAACATAATCATAAGTGTATACAGAAAGTGTCATAACCATAATGAGCTAAAATCATAATAGCAAGGCTCTATCAATAATGCCCATACGCTCTACATGGCCAGTGAACGCCTTGGGCAGCAAACCCTTAGTCAGTGGATCTACGATCATGAGATCCGTCCTGATATGCTTAAAAGACACTCTACGTTTATGCACTTCCTTTTCAACCGACAAGAACTTCAACTCCATGTGCTTAGCACCCCTCGAGTACTTGTCGTTCTTTGAGAAGAAGACGGTTGCGGCGTTATCACAATAAATTCTCAGCGGCCTGGCTATAGTGTTGACAATCCCAATCCCTGAGATAAAGTTTCGCATCCACAATGCATGAATCGTGGTCTCAAAGCATGCCACAAATTCAGCCTCCATAGTGGAAGTAGCAATGACAGATTGCTTTCCACTTTTCACTGATACTACCCCACCAGCTAGTAGGAACAAGTAGCCAAACGTCGATTTCCTACTATCAATGCATCCGGCAAAGTCTGAATCTGAATATCCAATGACCTCAAGATGATCGGATCTCCTATATGTAAGCATGTGCTCCTTGGTGCATTGCAAGTACCTAAGAACCTTTTTAGCAGCTTTTCGGTGGTCCAATCCAGGGTTACTTTGATATCGACCCAGCATTCCTACATCGAAGGTGATATCGGGTCGAATATATGTCTGAACATAGTTCAAACTCCCCACCACTGATGCATAGGGAATACTCTCCATTTCCTTCCGTTCCAAATCATTTTTGGGGCATTGCATTTTACTGAACTTGTCCCCTTTATGTATTGGAACTATCCCTGCTGAGCATTTATCCATTTTGTAACTCTCTAAGATCTTTTGAATGTAACTTTTCTGAGACAATCCCAACAATCCTTATGTTCTATTACGGAATATTTCTAACCAATCACAAAGGATGTCTCACCTAAATCCCTCATTTCAAAGTTATTTGAGAGATACTTCTTTACATCATGTAACATGCCAATATCATTTGCAACTAGCAGAATGTCATTAACATACAGAACTAAAATAACAAACTTGCTGATCCCACTATTTTTTATACAAAACCATATGATGTGATAGTATCATCAAACTTTAAGTACCACTGTCAGGAAGCTTGTTTTATTCCATATATTGACTTTCTCAGCTTACACACCAAATTTTCTTTTCTTGTAGCTAGAAACCCTTCAGGTTGGTTCATATAAACTTCTTCCTCTAGTTCACCATTGATAAAGGTGGTTTTCACATCCATTTGGTGAAGCTCGAGATCATAATGAGCCACCAAAGCCAAAACAATTCTCAAAGAGTCCTTCTTTGAAACTGGAGCGAAGGTCTCTTTGTAGTCAATGCCATCCTTCTAGGTGAAACCTTTAGCAACAAGTTTGGCCTTATATCTTTCAATGTTCCCTTTCGAGTCTCGTTTGATCTTAAAGACCCACTTAGACCCAACCGTCTTGGGATCTTCAGGCACCTCAACCAAATCCCAGACTTTGTTGTCACCCATCGACTGGATTTCTTCTTTCATGACATTTAACCACAAATCAGAATTGCTACTTTTCATGGCTTTCTTGAATGAGACTGGATCTTTATCAATGCTTAAGTCACATTCATCTTCGAGAGCATAAACCACATAATCGTCTGGAATGGTAGATCTTCTTTCCCTTACAGATCGCCTTAGTGATTCATGTGGTACATTTATCTCTTCCTGTACTGTGACTGGCTCATCATCTATATTCTCATGATGTGGGATTTGGACATCATCTTGTTGCTCTATTGTGTCGTCAAGTTGTGATAAGACAGCTGACACAACAACCTCAGAAGAAACAACAGGTGAAGGAACTTCAACCCGAATTTCTTGAATGTCCATCTTTCGTGGTTCACCACTCCCACTGATTTGACCATTCTCGATGAACCTAGCATTGCCCGTCTCAACTATTCTTGTACTATGGTTAGGACAGTAAAACCTATACCCCTTGAACTTTTCTGGATAGCCAATGAAGAAACCATTGACTGTCCGTGGATCAAGTTTCTTTTCTTATGGATTGTACACCCTTACTTCTGCTTGACAACCCCAAACCCGAAGGTGCCTTAAATTGGGTTTCCTTCATGTCCACAGTTCATAAGGGGTCTTAGGAACTGCCTTACTAGGAACCCGATTAAGCAGGTACGTCGCAGTCATTAATGTGTGTGTCCATAATGCAAGAGGTAAGGTAGATTTGCTTAACATACTCCTAACCATTTCAATTAATGTACGATTCCGCCTTTCAGCAACATCGTTCTGATGAGGTGTACCGTGCATTGTGTATTGCGCACAAATGCCTCTACTTTCGAGGAACTTTGCAAATGGACTTGGACATTGTCCACTCTTATTGTATTTTCCATAAAACTCACCACCTCGATCAGACCTCACTACCTTTACTTTTCTATCTAACTGCCTTTTCGTCTCGTCAATGAACACTTTTAGGACGTTCACAGACTGGGCCTTCTCATGCAGTAGATATGTATAACCATACCATGAGTAGTCATCAATGAAAGTGATGAAGTACTTTTCTCCTTTCCAAGAAGGAACATCAATTGGATCATAGATATCGGTGTGAAGTAACTCAAGAAGCTGAGTGCTTCTTGTGGCTGGTTTCTTAGTAGTGTGCTTAGTCTACTTTCCCTTAATGCAGTACTCTACACACACCTTAAGGTCACTAAAATCCAAATGAGGAAGAATTTCACTCTTCATCAACCTCATTAACCTTTCCTTGAAAATGTGACATAATCTTTGATGCCACAAGTAAGCTGAACTTTCATTAGATGCATGCACTACGCTTAAATCCCACATTATTTTCAACATACATAATGGATTTAGAAAATTTAATATCAAGATTGAACCTATAAAGTGAATCAATCAAAGTACCATTACCATAAAAGTAATCATTCCGGTACAATGAAAAACCAGCATGTCCAGACTTAACATCAAAACCTAAATTGTCCAGTTTACTAACTGAAATAAGAATTCTGGCACAATCAGGTACATAGAGACAACCCTTAAGATCTATGTGACAACCAGTGTCCATGATCAATCTATACGTCCCAATGCCTTCAATGCGTGCCTTCACCCTGTTCCCCATGAACAAGTACTGTTCACTTCCTTTTATGGGCTGGATCGTACTGAATCCCTGTTTAATATGAGAAACATGAGTAGTAGCAACATAATCTATCCACCAAGTATTATTAGACACTTCCATTAGGTTCAACTCAAAGCAAACAAAACAATAATGAATACCTTTCTTGTCGAACCAAGCCTTTCTTTTTGAACAATCCTTCTTGAAGTATCCCAATTTCTTGCAAAAGAAATACTTCATTTCCTTCTGAACACGACTTTCACTAACTTTCTGTGAAGCGTTGTCCTTCTTGTCCTTCCTACTTGGATTTCTTTTACTGCTGCTGGTGCCATTATGACTCATGAGGTGAACTGACCATTATATCATCTTTTGCTTTAATCTTCTTTCCTCCTATACGAGCGTGGTCATTAACTCTTTAATGTTCCATTTTTCCTTAATGGTGTTGTAATTCACTTGGAACTGATCAAACTCATGAGGTAGGGAGTCGATTACAAATTGGACAAGAAATGTCTCATTTACGTTCATCATCATGGTTATCAACTTTGCCTCCAAATTGGACATATGCATCACATGATCATGGATAGGCTGAGACCAGTCAAATCTTTTCGTAGTCAGCTCAGACATAAGGCTTTCTACAATCGACTTGTGAGCCAAATCTGACTTTGAATACTTTTTCATTGCAAATAAGAATTCCCTTGCACTCTCTGTCTTAGGAAGAGATGGCTTAAGATTTTTTGCCACCGTCATCCTCATAAGGCTAAAAACCAGCCGGTTAGACCGCTCCCACAACTCATAAAAGGACTTTTCTGCATCAGAGCTAGCCTCTGTAATGGCAGCAGACGGTACTTCTGTAATGATGGCAATGTCAAGGACCATGATACCCAATGTGAATCGGATCTGTTTGGACCAATCATCATAGTTGAGCTCATTGAACTTCACGACAGAGTTTATAGATGTAAAGATATTTGATGAAGCTGCAAACATTCATACATGCTTATGAGCTTATCTATTAGTGCTTTGAAACTTTAATACAGATTCAGACAATAAACCTTAAACATGCATTCAAGTAACCTTTGGGCAATACTCAAACACATACAATCATCGATGCTAAAATATATAAACTTTAATAGATTAATAGATAATCACCACACACATTAGACAAATAAGAATGTTATCTTTGGATATACATACTATCCATCCTAGTTGTGGAAAATCACCCCTTTAATATTATCAACTATATTCAATGATCCACCTTTGGGTGATCTCCAAGAATTATAGTCAATAAAATCAATTGTTCAATCAACCTTTTATGTCATTTAGTATCCTTTAATCATGAACAATTGACAACCATTAATCAAAGTCTAAATTCTCTTTCAACCAGGCCACTTTGGTGACAAACAAGTTCTTCACATAATTTAGACAATGAACTAACATACCTTAATGCATAGATAAATATCTTTTATAATTCGATTAAATCATATAACGCATATAACCTTTATACTATGCGAAATTTAGGTTAAACCTAAAATCCACTTTAATGCCGATTCATTACTGCAATTTGATAAACATAATAACTGCAATTCGATCAATATTTCATGAACTTTCAAAATCGATAGGCAATCGGCAATTAGGATAGAAACTTGATCTAAATTCAACATTTCATGAATTAGGCAAATTAAGAGACACTACGACAATCATGCAATACATTAACACAAGCAAAATCACATGACAGCAAGTCTAAAGTAGTGCCGATTTCTTTAATTCAAGAAATCATAATCCATGAAACCATCACACAAAGTAACGAGTAACAACAAACTATAATAAGGCAAACTTTTCTTCTGAATTCAGAGCAATGGTGGGATAGTGGAAAAGGATTGCAGAGTATATGATTTCATTTGTCTTGATTCATAACTGATTACAGAATGATCTTTATATATACATAGATTGAAGGGGAATATGAAAGTTCTAGGATGCTGATGCTACATTGGGCTTCTCTTCCTTAAAGTTCTTGGGCTCAAGTGTTGGGCTGAAGCTATGTGATGTGGATCCTTCAGTACCCCCCGACGATCCCAGCTACCTAAGGTAGAGGTGGAAGCGATTCTTGTGAAAGAGAGTAGACGTCTGAGCTTTTGTGAAAAGATCTACAAGTTGATCGCGAGATGAGATGAAAGCCACTATGAGAGTTCCGTTTGACACTCTTTCACGAACAAAGTGGTAAGAAAAGGATAAATGTTTGATACGACGATGAAGCACATGGTTAATAGCCAGATACGTTTCCTCGAGGTTATCACACCATAGGGTTGGAGCCTGTCGAAGACCAAGGCCAATTGAACCCAACAGATTTGGCAGCCATATGAATTCACAAGTAGCGGTAGCTAGGGCTCTGTATTCGGCTTCTGTCGAAGACCTAGAGACAGTCGGTTGCTGCTTGGAAGACCATGATACGAGATAGGAGCCATGGTAGATGCAATATGCCCCAACAAAGCGTTTATTCGAGCGATCAGCAGCCCGATCCGCGTCAGAAAAAACAGAGATATCATGACGGAAAACTGACGAAATGTGAAAGCGAAGGTCTTTGGTGTGATTGAGATATCTCGGAAGTCATTTAACATCCTGCCAATGCATTTCAGTTGGCTTGTGCATATACTGAGAAACCTTATTTAAGGCAAAGGCGATGTCTGGTCGCGTAAAACTGAGATATTGTAAACTCCCAACATGTTGCGAAACAGTTGAGGATTGTGGAACAGGGGGGAATCGGCAGTGGTGTCAATAGTTGGCGAGATTGGAGTGACGATTATCCTACAATTTCTCATTCCTGCTTTTGATAAGACCTCACGAATGTGCTTGGATTGACATAGAGAGAAGCTTGATGCATCCCTGCTAATTTCAATGTCGAGGAAGTAGTTTGCTTCACCCAAATCAAGAACAGGAAGATCCCTAGAAAGGGCACTCACAAAACTTGTATATAATGCGGGATTAGATGCCAAAACCAATAGATCATCAACGTATACCAATACGAAGGCGAAATGGTAACCCCGACGATAAGCAAAAGGGGAGGTACTAAAACCAATGGATGGAAGGTAATCAGTGAGGCGAGAAAACCAAGCACGGCGGGCTTGTTTAAGACCATATAGCGATCGATTGAGTTTGAAAACATGATTAGGATAGGAGGAAATAATGAAACTTAGAGGTTGAATGACATAGACGTCTTCCTCAAGGGCACCGGGAAGAAACGCATTCTGTATGTCGAGCTGTCGAGTTGTCCAACCATTCATCGCTGCAAGGGACAAAAGAAGATGGATTATGGAAGGTTTGGATACAGGGCTAAAGGTTTTCGAGTAGTCAATGCCTGGAACTTGGCGGTAGCCCTTGGCAACAAGTCGGGCTTTCCGACGCTCAATACTCCCATCCGATCGACGCTTTGTCTTAAAGACCCATTTCACACCCAAAACATTGAGGGATGGATGAGGAGGAACCAATATCCAGGTTTTTGTCTCAAGTAAGGCTTTGAATTCATTGGCCATGGCTTGGCGCCATTTTGGATATTTTGAAGTTTTTGTGAAACAAGAAGGTTCCTCTAGGATAAGATTGACGTTCGAGCAAGACGGCCATGGAATTGTACCGTCCGAGCGAATTAAGGGTCTGTGGATGTTGTCACGGCCTCTTGTGATCATTGGATGCGGTGGGGGTGTTTGCACTGGAATCCTTTTCCACTATCCCACCATTACTCTGATACCATTTTGAATTCAGAGCAATTGTGGGATAGTGGAAAAGGATTGCAGAGTATATGATTTCATTTGTCTTGATTCATAACTGATTACAAAAGGATCTTTATATAGACATGGATTGAAGGGGAACATGAAAGTTCTAGGATGCTGACACTACATTGGGCTTCTCTTCCTTAATGCTCTTGGGCTCAAGTGTTAGGCTGGAGCTATGTGATGTGGATCCTTCAGTATTTTCAGTGAAGAATTCAACATTTGAATTCCACAAATTAAACTCAATAATGATGGCACAATGAGACTTTGCATGAATTGTGAATGCAAATCCAATCAATTCGGCAATGACTTTACCCCGATCGAGCAATAAATCATCAATTTAACGGTGAATTGGAGAAATCTAAACCCGCTCTAATACCAATTGTAATATTTCCATTCGATTTCGATCATGAAATCAATCAAACCAGGATCTAGGTTTCAAACAATTCAAACCCTAATTCTATACAGAAGACTAACCTTGATCCATGAGCGTCTTCGAAGCGGAATCAGTGAACCTTTGATCGATTTCTCGCCCCTTAGCCTTCACTTTTCTTTGTCTTTGATGGATGAGACTCCCTTCTGACTTCTCTCGTCAATTTCAGACACACTTGGGAAAACTGGTGAACGTTCATATAAAGAAGAGAGCGACCTTTCACATTTCGTAACCACTCTCTTATTTATTTTCCGTAACCGTTCGCCCATTCATTTTCCCTATTAATAATTCTTTATGAGATAGTCATCCATTAGTGTATTATAGACAAGGGATGAGAGATTACATAATTACCCCCGGATTTAATTCTTTAACCGAAACCGATCCATCACGGTTTTGACTTTTATATTAAATCGGACACCATAATATATATGGACTAAATACTCAATTTAAACCTAGACACATGAGCGACATAAAATGTCTGTAAACATTATAACATGGGAAAGAAAGTAAAGTAGTGTGTTTGAAAGGTGAAAGTCAAAGAGATGGAGTGTGCTATGATTTAGCTTGGATTCAATTAAAAAGGGGTAAGGAATACTAATATCTTAAACCAACAGAAAGAGGGAGAGATGGTGCTTGGCATGGCGAGTCTACAAGGGGCTGGATTTTGGCTCTTTGCCAAAATTAGGAGAGCAGGAAGGTGAGGAAGGTGAATGAGAGTGCTGATGTTGAGCTCAAAATGGGTAGTGAACAAAAGAGAGAGAGAGAGAGAGAGAGAGAGAGAGAGAGAGAGGGGGGAGGGAGAAGGGAAAAGAAATGAAAATAAAGTGGTCCCATTCCTTACAAAAATTAAAATCCTGAAATAATCCCGAAACCCGCTCATTTGAACCAATTCCGACTTAATCAAAATTTTAAATCGAGATCTCAGCCCGAAATAAATAATGAAGTCCAATTTATATTTCCAAATCTCGGAAATCTGAAAACGGGATAAAATCTGTTTAAAAATCCTTCTAAAATAATGTCGGAACTTGTTTCAAAAGATTTTAAGGTAAATCGCTCAAGGACAGAAATTTCAAAAAAAAAAAATCTTCGAATATCAAACTTTACCCATTATAAATTATTATTCAATAGAAAATATTATTTTAAAATATTTCGGTCTTTACATTTTGTCCTAAAAAACGCCCCTGTTTACTAATTAGCAATTAAACTACACTTGAATTTAGCAGATTTCTCTCTGGGATTGATCTCTTGCTTATACACTATATTAATTATAGGTTTGAGTATTCTTTTGTTAAGAACAATGACAATTTGGTCCTTTTAAATTTTGGCAATGTTGTCGGGGACTTTTTTACTTAATTCTTGTGTGTTTTGTTGCTAACCCTAGTGTGGACCCACCTGTATGACCAGCACCCGTTCTACTAACTCTTCTTTACATCGTTTTGATTCAGAGATTAAAAGGACCCTTTTAGCTTTAAGGTGTAAGGCTCGTGATCACTTTCAAAAGTTATCTTTTGATCAAGGAGAAGAAGAGCATGTAGAGATGGCTGACAACGCTAACCGTACGTTGAAGGAGCTTACCACACCTGATTTGGCTCAACAACCTTTGGTAGTGCAATTCAATGTGCTTCATGTCGGTGTTACTTTTGGGTTAGTCTGGGGTAATCCACCTCTTACCCAAGTTCTATGGGTTGAGTGGTAAAGATCCCCACAAGCACTTGGTCGAATTTCACACGGTCATAGTAGGTATGAAGCCAAACAATGTCGATCACCGAGGAACAAATCAAGCTAATGGCATTCCCATTCTCTTTGAAGGGTGCTACAGATGAGTGGTTCTAATCTTTGCCACCAGGTAGTGCACCCATCTAGACTGACATGATAACATATTTCTTGAGAAGTACTTTCCTACAACCAAGCTCAATTACTTGAAGAAGGGAATCAACATCATTGAATAATCGGCGACAAAATTGAGCATTTCAAGAAGCTATGTGTCAATTGTCCATACCATGTGTTCTCCAAGAATGACCTTGTACTTTTCTTGTTCAATTGATTGCTAGAGGCTAACCAAGATCGGTTAGCTTGGAAATTTGATCGTTTCATTTCACAATGAAATCTATATGGAATGTGGAGAAACTAAGGTCTGACCTTAGAAAAGTTCTGACCAACGAGGATATTGACCACATTTGAACCACCACTCTCCCTATTAGTCCATAGACAGATCACCTTTATTAAGGTCCATTTACGTTGGGGTGGTTCACTACAAAATCGGCAACTTCGTTAGTTTTGAACGGATCAGGTGATACCAACTTCAAATGCATATGGATTCAGAAGCTCAAGGTCTCGCCAAAAGTAAAGGATTTCCTTTGGAAAGTTGTTAAAGATGGTATATGGCAGCAAAGGAACGCCTGCAACGATCCCACTTAGTCGTCCCTATGGACCATTTTTTTGTGGTTCCAATCCGAAATCGACCCAACATGTTTTGATTAACTGTGCCATAATAAATAAACTCCTAACGGAACTGTACCGCTCCATCCCAAACCATTGGTTGGTTATTTTCTATCAACATAATAAGACCGCATCCCTTTACGAAATTTACAAAAGATACGGAACCAAAAAGATGGGTCTTATCGCCATGTGTTTGTGGGCTACCTGGTATTTCAGAAACCAAATAGGTTTTGGTCACTTGGATAAGGTCGAC
The DNA here is from genome assembly GCA_037127255.1 of Persicaria tinctoria. NCBI lineage: Eukaryota > Viridiplantae > Streptophyta > Magnoliopsida > Caryophyllales > Polygonaceae > Persicaria > Persicaria tinctoria. The sequence goes on from JBANSL010000017.1 coordinate 21,886,438, forward strand.
TTTCAATTATTAAAGTGATGTGTTCCAGCCCCCGTAGGATACGACTTTGATGTCGCATTAATAAAACATTTATTATTATAAAACATATTTCTATTTTACGTATTGTTATTAATAAGAGGTGTGGACTTTCTTTGCATAGGAAGTTCAACCCATTAGTTATTTAGGTCCATTAGTAATTAGGGTTATTAGTATTTTCCTATAAATACTCTATTAGGGTTAATTGTCATCGTTACGTCAAATTTAGAGGATTGCATAGCGTTGAGTTGATACTCCCCCTTTCCTCCCTGACGTCACAAACCCTATCGTTCTCTTTGTTACTTGATTGATTGCTACTGCTGAAATTCAACTAAATTTTCAATCAAAGGTTCTCGCTGAAATTGATTGAAGATCGGAGTCTCGTACCACTTTACCAACGTCCCACTGTCCATCACCGATCGAGACTCACCGTTGCCGTACGCATGCGAGGGGGACCTCCTGTGGCTATCGATCTGCGCGCACTTCAGCCTATTGAAATTGTTAATTACAATTTCCTAATTAAGCAAACAGGAGATCACGTACTTCCACCGATTGTAAATTGGATTCAAAGTCAATCGAGCTGGGGGAATTATTTGTTGGAATCGACTATTGCGATTTCAACGTGAGTCTTCAACCGATTCGAGTCCTATTCACGGTACGATGATCGATTGATTTACACATTGGACGATTGGGCGTTGTACTCACTCTACCCGAGTCGAGTACGTATCAACTGGCATCAGAGCCTAGCCGGTTTGTAAGTCCTTCGATCTCAATTTTTTTTTTCCTCTTCCGAACATTTTAATGCAATGGAGAAGCGTTATCATTATGATTCATATTCTCAGCGAATGAAATCATATTTTTATGATCCTAAATATGGGTTAGAGTTGGCTACTTTTGATGGAATTGTCGATCCGGATGAATATCTGGATTGGGAGACGAACACCGAGTATGTGCTTGATTATTATGGACTTTCGGAGACTGAGAAACTAGAGTGGGCATTATCCCTCTTCCGCAGGCAGGTCGTGTACTGGTGGAACCGAATGGATGATGACAGAGCTTCTGCTGGTCTTGCTCCGATCACCAAATGGAGGTATTTGAAATCCTTGATGAGAAAAAAATATTATGCTATTTCTCCTGATTCTTGTTTTATGAGAAAGAAAGTAGCACCTCCGGCACCATCATATGCAACGGAAGTAGTTAAGCTTGTGACAGAGGTTAATGTTGCAAAAGTTTGCGAGCCTGGAGAAAAGCTTGTTCCCGAATTCGTTACCCAGGAGACTCAGTTGACCCAAAAGCAGGGTGAGATCCAAGCCCTACGACAACTTGTCACTGAATTGCAATCCAAATTAGATGCATCTCATACACTGCCAGACTCCCTGGAGGAAAACTCTAAATTTGTTCTGCAACCAGACAGTGGGAATGTTCCAGACGCACTGATTGATTCTGTTGACGAGGAGAAGGTACTTGATGACGTGTTTGAAGAGTTAGCGATTGTACCTCTTGGGCATGCTCATGAAGTTCCGACGGATGAGGTTTGGGTGAATGTTGGCTCTATGTTTATTGAAGAAAAGGATGTTGTTTTTGAGGTTGCTAGACCTCAAATTCTTCTGTCAACTATTCCAACCGTTTCTCCGTCGTGTTGCTTCATGGATGATGCGCCTTCCTCACTGGTTATCGCTGATTTGGTGCAAGGAAAAGTGGAGGAGAATGATATCCTCCTCAAGTTCGACAAGAAGGCGCCACCGTGGATCCCACCATTGAAGATGCGATGGTATGTCTTGTCCCGTGTCACAATTCCATTTTATGACACCTCTCTATCACTGGACGAGGAAGCGGGGACGCTTCCCTCTCAAGGGGAGGAGAATGATGTGTTCCAGCCCCCGTAGGATACGATTTTGATGTCGCATTAATAAAACATTTATTATTATAAAACATATTTCTATTTTAAGTATTATTATTAATAAGAGGTGTGGACTTTCTTTGCATAGGAAGTTCAACCCATTAGTTATTTAGGTCCATTAGTAATTAGGGTTATTAGTATTTTCCTATAAATACTCTATTAGGGTTAATTGTCATCGTTACGTCAAATTTAGAGAATTGCAGAGCGTTGAGTTGATACTCCCCCTTTCCTCCCTGACGTCACAAACCCTATCGTTCTCTTTGTTACTTGATTGATTGCTACTGCTGAAATTCAACTGAATCTTCAATCAAAGGTTCTCGCTGGAATTGATTGAAGATCGGAGTCTCGTACCACTTCACCAACGTACCACTGTCCATCACCGATCGAGACTCACCACCATCACCGCACTACCGCTGCCGTACCACTTCACCAACGTACCACTGTCCATCACCGATCGAGACTCACCGTTGCCGTACGCAGTGGCGGAGCCAGGGGGTGCTTGGGGGTGCTCGAGCACCCCCCTGGCGGAAAAAAAAATACAAAAAAAAATAATTTTTTTTGCATATATTTAGTATTTTTAAGGTAATATAACATATTTAGATGATGTTTGAAACAAGAGTCCTATCTAGCTCAAGTGGTAAGGAGGAAGTGATGGAAGGATAATTAAAATCTAAAGGTCTTGGGTTCAATTCTCAACATCTTCACTTTTTCTTTGTTGTACTATAGCATTAATTCTTCTTCATTTCTCTCTATATTTTTTGTTTCTATCAACTATTTCATTCAAAAAATATCATATTTATGTTTAAATTATACATTTAACATTTTCTTTCAATATTGTTTGTTTCTCTTCTATTTTTTTTGGTTACTCTCCACTATTAAAATACAGAAAAACATTTTCAAATATCACAATTTTAGTGTTTTTTCAATATTTTTTTTAAAAAAATATTCTTAGTAAGTATACACCAAAAAACAATATTTCACAAAAAAAAAAATTTAGCACCCCTGGCTGAAAATCCTGGCTCCGCCACTGGCCGTACGCATGCGAGGGGGACCTCCTGTGGCTATCGATCTGCGCGCACTTCAGCCTATTGAAATTGTTAATTACAATTTCCTAATTAAGCAAACAGGAGATCACGTACTTCCACCGATTGTAAATTGGATTCAAAGTCAACCGAGCTGGAGAATTATTTGTTGGAATCGACTATTGCGATTTCAACGTGAGTCTTCAACCGATTCGAGTCCTATTCACGATACGATGGTCGATTGATTTACACACTGGATGATTGGGCGTTGTACTCACTCTACCCGAGTCGATTACGTATCATAAAGGTTTTCTTACAAACTTTTAAACATAATTGAGAGGAATCAATGACTTTCTTGATAAACGATGAATTATCTGATAAGGGGTCCGCTATGCTTCATACGAGAGCTGCATCCAAAGTAAGTAGAATAGCTAACAACGATAGAAGGAAAGTGAGGTTGGATAAGCCACTAATAGAGTCCTTTAAATCAAATTTTGATGGTTCGCGGTTACAACCGGGAGTGCGACTTATGGTTTCTCGATTCAGGACTCGACTGGTTTGGTTGTTTCGATGGGCCACGACATTACAAAGAACACTTCTGTTATGTACGTGAAAGCTTTGGGCCTTAGGAATGCGGTTGTCCAAGACAAAGATTTGGGTATCTCTAATCTACTTATCGAATGAGACAACTTAAGTATTATTAACACACTATCTGGGACGGGCGGTGTTGATGGGATGTCAAATTGTTACAATCGGATATTTTGTTTATATTTGTTTTTTTCAATTTTGTGTCTATCAACCATATTTTCAGGGAAGCTAATGTTGTAGCAGATAGGATCGCTCGTCTCACTTATAATATCACTGTCGATAGTTTCTTGGAGGAAGATTTAGTGCTTCAACCACTCGTCCGAAAGAACGCTTTAGGATGGGATTTTGCTGGCTAGTGGGCTTCTATTCTAAACTACTTTCATTGTATTAAAAAAATATATTTTGTAACCGCTTAAGATATGAGATTGACACATAAGATGACTCTTGGTTAAAATAAATGAAGTCATTGTCTAACGTGATTTAAATATATTGGATCATCATTAATTGATGTGTCAAAAAACTCATGTCGAATTGTACGAGAAAACAACACATAAAGGAATTGCACAAGAAAATACATTAGATCTTTGTTTTAGTATATTATACAAATATAGATAGATTACATATGAATTTTTTTAAAAAATCAGATATAAAGTGGTATTAAATTGGCGAAAAAATATTTTATGAATTAAAATGATTTCGTTTTTGGTTTCAGGTGATTAAAATAATGAAACTCAAATGCATGCGGTTGATAGGTTGCAGTGTTGCACCGTTGCATTGACGGAAATCTAGATTGCTCTACTTTTCAACATTAAACACCCCTTTGCAACCATGTATTCCTGTGTATTATTTGACATTTTCACCTTTTTCCCCTATTTCACATTAATAGTAATCCCTCGGGTTGAAATTAATTGACGTTTTGTAACTATACACACTAATTAAGGAGTTCAATTTCTCAGTTCACATTAAAATTATGCACATTAATCAATACAAAAGTGCTTTGAAGTGACTCTGCAACTTCCTGTAAAAAGTAGGACTAAAGGTAAATGGAGGAGTTGATATGGATATTTGTGGGTACAGGGTTAATTAGCCGTACAATTAGTTAGTAAAAGTGGTGGGTAAGAACCAAGAACGTCAATTATAATTTTGTAAGTGAATGTAATCTCAAAACGTCAATTAAATTCAAACGGAGGGAGTATCTAAGAACTTTTTTTTTTTTGATAAGAAAAGGATTCGGGAGGGATTACTCTACCCGGCGGCATCCTTGCGGATGAGGTCGAGAAGACCTATATCATTGTTTATATCGGCTCCTCGGGCAGAGTGGCAAAGGTGTGCAACCTTATCAGCCACTCTATTGCCCATGTGAGGGATATGAAGGAAGGTTACTTCCTTCACCGTCGATACTAGGAGTTGGATATCCGAGAGGATTAATTCGACTTCCCATGGACAGGAAGTTTTCCGTTGTAAGTGGTCAATAATGATCTTACAGTCACCTTCAATGTGGATCTTTTCTAAATTAAGTTGATGGACTTTTTGTATACCTAGTTTAAGAGCTAATGCCTCTGCTTTGAGGGGGCTTTGTTTTTCAAGCTGCTTGTGCAGAACGGAAGTAGGGTGACCATCCCAGTCCCTAATAATGGCCCCAGCAGTACTGTTGCCATTAGAAAGAGATGAGCCATCGAAGTTTAGTTTGTACGTACCCCTAGGGGGCTTCTGCCACTGGATGGGTCGTTGTTTGTTTCTTATTTTTGGCGTATGTGGCCTGGTAGGGCGAAGCTCCTCCTCAAATTCCATCTCTCGTACAAACGTTCTATTCCAGTTATCTAGTTGAGATTTGATCATTTGTAGTGCTTGTTCCTTCCTTGGGATGGCGACCTGCTGGAATAAAAATTGATTCCTAATGTACCATGTTAACCACCAAGAAAAGGTTAGGCTGGTCATGGCGGTAGAATTTAGGCTCTTCCCAAGCAGAGATAGAATGGGCCTAATATCCCTAGACTGGGCAATCAAGTAATCAACAGCTGATTGGTCTTGGAATGGGAGTTGGTGTACTTCTCTAACGAAAGAGCATTCCAAGAACAGGTGGACCTCGTCCTCGGAGGCTGCATTACAAAGGGAGCAAGTTGAAGGGACAGCCGACCCTCTGCTAGACAACCTAGAAGCGGTGGGGAGGCCCGCTTGTGCTATCTTCCAGAGGAAGTTTTTAACTTTTGGAGGGCAATTGACCCTCCAAACCCAGTCATTATAATCCCGGGTGGCTGACGCTTGAGATGTAACCATTTTGTATGCACTCGCAGTAGTAAACCACCCTTCCCTATCAGGCCACCAGTATAGACGGTCTTGCAATTCCGAGGAAGGCAACGGGATGTCTAGAATCTCTTGCACTATGTCGTTAGGAAGTATTTGTTGTAGTTTTTCACTCCACCACTGGCCCCCCAAAATATAGTCACTGACCATTTCGTTTTGATTGTGATCCGGAGGGCAATCCGCCCTAGCCATAACAGGGGAGGTTGAGATCCAGTTATCTGTCCAGAACCTTATTGATCGTCCATTCCCCACGGACCAGATTAGACCGGTTTTAAACTTATCAATTAAACCAGCTAGGTTGGACCATTGCCAGGAGCACGATCCCGATCTTTTGTAGTCGAAGATACTCGTGGTACGTAGATATTTATGTCTGATCAGCGATACCCACACATTACTCGGTTCTGCCAGAATCTTCCACAGAAGCTTCATTTGGAGAGCAACATTCATATCCCTTGATTTGCGAATACCCAAACCCCCAAACTGTTTTGGTTTGCAAATCCTGTCCCAACTTATTAAGGGGCGGTACTGTAGGTCCTTATTCCAGAAGAAAGAACGATTGATTTTGTCTAGTTCTTTATGCATAGTGGCAGGGAGCAAGAAGCTCTGCATCACATGCAGCGGTTTGGACAAGAGATTAGAGTTTATTAGTGTAGCCCGACCTTGTTGGGATAGAGCATTAGCCCTCCACTTTGTCAGTTGTTGTTTAGATTTACAAATGATATCTTCGAAGGTACTGCTAGTGACCCTACCATTGATGATAGGACAACCCAGATATTTTTCTATTGAGTGTTCTTCTGTAATATTGAGGCATGTACGTAACTGGAGAATTCTATGACTCGGAATCCCCCGAGTTACCTGAAAACATGATTTATGATAATTAACCTTTTGGCCAGCCACCTTGCAGTAAGAGTCTATGATAGTCTTTACCTTGCGACCCGCTTCGACACCCCCTTTCGAGAAAATGATGATATCGTCAGCAAAGGAGAGGAACGGAACCCGGGGGCCGTTGCGTCCAATCGGAAAACCAATCGTTGTTCTATCTAGGCTAGCTTCCGCAGCCAGGTGCCGAGCAAGAATCTCAGCACCTAGTATGAAAAGAAACGGAGATAGGGGATCTCCCTGTCGAATTCCGCGGGAAGGGAGGAATAGATCTGTGGGACCATTATTGATCAGCACCGAGAAGGAGACGGAGGTAATACATTCCATGACCCATGAGATGAACCTAGCATGAAACCCGAATTTTGGTAGCACCCTTTTGAGGAAATTCCAATCAACCCTATCATAGGTTTTTTCCATATCTAATTTAATAGCCATCCATCCTTCCCGACCCCTACGATTTTTGTAGGAATGGAAGATTTCATGAGCTATGAGGATATTGTCCTGTATAGCCCTATTTGAAACAAAGGCACCCTGAAGAGGATGTATGAGCTTACCAATGACCTTTTTCATTCTTTCTGTCAGAATTTTGGAGATTATTTTGTAAATGTTAGAGCATAGACTAATGGGTCTATAGTGACTAGTAGTCGTTGGATCATCCCTTTTTGGGAGCAGGGAGCTAAACGTGTGGTTTATTTGTCGGAGCATTTTGCCGGAGTGGAAAAAACCTTTTACCGCACATATTATCGATTTACCGACGATGTCCCAGTATTTTGTATAAAACTCAGCCGTGAAGCCGTCAGGTCCTGGGGACTTGTTTCGCCCAAGACTAAAAACAGAAATTTTAATTTCTGAGTTGGTTGGAATTGCTGTAAGGAAAGAGTTTTCTCTCGTCGAGATGGACGGTTGTATTAGTTGTAAAAGGTTGTTAAGGAGCCCTTCATCCGTTGATTCTTTCTTAAACCTCTTCTCAAAATCCCGTTGTATCTCATGCCTGGCGTTTTCTTCTCCAATCACCATCGCTCCATTAGAGGATAGGATGTTGCGGATCTGTTTTCTATGTCGTCGCCCTGATGCCACTCGATGAAAGTAGGCTGTGTTGGAATCTGAGAATTTCAGGTGTTTAGTTTTGGCCCGTTGGCTCCAGAAAGATTTCTGAAAAAGAAGAAGCTTATCTCTCTTCACAATGAGTTGTTTTTCATTATATCGATTTTCTGGAGAATGTAAACCAGTGCCAGAAGACTGAATACGCAATAGTTCTGAGTCAACATCCTTTATCTGTCGGAAAATGTTCCCGAAACTCTTTTTATTCCACTCCTTTGCCTTCTTTTTTAATATTTTTTGTTTGAACATTTATTGGAACATAGCCGAGCCCGGGCAGGACGCCCTCTAGGATTGCTTGACTATGTTACGAAAATCTTTCCGAAGCAGCCAGGCATTCTCGAACTTGAATGGTGGGGCTTTGAAGTTAGAAGTGACTTCAAGAGAGATGGAGATTGGGCAGTGATCCGAAGAGGAGAAAGCACCATGAGAGGTTGCCGTATTAGGAAAAGATGATAAGACCTGTTGGTGAACAAGCACCCGATCTAGTTTTTCGCGGATATTGAAGTCTTCCTCCGGGTTTTTTCTCCAGGTGAAGGGGTTTCCAAATGTAGGCAGGTCAAAGAGAGAGCAGTCGTTTTTGAAAGAGATTAGACGGGAGAACCTGGAGATCCGGGTGGCGGCCCCGCCAAGTTTATCGGAGCTGCACAGAATTTCATTTAGATCCCCCATAACTATGCACGGGATAGTAGAATCTTTGATAATTGTTTTTAGCATTTCCCAAAAAATGTCTTTATCATTGGGTGACGGAGGTGCGTAGACAAAGAGAACGAGGATCGGGAACCCCGGCTGGGGGCTCACCAACCGGAGGCCAATGATGCGGGGAGCATGGATAGCTATGGAAATAGTGAAATCAAGCAGCTGATGAGATTTCCAGATGACTCCAATTCCACCCGATCTCCCAATGGATGGCGACCATATCCCTTCGTCAAATCCAATATTTCTCCATAATTTATCATCCGGAATATTTTCCGTTTTGGTTTCTGCTAACGACATAATTTGAATCTGTTCACTTTTACACATAGAATCAATTTCCGTCCAGAAGGTTCGCTTTCCAATCCCTCAACAGTTCCAGAAGCATATCTTCATAAAAAATCTATAATGATAAAAGGACTAGGATACAGGGTCCTTAAATCGTGTCGATGTAGCGAATGCGGTGTGTACTTACTCTTTCCGAGCCTTGTTGTTTGGGCGTAAAATACATTTAGCATGGATGAATAATTCGTCATATAGACCCAATCGAATGAAAGTAATCCCAAAAGGAGAATAACCCACCTGAGCCAACCCATCCAATAAGTATGTTTATAATTATGTTTTGATAGATTAAATCTCCACCTCATATGGCTGCAAATTGGCGGCAAATGATTCAAACAGTGGTCTTTACTAACCACCCAACATAGCCTAAGGCCAGTTAACAAAGGCCATGCCGCAAAGTATCGGAAATTGACTTTCAAACGGGGGAAGCTAAGTGTGCAAGACATCCTGTGAACAGCCATGATAGACACAAACGCAGCAATTATGGAACAGCTCTTGAGCCACCAAATGGGTCTAAGAGACAACCACACTTTACCCCTTAAGCTCATGAAAAAGATGTAATTGCAAACGACAATTCCAGATAATCTTAAACTGATATAACATAAGGGATAGAGGTTACAAGGGAGTAAACAAGAACCAGTACGAGTGCAATCCAACCCCCATGGAACCGGAGTCCATACAGTGCCAGCTAGAGCAATATTTATACATAGCAAGGTAGGAATGCATAATAGATTATATAGAAATTCAGCTATTACCCAACAAGACCTAAAATGTTGAACCGAATTCTTGAACAAACCACCATGATCTATCAGCCCTAGGTATACAAACCCGATTCCAGCTAGCTTACACCATAGGTTTCCTGAAGAGCACAAATGATATGCAGATTTAGGCCCCCAAAGCAAGATAGTACTTGTATCAACCCTGCAGGCATGTTTCTTCCATGACGTGTTATACAAGATAAATCTTAGCAATTTATGCAAACCAGAGAGTAGTAAAACAATCAACCATACCACCATAGCCAAGATATGGTTAAAAATGAGATAACTGTCCGGTAATTCTTGCCTAAACCCTTCAGCTGGGGAGATGCGAGGAGGCTATCAAGAAGATCACATTTGCAAAAGCCGGGGTAGGAGGTAATAGGGTCATATAAACCTAGCTGCTCTAATCCATAAATCTTGAGAAAAGAAACATGGAGAGCCACGATAGGAAAATGAGACGATTCAGTGAGACTTAGTAAAACGAGACTACTGAACTCTTGCTCAACATCATAATCAGACCTAGTTTTATCCACCCCGAGATTGCAAAGAGTGATTTTTCTTAAGCAAAGCATATCAACCCCCAAAGATACATCACAAGGGATATAATCCAAAAGTGGATTTGTTTTACCTGGGAAACAAGTGCATGTAGAACATAATACAACCCGGAAGGCCTCAAACCCAACCGAGACCAGTAGAACAGAATGATATACCATGGAGAGCAAATCCTCACCAAGGGTGGTGGCAAGATCATCAGAGGTTGTTATGAACATCATTTGTTCTAAACCCTTCTGGGAGGTATGGGATGAAGAGGAATGCACCACTTCAACAGCAGACCTATCATGTATATAGGAAATTTTGTGCACCAGTTTATAAACCCAGATTAGGCATGAATAGTAATTCATAACAAGGTGATAGATCAATCTACCGACAAGCGTTAGACAATTAGAACAATGTATAATGCAAACCTTAGGAAGCATACTCATGCAGAGACAATAGAAGAGCCAAAATGCGACACCAGTTGCATAAGGCAGCTCAAACAGAGGAAGAAACGAGCAGGTTAAGGTGTTAGGAGAAAAAGGACTCCCAACATACTTTATATAAATCTGTTTAATCTTTTGTTTCTCACGCTTGCATCCAACATCAGAGATGGAACCATGAATCGGTTGTTTGGCCTCGCTAGGAGGATTTAGGCCCTTGCGGGACTTAGGAGGTGAAGAGGCATACGCCTCAAACACGGTTTTGTTCCAACACCAAAGGAAGGAGCTGTTTTTTGCCAAGCATAGCAGATAAACCCATTTAAATGACAAACTTGGGGATTTACAGACAGACCCAATTACATGCCACGGTTTCGCCAAGCACAGTAGAAACAACCACATATACGAAGAATAGGAATCGACCAAAGCCATAGCAACCTTATTTACAGATGATTTCCAATACCTGTTAGATAGCCCTTTCGGGATTTGCCGGTGGAAACACAAAGGAAAGAAGACCAGCGTCGTCGGGACAACACTGCTACAGGAGGAGCCAATTGAGGCATGCCGCCACGAAACCCTCCGCCACCGGAAACCTCGCCGCCGTTGCCGACAGCAACCCCAAACAAATCGTAACAGCAATGGACAGATCCATTTGGAGGTAGCAGCCAGAACGGCGGAGCCCCGAAACTCGAATCCCCGGCCTCCGAAACTAGGAAACCACCCGATTTCTCTAATTCCCCTTTTTATTCGCCCTTTCTTTCGTCGATTTTGAAATCTGTAAGAGGTTTTTGAGGGATTTGGACGAGATTCTTCAGAAGAAAGCTTAATCTGAAGAACTAATTGGCTATGAGGTATGAAACTTATGGCTTGATTTTTAATTTTGAGTGGCCTTGATGGCCGATTGAACAAGGCGGAGGATCTAGGGTAAACAGGATTGGGGGTGTTTTTCATGGCTCTCCAGAGAGAGGGGTATACCATCATCTAAATATATCTAAGAACATGTTTATTAGAGGGCTCAAAATCCCTTATAATTTCAAAATCAGCAGAAAAAAGGGAAATGGAAAAGAGTTAAGTGCCCAATGATTGGGGTTGGGGCCCCTCTTTAGGAGACCCGTACGCCAGACCCTTAGCAGGTATGAGGGAATCCAATTTGGGGTGGGGTGGGGTTGAGCACATGGTTCATTAACCGTTTAGAAATTGAATTTTATGCATTTTTGCAACTAAAAAAAATTATATTCAAGTGTGAATTAATTTTATCTATCAGTAAACACTCACTTTGCCAAACAAGATCATCTACATCACATTTTGTGCTCCATCCCCTACTCCACATATTTATTTTAACATTTATTTAATTTTTTAAAAAATTACAAAAATATATTTATATTCCTAACATTTGTTTTTATATATTTATAAAATTTTATTTTAAAAAAATCATATTTTAAAAATTAAAAAGGCAATAATTTATAAAATATAATTATTAAAAATTTTAAGACATGAATTTTCAAAATAAAATTTTATAAACATATAAAAGTAGAAGTTAGGAATATAGATATAATTTTTTACATTTTTTTATAAATTAAATAAATATTAAAATAAATAGGTGGAATAGGGAGTGGTATAGGGAAGGTTGTAGAGGATCCTCACTGTGTTTTTTTAAAATATTTTTCCAACAATACCCATGTACTATATATGCAGTTCATTTTTCTCATGTTTTACAATTTAATAATAATAATAGTAATAATAATAATAATAATAACAATAATAATTGAGTAGATGAAAAAAGTAAATAGTAAAAGTAAATTAAGGGTTCAAGACTTGAGCTTATCAATGAGGGTGCAAATAATTAAAAGCTAGATTGGGACCTTTAAACTGACGTGATAGGAAAAAAGTAAGTTAAGAGCTCGTTCAGGCCTCTGATGTGCATGCTTTAAGGTTGCCACCTATGTAATTGCATATATGTTTATGGTCTAAGTAACTAATGGATGGATATGCTTACATTAATAGGATGGTAGAAAGGAACCACTCACCCAACCATCCCACTGATTGACATCCTAACCTGTGTTTTAGGATACGGATGTTATGCGTTTATCAATCAATCTTTTACGAGTCCAACATACACATCTAAAGATGGAGCTAGGGGCATGAGAGAGCATGTGCCTCCCCCTTCTCATCAAATGAATCACATATATATGTTCTATTTATGGGTACCTTTATTTTGATATTATAAGTCAATCATCTACAACGGTGGGTAACTAACTTTTCCATTTTTTTTGGGTATCCCAACCATTTTGGACAATATATACACTTTCAAATATCCAATATTTTAGGAATTTTTCCAAATCCAAAATCAATCAAAGGAGGCCACGTGTCCCCATTATAAATTATTTTTCATCCTGTTTTATTTGAGGTGAGATGGAAAAGTGATTTGAAGAACTCGACTATTGTGAAAAATGAGGTTGAAAATAAAGTTAATGAGTTTCAAAAAGTGATTTTTTTATACTTGATTACACATTGTTACATGCTAATAGAACAACATTAATACATATTGAGTTATTGGGTTTCATAAGGGGACTTTTTAGCCAAAACAGTGCCTTATAAACTAACAAAATCGTTTTGTTTGTTTAAATAGAAAAAAATATACAATAAGAAATGTCATCGTTTTGAATTAAAACATCACCGTTAGATCAACAATGGACTGTGTCCCTTCTATGGTAAAGTTCTGGTTTCGTTACTATGCTCACCAAAATCAGTTAAGACTTTAAACCTTTGATCTCTACCCCCCTCTTACCCCTAGAACTAGGGCTTATTGGTCATGTGTATTCGGATATTGAATATTGAATAATGGATATGCGTAGCAACAATAATCCCAACATAATTGCAATTTTGTATGTATTACCGAGAAAGGAAAAAAAATAACACATGCATGAAGTTCAAAATAACACACTTCTAAATCTGTTGCCAAAGGGCTAAGCTACTCTTATTTAGACCAGTGTATGTTAAGAGGCCAATACACACATTTGGCCCAATATGTTGACCCAATATTTGAACACTCTCGTAGAAAGAATTAATCAGATTTTATAACAAGAGAGAAATTAAAGGGAGAAATTTTACTTATTTGGCCCATTAGTAATTAGGCTTTATGCTCCCTACAAAAATCTCTAGGTAACCCTGAATTTTCTAAACTTGCAACTACTTGGTGGTGTATTTGGTTTTTTTTAAAATAAAACCCTGTTTGATAATGTCAACCCCAATCCCACAACAATTGTCTCTTTCATTCAAGACCAATTGCTCAATTGGGAAAAGGCAAAATTAAACATGATGACATGGACGAAAACCAAGACATACCAAAGACAACAACAACGCACCAACACGCTCAGCACCAACAAACTAAGTGGTCCAAAACCAGGGCTTAGTGGTGCAAACTAAATTTTGATGGAGCTCTTTCCCACTCCAGCTCTTACGAGTTTCTTATCCGTGACAACAAGGGATGTGTTCTTTTTGCATAATCATGTCCCTCTCCTTTTCAATTTGTTATCGGATCCGAAGGTTTCGGGTTATGGAAATGAGTGCTCAAGGTGGTTGATCTCAACATTAAACAAATTTGTATTGAAGGCTGCAACCTTAGTATCATCAATAGCATTATTTCCGGGGTTTCAAGTTCAGGGGAGATTGAGATGCTCATCTCTGATTCTCTATTTTCTCTCCGCCATTTTTCTGATTACGAGATCTCTCACATCTATAGGGACGGCAATCGAACAGTAGACTTATCTCACCTTGGGTTCGCTTTCTCCTGCTCTATCATCCCTTTATGCTGTTCTCAGTAGTATCATCCGCAAGGATGCCTTTGACTAGATTACTTTGGCAATCAGTCAAATTCTTTCCTGCTAAAAAAAGGGATGTTGGTCCTGCCCATGAGAAATTGAGATGTCTATAAGTTATACGAAAATTCTACTGATGCTCTAGTCCTTTAAGCATGTTAGCCTCTTGCATTGCTTCTGGGGATTAACAGATGTGTCGACCACATCCACATCTCTCGCCCATTCTCATCCGCGATAATGTTCTTGGGCGGTGGTCTAGTAGGGACCATCCCCGTCCAAATCCTTACCTATATAAAAAAAGAAAAGAAAAGGAATGAGGTATTAGTTGCCAAAGGGCCAAGGCATGAGCGAATGAGTGATCTTGATTAGGTTGCTGGAAGTGCCGCTGAGTGACTTCTATCAGAGGACGTTAAAAATGTGTATTGAGCCCTGGTAAGAAATCGCAGAACAAAAATGAGTTTGCACTCTAAACATCAACCCAAGATTGAGGTAACAATCACCCTAAAAAAATATTATGTTACAAATATGTATTGAGCCATGGTAAGAAAAGGTAGAGAATGTTTGAATTAAGGAGATTCAATGCGAAGGAGATGTGTAGAGATGAGGCCTATTCACTTGGGTAGAAGAGCAGATGAGATCCCCTATCTCCAGTTTCCTTGTCTTCCCCTACCCCTCTTCTTCACAATCTTTGTTTTATTAACAAAACTAAAACAATTTTTTTTAAAAAAAAAGAAGAAGATGAAAAATGATGTTGTGTAGGATAGGTTGTGAGAAGGCATATGTGGAAGGGATGGTAGAATTGAAGACAGGTGATCCTATTAGGTAGAAAATATGATAAAAGCTACAATGAAGCGGAGGTAGTTGTTGCATAAGTGGATGCAATCTTGTAGGATCTCTCGGCTGCTTATGAAATGGGCTTCTTTAAGAATCTAAGATCGTTGTGGAGTTTGGTACCTTGATCGTAATATCAAATATGTTGTACAAAGAGAAGCCATTATCGTCTTTGAACTATGCTATTAGGGCACGCCATAACCGGTCATTTGTCTTCACGCTTGTCAATTGGTTTATTATGCATTCAAGCTTGTTAAATGGGTATGTTATAGTATTAGATTATGCATCCATGTTGTGAATTCTAGTAGGTTATGCATTGACAGTTATCATTTGCCGGGGGAAGTGCAAAAACTCTCGTATTATGATTTGTTTAAAAAGAAAAATGAGAAGGAAAGGAAAAATGAGAAGTCTATGATACATGGATTTCTTGAATGAGAAATAGAACACATCATATTGCAGGAATTTGTCGTTATTTCTATCAAAACTAAATTTAAACCTATATATATAACTAGTTAACATAGTAAGTACGATGTCGACCCACAGAGAATTAAATTATTTCAAAGTAAAGTCTCTCTACCAATCAATAGAGGGGGGTTGTGTGATGAAATTAGCAAGTGAAATGCGGATTGAAGAGAGAGTTCAAACACTGAAAACAAGAGACAAACTTGTATTAAATGTTTCAAAGCAAGTAATTCAAAACACAACCAAGTAGAGAAATGAAAAGATCGATTAGCCTCAATTAGGACACCGATTGGATGTGAAGGGAGCTCTACCTACGCTCAAGAGTACAAGGGATCAGCAACCCTAATGGAGCTCAAGAGGGAAGGGAGGAAGGCCAAGGGGCAGCTATCAGGTCTCTCTCTCTCTCTCTCTCTCTCTCTCTCTCTCTCATCAATGTTTAGGGTTTCCAAACCCCTTTAAACCCGAGTTGAGTGAGACGACGTCGTTGGCTCTCCAATGGTCAGAAATCCAAGTGCAAGTGAGTTGGGCTGGAATAGCAGGTCGACTGAGATCACTTTTGGGCTTAAAGCCCAAAGGCAATACAATCAGCAACTATCACCTTATAACATACAAATACAAACACATAGAATTACATAGGCTAAGTGAGATGAGCCTAACAATTGCCCTACTAATTCTATGTTTACACATATTGTAAAACTGCCTTGTTGTAGTGTGAACAGGATTTACTCCTTTTCTATCATCGGCTAGACATACTCCTCCTCAACATCAGTTGGGTTGATCAAGTGCAGGAACTCCCTACAAAAGATAAACTTATCAGTGGTCATAATCTTAGTACCAAAATCTGTAGGGTTGATCTTTCCATCAATCTTTTTGACAAGAAGAAGGTTTTTAACTACCAAAACACGAATGAAATGGTATCTAACGTCAATGTGCTTAGTTCTCTCATGATAGACAGGATCTTTGCACAGGTAAAGTGCACTCTGGTTATCCATGTGCAACACAGCCTTACAAGGTTTCCTTTTCACCTCCTTAAGTATGTTCTGGAGCCAAATAGCTTCCTTGGAAGCTTCAGTTGCATCAATGTACTCTGCCTTTGTGGAGAAGATAGCAATAATTGGTTGTAGCTGTGCCTTCCAAGAGATGAAATTGCCACACCAAGTATACATAAAGGAGGTGGTGGATTTCCTATTGTCTTTGTTATATGCATATTCAGAGTCCACAAAACCAAATAGCTCAGAGGGAGAAGTGTGTAAACCATAGACTAGACAAATGTATAGTGTTCCTGCAATATATCTTAAGAGAAACTTCATGGCAATCCAATGTTGAGTACACCATAAGAGTTTGATCATGCAATTATCAAAATTTTTGATCCATTGCCTTGGGGACTGTTTCAAACCATACAAAGATTTCTTAAGCAAGCAAACATGATCAGGTTTAAATTTGTCTTCAAATCCTTTATGTTGTCTCGTATAGATTTGTTCATCTAAATCACCATGAAGGAAGGCAGTTTTAAAATCCATTTGTACAATCTCATAATCATAAACAACAGCAATAACAAGCAATAATCTCATAGTTTTATACTTTGCAACAGGGGAAAAAATATCATTGTAATAAATCCCAGTTTTTTGTTTGAAGCCCTTGGCTACTAACCTTGCCTTGTAGCTGGGTTGGCCACCCCGCTCCACACTATTTTTGAGCTTATAAACCCATTTACAACCAATTAACCTGGCGTTGCTGGGTTTAGGAACAAGAATCCAGGCTTTATTGGTCATCATGGAATTTATTTCCTCTCTCATAGCATTCAACCATTTATCAGAATTAGCGCATTTCATAGCATGCCCAAATAATTCAGGAGTATTAGCATCAACAACCTCAGCAACACCAAAAGTGAAGTCTACCTGATTATCAAAATATTTCATGTTAAGTATTCTAACCTAAGGTGATCTATCCCTTGTTAACTAATAGTTGGTCAAGTCATGAACTTCATCAAAATTATCATGCTCATGATCATTTTCAATAGAAGCATTTGACAAAGCATCATCAACATCAACAAGAGGATCAACAAATTCATCATCATAAGAGGACGAAGGGGTAGAAGTAGAGGAATTTTGAGAGATAGAGGTAGATGAGCATAGACAGTGCATCCAAAAGGCCTTAAGTGTGAGATATTTGGCTTAGTTCTAGACCACATCTCAAAAGGGGTCTTAAAACCAATTGCAGTTGAGAGTGATCTGTTGATCAAATAAGCAGCAGTGGTTATAGCTCCCCCCCCCCCAGAGATGGCTTCATGCTAGAGCTAATGGGCATACACTTGGCTTTTTCAAGAAGTGTCATGTTCATTCTCTCTGCAGTTCCATTATGTTGGGGGGGGGGGGGGGGTGTCTGGAACAATAACACGCCTTATAATACCATGATCATTGCCGAAATCATCAAAGTACTTGTTACAGAACTCAAGTTCATTATCTGTCCTAGTGCATCTCAATTTGAAAGTAGTTTGACCCTCTGTTTTTATTTTCCAAACTTTGAAAGTGTCAAAAGTGTCACTTTTAGTCTTAAGAAGGCGCACCCAAACCTTCATGGAATGGTGATCTATCAGTAAAAGGAAGTACTTCCTTCCACCAATAGTATCAACCTGGGCATGTCCTCATAGGTTTACATGCACATAATCTAAAGGCCTCTTAGTAACAAAATCCGATTTTTTAAAACATTCTTTTGCATGTTTACCAAAAATATAGCTTTCGCAGTTTTTCAAATCAGAGGGTTTGCCTTCAAAGAGTCCTTATTTAAACAGATAATGTAAACTTTTGTTCTCTATATGACCAAGTCTAGCATGCCAAATCAGAGTATCATTCATGTTCATAGATGCAACAAAAGACTCAACAGATAAAGACACACCATGCAGCACATGATTTTCAATGATATGATAAAGACCATGCCTCTTGACACTTTTGATTAGAATCTTACCATTCCTAGAAATAGTTCTAATTCCCCTTTTAATGTTAATATCATAGTCAAGGTAATCAAGCATAGATTCAGACAACAAGTTTCTCTTCATATCAGGTACCCACCTACCCTGTTGAAGGACCCTGACAACACCATCAATCATTTTAAAAGGAATGTTGACAATGCCTCTAATAGCAAGTTCAAAATGATCACCAAATCTAACCAAACCACCAACAGATTCATCAAGATAATCAAAGTAATGATTGTGAGGAGTAACATGCATAGTACAACCAGAATCAAGAAACCAAGCATCAGATGAATCATCACAAGCAACCATAAGCAACTCATCAAAATAAAAGAAGCCAGAATCAAGCACAACAGAAATACCATTTTGCAATTTCTTTTGTTCATCATCTCTTTTCTTATAACAATCAGCAATAACATGATTATTTTTCTTGCAATACGTACAATGCTTCTTTCCAATTTAGGCAAACTTTTCTTTATCCTTTTTCTTGTTTCTTTTTTCTGTTTTTTATTGCCTTCTTTTCTAAATAGCACATCAGGTTTAGAGTTAGGCTTTTCAGATTTGTCACCTTTAACCTTAAATACTTTCACAATCTCATTTTTCTGAGTAATTATAATAGCATCAACTATCCTTTTCTTAGTCAAAGACTCATTACTAAATTGAATAACATCTTTAAACGTATCAAATTGAGAAGGCAAAACATTCAACAGAATAATAGCTTGGTGAGTGTCATCAATTTTATCATCACATCTTTCAAGTTTTTGTGTCATACGCCGAAATGTATCTAAATTATCATCAAGAGACACAGAAGAATCCATTTTAAAAGTAAAGATGCGACACAACAGAGATATTCTACTTGATAAAGTTTTAACCTAATAAAGATCTTGCAATTTCTTCCATAAATCTATGGAAGAAACTCTGTCAACTACCTATCTAGCTACCTCATCAGATATTCGAATCATGATCTCACTATGAGCAATGAGATCGAGATCTCTTCTAGCATCCGGAGGCATCTCCACCGGATACTCATTAATGACATCCTTCTAGCATTTCTCTTTTATCAAAATTTCCTTCATTTTGACTTGCCACATAGCAAAATCAGTAGTCCCATCGAGGGGCTTGATACGATAAGAGTTATCAGACATGAGTGCATTTCAAGTACCTGAGAAAACGGTGAACAAATCAGTAGATATCAAATAAAACCGAGCTCTCAAACCCTAGAGCTTGAAGGCTAAGGGTTTGAATCTCTAAACATATATTAAAAAAAAGTGAGCACTCAAATCCTACAACATGCAAGCTAAGGATTTGAATCTCAGTTGTGTACGGATGTTCAAAGCCAAACATATTTAGAGCTGTAAGCTTAGATCTATCAACGTCACAAGAGGAGCCCAAAAGGGGACTGATAGGGGAGTTGTCAGAAGAAGAGATCTTTAACAACTTCTTGCTTTGTCTCTGATTTGTTCGGATCTAAGTCACAAAGGCTTAGATCCAAGCAAACAAACTCGATATGTTTGAGATTCTTAAAACCCTAGATCCAGAGTTCTCAGAAAACGCTCGAGACCAACAGATTTGAGCAAGAGGAGAGCAGAGCTCTAGAAAACTTCAATGGATCTAAAATATTTTTGAGAAAAACTCAAGCCCTTCGCAGATCTAGAGTCACCGAGGATAAAGATCCTCGAAAAACTTCAATAGATGCAAACGATTTTCAGAATCGGAGCCTAAGGAGATCAAAAACCCCAAAAGCTTCAACGAATCTAAAAAACTCGTGAAACCCTAACCTGGCTCTGATACCAATTTGAAATGCGGATTGAAGAGATAGTTCAAACATCGAAAACAAGAGACAAACTTGTATTAAATGTTTCAAAGCAAGTTTACAACTGATTCAAAACACAAACAAGTAGAGAAATGAAAAGATCGATTGGCCACAACTAGCTAGAACACCGGTCACCAAGGATAGAACCAAAGGGCAATCGAGCTTCAAATCTCACAAGCTCACGAACTCAGTGTCTTTGGAAGTGAAGGGAGCTCTACCTACGCTCCAGAGCACAAGGGAACAGAAACCCTAGCGGAGCTCAAGAGACAAGGGAGGAAGGCCATGGGACAATTCTCAGATTTCTCTCTCTCTCTCTCTCTCTCACACACACACACACTCATTGGTGTTTAGGGTTTCTAAACCCTTTTAAACCCGAGTTGAGTGAGACGGCGTCGTTGGCTCTCCAACGGTCAGAAATCCAAGTGCAAGTGAGCTTGGCTGGAATAGCAGACCGGGTAAAGCCCAAAGGCAATACAATCAGCAACTCTCACCTTATAACATATAAATACAAACACATAGAATTACATAGGCTAAGTGAGATGAGCCTAACAACAAGGAAACAAAATAAACTATAAAGAAATGAATAGAGATAATAATTAACAAAATAGTTTCATTTAAGATTAAAGATGAACCAAGATACATGAAACACCAAACTATGAGTCGATGTTTCACACATAATTGACTTCCTACACAACCAATTAGTCATTCAAGTCCTAAAGGAATATGTTTACTACTCAGGTTTCAGGCGCGTTACGAGGAATCTATATAAATCCTAGTCGTTGAATGAATTAATTCTAACAATCTGGTTAGACAAATAATCAATTTGTTCACGGTTTACGCCGTATCGTAACATGTGTTTACACCATAATTATACATATTCGTATAGTTTAAGGGGGTAATTTGCTAAAATGACCCTCATATCCAGAAGGTTTGCATGAGTAACCCAATCCGGAAAAAAATTGCACAAAACTGGATATCCGGTTCAAGTTTCAACCGGTAGCCGGTGAGTCATGAAAGAGGAAAAAAAAAAGGAAAGAGGGGAAAGGGGAATCGGGGGAAGAAGATGCCCAAATCCTCTCCAATGGCGGATGGATCCCACCAATCAACGATGACGATGGACGATGGGGCAGCGACGACGTTGGGCAGTGGTGGTCTTCTTCTTCGAACCGGACTAGATTGTAAAGCCTCCCTCCTCGTCTAATTGTCGACGGCGACCCGAAGAAGTATAGGGCCGTGTGCGCTTCAAAGCTCTCCCCTTTGTCATTTGCTCTTCAGCAGTCCGTACAAGGACTGGTATCGGCGAAGACGCGCGGAGGCTCGGTGCTTCGAAGTGTTGAGGATTTCATCGTTGTCAACTTCTACCGCTTAGTTTTCATCGAGGATCCCGAGTTCGAAGGCTCCAAGCATCTCTCCTTCTTGCAGGTTCCTCGATTCTGAATTTTTTTCCTTCTTCTAAATTGAATTATCATGTGCTTACTATGGAGTCGAGGAATTTGAATAATTGGGGATAGTTGTTGGAAAGTTAGATTGAGTTCCTGAGAATGACAAATTAGGGAATGTTCGATTGAGTTCCTTTATGCAGGGTATGACGGGTAGGAAAATAACTCTCTACAGATTTATATGCAAGTGTAAAATTCACAGATCTTGCAACCGGTTCTCTGTACTGATTTGATCCTCAAACCACCAGGGGTGTTCTTGCAACTCCAGGATGTTAGAGATGCTGAATTTATAGACTTGATGCTTGTGCAATTGAATATTATTCTTACTTGATTTACATCAGGATTGAATAATTTGGTGTTGATTTGTTGTTTAACTAATAAGTAGCATGTGTAATTGTGCATATAGTAAGCAGCTGAACCAAACAATTCACAGTTTTGAGAATAAGCAAGTGTTGATTTCCTGTTTAGCTAATAAGCAGGTATGTCTAATTGTGAATATGTGAAGGCAAGGCAAGGCATGTGCTCCAAATCTGTTCTTGATATTTCAAAGGAGGTATCCTTCCTTAATTGATGATCATTTGAACCTTTTAGCATTAATTCATAGAATTTAGACGACACTCATGAAGCTTTTTATCTAATTTATGAGAAGTATGCATTACCATGGGTTGTTGATTCTTATTATCCCTTACATGAAACTGTTTATTACTGCATATTATAGATAGTATGAAATTAGTTACTAAAACTGATTTATAAAAGAAAATAATTATTTATCATCGATCTAATATGTATATATAACATGATTTTCAGCACTTCTGAATGAACTTCCATAATTATAATTAGATATTATGAAGCTTAATTGTGAGCTGATGACAATTGTCATTTTCCTCATTTCTTTTATGTGAGAGAATTATCTTTTTTCCTTCTTTCTTTTATGCTAAGAGTCTTCCAAATCTAATAGCACTCAAGTCACTGACAACTTTTACATATCCATGTACAGTTATAATGCAATAGAAAATGAGTGAATCACCTGTTAGGGGAACCTACTTAATAGCACTCAATGCACTAACCCGACTTGCTGACCAAAAAAAGAAAAAGATAATGAGTGAATTCTTTGTTTGGCTGCCTATAAGGAGCTTATTTATGCTTATAGAAGCAGCAGAAAAATTTGATGTTATGAAGCTTAATTATGAGCTGATGACAATTGATTCTGACACGTTTTGTTCTTTTTTGCCATAGGTCTCCACGGTGGAATCTTACTTGCACTCTAACAAGATGTTTGTAGATTATAACGAGTTAAATCAGTTGCTTTATGTATGATACTCACTGCTCGCTTGTGTTAATCTTATGCTTCCCTACTCTTGACTGAATGTGACATCAACTCGTACTCCAATATGTAAAGCATTTTCCAAGGGTGAGAACATTGGAGAGATGTCACTGCAAAAGGGGAATGTGTAGGCAATATTGCAGACCTGGCAATTTGGAAGCCTAAATTCAGTGGTGAAGGTTTTGCTCATTTAAATTTTGAACATAGGTCTTTCTTTGTTCTTCCAAAGAGTAGAGATTTATAGTACTTCCAGCTGTTTGGATAATTTGTTTCTGGCTGTATGTTAATTTTGAAATCTCTACTACTACTCTTGAATCTGACCAAGGAAAGGCATTATCACACTCACAGTAAGTGGAATTATTTTTGTGAGATTCGTGTAGTTTTCCTTGTAAAAAAAATGCTCATATAGCCTATTAGCTCAATGGGAGAGCACTGTGGTCATACACAGAGATGTGGGTTGAATTCCTACATAGGCTTATTATTCATGAATCAACGTCGACTATCAACTTATATTTATAACAAGTCAAGCTTGCTACATCACCAAAGGGAAGAGATTGCATCAAAATATTTCATACACAAAATTAATATTTACGAGCCACCAGTTCATATGTACAAGCCACCGGTTAGATTTTCCCTGTCACCTATTCAGTTTTACATGACACTTATTCGATTTTACATGACACTAAAGACTTAAAGCACTATCTCCAACTGCACACTGATTTCCTGCCAACGTCTTGCTATCATACATCGACTTGTCTTGCTTCCTTCTTTCTCTCGAACATCAAGTGATTGCCTACAATTACAGAGTACAAATTCCAGTCATGCACTTGATATTTACACTTCAACAATGGATTTTCAAGAAGGGCAAGGCTGATTATCTCTTTAGAAAGCTATAAGAATTTACAGAACTCAATTTGGTGCTCTGTGGACGAATTTACACATTTTTCTATCGAAACCGAACATTTTTTCCTCTCTTTTCTATGACAGCAGCACCAAAAAAAAAAACTCTTCATTTTAGGCCAAATTTTCATGAAGGAAAAGAGTGATTACCTCTTTAGAAAGCTATAGGAAGTTACAGAACTCGATTTGGTGCCCTGTGGACAAATTTACACAATTTTCTATCGAAACCGAGCACTTTTTTCTCTATTTTTTATGACAGCATCACCACAAATAATCCATACCTCATTTGTGGCCAAATTTTCATGAAGAAAAAGGCTGATTACCTCTTTATGCCACTAAGTTATGTGACAACAACACCAAAACTAACCCATAACCCATACTGAATTTACATGTCACCCATACTAGATTTACATGACACATAATGTATTTTACTTGGCACATGAATTTTTTTTACTTGACACCAGAATTGCTGCAACTTTGTTCTCTGTCATGTCTGAATAAACCGGTGACATGTTGATCTGTGTAGGTGTCATGTAGTAAATGAAACTGTTGGAACGAACACAACATTCAAGGTGATACTAATGTATTGAAAATATCCATTTTACGGCCACACACAAAGGTTAAAGAGTGACTGAATTTAGAATTTGGCCATGTTAGTATGCGCTTTTCTCGTGTCATGTACATCGTATTTGAATGACATGTGAATAGAAGTTCATGTCATGTAAATCGTCTTTGAATGACATGTTAATAAACTATGACACTGAATCGATACATTTCTGTCCAATATCCGTTTTCAGATCCTAGAGACGAATCCATGAGGAGCATGGTTAACATAAACTCGACTTGTGCAACCCGATTGAGAGATCTAACTATGAGATTTTAGTTGGGTTTCATAATTGTCTGAGTGCACAACTGAATTTATACATGACGGGTAATAGGTTTGACATGTCACATACGTCACTTGACATGACAGTCGAAGCGAGCAATTCCCGTGTCGGCTTCCCGAAAAGTCCATAAGGTTTATGAGGGACGAAAAGGGGAGTTGATAGTTTTGACATTACAATGCGCTATGTGCGTTTTGGTAGACCGATCGATGCGTTTTTGTGTCACTTATGATGCACTTGGAAACGCTTATGCTACATAACGAGTAATTGAGTATGTGGTTCACGCACTTTGTAATTATGAAAAATTCGAACATGTCATTCAAAGACGTTGTACATGACATGAACTGCTATTAAAATGTCATTCAACCCTTAATTTTCCATTTTTACATGACACCAACACGTTTCAACATGTCACCTGTTTATTCAGACATTACAGACAGCAAAGTTGCAGTAATTCATTTTAATTCTCAACCCATATCGAAACTATACTTGTCAACTATCACATTACTCATATAAATAATCAATACAAAGGTGATCTCTATACAGACATCACCCATAACCGCATTATACTGTCCCTTTATCTCAACCCATTCTCTCTTCTCCATACAAAGGTGATCTCTATACAAAAGCATCTGTCCTTAGACTCAACTCTGCAATGAATCAGCTGCGCTTCAGAAGCCAGATTCTTCACATAGTTCTCCCTCCTTGAAGGCCTATCCCTCTTGTAATTTTCAGTTTCATGAATAACAGTGATACTAAAGATGTTGTATCACTGTCTGCAAGCAAAAAACTGAGCCCGCGGTGACAACAGTACATCAAATAAAGATTTAAGACCTGAATTGGATAAAATAATATAAATCATGCAAAGTTCATCAGTGCACAAACCTTCACAAAATCACAAGTTTTGTCCACTCCTGCTACTCGGTTTAGTACCTGGGAAATCCACAAGGATTAAATCCAAATTGATATAGTTGTTCTAGCAAACTCTGAACTGTATTTACATTCTACCTAACATAAATATCCATCCAGTTCCACAAATACAATGATATGAAGCCAGTGCTATACATGCATCAGTAATAATTAATGAATAGTTATAGGAATTAGCAAATTTTGGAAACATTCAATAAGGGCAAGCTCAATTGTTTCTCTCTGTTTATCTGTGAAGAAAGAGATAGCAATGTATTGCTTGTAATAGCTCCCACATATATCATTGTCAAAGAAATGGCATGCCTAAAGAATAAACAAGACAAACAAGTTACAAAATTGAGTGAATCAGTGAAGGGCTCAAGGGCATCAACCTTTTTTAGAGTGAAAGAAGCACCATGATTAGAATAAGATGGAAGACTAATTGTACAAGTTTTATGATTGACATGAGCATAGCTTCAAAACTAGTAGAAACTATGAAGATTGATGCTCAGACAAGCATACAAGACAGGTCAGTGAAACCAATGCAACTGACCTTTTTGCTCAGTCTGCTCTTTCTAGCAGCCTCGCGATTTTGAGCAAGTCGCCTCGTAGTCTGCCACATAAGAAAAGAAGCAATAAGCATGCTCCTATACTAGATGGAATAAGTTACTTTATATATAGAGTGAGAGAGAACAAAGGAGTGGGTGTTTCACTATCACATTTTATATCACCTTTTGATCCAAGATCTTTTCCTTTGATCTGTCACTGGATGCATTTGAATTATTCCCTCTTTCAGACTGCTCGATAAAAAGGTATTCAAATGTCAATTAAATTTCAACGTAAGCAAATAATAGAATAATTTGTAATAGAAATTTCCTTATTTGCAAAATTTTGCTATCTGAAGCACTCGGTAAAAGAGAACTAAATAGGGGATCTGAACATTCATGTCAGAGAATCAGTCACAGATGATAACTATACAAAAAGACACCAAATTCTAGCATATACGGTCCAATAAAGTAATCCAGCCGATGAGGATTGAGGAGAATGAAACAGGTCAGCTACTTGCAATAAGCAATAATACACTACATCGTCCAGAAATAGGTCCTAGTGTACTACGTACTATCTTATGATCAGGCTATAAATTATGATGCAAAGTCAGATTCATCAGTTCGTAGGAATATAAGAAGAATGGATGAAGTTCATCCATGTCAGAGAATCAGTCACATATGATTACAGGTTGATCGGGAGGATGGGTACATCACATACCTTGGAATTCCTTTTCGTTTCTGGAAGATCTGTTGCTATGGCGAAGAAGCAACTTGGAAGCTCTACCATAAGGAGTTGAGGATATTGCCTCCCTCCAAAGCTTCACTACTAATGATATTGAGGGTGTGGTGTGGTGTGGTGTCGTCAGGATATTGGATGTCCTCCCTCATATTGGATGTCCTCTCTCTCATCTCTTCGTTGGCTTAGGATTTCTGAGAGCTCTGATCAGTACCATTGAAGCCCAAAAGTTAACTCAGATTGAAGCACAATTTTGCACAGCTCAAATCCAGGAAATAAAAGAAACGGTTGTAGACTTTATGATATAAGACTCCAAAAAATTGAGAGAGAAAAAGTAAAGGAAAACCTAGATGATGAACAGTGAAATGGCTTCAGGTCACGGTATATGATTCCTATATCATATCATTAGGAGACTAGTGAGGTAAGAAGAGAAATTTATTTCCTCAAAAATGCAACCTCCCTTATAAATTATGATTGCAACATAATAAAGCAATGAGAAAAAGTAATAGAATGGAACCATATTTTATTCCCACAGGTCTCTATTCAGCATGGTCAATTGGTCATACATTTTTACATTGTGTGAGAGGAAATATTTCATCCTCAAATGTGTATGTGCTCATTAACCCGGAGATAGTGCTTAAGGTCTTGAGTGTCATGTAAAACTGAATAAATGTCATGTAAAACTGAATAAGTGTCATGTAAAACGTTGGCAGGAAATCATAGGTAGAGATAGTGCTTTAAGTCTCTAGTGTCATGTAAAACGGAATAACTGTCATGTAAAACGGAATAAGTGTCATGTAAAATCTAATGAATTGAAGCAGCCAGATGCATTCCCATACTTCTTACAAGAAACATCCAGATTCAAGAACAAGCTTGACAAAGAAAAGGTTACATCAGACAAATGAGGATACAAGTCCACTGATTTTTCAAGCCGTTGTTTAGCCTTCCAATTGCTCAATTTTTTAAAATCATCGAGTTAATTTCCTCATCAAGACATCAATCAAGGGTTAATTTAAACCTAAAACACCAAAACACAAAGAACAAACAAACGAATTAGAGGAAGAAGGTGATGATACCTGGATAACAGTCGCATCCTCACAAGCATCATTGTCAATCACAACTCTGCAGCCGCACAATAATCGAACAGTTAATTAGAACTTGTAAATTCATCACATTCCAATTTTCAAACCCTAAAAATACTTTGTTGAAAATCAAAGCCAGTAAATCGAAAAGGGAAGTGAAATTGAGAGAGGGGGTGTTGGACCATTAGGTAAGAGGTTTTAATCCTTGTCAAAGGTATTACCTGTGATGTTTCTTGTTGAAAATCAAAGCCAGTAAATCGAAGGGTAAGGAGGTGGTGTGGGAGGAGATTGTCGTCAGAGGGGCTGCGCCGCGCTCGAGCCCTTCCTCCGAGCCGGAGAACTGTCGCGCCCGCCTCCTATGTCAGGAGCACCGGTTGTGCCCGCCTCCGAGCTGGAGACCTGTCGCGCCCGCCTCCGAGCCGGAGACCTTCCCCTTCTCTCTCGCGCGGTGGCTCTCTCTTTCTCTCTTCCCTTGTCAGGACCACTGGTTACTCCAGGTAACTTTTACCGCCTGGGGTGCAATTTTTTAAAGGGGAAAGGTTAACCTTTGCAATTGTTTCGAATAGTGGGTTAGACATGCAAACTCAACCGGATCAAAGGTCATTTCCTACAATTCCTTAACCATATATAGGCAACCCTATATAAAGGATCCGAACCTTTGATTGTTAAAATGATGTACAAATTTGAGCCCTAGGATGAAGGTGCCTTACTATTCTCGATTCAATCCACGTGCTCCCACATCCCTTTTGTTTCTTATTTTAAATTTCTTTTTCCTTTTTTTTTTTAATTTCTTGGTTTTTTTTGGGGAGGTTTGATCCTTGCTTCCCTGCACAGATTTCTCATCCAAATTGAGAAAGAGAGGAGTGCAAACTCCTCTTTAATTTATATGCTTTTCAGCTCCTTTCTTTCTTCATCAGCTTTGGTTTGTTCACAACCATCATTAGCTTCAAAAGCCACACACCATACACTCCTGAAATTTTGATCTTTTCTTCAAATTTCAACTACCCACAAAACTCTCTCTCTCTCTCTCTACTCTTGGAGGCTTCAATTAGAGATTGAGAGAGTTAAGCAAAAGCTTACACATTTCACTTACTTACCCTCCTTTTAAGCCAAACTCAAACAACCAAACTTCTCCCACTTTGGAACCTGCAACCTCAACACTTTCCATCTCTCATCTTCATTTCCTGATCTGGGTTTTCATCTTTTGATCAAAACTAATTTGACCCTAATTTCTTTTGACCCCTTGCAATGGAAGGGGAGGAAGCAATAAACAGCTTCTTGATTGAGATGAAGTATTCTTGCAAGTTTTGCCAGAAGAGATTCCCATGTGGGAGATCCTTGGGTGGCCACATGAGGTCTCATTTGATCACAAACACATCTCACCAGCAAAAAGTCAACACCACCACCCTACAATTGATCAAGGACAAGAAGCATCAGCAGGAGAAGGAACTGATTCCACCACCGCCACCAATCAACGGCGAAGCCGGGTACGAGCTCAGGGAGAAGCCAAAGAAGACATGGAGAGCAGTTGGGTCAACCCAGGAGGACCCAGCTGATCAAGATCCAAACTTGCTTCCTTTTCAAGGCACCAACAGCTTCTGCTGCAAGGAGTGTGGTAAGGGATTTCACTCATCAAAGGCCCTCTCTGGCCACATGAAGAGCCACAGATTATTGGTTGATCATGATGATTCCCACAACAATCAGCAAAGCCAATCAGACATCATTAATAATAGGCCAAGGAGATCAAACAGAAAGCCAATCAGTGGTAATGCTAATAGCAGCAACAATGGCTCATCCTCCTCAGTGTCTGAGATTGATCAGCAAGAGCAAGAGGAGGTTGCTATGTGCTTGATTTTGCTTTCCAGGGATGTGGTCCCATTTTCTGATAACAATTCTGTCTTCTTAGAGACTCCTCTCACACGGGTTCGACTCCGGGAGGACAAGATTGATGATGATTTGGATGCTGATGAGTATACAACTTCTGGGTATCTGGCAGCTGTTGTAAAAGTGAAGAGTGGTGAGGAGTTTGAGGTCTCAGAAGTTGAATTGGGTCACAATTTGAGCTCAAAAAGGGGAAAGTATGAATGCAGCACTTGTAACAAGAGCTTTCATTCTCACCAAGCTCTTGGAGGCCACAGGGCCAGCCACAAGAAGGTCAAAGGCTGCTCCTCTTGGATCCCGCCCCCGGCCTTTCAGCCACAGGAAGTCAGTGGTGAAGGATCAAGAAAGGTTGCTCATGTGATTCAGAAACATGAGTGCCCAATTTGTTTCAAGGTGTTTGCTTCTGGGCAAGCATTGGGTGGCCATAAGAGGTCTCATGTGATCGCACAAGCACGCTTTGAGTCTAAGGCTATTAGTGTCGATAAGAGTACTACTACTACTACTAATACGACTACTACAAGTAACCATGAAGTTAAAGATTTTCTTGATCTGAATCAGCCAGCTCCTGTGGAGGAAGATGCCAGCAATGGCTGCAACCAACTCCACCAGAATCCATGGTGGGTTGACAGCACAAGCAAGCATGAGCACCTTGTGGGCATGATCTGAAACAGATCAAAACAAAACAGTTTGAAAGGCTCTGATCAAGACTGTGTACAGATATTTTTTTTGGATACTTTGTAATTCATTGATTCTTTTCCTTTAAAAAAAAAAAGTTCAAAGTTCAAACCCATATATTCTTAAGATTTGCTTCCTTCTTCAGTTGATTTTAACTTACGCGCAAAGAATCAAAATGTTACTTTCTCCTCATGGAGCTTGTTAGTTTGCTTCTTGTGTGTGTGCTGATATGAAATTAAGTTACTGCTAGCTGGTCTTTTTCAAGTTAGAAACTGTGTGAGATCTTCAAGTTTTGAGTATCAACTGTTGTGTCCTCTCTGATCTATTAAGTTTGGATGAGTAGTAAGCAAGGTGAAGAGTCAAGTGTTGTGATGAGATAATTGCTATTGCTTAGCAGGGAAGAGAAATTGAGTATGTTGTCACCAAAAGGGATTTTTTTTGGCTAGTGTATGGTGGTATGGTTCTGTTAAGTGCAAGGTGTGTTCTTGTGAAACAAATGGAGTGTCATCTGTGCCTGTGGTGACCAACTAACCAATAGTTAGATACTTGATTTGAAATAGAAATTCAACCTTAATAAATTTGATCAAATCTAATTTAATATTATCTTATCTAAAATACAAAATATATCATATATATGGTACTATTTGGAAGATAGCCTAAATGTGGCCTCACTAAACCATATACCCATCAACTTTATACACATTTTTCCAACTCTTTAGGTACACTGTCCAACAGTATTATATTTCACCCTTCATATAACAACCCAAAACTCTGGATGACACAAGAAGAGGAATAAGGCAACTAAAGACGCATATCAACAACCATGGCAGCGACATCGACATGGTTAATCTCACTGAAAATGTGAAGAAATTGTTGCACTGCTTCAAATGACCGGAGCAGGAGGAGCGAATTAGCAACCACCATATTGATTTCCCACATGTATTTTCACAAAACACTGACAGAATTAGTGACAAAAAGACCATCACCTTCAATGACAATCTTGAGATCTTCATCATCTTTGCAGTAGCTAAAACAAGGTGATTAAGAAATTGACTAAAACATGGTAATTACATTATCCAAAGAGATTTGAAACCAAAACAAATTTACCAAAAAACAGTAATTTCATGATGATCTTAATTTTAAAATGGATATCATCTTTTTTTTTAATACAAGCCGAAGATTTGGGGGTGGTCAACCGTGGTTGAGCCACCATCTAAGTGTGTCCTCACGGACGAGCTCATCAACTACAGCATCGGAACCCCAATCGGAAGGAGTCAGCAGTAGACCAAAGTGAGCGAGTCGATCAGCAACCCGGTTGTCTTCTCTACGTGTATAGTACCACACACTAACAAAAGAGTGACCGGTGGCAAGCGTGTCCGACACCGTCATCAATCTTCCAACGGCACCTCCACACCCCTTTGACGGCGTTAATAGCCGCCAGTCAGTCGCGCCCTCCACCTCAAGATGAGTGATCCCCAGCCTATGAGCTTCCTACAACCCATGAAGCAGACCCAGAGTCTCCGGCTCCGCTTGTAAAGTCGAAGACATACCGCAACTTTGCGCCCTACACTTGATAATTTTGTCATGGTCGTCGCGAATAACGAAACCCAAGTAACATTTCCATTGGTGGTTCTTCCACCGTTGAAGTTCACTTTCAAGGAAATATGCTATTCAATTTAATAAAATTTATTTGTGAAATGTGAATTTTTGTCCAAGTATGCCTGTATAAAGTACTTGAGAAGGATACTTCTTCCCATTGCCCACTTGAGAAGAATATAGAACTTTCAGTTTTCTCAAGAATGCTCTAAAGTGAGCGTTTATTGATAGCCTGCCTAATATCTATCTTTTTCGGAAAAAGAAGATGCAATGACTTTTAATGAAAAATAAATAGGATCAATGTTTAAACTCATTTGAACTAATTCACCAAATAAAGAATTAAACAGATCAAATACTATTTCAGTTGACTTAAAACCAATGTAAATCAATAAAACTTCATTCTAACCTAACTCAATCCATTTTTTAAAACTCTTAACCATAACTGAAAACCGAAAGGACTCGATCTAAAATGGATTCAACACACACTATCACCCACCTACAACGGTGGTGATGGAAAGCAACCGATATTTCTTTTTGTTTTTTAATGGATGAACACACAAAGGAAGCATGTGAGCTCAAGGAGGTTGTTTTGGGCTATTCACCTACCATATACTTGACTTGTTCATCATTTTCACTCATCTCCTCCTCCCTTTTTTCCTCCAATTTCGCATCATCACTAGCCATGTTTTCCCCCTTTTACTATATAAAAATGAGACAAATAACTAGCTACATAGATTTTCACATTCATATGTTAAACAGTAGAATTGTATTGATCGCTCTAAAATCCTCCCTAGGGTTTCATTCCTCATAATGTCAATATATATAGATTACAAGAGATTAGGATTGGGTCTGAGCCAATAGGAGGATGGGACATGAAGAACACGAACATGTCCAAGAGCAACATTGTCCCGAACAGTGACACTAGATCGAAAATCGAGGAATAATTGATCGACGAGGTAAACCCTTAGTAAAGATGTCAGCATAATGATAGGAGGATGAGACATGAAGAACACGAACTTGTCCAAGAGCAACATTGTCCCGAAAAAAGTGGAGATCAAGCTCAATATGCTTGGTTCGCTGATGCTGGAACGGGTTTCTGGCGAGATATACGACAGAAACATTGTATGTATAGACCAGAGTTGCCTTCTGTAGAGGACAGCGGAGATCAAGCAGAAGATTGCGCAGCCATGAACACTCAGAGACGACATTGGCGACACCCCTGTACTCAGCTTCAGCACTGGAACGAGAGACCACAGACTGACGCTTTGCCGACCAGGACACTAGAGTGTCATTGAGGAAAACACAGTAGCCTGAGGTAGAACAGCGGGTGTCAGGACACCCACCCCAATCCGCATCAGTGTAAGCAATCAGGTCATGACGAGAGGAAGGGGAAATCGTGGTACCCATATCCAACGTACCACTGATGTAGCGAATGATTCGTTTCAGTGCCTGAAAGTGTGGATCTTGAGGCACATGCATGAACAGACAGATCTGCCGAACCGCGTAGCTGATGTCAGGGCAAGTAAACGTGAGGTACTGTAAGGTGCCGACAAGACTCCGATAAAGAGTAGGATCATCAAACAGAGCCCTAGCGCTAGCACTAAGCTTATTGGAGGTGTCGACAAGGGTGGAGACGGGCTTACAGTTTGTCATCTTAGACCTGACAACAATGTCAGTGGCATACTTACTCTGCGGGAGGAACAAACCAGAAGCATGACGTTGTACGGAGACGCCTAAAAAATAGGTCAGCGGCCCAAGGTCAGACATGGCAAACTCGGAAGTCAACTGGGCGATGATGGAGGTCCGTAACGCATCGAATGAGGCGGTGAGGATGATGGGATCGATATATAACAAAAGAAAGGCCATGTCTGCACCTCGACGATAGATGAAGAGAGACAAATCAGAGCGGTTGCCAACAAAACCCAAGCGAAGCAGATGAGATACAAAGCGCTGAAATCAAGCCCGAGGGACTTGTTTGAGGCATAAAAAGAGCGATTCAGGAGACAGACATGGTCAGATCGATCCGAATCGACAAACCTCGGCGGTTGGAACATATAAACAGTCTCATTCAAATGTCCATGGAGAAATGCATTCTTGACATCCAGCTGATAAATAGACCATTGTCCCGATAGTGCTAAGCTCAGCACCACACGAATGGTGGCCCTTGACAACAGGGCTAAATGTCTCATCACAATCAATGCCGGCATGATGAGCCCGACCATTAACAAAAGGCGAGCTTTGTAACGTTCCAATGTCCCATCAGAGCAGAACTTGTGTCTGAAGAGCCACATGCAGCAAATGACATTCGCCGTAGGAGGTCGAGGGACAAGCACCCAGGTACCATTCCTTGTAAGAGCCCTGAACTCATCGAGTATATAGCCGCCTTCCAATTCGGGTCGAGGAGGGCTATTTTGTGGGAGGTGGGGATGGATGATAGCGAGGCTGATTTTGGGGCTAATGGAGACGAATCAGATGGAGGGCGAGGGGTGGGTTCGGCAGGGGTGGGCTCGACAGGGGAAGTGAGGGAGGCTGATGGGGTGAGGGAGGGCCGGTGAGAGGTGTTCATGGAGACAATTTTTCTCGGCCTAAACACGCCCGAGACGCTACGAGTGTGAGGCCTGGTGGGAGGTAAGGGTGGGGGCGGTGGCAGAGAGGTGTTGGTTAGCGCAGATGGAGACGTAGTAGCACCGGGAGAGCTTCGGTTAAGGAGGAAGTGCGGAAAAGCATCCTCGGACTCAGAGGGAGAGGCGGTGATTCGGTGTGAGGGGCGAGGTGATGTAGAGAAGGGGAAGCGGGATTCATCGAAAGTGTGACATGGCGCGACAGGATTAGCCAATGGTGTTGGAGATCAAGGAAGAGGTAACCGCAATGATCAGACAGATAGCCGATGAACACACATGGTGTAGAGTGGGGATGTAGTTTATCTGGTGTGGTGGAGGACTGATTAGGGAAAAACAAGCATCCAAAGGTACGGAGGTGATCATATCGGAGCATTGTGCGGTATAGTGCCAGAGTCGGTGAGCTATGCTGAAGGGTAGATGATGGGAGGATGCTAAGGAGATAATAGTGTTGGGCCAAGTGGCCCATGAAGATCCAGCCCAATTGAAGAGCCAACTGATTTTCTTTGTAAAAGAAAAGGCAATGCTTGTGCCTTTGGCTTGATGAGCACGCAAAAGGAGAAAAGCAAAAAAGGGGTCTTTTTGCTTGAAGAAGAAAGTGCCGCAGTAGCAACCAAAGAAAAGGAGAGAGAAAGAGAAAAGAGAGAGGAGGGGGATTGGAGAGGAGAGGTAAGAGATTTGAGCGGTTGTTTCGTCTCTTGACCCGGTAGTCCGTCTTTATCCTTCGGCAAGTCAACAACGGGAGTTTGTTGATAGGTATTTTCTCTTCCTGAAAATCTAATCTGATTATAAGTGTTTAGCTAGGTTTTGGAGAGGAATCTTTTCTAGATCGGGTTGTATTTAGATTGGTGTTTGAGATCTCCATGTTTATTTGTCTCGGGTTGAGACTGGATTGTTAAACACTTGTATTGACCTGTTGATTAGTGGATTGGTTGCTCTGGTGGGCGGAAGGTGAGTTTTTTGATCCTCTGGTTAGAGAGGGTTTTTCCCACGTAAATCTTGTGTCAATATTTGTGATTTTATCTGTGCTTGTGGTTGCTTGGTTGTTTGGTTTCCGAATTGGTTATTATCGGTTGGTCGTGGTTTGCTGGTTGGTTGTTGTCGGTTCTCTTATTACCCGAATTCGCTTCTGGGTGCGGCTGGAAAGTGGTTTCTAGCCCTAACAAGTGGCATCAGAGCCTTTGGTTGATCTTTGGCTATGTTGTTTTTGGGTAATAGGAGTAGAGATGACGACAAAGACCGAGGAATTTGCGAGTACAATGATAAAGCTAACGGCTTCGAATTTCTCTATCTGGAAGACGAAGATGGAGGATGTTTTGTATTGCAAAGACTTGTTTGATCCGGTTGAGTTGGGATCGAGGAAGCCAGCTGAGACATCCGATAATGATTGGAAGAAACTGCATAGGAAGGCTGTTGGAACCATCAGAATGTGAGTGGATAATAGTGTTTATCACCACATAAGCAACGAGACAGATGCACGGGTATTGTGAAAAAAATTGGAGGATATGTATGAAAGGAAGTCAGCTCAGAGTAAAGCTTTTGTGATAAGAAAGCTAGTGAATCTCAAGTATAGAGATGGAAAGCCTATTGCAGAGCATCTGAGTGAGTTTCAGGAATTGGTGAATCAGTTGAACACCATGAAGTTAGTCCTTGATGATGAGTTGCAAGCGTTGTTGCTCTTGAGCTCTTTTCCTGATAGTTGGGAGACTCTAGTGGTGTCGATTAACAACTCTGTCATGGGTGGGGTTGTGTCCTTATCTGCAGTGAAGGATAGTCTCTACAACGAGGAGACTAGGAGGAAGGATATGGGCACAGATTCGTCACATACAGGAAAAGGCAAACAAATCCATCGCCAAGGAGACTAGGAGGAAGGATATGGGCACAGATTCGTCATTTCCATCGCCAAGAAGGCAAACAAATCCATACAGGAAAAGGGGGACGCAGGGGCAGATATCAGAATGGCAAGACAGGACTACTCCGTGTGCTAGCTCATTCATCAACTTTAGAGCGAGCCAATGCAACCCTTGCAAAAGATCTTTTTAGCTCGTAGGGGGCAAAAGAAATTCCTTTAGTGGCTTCTTCAAAAGAGATCCTTGTTGTGCCTATGTTTATCTATCTGAAAAAGGTTGTACAAGTCAACATGACCTCATGTTCGGAAGAAATGGAACCCGAGGCCACAGAGGTTAAGCCTTCAAGATCCAAGAAATGCAAGGAGGTTCAAGAAGCATGTCAAGTCTCCAATGATAATGCGAGGAAAAGAGACTGATTGAAGTTAATAAGTTCAAACACTTCAATGGTTGAATCTCAAGCAAACATCTCACAAGATGGACCAGATGTGATGCCAGTATTGACTACCAGCACACCAAGTGTCGAGGAGCAGCTTCAAGAGTTGCAAAGAAAGCTTGATGAGAAAGATGCCCAAATTGCATCGCTCCTCGCCCAATTAAATACTCAAGCTCAAGAAAATAAACAAGAGCAAACAAGGCCGAATGGTGAAGGTGACAGCGGTAGCGCATCGATCTCTCCACAAGAAATCAAAGAGATGATCACTCAAGGGATAAAAGAACCTTATGCATTACAAAATCCGACGGTGCTTGGATATAGAAAGCCATATCCATCACACCATGATTCGATGCCGTTTCCCCCAGGCTACCAAAGACCGAGCTTTGAGAAGTTAGATGGCCTTCACGGTTCACCCCACGAGCACTTAGTTCATTTTTATTCTGCTTGTGGTGAAACTGTCTTAAGCGATGCCTTATTAATTAGGCAATTTGTTCAATCTTTGAAGGGATCGGCATTCACTTGGTACACTACTCTTCAACCAAGGTCGATTCAAACATGGGATGATCTACAAAGAGAGTTCCTAGCTCAGTTTGGGAGCTCAAAAGCAAGGGTTTCCATTCTAGACCTCGCAAACACCTATCAAAAGTCTAATGAGCTCGTCAACGATTTCATCGCTCGATGGAGAAGTATAAGACTCCAATGCCATGAAAAATTAAGTGAACAAGCATGTGTTCAGATGTGCACCAACAACTTAATACCGGAATTAGCGGTACATGTTGGAAGTGCCGAACCCCGTTCATTTGATGAATTGGTTTCTAAAGCGTACAATGTTGAAAAGCAACTCGCACGAGGATCCAACTGGTTTCAAGGTAGTGAGACTAATGAAAATGATGGCGATGAGGTACAAGATGAAGATGAGTCCATGGCAACTTTCGTTAAACATGATCGATAGTCCGTTAACAAGAATGGTTCCAAAGATCAAATAAAAGAGGAAGCCAAGGAGCCATTCAAGAGACTCACCTTCCATGAAAAAAGGCAAAGGAAATATCCTTTTGACGATGATGATGTACAAGGGATATTTGATGAATTGGTGAGTGCTAAACTTTTAACACTCCCAGAGCCAAAAAGGCCAAAAGAAGTTGGCAAGACGAGTAATCCAAGATATTGCCCATATCACCAGCTCTTTAGTCATCCAATCAAAGATTTCTATGTCTTCAAAGACATTGTAGAGGAGATGGTTAACAGAGGAGAAATTGAAATCGAGGGGGCAACATCCTCGGCTCAAGCAGCTTCATCAAATACCATTTCAATGGTAGACGTTGCAGAGTTCGTTTCCTCACTCCAACTGTCTTCTCAAACAGAAAAAGCATATTCTATGGCTATTGAAACTGGGGGCAACCCTATAGTTTCATTGCCTCTTAAGGCATTAATGAAAGATGATTCTTCAAAAGATGAGTCCTTAGGAGAAAAAGAAATCGCCCAATGTTATATGGTCTCATGGACCGACGGCAAGTGCGAAAAACAACTAAGAGTTAAAAAGATTACTCTTCGTTTTAAGCATCAACTTATTTCCTCAAAATCAAAAGAGAAATCAAAGGGAAAGAAATCAAGCTTCAGTGAAACTTCAAAAATGCACAAGAAACATAAAGTTCAAGTGTAAAAGCTAAAACCCTTTTTCAAGGGTAAAGCCCCGCAAACACTTGTTGATGAGGCTTGTGTCAAAAATTTCCAAATCTCATACGAAGAGGGTGTTCTATCTGCAAGTGTGATAGAGCCTAGAGTATCCATTTAAAAGGCTCGAGACGGTTTCATGTGGAACTCTCAAATCTTCGGTGTTTACAAGGCTCGATCTAGCCCCTCCATGTGAGACACCGAAATCTTCCGTATTTGAAAGACTCGAGCTAGCCTCAACAAATGAAGCATCCAAATCTTCAGTGTTTCAAAGGCTTGATATGGCCTTGGCAGGTGAAGAATCT
Source organism: Persicaria tinctoria (assembly GCA_037127255.1). Taxonomy (NCBI): domain Eukaryota; kingdom Viridiplantae; phylum Streptophyta; class Magnoliopsida; order Caryophyllales; family Polygonaceae; genus Persicaria; species Persicaria tinctoria. Next base: position 21,925,751 of record JBANSL010000017.1, read on the forward strand.
AAATCTTCAGTGTTTCAAAGGCTTAATATAGCCTCGACAAGTGGAGAATTTAAAGCTCCGATATTTGAAAGGCTCAGAAAAATTGACGAGTCTAAAAGCAAGAAGGTCCAAATGAAAAGGACCAAAAGCAAGAGCTCCGGAAGAGACAGTCAAAAGTTCTCATCCATAAGCTCAACCAAATCAAGGACACCTAAAGCCAAGTAAGGGTGTCAAAATGATCAATTAGTCTCCAAGGCGGAAAAAAAAAAGTTCTGCTTAGAACTACGTGAAGACTTGATCCCCATCGAGGGGTACGTAGGAAATTTGACATAGAAAAAAATATTTCAGATTCAGTCGCACAAAAAAAAAGAGATCTTCCGAGTTCGCAAATGATAGTCAGGTTATTTGGGGAAACCCTTCCTAAAAGATGGGCCCAGATAATCCGAATGATGCGGTTAAAAAATAATCCCGGTTTGTAAATGATAGTCGAGTTATTTGGGAAACCCTTCCTAAAAGGTGTGCTCAAATAATTCGAGTGATGCATATTAAAAAAAAAAGGGGGGGGGGGGGGGGGGACTTGAAATTAGTCCAAACTTCAAATGATCTGAAAGCATATATGAAAAATGGGTTAAAAAAGAACTACAAACGGCTTGATCCCTCACAAAGGGGGTACGTAGGCAGTCTAGCTAATCAAAGTGCTAGGTGCAGCCACAAAAACAAACAAATTATCTTCTTTTCTCATCAAAGAAGAAAAAGAAGTCAAATCCTCTACTTATGTAGTCTTATGAGCGTTGTCTTGACTACAGGGATAAAAAAATCAAATATTGTCCGAAGACTGGCATATTTTGTGCCTGTATTGAAAATGAGGCAAAGGAAAAGAGAGAAGAAGAAAGAAATTGTCTTTCATGGTATTCTCATGAAGAGAAACAAATAAAAGGCAAATGCCTAAATTTTCCGGCTTTGATTATCATATTAATGTGGTGATCAATTCAAGTCACATAAATCAAATTTCCTCCCAAGGAGCCATAAACCACAAATGCCTCAAAGCTTATTCAAAGCCCCTAAAACTGGTCTACATTATCTGCATATGTACGGTCATTCAAAGCCCCTAAAACTCAAAACCAAAATTCAAAGAAAAAAGCGATCAAATATCTTGTCTTCAAATGGTATGGGTATAAATTTCAAAATCATCTCATAAGAGATTTTGATCACAAAGCTTCAACCACAAAGGTTACAAAAGCTAAACTCACGACACCAAGTTGTCAAAACCAAAAAAACAAAGGGGCGAACTTTGAATATGCTCGGTTAAATTTCTTACACATTCAAAGTTCGGGGGCATATGTTGAGTCGTAAAATTTCATGAATTTTATTACTCGTAATATCTTGGGAGTCATGAAATTAATTTAACTAATCAATTTCATCGAAATGGACTCTAAGTAGGCAGGCTTTTTAGCCCAAATAAAAGCCCAAGCTTTTGTCCAATTTAAAGCCCAAATTGAAGCCCAAGCTGGCCCAAGTTTTATTCCATAAAACAATGGAATTAAAAAATATATATATACAGGTGAGGATAGTCTTTCTCTACAATAACAATTACCAACTGCTCCCGTCAAATCCCCTATCAATCTACATACACCCATGCCTAACAATAGAGTAAAAAAGGTAAGAAAGCCCAACTGCCCCCATCAATGGAAGGCCATCACTTTCCACTTTCTTCAGCTATAAAAGGGCTGGAAAGTTTGAAGAGTCCTGGCTGCCAGGGGACGTACTCCCCTCTGCAAAGCAAAACAAAACAAAAGCAGAAAACACAAATCAGCAAGAAGTAAGGAAAAAAAAAAGAGCAAAACACTTACAAAAAATTAGTGTCAATCTCAAAACACATTAATCAGGTAGTGAGTTTGATTCTTGAAACCAGGGCCTCGAGAACCTTGCGAGCTTCTTCGAGTGGTCTGGTTTTAAAATCATTTGAGTCCCTCATTCACTTTACTTGCCGTCGAAATAATCCTGGTACGATTTTGGAAACTCGACCCTCGAGAACCTTGCGAGCTTCTTCGTGCGGTTGGGGTTTCAGAATCATCAAATGCCCGTAAATCAAGGCGAAGTGTTGCTGAAATTTTCTTGGTAGGTCCTGTTTCTGATTCTTGAAACTTTGCCCTCGAGAACCTTGCGAGCTTCTTCGTGTGGCTGAGTTTCAAAATCACCGTATGACCCTAAATCAGGGGAGGAGGTGCTGCCGGATTTTGCTCGGAATTCACAAGCAGTGAAATGCCGAATTCCATTAACTATCAAAATTAAAATGAAAATGGGACAATCTTGTTCTGTTAAACAGCACTATAACCAGCAACTGGGAGGCATTAGATTTGAACAAAAAAAATTCGTTTGCAGTCACCAGCAAGCGCAATACCCCAAACCAGACTCGGTGGAAAGCATAAAAAAAAAATATATGCAAACACAACTTTGGATATGATGGGGGAAGTTTCAGAAATTGGAACAAATTCAAATCAATCTATGCCTGTTATTCAACTGATGTTTCAATTCAGTAAAACAAGGAAAAGAAGGGAAGCCAATATACCTAGCTTGAGACGCCGAGGTTGTGCCGCTCCGCCTTTCCCCAGTTGCTCAAAGTCAGCCCTTTGTGGTGCTGTTCAAGTTGCACAAGCCCTAGTTCCCTTCCTCTTTGGACTGCCTACCAAAACCGAAAGGCCCCAAATTGCCGAAATCGCAACCCTATAATTTGGAACAAAATCGGTTTAAAACTCACAAATTGAGTGTAAGATTAAAGGGAAGGGGAAAAGAAGAACATAACTTGTGCTTTAATTTCTCAAATATCACCCAAATTGGAGATTTGGCGGCTGAAATTCGCAAAACAAGAAAAACCCTAGAACATACCGAGTTCGAAAAGTCTTTGGTTTGTATCGGAGAGGTGCGATTCTCCGCCCGTGCTCCGCCCTCACTCCACCTCCTTCCGTTTCAGTTGCCCAAAGCCAACGCCACGAGCCTTCAAGGTAGCTCGTTAATGGACGTCACAGCTGCGTCGAAGAGTTCCCATGACGTTCTCTTTTGTCGCCGGGAGGAAGAGGGTGAACGAAAGAATTAAAACAAGAAAAGAAAAAAAGAACGTCTCTCTGTTAAAAAAAATGGAGCTGATTTCGGCTTTTCATTTTGTCAATCAAATGGGCTTTGTTTAGATTAAAGCATTAAGTGATCCTGGGAGTTGGGCTTAAGCCCATTAATTATTTGGTTTAAATCTACAACAATATGTCTCCAAATGATTTGCATATACATATATGATTACATATGCATACGACATAATCACATAAAGCTTGCCAAATATAGGTTTAATTACAAAACCTACCCACTAAAATATAGAAATTATATTTGGAAGAAAATGGAAGTTGGGTTTAATAAAATTATAAAATAAAACCCGTAAAAATTCCATTGCCGATTTATTCCAGTGGGTCAATATCAAAACTGACTTTGATAAAAACGAAGTTAAATCCTCAAATCGAGTTTCACCAAATATAAACTCGGTTCATTTAGAACTACGTAAGACTTGATACTCTTTTACGAGTTACGTAGGAAATTCGGTATAAAATTTAACATATATTGAATTCAGTCCCCTTTCCCAAAATTAAATCGTTTCACGAAAGAACTACGTAAAGACTTGACGCCGTAAAAATGGCTACGTAGGTAACCCGATATTAAGTCCTAAAAATATATCGGGTACAGTCGTCCAACTCTAAATTCACCTTTAAGTGAATATGAGGTCAAAACCAAACAAATTAAATTGGTTCCTATTAGAACCACGGGTGATTTGATTCTCTTCTAAGAGATACGTAGGACACTCGATACAAAGCCGAAGCTCGTCGAGTTCAATCGCCGAAAACAAATTCAAATTGGTCATTCTGACTCGATGCAAAGCTTCTGCTCGTCGAGTTCAGTTACCATTCTCAAATGATCTCTTAATCAAATCCAAATACAAAATTCATCTTTGTTCCGAACTACGGTGACTTGATTCTCTTCTAAGAGATACGTAGGAAACTCGGTGTAAATCAAATTCCCACCGAGTCCAGTCACACCCAAATCCTCAATCAAATTCTCCAAATTCATTTGTCGACTCAAGTTGTCTCAAAAATCAAATTTTCATCAAATTCAAAGTGTCTCCTCCGACTCGATACAAAGCTTCCGCTCGTCGAGTTCGGTCACGACCAAAACGTCAAAAAAACAAATACCAAATTCAAATTTGGCTTTTTCAAGAACTACATTTGATTTTATCCCTTCCAAAAGGGTACGTAGGAAACTCACAAACGAGTTCAATCACAACCCCTAAATTGACCTTTAAGTCAAATATCAAATCAAAACAAATCAAATTCCATATCAAAATCCAAATCGTTTTCTATGCAAATGATAGGCGGTTTACTTGAGTTACCCTTCCGAGAAGGTGGGCTCAGGTTACTCGGGTGGAGTGTTGTTTGTGCTACCCTTCCTAGAAGGTGGGCTTGAATTTCATCCTCTGATGCATACAAGAAAACGAAACCAAACCCAAATCAAATCAAACAAACCAAACACAAACTCCAAACACTCTGAACTACGTAAGGCTTGATTCTCTTCCAAGAGATACGTAGGCAACCCGTTAAAATTCGAGTGCAGCCCAAATCACCAAAACCACTCAAATCCTGGTATCGATACGACTTCAAATCAAGAGGGTAACCAAAAAGGGTCGAACTCAAATATTAAAAATCAATTAAAATGTGTTGTACGATTATCGCGCATTTTTGCTCAACAGTCACATTGAAAGCATTTTATGAGGTGGTGAAATTGAGTTTTGATGTAAGCATGAAACTTGACAAATGTAGGTAATGTTTGGGACTTGAATTGTAATGGAAATACCCATAGAAAATTAGACCATTGAAACGGTAGTTTGACATGTTTGCCTAATTGACAAGAAGAACATAAAGTAGAGCGGGGCTCTTTATTACATTTGACAAGACACTTTGAAGTAGCAAGGCGGGCTTGGATTACCGAGGCGAGCGTGCCAAAGACAGGACGATGATGCCGTGAGGGCGGCTGGACGCAACACAGACGTGGGTGATGGCGAGGAAACTGGGTAGAGCTCTCCGGTGATGTTACATCTCAGGCGAGTAACCCCCGTAGTAAGATCCTTCAAAGAGAAACCAAAAGGATCAAATACAAGAGAAACATTATTGTTGGTAGTAAATCGACGGACAGAGATAAGGTTTTTCACAAGTTTTGGGGCAATGAGGATATCATTAAGGTGTAGAGGGTGGGTTGGGGTCTATAATTTGGCGTGGCCAATGCTCGAAGTAGCAAGGCGGCCATCATTGGCGACGATGATAGAGTGTGCAGGACCCTTAAAGGAGATAGATGAGAGAGTACCTGAAGAGTTTGCCATATGCGAGGTAGCGCAGGTGTCCATGTACCAAGACGAGTCGAGAGGTGTCAACTGCAGCGAGGAGAAGGCATGCTGCACATAAATTGGAGCATAGGCGTCGCGGCCTGGATCGGATGACGTCGGGTACACATGATGACCGGCGAGACCCAATAATCCTGCGCCCTGCTGACTGTTGGGGTAAGGGCATGCCGGAGGGCGCCATGATGGAGGGGGCAAGGCGGAGTGCATCCAATTCGGATTGAATCCCGGCACCGCGTTCCAGCTCGGAGTGTTGTTCTAAGGGCGAGAGTCGCGGCCGTGACCACGCTGTGGGGAGGCGTCTTGGCCACGGCTGGAGGATGGCGGCGGGTATGGGGTGTTGTCCAAGTCCAAAGACGAGATCAGGGCGATTTTGTCCTTGACAGAGGCGTTGGCAGACTGGCAATGCTGGCGGGTTTCCTCCAGGATCAATTGGGAGCGGGTTTTCTTGAAAGAAGGCAGAGGTTTGGTCCGCTGGATATGGATGGCAGCAGCATTGTATTAAGAGGGGAGACCCAAAAGTACCTGGAGGACAAGGCGTGTAGCGCTAGGTTTGGAGTTGACGACGGCCAGTTGATCAAAAAGGGTTTTGAGTTGCTGACGGTAGGCGGAAATGGACGGGAAAGACGCAAGCTTGCAACTTGAAAACTGGTGCTCTAGGTAGACATCATGGGTTGACTTGTTGTCCTGAAAAAGGTTCCGAAGCATGGTCCAGGCACTCATGGCGTTGTCGCCGGTGTCGAGGATGGTGGTCAGTAGATCTTTGGAGATGGTGTTGTAGATCCATTGAAGAAACGATGGTGTCAAGTTGGACGAAGAGATCATCGTCTTCGGTGGTGGGGTGAATTAGTGTGAAATCGATATGATGGAGGATCTTATGAGCTTTCATATGGGTCTTGAAGAGGTGAGACCATGTTGTGTAAGAGCTAGAGTCTTGATCAAGGAAGATCGAGATGCAATTTTTGATATTGGAGTTAGTTAGGGCGGAGTGGAAAGGGGGCTTCGGGTTGTCAACCATAGTTCCGAGAGGGAGAGGGGCGGTGGAAGGGGGAGAAGGCGGCAGTTAGGGCAAAGAGGACGGGTTGGGGGGGCGATAGTGAGTGCCGAAGGGGGGAGAGGGGGTGGCGGGGGTATACCGAGAGGGAGAAGGGAGGCGGGGGGATACCGAGAGGGAGAGGGGCGGCAGCACAGGCGGCGGATCGAATTAGGGTTCCGCAAGGAAGAAAAAGCTTGATACCATGTAGAATTGTATTGATCGCTCTAAAATCCTCCCTAGGGTTTCATTCCTCATAATGTGAATATATATAGATTACAAGAGATTAGGATTGGGTCTGAGCCAATAGGCCGATACACTATACAATATATAATCTATCATAAACAAACTTCTATATTTACGGCCAGGGGACATGGGATAGCTCGAGTCCCCTCTGGATCGAAAGGAAAAAAATAGGAAAAAAAAATAGCCATTGGTCTTTTGATAATTTTTACTATTTTATGAGAAGTAATGGAGATCTTTGCAAACCTATCATCGATTCTGGCTTCTCCCTAAAGGGAGTTTGGTCAATAAGAAATGGAATCCTCTTCAACAACAATGACATTAGGAAGATGAAAGACATATTCGATAAAAAAACATTAAGCAATATAGAATAAGCTGGAGAAAAGCACAAAGTAAGGAACAAGACTATGAGACTAAATTCCCTTCAAAAGAGGACGAAAAAACAAAAACTTGTAAAATGGAAAAAAACACCCGGGGGATTTGTGAAACTCAATTTTGATGGTGCAAAGGTTGGCTCGGGTCTTTCTGCTAGTGGTTTTGTCATTCGCGATAGCCAGGGGCAGACCTCTCTTGCGAAGCCCATGATCACCGGAAAAGGTTTTTGTTGTTCAAGCAGAGTGTCTTGGTCTTTAGGTAGGAATCCTAGAAGCTACTAAAAGGGGTTTCTCTCGTCTTGAGGTGGATGCGACTGCATGACTGTGATTCATGTAATGAAGGGGATTTGGAAGTGCCCTAAGGAGATTGAGATAGCGGTTTCGGATGCCCTTGATCTTTGTCGTGCCTTCGATAGTGTTATCTTCTCGCACACATTCAAAAAGGGGAATCATGTAGATGATAGGTTGGCGCATATTGGTCTTTCCTCGCCATTTGTCTAAGAGCGTGCTCCAGCTGAGGTCGTTGACGTCATTTGTCGCGACGCTCTTGTGCGGTGGGTCAACCCCCAAATCTTTGCCTTGTATAAAAAAATATGTTATATAGGTTCAAACCCATTTAGCCTCATTTTTTTAGACAGTAGGCAAGAACTAGATCGACCAAGCGATCTTGAAGCCATCAAACGATGACTTGAGAGACTCTACGTAGAGGGTTGCCAGTCAAAAGAAAAAAAAACTAAGATTACAATTACATAAATTTAAGCTTAAAAATCTAGAAAATTAAAATTCTTGTTTATAGAAATCTGGTCCGGTGGCACAACTTGCATGTAGGCTATTGCACAGTTGTTGAATTTAGCCTAGATGGCTTGGACGGTTGTGGTTCTGATTCCGGATGCGGTAACGGGTCTAGCGCCTACATAAGGAAGTAGATGGGGGTGGGATCGGAGGTGGTGGTTGATTGGGAATTTGGGTTAAGAGTTTTGAATTTGTATCAAATTTAAGTGAAAGGTTGTAGTTAAGTTTGGTTTGTAAAGGGTTATTTGAACTGGCTATAGGGTGTGGTGTCATCGGATCTCAACCCAAGGGTTGAGGATCAAAACAACAACGTCATGCAACCGGCCGCTTTTTTTTTTTTTTTTGATTTTGTGAATTTCCATTTTGTGGGTTTTCCAAGTTTGACAGGGATGGGGGAGAGAGGGGGTTTGTGGGTAACGAAGATTGGTGAGTAAATGAGGATGAGTGTTGGTAGGGAAGATGAACAGTGAACATAGCCATGCAAAGCCAATTGGTTCATCAACTATAGAGATCTAAAAGATCCGTCAATGGGAGGTCAATTTTGGTGGTGGTGTCGTCGGATCTGGGCCCGAAAGTGGGGATCTGAACAACAACGGCCGGTGATTTTTGTATTCGATTTTGGCTTTTTATTTTGTGGGCATTTTGATTTAGGGGTGGATGGAGGACTAGAGGAGAGGTGAAGGTTTATAAGCCCATATGCAACCTGGGGATGCAAGGGAAGCAGGCCAGGGGCAGAGAAGGAGCTCGCAGAGGGTTAGCGGTGGCGGAGGAGGAAAGAGAGGGTAGAGATGATAAATATTATGGAATAATTTTAAACACTATCTCAAATGAACTAAAAGATTTAAGACTCGAGATAAAGAAATTAATTAGATGGGTTAACTACTATAAGTATTAGTGAGATTTTCTGAACTGGTAAATATATATATGAGAGTAACCAAATTACAAAAAACATGCAGACCAAACTAAGGGTCCCGTGGAAAAATACAAGGACGTATGCCTCTCCAAAAGAATGCCTACCCAAACGAACTCTTAACCAAAAATATCCCTATCCACACCGAACTCTCTATTCACCCTACCCCATGACACTTGATACCTCATCTAGACAGTAAGCTTTTCACCCAATTCTTTTCCATCCTAGTTCTACATTTACATTTGATGGATATTCTACTTTTGCAAGCTTTTATGATCTCCATGGCACAATCAGCCGGGTTGCACTGCGTGCCCATGAAGATCATCCGGTTCCGAGCTCTCCACGTAATGTAGACAAGTGCGCTCAGTACCAGCAACTTGCTCTGAAAAACAGCCCCTTTTCTGGACTCTACGGGCTCATTCTCGAACCATTGTAACCACTCATGAAGATTTGGAAATCGTACCTCCACGGCAAGCCAATTAAGTACTCGGTTCTGTATATCCTGGATCACTCTGCACCCAAACCATAAGTGGTCTTCATCTTCCTCTTCCTCCCTACATAGCGCACACCATGCAGCCTTGGGTCCCAACCAATGCTTTATGACACGTCCCGTCTGAAGCCTCTTCCTCGTCGCGAGCCATGTCATGAATGACCAGCGCTTGCATTGGGCTCTCTTCCATATGAAGCCTCCCCAGTTACATTGAACACCATGCTCTCGGACCAGCTAATACACTTTAGTGCTCATCAAATTTCCATTCGGACGAAGGAGAGAACTCCAATCTAACGTGCCATGGGGCTGCATGAGCACTCAGATTTCATTCCTCATCCTTAATAACTCCTTCCATGCCCATGAGTCATTTGCCTTCGGACCTACGTCCCAAATCGAATTACCCCTGAGCAGGTTACTATTTGCCCAACTAACCCATATGCAAATCTTTTGTGCATCAATGTCGCATATGAGTTTAGCAAACACACTCTTGTTCCGTCCGAGTATCTCCTTTATGTCTAACCCACCTTCCTTAAACGTCTTGGTAACATCGTTCCAAGAAACAAGATTTCTACCTCCTTATGTCGTGCCATTCCACAAGAAATGACGTTGAATCTCGTTCAGCTTACCAATCACCCCTCTCGGCAATAGAGTCGACTGGCTCCAAAACGAAATGATACCTCCAAATACCGCTTTTAGCAATTGCATCCTACCTGCAAATGAGAGTTTTTTGGTAGCCCAGTTCTGTACATATCTCCCACATTTCTCGGTCAGATCACTATATTCGTGTATAGAGATTCTCTTCAAATGCAATGGCATTCCAAGATACCTCACCGGGAGCTGGCCCTCCTGGAAGACAAGAACGTTGGTGATGTCCTCAATCACATTTCTGTCTACCCCTGCAAAGTAGATGGTGCTCTTGTCTCTGTTCGCCCGCAGACCAGATGCCTCAAAAAACCGGTCAAGAACCCTTTTGATCACTTCCACAGATTGCATATCAGGTCTACAAAAAATAAGCAAGTAATCTGCGAATGCTAGGTGGACCAGTCTCAATCTCTTGCATTGCCGATGAAACCGAAACTCAGGGCTCTCCGTACCCTCCTTCATCATACGGTTTAACATTTCCATTTCCATACAGAGCACAAAAAGGTAAGGCGGGAGAGGATCGCCTTGCCTTAAGCCTCTCTTACCTCTGAAGTACCCTTCTGGCGCGCCATTGATGATAATGGAGAAGGCAGTGGAAGTCACACATTCCATTACCAACTCCACAAATTTCTTTGGAAATTGCATCTGTTGTAGTGTGTATCTGACAAAGTTCCAGCTGATATAGTCATATGCCTTCTGCAAGTCGACCTTAATTGTGCAACTCGGTGAAATTCTCTTAGTTCCATATCCCCGGACCACTTCTAATGCCACCGCATTGTTGTGAGCTAATATACCGGGCACAAAGGCGCCCTAGTTCTCAGATACAAGGTAACCCGAAGACTCTTTCATCCTGGCTACCAACAATTTGCTCACCATTTTCATGATAGTGTTACAGCAGGAGATAGGTCGCAAGTCCTTCACTAAGGTGGGGTTACTAGCCTTCGGTAATAGGGACACAAACATAGCATTTAGTTGCTTTAGAATTTTCCCATTACGAAAGATCTCCTTAACTGCAGCACTGACATCCCCACTGACATCTCCTTCGGTAATAGTGAGATTTTCGTTAAAACATGTAAAGAGACAAGTGATCAATCTCCACGACTCTATCAACCTCAAATCTATTATCGAGATATGTCATCAAATAAGTCTTAAGATAGGAGGTGAGCATGAAAAAACACTCGTCTTTATGAATATAGTTATCATTTTTCAAAAATCAAAAAAGAAATTTACTACCAAGTGAAATAAATCAAAAGACAAGAAAAAAAAAGTCTTGATAAAAAAGAATTAAGAACAAGAACCTAAATATGAAGCAAAATCCACTTCAACAACATACTAGGTATTTTAAAACTCTTCTAGATGAACCATGTTGGATGAGAGAAGTGCAACGAGTTATCGACTTAAATGCTTACAATCTAACCTGGTGGAATAAGAAGTTATGAGCAGTGAAAGTCTAAGGGCCCGTTTGGTTCAAGCTAGAGAAAGGAAAGGGATTCATTACCTTTATGGGAAGGGAAATGATAGGATTAGTGTTTGATTGTGTTTTTGTTTGGTTGACTTAGAAGGTGAATCATTGAATTCTTTATTGCCTCTGTGAATGTTTGGTTGAATTGATTTAGGAAATGAATATGTTTAATCATCTCATAAATCCTAATATTTGTCGTTTTTAATTTGTAATAACAAGTAATGATCATCAACACTAACTTGGAGATCTATAAAAGCTCAGTTTTGATTTTTTTTTGTTGCTATAAATTAGAATTGAAATCATTCCGAATTTCTTCAGAATTGCTGCAAAACAAAGATATAACGCCCTATAAATTTAATGGCGCGCCACAAAAGGAAGTCTAACAATTTCCAACTCAAGTTAAGATAATTTCCAAAAAAAAAAAAGTTAACAGAAGTTAAGACAATACACACCAGAAGCTCACAGAAGTTAACAAAAGTTAAGACAATACACACCAGAAATGAACAGAAGTTAAGACAATACACACCAAAAGTTAACAGAAGTTAAGACAATACACACCAGAAGCTAACAGAAGTTAACAAAAGTCAAGACAATGCACACCAGAAGTTAACAGAAGTTGAGACAATACACACCAGAAGTTAACAGAAGTTGAGACAATACACACTATAAGTTAACAGAAGTTGAGACAATACACCCAAGACGAGACTATACACACCAGAAGTTAACATAAGTTAACTTCTTGGGCCAAGAAATTAACAAAAGGTAACAAAAGTTAACAGAAGTTAATTTGAGCACTTGCAAATTAACTTCTATTAATTTGAGCAATGCATCCTTTTTTCTTCCTATATAAGTCACTCTCCTCCATCTTCTATACAAAACTTGCAAATTAATTTGAGTACTGCATCCTTTTGAAATAGCCTCTATGGGTTTCGAAATCTCAACGCAATTCCCCCCCAACTTCATCCTCCTACAAGACAACCTTCCGAGCTTCCCATCCAGGCATATTCAACACCCGAACAACAAGGAACATCAAACGCAGCATGAATTGGAAAAAAAAAAGGGCAATCAAACAGCACTCGAACAACATATATTGAACAGCAAAACAAATAGCATAAAATCAGTGGAAATAAACAGGCAATTGAACCCGAATAATGTAAACTGAACAAGGGCGAAATCGAGTTTGTGGCTGATATGAAATAGGTAATGACGAAGAAGAAGAACAATCGAAATTGATCGGCAAAACAAATAGCATAGCAGCAATCAAAATTGAAGGAATTGAACAAGATGTCAAGAACATCAGCAAACATACGGCGCAATAGGCTTTCAAAACAGCAATTGAACAATCGAAGGAACATCAGCAAACGTCATGGTGCAATAAACAGCAATCGACAAAGGGTAATCGAACATTGACAACAGCAATTCAACGAAAAATCAACAACAGCGATCGATTTCAACTAGAAATCGAACAGCAATCGGTTATTTCAACAAGGAATTGAAATTAAAATTGGCGATTTTAAGAAACATATACCATATTGGGTCGAACCTACAAAGCTAGGGTTAATTTGACTCACCGATTGAAGATCAAAGATCGACGTCGAGGTAAGGAAGACGAAAAGCTACTGAATCAGCACCGAAAAACCACGAGGAAGACAGAAATCGGAGGGAGATAGGATGTATCTCAGGGGGAATGAGAAATTTTCAGCGATCCATGGGGAACGAGCGTCGTCACTGTGTCGTTGTCGGGGAGAGAGGAAATGTGATAGAAGACCCCAAAAAATCAGAGGTAACAAATTGGGCTAGATCATTAAAGCCAATAAACACTTTCATTGAATTGAGTCTGTTTAACAAACATTTTATTTTCGGCCCAACTCAAACAAAGTGTTTCATGAGGTGATTTTTACCCAACCAAACGAGCCTTAAAAGTAATTTCGATGAAGAAGCATTGTCCAAACAAATGGAATTACATAAGTTAAAAGAAATAGATATATACCTTACCTTTAACAAAAGTGCAACAAAAATTAATTAGAATTCTAGGAAAAAAAGAGTTTAGATGAACCATAAGAGCAAACTAAAGCAAGAAGAAACTATAGGCAAATAATCAATTTCATGTTTTGACAACTCTGTGATAAGTCTAAAATTCTAAAATTAGAGAGTGGAACTTGGAAAAATTGAAAGTTATTTGCGAAACAACCATAAATTTCTAAGTGAACCCTTAATCAACAGTTAAAAACATACAAATAATCAATCTATATCTATATATCTATATAACTACTTAATTCAGTATACTTTATGCTGATGTGGTGGTCTCCCCACAATTTTCTCCTTTTCATCCAATCAAATTTTTTCTTTTTTTTTTCCTTTTTTTTAAACACCTCTTCACATCTTGGAACGAATAGCGTTTAGGGTTAGTATTCCTCCCCCGCCTCCTTCCTTCCTGCCTCTACCGATTCTTATGCTTCAATCCTCCGTTCCGGCTATTTCAGTTCTTCATCCTTTGCTTTGCCAGTTCCATCTTTGTCAAAGAGCTCGGCCCCTTCCAATTTCGGCGATTTCGACTCTTTCTCCTTGCCTCTCGCGATTTCGGCTCTTTCTTTGCCTCTGCCGGTTCAGTTACATTGTCTTCCTCCTTTGCCGAGGTAATACTCCCTCATCTTCTCTATCTTTCTCCACTTCAGGTTCAAATTCCATTGATTTTTATGACCTTTCGCTTCTACTGAAAATTAAGTAGGGAGGTTTTGATGTATCGCCAATTTCAGATTAGGCTTGTGATGCTCAGGTTCATTGATTTTCAGATTGGGCATGGCTATACCTTGCGGTATCATCCTTTGACGTTGCTTACGGAGTCTGTCGATTGCTCTTGAAATCAGGTATTTTGGTTACATCTTTCTCCTTCGATGTTTGTTGTTGTTCTGCATGTTATTTATGGACCCTTGCTAACTTCTATTTCTCTGTCAATCGCTCATTTTTGTGCCTCCGATTTCTTCTTCCATGTCATGACGATATACTGGTGCTTCTGACGACAATGAAGATGAATACCGATTTTGCCATCGACCTCACGTATAAGGTATTCTGTTGCCTCCTAGGGTCAATGCCTACTTTGAGCCCTTGCATTGCTTCAGTCGTGTGACTCGTGTTGTTGTCCCTAATTTATATGTCTTCCTTAATATAATCGAATTTCGGATCTTCAGTCGATTTATTGGGCGCAATTTGGGAATGTCAATGGATATGTGAGTTTTTGATGTTTATGTCCTCGATTTGTTGTTCTTTTCTCGTGAATATGGGAATTCATATGCGATTTGAGTTCTGTTCTTGCTTATATGGTTTATTGTGCAAACTCGCTACTAGATAGCGTAAGAAGAATAGTCTATTAATCATTTATGTCAACAAGGCTCAAATTTTGAATATGAATTTGATCGAAGTTAATGGATATGTGAGGGGACTAATTTGATCGAAGCATAGTCTATTAATTATTTATGTCAACAATCATGATGATCATGAAACTAGATAACGTAAGAAGTTAGCTTGAGTTGGCCCCCTACTTAGGTCCCAGCTGCCTATCTTAGTTGGAAATTTGAATATGAATTGTTGTAGCTTTTTGCTTAGTGGCTTTGTGTTGTATAAATGAGGGTTGAAAGATTGCTTACTTCTTTTAAAGAAAGGATGTTATTCTTCACTTTTCATAGGCAAAGAAAAGTTTCGGTTTGTTTTATATATATTTTTAGATGTGTTTTTTTTACTTGGGAGTTCCGTGGAAATTATGTTGAGTGAGATTTGCTATGATATCGCTATTGAGGCCACATTTATTGGACACAATTCTACACCTATTGTTGTCTAGAACTATTCATAATAATTATCGATTCTTCTTTTTTAGATTTTACTTTTTTCTCTCTCTCTATGCTTCATGAAGATCCTGGCCTATTTGCTCTTTGTTGTTGTTGCTGTTTATTTCAATTCTGTTTTTATTTTGCATCGGTTTGAAGCATTGAACTTTTCGCAGCTGCTGTTTGAGTTCTAAATTTTTTTTTCTCGAATATGTTACTGTTACAGTGTTGCTGTTTATTTCGAACATGTGTTGACTCTATTGGTTTTTCCAGATAGAAATTTTTACATTGTTGACATGGTATGAGTTTGTTAATAAAGCACACATTCTGATTTTTAGTGTCTATGATTGGTAACTACTTCATATATTATTTGGCAATACTTTTTAAGTGTTTTCATTTTTCTATAAT
The DNA here is from genome assembly GCA_037127255.1 of Persicaria tinctoria. Classification (NCBI taxonomy): domain Eukaryota; kingdom Viridiplantae; phylum Streptophyta; class Magnoliopsida; order Caryophyllales; family Polygonaceae; genus Persicaria; species Persicaria tinctoria. The sequence continues at coordinate 21,941,333 of JBANSL010000017.1, forward strand.
CACTTTCAAATGATATTTGTATGCCTAATAAGAGAACAAACTGCAAATGTATAAATGGGTTTAGGATTAATGTGGTTCCATATCTGATCGGTTTAGGATTAATTTTGTTATAAAATTCAACTTAGCTAATTCAGTTTTATTGATTCTTTTCTATAATACATTCTTTGTCATTCATTATCGATAATTCCTAAATTTTTTAATTATAGATTTATTAGTTGTAAGTCTGTTTTAAATTTCATTTCTTTAACTCAGATTCTAAACTTCATTTCCTATAATTCAGTTTTATGACAGATCCAGTTAATGTAATACGGTTCCTTAATGATATTTCTACAATTTAGCATCTTCAAATCTTTCTACATTGCATCTTTGTCATTCAGCTTACATGATTAATTTTCATCCTCATTCTTCCCTTTTCATAGTCTCATAGATATGATATGAATTCAATCTTCATCCTCATTTTCATCCTCACTTTTCATCCTCATTCTACTTATCATTTTTCTACATTTCATCCTCATTTTTCATATTTGTAACAAATTGATGAGTTGGTTTCATTGTGTTTTAAGTGTTATCTTCCGATCATTGTAATAGTATGATGTTGGTCTCATTACTTTCATTAATCAGGTCGATAACCTTCTCTTTTAGTTGGGATAACATGGTGTCATCCTAAATAATAACTGATTTGTCTCCCTTATGTAAGTTACACATTTTGGTTCATTATTAAACTTTTTATATTTACATTTTAGTTTTTATATCATTTATTGTTAACCTATAAATGATATCCATTATACAAATTCATCCCTTTGCATTCATTAATATTTTTTTTCTTCAGGATTTGCATGGACGAAGCCTACGCCACCAACTCGATCTGTGCCTTTTCTAAACACCTATGTCGTTCAATAACAAAATTGCTGTTTTAGACTTTCCAAACATTTGTTTATATTTTATTTGGTCATTTCTTATAATAAATATTTTATATTTTTATTTTTTTTCCATCGCAACCGCGTATTACACTAGTTTGAGAAGTAGTAGTATTGCATATGCAGTGTAGTGAATGGACCCTTCATGGGTAAGTCATGTCAATCCTTTTAAGATTCGATCAATAAAATCCATGAGAGATCCAAATAGTAGGCGGTGACAAATAAGAATTTTGGGGTTGCTCCAATATGATGTTATAATTAAGTAATCAATCACGGGTCACTTAGACGTTAAACGTATGTTGTTTATGTAATAATTAATCACTGGACAGCAATATAAAAAGCAATAGGAAAGAAAAATGAGACACTAGCTAGCATTTGAGGTTTACTATAATTTGTGGCTATACATTACTCGGTATCATTCATCAGGTATTATTAGGCTAGGCCGGCCTTCAAGCAGGCCCGTCCAATGGTCTGTTCAAAAAGCCCAATGGAACAGGGCTCCAAAATTTTATAGGGTCCCATATCAAAATTTATTAGTACTAATATTATTTGTTGTCTTAAGAATCACAATGTTCTGTTGGCTCACTGGATAACGACCCAATCAAATCCATCCAATTATAACCCATAGGTTGAGAGTTCGAACCTCGACTTGTTTCAATTTTTGGTTTCGTCTTTTTAACTTTGTTTTATACTCCGTATAGAATACTACTTTTTTTTAATATAGAAAACTATATTGGTCTTTCTTATTAACTATTTTTAATTAATTTTGGACATTCTTATTAACTAATTTTATTTGTTACTTTAATACATCGTCAAGTTATTATTTTGGGGGCCTTCTTGTCAAGTGTCAACCATTTATAATTATTTTTGGGGCCTTCTTATTAAGTAATTTTATTTGTTAATTTAACACAACCTCATGTTATATTGACATAAACATAAATAGTAAAAAAACCTAAAAATCTAATAGAAGGTAGTTCTATATTAAATTTATTTTGATCTTCTTTTATTTTTTAAATATAAATTTATTCAATACTAATTTACTCTCATACATGTTTGTGATTTATTAGTAAATCTTAATAAATACCCCTCCTAGTAAAATAATTATATTTGAATTTTTCATAGGGTTTAGAAAAACAGAAACTCTAAAATATTGGCTTTTAAATTATTATTTTTAATAATTTCATATATTTTTATATTTTATATAGTTTTTTATCTTTATTAAAAACCCAAATAAAAATTAAATATTTTAATATGGAGGTAGTATTGAACAGGGCCCCCAAAATACATTGGACGGCCCTGCCTTCAAGTGTGGCCAAAGTGATTCTTCACTTTCTCTACAACTACAAGGTAAGAGTTTCGATGTATTGCGCCAACTAGCTATTGGGTGATGACATATTACATACTAAGACTTTGTAAATCTGGTCGGGATGTTTGTCCCACATCACAACATTAAACAAACAAGAGAACCAAAATTGATGCGAGCCGATTATGACAGGTTTCGAATCCGTTATACGATCAAGCACTACAATGTTGTCTACTGGCGATCTTTGAACCTAAGATTTTGGATTTTTGATGGATTTTGAGAAAAACATATATTTAAACAAGCACAATTGACACACAAAAACTTATTATGGGTCACAAATTAGCATTGGTTACGTCCACAACTAATATTTTGTTGAGTTTTCCGAACCCATAGAAGGACTATAAGATATGTCATATAAAAGAGACCGGAGCTAAAGGAGAGTACGTAATTATAATACTAAAATCCTATGAGTTGCTTGGCGTTCAATGACTATTCTCCTTGCTCCTCTAAAAACAAGTTCAACCCAATTATCAGACAATGCTTACTAGATGCATTCGCCCCATGATAATGCATATATAATTTACCATGAATAATAGGATAGTTTTAGGTGCATTTGCATTATAATATAGCACTCATTCTGGTTATTTTAGTACTTTATACTCTTTGTGGAAGAAATCGAAATCTATACTATTTTAGTAATTTATGCAGATTTGTGAATCCGATGTGGTGGAGTAGCAAAGTAAGGAAGCAAATGAGACTAACTGAAGAAGGAATCAAAGGAAAAAAGGAGGAGAAGCATGGAAGAAGAGGAGAATACAACACAATGAAAGGCAAAACAAAAATCAGCATCCGCTGGGAAGCCGCTAGGAGCATGCCGAGCACTCACCCAACAAACACAGGAAGACACGGAGCCACAAAGCATCCCAAGATCCGCTGGCAATGAGACCCGGTGGACAGCCATCGAATTTTAGGATTTTTGACGGCGGATGTGAGCCGATTTGGTTAGGCCTTGAGCATTGAAATTCTATCCATTTTTATATTCAATCCTATCCATATATGCAGATCTAAGGTTTTATTGGCCAGTTTTGAGGTCTACATAAACACTCTTTAGCCTAGGATTTTACTTTATTCTATTGGTTAAATATGCATTTGGTATTTCTCCCTCTTTAAACATATAAGAATAAATTAGAAAGGGGTAAGAAATTAAAAAAAAAACAAAGAGGTAATATTTACTTTATTAAAAAGTGCTATAAGTTTTTAGAAATCGGGGAGTTGTTATGCTGATATGTGGGCTACAAGTATACACGTTTCTAAAAATCCTGCTTAGGCGTCGTCTAGACCCCGTCAAGACGCTAGGCGATCCCTTCCGTCTACAGTTAGACGCACAGGCGTTGTACATAAGATTTTAGGCATTTGAAGATTTGAATAAATGGGAATTAGTAGAATATCTACCTTGTAATAGGGGAAGGTCGGTGTTTTCGGCAAAGTGGATAGCCTATAAATAGGCCATAGGTAGTGACATTTTGTAACGATGGAGAGTAAAGAGACGTAAGCCATTAGCATTGGGCAAGAAATGTGGGTGAGTTTGTTGTGTGCATGTGTGACTTGGTTAAGTTGTACAAAAAGTATTTTGTGTATTAATACAAGTACTCATTTCTATTAGAGATTAGGTACACGTGATCAAGTGGAGTTGTTTTCTTCTACAGTGGCCTTAGAACCAAATGTTACGAATTGAAGGTCATCGAACTTGGAAAATTGGGTAGCATTCGTTAGAGGGAGAATTATGTGTTTACATGGTGTGGCATTAAGCATGATGAAAACATTCGAGATCCAAGCAAGACTAAATGTGGAAGAATACAATCCAAGGCCTATTTGTGTAACAAGCTCTTGATTAGACCCTTGAGGAGAAGAAGCTCACATCCATGAGCGAGATAGAGTGTGCCGAGTCCAAAAGAAGGTAATGAGTTATGCTCCCGAGATCAAGTCCAATGTGATGAAGGAGACCACACCAAAAGCATTCTGGGAGAAGCTCGGGGTCATTTACACGTCAAAGTCATTGATGATTTGGTTATATACTTAAAGATGAATTTATGCTTGAAGACGAAGTTATGCTCACTCAGGATGGACGTCGAAAGGAGGTAACCCATGATCACATCAACTCATTTAATCAACTTGTATGTTAAATGTCAATTGATGAATGCATATGATAATATTAAGGACGAGGAGCAAGCATTATTGTTGTTAGTGTCATTACCAGAGTCCTACAAACCTTTGGTGAAAACGTTGCTTGTAGGAAGGATGACTCTCACTTTGGATGCATGGGGTTGTAACAATTACATCACGAGAGAGTGAGAGGATGACGAAGAATGACGCTCTCCACACAAGTATGGTTTACATACTAGTTGTGAAGAATTAATAGCGAGAGGGGAGCCACTCAAGAGAGGATGATCACAAAAGATGGAGATCTGGATCATGTCCACGTCGAGTCTCAAAATAGAAACATTACTATTAACATCGTATTCGTCTACGGACCCCCTTATGAGAACGAGAAATCAAACTCCTGGACTGGATTACAATGATACGTCCAAACCTTGGACTGCCCATTCATGATCATGGGAGATCAAAATCAAATTCAAAATAGCTCAGAAAAAGAAGGAGGGATGGAACCACATCCGAACAGATATAGAATATCAACAGAATTCAAAGATAGTTGCTTCCTACAGGAAGTGTCTACGACTAGAAACATTTTTACATCGAGGAAAAATAGATCTAACAACAACAATATTATGGAAAAACTTGATAGAACCTTAATACAAGATCAAATACTCACTTGGTTCCCTAATATTTCAACGAAAAATCACGCATTCACATCATCAGATCATTGTCCTATTGTAACAGAATTAGGTAACCAAGAACAATACAAAGCTCAACCATTTAAACTTGAAAAAATGTGGACTACAAGAAAAGATTACCGACACGTGGTCCAACAGGCTTGGAGATCAAATGTTGCAGGATCACATATGTACAATTTGGTGAAAAAAACTCAAACACCTAAGCGATTGACTAAAGAATGGAATAAGAAAACATTTGGAAATATATTCCGTCAATTAAACGAAATCGATGAGTCACTCATCAATTTACAAAACATAAACGGAATATCCCAGAATGGAAATGATAACCAAAAGCATAACAGACTTATAAACAAACTAGAGAAAATCTTATCATACCATAAAATGTATTGGAGCCAACGAGCAAAAACAAAACATCTTAAACTGAATGACACAAATTCAGGATATTTCCACCGAATGGAATCAGGAAGGAGAAATAGAAAAATCATAAAGAAAATTCAAACTACAGATGGCACAATAATCACAGGAGAAGAAAACGTCAGAAGAGAAATAAAGAACGACTTCGAAAAAAGGTTTAGGATGCAACCCATCAACCATAACCTTCTAAATGATTACCTCTCACTCATCAAAACAAAAATCACTACTGATGACAATTCGAAGCTAACTGAAAAGATATCAAACTAGGAAATAAAAAATGCGTTCTTCTCGATTGGAAAGGATAAATCCCCAGGACCTGATGGAATGACAACGGAATTTTTCCAGGAATACTGAGATATTGTAGGCTCATCAGTCATAAAGGAAATTAAAGGATTTTTCCACTCTGGTCGAATCCTAAAACAAATCAACCACACCTTTATCACTTTGATCCCAAAATGTGACAACCTGACAACTACAAACCACTTCAGACCAATTAGCCATTGCTCAACGATTTACAAAGCTATAGCCAAAATCATTGTAGAAAGGATGAAACCGATTTTAAAGAAAATTATTCACCCCCTCCAAGGGGCCTTTGTATCTAACAGGGCTATCCAAGACAATGTCTTAATAGCCCATGAAATCTTCCATTCGTTTAAAAGTAGACGCGGAAACGAATGACGGATTGCCGCCAAACTAGATATGGAAAAGGCATATGATAGAGTCGCATGGAACTTCCTATTCAAAGTTCTAGAAAAATTCGGCTTCTGCCAAAAATTCCGAACATGGATAGAGCAATGCGTCCAGACCGTCTCCTTCTCAGTATTGGTTAATGACGACCCCACGGACCCCTTCATACCAAAGAGAGGGATCAGACAAGGAGACCCACTCTCACCCTATCTATTCATCATAGGAGCAGAAATTCTTGCTAGGAAATTACAAGCCACTTCAAACAAGTCACACAAATCTATCGGATTCAAAATATCTAGATCGGGCATGAAAATCCCCTTCCTATCATTCGCGGATGATATATTAAGGATATTCGGCAAGGCAAACCAAGACTCGTGTCGAGTGGTGAAGAATATTATTGACGACTATTGTGTCATATTAGGACGAAAGGTCAATTTCCACAAATCGGCCTTTCAAACTACACCAAAAGTCCCGAACAGTACAAACCAACTGATCCAAAGTACGATCCATATCACAAACCAGATAGCACTTGATAAATACCTCGGCTGTCCCATTATTAATGGTCGAGTCAACCAAACCACATTTGAAGAAACAGTAACCAAAATCAGGCAACAACTAACGAAATGGAAAGCCAACTCCCTTTCATAAGAAGGAAGAGCGACCCTAATAAGATCAAACCTGGTTTAGCACGACAAGTGCCCTAGCACACATCACAAAGCAAAACACAGAAGAAACTTGTGACACAACATGGATATGTAACCTAGACACATTCTTGAAAGTCAAAAACTTCATCTAGAAACTTACACTAGATGGAATCCCGACGAGAGCCAGACTAGCAAACAAAGGCATTCATGTTCTACTATCTTGCGCTTTGTGTGACCGGACGGATGAAAGTCCAATCCATCTCTTTATCGTAGGTCTCATCACCCTACAATTGATTCACAAAATTGACCCAACCATTGAAAAAGTAATTCGAGAAATTGACACCAGAAACAAATCAATCAAAAACATTGTATGTGAAATTTTTACTAAACTCAACCACGAGCAAAAAGGAAGACTTGCAACGACATGGTGGAGCCTATGGACAAGCAGGAATCGAAAAGTATTTGAAAACCTCAACACAACATCCATCCATACTATGGAGAATTATATCAAACAACAAATACAGAACTGGGATGCCTCTAAATTGACCTTTGAAGAGGAGGCCACATACCACCACCAGAAAACTCGGACAACTCAATCACGGAGAAGAAGAAATTTGAGATGGAGCAAACCAGATGAGGGATTTTTCAAAATTAATTTCGATGGATCTAAACTATCTTCGGATGAAGCTTCTGCAGGTTTCATCATTATGGACCACAGTGGGGCAGTCATCGAGTGTGGCGGCTTCAAATGTGGACACATCTCAGGATTAGCTACGGTCCTACGGAGGCTCTAGCGATCAGAGGAGGCATCACCAAGGCAAAGGAGCTTCGGCTTCCGAGCATCATGATTGAAGGCGACAGCCTGACCGTCATCAATTGTTTGCAAGGCCTGTGGTGCTGCCCGTGGGAGATCGAGATGCTGATTTCTTACACCCTGCTCCTACTCCAACACTTTGCTATGGTGCAATTCGGTCATGTCTTCCGTGAGGTCAACTCGACCGCTGACAGGATCGCGCGTCTAATCAACACAACGCCCACGCGAGACCTCCTCGTTGATCCTGCTCTACTCGTACTCATCCGTAAAAATGCCCTTAGGTGGTGGTCCAGTAGGGTCTGATCTCATCCAAATATTTACCTTATCAAAAAAAAAAATTACAAAACTATTTTGGATTTGGACTATTTTGCTAATTTTTTTAGTTTTATTTGCTAATTTGAAAAAAAAAAAAATTGACCTATTTAACGGGTTGTGGCGGCAAGTCAACTTAAACCACTAGAGTTCGAGTGTTTGATTTATTCAACCGATCCACGCAACTTGAAATTCAAAAAATAAAAACCCACAAGGAAACTCCCACCCCCACCCCGTAAACAAAACGATTAATTTGTCTTCTTCTAACGTCAATTTCTTTGCAGATCGATCGACGCCTCTTTTGAATAGACCTTCTCAAACCCCTCCAACTCGATCGCCTCTAACCGTGTCCCTTGATTTTTCCCACCTTCCATCATTTCTATTTAAAGTTTCTCCGATCAACCTCTTGCTTTTCCAGCACTTGATCATATCTCTGCCTTCAAATTGTATCTCTGAACTGCTAAAACCCCTTTCTTACTTGTGGGTTTTACCAAAGATGTACGGCTTCAAGAAATCCCCACCGAGCTCTTCCACGAACCTCTTAGACAACGATGATCCTTCTAGCAGCGAAGGGCTTTCATCGTCTTCTACCAAATATCAGGTAACGACGTATGCACAAAGGAATAAGTATAAGAATGATTTCCGGGACTCCGGTGGGTTGGAGAGCCAAAGTGTCCAGGAATTAGAGGGCTATGCGGTGTATAAGTCGGAGGAGACTACGGACACAGTGAACGACTGCTTAAGGATTGCGGAGGATATGAGAGGGGAGGCTACTAAGACTTTGAACGCTCTTCATCAGCAAGGAGAACAAATCTATAGGACTCACGTTACAGTTACTGAAATCGATCACCATCTCTCTCGGGTATATATACCTCTCTTTTTTTTATATATGTCATCTTAGTTGTATAGGCAATAGTTTTAGTAATAAACTTAAGGCAGGTTTGGCACAAGCTTTAGAGCTTTTCAAACCCTGTAGCAAAGCTTTTCGTGACTTTCAAAAAAACATAGCTTTACAAATCTCTCTATCTAATTTGTAGTGTCAAACAAGAATTTACACTTATTCTACAATTTCAATATATAAAAAATTCATCAAAAATTTTCATCTAGATTTTAATCTTTTGAGATAGATTATAATCTTAAACTAAATTAATCTATTGGTGTGTCAAACATGCCTTAAATATCTTGGCATTCCTCTTTGCATCATATACTGGATTTGACGATAAAATTTGTCGAGTCGTTGCAGGGAGAAAAGCTTCTAGGAAGCCTTGGAGGAATATTCTCGAAGCCATGGAAACCAAAGGCTCGCAAGCTTAAAGGACCCGTTACCACAAGAGGTACATCTTACTCCTTTCTACTGATTGATCATATATATATATATATATATATATATATATATATATATAGTTTGTTTAAGCTTGAATTTGGATGCTGATCATGTCTTGTCTTGCACAGATGACACGGTGGCACGAAAGGCAAATCATCTGGAGCAAAAGAAGCTGGGGTTAGTTTCTGCACCTAATGGGGGACCTAAAACACGAACACCACTCCCCGAACCCACAAACGCATTGCAGAAAGTTGAGGTGGCTAACTTCTAATTTGGATTCTTGGATTTGTAAAATTTAACTTGTTAGTTAGAGAATCATATCTTGTTCATTGGCGATTCGTTATCCAACTAATGGATTTGTTTTTTGTTTGAGCAGTATGAGAAGACAAAGCAAGATGAAGCACTTTCTGATCTGAGCAATATATTGGGAGAGTTGAAGGAGATAGCCATTGACATGGGAAAAGAGATAGATGGGTTAGTCTCTTTGTTCTCGATCTCTTTTCTTTTCGGTCTTCAAATGGTGTTCCAACTATATATCCTGCATTCCTGCTGTGTGCGCGCTATGACCCACCGAATATTTGAAACCTATACAACATTACTCCGTATAAAACAACAACAACTACGAATTAGTTTATGGTATTTGTTGTTACTGCATTTGGATTAAGTAAACAAATTGAGTTTTTTTTTTTTTTGTTCATCCACTGTGCAGGCAAATCGGCGCCTTGGAGCCTGTTGATAAGGATGTGGATGAGCTAGTTATTGGGGTGAAGTATGCCAACCAACGAGGAAGCAAGCTGCTTGGCAAATGAAATTCCTAAAATCCTAAATCATGGCTCATAGCCTTTTTTTGCACATGAAACATGGCTCATAGCTGAGCCACGTACCAATCCTCTACTGTAAATTGTAATTGATGCTCCTCCTTTTATTTTGTTTTTGTATATATGAAATCATCATTCATTGTAATTGATGCTTTTATTTTATTTTTTTGTTTATGCTTTTAATAATGTATCGAAACATTTTCGTTCTCTGTTCTACTAGTTACAAATGGATCCATAGACTTTTTCAAGCCTAAAAGAGGCCTTCGACAAGAAGACTTCCTAGTGCCTTTCACTTTCGTCCTAGGAGGGAAGATCCTTGCAAGAAAGCTATAACAAAAAACGTCCTAAATAATAATAGGTCGGTTTGGTTTTAATATGAACTGAGGTGGACTCAAAATCCCTTTCCTCGCTTTTATAGATGACATCATGATTATTGCGCAAGCTAACCATACAAAATGTACCAAAGTGAAAGATAGTATAGATGAATAATCCAACAAAAATTCATTTTCCAAAAAGCGGGGGAAAAGCGGTCTTTCAAGTTACAAAGAAAGTATCGAATAAGAGAACAATTGATTTACAAAACATCTTGAAGAATTGTAGTTACCAAACTCAATGTCACCGAAAAAGTATCTAGGGTGGCCCATCGTAAATGGTAAAAGTCAATAGGGAGACTTTCGAAGACATTGTTTGTAAAACAAAAGTAATAAAAAGTATCTAGGGTGGCCCATCGTAAATGGTAAAAGTCAATAGGGAGACTTTCGAAGACATTGTTTGTAAAACAAAAGAATTACTGAGTAAATAAAGGGCAAACTCTTTCTCCCGGGAATGAAGAATGGTACATGTGAATCTGGCTACCAAACCAAATACATAATGCAAAGCTTCATGCTCTCAACAAGCATCCACCATGAATTAACTGAAGTAAACAAAATTTCTTTTGGAAAAAGAATCTTAACCAGAAACCACTAATAGGGTGGAACAAAGTGTCCAAACCAAAAGTTAAGGGTGGAGTAGGAGTGTAGGACTAAGAAAGGCAAAGGACATGAATGTTGTTTTTTAAATAAAATTGCTTTGGAAAATCTAGTTAAACGTGAAAATACTTGGGTAAGAATTATAAAGGAAAGGTATTTCAAAACTGACCACATTCTAGATGCAAGACAAAATCTAATACATTATGTCAATGGAATAAACTGTAAGAACTTAGAGACAATTTTCATAAAGGAATCATTTGAAATGTTGGAAATGGACGATCGATTAATTTATGAATGGATAGGTGATTATCTAATTTCCCCATTGTCGAAACAAGCATCCCTCCCGCAAATGTACAACTAGTGGGTCATTACTCTCGATGGACCTAGCAGAAGAAGTAAAGAAGACTAAGGGCATGTTTGGTAGGAGCGTTTCAAAGCGTTGGATAAAGCTTTAGATAAAGCGTTTTGAAAACGCTCGGAATATCTAGGTTTGGCAGGGTAACGGCGTTTTCAAAACGCTCCCCTTTCATCTCCTCCGATAGCTTTGCAAGCGTTTCTTCGGCATCTCCCTGGAGCAAGCGTTGGATGAAAGGGGAAAGCGTTTGAGACTAATATTCATCATCGCCATCGCCTATGTCCATCTCCGTCTTCGCTTTCTCCTTCCATGAGAGACGCAGGACAAACTCGGTGAGTTTCTAATCGGTTCGATCGATTTCTCAACAATGTTTTGAAATCACTGATATTGCCTGTTGGCAGGGGCTATTAGCAGGTTCCAATTCGCCTTCTCCACCAATCCCTTTCACTTTCCCGCTCTTCAGGTAACAACCCCAATTTCGATTTCAATTTCGATTTGCAACAACCCTATTATCATCAATTTCGCATTTAATTGTTTGGGTTTTTTCTTGGCCAATTTTAGGGTTCTATGAAAATGCCCCAATTTCTCCTTTGTGTAATTGTTGTTCTTGTGTAAGTTATCTGTGAATGTCTTCGTGTAATGGCTTGTTTGAGTACGAGGAATGGTCTGAATAACTTTTTAATTATATTGTGCTTGCGATTTGTTGAATTACTCAGTTTCTCATCTCTGCCTTCAGCCTTGATGCTCTTTGATTGATCTTGCAACCCTCTGATTCAATTTCAAGGATTGAAGTTTGAAAGTTATAATCTGTATATATTTCTATACTGTACTTACTTCTCCTAACCTATTTGTGGAGGTGCTATTGTAATGACTAATGAAAGCATCTATTTGGTGGTCAATGCCAAATTAGTTTACCAACTGATTACACAATGACAGTACCATGGTGGTGGGATTTGCTTTTCGTGCTTGAAAAAATCACATTCATATAATTCAATTTCATTAAGCTTCCTCATGATTTCAATGTGTATTTTAGTGAGCCTTTTTGGCACCGGTACATCTTACTAGAGTGGGTATTTGTAGTTTTTCCTTCGTCTCTATTTTTTGGTACATCTTACTAGAGTGGCTTTGGAATGGGCTGAAGATTGAATGATCCATGTGCTGGCAAGTGAAGCCGAGAGGGCTGTGATGGGGGTTCACTAATGAGTGACATTGTGTGCTACTTGTTTGTTTGATTGTGTCATTGTCTACTACTTGTTTGTTTGATTGTGTCATTGTGTGTCAAAATCCATACAGAAGCAACTGAGAATGAGAACGTTATAAGCCAAAGTTAAAGAAAAATTCATTTAATTTCAACAAGAATTAGTTCCTGACAAACCATACTAAAAGTATAGGAAACTTATTTTCTCATCAAGAAACAGCATAAACATAAGAATAGGAAATGCAATATGATCATTTGCTGAATTGTTACCTCTGAATAGGTGAGCTTAAGGCTTCATTTGCCAGCTTCTTCATTCTCTCCTAATTTGTACTGTCTACTTCAGCTTATCCATTCTAATTATACAAGCTGCTGTATATTTCCAAGTCAGATCTAGATCTCAATGATTATCCAACTTCACTTTTGCATTTGGCTTATTTATATAGAGTTTCTGACAGTTATTTTCCCTTAACTAAATATGCCAGAATTTATTATCTGAGTAATGATTCATTTACTTAACTAAATATGAACTCATCTGTCTGCTACTTGTTTGTTTGATTGTGTCATTGTTGAAGAGCATCTTACAGCTTACATAGAAATCTTGCATCTTGCATCTTTGCTGGCTATTTATTTTGAGAAATCTGTTTTTATAGAAATATGAAATAGAAATCTGTTTTTACATAAATTTGTTTTTACATAGAAAACAGATTTTTATGAATAGAAATCTTGTTTTACAGAAAGTTGTTTTTACATAGAAAACAGATTTTTATGAATAGAAATATGTTTTTACAGAAACCTGAAATAAGAGAAACCTGAAATAAGCTTTAAAACAAAAATCTAAAAAAAACAGATTTCTGTAAAAACAGATTTTGTGAAAACAGATTTCTGTAAAAATAAGCTGTAAAAAACAGAAATCTGTAGAAAAATCAGAAATTTGAAAAAACAAGTTGTGTTCTAAATTTGAAAAAATCAGAAATCTGTAAAAAAAAATTGGGGTATGGGTTGTTAAGTACTTAGTTTGTTGAATTTTTTGCTTAATCTATATGGCATCCATTACTTGTTTAACTTGTTCTCAATTGTTTTGTTCTTTTGTAGGAGAATGTACACCATTTGGTACGGAGGCCATCCAAGACATCCTCGAACAAATGATTTGTGACAACCAAGGTGGTCTTTAGGAAGTTTGATGGGCTTTCATAATCTATTGAACGATCTAGAATTAGAATAGACGTTAGTTTGGTCGCTGACTTTTGGTGTCTATGGTTTATGAATCATGGCTGCACCCCTTTCAGTTTAAACTTTTGGGGATATAGAACCTCTTTACCTTTTGACTTTGTGGAGAGCCTTGTTTTTTCGGATCGAGTAGTGTATTTCTACTATTTACTAGTTGGATTTATTTTGCTATGATATTCAAGCATATTTAGCCTTGTCGTTCTCTTTATTTCTTTCCATGTCAATATGGTTATTTATTGCCCAACCGGATCTAGGATCATAGGATTTGTTTCTGTATCAAGGTCATCACATAAAACATTGTCTTTCCTGGTCACTGATATTGAATTATGATCAACACAGGGTTGGGCACTTCCTCTTTCCTCTATAGCAGGTAAAGGAGCAGGAGCTAATAGTTTCACTTGTGTGAATATAAATGTGATGTTGCTGAACATCCCTTAAAACAAGGGCAATTATGTCATTTTCCCTTTTTTCCACAAAATAACCTTATATCCTCCAAACACTACACGATGTTATATCGGAGTTATTTTTTAAAAACAATCTCCACCTCTTTCACCTCTATAACCTATACAATAATCTCCACCTCAATTAACCCCTAAAAATAATCTTCACCCCTTAAAAACAATACGTTTGCCAAACAAGGCCTAAATGTATTTTTATATGTAATTCCTAATATAAAAATACATGGGTTAATAACAAATTGAGATAAGCTTCAAAACGAGTTTAAAGCAATCAAAATGAGCAAAACTGATAAAACGAGCATAACAAGAAAAAACGAGCAAACGAGTTCAAATTTGAGCTCGAGCTCGAGCTTGTCTAATTACTTGCGAGTCAGATATGATCACAAAACCAAGCTCGATAAAAAAAATATCACCCCTATTGAGAATGTATGATTTTGGCTTCATAACCCACCTTTGTTGCTAGTCTATAAAGTCATGTATTTTTTCTCATTTATAAAGGAACTTTATAACCCAGACCAAATATGACCGGACTATAAAGTCATGCATTAAATAAAATAGACCCATTTTGGTAATTTTACAATTTAATCTCTAAAAGCTTGGATAATCAATAATCATGCCAAACAAGATGCTCAGTTTAAGCTAGATCAAAAATTCCATCTAGATTATAATCTTGAACTAGATTATAATCTTAAGCTAGATTAAAAAATGTGCATGCCAAACATGCCCTAACTCATATACCTGGTTACAACATCGAAGATAGATTATAATAGTGGTCATATAGAGAAGGGTGAGTTACCCCAACAAGAACAATTAATTTCATTACAAATGACGTCTCTAAGAGTGGCTCAATGGTGAGCAGTATGGGGTTAATGGGAGGTTTCATGATCGATTTCTGTCTTCTCTCTTTCTTTTGGTGAAATAATCAACGTTCGCCTTACTTATTACAATTGGGTCTAGTAAATCGATTTACCTGGCGCGTGACTCTTGCCGACTGGGTCGCGTATCCAGAGTTCTCGTTAAAAAAAATAATTTACAAATGATGTGACAATGCTGTTAGATAACCTCAAAATAAATAAATAAAACTCCATGTGAAAGTAGAACAAGAAAAGATTCCTACAGAGAACAGACATATGCAAAAGAGGGTCCATGATCCACTTGAGTATAAATGTAAAAGTTGATGATTGTCACATTTTGAAACGTGTTTTTGGAGAAGAATGGTGCCATAATATTAGACCTTCTGGATTTTAATAAAATTTGAAAAAGTCTACGATCTTAAAAGTTGGTTCTTTGATACTATAGTTCAAAAGATCATTAAATCTTTGATTTGGATCTGAAAGATTTAATTTACCCCCAAAGTCAAAATTCACGTTGTTGAGTAGAGGCCCATCTAACTGGACCGATCAACAAATGAACATTCAAAATCAGTACTATGTCCCATAAATCTTCGAAAGCCCATTTCTCATCGGCCCACTTGTTCAACCCGAGAGAGGGTACCCCGTGCCCCCATTAGAAACCCTAGCCACAGTCAAACCCCCCAAAATCAAATCTCAAGCGTAAACCTTTAGGCGGCGCGAACCTCCCTTATAAACCCTTCGATGATTCCCTACTCTCCTCATCGTTCAGTTTGCTCTCCCTTTCATCTCGTGTGCACTTTTCGATTGCTCTAATTCAATCCAATCCAAAAGAATTTGCCGATTATCGTTGGCTTTCTGAGCTTACAGTTCTCTCTCTTTCTCGATCTCTTTATTTGAATTTAGTTGATGTTATGTAACTTATGTGTCTGGTTTCATGAATGTTTATCTCTCGGGGCTAATGATGAGAATTTACATTATCTTAGCGGATTTCAGTGAGATTGATTATATTAATCAATGATCTGATTGTTACACACACTGAAACCCCATCTTTCTCAGTTTATTTTCTTTTTAATAGTCCCGCCTTGTTTCAATTCCTTGATTTAGCCCTAAACTTAGTAGAGTTTGTTGATTTCTTAATGCTGCGGTGATGAATCTATGTGGACTAGAGTTTCTGATCTCTGGTATCTTACCAGAGGTTGAAGACAACCCCTTGGCTGTCTGAGCGCACTACAATTTTGATTTTCTGCCTTTGGTGAAAACTGTTTTCTTTGAATTTCATCCCGCACGGTGCACCCCGGGCTTCTCTGAATTCTTAGATTGATGAAGATGACAGCCCCAATGCACGTGCTAGATTCATTATTTATCCGTTCGTGTTACATGTTAGCCCCTTTGTACCTTTCTTTTTCATAGGCTTATCTGCGTCAAATCAACGGATACATTTATTTCTTTTTAAAGGGAATTGTTTGTTAGGGTTTTCATATTAGTTTGGCAATGATTAAATTTTATCCGCGCTTCTGAGGATTTGACGATTCGATGAAGCAATGGAAAATAATGGTTGAATTTCTTGATATGAGCCATTCATTGAATTTCTAATTAATTTGCTGTTTGTTTTTGGTTTGAAGTAAACACTTTCTTGATTTGAAATTTGTTCCTATTGACCTATGATGATTAATTATCAGCTAATGCCAGAAGATTCATGATTGATAAAGCTGTATTTTCTTCTGAGTCAAATGTATAATTGCTAATGTGGTGTGTTTTTGTAGCAAGTTTTGCTGGTGTTTGGTTTTGATTCATGTTGACAATCAGATTCTCTTTACAATGAAAATCTGTCTGAATTTTTGTTTTTTTGGTTAGGGATGATATAATCCAACTGAATGAGGTGTAGGGGATCCAAGATCCTGTTTTGCAGGGTGAACCTACTTGGTGATTCTACAATCATATGATATTCATGGATTTAACTGAGACTATTTCTAATATTTAAAATGTTTGTTTTTTTATGCAATTGGTTTTGCTGGTTGAGTGGGTATGGATTTTGAGTTTCACTATACTCTTTCACATATAAAGTTGTGATGGGGTCTGAGTAACTCATATATGGTGATGTTGACATCAGCTTCTTTCTCTTTCTTTATGTGAGACTGGAGTTAAATGACAACACAAAATTTAAAATCCATGGATTCGTTCATAGAGATTTTGAAGGAGGGACTGAATTTTTCTTTCTGATGGCACTGGTTTGAATTTTATCTGAGACCTTCAATTTCTTTCATTTCCAATGATTTTTTTTAATCGATTTTAATGTTAGATTTCCCCCAAATTCAGGGATCAATTCAATATTGACTTTCAATTTCGAATTGATTAGGTTCTCGATTAAGGTATTTGTGCTCTGAATCGAGTAGTAGTCTTTTTTATTTTATTTTATTTTATTTTTGTGGTTGATTGGTGAGAGATCAATGATGATAGATTGAAGGCTTGTTTCTCATGAGAACATTCGCAGTTGCCGCCTAAGAGCTTTCGCCTTTGCCGAGGCTTGAGAGCTTGTGCTGTTTTAATCTTCCTTGGATGTCTGAGATCTCTCCGAAGTTAGATATAGGATTTGATCTTTGTCAATATTTTTTTTTGTTTAAATTATATGTCAAAAGAGAAATTGAAAGAGAGGTCGGTGATGATAAATTGAAAGGCTTGTTTCTCAAGAGACATTCGCAGTTGCCACCTGAGAGCTTTCGCCTTCGCCGGGCTTGAGAGCTTGTGCTGCTCCTATCCTTCCTTGGATGTCTAAGGCCCTTGTCTACCTGTTTTCCTTTGTCTTTGCCACTTTAAATTATATTATATATATTTATCTAAATCCCAATTCATCATTTATTTAATCTTCTTATAATTTGATCCTTGATTTTTGTATTATTCTTTCCATTGACGAAACAAATCAAAATTTTCTTGGAAAATGAGAGAGCAAGAGTTGGTAGTTGGTACTAAAATTTTCCTCGTCTTGTTTGGTGAACCAATCATAATCGATGAGATCACCTCCGATAAAAAACGATGAGATCACGACATATCTAGTCATATCTGAGTTTCTGTAAACAAAGCTCTTTTTAAAACAATTCACGTGTCATGTAAAACATATTAGCCTCAACGTTTGTACATATATGCAGTACTGATTGTTCCCTTAATCCCTTGGCACGATCATATTCGGAGCACAAGCACAATCATACGTCAACCATTAAGATACAGATCGTTTTAAGTATGTGCTTTTCTCGTGTCATGTACATCGTATTTGAATGAATTGTTAATAGGTTAATGTTATGTACATCTTTTTTGAATGACAAGTTCGAATTTCCCATAATTAAAAAATGCGTAGTGAAATCCTAATTACACTAGAAAGATTGACAAAGATTAATCAAGAGAACCAACCCCTATTCCTAAATTCTAATGATTTTTCTCATCAAGAATTGAACAAAATTCGCCAAATGAAAAACACGATCAAATAAGAAACTGAACAACGTAAAAACAGGAAATGAAAAAGAGAAAAAGGAGACATACATTAATTTAATTATAAGCTTTTGAAACAATGGAGGAGAGAACGTGCAGGTAACATTGAGAAGATAGTGAAGACGTCCACCCTCGATTCCATTGTTTCGAAAGGTACTGTAGCTATTTACCTATTTGTTTAATTTTTCTTTTTTTTAAAAAAAAAAAACTAAAAATAAATTTATGACATGACATAACTTACAAGTTTGGTGACATGACAAAAATTTATGCCATGTGCGTTTTCCGGCGTCCACCTGGCGATAGTTCGTATATGAAACGGTCAATTTCAAAATCCGTATTATTTTTGGCCAAAAGTTGATACTTGATATTATTTTGGGAAATTTTGTCAGGTACCCTTGAGGTAAGGCGTTTTTCACGAGATATACAAGACTTTCACATATTTTTGCATGGTACCCCTCAAGTTTGGGGTAAATTTGTGTCGCGCCCTTGAGCTGTTACACTTAACAAATTTTGATATACTCCGTTTGTTTTTATTTTTTCTAAAAAAGAAAGAAAGGGAAATAGCCTCCATCACCTGCATTATCTCAATCGAAAAGAGAGAGCAACCAGGAACCTCCGATGAAGGAGCAGGAAGCCAATAAATGGGGAACGCGCGTGACGAAAGCGCCAGCGACTAACCACCCAACCGAACAATTAGATAGCCGCCCTCTGGTAAGCCAGAGACAACCAACATATGTACTTCCACCAGCCGCAACAACCCTACATGGTGTCCTCGCCGATGGAGAAGCCCTCGACGAATTATAACTCCTTTGATATCGTCGCCGACATGTTCAACATCTGGATCTGGAGTCATAAGGCCGAGACCGTCAGCCACAACACCTGGCACAACTGTAACTTCTCCATTTTGCTCGTTTACTTAATTTCATTGCAAACCCTAATTGGTCAATTGAACAAACAGGTTACTCAATTAGCATAGCAATTGAACACGATCTGATCCCAAAATCACAATAAATTGTGAATTTGTGGTTGAACTTGTAGATTTTCATTTCAATTTTAATAAATTGTTACTTTGTACCTCCATCAATTTCTAAAATTGGGGCTAATTATTATTTACGTTGGGGCTTGGGAGTGAACTCATAGTAGTGTTCGTCGTAATCAGATGCAATTGGGGCTGAAGAAATTCACCCTCCACCACCACCGACCTTCGACCTTGAGGAAAATGCAGTGTTCTTTATTTTCGATTTTTTTTATAGATAAAAAACAAACAGAGTACCACAAATACGTTAAATATAACTGTACAAGGGTGCAAGACGAATTTACTCCAAACTTGAGGGGTACCATGCGAAATATGTAAAAATCTTGTACACCCCGTGAAAAACGCTTTACCTCAGGGGTACCTGGTAAAATTTCCGTATTATTTTTGTCCATTTTTCCAATTAATAGAGGGTTCATTTTACCACCAATATATGTCATTTGACTGTTGTTTCCTTTCACTTTAAAGATGATAGGATGTAATAATCTAAATCGAAACCATACATTCAATTTAGAATAGTATGTTGAAGTTTGGGAATAAGAAAACATACTGATTATACGGCATAGACAAGAATCACCAGTCTAAGTCTGATAATAAACTTCTGCTCCTGAAAATAAGTTAAGAGGAATACTATCAGTTCCAAAAGCAGAAAAAACATACAAGTTTAACAAGATGTAGAGAAAATTTATGCAAACAATCTTTTTAGTACGCGAATCACTTCATGTATTCAACACATCTTACTAATACATGAAACACACCTCTGGTTGATTATTTGAAAACATTATACATGGAGAGCACAAGAGCAACAAGCACTAATATGCTCGCGCTGGTGATTGTCCAATTATGCAAGAATGATGGTCCATTCTCCAAGTTTAGAGTCCACAAGTTTACAGATCTAGTTGAGAATGCTGCCATGATCAGAAAGAAAAAGAAAGAGCAGATGATGACCCTCCATCCCATTATAAGGAAGAACTATGTCTACTACTATGCATAAGATCAATAAGTGACTGAGCCCTGACGAACACCAGTAGTCAATGGTCTAATAACATCTATGTCATTTCTGTAGACTTGGCTTCAGCCAAACATCACTTCATCCTAAAACATACAACGCAATGGTTAATCAACAAGAACAACGACAATTACACTTCCATATTCCAGAATGCAGGCTCAGAGCTTAAGAACAAATTAAAATTCGGAAGAAGGCCAACAAGTAGCAGGAAAAAACAAGTTCAACATATTCTAATCCTTTTCAGATGAATTTAAAATGCTTTTGGCAGCACCATGATAATATTGACAAGGACATGTTTGGGTTCATTGGAGCTTGATTATAAACACTGTAGAGACTATCTGGATAGAAAGCGTATACGCATTCAAGATCTCCTAAAAGAATTGAGTGAGATGGAGAAGAAAGTAAGAGGAAGCAACAAGAATTCATATAAATCATTTATAAAAAATGCCCACATTTTTAACCCAACCCTTGATTTGGGAAGTTAAAATATAGCAAAGAGAGAGGGGAAAAGGATAGATGAGTGCATGGCAATTAGAGCATGCCAAATCAACAACCTCAGAGAGCCTTTATTTTAGCCATGGTGGAGCTTGTACCTCAAGTTTTGGTTCTTGGACCGGAGCACCAACATCAGGTTAGACTTTAGAGTGTTTTGGATTTTGTTTGGTTGCCTCTCAAGTCAGAAAAGATGAACAAATGTTAGAATTCAATATGTCAATACCATACAAAAAGTCTAAAGTTCAGTGGTACCATGTAATTTATTTATTTTTTGCTCACCTGCAAGGGTTGTACCACATTTATATTAAGGATAGGCGCCTCTGATGTGATGTTTGTTTTGGCCTCAGACAAGCTCTTTCAAACCGAATAGGGGCAGGAAAGCAACTGAACCTTGTATTTAAAAAAAATGCTTGTGTTTTTTTCTTCAAAAAAAAGGAACGGAAACTTGTGGATTGGAACAACCACCAAGCCTGCTTATAAGAACATCAAACAGATGTAGGGCCTGCGTCATCTTAACCACTCCGAGCTCACCATTCATTGAATGATAAATCACTACAAGTGATAGATCCTAAGCTCCAATTAGGAATTGTAACCATGAAGATCTTGAACTCAACAAAAAAATTTGGCATGATTTGCCAAGCAGCAAGTCCTTACTCGAAGGGGAAATGAAATCTAAATTGTAATTTTATGGCCAAGACTGCTTGGACATTTGCCACTTCTAATTGTAGTTGGTTCTTTGACATCATTCAAGGTTACGACCTATTTGGCATTTCAAGGAAAGGGGCTGAAGATACATTAGATTAGCATTGTACCATATTCTTTGATAAAGATAAGGTAGTGCTTTGCTCATTGATTTATTCTGTGCTTTATATAGATTCTTTAACTGCATTGATATGGTTTCAGGATTTATTTATTTTTAATTTTTCTTCCTTCTTATTTTTAAAAGGTGGAATTAATAGAAGGAGGGACATTTTAGTTATCAGAGCCACCTTCTGTTCCCGGAAGCAAGTCATGGGGACCAAGTATCATCACCTTCTTCCTCTAATTTGTTTTGTTGCTCCTTGTGTTTTGGTGTTCTAGGTTTAAGCTAACCCTTAATTGATGTATTGATGTGGAAATTAACTAAATAATCTTCAAATTTGAGTAGTTAGAAGGCTAAATAGTCAGTTTTCATGGAATGATTCTTTGCGCAGCTTGCTTTTTCTTCATCTTTCCCTTACTCTTATCTTGTTCTTCTGTCTGCTTCAAGATTGACATTGTTGCCTTCATTCTCATCGCTTTGTAATGCCCCTTTTCAATGGCTTTTCCATTCTCTTATGATGCGGGACCATCCAAGACACCATCCAAGACACCTCCGGACACACCTATGATTCGAGCTCGTGAGAATGATGTCATCCTCAAGAGGAAGAAGAAGGCTCCACCATGGGAGAAGGTCCAAAGGTGCAAGCTTGGTTAAGGACGTTTTAGATTCGTTCAGGATATTTGACAGCTTTTCGACGTCTCAGTGAAATGAGTCGTACGGATTCAATATTAATCGGATTGGATCATCCCATACCTTGTCGGAACGAGGACGAAGAGATCTACAACTTTGCTGTTGAAGGTTTTTCCATATTCGACATCGACATTGGCCGAAAATCACCATCTTAGAGCTGTCACTATTTTTAGACGAATTTACCCTATTTTTAGTAACTTTTCTACTTAAGTTATTTTAGGAAACTTTAGAGGTTATTTTTATTAATTCCTTTAAGTCTTATTTTTATCTTATTAGCTACTTAGAATCGGCCCAACAGCCCCTAGAGATCTATATATTGCGGATTCCTCCTATTGTAATCAGTTGGAACATAATGAATAGAATTAGTCTTCTCAAATTGTGTGAAACACATTGAGTGATTGTTGGATGATTAGAGTTGTGCTCATTATTCACGAATTGATATCTATCTCAGCTTGGTTTGCTTTGTGTTTATCAACTTCACAAGACTTGGTGATCCTAGTATCCACGAGCCCCCTCCTTGTGCCTCCAAGTTGTCCGCTTGGTTGTGTAGGGTTGTAGAGGCTGGTTATATAGTCATTGGTATTGGTTTCTACCCTCTAAGGGGGCCCGGGGTCTTTATCTTGTTCTATATAGATCGACTCAGTCCTTATCGGTCGTGTCTTTCAATTCTTGTTCTTAAATTTCGAGTCTTGTTCTTGTTTTGTTGATCTCGAGTTCTTGCTGTTCTTGAGATTCTTGTCGAGTCTTTCATAAATCTTGAGTCTTTCTTGCTGCGTTCTTGCTTTCTTTATCGAGTCTTGATAGTTCTTGCTTCCGTTCTTTAGTTTCTTACTTGTTTGTCAAAGATCGGGCCATCTCACGGCTAACCCCATATCAAATTGGCATCAGAGCTTTGGTTTCCGACATCAAGATTGAGTCTTTTCTTTTTCATAAACACAAAAACCCACAAAAAGAGTCCTTTTCTTGTTTTGGTCTTTTACTTCTTGTATTCTTGAATTGATTATTGCACTAACCTTTGTTTGTGATTGTTTGTGGTTGCATAAGCCTAATCACAAGCCTAGCCGAGACCGGTGGAGTCGACCACAAGTGTACGCAGCCCCTTTGTGTACACCCAAAGCCGGCGACAATCTCTTGTCCCCATAGTCAATAGCTTGGTCAACATTCACCTACCACAAGAGCAAACCCTAGTTTGTTATCTTTTCTATCGTTTTCTATCTTTGAGATATTTAATTCTATCTATTTTCTTGACTTATTGAAAATCAGATTTTATTTGGTTAAATTAATTCAATTATATCTATCAAATATATCTAAAGGCTAAAGATAGATTCTATTACCATATTTATCAAAAGTTGTGTCTATTTATTTATCTTTAGGGCTAAGTTTTTATCTTTTATCACCATTATTCTCAGATTTTCGAGTCCTCTAGTTACATTAGAGTCTTTCTTGCATTAGATAAAAAAAAATCAGTTTCGAAAATTCCAAAAAAAATAGATTGAACTTGGACCTAGGAGGATAAAATTCACTAGGGGCAAAAGTAAGTCAAAAAAAAAGATAGAGTTTGTTCTACTAGTGCAAGAAAGCTCCAAGGACTAAACTTTTTGGTGATCTACCTAGCCCTAGTCGACAACCCTAAACCCAAACACATTACCTCCCACAAATCCCAAAATTGAAACCCTACTTTGCAACTACAACATCCTAACTTAAAGGTTTTCAATCAAAAGAGATAAATTTCCATACTTTTTTTAGTTTTTCTTTTATTTTTCTTTATTTCCAGCTTATGTCGAGTTGATTATTGGCTGTGTCGAGCACTTCTCTCCATTGTCGAGTGCCTTGACCCCTGTCGAGTGCATTCTAGAGTCTGTCGAGTTGATTCTTGCTATATCGAGTGTTGTTTAGCTTGAATCGAGTAGTATTGCTTGTGTCGAGTTCTCTACAACCTTTGTTGAGCCTCTTGTGTCTTGTTTTATTCATTCTCTTGAAATCACATACTTTAATTGTTAAGTTCTTTTCTTGAGTGTTGATTTGCCCAAAGCGGATTGCCCTAGCAAGCGTGACATATCAATCAGAGAGGGAGTGTGAGCGAAACACATTGTGATCTGTTTATATTTTATCTAACCTTTCACGTAGCTCTTTGTTTGTCTTTATTTGCAATGTCTAATAACCAGGACAATGACTGGTACACTACCTTCATGGAGAACATGGCTAAGATAAATGCAAAGATATCTAAGATAAATGAAGGAAATCAAAGGCGTGATAAGACGCCTCGCGATGAAAGGGAAGTCAATAATCCTAATCCTAATCTTAATTTAAATAACCCTTTATTTAATGACAACAACTCTCCATGAGGTGGGAGAAATGATATGAATAATGGGTTTGTTAATGTGCAGGGACAAGGAGAAGGAAGGGGGAGAGGCCGAGACTTCCAAGAGGAGTTCTACTATTCGGAGCGTGACGACGACTTCCAAGAAGAGGAGTATTGGGAGCAACGCTCAAGGCAGAACAACAGAGGAGGTCGATACCACTATCGAGCACCTAGAGAGCCTGTGCAAGATGGTATAGGTAAGGTAAAGGTAAAGATCCCTCAATTTTATGGTAATACCGATCCAGATGCATATATTGTTTGGGAAACTAAAATGGATCAGATTTGGAATTGTCATAACTTCTCAGATGCTAAAAAAGTGCAACTAGCTTCCCTAGAATTTCAAAGTTCTGCTTTAATTTGGTGGGATAATCTAGTTAAAGAAAGAAGAAGAGCCCTGGATGCACCTATCGCTTCTTGGACTCAATTAAAAGCACTTATGAGAAGTAGGTTTGTTCCCCAACACTATGCTAGAGAGCTTACACAACGATTAGAAAATCTTAGGCAAGGTAGCAAAACTGTTGAGGAAACCTTTAATGCAATGCAAGAAACCATGGCTAGGGCTAATGTAGTTGAACCCTATGAAGATACAAATGCTAGGTTTCTTAGAATATTGCACCCCGCCTTAGCTCATGAAATTGATTACTTTCCTTATTCTACGCCTACTGAACTTTTACATTTAGCTATGAAAGTAGAAAGGAATGCTAGATAAAGGAGCCAAGGTGGTAGAATGTCGAGTGGGCAACCCCAAAGGTGGCGCCAAGGCCATGTGCAACAGCCCCAAGGGAGGTTTGATGGCGGCTAAAGAGAGAGGGAAAGCCAACCCCAAGGGAGGAGTGAAGGCCGAATGCCTCAGGAGCCCATCGACAAGGGCGAGACGCCTATGTACGAAAGGAATTTGTCTGGGCATCTACTGGCCCTAAAGGGAGTAATCCTAACTCTTATACTCTTGAACCTCTGTACATTCCTTGCTTTATATGCCAAGGTAGAGGACATGTTATGAAGGATTTCCCAAATAAGAAAACTCTCATGATTAATCACCTAGGCGATAATGACTCTGAAAATTCTAGTGATAAACATGATGAGCATGTTAATAATGATCAAGATCTTAGTTTACTTGCCTCTAAAGATGTTTGCATTGAATATGAGCATGATATTTCTTTGATTGATAGTAATTTTTTAAGTGTTAAGCCTATTCTTTGTGATGATAATCAAAGAGAAGATTTGTGCTTAGAAAAAGGCAAAGTTTAATATGATCATTGATGGTGAAAATTCTTCTAATAGTGCTAGCCTTGAAATGATTGAATATTCAACCTTGAAAAATGATGAAAACTTGCTAGCATTAGATGGAAACTTAGGGAAACTTAGGGATCAATGACCAAGCTAAAGTGCATATTAAATTAGGACATCATGACATTAATATGAAATCTAAATTGTGCACTAATCAAGTTTCTTTTCTTGATTTTGTAGATGAAGCTGATACACTAACCATCAAGGAGTGGTCAATCCCTACAACAATCGGTCTTGAGATGAGTTTCCATGGACATGAGGTTTTCGATCCAGGAGCTCGTGTAGAAGCCTTTGCGGACTCATATGCAACCTTGGATTCGAGGACGAATCCTTTTCAAGAAAGGGAGATTGATGCGGGACCATCCAAGACACATCCGGACATACCTATGATTCGAGCTCGTGAGAATGATGTCATCCTCAAGAGGAAGAAGAAGGTTCCACCATGGGAGAAGGTTCAAAGTTGCAAGCTTGGTTAAGGACGTTTTAGATTCGTTCAGGATATTTGATAGCTTTTCGACGTCTCAGTAAAATGAGTCGTACGGATTCAATATTAATCGGATTGGATTGTGCCATACCTTGTCGAAACGAGGACGAAGAGATCTACAACCTTTCTGTTGAAGGGTTTTCCAGATTCCACCTCTACATTGGCCGAAAATCACCATCTTAGAGCTGTCACTGTTTTTAGACGAATTTACCCCATTTTTAGTAACTTTTCTACTTAAGTTAATTTAGGAAACTTTAGATGTTATTTTTATTAATTCCTTTAAGTCTTATTTTTATCTTCTTTTATCTTATTAGCTACTAAGAATCGGCCCAACAGCCCCTAGAGATCTATATATTGCGGATTCCTCCTATTGTAATCAGTTGGAACATAATGAATAGAATTAGTCTTCTCAAATTGTGTGAAATATATTGAGTGATTGTTGGATGATTAGAGTTGTGCTTATCATTCACGAATTGGTATCTATCTCAGCTTGGTTTGCTTTGTGTTCATCAACTTCGCAAGACTTGGTGATCCTAGTATCCATGAGCCCCCTCCTTATGCCTCTAAGTTGTCTGCTTGGTTGTGTAGGGTTGTAGAGGCGGGTTATATAGTCATTGGTATTGGTTCCTACCCTCTGAGGAGACCTGGGGTCTTTATCTTATTCTATATAGATCGACGCAGTCATTATCGACCGGTGTCTTTCAATTCTTGTTCTTAAATTTCGACTCTTGCATTGTTTCTTTTCATTCGAGTCCTGTTCTTGTTTTGTCGATCTCGACTTCTTGCTGTTCTTGAGATTCTTGTCGAGTCTGTCATAAATCTTGAGTCTTTCTTGCTGCGTTCTTGCTTTCTTTACCGAGTCTTGATAGTTCTTGCTTCCATTCTTTAGTTTCTTGCTTGTTTGTCGAAGATCGGGCCATCTCACGGCTAACCCCGTATCATCTTATTTTTTGTTTACGTAATTTACAGAAGTTACTTACAAGTGTGGAATTTTTTTTACTTATACTGTTATAACGAGAATGAAATTAGCGAAGAACAACACATAGATTTACGTGGTTGAGCAACGGTGTATTGCCTACGTCCATGGGCAGAGAAACAGTTTTGTATTAGAGGAGACGAAAACAGATTAGGTTACACGGGGTCGGCATTCCATGAGTATATGAAGAGACTCATTGAACCCTAAACAGACAATGGACTGAAAGCCCAAAACAGACAAACGATAGGCCCGTTTACAATAAACATCGCATACCATAGACAGACGATAGGTCCGGGGGGCGGAGCCCCCCGGACCCTTGATGCATCGCCGGTCAACAATCATTCAAGGCACATTAACAAATCTCCACCTTGATTTGAATCATCTCATAAACATATGCACCTATGACAAAGTGCCCAGACGTTCTCTGCCTCATATTGGTCCTTGAGGAAGGACCCAGACTGCCCCGTAGGGCAACTCAACAGTTGGTGATATTAAGCAAGTCCAAACAATGTTGGAACTTGCTCTCTGGAACTGGCTTAGTGAACATATCAGCGGGATTATCACAGTTCCCACCTTCTCCACCCTGATTCTCTTCTCATTCCTCAGAAAATGGTACCTGACATCAATGTGCTTCGTCTTCTCATGATGGACTTGATCCTTGGTTAAGCATATTGCACTCAAGCTGTCGCAATACACTAAAGCCTGATCCTGATGTAGGCCTAGATCATTGACCAAGCCTTTAAGCCAGATTCCCTCCTTAACAGCTTCTGGCAACGCCATGTACTCTGCCTCTGTGGTAGACAAAGTGACTGTAGGTTGTAGAGTTGCTTTCCAACTCACCACAGAACTCCCGAGAGTGAAAACATAGCCAGCCATCGATCTTCTACTGTCCACATCGTCGGCATAATCAGAGTCTGAAAACCCAACAACCAAGCACTCTGTATCATTCCCATAGCACAGACCAACATCACTAGTGCCTCTAAGATACTTGAAGATCCTCTTCACAGCTTGCCAGTGCTCCTTCCCAGGCTGAACCATAAAGCGGCTTACCACACTAACAACAAATGCTAGATCTGGCCTAGTGCAGACCATAGCATACATCAGACTCCCCATTGCGCTAGCATAAGGGACCTTAGACATGTACTCCTTCTCCTCCTCAGTCTCAAATGTGTACATTCCCAGCTTGCTGTTAGACGCCATTGGAGTATCTATGGACTTAGCCGAAGACATTCCAAACCTGCTCAATATCTTCTTGATGTACCCTTATTGAGATAAGAAGAGTTTTCTCTGCTTCATGTCTCTATAGATCTCTACTCCCAGAATCTTTCGAGCAGCACCCAAATCTTTCATATCAAACTCTTCACTGAGACAATTCTTCAGCTTCTGGATATCTGACTTGTTCTGAGCAGCAATCAACATATCATCCACGTACAATACTAGGTAAATATGTGAACCATCATCCAGACTGTTGTGGTAAACACAACAATCATATGAAATCCTGTTGTATCTCAGCTGCACTATATAGCTATCAAATCGTTTGTACCACTGCCTTGGTGACTGTTTCAGCCCATACAAAGACTTCTTCAATTTGCAAACATGGTTCTCTTTTCCAGGAACCTGAAAACCATCCGGCTGAGACATGTATATTTCCTCCTCCAACTCTCCATGTAGGAAAGCTGTCTTCACATCTAATTGCTCAAGCTCCAAATCCTGATGTGCGACTATTGCTAGTAGCACCCTGATAGAAGTATGTATGACCACCGGTGAGAAAATCTCATTGTAGTCTACTCCCTCTCGCTGATTGAATTCCTTGCAACTACTCGTGCTTTGTACTTAACACCCTCAGCAGCTGATAGTCCTTCCTTTTTCCTGAAGACCCATTTGCAAGTAATCACCTTCCTATCGGCAGGCAATTTGACAAGCTCCCAAGTCTGATTCTTCTGAAGAGACTCCATCTCTTCTCCCATTGCTGCAAGCCACTGTGCTGACTCATCTCCAGAAACAGTAGCCTTATAGGTGGACGGAGCATCATCTTCCACCTCTTCGGCCACCTGCAAGGCATATCCCACCAGCTCATCAGACCTATATCTCGCTGGAGGTCTGATGTCACCCCTTCTTGGCCGATCTAGAGCAATACTTCGATGTGTCGCTCCACCTGCTCCTTTGTCTAGTGGTCTATCCTCTATCTCAGCAGTGTCTGACTCAGTAGTACCTGACGGTGATGGTTGATTTGTGACCAAATTAATCAGGTACCTGACTCTCAGATTGAGTGAAGTCCAACTCCACCTCCTCAGCAACAACCTCTTTCTCAACTGCATCACTAGTCTTCTTTCTAGAATTCAGCAAAGAACTCTCATCAAAGACTACACTTCTGCTAAGTATAATCTTGCTGTCAGACCAGATCCTGTACCCTTTCATACCAGTACCATAGCCCATGAAGACTCCCTTCTTAGCTCTTGGCTCTAGCTTACCCTCATCAACATGATAATAAGCAGTGCACCAAAAAACCCTCAGATTAGAGTAGTCAACAGCCTTACCAGTCCACACCTCATAAGGTGATTTGCAGTTTATACCTGTGTGTGGGCTCCGATTAACGAGATAGCAAGCCGTTGAAACTGCTTTTGCCTAGAATCGCCTGTCACGGCCTGAATTGGAAAGCATACACCTTGCTTTCACTAGAAGAGTCTGATTCATTCGTTCTGCTACACCATTCTGCTGTGGTGTGTATCTGACTCTATGATGCCGAGCAATACCCTCATCTCTGCAGAACCCATCAAACTCAAATGAACAGAATTTCAGACCATTATCAGTTCGCAGCCTCTTGACCTTCTTTCCAGTCTGATTCTCTACTGGAGTCTTCCACTCCCTGAACTTACTGAATGCCTCACTTTTGTGCCTCATCATGAATACCCAAGTCATCCTAGAGTAATCGTCAATAAGAGACAGAAAATACCTGTGACCGCCCAAGGACTGAACACGTGAAGGACCCCAGCAGTCAGAATGGATGTAATCAAGTGTGCCTTTTGTCTGATGAACTGCTTTAGGAAATTTGTTGCGATGTAATTTCCCAAACACACAATGCTCACAAAACTTAAGGCTATGGGCCTTATGGACTCCCAGAAGATATGTTTTTGAGAGAATTTGCATCCCCCTTTCACTCATATGAGCCAACCTCATATGCCAAAGCCTGGTCAGATCGGCTTCCTGAACCCCAGCAGAAACAGCCGCTGCAGCACCTGTAACTGAGGAACCTTGTAGGGTGTA
This sequence comes from Persicaria tinctoria, assembly GCA_037127255.1. Lineage (NCBI taxonomy): Eukaryota > Viridiplantae > Streptophyta > Magnoliopsida > Caryophyllales > Polygonaceae > Persicaria > Persicaria tinctoria. The sequence continues at coordinate 21,972,360 of JBANSL010000017.1, forward strand.
CAAAGTTCCCTTTCCCCGCTTGACTCCCTGCAGAACCACATCAGAACCTCTGAACAAACGCAACTTTCCCCCATAACCTGTGTACCTGAGCCCCTTGTCGTCTAACACTGTTAGGGATATCAGATTCTTCGTCATGGTTGGCACGTGCTTGACATCCTCCAATGTGCGAAATTTCTCATCATCTGTCCGAAACCTAACTGAGTCAGTCCCAACAACCTTGCAAAGAGCATCATTCACCATGGATACATTGCCCCCATCAGCACGGCTATATGTTGCAAACAACTCCCTTTTAGGACATATGTGATAGGATTCCCCATAGTCAAGATATCACACATCAGCCCGGTGTGTGTGATCATCAGCTAACAGAACAATATCCTCCTTAGAAGTATTGCCACGATCAGCTACTGCTGCAGACCCAGATTTCTCCTCATCTTGCTTCTTCTTTTTCGGACAGTCATTCTTCTAATGACCTTTCTCCTTGCAGTAGTTACAGACATCGTTTGGTTTAGGGCCTGATTTGCGATCTTACCGATGCTTTTTCTTATTGCCCTTTCTACCGTCAGATTTGCCTCCATTTGCCACAAGCCCGGAAGCCTGATTGTCTGTAGTCGACGTGGTTGCCTTCAGACGCAACTCTCTGCTGTGAAGCGACGATCTAACCTCTTCCAACGTGATAGTATCCTTCCCAACGACGAATGACTGAACGAAGTTCTCGTATGTGGGGGGTAGGGATACCAGCAGAATTAGGACAGCATCTTCGTCCTCCACCTTAACATCAATATTACGCAATTTAAGTAATAAAGTGTTAAGTTGATCAAGATGATCTCTAAGTTGTGTACCTTCCTGCATACGCAGCCCGAACAACCGTTGTTTGAGAAGCAACTTGTTCGATAGAGACTTTGTCATGTACAAAGACTCCAACTTTAGCCACAACTTGCTTGCGGTTTCCTAATCAGCAACTTCTGTTATGACATCGTCTGCGATACACAACATAATCGTCGAATGAGCCTTCTCCTCCAGAAGGCCGTACTCAGCGGTGGTTGTATCTGCCCCCTTCTTGTCGGCGGCCAACGGTGTCCATAAACCTTGCTGTTTCAGCAAAGCCCGCATCTTGATCTGCCACAGACTGAAAGAATTTCTTCCAGTAAACTTATCGATCTTCAACACAGAACCAGACATCATTTCGGCGGAAATCAACAACCAAAGCCTTGATACCAGTTTGTTATAACGAGAATGAAATTAGCGAAGAACAACACAGAGATTTACGTGGTTCAGCAACGGTGTGTTGCCTACGTCTACGGACAGAGAACCCGTTTTGTATTAGAGGAGACGAAAACAGATTAGGTTACACGGGGTCGGCGTTCCATGAGTATATGAAGAGACTCATGGAACCCTAAACAGACAATGGACTGAAAGCCCAAAATAGACAGACGATAGGCCCGTTTACAATAAAAATCGCATACCATAGACAGACGATAGGTCCGGGAGGCTCCGTCCCCCGGACCCCCCGATGCGTCGCCGGTCAACAATCGTTCAAGGCACATTAACACATACATTCAAGTTCATTTGCCAGACTTTCACTTATCTTTTGCTTGATCTTAGGAAGAAAACCATATTTATGATTGCACAGGGAGAGTACATTGCACCGGAGAAGATTGAGAATGCATATGCCAAGTGCAAATTCATTGCACAATGTTTCGTATACGGTATGATCAAGCTAATCAAATGTGACTGAAATTTTGTTCGATCCAATTTTCACTCATCGGTTTGTTCTTGCTGACCCCTGATTGGCGTGGCATATGACAGCTTCAATTCATGCTTAGTTGCTATTATGTGTCGACTCAAATGTGCTAAAAGAGTTACATCTATAGGAATTAAGGTTGGTTATCAACTTACCTCAATAATTAACTACTTTGCGTCTTGCATCTCCTACCCCAGCTGCCATTCGTTCCCCTTTACATTTAACACCTATATGTTTAAAAACAAAACTTTGAGCTTTGGCCTTGTTTGATTAAAGAAATGTTCATTGTGGAAATTTTACTGAACCCTTTTTAATCCGTCTTGCAGCATAAAGATCTAGGACAACTATGCCTTGATTCAAGAGCAAGGACAACATTTCTAGCTGATATGGACGCTTTAGGAAGAGAGTATGGGCGAAAGTGCGAAACCATTTGCCAAGAATCACGATTCCGAGTCAAAGTGAAACACAACTTCGAAAGGGAAAAGCCCGTAGCTTAAACGCGAGGCGCCGTGCGTAACACGCCCCTAATTACTTTTACGCGAGGCACCGTGCGTAACACGCCCCTAATTACTACGGAGTAGTATATAAAAGGCCTAAATACCCAATGGCCCTTGAAAATTTATGACTAGGACATTTAACCCCTTCTATTTAAACTCGATTCAACTCAACCCTTCAACTTTTAGAATCAGGACACTTAACCCCCTAAGTGTAATTTCATTTAATTAAATCATCAAAATTAAGCATAATATTATTATATTTATTACTTAAACGAAAATAAAATGACAAAAAAATTGGAAATATTGATGCATGGTTTATATTTAATGTTATTTTCTCGGGAAATTTACAGAAAACCGCCCTTTAAATATGAGTATTTTCACTTAATCACCACTTAAATTCAAAATTACAAAAGAACCACTCTTTAAATGGTATTTATTTACATCTCACTACCTCTTCATCTATTTTCATTAATTTATCATTCAATATATTATATTTTAATATTTTTAAACTCAAATTTGACTATTAAAGCTTGATTATATAAAAAAAATTATATAAAAAGAAAGTTATCTATTAAAACAAAGTTAATATTTTTCAACTTAAAATATGTGTTTGACCCATTTTATTTGCCATAGATAACTTTTTCCTTTAAATTTGCCTAAATTTAAAAAAAAAGATTATCGATTAATCGTATAATTTAAATATAATTATAGACCTTTTTGAATATTTAAAAAAGTTTAGTTAATAAACAAAATTTTTAAAATATAAATAAATAATAATTAAGGTTATTTTTAACTTAATAAATTGAAATTATGATTCCTAATCATATTATAAATAAAGCAGTAATTCATATAATGCTTTAAAATTTTATAAATATTTTCAAATTTGTGTGTATATATATATAGTGATTAATAGGGTCGAATAAAGTTTTATATATATACCAATGCAGAAAAAATATTTATAAATAAAATATAAACAAGACTAACAATATATTTTGAAAATATCAATGAATCTTCTCTTTATTAATAATTATTTAATGTAAAACTGTTATGTGATAATTTATAAACTTACTTTTGCATGGATTAAACAACTTTATTGGACCCCTATTAATCACTCCATATAAATTTTAAATATAATATTTTTATAAAATTAATTATCAAACCGAAACAATAAGGTTTTCATTGAGAAAATAACATTAAATATAATCCATGCATCAATTATATTATATATATTTAAAATAATAAAAGTTTAGAAAAATAGTCCTCACTATTTCCAAATTTTTTATCAATTTATTTTCATTTAACTAATAAATAAAATAATATTAGGATTAATTTTGAGGATTACATAAAATAAAATTACACTTATGGGGTTAAGTGTCCTGATTCTAAAAGTTTAAGGACTGAGTTGAACCGAGTTAATGTTTAGGGGGATAAATGTCCTAGTCATAAAAGTTAAAGGGCCATTAGGGTATTTATGCCTATATAAAAAGATCTTGTACGCCAAAGGGAAACTTCAAACTTGGGAATATATACTCTTTTTTTTACTTATACAAACACACACTATATACTTGTGTTTGTCGATTCCCCTTTTACGAAGGACGCTCTCTTCCAAACCCTAAAACACCAGTATGAACGCCGCCGCCGCCCCTTGCTTCCAAGCCTCCTTCACCGGACCGGTAATCCCCCAAACAAGGCCCCAATCCATACAATCTCCAAGATTCACAGATGAAGCCCTCAATCCTTTATGCAAAAGCCCTCTGATTCTTAAAAAGAAGGGCAAAAAAAGATTTAAAGCAAATATAGTTTGTAGAAATTTCAAGAAAAGAAAGAAGGGGTTTCCAGTTGGAGGCCGGTCCGTGAGCCTTCGGTACCGTCAATTTCCGATGGTGCGGCGGCTGCAATGGTCGGTCTTTTCGGTCTCTCCTCGCTGCGGTGGCTGGTGGCGTGACTTCTACCATTTCTCCTTTCCTGTCGCTCCTCCGCTATCTCTTTTGAGGGCTTTGGCCCTCCCTTCCGCCTTCTCTCTTGGGCTCGGCTCTCCTTCACCACCCATGGCTGGCTCGGCTCCGTCGCCGAGGCCATCGAACCACCCTCTATCTTCAGATCTACACCAGACTCCTCTCAATCATCTTCAAGTTTTCAAAAAACAAACTTACATACCCAAAATCTCCAACTACAAACTGTATTCCAAATGTTACTACAAATTTTTTTGCACAACCAACACATATGTAGTCGAATTCTCCCCTTTTCAGGCTCCAAATCCAACATGCAAGGAGACCCCTCATCGCAGCAGGCCTTTTTTAGACATGGTTGAGCAAATCTCTTCCGAGGCTGTCGACGGCTCCGATATTTCAAACCCAACCATGGCTTCTCGGATGTTGGTGGTGCTTGCTCTGGCTGCCCGACCCTTCTTTGGAGATAAGTCTATTCATAAACTTCTCTTCAGTTTAAGCATGAATTATTGTTACTTTAGAAAGAGATCCGAGTCTGATTTTAATATCTATATGCTTAATATGTTTGATTTAGTGAAATTAGAGTGCCCTATTTCAATTTCTAACCCCTCCTCAAATTGTACTTATAATGTTGGTTACGCCTTGACCATACCTCTTTATAATGAAAATGCCCAAGATAATGTTAACGTCGATCTGTTGCTTTCTTCTATTGATAATATCAGTCTCAGTACTAGTTGTAGACTTATGGATTGTAATGAATTCTTTAGGCTAATTGATTCTCTGAGTTATGCTCACACTTGCCTTAATATTACCTCCCAGCTCTATCTCTCTAAGAGCTATCTCTATGTTAGTTTCTTGATCAGTGACTTTGCCTTAAGTTGTAACTATTGGATCTACATGCTTTTGAACCTCGACCACTTCCAAATTTTTTCACAAGCCTTTGGGAGTTGCTACCCTTTCTTTGATTTATATGGCTTTCTTCATTCTCTGTATTACTCTTGCTGGTTTTTTGTTGCTTATCGCTGTTAGTGCTCTTGCTTTTGGAGTTTCCCTCGCCTAGCTTTGTTGTATGATGGGAGTGCTGTTATGCCCTCATGGTTTGGTTTGATACTCTCTAACTTCCAGGTTCGTGTGCTTCATTGGAATTCAGGTATGGTTTTTCTCATCCCTTTCACTCCAAACCTTCAGCGACGCCCCACTCTTCTTTATGGATTGGTGGTGGCAAGCGACCCAAACTTTATTAACAAACATACCCAATACACCCTTCTTACCAAACTTTCTATCAAAACAAAAACAAAAAGAAACTGTCAGTGCAAGGATCTTCCTCCCAACCGACACCACACCTGGATCTGCAAGACACAGATTACTCTCAACAACCAAAGAAACTTCAATATGGATCCTACACGGCTATGTATAAGTACAAATTATATTTCGGCCTTGCCTGATGGTATGATCACTCACTTATGTATATATGTAACCAAGATTCTATCATTCACTCTTAAGCATACAATGTACCTGTTGTTTCTGTATAATCAAGATTATCCTTATGATTAGTGTTGGTTATTGGAATGTTAGGGGTACCAAGAGACCTTTGTTATGGAATGAAATCAACCAACTACGCTTTGCAAATAACCTTGAGATTCTTGTCTTAGCCGAAACCAAGGCCACTGAACCTCCCAGTGATGATCAAATTCAAACTTCTGGCTTTCAAAAATCCCACTGCATTAAAGCTTCTGGCCTTAGGGGTGGCCTTTGGATGCTTTATAAATCAAAAATCATGGATGACTGCAAAATCATTGAAGATAATAGTAGAACTATTATGACTTATGCTAAGATAGAAAACCATGAATTCGCTATAATATTCGTATATGCTCCTTCAATTGAGTATGAGAAATATTACTTTTGGAAAGAGATTTATGAGTTAGCTCACAAACATCAACTTCCTTTCATCATAATAGGAGATCTAAATGATATTGAAAATGATACAGAAAAAGTAGAAGGCCTTATTCCCACTCCCAATAGATTCAGAAGGTTAAAAAGAGTAAAGAAAGATCTCAATCTACATACTATACCCTTTAGTGGTTCTCCCTTCACTTGGAGGAAGAATAAAACAAACACAAATAATACATATGAAAGACCGGATAGAGCTTTAGCCCATCAAAACGTGATCTCTTACTTTCCTAACCTCATAACTAAACATCACTCTTTCTCCTTCTTTGGCCACTACCCCATAACAATTGAAATTGGTAAGAATAAGTCAAAGATAGGAACCCCCTTTAGATTTGAAATGGCATGGACCACAAAAAAAGTCTATGAAGATATAGTCCAAAAAGTTTGGAATAATAAACTTTCTGGATCCTTTGCCTACCAGTTAATGCAAAAGCAGAAACTTCTTAAGCAAAATACAAAAAATTGGTGCAAAACTCAAACGAACAATCTGTCAAAACAGTTAGCCCAAGTTGAATTAAAAATAAAAAACTTTCAGCTTAAACTTCCTTGGGGAAGGATCACACCTTCTGAAGAGGCAAAATTAACTAGATTGGAACATAAGAGGTCAAAATAACTAGAATATAGTCATAAATTTTGGAAACAGAGGGCAAAAACCAAGCATCTGCAACTATCAGATCGTAACACGAAATATTTCCAAACGACTGCTAAAATTAAAAACTTTAGAAGGAATATGCTCTATTTTGAATCAAATCATGGACAAATTCTAACTGAACAAGAAACTATCTCTAACAAAGTTACCCTTGAAATGTCGGACAGATTCATTTCTAACCACCAAAGGAACATACATCCTCAAGACGTCTGGAACATTCAACCACAAATTACTCTTGAAGAAAACAAAATTTTGACTGCCCAACCAACAAATATTGAAATTAAAAATACTTTTTGGGAGATGGCAGAAGATAAAACTCCAGGGCCAGATGGCTACCCTCCAGAATTCTACAAAAAATATTGGCATCTACTATCTGAGGCAAATCATACCTTTATTGCACTTATCCCAAAAACGGATAATCCTACAAATATAAACCATTATAGACCAATTAGCCTTTGCAATACAATTTACAAAGTCATTTTAAAAATTCTAGCAAACAGACTAAAACCCATCCTCCCTAAGCTAATCAACCCATATCAAGGAGCTTTTGTAGAAGGTAGATCCATTCAAGACAACACTCTTATTGCCCATGAAATTTTTCACAGCTTCAACAGGAAAAAAGGAAAAACAGGCTGGATGGCACTAAAACTGGACATGGAAAAAACCTATGATAAAATAAATTAGAGCTATATTGAAGCAGTCCTCTCCAAATTTGGATTCCATAGCTTATGGATAAGATGGATCATGAAATGTCTAACAACAACCTCCTTTTCGGTTTTGGTTAACAACATCCCAGGGAAACAATTCAAACCTAGCAGAGGGATTAGACAAGGTGACCCTCTAGCCTCTTACATATTTATACTAGTTATGGAAGGCCTCTCTAGAGAATTGCACAAAGAAGCCATATTAGACGATGCTCTAGTGGGGGTTAAATTAACTAAAAATGGCACCCCCATACCCTTCCTAACCTTTGCAGATGACACTCTTATATTTGCAAATGCAGCTCACACCAGTCTTAACACTATCCAAAACATGCTAAACAACTTCTCAAATCTTTCAAGATTAACCATAAACTATTCAAAAAGCTCAATTCAATGTTCAACAAATGTTTCTCAGACTCTAGCAAGAGACCTTGCACAACATATGGGAGTTCCCATCACAATAACACTTGAGAAGTACTTACGTATCCCCCTTATAAATGGAAGAATAAAGAACTGTGTTTTTGATGATGTAGTCCAAAATCTCAAAAAACAACTCTCTAAATGGAAGGCTTCCACTCTCTCATAAGCTGGGAGAGCGGTGCTAATCCAATCGAATCTTAGCTCCAAAACAAATTATCTTATGCAAAATTTTCTTCTGCCGAAAGGAATCGTAGAACAAATTGACCAGATCAACAAAAACTTCTTCTGGAATAAACTACAATCAGAGAGGTACACACCACTTATAAGTTGGGATAACATCTGCAAAAGCAAATGCCAATGAGGCATGGGTATTAGAAAAGCAGAAGATCTCAATACAAGCTTACAAATGAAACTCCTCTGGAAACTCTACACAAATGAGAACAACATATGGGTCCAGGTTATAAATGAAAAGTACCTTCAGAAGGAGAATATTAGAAACCGCTCCAATCAATTTACATCGTGGCAATTCAGTCGACTCCTTTCTCTAAGAAATAAATTTGAACAAGGTCTCCTATGGCTAATCGGAAATGGAAATATTATAAATGTTTGGTCTCACCCCTAGGTTCCAAATCAAGATTTAAAACAATTTAGAGGAAACCATGATCCGGAAATGAAAGTAAACCAACTTTTTAACCCACAAAAAAGTTGGAAGACTCCACTAGTAAATAGCCTCTTTCCCCCGGAAATCGCTTGCAAGATTCTAGATATTCAAATTCCAAATTGGGATACGCCAGATAAACTTATCTGGAAACTAGACCCAAGGGGAAACTTCACTACAAAATCAGTCAAATGCATGACAAATAACGTAACTCAAGCCTCAAAGGATCTTAACTGGATTTGGAAGCTAAATCTACCTCCTAGAATAAGAAGCTTTATTTGGAAAATAATGGTGGATGGTCTTCCTACCACCCAAAGACTTAATAAATACGTTAATCGAGTCCCCAGTCAGTGTAGTCTTTGCAATCAAGCAGAAGAAGATACGGAACACTTAATGAGAAATCGTCTATTCACCTGGAAAATTATTGACAACTTTGAGATACAAACAGGAAAATACTTCCAACATATGAATATATATGGATCTCACCCTTTTAATATAGATGAAATTCGACTTGGAAACAACAAATTTGAGGAATTAGTCTTCATTTGACACACTATTTGGGAAATCAGAAATGAACTTATCTTTAGGAATAAGGCTATGGCCCCAATAGAAAATATCATTTGAAGAATCATTGCAAACATCAGTGATTGGATACAAATTGAAAAAGATAATAAGAGGAATAACACCAAAAACAGGAGAGCTAAAGTTATATGGAGCAGACTATCTGGGGCTGTCTACAAAATCAATGTGGATGGCTCTGTTAATCCCATAGGTGCTTGCCATGTGGGAGGGATTACTCGGGACTCCCGGGGCCATGTCATTGATATGTTTTACAAGGAAACTGTCAAATGTTCAGTCATTCAAACTGAAGCTATCGCTATTCAGACAGGTATAGAGCACGCAATTAGCAAAGGAGTTCGAAGAGTAATAATAGAAGGGGACAATCTACAACTCATCAAAGCCATCACCAGCAGCAATAATGTCAGATGGGAGATTATACATCACATTGCAAAGATCAAACAGATGGAATATGCTTTTGACCTTGTTCAATACAGACACTGCTACTGCGAAGCGAATCAAGTAGCTGACTTCATAGCTCGGAAGGGTATCATTAGTAACAGCTCTACTATCCCTTTTAATAGGGAACTTTGTATCATCATCCTTAAGGATGATCAAGGAGCCAGATTACAATTTGTGTAATCACTCCTAATTCTTGCCTACTGTAAATATATATATATATATATATATATATATATATATATATATATATATATATATATATATATATATATATATATATATATATATATATATATACTTGTGTTTGTGAATATTTAGCGTATATAGTATATGTAAGTATATACGTACATTGTATATAGTGTATATATATATATATATATATATCAATTTTTTTTTAGTAGTGTATGTATATCGATCAATATATAGTATATATGTACAAGTACTAGTGTAGGCCTCGTCCCGTGTACGGGGAATACATTAATACAATATTATAAATAATTTAGATAGATTTCAATAAAAAAAAAAAATATAAATATAAATATATATCAAGTTTTCACCAAAAATTAATATAGATATAAATAAAATTAGTTCGACAGATCATAAAAATCTAAATATCTTTTATTTAGATTCTCTCAAAATATAAATAAAATTAATTCACATTTATAAGGTAATCTTTTTTTCTACTCTTCGATTAATTGAATCTCATTTAATTAAATAGATACATGTTTTTTTAAAAATATTTCAATGTTGGTTTTTATTAAATATATAGTACGCTAGTTTACTGAAATATCTCTACATGGATGGATTATAGCTACATATTATGGCTATATAATATCTTAATTATTTATTTTGGCCTCAAATACAATATAGATAGAAATAAAATAACAATTATTAAATGATTGGTTTTGATATAAATAATTATTTCCACCAAAAAATAATCTAGATATAAATAAAATAGCACCTAACAAATATAACATATTTATCTATTAATATTTTTGGTAAGAATGACCATGAAATATTTTTTTATCTATATTTTTGGAAATTAACTAATATATATAGATTGGGACTTATACAACTTTCTATAAACTATGATAACATATTATTTTATTAATTTTTCCCTAGAACCAACCACACTACCAGGGTCGTGCCAAAGATTTTGGAGGCCCCATACGAAAATTAAAATAAAAATGAATTAAGAAGACAATAGATTTTTTTTTTTAAAAAAAATGTTCTACTAATGGTATACTATTTATAAATATCTACATAATAAACTATCTTGATTAAAAAATTTATTAGTTTTCAAATAAGATGATAATTAAATTGTTTTTAATTATAATATTAGCATAAATGGCTATAATAGAAATATAACATTTTTTTTAATTGTGTATGTCAATAAAACCTTTTGGAACCGGTAGCTTTTAAAAGAAATAAAAAAAACTTGTATGTAATAATAACATATGGAAAATACAGGAAATAATATTACAAAGAAAGAAGAAGAGAGTAGAACAAATGAAAAAAGGGTCATTTATCAAAAACAAAATGAATAAAAAAAATCTATAAAAAAAAATATGAAAAAGGGGCCACGAAAAAAGACAATGTGTATAACCTAGAAGGGAATCGAACACGGGAACGGAGGGCAATTGATCTGTACCTGTCAGAGGTTTTACCATAAGGGCAAATTCAAATCAATGTTAATTTTGGAAAGCAAACTATATATATATACACAATATTTATCATATTGGGCCCTAAATTTTTTGGGGCCCTATTCCATCAGCCACCTGCACTTGCTTGTGGCACGAGCCTGCACAACACACCACATAAAATGCTATACAACGATTTTAGTATATGTATATAGAATAGAATAAAAAATATAGATATAGATTACAGAGTGTTTCTAAAACTCCATTAGACACTCAAACCTTGAATCTAATAACCATCAAAATGATAGCTTAATTATTTTTTATTATTACTACTAATACATTTAATTATATTGAAATAGAGTAAAGACATACGATGTGTTTAATTATATCTAATTATATCGAATATACATTATGAGCAAATTATATAATATAACTTGTATATACATACGGTAATTGTATATGACAAATTTTTTTGGTGGGAGATATTATTATTATTATTATTATTATTATTAGTACGTTTAATTATATTGATTGTGCTATATTGATATATTTCTTTCCTTATAATATATTTCATATCTATCCAATTATAAGAGTTAATGGTAAAATAAAATAATTATTTTGATTAGATTTCCTTTTTTACGGGAGAAAGTTTTGTGAGACACACTCACGCGCCGCCACGTAGACAGATTCACTCACACACCGCCACGCAGGACGCTATGCATCGATTTTAGTATATGTATGTAAATAGATGCTTGGTATATATACACTGTATATATAGTATATAGTATATAGTATATAGTATATAGTATATAGTATATAGTATATAGTATATATGTATAAGTTTGCTTAGTGTATACTATATACTATATACTATATACTATATACAGTGTATATATACACAGAGAGATATTTTGTGTAATTATATGTACTATATACTATATAGTATATAGTATGTATGTAAATAGATGCTTGGTATATATACACTGTATATACTATATAGTTTGCTTAGTATATATCAATATATATGCGAAGTGAATATTTCTATATATACACAGAGAGATATTTTCTGTAATTATATGTACTATGGCTAGTGTTTATATATATAAGGGCAAATCAAACAAAAAAGGATTACCCGCAACTACACGATTAGCCCAGAAGGGGGTTGCTATACCCACTACATGCAGCTTGTGTAATCAATCATCGGAAGATGATATTCATATCTTCATAGAATGCCCTTTCAACAACTTTCAACAACAATTTCCCAGAGAAATATCCCAGAAAGTAAACACACTTATATCAGAAAACAGAGATATGAATCAAATTTTTCGGCTTTTGAGCACCACTCTTTCGAAGGACAGCAAACAGAATATAGCATTTAGATGGTGGGCACCGTGGTTAGGAATCAAATAATTTTTAGGAATGTCAAGATTCCATCTATAGAGGGCATTAGAAAAATTGTTCTGGAAAGTATCGATAATTGGAGAAGAACCATCAAACTGAACCTTGAAGACGACGAGGATACCACAATCCGAAAAAGGGTAAAAGTTCACCCTAAAAACGCCAAAAAGTCCACCCGATGGAAAATGCCACCCATGGGCAAATACAAACTAAACTTGATGGATCATATGTATCGGATTCAAAGAGCTCTATTGGATACATTATGCGGGACTAGAATGGTAATCCAATCAGAATGGATGGTGGGGTGATTGGGGGACACTCTTCTATTATGACAGTAGCATTGACACTACGTCTTGAGGCAGAAAAGGCAAATGAACTAAACATCGACAACCTAATAATCAAAGGGAATTCAAAAGTAATTACGGATTTTTTTGAAACACGTGCGAACTGCCATTGGGAAATAGAATTAGTCATGTCCGATATTCAGACCATTCTCCTAGGTGTAAGGGATATAAGAATTTCCCACATTCCCCTTATTGGTAACCAAAGTAACGGATAAGTTTGCACACATTTGCTACTCTACTAGGGACCTTATTTATACAATCACTCACGTTTACTTGACCTCCTCCGACAGTATCTTTCGGGTAGAGTATTCTCACCCGAATTCTTACTTAATAATAATAATAATAAAATTATTAGAAACCCTAGCCATAGTCAAAGCCCAAAAATCAAATCTCAAGGATAAACCTTTAGGCGGCGCGAACCTCCCTTATAAACCCTTCGTTGATTCCACCCTTTCTCCTCGTCGTTCAATTTGCTTTTTCTGTGTTTCTTATCCCTTTTGTCTCGTGTTCACTTTTCGATTCCTCTATTCCAATCCAATGGAATTTGCTGATTCCCCTTGGCTATCTGATTGTATCAGTTCTCTCTCTTTCTCGATCTTCTGATTCGAATTGAATTCATGTTATGTGTCTGGTTTCATGAATATTGATTTCTCGGGGATAATGATGAGAATTCATATTATCTTAGCGAATTTCAGTGAGATTGATTATATTAATCAATGATCTGATTGTTACACACACTGAATCCCCATCTTTCTCACTTTAATTTCTTTTTAATAGTCCCGTCTTATTTCGATTGCTTGATTTTGTACGAAACGATGTAGAGTTTGTTGATTTATTAATGCTGCGGTGATGAATCTATATGGACTAGAGTTTCTGATCTCTGGTATCTTACCAGAGGTTGAAGACAACCCCTTGGCTGTCTGAGCGCACTACAATTTTTGTTTTCTGCCTTTGGTACCTACTGTTTTCTTTGAATTTCATCCCGCACTGTGCACCCCGGGCTTCTATGAATTCTTAGATTGATGAAGATGACAACCCCAATGCACGTGCTAGATTCACTATTTGTCCGTTCGTGTTACAGGTTAGCCCCTTTGTACCTTTCTTTTTCGTAGGCTTATCTGCGTCAAATCAACGGATACATTTATATCTCTTTCAAGTGAATTTTTTGTTAGGTTTTTCATATTAGTTTGGCAATGATTAAATTTTATCCGCGCTTCTGAGGATTTGACGATTCGATGAAGCAATGGAAAATAATGGTTGAATTTCTTGATATGAGCCAGTCATTGAATTTCTCATTTGCTGTTTGTTTTTGGTTTTCAGTAAACACTTTCTTGAATTGAAATTTGTTCCAATTGACCTATGATGATTAATTCACAGCTAATGCAAGTTCTGCTTCAGAAGATTCATGATTGATAAAGCTGTATTTTCTTCTGAGTCAAATGTATAATTCTATTGTGTGGTGTTTTTGTTTCAAGTTTTGCTGGTGTTTTGTTTCGATTCATGTTGACAATCAGATTCTCATTACAATGAAAATCTGTCTGAATTTTAGTTTTTTTGGTCAGTGATGATATAATCCAACTGAATGAGGTGTAGTGGATCCAAGATCCTGTTTTTGCAGGGTGAACCTACTTGGTGATTCTACAATCATATGATATTGGTGGATTTAACTGAGACTATTGCTAATATCCAAGATCCTGTTTTTTTATGCAATTTGTTTGCTGGTTGAGTGTGTGTATGGATTTTGAGTTTCACTATACTCTTTCACATATAAAATTGTGATGGGGTCTGAGTAACTCATATATTGTGGTGTTGACATCAGCTTCTTTCTCTTTCTTTATGTGAGTTTGGAGTTAAATGACAACACAAAATTTTGAAGGAGGGACTGGATTTTTCTTTCTGATGGCACTGGTTTGAATCAAGGAGGGACTGGATTTTTTATAAGCGAATTAAGAATGTAGGTTGTAGGGTATCCTTTTTATATTATTATAATTGTTATTTATTTCCTCTATTACATATGCATATTATGTTATTTTTTTATTTCCTCTATTACATATGCATATTATGTTATTTTTTTTATTTCCTTATTTTAGGTTCTTTTCAAGAAATCATTTTCACACCTAAATCTTTTTTTTTATCAAGGCTATTTGTCTATTGAAGATAAACATCAGTTCAACTAGCGGCACCTCCAATATTAGTGTGATATCCAACCAAGGTTGTGTTCACCAACAACGAGCCTCCACATCAGCTCGTGCACTTTCAGCTCTAGTTTTTTGTACTTTGCATCCATATGAATGCATCAATTGGAGCTGGAGAGATGACCTACACTCTTATTTTACTTGACAATAATCACCCTAAGACCTCTAAGACACCATCTTTTAAACCCGTCTCTCCAGCAGCAATCGATGTATACAGTAGCAATATGGATGCAAAGTACAACAAACTAGAGAGCTGGAAGTGCACGAGCTGGCCTGAGCTGATGCGGAAATTCGTTGTCGGTGGACATGAGGCTTTTACACTGTCGGAGGTGCTGCTAGTTGAACTAATGTGTATCTTCAATAGACAAGCCTTGATAAAAAAATTTAGTTACAACCTGCAAGAGTGAAAATGAATTCTTGAAAAGAATCTAAAATGGGGAAATAAAAAATAATGACATAATATGCATATGTAATATTGGAAATAAAATAATAATAACATTATAATAACAATTATGATATTATAATTCTTGAAAAGAATCTAAAATGGAGAAATAAAAAATAATAATGACATAATATGCATATGTAATATTGGAAATAAAATAATAATAACATTATAATAACAATTATGATATTATAATAAAATTATTCAGTACCAAGTCTTATTCAGTAGCAATTAAAAAATAAGCTATGCATATACATATAATTTGACACTAAACTCTTATTCAGTAGCAAGTCGTTGAAATTTTAACTCATAAACCCGTCAATCAAAATTCCTAATTGCAATTCCAAAATCTAATACAATACTTGCACGGCACATCTAGTTAACCTTAACACACCTAGTTAGTTTCCACGTGTAGAACTGATCCAAGTACTTTTGTTGCATTCACATACAACATTAAAGACCAACATATAAGGGAATAAGATATTAGTTTCAACTTCTGAAAAATTACATACAACATGAAAAGAAATGTTTGAGTATCTTCATCTATCTCAACAACTTGGTCAATTCCTAGACCAATATTTTTGTGTATCTATCTAAGGATGCAAGCGCAACATGTCCTGTGAAAATCAAAAAAAGCCAAAGGGGCAGTGTGATGTAGGCGTGTAAACGGGTTGGACCCGCCGGGTCGATGGGTTCCACTCACCGGGTCAACGGTTGACGGGTTCGACCCGAGAATCTCAAGGGTTGACGGGTTCGGATCGACCTGATAACTCGGCTATTTACATTATTTTTTAAAAAAATGACTATGAAAATAAAAATAAATAAATGATATGGAGGGAAATAAAAAAAAGGGTACTTTAACTCGGCTATTTACATTATTTTTAAAAAAAATGACTATGAAAATAAAAATAAATAAATGATATGTGAAGATTTCAGGAATTATATAAGAAGATTATATCTCCATATTAATTCTTTCATGCATAATGATTTGAGTGTTTTTGCTAAATAGCTTATTTTGAACCTTTAATTAAATAATTAGCACCCAAATTAATTTTATTAGGTAGGCTAGCACCCTTCCCAATCGGTCAACATTGACCGTTGATTGGTCAACGTTGACCGTTGACTTTTTCGTTTTTTTTTTTTAAACCAATTGATGCCACTTTTTTGATGCCATTTTTCATATTGTTTTGATGCCAAATTTTTAATTACATTTTTTTTCTTTAATGTGATGCCACTTTTTAAAGTAGCGTTTTTGATGTTATGTGATGCCACTTTTTTCAAACTTTGATGACATTTTTGTTTACTGTGATGTCACGTGGACCATCGATGCCTTTTTTTTACTATTGACTATTGATGACATTTTTTTATGTCAATGTTTTGATGATATGTTTTTTTACCATGATGCCATATTTTTTCAAAGTGGTATTTTGATGACATTTTTTTTCTTTAATGTGATGCAAGTTTTTCAAATTAGTGTTTTGATACCATTTTTCTAATGTAATTATTTTATCTCACTTTTTTTAATCAAATCGTTTGATGCCATATTTTTTTCAAGGTACTGTTTTCGTGGTGCCATATTTTTTCAAGGTAATGTTTAGATGACATTTTTTTCTTTAATGTGATGCAACTTTTTCAAAGCAGTCTTTTGATGCCATTTTTCTAGTGTAATTATTTGATGATATTTTTTTTAATCAAATCGTTTGATTTTATAATAAAATGGATTGATGACACTTTTTTAATGCCACTTTTTTCAAATCTTGCTGATATTTTTTTGTTTACTGTGATGCCACATTGACCATTGATGCCATTTTTTTTACCGTTGACTACTGATGACACTTTTTTGATATCAATTTTTTGATGATATTTTTTTTTTCGTGATGCCATATTTTTTCAATGTAATGTTTTCGTGATGACAATTTTTTCTTTAATGTAATGCAACTTTTTCATATTTATGGGTTAATTTTTGTAATTTTACAAAAATTGCTATTTATGGGTGAATTTTTGTAATTTTATAAAAAAATCCTTCCTCTCGCTCCTGCCCAGAAGCTCCGGCCGCCGCTCTGTACACGATTGAACGCTTCCCCTTCCTCTGATTGAACGCAACCATAGCTCCGGTCGCCGCTCCCCGATCCCTCGCTCCGGCCGATCGACCTCGCTCGCTCGACCTCGACCTTGCTCGCTCCGGACGCTCGCTCGTCACCGCCTCCTTCCCTCGCTCAGATCTGGACTCGCTCGACCTCGGCTCATCCATTTCCTCTCGCTCCCTTGCTCCCCGTCTCTCGCTTTTGCCCAGAATCCGGCGCCTCCACACCAGATCCGGCTCTCCCTCACCAGATCCGCCCTCCTTGGCCACCAGTTCCGGCCATCCCGAGCCCAAATCCCGCCGATCCGACACCCAACCCCCACCGACGAAGCCTCGCAAACTCCTTCCCGTCCTTGCAACTCTGACCCACGCGCCACAGCTCCCAAACACCAATTTGAGAAAAAGTTGTAACCTTCCCCCCATTTCAACGGGTACCAATTTGAGAAAGAGTAAAGCTACTAAGGGGCTAATAAAAATTAATAGGGTGTTAGAACGGCAAATTCTAAAAGTTACTATGCTATTAACTTAATTAGATTAGGTTAGGGTGATATTTTAGCAAATTTTCTCTAATGATTTCAGGAATTATGGAGGGGAATAAAAAGGATCCGGATCCTCTCCTAATGAGAGGGTCCTTATATTTACCTAATGAATCAATCTCAACCTTTAAAACAAATCGACGGTTATGATTGACTAGATATAATTAATTAATTTAAAAATAAATTATCATTATCCCAAATTCTGTTCTCCATTGCTGCTCTTCACGTACTCCACGCTCCACCTCCTGAATCCGCCGCTACCGTCCAGGACCTTCTCCTTTTTGTCGTCCGCGCAAAGGTACTCGTCGTTGCCGCTCCAGAGGCGGCACTGTCTTCGCGTTTTGGAACCAACTATTGTTCTGATTGAATTTTGTATTCACAAAAATCAAACAAGAAGAACTAGGGATTCAGATCATCAATTATTAATTGGGAAAATTTGCTTTGAGAAGGAGATCCGATCGGAATCAGCCATAATTAGCAATAACTCGCTTCAATTCACAACTTCAAATTCCTGATCGAGTATATCAACCATCCTTCTCCGTCTCGAGTATATCAACTGTCCAAGCTGCAACTCCTTGCCGCCCAATACTCCTCCGTTTCGAGTATATCAACTGTCCATAATATCCAATTCCTGGTCGTCTTCTTCGTAGGCTCGTCCACCGGGGGGTGGTCCCTTGTTGGCGCGCAAGAACTTCCCCTCCGCGCCCTAAGCTTCAACTAATCATAGCCCTCCCTAATTCGTTCCCACTCGACGGACGGGTTGGCCTCGGTCGCCGGCAACGCCTGCACGCCTTGTGCCTCGTGGTCCCTAGAAGGAATTGAAGGCCTCGTCGGACGCCGATGGGTTCTTGCCGTGACATCTCTCGAGGCAGATGAAGAAGGGTTAATTAAGAAGATGAAGAAGACTTAATTAATTAATTATAACGATCCACTACCAAAAAAAAATTAATTATAATAATCTAATCTTAACCATCGATTTGATTCAAGGGTCGAGATTGATTCATTAGGTAAATATAAGGACCCTGTCATTAGAAGAGGATCCGGATCCGAATAAAAAAAAGGGTAAATTACTCCATTCGTCCCTAACATTTTATAGTTTTTCTAAGTTAGTCCTTAACCTTTTACCACTTCTATTTTCATCCTTAACCTCTCTAATAAGTGACACCATTGATCCCTACAGTTAAAATTCCATTAACTTTACACATTTTCACATCCACGTGTGATCCATTTTGACGAACATCAATTTAACTTCTTTTTAAAAAAAATATTTAAAGAAAGAATAAAAAAGGTTAAACTGGTTTGTAAAATTAGGATTCTTCTGGGAGATCAACTGCAAGTTGATCCTTTAGAAGGGTTAAAGGGATAACGCTCTAAAAATCTACAGTTGGGATAATTCATGAAGTGCTTGCAAGTTGTAATTTGGTGAAGATGAGCAAATTGGAAGGCATAAGATGGCGACAAAGGGATCGTTTAGAAGAGCAACCCCAATGTATGTATGTATATATGTTATTGTGAGAGCTATGTACTATGTGATAGTTTGATTGTAGGAATCTATTTTAATTTCTCTCTTATTTAAACACTTTTTGAATGAGGGATTAAATGGATATTAGCCGGCTGACATGGGAGACTAGGAATCGACGAGTGTTCTATGAACTAAAAAAACTTAGTCTCTTGCCTACACTAATTAACTACTGTATTTATTGATATATTGTAGAGAATGGAAACCAAGCCAAATTTTTTGCACTTAAAAATACAAATTTTTTTGCAGATGAGACCGGGCATTATAATGCAGAGTTGTTGCAACATGAATTGAACAGTGAGTATAACTCATCTACTAATGAAGATTATCAATGTGAAGAACTTGAACTAGATGAAACCAGTTGTGATGAGCATTTGGCAGATGAAGATAATGATTTTGAGGGAGAAGATGTAGAGCTTGATATCAACATGCCATTCCCCCTAACAAGGTTTGATATATGTGATAAGAGGCAAGGGGCATCACGTATCTCAAATGAGCAAGAAGTGATGGGATATTCATTTGATGTAGATACAGATTATGAACATTCAGATGAATTTGAAAGTTTAGATGATGAAAGTGGGGAGGAAAAGGAAAGAAATCCAAAGTTCAACGTCAAAACCGATATGAGCAACCCGACATTCAGATTGGGTATGGTTTTCCCATCTTTTCAAGTGTTGAAAGAAGCTTTCCAGATGTATTCAACTTAAGTTTATTAAGAATGATTTAAGAAGGTTGAGAGTGGTCTGTAAGGATGGGTGTCCATGGGTTTTATATGCAACCCCAACACAAGATGGGCAGAAAATTCAAATTAAAACATACATGGATCAGCACACCTGTTGCAGAGAGTTCAAGAACAAGTATATTACTTACATTCGGATTGCTCAGAAATATTTAGAATTTTGTGTTGTAGATGACTCCATCAGAAAGTTCACAACCATCAAGACAATCAGCACATGTATCTCAGGAAACCATAGTCAAATGGATGCCAAATGTATGCTTTTTGTGTATAATCTCATCATATGTGTTTTAAAGAGTATTTAGTAACTATATTTAACAAAACCTTATATTTTACTTTACCAAAAAACAAAACCTTATATTTTATATATGGACATCATAGGGAACAAGCCAAACTGCCACTCGTCCTGTTTTTAGCACTAACCATTATGAGGCATCAGTCACAAGAGGCAGAAGGAGAGGAAGAGCAGAAAGGGAAATTAACAAATACTCCCTCTGTTAATTAAAACATGTCGTTTACTATTTATACACGCTTTTTTAGAATGATAAAAACTATATTAAATATTAACTTTTTTTAAATTTTGTTTTTTTAAATTAAAAATTAATAGTAATAAGTATGAAATTGTTTAAAAATATTCTTAAAAAAGTTAATATTTCATATAGTTTTTAACACCTAAAAAAACGTGCGTAAATAGTAAAACGTAAGTTTTAATTAACGGAGGGATTACAAGAATTATACCTTGAGATTAGTTATATGCTTCAATTCTTTTTGTGCCTTTTGTGATATTCAAGTTTGACCAGTGTGTGGACATGTTTAGGATTCACTTTCTGGTGTTTTTTTTTTCGTAATGACAATAGCTTGCATGATACCTAGGAGACTATACTGTCACCAAAATTGTTTCCTTTCACTGTGAAGAATTATTTCTCCTCCCTTCTAGCTATTTAATTTCATTTTTTTAATCCTAAGTGATTCATTTTTTAATTTCTTTTTCGTAATTATGCAACTTTAAAAAATCTACTTGAATTTAAAATAAAATAAAATAAATTAGTATCTAGTCGTCAAAATAGACCACATGTGGATCCTCAGTGGACGTGCAAAAGGTTGAAATTAACGGAGTTAGAATGGTAGGGACTAATGGTGGAACTTATTGAAAAGGTTAAGGACGAAAATAGAAACGGTAAAATGTTAAGGACTAACTTAGAAAAAATATGAAAGGTTAGGGACGAATGGAGTAATTTACCCTAAAAAAAAGAGGGAAAAAATCGAAAAAAAGTCATAAGTAGAAGATCACACAAGAGGAAAAAATATGAGAATATAATTTCTCAAACTTCATTTCCAATTTCACTTCCAATGTAGAAAACAAGTGAAGTGGAAGAAATGGGGTAGTGAGATACATATATATATATAGACCCATGCATTCCCATTCTAACTCCATATTTTCGATGTGGAAAGAAGCTTTTGTCCCACATTGGAAATGAGGGGAATGAAAGAAGACTTCCAAGTCTATAAAAGGAGAAAGATGTGAGTTCATTTGTCTCACATTGCATATTAGTTTATGTATTATTGTGAATTATTCTAAGAATAATTACATAATTTACATAATAATTATAAATTTATTTTATTAAAAATAAATTTTTCAAAAAAAAATATTTTGAAAAAGCGGGTCGACCCACCGGGTCACCGGGTTACAAAACCCCCTACCCTAACCCGCTACCCGTTCCCACCCGCCTACCTGTCAACCCGGACCCGTCGGGTCACGGGTTGACCCGTAAACCATGGCCACGCCTAGTGAGATGCATCAGTTAGCAAAAGCGTGCCAAGATTTGAACAAAAAATAGAAAAAAAAAATGGAATGGGGCCCATAACAACATCCTAGGTATGAATTCGAATTGATTGAGAGTTGTTCCATCCTTTCATCACGAGGTAAAAGCAAGCCTTCATGTGAAAAATAAAAATAAAAAACGGAAATTTCGTGGGGTACCTCTGGGGTATTGCAATTTTCACGAGGTATACAACTCTTTTGCATATTTCGCATGGTGCCCCTATGATTTTCATTTTTTCCGCCTCATGCCCTTTTGGGTTAAATTTAACAGTTTCTTTTATTTTCCGTTAGTTTGCAATAAAAAACAAAAAGAGAGAAAGGAGAACTGGAGAGCGAAGAGAAGAAAGCGAAGAGAGAGCAAGAAGAACAACGAAGAGGAGGTCGACGGGAGGAGATTGATGTCAACAACAAGAGGTCGACACAGACGAGGGGAGGCCAGCGAGGGTGAAGCAGACCGTGGTC
This sequence comes from Persicaria tinctoria, assembly GCA_037127255.1. Lineage (NCBI taxonomy): Eukaryota > Viridiplantae > Streptophyta > Magnoliopsida > Caryophyllales > Polygonaceae > Persicaria > Persicaria tinctoria. The sequence goes on from JBANSL010000017.1 coordinate 21,995,122, forward strand.
ATTCCATTGGAGGTAAGCTTTCATGACAATGGTTTTGGGATTTAGGGTTTGGGGATTTTTTCGAAATGGGGGTTTTTAGTTGGATTGCAATTGGAGGGTCTTTGAATTGGGGGTTTTGTTGCTCTGATTGTTGTAGGATCATGATTACCGCCATTGAGCGGGACAATTTCGATTTGGCTATGTTGATATTCCAAGCAATTCGACACTCAAGCTTCGACCTAGGTCTGAACTGTTTTTTCACCTCTGAAATAATGTTTTTCAATTGCATTTTGGTTTGCTATTGATGTCTGAGAGTTGGAATCGAGTAGAGGGTGTCTTGACTTATTTTCTTATTTGGAATCCGAGTAGAGGTGTCTTGAAAATCACATTCATTCATGATGTTAAGAAAAGTAAACTTAAATCCAGTTGATTTCATCAACAAACTAAGTCTCAGGAGTGGGTATTGCTCTCATGCAAAGTGCAAACTCTTCCCCTGTGTCAATGGATCAAGTGATGGAGCTTGCTCAGACTTCAAAATTTGAAAAATATCTAACTTTGAAACTCCAAAAAAGATGTAAGAACTAGTAAATTGATGAACGGAAAAGAAAAGAAAAACTTACTGTCATAGGTGTTACTTGTTAGGTAAGAGGTTAGCTCATCAAAGAATTGCAAAATGATGATTTAAATGCTTTGATCAGCATGCCTTGATCTCAATTTTTAAAAGATTAGCACTAATCATTATGATCAATAAACTACAATTTTTTCAAGGCGTAAATATGTTCTAAGAAACCTTTGATTCTAAAGCATGTGATGATATTACTTTATATGCGGATTTGGATTTTGGTTATGTGCTAAAATGTGCTATTCTAATGTAGTTGTGTTTGTTTGCGTTATTTACTTCCAACTCAAAGCGACAAGACTTGATCTCAATTTTTATGCTCAAATTCTATCTTACTAAGCCTATTAGCTCAAATGGTAGAACGATGTGCAAATGCAAAAGGATGCGGGTTCAAGCCTATTAGCCTTTTTGAATGATTACTCTGTTATTTATGTTGCTTTTCAAGTCATTTTGACAAGCGGATCTTTGTAGCCTATGTGGGAGTCGAACCCACATCTTGTGCATAAGCACATGCTCTGCCATTTGAGATAATAGGCTTTAAAACAAGATTAAAGGCAATAAAAATAAAAAAATAAAAAAAAAGTGAAACAAACTATATCAAATAAAGTAGAGAAAGATATATATATATATATATATATATATATATATATATATATATATATATATATATATATATATATATATATAGGGGAGGGTTCAAGTGAGAAGTATCCGGTCCGGTAGGAAGGAAAGAAGTAATATGATTGGTTGAATAAATGAATAATATACAGTAAATAAAAAGAAAAAAAAGAGGCGCGTGGATGACGAGCGTACAGCTAGTTACCCTAAAACTCCTCTCTGCATCGGATCTGACCGCCCTCTTCGTAGCTCCTCTTCTATGTCGTCTGGCTTTCCGAGCACCACCTCCTTGTCTCCTAGTCTCCTCTCGCTAGCGACCCTTCTCTGCCAAACCACTGCCTTCCCAGGCCTCTCCCTCGCAGCTGTTCGATTCCCGGCGGCGCTTCTCGACCTGGGAGTGATTCTTCAAAGCGATCGCCGGGGAAGGCGTCTTATTTCAGCCGGAAGATGTTGGAGAAGTGGAGCCCTAGAGTGAAGATCCAGCTTCTGGCTCTCCGACTCGTGAAGATGACGATCTCCGACGGGAGGCCCTTCATCCGGTCCTCTGCCACGCCCTCGCCGATTTCAATCGGCCTCCTCCATTCCTCTGCCACTTTCGACCTCGTCGAGTTGCTGGACTAGTTGTCTCAGATCGAGATCAACGGGCTTGGTCGAGCGGAGTAGCTGACAGCGTTGAAGGCGGCGATTGAGTCAATGCCGACAGTGGAGATAATGGAAGAGCAGGTGAGCACAGAATCGCACTTGCGCTGAAGCGCTTCGTCGTCGGCGAGGATCTTGCGCTGAGATCTGCCGAATCTCTTGCTCCTAGATCCGTGTTCCTTGCCGACGTCCTTCTTCAATATCCACATGAATCGATTCCCCATTCTGATCTGTCCTAAGCTCGCAAAATCTCGGCGATTCTTTTGAAATTCGGAATCAAACGCTTCAACAAACACACAGAAAAGGTTAATTGTAAAATTACTTGTTTGCTTAATTCAACTTGATTCAGTAACATAAGAATCAAGATTGTATGAGGTGTATGGTCTGTATGGACAGGAGGGGATTTGAAATAGGTTTGGTATGTTGAAGTAGAAGACAATGAGTTTGTTAATTGGAATTGCAATAAATAAATTACAGCAAAACTGACATAACTAGGAAAATGGGTTGGGATCATTGCAATCGGAGCCTTCACCGCCATTGAGAAAGTGGTTTATTTTTAAGGTTTATTCTTTGTTAATTAAAGTGGTTCAATGACTAAATAGATATTGGTTCAGTGACTAAATAAAAAGTGGTTTAGTGACTAAAAAATTTAATTATAAAAAATAAAGATTGGTTCGGTGACTAAATAGAAAGTGGTTTAGTGGCTAAATAGAGGTTGGTTCAGTGTGACTAAATAGAGGTTGGTTCAGTAACTAAATAGGTTGGTTCGGTGTCTAAATAGAGGTTTGTTCAGTGACTAAATAGATGTTGGTTCAGTGACTAAGTAGGTTGGTTCAGTGTCTAAATAGAGGTTGGTTCAGTGACTAAATAGAGGTTGGTTCAGTGACTAAATAGGTTGGTTCAGTGACTAAATAGAGGTTGGTTCAGTGACTAAATTGAGGTTGGTTCAGTGACTAAATTGAGGTTGGTTTAGCGACGAAATAGAGTTTGGTCCAGCGACTAAATAAAGGTTGGTTCAGTGACTAAATAGAGATTGGTGCAGTGACTAAATAGAGGTTGGTTCAGTGACTAAATAGAGGTTGTTTTAGTGACTAAATAGGTTGGTTCAGTGTCTAAATATAGGTTGATTCAGTGACTAAATAGAGGTTAGTTCAGTGACTAAATAAGTTGGTTCAGTGACTAAATAGAGGTTGGTTCAGTGACTAAATAGAGGTTGGTTCAGCCAATAAATAGAGGTTGATTCCGTGACTAAATAGAGATTGGTTCACTGGGTGTGATTCACTGGATTTGGTTCACTTGATGTGGTTCACTGAGTGTGGTTCACATGATTTAGTTCACTGGATGTGGTTCGCTGGATGTGGTTAACCAGATTTGGTTCACTGAATTTGGTTCACTGGACGTGATTTACTGGATTTGGTTCACTTAATGTGGTTCACTGGATGTGGTTCTTTGGTTCACTGGATGTGGTTCAGTCACTGAATATAGAGTGGTTCAGTGACCGAATATAGAGTGGTTAAGTGACCGAATAATACGGTTAAAAAATCAATTATAAAAATGTGAAAATTTTTAAGGGTAAAATATACATTAACATGTCTCTTAATGTGCAATTAATAAATTTATATGAAAATATTTTAATTGATTAGAATATAGGCAAATTGGTTTAACCGTAAATGAAGGTTTTTTTTTAATCACCCGTAAATGAATTAGTAATTAATATTATAAGGTGCATTACAAATCATGGGACCCCATTTAGCGTAGTGGTAGTGTGTTGCGAAATGAAGCCGTTTGCACCGTGTTCGAGAACCTCTGGAAGACACGAAGAATCCTTCCGTTATTTTTAATTACTTGCCAGATAGGAGCGTGTAAAGGACGCGCGGTAGGTGCGACTGGTTGACGCGCGGATATGCGGACTGCCAGCTGTCAATTTGAGATTGGGTGCCGCGCTTATCAAATCGCTTCGTTCCTTCTCACTTTTGGGTTTGTGTGTACCCGAACCCAAGATCAACAGAGACATATATATATGCAATAAGTAGCACATAAATTCCAATTAATTAAGGTGTATACAAACAGAGACAAAACGTCTAGTTACTAACCTACAAATTGCAAATGACCTAAGAATCCAAGATCAACAAGGTAAGGTGGAACTGAAGTCAGTATGGCAGGCCAAACAAATACCTCTATCAGCAATTCAAAGGACAATATGTGCATATACATTCAAACTGATTAAAGGACGGTAGCTTTCACCTAAAGGACAGCAGGTGCATATACTATGCAATTCAAAGATTATGCTATACACATATACACTATAGCTTTCGAAACAAATCAGGCAACTGATTTAGACAACAAGTGCATATACATTCAAATTCGGGATGGGTATTAAGATAACTAAGTTAGGGATCACAAATGTCGGTACTCAATCCCATTAGAATAGTGTCTACTCACTCTTTTCACGGAGGGAGGAGAAACATCAAAAGTCAAAAACAAATCAACAACCAAGATGCAATCAGTTCCTTTGGTTTGAATGCTTAGAAACTTTCTTTCATTTTTAGTCTATCAAATATGAATTAATGATCTTCAACATTTGACATTTCTCTTTGTTTCACTTCAAGAAGACAAGACATACCAAATAACGTGCTCTGTGGAAATGTCTGACAAGTATTTACACTATGCAGCGAAAACAACATTCTTCAAATCAAATTTTCAAACCAAATCAGGAAATCCTAAAGTTAGGAAATTCCTGGGAAAATTCTTTAAATCAAATTAGGAAATCCCAAAAGCTAGGGTTGAAATAATTATAATTGGAACAACTTAACATAGGATTGATTCCTAAATTCACCCCCCAAACTCCAATTTAATGATTCTAAAACTATAATCCAACCCAAAACCCCCCACAATGAGAAAATATCTTAAATCCCTAACTTTCAAATTATAGTTTTGGGAAAAGAGATTACCTCTACCACAATGTAGTTGCTCACGCTCCACCAGAAGGTCATCGTCGCTCCCCCGACGTTGTCAACTTGCAATTATCTGTGTTGATATCTTCAATGAACCCTTCCTTTTGATTGTGCTGGAGAGAGGGTAAGGACTGCGATTTCGAGCTTACAACAGAGAGTTCAGCACGTCGAACTCTCCATGTCTCCCTCTCTCGAGCTTCTCCCGTTGGTGCGCGTCGGACTCTTCTGTGCTGTCTCCTCTCTCATTCAGAGTTTTCTCTTGAGTCGCCTACTCGCCTCTCCCACACAATCAAAAGGAAGGAGCACTGTGTTATAAAACTTAACAGTGAGATTTTAAATTTAACGGAAGGGCACGAGCCAAAAAAATTACAAACCTTAAGAGTACCACACGAAATATGTAAAACTTTTGTACACCCCGTGAATTTCGCTATACTTCAAGGGTATCTGACGAAATTTCCGTAAAAAAAAAAACCAAAGGGGCAGTGGGATGCATCAATTAGCAAAAGCATGCTAGGATTTAAACAAAAAATAGAAAAAAAAATTGGAATGGGGCCCATTACATTATCCCAGGGATGAATTCGAATTGATTAGGAGTTGTTGATCCTGTCATCATGAGAAAAAAGCAAGCCTTACCGTGTTTCGAAGCTAACCCCAAGCAATCTCTAAGTAACTAAGAGCACTTACATTAGTGAATCCCTCAACCCATAAGCCTTCCATCTGGAAAAAAAAATAGGAGAAAAAAAAAAAATTACATGAACCCGGTGTATAGGATTCATTATGTTTCTTTTTAAATTGATTTTTCGGTATTTTTTGAAATCGAAAAAAAAATAAAAATTATTTTTGAATGTAATGTAATTTTAACTACACATAGACACCCATATTACATATATTTGTGGGAATTTTTTTTTTGAATAAATAGTCCCCATATATATGCTTTTTTCAAATATTAAAAAATAAAATTTTTAACCCATATGTTATTTACATAAATAAATAAATAAATAAATAATAGAATAATTTTTTAATTAAAAAGAAAATATTAAAAAAATAAGTTATGAGCCCGGGTTTAGACTCACGAATGAGGGTGAAAAGTAAAAAATGTTGGAATAAGATTCTTAAACTGAGGTGACAGAGAAAAAGTAAGTTTAGGGCCCGAGGTTGGGCTCACAAATGCGGATGACCTAAGGGCATGTTAATGAGTTATTTTTTATAAGGGATGGAGATTGTTTTTAAGGGGTTATATGAGGTGGAAATTATTATATGGGTTATGGGAATGGAAGAGGTTGAATTTTTTTTAAAAATAACCCGGTGGGGTGTTTGGTGAGTATAAGGTAATTTTTTTCTTTTAACCATAAAAAGACAAATATGCCCCAAATCCCTTGTCTTCTATCTTTAGCCACTGACCAATAAAGTACGCAATAATACATCTTCACATCCATGGAGAAGCCCCCAAGAATCATGATCATCACCATCATACACAATTGCAAATCTCATGCCAATAGTTTCTCTTCAAGACCTCATGCATTATGTAATATGGACTCCCTACAATCTCTGCAAAACTTTCCCTGTTCAAATAGGACAACGAAAATCAACACGAGTCCTAAAACAAGAAATAAAGAAATTTCAAATCTATATGAATTTGAATTATCAACTGGAAAAATCCATACAAAACCGTCATAGAGTTAGCAATTTTAAGCTTCATGAACTAACAAAAGTAAACTAAATCTCAGGTATGAACTCAGTTACTCAGCAAATCAACTAGTTTAGACTCAATTTAACATGGATTTGTATCTATATACATATACTAAAACCGATGCATTGGTGCATGCGTGGCGGCGCATGAGTGAATCTATCTACGTGGCGGCGCGTAAGTGTGTCTCGTAAAACTTTCTCCCGTCAAAAAAGAAATCTAATAAAAAAATAATTACATAGTTCTAATCTATATAATTAAAAAAGATTAAATAATTATTTTATTTTACCATTAACTCATATAATTGAATAGAATCTTATAAAAAGTTAAATATTATATAAGGAAAAAACTATATCAACATAACACAATCTATCTGTGCATAAATATTTTAGAAAACCAACGTAATAAATACATACTACATACAATATTTAATAATAAAAAGAATATTAAAATATTTTTAAAAATCAACTATCTATTTAATTACATGAGATTTAATTTACGATATATTTTAACCTTTTACCGTATAAATATGAATTTTATTTATATTTCGAGAGAATACAAATAAAAGATAATTATGTTATATATCATTCGTTGAAATAATTTTATTTATATCTATATATTTTTTTAGTGGAAAACATAATTTATATTTAGATTATTATTTTTATTTATTAGAATTTACCTCGATTATTTGTAATATTGCATTAATGTATTGTTCATGCAAGGGACAGGACCTACACTAGTTTCAAACTAAGATGAAGCACAAAAGTTGTACATTTTTTCGAAACAACATTCATACAAGCATGCATTTAACATACCCCATTACGACAAGTTCATGTCAATCCTAGAAACAACACAATTCACAAACCATAGATTATATAAGCCCAACAACACAATTCACAAACCATAGATTATATAAGCCCTTCAAAGTTCCTAACATCCATCTTGATTGTCACAAATAATTTGTTCAAGGATATCCTGGATGGCCTCCGTCCCAAATGGTGTATCGTCATCAGAGTCAGGCTTATCCTCAACATCCAATGCTTCAGCCTTCCTCTTGTAAACTTTGTCCAACAACTCTTCTAGCTCAGATGGGATACCTTTCCTTCTAAATTGTTTGAAATGTACATTCTCCTAGGGTTAAAAAATCACAATTGGAAACAAGTTATTTAGGTAGTGGATGCCATATAGATTAGCAAATTTTTTAACAAAGTAGGCAAGAGATTAAAATGCTTAGATCTGTGAACAATTTAGATATACTAGCTACTGCAAAAACTAAATCTGAAGAATCTCCTTCTGATCCTCAGCTTCTCACTGCTGGCTTTCAAAAATGTTTCTGTATAAAATCTATCGGTCACAAAGGTGGTCTCTGGATCCTTTGCAAAAACAGCAACATCTTAGATAGCATTACAATAGTTGAACAAAATCAAAGATACTTTTTGATCAAAACTAACATAGACGGCAAGATTGTAGCTATCCTCTTTGTCTATGCTCCCTCTGTTGGATATGAGAAAAGCCAATTCTGGGATGAGATCTACCCTATTGTCAACAACCATAGTCTCCCTGTTATAATTATTGGTGATCTTCATAACATTGAGAATGATACGGAAAAGATTGGAGGAAACATTCCCCCATCTCTAGATTTAGAAGGCTTAGAGGTATCAAAGAGGAACTTAATCGTCATACTACCCCCTTCAAAGGTTCTGCTTTTACTTGGAGAAAGAATAATTCTGACTATAATAATGCCTATGAAAGGTTAGACAGAGCTCTTGCTCATCAAGATATTGTAAACCATTTTAAAGATCTATATGTCCAGCACCACTCCTTCTCCTCTTCTGATCATTGTCCTATCACTCATACTATTGGAAAATCTGAAAATAAAAAGGGCTCCCCCTTCATATTTGAAATGGCTTGGACTTCCAATCCCAAATATGAAGCCATGGTTAAAAAAGTTTGGAGCAACAAGCTGCATGGCTCTTTTGCTTTTAAACTTTATCAAAAACTTAAACTCTTGAAAAAAATACAAAGAAATGGTTCAAGAATCACACACATAATATAACCAAACAGCTCATCAAAACAGAAGAATGCATTCTTTATCTGCAAAAACGGCTCCCATGGGGAGAGATCTCTAACTCAGCGAAATCCAAGCTTTTTCGACTAGAGTAGAAAAAAAATTAGATTACTAGAATACAATTACAAATTTTAGAAGCCAAAGGCTAAAGTCAGACATGTACAAAAATGGGCAGACCCTTACTGATCAAAGCCAAATAGCAACTCACGTTTCAAAAGAACTTGCTGAGATGTTCATTAGTGCCAGTCCTAATTCGGTTCAGCTTGCGGATATTCACTATATTCATAAACAAATCATTGATGTTGAAAACTCTAACCTCATCAAACACCCCACGAATGCTGAAATTAAGAATGTCATTGTGAGTATGGCAGAAGATAAAACGCCAAGACCGGATGGTTACCCTCCAGAATTCTTTAAAACTTACTGCATATAGTAGGTGACTCCTTTTGCAAAGCTATCAAGGCTTTTTTCTCATTTTGGTACCCTACTGTCAGAAATCAACCAAACTTTCATTGCTCTTATCCCTAAAGTGGATAACCCTACTACCATCAACCATTTTAGACCCATCAGCCTCTGTAACACTACTTATAAGGTAATTTCCAAGATCTTAGCCAACAGATTAAAAAACGTTTTACCCAAACTTATCAATCCTTTTTAGGGAGCCTTCGTGGAAGGAAGATCCATCCAAGATAACACTCTTATAGCTCGTGAAATTTTCCATAGTTTCCACAAACAAAAAGGTAGGAAAGGATGGATGGCTATAAAACTTGACATAGAAAAGGCTTATGACAAAATCAGCTGGTCTTATATTGAAGCTATTCTCCAAAATTTTGGTTTTCACCAAACTTGGATCAACTGGGTTCTGAAATGTCTAACCAACACCTCTTTTTCTGTGTTAGTCAATAATTCTTCTGGTCCTTAATTCAAACCGAATCGAGGAATCTGACAAGGTGACCCCCTTGCTTCCTACATCTTTGTCCTAGTCATGGAAAATTTGGCAAGAGAAATGCATAAGGAAGCCCTGCCAGAGGATGCTCTCATTGGTATCAAGTTAACCAAAAATGGTACACCTATTCCCTTCCTCACTTTTGCAGACGATACAATAATTTTTGCAAAAGCAGCTCACACAAGCCTTAATACTATTCAGAACATGATTTATAACTTCTCAAACCTCTCAGGCTTAACGATAAATTATAGCAAAAGCTCCCTCCAATGCTCAGCTAATTTTAATCCCAATCTTACCATATCACTAGCTCATCAGATGGGTATCCCAGTGTCAAAAACCCTTGAAAAATACCTAGGAATTCCTTTGGTTAACGGGAGAATAAAAAATTGTGTTTTCGATGAAGCAATCCAAAATCTCAAAAACAACTTTCTAAGTGGAAGGCGTCTGCTCTCTCTCAAGCTAGGAGAGCCACCCTCATACAGACTAATCTTAATTCCAAAACCAACTACCTTATGAAGAATTTCTTACTTCCAAAAGGGATCCTCCATCAAATAGACCAAATCAATAAAAACTTCTTCTGAAATAAACTACAATCGGAACGATACACTCCCCTCATTAGTTGGGATAATATATGCAAATCTAAACAATTAGGGGGTCTTGGTATCAACAAAGCAGAGGATCTTAACATTGGACTACAAATGAAGCTCCTTTGGAAGCTCTACTCGGAGGAGACTAACATATGGGTTCGTATTATAAAGGAAAAATATTTCCAAACGGAAAGCATTAACCAAAGATCAAACCAAAACACTTCGTGGCAATTTGGCAGACTTTTATCTCTAAGGGATAAATTTCACAACGGTCTTCTTTGGATAGTCGGAAATGGTGAGAACATAAATGTGTGGAACAACCCTTGGGTTCAAGCCCATTCTCTTTCGCCTTTCATTGGTACAAACGATCCAACCATGAAAGTGAGCCAACTCATAACTGATAGAAAACAATAGGATACCTCCCTCTTGAATTCCTTGTCCCCCCCAAGTAGTCGAAGCCATTATAAACATCCAAATTCCCTCTTGGGAAACCCCAGATAAATTAGTTTGGACTCTGGAACCTAGTGGTCAATTTATAGCTAAATCTGCTAAGAAAATTTGCAAAATATCTCATATAAACACAAGTGAATATAATTGGATTTGGAAGCTTAACATCCCCCCAACACTTAAGAATCTCATCTGGAAGTTATCTATTGACGACCTTCCTACCAAGCTTAGGTTAAACAAGTACATAAATAGGGTTCCTGCACAGTGCTCTCTATGTAACTCGGATGATGAAGACGCCTACCACCTTTTCTTCAAATGCAATTTCACTAAAACTCTTATCGTAAATTTTTAACGAACAACTAAGAAAAATCTTGATATCTTGAGACAAGATATATCCATGATAAAAACTCTTCAAAAAATGAAAGACAAACCTCATTTTGACGATATGTGCTTCTTATGGCAAACGGTTTGGGAAATTCGGAACAATCTAATCTTTAGGAATAAACACCCAGAAAACCATGCAGGTTTTATTCAAAAAATTATTGCGAATAAGGCTAATTGGAACCATTCAGACGAAGGTCACGCTATAAAGAAGAAATTTAGGAAAAGGAGTATGGCAAAATGGACTAAACCAAAAGAGGCTTTCTGAAAAATTATTGTAGATGACTCTATCAAGCCCACTGGCTTATGTCAGGTGGGAGGGGTCATCCGAGATTCAAACGATCGTATTATTTATTTATTTCAAAAGGAGATCTGTAATTGTACGTTTCTCCAAACAGAGGCAACAACGGTTTGTGCAGGTCTGCATCAAGCCCACATGTTAGGACTAAGGAAAGTGATCATGGAAAGTGACAATCAAGTGCTGATTCAAGCCATTAGGGGTGAAGTCAAAGCAAATTGGGAAAATCTAAGACAGCCGGAAGAAATCAAGCTAACGAGGAGTAGCTTTATCAAAGTGGAATTTCATCACTGCTACAGGGAAGCAAACAAGGCCGCTGATTTTCTAGCTAAGCATGGTGCTATTGTAATATTTCTACTCTCCCTTATAATAGGGATCTTTGTACCATCATCCTCCAGGATGATCATGGAGGTGGTCTACAGTTTATGTAGTCCCCTTCAATTGTTTACCTACTATAAAAAAAACACATACCCCAATTTTCTTATCCCACCATTCGTTAGGTGCATTGACACATCCCTTTTCTGCATCCCAATTGAACCATGTGATTCCCATCTTTAAAATATTGCCACAACCTCCACCAAAGCTTCATTTGTTGATGCTTGTTTTTTAAGGTCTCGGTACGACATTGCTTACCTAGCATTCTCGAACTCGCACGCTATATGAGCCCATCTAATTGGTTCCTCTGAACCAAATTCAAGTTGATATGTAAACAATGTATCCGGTAACTTCTTTTTCAACTCATCATTCCAAAATGATGTTCTATTGCTCGATGTCATATCAAACTACCAATCTCAACTAACTTGTTTTTTCTGCTACATTGTCAATGAAAATGAAAGCAAGAATTATTAGTGAATACAAGATTAATGACTATCCAACGAAAGGCAGATAACAAAACAAACCCAAAATAAAATAATTCACCGAATGCTCATGTAGGTATTAGATAGATATATTATCATTAATAGTCCAATAAAAAGAACACCCAAGTATAATCCTGCTCAATACCAACTGTTTGCTTTATTTTCCTATCTAAACTCGCAGTTAAAAGAAATGCATATAAATGTATCTAGCAAGCTCCAGATTTACCGCCAATGTACTACAAACTGCTTACTACTATCCACGGAAATAATCAAAAGTGTAAATTACAGAACTTGATCATAAATATGGAAATAACTTTTTAACAATGAATTACTGAATTGATTTAATAGAAATTCATGACAATGCCATATATATGCACTTGACAAAGCAAACAGTTGGTATGATTCAGTAATCTTGACAACATTAGTATATTGTCATTTGAAGGCAACAATAAGAATAAATTCCATCCAATTTGAACTTTATGAAGCATGCAAATTTCAATGAAATAAGCTCATCACTTAAGCATTAAATATGAAAATATAAATTGTACAGATAATTCCAGTAACAATGTAAAGATAAACTACTCCTTGGTAACCATGTCCACGACATCTTCTTGAGCATACACCATATTTCATCAAATAGAATAAAATAACAGACGAGGCAAGTTCAAAATATTATACATGATTCATGTATTATCTCTTACGACAACATAGCTAGATAGAATTACTCATTACTATCTCCTTTTCTACATGGCTACACCATGATGCATAGAGAGTCATTGTAATCTAGTTATAGATGCTTACTACTATATGTAGAAATGGCAAAACACTATGACAATAATGACAGCAACATCATAGAGATCTGAATGTTCATGAACAGAAGAAATCGAACAAAAATCTAAGAAATGCAATAATGACAGCAAAATCAAAGAGAAAACATCGGATTGAAGAGTCGGAAAAAGGCCAGACATTGAAGAGTTGACCTTCAACTGCAATGCTCATGAACTAAAGAAATCGAACATAAATCTTACAAATGCAAGAATGACAACATCGTTGAAGACAAAACATCAGAAATCCAAGACTCTCAGGAACCCTAAAACCTGGGAACGATTGAAGATTGAAAGCTATTGAGCCATTAGCGATTGAAACCGAAGACAGACCATCGAAAATTCAAGGCCCAATCAAAACCATAACGGTTGAAGATTCAAACCCTAACGATTGCGAGTTATGAGTGATGATTGACAGTGATTTTTGAGTTTCCACAACAATATCGAGATAAGTAAACTAACCTGGTGTCGTTTGTGAGTGGAGTCACATGAATTGCCCACCCCGAAGGTACTGCACCAACCACGTGAAGTTGCACCTTGCGAATGGCAGCTTGCTCATATCGACAAAAAGAAGAAGAATGTAATGTTGAACCAGGGCAAGAGCATCAGATATGGGGTTCTCGACTCCAACAACCCCTACAATCTTCATGAACAAGGGTTGGATTATGGGCCTTTTCCAACCCCGTATAATCTCCACCTTCGAAGTAGCCAACCCCGAATAACCCCTTACCAAACATCAGCCCAAGTGTTGTTGTTTTTTTCTATAAAAAAACTTGACAATATATCCCCCACAACCCCGTGCCAAACAAGCCCTAAATGCAGCCTTACCGTGTTTTTGATAATTCATCAAATTCAGCAAAGATTCAAGATATGAACCAAATTTTCTTACTCAAATTTACAAAGATTAAAGATATCAACCAATTTTTTCACCCAATCTCGAAAAAACCCTAAGTTCTACAATGAAACCAAGAGAGAATGTAACAAGAGAGGACTTGTTCACCTCTATCAATAGAATCTAACAATGGAGAAATCGTAACAAAAGACGGACGTCTTCACCTTTGGCTTCAATTGGGGGTGCATTCGTGTACAAGATGGATGGCGACGGGGGAGCCAACATCTTCACATCACAACTATTGTCGAACTAGGGTCTTCTTCAATTGGCGGTGAATTCGGGTACAAGATGGAAGACGTCGACAGAGCTAACATCTTTGCAACACCACCGTTGTCGAACTAGGTCTTCTTTATCGACCCTCTTTGTCTGTTTACCCCCTCTCCCGTGTGAAATAGCTGGCTAATTTTAGGGAATCTCTGTTGAAAACATAATCTACGATTTAATTAAGTTTCTTTTGTTTTTTTTAATCAAATAATTTAATGATTCAATTGACACGTAAGATCCATGTCAAATGACACCAGTGTCAATGAAACAATTTCCATTGAGATGCATAGATAAAATTCCCTAAGGCAGTCAATTGAGATGCATAGATAAAATATATATTAATGTCTAATGACAAGGCAGAGTTGCAATATTAACCATCATCAACAGTTTACTATCAGAATATTTTGGGGCAATTAAGTATAGCACAAGTATTACCTTCATTGTTTTATTGTTAGAATATTGACTAGCATCACCACTTTAGGCATAATTTATGGCTTTAATTACCAAGTGAATCAAAGACAGTCACGGAAAAAAAAAAGGAAAAAAGAAGAGAAAGAAGCAATCGAAACTAGATATATCAATCGCGCGCGTAAGTTTAATTATTTCTAAACAAGCTAGAAGCGGTATGTAGAACTCAAAACTTGGCAAAGCCCCTGTGATTGCTAACAACATTCCATCGACACTTTTAAGTTTTTATTATTTCATAAACAAGCTAGAAACGACATTTAACACTCAAAACTTGGGAAATGTCCATGTGATTGCGAACAACCACATTTCATCGACACTAGGCAGTGTTGTACACAAGATGCTTCATATACTGTCAAAGTAAGTCATAAATATATAGCATTTTAGATTGACAGGTTAAGAGAATCCTTAAAACAAAACCTCCCTTTAAGTACAAAACTATTATTGATTATACAGAATTAGACCATATAACATAAAAACACTCAAACTTCAAAGTTGAAAATCAAATTTCATATTCTCTTATGGATAAGTTCTTCTAAATACCTTAATGATGATTCAAAAATCCCCAATATCAATTGACAAATAGATTATAGCAAGAAAGCACTTATAATGATCGATCTTTCATATACAACGCATATGTAACCATAACTTCACATTAGATTGAGGTTAACATTATAAAACTGGAAGTAATGTATGCAATTCAGCTTCAATACCTGAATAATCACAAAAATATTCAAGAATAGAACCTACGACACCAAATTCTCATGACTAGAGCACTATGATGTAGGATAAACAAGATTCAGGACTCAACATTCTACTCTCTTTTTCATAATTATAATCCTAGTATCCAACATGACAACATAAGTTACATAACAAAGTACAAAACCACCATGAACATAGGTACCATAAAAATGGATACAACATTTCATTTTAAGAAAATTCCAACAATATATATTGTTCATTCTTCTAGAAAAACCCAAATAATGGAAAATTGTTGAGAATTACACATGTAATGTATTCTTCTGTTCACTCATCTAGAAAACCTAATTTGATTCTAGTTTGAGTATGTGATTAGAAACACTCACTCTTAATTAAATAATTCAAATTATTCTCATACCATGAAAATCAAAAATTTCAGACACACAAGTATGGTTTTATGCAAATCGAAAATTAGCGTTAATGTAAATCAAAATTGCATCGAGACAAGTGGGCATAAAAGAATGAGAAAGTGAGATCACATAGAAACCAAACCACTATTACCTGAAGAATGTGAACACGAAAGTGCTTGGCGGAGAAAGCGAGATGGAACCTGCGAAGTGCCTCTACTAACAAAAGGAAATGGATATCAGTGATTTTCAAAAGCAAGATGAGAAATCAAATCGATTGCAAAACTTCAAAATCTTACCGCGAGATCGAAGTTCGTTGTCATGAGAATCTCATGGAAGGAGCTTCATGAATCGATTGCAAAAGCTTTTGCGAAGAAGGAAATGAAGATAGTCAACCAAGATGTGAAATTGAAGAGAGGAGAGAGATAATTCCATTTTTCAATGTCAAAAGCTCTTCAAATTTCATCAAATGTTTCACATGGGAACTGCTGATGAAACTCTTTGCAAGCGTTTGAGGGTGATGAATGCAGAGCGTTCTTAAAACGCTAATACCCTGTCGAACATAAATATGGAGAGGGTTTTTCTAAGGAAAAGCAAAAACACTTTATCTAACACTCTAAAACACCCTTGCCAAACAGACCCTGAGCATTCCTTGAAAACCAACCATTAAATAGATGATCTCTTGTACCACTTAATCTGTTAGATTAAAGCACAAATACCAAAGAGTCTGTTAGCTAAGTTAGACTAACAATAAAACATTATTGAGTTTTATATTCTCCCTTTCATTTAGAAGTTTTGACATTACAAATGATAATACTCGATGAGTACATCATCTAATTTCTTAGTAAGAAAAGAGGGAAATGCTTCGAATGCTGATGATCTGGTTCTGTTGAAAGGTTTCCCTTCGGCCCACTTGTTCAAACCCATCAGGGTACCTCGTAGTACCTTATTAGAAACCCATCTGCTTATTGGGGGTAAAACTTATTTGTATCATGATTTTGTCCCTAGTGATGCTATGATGGGGTGTCTGATATTAAATTCCATGAAAAACATCCTCTGCTTGTTGGGGGTTGATGGATGTATGTTTAATTATGATGTTGAGTACTTGATTGATACTCTTATTAAACTGGTAGATAAAATCTGGAGGGTACTAATTTATTTTTCCAAAACAAGTCTCACTGAATTGCCCTATTCTTCTATTGTTGCTCCTCATGCTCCGTACCGTTTATTGTTTGAGTTTGAGTAGCTAGGAGGATGGGTCCTTATCTCCTCTGCTCCCGACAACTGCAAAAGTGTTTTTCATGGACTACATATTATATCTTTCCTGCTGAAGGGAAATTGCAAAAAAGCTAGAATAAGGGAATTGCTTTTTAAATCTATCAAATTTATTTGTGTATCATTGAAAGCTAACACATATTTTTGTTCTCATCTTATGCCAAACTCTTTCATGGGAAACATGCCGAGTAAACATGTTTGTGCCTCTGTGTTTGAGGAGCATGCCTCGCCATCCCTTTCCCCCAAAAGGGCCCTAACCAAACTACAATTATGGTGATTCCCCTGGTTGCTACAACTACTTTATGGAGCTTTGTGTTGGTTGTTGCCTTCCAGGTAACAATATGCTTGCCGGCTTTAGTCCTTGTGGGTTGGCTGGCTATAGTCTACTGCGTTAAAATCCTACTCAGGTTTGTTATCCAATTCGGGTTTGGATGTTCATCCTCGTGTAAAACTGCCCCTGGGTCTGTTAAGCTGCTATGAATCTCTCGATCCCCCTCACAACCCTCGTGAGGATATATTGGGGTTGTATGCCTTAGATTCACCAATAGCTCTTCTGTACATGGATGCTGGTGAAGATGCACTTGGTGTTGATTATTTATTCATTGAGTCTCCTAACATGTGGAAAAGCTTCCTTGACTCCTTTGTTGCTCTCTGCACCTTTCCATCGGTTATGTGTAAGTTTGAGCAACAGGTGGCGGGGCTGCTGGTAAATTCTGAATCATGCAACCGCTTTGAAAACTTTGGTGAATCCAACATTGACAAACTATTATGGGTACTCTTTGTAACTAAACTGCTATGGTCTGAATACATACCTCTTAAAGGCATTAATCAAGCTCAACATTACAATATGAAGGAAAAATGGATTCTCTTTGCTTATAAACATTTGAATGATAGGTATTTGTGTATTAAAAATTTGCTACCACCTCATTGGTACTTCAGTTTTTATGTAACACACTATGATATGAAGGATATGGTTTTGATGTATGAGATGTGGTATAAGAGATCTCATGATTATATACAAATGCTGTTCAGGCTACACATCTATGAGTGGACTAAATCTCGAGTGAATTCTAGTTGTTTTGATCTAATTAAGTGTTTGTTTAGCAAGTATTTGCTAAAACCCTATGATGGTGGTCCGATCTGCTATGTAACCTTTGTATGTATGAAGTTATCTTTGTTTGGTTTGCTCTTAAATTGTGCATTCTGGTCTATTATTACCCCTAGTAGAAAGATTTGTTTTCTTGCTGCACTTTCGGTTGCCCGGAGGGAGACCCACCTTCTTCTCTCCCTCTGTCTCTGGACTATCAAATATTGTTCGTTGATTAATTACAAAGCATCAAAATCTGACCCTTATATCCACTTGTGCTTTTTAGCAGTATACATGCTGCTAGAAAGGAGCAACTTAATTATTTGGAAGAGAAAATCTACCATAGTAACCTCAACTCACCACCTCTCCATAAAAGAGTACTATTTGACAACTATCTGCACTTCTGTTGTTGCAGGAGGATGGTCAAGTATGAAAAAAATATAAAATAAAGATCATACTGACTTCCCTGTCTCAACAAATAAATACAAGACTTCCTCCCGTTGTAGTAGAAGGTTGTCAGGATCGAATCCACGAGGAAGCACGTCAGCAGTTCTTAGGTAGCAACAGACTCTCACAGACAAGCAAACAGAAGACAGAAACAAAGAAACAAAGGAACAAAGACAGAAAAGGCAAATGAAAGCAGAAATAAAAGCAAACGAAAGTAAAGAACAAAGCAAGGCAGAAGCTTACTCGATTTCGACAAGGAGTAACTCGAGATCGACAAGGGACAGTAAAAACAGAAACTTTAAAATCGACGACAGAAGCAGAAACTCAACTCGACCTAGACTAAAGCCAACTCGATATCGACTAAGGTCCTACTCGATATCGACAAGGTTCTCCTCTGTATCGACTAGAAAGACAGAAAATTTAAATTGCAAATTTCGAACCAAAACTCAACTTTTCGACAGAAATAAATCAATATAATAAAAGACTTCCAAGGCCAGGGTATCAACACCACAACGATAACCATGCAAAGTAACACATAAAGGCATAAAAGATCATGCTTTCCATCAAAATAACTTTCGTTACTAACAAATAGGCATATAGAGGCTTTCGCATAAACCCTAATTGTTACTAACCCTTTTCACATAATTAACCCAAGTTGTATTAAGATCACTTTCGCTTCAATAATACAAACAAGGATCACCTTCAACTCTCACAAAAGAATCATGCTTATAGGGATAGAAGACGAATTGCATAAAAAGATCTGACCTTTACTACATCATCTCACATGGCCACCGTCGGGCTCACCCCAGCCCCAGAAGTGGGTGGACTACTCACGCCTCATCGCAATTGCAGACATTGATGTATAAAAAGAAACTTGCATTAAACTATATTTAAAGCCTTTACAATCCCGGCAATCAACTTTCGCAGAATGCCAAAACCCTAAAAACTTTAGAACTCCTAAAACTTCTCTGTGGAACTACTTCTCTCTCTCTAAACTTGTATGATTGAATATGAATGAAAAACCAGCCCCTAGGGCTTTATTTATAGCCTTCTAACCCTTGCTAATCAAGGATAGAATCTTCTATCTATATCTAAAATTTCATCTAAAAGGCTTAATGATAAATAAAAGCGATAAAGGAATTAAATCTAAAATGAAAATAATAAATCTAAACTAGGTAAGTCTCTTCATGTTGATAGATCTCCCTTCCATGGATAGAACTTGATAGATCTCGGCTTACTCGACTTCCTTCGTGCCCAAGGAATCCCAACTCTACTCGGACTGCTCACGTCGAGGCGTTTCCAGAAACTGGTCTACTCTACATCGACAAGGGCTCGTCGACATCGACTAGGATTCGTCGTTGACTGATCTTCTCGGGTGACTCTGCTCGACAAGCTCGGATTTGGGCTCCTGGGCGTCGTCGATCTCGACTAGGGTTCCTCAAGATCGAGTAGAGGTGTACTCGAAGACGGCTCTCTGGTGATGTCGAGGACTCCTCCTCGGCATGGACTCGGACTAGGGCATGGTGGCTCCTCGATCTCGACAAGGCCTCCTCGAGATCGAGTAGGGTTGCTCAGCGCCTTCGTCCTCGGCTTCTCGATCAGCTTCTCTTCTTGTCGACTCCGGGTGTGGCGTCTAGGCTTCGTCGATCTCGACTAGGTGGTCCTCGAGATTGAGTAGGGCTCCGGAGCTGGGTTGGTCTGGCTCTCGACACTGCTCCTAGTCGACAAAGCCTGTGCTCGGACATGTTCGTCTAGATCGAGTAAGGTTCACTCGAGATCGAGTAACCTGGGCTCTCAACTTGATTCGACTGGTTTCGCTGCTTCTTTGACCTTGGACTTCTGTAGTGGTTTTCCGAGCTTTTCTGACCTTCCTTAGAGTTGCTGTAAAACGTCTCGAATTCTGCGAATTTAAACAGAAACCGGTGTAGATTCCATAATTTGGCAAATAAACATAAACTACATAGATTCTGTACTATCTAACCCAAATGTATGCAATGTATGCAGAAAACGATATAAAAGTTACTGTAAAACATGATAGATTCAGCTCACAACAAACACCCCATACTTAAGCTTGCTTGTCCTCAAGCAATACCTTTAATTGTCATTCAGGGGAAGAAATCAAAACTCTCAACATATCAGATTCATTGTCATATGTCCCTGCAATCAATTACCATCCTCGAAAAGGTACTAGTGTCACAAATCCATGCATGTGCAATTTAAAGAGCAACATCTACTCACAAAAGGAGGGTTATGCAAAAACATTCATAAGTGACAAAGCATTGATAATCAAGAGGACTTTTAATTTAAGCTCAAATAAGGAGTAGATTTGGTAAAAGGCTAAAAGGTGGGTAGTTTCTGGCAATGTGGTGCTAATGATCCGGGGAAATGGAGTATTTCCAAATTGAATTTCCACATTCCTTTTCATAAGATTCATCGCCTTTCATAATGCTTTTATCCATAATAATGCTTTTACCTCTCTAACCTTAGCACTGCCTTCTCGCGAGTCGCAAACATGGGTGTCATGAATGGCCCTGGATACTTAGTGCTTTGGACTCCTCACAATATGTCCCATCTCTCTAAACTATTATCTCAGAGAGCAGGGTCAATCTACCTCTATCTCCTGAGGTGATTGGATTTTCTTTCACTCATTAAATTTTCCATATATTTCAAACAATTTCCTTCCAAACTCCAATAAATGACAATAATCACAAACACAAACACCATATGACATCTCCATAATGTAACATCATTCTCAACATAATCCCCGGATAAGGTAAAGAATGGCAAATATTTAGGTCATGTGGAGCGATAATTGAAATAAGGCATATTATGGCTTTTGTGATGCATAAGCATAGGTATGGCTAGGATTTCAAACAATGAACATTATATGGAAATATAAAGTCCTCCATCATCTTATCATGCAACATGTCAAAAGCAACTTCAAATTTTACCTCCTTCTATGGTTTTCAAGAAATAATGCACTTCATTATGACTTTCCTTTACTAGGCAATTTCATGCTATATCTCTAATGAATCCAATTTTGCATCGCCGAGTCCAATTAAAGCTTCCATGACATTAACCAAAATTTTCAATGGGGGTCATTTTTCAAACTTTTGGAAAACATGCATATAAGCACATAAATCAATAATGCATTCCAAAATAGCCATGTAGCAATTCAAAGAAATAAATTCTAAACATGCACAAATAATGTCAAATATGGCAAATATGCACAAAGTAAGCCCTTCCCCCACCCCATACTTAAATATTACAGTGTCCTCACTGTATAAAAACAAGGGTAAAGAAAGAAACTCACTAGACATGTGTGCAGATCGTCTTAATATTGAATGAAGGAATCGCCTGGGCCGAGTATGAATGTTGATATAGCTTGCCTCTATCCATGGACCTGAAAAGTGTAGAAGAACATATACCCATAATAGAAAAACTAAAAGTGTTCAAAACCAAAAACAAAGTCTCAAAAGTCCTAAAAAGTCTATGTACAAGCTCTAGATTTTATAGTCGCTAGGCCGACTTTCCATTTAGCTCAAGGTGGCATTTGCAGGGCCCATGTAGCTTAGGCCTCAAATAATACTCCATTCTTGTCCATCAGTTGTAATCCTCCAGAATGGATCTTGTTCACCACGAAAGGTCCCATCCGCTTCTTGTTGAATTTGTTAGGGAACCAATGATCCTTTGATTTAGAGACATAGAGCTTGTCTCCAACTTCATACTCCTTGGGCTCATCATTGGATATCCTACATAAGCGTACATACCAAGGCAAACCTCTCCCATGTATAGATAGATCTTTAATGGAAATAGGAGAAGAGAGATCCATACCTTGCCTTACCTTCGCAGAGACGGAATCTGGGACCACAGTGTTTGGTCGATCTCGACTAGGGCTAGTCGATCTCGACGAGTCTGCAGGTTCTGGTGGTGGGCTGCTCGAGGATGCAGAAGTCGACGAGGAGAAAGGCTTGTCGACATCGAGTAGACTACTCGATGTCGAGTAGGGTTCTGCTCCTGGTGGCTCCAGTGTCGAGGAAGCAGGAGCTGGTGGAGCCTGGTGGTGGTCGATCTCGACAAGCCTAGTCGAGATCGAGGAGCCTGGTTCGTTTGGTGGAGTCAGCGTCGAAGAAGGCGAAGTCGAGGAAACCGAGTGGTGGTCGATCTCGAGTAACTTAATCGATGTCGAGTAGCCCTCAGCTTCTGTGTTGCTGCTCGATGACGCTGGTGCTGGTGGAGGCTTTTGTGTCTTGTCGAGATCGACTAGGGTCCTCGATGTCGAGGAGTCTTGGTCGATCTTGACCCCATACTTAGTTCCTGTCAAGGCATCCGAAAAATAATTAATCCATAACGACGTACCTTCATTTGTGTCGATTGGATTTTCTGCGTCCTCCTTTAGGATTGCCATGATCTCCTCTACTTGGGCCTCCATGTCCCTTTTTTCCAGCTCCTCAGGGGTCATATTTCTGACCTTGGGTTCTCCGCAGGTGATGTAGCCAGCTGAGATGGATTTCACCTCTTCCATTGGACCTGTATGCCTTTCAGTTTTATTAAAGGAATACTCAATTACCTCATCGCTGATGTTGAAGGTGAGCACTCCTTTCCTTACACTTATGTTGGCATCCACCGTCGACAAGAAGGGTCTTCCTAAAATATTTGGACAAGTAGGATCTTCTTGCATATCAATAACTAGGAAATCAGCAGGGAGAAAGAATTTACCTACTTGTACTGGCACATTGTCCACCATGCCTGTTGGGATGACCACAGTGTTGTTGGCCATGTATAGTCTTGCATCCACAGGCTCTAGGGCATCTATCTTAATCTTGGACCAAATTGTTAAAGGCATTATACTTACACTAGCTCCAAGATCACATAAAGCATTAATTTTGTATGGACCAAATCCAATGGTTATAGCAAACTTACCTGGATCTGGTCTCTTCTCCAGTATGTCCAAATGGCTGCATTCCTCTGTAATTTCAGCCATCGATCGCTTTTTGCTCAGAATCTCCTTCAGGAATTTGACGTAAGATGGCATTTCATTGAGAGCTTCTGTGAAGGGGATGGTGACGTTGAGTTTCTGAAGCATCTTGATGAAACGCTGGAATTTCTTTTCTGCCGGGTCCTTTGGAGATTTTGTGGGGAAAGGCAGCTTCTTTTTCGGATTCGGAGCCAGAACAGATGTCGGAGGTGCTGCAGTCTTCTCGATCTCGGGTTGACCGTCGTCGATGTCGAGTAGCCCCTTGTCGATCTCGACCAAATTGGGTGCAGTCGAGTTGCTGTGCAGTGTAGACGAAGGTTTCTGAATTTTCTCCTCTACATCGACTAGGCCCTCCTCGATGTCGACTACAGTATTATCGATGTCGAGTTGCTGTTCTTGGTTGTTCTGCTGATTTCCGACCTCTGGCTCTTGTAATTGATGTCCGCTTCTGAGTTTTACAGCAGCGATGTGCCCAATCTTTCCCTTAGGATTTGGTTCTGAAGACCTAGGGAGCGCACCTGACTGTCTGGGGATTCCCGCTGCCAGCTGACCAATTTGTGTATCAACTGATTTTCGCCATATATCAATTTCCCCAAGCCTAGAGTTGACCCCTTGCATCTGAGTGTAGACGGAGTTGAAGGAATGCCTAGTTTCTGAGTGATTCCTCCGTATTTCCTCCAGGACTGTCTGTATACCATCCTTTTTCTGGTCCCTCTCCGGATGTCCTGGAGCTCTGTAGGGCGGGGGGTTCCTAGGGACACCTTGGTTCCATTGTGGTTGCTGAAACCTTTGGTCCCCTATGTAGCGATTGGGACCCCCTGCGTAAGCTACCTCCTCGTGGTGTTCTGCCATCCTGACTTGCTCTGTGTGTGGGCACTCAGGAGTGGTGTACCGTTGCGATCCGCATCCAATGCAAGGCTGGTTGACAGAAAGATACTTCACTTGCTTAAGGAGCTTCTTGTTCTGATCTCTGTAGTACTGTTCCCTTACATCCGGATCAATTTCTTTAGGAGGCTCATAGAGGGGCATGGAAGGTGCTGGCCTGGCGTATGGGTTCTCTTCATAAGTTGCAGTAGACCCATACTTGTTGTCGTAGTTGGTGAGCTTCTCTAGCACACCCCATGCGTCACTTGGCGGCATTGTCAGATATTCATAGCGAGTATAATGGTTGATTATGTCCTTAGTGACTTGATCAAGAGATTTGAAGAAGATCTCTTGAATGACGTAGGGTGGCTGTCCATGAGTAGGGCAAGATCGCAGAAGTTCCTTGTAGCGCTCCCATGCCTTTGCCAGCGGTTCCCCTTGCTTCTGTTTGAAGGCGGTGATTTTCTGGCGGAGATGTGCTGTTTTGGCGGGTGGGAAGAATTTGTTCAGAAGCTCTTGCTCTACTTGGGCCCATGTTGTCAGTGATCTTGGTTTCAGCCCTTCAAGCCACTTCAGTGCAGGTCCAGCCAGCGACCAGTGGAAAGACTTCATCTTGACATATTCCAAAGTTGTACCTTCAGCAAGAGTACGGCACATGTCAGAAAAGTTCGTAATATGTTCAAGAGGACACTCATTAAATTTACCAAAAAAGGCATTATTTTTAAGCTTTATAAGAAATTGAGTGCGAATTTCAAAAGAGTTTTCAGGGATAAGAATCGCCGATTCAGGCACGACGAGGGTTGGATGCATATAATCCTCAGCAGTAGTTGGATATTGGGCAAGATCAGCTTCTGCTTGCCTTGCGCGCTCAGCTTCTTGTTCCCTCGCTGCCCTTTCATTGGCTATAGTGGTATCCTTTGCGGCTAGCCCCCTTGTAAGCCTGGCAATCAGCTGTTCTTGTGTTTCAGCGGCCGCCATGATCCTTTTGAGTTTAGAGTGGATGTGTAGGTAACACTCTGGTTCGTCTAAGCTGTCAAACTCGGGTGGTAGACCAGAACGGCGCATACACCTGAAAAGTAACTCAAAGTAGACATGAGATTCAACTACCTAAGGCGCGAATGATAGCTTCCCCGACAACGGCGCCAATTTGTTGTTGCAGGAGGATGGTCAAGTATGAAATAAATATAAAATAAAGATCAGACTGACTTCCCTGTCTCAGCAAATAAATACAAGACTTCCTCCCGTTGTAGTAGAAGGTTGTCAGGATCGAATCCACGAGGAAGCACGTCAGCAGTTCTTAGGTAGCAACAGACTCTCACAGACAAGCAAACAGAAGACAGAAACAAAGAAACAAAGGAACAAAGACAGAAAAGGCAAATGAAAGCAGAAATAAAAGCAAACGAAAGTAAAGAACAAAGCAAGGCAGAAGCTTACTCGATTTCGACAAGGAGTAACTCGAGATCGACAAGGGACAGTAAAAACAGAAACTTCAAAATCGACGACAGAAGCAGAAACTCAACTCGACCTAGACTAAAGCCAACTCGATATCGACTAAGGTCCAACTCGATATCGACAAGGTTCTCCTCTGTATCGACTAGAAAGACAGAAAATTTAAATTGTAAATTTTGAACCAAAACTCAACTATTTGACAGAAATAAATCAATATAATAAAAGACTTCCAAGGCCAGGGTATCAACACCACAACGATAACCATGCAAAGTAACACATAAAGGCATAAAAGATCATGTTTTCCATCAAAATAACTTTCGTTACTAACAAATAGGCATATAGAGGCTTTCGCATAAACCCTAATTGTTACTAACCCTTTTCACATAATTAACCCAAGTTGTATTAAGATCACTTTCGCTTCAATAATACAAACAAGGATCGCCTTCAACTCTCGCAAAAGAATCATGCTTATAGGGATAGAAGACGAATTGCATAAAAAGATCTGACCTTTACTACATCATCTCACATGGCCACCGTCGGGCTCACCCCAGCCCCAGAAGTGGGTGGACTACTCACGCCTCATCGCAATTGCAGACATTGATGTATAAAAAGAAACTTGCATTAAACTATATTCAAAGCCTTTACAATCCCGGCAATCAACTTTCGCAGAATGCCAAAACCCTAAAAACTTTAGAACTCCTAAAACTTCTCTGTGGAACTACTTCTCTCTCTCTAAACTTGTATGATTGAATATGAATGAAAAACCAGCCCCTAGGGCTTTATTTATAGCCTTCTAACCCTTGCTAATCAAGGATAGAATCTTCTATCTATATCTAACATTACATCTAAAAGGCTTAATGATAAATAAAAGCGATAAAGGAATTAAATCTAAAATGAAAATAATAAATCTAAACTAGGTAAGTCTCTTCATGTTGATAGATCTCCCTTCCATGGATAGAACTTGATAGATCTCGGCTTACTCGACTTCCTTCGTGCCCAAGGAATCCCAACTCTACTCGGACTGCTCACATCGAGGCGTTTCCAGAAACTGGTCTACTCGACATCGACAAGGGCTCGTCGACATCGACTAGGATTCGTCGTCGACTGATCTTCTCGGGTGACTCTGCTCGACAAGCTCGGATCTGGGCTCCTGGGCGTCGTCGATCTCGACTAGGGTTCCTCGAGATCGAGTAGAGGTGTACTCGAAGACGGCTCTCTGGTGATGTCGAGGAATCCTCCTCGGCATGGACTCGGACTAGGGCATGGTGGCTCCTCGATCTCGACAAGGCCTCCTCGAGATCGAGTAGGGTTGCTCAGCGCCTTCGTCCTCGGCTTCTCGATCAGCTTCTCTTCTTGTCGACTCCGGGTGTGGCGTCTAGGCTTCGTCGATCTCGACTAGGTGGTCCTCGAGATTGAGTAGGGCTCCGGAGCTGGGTTGGTCTGGCTCTCGACACTGCTCCTAGTCGACAAAGCCTGTGCTCGGACATGTTCGTCTAGATCGAGTAAGGTTCACTCGAGATCGAGTAACCTGGGCTCTCAACTTGATTCGACTGGTTCCGCTGCTTCTTTGACCTTGGACTTCTGTAGTGGTTTTCCGAGCTTTTCTGACCTTCCTTAGAGTTGCTGTAAAACGTCTCGAATTCTGCAAATTTAAACAGAAACTGGTGTAGATTCCATAATTTGGCAAATAAACATAAATTACATAAATTCTGTACTATCTAACCCAAATGTATGCAATGTATGCAGAAAACGATATAAAAGTTACTGTAAAACAACTAACGAAAGACAACGAGTGAGTCTATATGCTCATTCTAACCCTTCGAAATACACCCCCTATGTGGAGCTCTCGGCTTTTCCCAAGCTGCGCTCATACAGTCCTTGGTCTGTTGCCTGACTGTCCTTGACCTGGGATCCCTGTACTAAGTCCTCTTTGTTGATCTGTTTTGTTGATAGCAGGTTAGATTTGCTTGCTTTTCACTTCCCTTGCGAACCAGTAGAGATATCAAAATATCAACATAAGATTGATAACCTTAGTATGAGAACAAACTGTAACGGTATATTAGTGCGTCTATCTTTGCCTCCTTCACATAAATCAGCTACCTAAAAGGCTACCTACAAGCGGGGTCATAAAAACCACCAATAATTTAACCAATTCAAGCTTTAAAATGTTAATAAATACCATAAAAACCACCAATAAAGCAAAGAATAGTACACCCGACCCTCAAAGTACCTTCCTGATCCTCAAAAGGGCCTCAACAAATATCACCCATGAATGTTGTCATTGGTGGCTGACATATAAAAATGACGATGATCAACCGGGAAACAAACAAAGACAAGGCTTGCAAGGGGTAGCGTGCGGTTATGGGCGGGACCACACTATGCTTGCTCATTTTAACACCAAGGGATCATGATAATAAGATATTGGAACTGTAGAGGAATAGTAAAGAAAACCTTCTGGATGAATATCAATGCATGGCGCACAGTTGATCATATACAAATACTAATACTAGCGGAAACAAAACAGAAAGAGAACCGAATGAATCCCTATGGAAAAGTGCTGGATTCACGAATATCTGCTGGTCCTCGGCAATCGGTCGAGCTGGTGGGATTGTTGTACTTTGGAATGAAAACTCCTTTACTAATGAAATTATCTCAGTAATTTATCACCTCCTAAGAATTATTGCAGTAAAATATGTAAACGTGAAGGAAAATTTCGAGTGTCTAATGTTCTTTGTCTATGCCCCTCCTAACCCAATGATAAAGAGGAATTTTGGCAAAATCTCTCACAAATGATTTTACAAAGTAACCTCCCTTGCATAGTTATAGGCGACTTGAACGAAATCAGTCAACCATAGAACAAAAGTGGTGGGGCGGAAAATCCTTAAATAGACTACAAAGAATCATGGAATTTAAAGATGCATGCTATCTTACGGAAATCCCGGCCTTTGGAAATCCATTCACATGGAGGAAAAAAGAAATAGGTCCTGATAACATTCTCGAAAAACTTGATAGGGTTCTTGTCCACCAGGAGATAATAGATTTTTTCTCGGACATCAAAACTAAAAATGGTGCATTTTCTACCTCGGACCATTGTCCAATCATAATCACCCTCTCAAAGAACGACCCTTTCAAACCCCCTACATTTAAATTTGAAAACGTTTAGCTTCAGAGGAAAGACTTTCGCAATATCGTTAAGCAATCTTAGAGAGCAACTTGCTCAGGCTCTGCTATGTTCCAAATCATATATAAATAATAAATTCTCTAACAAAAAGTGAAAGCTTGGAATAAGAAAACATTTGGAAATATTTTTCGACAACTTCAAGAAGTCGACGAAGCCTTATTGGATATACAATCGACCCACAACCTAAACCAAAACTCAAGTACATCCACTAAAGAACAAAACCTCCTATCCAAGCGAGAAAATCTTCTCTGATTCCATAAAACTTTTTGGAATCAAAGAGCAAAGTTAAAACACTTGAAACTAGCAGATACTAATTCGACCTATTTCTATAATGTAGCGTCTGGAAGGAGAAATAGGAAAATCATTAGAATAATTACTTTTGCGGAAGGAACCCAAATTATTGGGGATGGAAATATTAAAAAGGAAATACAGAAAGACTTTGAAAAAAGGTTTAGAGGAGAGAAAATCTTCCCAATACAACAACTTCATGAATACCTTTCAGTTATCAACCCTGTCATCACAGATGAGGAAAATAGTTTTCTAATCAAGCAGCCAACGAACAGTGAAATAAAAAAACCTGGCCCTGATGGTATGACAACTGAGTTTTACAAAAAGTATTGGGAAATTGTGGGATTTGGTATTACTAAGGCAGTTAAAGCTTTTTTCCACACTGGCCATCTGCTGAAGCAAATCAACCACACCTTTATCTCACTTATACCAAAAAATGATAACCCCTCTACGACTACACATTATGGACCGATTAATCTTTGCTCTACCCTATATAAAATCATCTCCAAGATAATCACTGAATGACTAAAAATGATAATCGAAAAACTTATACACCCTCTCCAATGAGCATTTGTTTATGACAGAGCAATTCAGGACAATATACTTATAGCTCATGAAATATTCCACTCCTTACGCACAAGAAAAGGCTTGAAAGGGTGGACTGCCATAAAACTTAATGTGGAAAATGCGTATGACAGAGTAGACTGACAATTTACAAAGTTGGTGCTCCAAAGATTCGATTTCCACCAACGGTTTATGGACATAGTTATGGAATGTGTAACTACGGTTTCGTTCTCCGTACTAGTTAACAATGGACCCACGAAACCCTTTAAAACAACTAGAGGACTACGTCAAGGAGACCCTCTCTCTCCCTTCCTTTTTCTTCTTGGTGCAGAAGTGTTGGCTCGTAAATTGTCGATAGACGCAGAGGGCCCAAATAATAGTATTGGCTTTAAATTTAGGAATTCTGGCCATAGCATCCCATTTCTGGCCTTTGCGGATGACATTATCATTTTCTCAAAAGGAAGCATCTTTGCATGTACAAAAGTAAAAGAAATAATTGAGGACTACTTTAGATTCTCGGGACAAAAGGTAAACTACCACAAATCATCCTTTCAAACCACGCCAGGAATCCCGAGGACAAGAGCACGAGAACTAGAAGGAGTACTTAATATACCCTTAGAATGAAGTTTTGAGAAATATCTGGGCTGCCCAATCGTTAACGGGCGGGTAACTAAGGAAACCTTTGGCAAGATTATATGTAAAACAAGAGAACAACTCAATAAATGGCGGGCAAACACCCTATCTCAACAGGGAAAAGCCACTTTAATTGCATCTCATCTATCATCAAAACATATGTATTCTATGCAGAGATTCTTGCTCCCTGCTTCAATACATAAGCAACTTGACCAAATTAACATAACTTTTTTCTGGAACAAAGATGCGCAACACAGACCGCTGATAAGCTAGGACAAAATATGTAAATCCAAAGCAGGCGGATTGGGAATACGGAAAGCAAGAAACATGAACGAAGCCCTCCAGCTAAAACTGCTGTGGAAAATTCTAGCGGAACCCGAGAACAACTAGGTTAAAATTATACAACACAAATACTTAAAAGAAAAACACATACTTAACTATAGGGGTGGGCACAAATCCCGCAAATCCCGATCCCGTCCCGGTCTCGTCCCGATCCCGGTGGAATTTAGGACAAAATAGGGAATCCCGTCCCGATCCCGTCCCGCAAAAATTATGCGGGACGAAACGAGGGACGATCCTGGTGGGATCCCGCAAATCCCGTCCCGTCCCGCATATAATAATAATAATAATAATAATAATAATAATAATAATAATATTTGTTATAATAATAATAATAATATTTGTTATAATAATAATAATATTATTATTATAATATTATAGAATAATAATAATATATTATTAGTGTTATTATTTTTAGCAAATATTATAATTATAATTATAATCATAATCTTCCATTTATAATTATAATAATATTTGTTTATAATAATAATAATATTATTATTTGAGCAAATATTATTTATAATTATAACAATAATTTTCAATTTATAATAATAATTGAATATAATAATAATATTTTTATTATATAATATTATAATTTAATTTAATAATAATAATACTTTCTAATAATAATACTAATATTATTATTATTATATTATATTATTATTATATCATATTATATTTTTTTCTTGTAAAGTATAATTATTTTATAATAATAACAATAAAAATAAGTAATAATAAAATTTTTTTAAATTAAAACGTGACATTATTATTAGGGAAAACTAATTAAAATATCCCCACCTTTGGGGGTATGGTAAAAATATATCCTCAACTTTCAAATGTAATAAAAATATCCCTACCTTTGATGGTGGTGGTAATATATTACCCTATGTTTTCTCACAGTTCAAAAATGCTGACAAGACAGCCTACGTGGATTTTTTTTGACAAGACAACATACGTGAAATCCTTTTTTTACAAATTAGCACTAAAATTGGGTTTTCTTAATCGGTTTCCTTAGGAAAAAAAATAAAACGATAACAAATTAAATCCGAATAACGAAATTGATTCAACTAAGCAACTAATCTGGTCAAAATTGTCTCAAATTAACACAGCACGACTATTCCTAACACCAAACCGACAACAAAACTAAAACAACAACAACAACAACGAAGAGGTGGAAAAAAAACTTACCCACCCAAATCCGTGAACGAATCAAAAGGGAAGAAGTTGTGAGATAGACAGCTCAGTCGACCACGAAGGAGGAAGACTGGCATTGAAGAGGAACCATGAGCTACCTGGAAGACAATTCAAGAGACGACTACGGTCCACGGAAGAAGATATGAGGGAGGAAAAAACGTTGGGTATTAAATCGGTCAAACTCTTTTTTTTTTCCTAAGGACACTATTCAAGAAAACCTTGTAAAAAATCCGCGTAGGCTGTCTTCTCAACATTTTTGACCCGTGAAAAAACTTGTGGTAATATATTACCACTACCAGCAAAGGTCAGGATATTTTTATTACATTTGAAAGCTGAGGATATATTTTTACCATACCCCCAAAGGTGGGGGTATTTTAATTAGTTTTCCATTATTATTATTATTATTATTATTATTATTATTATTATTATTATTATTATTATTATTATTATTATTATTATTATTATTATTATTATTATTATTATTATTATTATTTTACAAGAAATTAGTAGGTAGCCGAGATACTATCTGGGCACCCACTCCCTTAGCGATAATAAAACTAGGTCTAGTGAAAATATAAGTGGCAGCACGAGCCCCGGCATCCTGAGATACGGAGAATTTCTGAATCCGCTTCAGAAAAGCAACCGCATCCGTATCTAACTCCCCCAACGAAGAGAAGGAGAAGGGTATGAAACCATAACCAACCGCCGTGCACAAATCTCGATACTTGGCACACTTACGCAGAGCAGCATCAACAACAACACGACCAGGCACAAAGTCAGACAATCCAGACTGAGTCAAAGGGGAGGATCCCGTCAGATCGACACACACATCCCGCCCGCTGTCCCAGGAATAAAGGAGCAAATCCACCGGATGAAGGGGCTTATCATGCCCATCAACCAAGCCGATATCGACCTCCTTACCAGCAGAAATCCCTGCCCTGTAGCAGATATCCAATAAAGTGTCTCGCACGAGGTTATGTTGATGTTTAATGCCCACGGAGCCAGTGCAGGACACGGCATGGTCACCGTAGACATCACCATCAAAGATCCGAGAACAAGCGGGACAAGACCTGGACACCGTGAACAATGGAACCCCTAATCGATAGCTAAGCACACTACGATAGGTCCTTCCATTCATAGTCTGCCCCAACCCAAAAATAGGAACTGCACGCAACCAATCAGATGAGTGAGCACCCTACTGAGACTTCCATAATGCCACCTATCGCGGAGTCAATGAGAAAACAGAGTCTGATGTAGCAGCAACCTTCGCGAAATATATATCTGCCAGTTTCTTCATAAGTTTGGGGGCAGCGATTTCACTAGGATTGCGTAGAATATCAGAACTCGTGGTCTCATTAAAAGAACGACAAGCATCATCAAAAGTAGGGCCAGCAGCAATGGTACCAGAGGGACGTAGGAGCTTAGCCTGCAACTCAGCAGACTGTAAACGGGACGCCAAAAAAGCATAATGTAGAACATCCCCAACAGCATACACTCCGAGCCTACCAAAATGAAAAGGGAGGGTGGCAAGCCTCCACTGCCAATCTCCAAAATCAGGCCCAGACGCAGTGACAATACGTTCCAAGCTGGAACGTAGTGCCATATCAAAAGAAAGTTGCGCCGACCCAAAGACACGTGAGGAACAAGTACGCAAGGCAAAGTAGAGTTTAGAAATACCCGTACAAGCCCGGAGCAGAAGCAATTCGCACTGTGGGTCATCAATCCTCACGAAAGAATCCATAAGCTCAATGGTCCTAGTCACTCTCTTCCCCACAAGATCGTTGCCGAAGACTGGGCATACGCTGACAGGCCCACCCAGAACTTTGACACCGCGCGATGGTCGAGCAATAGAAGGGGGGAATAACTAGGAAGCTGACTCCTAGGGTCTTGTGTAGGCCAAAGCGGGGACCATCTTCCATAATCAGATCCAAGACCTTCCCCAAAACCAAAGTGTCCCCAACAAAAGTTCCATCATCTAAGTACCAAGCATGCAGACTCAGGTCAAAAGAATCTCTGATCTTGCAAACCAAAGAATGCAACACCAAGGCAAAAAGCAGAGGGCCTAAAGAATCACCTTGTTGAACCCCTCGACAAGACCATAAGCTATGCTCCCCATAATACAGTCGATCAGGACTAGAGTAACAAAACTCCACCCACCGGGATAGAACTGGGCAGTGACGGCGAACTTCTTGTAACATGGTCACACGATCAACTAAGTTGAAAGCATTCTGGAAGTCCACCAACAACATGGAAAGACCCTCCTCACCACCACGAGCCTCAACAAACCGATTCAAAGCATGCAGAATAGCCTCTCCTCCACCGGATACCCCGACCCCAAACTGAAGGCCTGAAAAATAACCAGACAAAGAAGGACCGACCAAACAAGCACCAACCTTAGAGACAAGGCGTCTCCAAATAGTGCCAACAGCAATAGGATGTATACCGCCCCCTGGCTTAACTAGTGGCGTTAGTGGGGCACTAGCAATATACTCACCCAGAGCCTGCGGACACCGACCCTCGAGGAAAAGATTAACCGCCCGAGTAATAGAGGCGATCAAATCATCCGAAACAGCAACAACAGCTCCACCAAAACAATCTAAAAGATGCTGAGCACGAAACCCATCTCTCCCACAAGACGTGCCACGCGGGAAGCTCCGAATCATATCCAAAACACCGGTCGAAGAGGCAACAAGAGGACGGTGATCCACAGGCAATGACGGCAAGTTGGGAGATGGGGCAATGGGGTGCTTATCCTGCAGAGCTGCAAGAGTGGCGTCAGAATAAGGAGCAATACCTGATGAAGAAAGTACCCGAACAGCGGCAGTGTAGGAAAAGATTATTATTATTATTATTATTATTATTATTATTATTATTATTATTATTATTATTATTATTATGATTATGATTATTATTATTATTATTATTATTATTATTATTATTATTATTATTATTATTATTTATTTATTTTTTATTTTTTTATTTTTTTATTATAAACTCCAAATAGTATAGAAATCAAACAACCAAATGTTTACAAGAAGTTAGCAGACAGCCGAGAAACAAGCTGCGCGCCAACCCCCTTAGCAATGGAAAAACAAACTCTGGTAAAAATATGAGCAGCTAGGCGAGAACTAGAATCTAAGGCTAAAGAGAAAGAGCGAATCCGTCCCAGCAGCGCAACAACATCCCCTTCCAGCTCACCAAAGGAGGAGAAAGAAAAAGGCAAAAACCCATAACCAGCAGCAGAGCACACATCCCGATACTTGGTGCACTTACGCCGCGCAGCGTCGAGAACACACCGTCCAGGAGCGAAGGAAGTCAAGCAAGTCTGAGTGAGGGGGGAGGAACCAGTGATATCAACACACACATCTCGACCCCGATCCCAAGAGTAAAGAAGAATGTCAGCGGGCCTAAGGGGCCCGCCAAGACTGTAAACAACACCAATGTCCACCTCCTTCCCAGAGGAGATCCCGGCACGGAAGCAAATGTCGAAAAGGGTATCACGAACAAGATTATGCCAATGTTTGAGCCCAACGGAACTCGAACATGACACGGCGTGATCCCCAAAAATATCATCCTCAAAAACCCGACCACATGCAGAGCAAGGAAGACCAGCCCGAAATAAAGGGATACCCAAACGATAACAGAGCACAGACCTGTAAGTCCTACCATTCATGGTCTGACCGAGCCCCAAAATAGGAACAGCTCTGAGCCAATCAGACGAATGGGGCCCATGCTGAGACCTCCACAACACCACCTGCCGCGGGGTCAATGAAAAAACCATCTCAGAAGAAGCCACAATCCGGGCGAAGTACACATCTGCCAATTTCTTCATAAGTTTGGGGGCAGCGAACTCGCAAGAATCACGACTAAAGTCAGAATCGGTAAGACCATTGAAGTCACACAGTGCAGCGTCGAAAGAGGGCCCCTCACCCAGGGGCAGCCCAGCAAGGCGGAGGAGCGAGGACTGCAACCCAGAAGACTGCATGCACGAGGCCAGAAAAGAATAATGCATGACGTCACCAACCGCATAAACACCAAGCCCACCGTACTGAAACGGAAGAGTAGCCAACCTCCACTGCCAATCACCAAACCCGGTTCCAGAAGCAGCCACAATACGCTCTAAACAGACACGGAGGGCACTGTCAAAAGTAGACTGAGCTGGGACAACGGCCCCCGGCGAACAAGTACGCAAGGTGAAGTAGAGTCTAGAGATACCCGAACAAGCCCGAATCAAAAGCAGCTCACTCTGCGGATCCTCCAGTTTGGCAACAAGACCCATAAGCTCGACGGTCTTGGCCACCTGCGTCGCAACAATCTCAGCGCTGTAAACAGGGCAAGTACTGACAGGACCACCTAAAACCGTAACGCTAGAAACAGGCCGAGCAATGAGGGCAGGGAAAACACCAGGTACCAAGCCCCTAGGATCCACAACAGGCCAAAAGACCTCAGTCTTATCCACGTTAAGGTGCAACCCCAACGCAGGACCATCAGACATAATCAAATCAAGAACTTGGCTAACCACAAGAGTGTCCCCAACAATGGTACCGTCATCCAAATACCAAGCCTGCAAGCATTAATCGAACGAATCCCGGATCTTGCATATCAGAGGATGCAAGACCAAAGCAAAGAGCAACATACCAAGGGGATCACCCTGCTGAACCCCCTGGGAAGACCAAAGGCAGTGCTCCCCATAGTAGAGCCGAGCAGGGCTAGAATAACAGAACTCGACCCAACGCGAGAGGCCAGGGCACTGACGACGGACTTCCAAAAGCAGAGTAGTGCGATCAACCAAGTTGAAAGCATTTTGGAAGTCCACCAACAGCATAGAAAGACCCATCTCAGAACCACGAGACTCTACAAGCCTATTCAAGGCATGCAGAATGGCCTCACCACCTCCAGAAACACCAACTCCGAACTGCAGGTCCCTAAAATACCCAGATAACTGAGGCCCAACCAAGAAAGCACCCACCTTAGACACAAGGTGTCTCCAGATCATACCGACAGCAATAAGGCGGATACCACCCCCTTTTTTGACCAAGGGAGTAAGAGGGGCACTAGCAACATATTCCCCGAGAGCTGACGGACACCGGCCCTCCAAGAAGATGTTCACCACACCCGTAATGGAAATCAGAAGCTCATCAGAAATAGCAACTGCCGCACCACTCAAACAGTCTAATAGATGCTGGGCCCTGAGCCCATCCCTACCACAAGAAGTACCACGTGGGAAACTCCTAATGGAATCCAAAACAATGGGCGGGAAAGAAATAATAGAAGGCTGAGGGGCGAAACCACAAGGCAAAGAAGGAAGGGGGGCAGAAGGGTGCTTGTCACGAAGCACAATCAAGGTAGAATTAGAGTAAGGAGCAACACCGGAAGAAGAGAGAACCCGCATAGCAGCAGTGAAATGCCCATCAGAAATCTTCTTACGACATTGACGGAGGTTAAAGTCTGGTGTGTGAGGCTCATCATCATCCCCAACACCCTCGCTAAAAGACACAGAAGCTGCCTTCAAGGCAGCCCCAAGCAACACCGTGTCACCCCCCGGAGCGTTCCAATCAACAAGAGCACTGGCAATCGACTCCTCCTGACGAGTACGTCGAACACCCGATCGACGATCGTTACTACTCCTTGGTACAAAAGCACGCAAAACAAAGATGGGCAAAGCCAGTAACCGCAGCAATGTCATCAGGGGCGGCAATAACACGGTCAAGCGCCCCCTTAAGGGCCCGAGCAAAACCAAGACGACAACGTGGCGGTACGGACTTAACTGTACGTAGTCCCTTGCCCAAAAGACGATCCAAAGTACACAAATCCCACCCAAAGTCCACCCGCGCAACCCCCATATCACGTGACACACTACCATCTAAAGAGACAGGGGATTACAAAACTGATCCTGGCGCATGCAAAGTAGGTGGCAAAACAGGGCAATCAATATCGAAAATGAAAAACAGAGCATTACCGTCACCGCCGTCCGGCGGGGAAACAACAACTCCATCGGGATGACGGCAAGGAGAACGAAACATGTGAAGAGAACAACAAACACCACATAGCCATACGTTCAACCTTCGGAAAGTAGCCTCAGCATCGGCATAGACGGCCGGAGAAGACGACAGAAGTGAACAAGTATCAACGGCGGCGATAACAGAACCATGCCTATCCTTGAAATGACGCAAGAAGGCAGTTTTGACAAGCCCACGCCCACCACCATTGGGGCAATTATGGAGGCTAACGAAGGGACACATAAAGCGTTCCTTAGGGACCTGCATGACAGCGTAACGAATGCACAAGATCGAAAACAAGCCCGAAACCTACGGAAACCAGGGCAAACAACAGGTCTAGGGTTCGGATTTTTGGGTCACCGGAATTTGGACAAATTGAGGGCGCTGGGAGGTGCGGCTTGGTGAGGAGGTTCTACTGTCGGCAGCGACAAGGCCATCGGCGGCCGGAGGCGGCGGCGCAGCGTCGGAAAAGGAGGAGGGAGATGGGGGTTCGCGAAATTGCAGGGAGGGAGAGAGGGAGAATGGAGGGGGTCAGGAGGTGCGCCGTAGGGAGGGGAACATGCCGGAGGTGGTGCAGTCGCCGGCGGCGTCCTGTGGCGGCGGCGAACCGGCCGGAGAGAAGGTGCCCCTGCACCTGCGCGAATCCCCTGATCGCCTGTAAATTATTATTATTATTATTGTTATTATTATTATTATTATTATTATTATTATTATTATTATTATTATTATTATTATATTAACCAATTACTATTTACAAGAAATTAGTGGGTAGCCGAGATACTATCTGGGCACCGACTCCCTTAGCGATAATAAAACTGAGTCTAGTGAAAATATAAGCGGCAACACGAGCCCCAACATCATGAGATAAGGAGAATTTCTTAATCCGCTTCAGCAAAGCAACCGCATCCGTATCTAACTCTCCCAACGAAGAGAAGGAGAAGGGTATGAAACCATACCCAGCCGTCGTGCACAAATCTCGATACTTGGCACACTTACGCCGAGCAGCATCAACAACAACACGACTAGGCACAAAGTCAGACATCCCAGACTGAGTCAAAGGGGAGGATCCCGTCAGATCGACACAAACATCCCGCCCCCTATCCCAGGAATAAAGTAGCAAATCCGCCAGTCGAAGAGGCTTATCATGCCCATCAATCAAACCAATATCAACCTCCTTACCGGCAGAAATCCCAAACCTGTAGCAGATATCCAATAAAGTGTCGCGAACGAGGTTATGTCGATGTTTAATACCCACGGAACCAGCGCAAGACACAACATGGTCACCGTATACATCACCATCAAAGACCCGAGAACAAGCAGAACATGGTCTGGACACCGCGAATAATGGAACTCCCAATCGATAGCTAAGCACACTACGATAGGTCCTTCATTTATAGTCTGCCCCAACCCAGAAATAGGAACTGCACGCAACCAATCAGATGAGTGAGCACCCTGCTGAGACTTCCATAATGCCACTTGTCGCGGATTCAATGAGAAAACAGAGCTATAAGAGGCAAATAGCTAAATACGGTATTCTTCCCAACTATCAATCGATAATGAGACAGTAGCTGATGAATCTCTTCTCAATCCGTTTCAGTCATGATCTAGTAAGATAATGTAGCCAAATATGTTGAACATTATAATTAATTATACAATCATTGTATGAATTAATAGTAGTATTATAATATTAATATTAATAATAATATTATTATTGAATAATATAGTTGAGAAGAATACCATATTCAACACATTATACAAATTAATGAATTATGAAAGCATTTTTCACTTTGCAAATTTATATAATATTTTATTATTTTTATTTGAGGGACAAGGCCCGTCCCGTCCCGTCTTGATCCCGTCCCGAAAAAAAAGTGTCAATCCCGTCCCGTAAAAATTTCGCGGGACGAGTCCTGTCCCGTGCCCACCCCTACTTAACTACGTTAGGAGTGGGAATGCCTCGTGGCTAGACCTTTCAAACAGGTCATTCGGGTCGGGTTCGGGTCGGGACACTTCGGATTTCGGGTAAAACGGGTCTCGGGTAAAACGGGTTTCGGATTGACTCGAATCCGGGTTTGACCCATAACCACCCATAAATTATAGTACTTTTCACATAACCAACCATAAAAACTTAAATTACAATAAACCACCCATAAATTTGACATGTTTTCATAAGACCACCCACACATTAAACCTCTATTTGTTTTGTTTAAAATGAATAAAATACCCCTAATTTAAGCTTATTTGTTTGTACTTTGTAAAGGAAAAATGTTGCATGTATATAAGTGTTTGGATTCCAATGGTATTTTATTTATAATGCAAAATAGACAAAGTCGTTTTTGGTAAACAAAAAATTTAAGGTACATTAAGGGTGTGTTTGGATTCCGTAATTTATTAATTATATATAATGTAATAGTTTGATCCCAATGTATGTGATTATTTGGTTAAATTACTATTTTACCTCAATTTTTATGAGATTTTTAGTTATATAACCAACTATTCACATAAACCGAGGTAAATAATTAAATTATAATTAAATGGAATGGAATTCAAACCCATCCTAAATACTCCAACCAATATATATTTAAATTGGATTTGCAAAGTGAAGAGTTGATTAAATACAAATAAACTTAAACAAATCATTGCATTAAGTACAAATAAGAAGTAAAACTATACTCCCTCCGTTAATTAAAACATGTCGTTTGAGACATTTGCACATTTTTTAAGAAAGCGAATAAAAGCAAACAAAAATACACTTATACCCCTAATTATTACTTTACTTTTTCCACTTTATTGAAAACTACAACTAACAAAAATCTAATCATGACAAGGGTAATTTTGGAAAATAAACACCAAAATACCTAAAACGACATGTTTTTCTTAACAAGATTTTACTCCTAAAACGTCATGTTTTTTTTAACGGAGGGAGTATTATTTAACAAATGAGAAGTCTTATTAAAACAAATCATTGCATTAATTAAATACAAATAAAC
The DNA here is from genome assembly GCA_037127255.1 of Persicaria tinctoria. NCBI lineage: Eukaryota > Viridiplantae > Streptophyta > Magnoliopsida > Caryophyllales > Polygonaceae > Persicaria > Persicaria tinctoria. Next base: position 22,036,041 of record JBANSL010000017.1, read on the forward strand.
TTAAACAAATCATTGCATTAAATACAAATAAGCTTGAATGAAGGATATTTTAATCTTTTTAAACAAAACAAATAGAGGTTTAATGAGTGGGTGGTCTTATGAAAAGATAACTAATTTATGGGTGGTTTACTGTAATTTCAGTTTTTATGGGTGGTTATGTGAAAAGTAACATAATTTGTGGGTGATTATGTGTAATTTACTCTATATATATAATTATAGAGCGAGGCTACTGACAAGATACCGGAACGACTATTGACAAGATAATCTTTGTATAATTGGATAGCAAGTCCTTTTGAATTTCGTTGCCTTTCAGACGTCTTCACCTTGTAATCCACATCGCCTTTCTTCGAACTCACCTCCTCTGCCAACAACGCATCCACTAATTCCACCGCATCAGCCAACGCATCTTCGATCTTCGGCTTCGAGATCTCCATCCACAACTACTTAAATTTGGGTTGCTGTTGTCGGGGTGGAAGGTCGTACAATATGGCCGAGCCTATGCATTACCCTCGGCTCTAATGACTGAGCTTATGCAGTTAGCTCGTCACCAACAGTCGAAGTAACAGACTAGTCTCGCTGTCTGTGGTCGAGGGTAAGGGATATCCTTGTCGATGGTTGATGATCAATTTCGTGTGCAGTCTCTGATTATGCTCAACTTCTTATGCAAGGTCACGATATTATCATGGCTACATTGCTCAATGGGGCAGCAACTCATTGCTGCTAATGAGAGCTTTCCTCAACCCCCACCGTACATTTGAACATATGATATGGTTGCCATTGAAATTATGCGTCTTGAGCATATCATCATCCTTCAGAATAGAGTTGATCTTATCATCATTCTACAAAAATTTGTCTAGGTAAGTTTCTTTATACTTTTATGATTTTTTTAACTGTCTTTAGGTTGATGAAGCATGTATCATCAGATAGTGACTTGGATGATAATGGGAGATTTTGCTCTTTCTGTGTGTGCAGGGTTTTGAGGTTGTATTACCAGATAAAGCAAACACGGGGACAATTGTAACACTAGCAATCAATTCACTGAAAAGAAAAGACATGGAAGGAGCACGGAACCTGCTAAGGATCGCGATCCAAATGCTCTAGCACGAGGTGTGAATGTGGTCATCCTCGCATGTGATGAACTCCAGGCGCTCCTCCTACACGACGATCCTCTCCACAAACGATGCTTGGACCCTATTAATGTCCTAGCTAGATTAGCTATGAGATGGGCTAGATCTGCCAAAGGATAAAGGAAAAATCTAAATGGACACAAGTTCTGAAGGTAGACCGTTGCGACAAATCTTTTATCTGTAGGGACCTGCAATCATAAATGTTGAATGCATAGGAACAAATAACAATCAACGTATGCTGGTTATTGTTAATGAAGATGTCGAATTCCATTAATTGATGAGAGCCTATCTGCATTCTCTGTAAACAAACATTCATCACATATTCAAATGTCAATGAAAAGAAAAAAGAAGTTAAGCTTATACAGAATAGCCGTAAACTTGTTTTTTCATTCATCTTATTTGCATCATTCTTGAACAAAGCATAGCAGATAAGCTCCGAAACTAAACATCTAGTTATAATAAATGTATAGCATGGCTGTATGAGCATCAACCTCGCCTTCTAGTAATCAATAACAAGACGGGTTGAGCTCATGACCCATGGATGATTTGTTCTACTATGCAATGTATAATAGCTGTATTAAAAGAGTGGAAAAAGAAACAAAAAGTTGTCTGCAAATTCGACCAACTACTAGTTTGTTTCGTCTTAGGGCCATCAATTGATCCTTGATGAACCCATGTAGAGATGAGGTGGTGAGTAATAGCGACGGGGCCTGGAACAAACATGGGGGCAAGTTCCACACTTTCCACATTGAAATCCGTTGAGAGGCTCTGCCTTTTACTGACTCCCTTGCACATTTGATCCACCTTGCCCGCGGCTGTCGTTTGTGCTTTCTTATATTATTCAGAAAATGTCAAGGCATTCTCCATATCCTCTCTACTGTGCCACTAAGCATCTGATGAAAAAACCCGAGAAAATATCCACAATTATGTTCATAGCATCAGAAACAAACTAAACTAAACTGAATTCAGAACTTAAGTGAATGTTTAAAAATTTATATCCTGCCTTCTAACTCTTGCTTGTCCACAATTATTTCCAAAGATGTTGCATAAGCAAAGAATCCGACCATCAGTTGACAAGGTATGCTACTAGGTTCAAGTGCAGAAGTTACAAACTGTGCAAAAATTCATTAGTAGAGAAACATCAGTGGAAAGAAAAGATCAGAACAAGTATAATAAAAGGAAATAGGATAAATTTCCACTATAAATAAAAAAAGGTATGTTAAGTTTGTTTTAGAATTGTGATTTGAATATAACACAGATGCTAGCTAACGCGTGCAATTTTGAAGTCAAAACAACTGTTATAATGAACGATGTCATCTAAAAAAGGTGGCAGGAAAGTTGTATGAAAGCCATTGCCTAACAAGTCAAGTTACATGTGTCATGTGTGGATAGACGACACACCTCCATGAAACCAGCTAAGCAACTCCGCATCCGGGTACAAACCTCGATTGGCTGCTTAGAAGTGCACGCATCACTTATTGTTTAATGATGCCTTTTCCTTGCTCCGACGCAGAGTTCAACACTTGATTTATAGCTCATCTTATGCTGAAGGCAGCTATACCGCTGTGGGCAAGAAATGCAAATGATGCAGTATAATATAAAATCAATTATGCTGAAAGCAGATGTAGATATAGAATATATATCAATTAATCAAACATTACCAAGATGGATTCATCGGCGTTGAGCCCTTGGCGTTGCCTCGGCCAATCAAGATGAGTCTGTAGCGTCGCCTCGGCCAGCAGCGATGAGGATATGGAGTTGCCTCGTCCAGCAGCAACGAGTCTATGGAATTGCCTCGTCTAGCCGCGTCGAGCCTCCTTTTTCCCTCGGCACCACCATTCGAGCACCCCTACCCCGACAAAACAACCCTAATTGAGTCCGAACACCCAAATCGAAAACTACCCCAACTGCACACCGGCGAGGAGATAGGAAGAGGAGAGAAGCGGGAAGGGAGTGGGAGGAAGGAGAGAGCTGATACTTCACCGAAGTATTGGCTCCTCTCCAAACTCCATTTGATCGAATCCGCCATTGTTGGTGGAGATTGAAGAACGGCGATGTTGTCTAGGACTTGTGTGCAATTTACTGTAAATTGTCTTGTCAATAGCCATTTTGTCGTCTTCCGGTAGCCCTTATGATAAGGATAAATCAACCGGGTCAATCGGGTCAAAACCCAGATTACCCGAAAAATTTCGGGTTTTTCAGGTTCAGGTCGACAAAAATTTACGGGTCAAAATTTTCGGGTTCGGGTCGAAAAATTTTCAGGTCTGGTGGGTCGGGTTGTGTTTTGACAGGTCTACTCATGGCAATGGTCAAAACTCAGCTTCTTGATTACAAAATTTAAATCAGGGCTTATCTGGTCGGTAGGAGACGGAAAATCTATCGATTTCTGGAAAGACAACTGGGTAACAGCAGAGCCTCTTTTGGATAAAATTGAACCCCAACTCAACATAGACCAAAAAGAATTTGTAAGCAATTATATAATGGGGGAAAACGGTGGAGAGCAAAGCTTGATTCCATTCTCCCTAGGCTATAACAAAAAAAATCATCAAAGAAATCTCACAACGTCATCTGCCTATAACCTTATTTCGTCCAAAAAACACGCAATATCCGATGAATTCACTTGGATTACCCACAGCTACACTATTAGCCTAGAAGGGGGTTGCTGTTCCCACTACATGCAACTTGTTTAATCAATCATCGGAAGATGATATTGATATCTTCATAGAATGCCCTTTCAATAACTTTCAACAACAATTTCTCAGAGAAATATCCCAAAAAGTCAACACACTTATATCAGAAAACAGAAATATGGATCAAATTCTTCAGCTTCTGAGCACCACTCTTTTGAAGGACAGCAAACATAATATAACATTTATATGGTGGACATTGTGGTTAGTAATCAAATAATCTTTAGGAATGCCAAGATCCCATCGGTAGAGGGCATTATAAAAATTGTTCTAGAAAATATCGATAATTGGAGAAGAACCATCAAACTGAACCTTGAAGACGACGAGGATACCACAATCCGAAAAAAGGTAAAAGTCCACCCTAACAACGCCAAAAAGTCCACCCGATGGAAAAGGCCACCTATTGGAAAATACAAACTAAACTTGATGGATCATACTTCCTCCGTATCAAAATATTTGTAGTTTTACTTTTGGCACGTCGTTTAAGAACGGTAAAAACTATATAAAATATCAATGATTTTATTAATTTTAAAAAATAATTTCATACTTAATAAAATTATCTATGAAATTATTAAAAAAAATTAAAAATTAATATTTTATAGAGTTATTCGCTCCTTAAAAAGCGTGTCAAAAAGCAAAACTATAGGTTTTGTGATACGGAGGGAGTATATATCAGATTCAAAGAACTCTATTGACTACATTATACGGGACTAGAATGGTAATCCAATCAGCATGGATGGCAGAGTGATTGGGGGACACTCTTCGATCAATTATGGCAGAAGCATTGACACTACGCCTTGAGACAGAAAAGGGAAAGGAACTAAACATCGACAACCTAATAATCGAAGGTGATTGAAAAGTAATTACGGGTTTTTTAGAAACACGTGCGAACTGCCCTTGGGAAATAGAATTAGCCATGTCCGATATTCAGACCATTCTCCTAGGTGTAAAGGATATATGAATTTCCCACATTCCCCGTATTGGTAAACGGGTAGCGGATAAGGTTGCACACATTTGCTACTCTACTAGGGGACCTGATTTATACAATCACTCAGGTCTACTTGACCTCATCTGATAAGATGCTTTGAGGTATAGTATTCTCACCCGAATTCTTACCTAATAAAAAAAAGGGCAATTTGCACAACTATACAAGTTTTTTTTTTGGACTTGCAAAAATGCCACCTTTTTTGAAATTTTACACAACTAACATAGGTGGTATTAGTGCAAATAAAATTAGCAAAGGGCTAAGCCGGTTGCAGGTTGTCACAAGGAGAGAGAGAGAGAGAGAGAGAGAGATGGGACATGGGTTTTGGTGGGGGATTTTGGCGCCAAAATAGGAGAGATAGGAGGTCATCATTGCCCTATTTGTAAATGTGATGGGAAAGGGTTTCCCTCCATTTTTAAAGTATAATAGGAGAGGAGGAGAGAGGCCATCAATTTCTTCCTCCCATGGACAAGAGAGCTGGAGAAGAAGACCACCATTGGAGAATAACCCATCCGCATTAAGGTCCAGTTGCGGAGCACGTGTCGGGCGCTTTATTTGTTCGTGTCAGTGTTTGTAAACTTCCGTGTCACAGAGGTATCTGAGAAACCCTAATTCTCAGTTGCAATGGGTAGGCTTCTCTCCTATTTCTCGTCATGTTTCGTGAAGAGTAGATACCCATTAACAATGGTGCTGGTCCGAGTTTTGATTTGCAGGGCAAAACGCCAAAGTCTGTGTCGCTCTCATCTTCAACGGTCGTTGGTTGTTCGATGGTGTCGGGTGGGTGTATTCTGGTGAAACCGAGCGGAAGAATGTGATAATTGAAGAGGGCATCGACTTCGCATCCCTGACTCAACTGTTGAGGCTGAAGGTCGGCCATGATTGTTCATATGAAGATTGGCGGTTGTCTTACATGCCAAAGGGGGAAGAAGCGGGTCATCCGATAACGATAGGTGATGATGACGACCTTGAGGCTTTTAAGTTTCTGAACTCGAAGTCTGGGGAACATCCATGGCCCATGACGATATATGTTGGTCTAGTGGTGAAAGAGAGCCTTCAAGTACCACAGCCCGACGTCGGGGAAGAATGCTTGAGTGGGCCTCGTAACTCTTAAAAGGTGGACGAGCTGGAGGCAGAAGGTAAGCCACAACCAAACCCTATGGTTGTAGATGTGGGGTTATATGGTGGAGGAGGGGTTAGCGAGTCAATAGGGAAGAGAAACGATATAAGGGTGAAAAACAATGATGACACAGGGTTTGGAAGGGGTGACAAAGATATATGTGAAGGTGACAAAGGGAACGGTCCGGAGGTGATCCTCTTGGCTGAGGTGATAGGGAAGAGACAGGATCACGTTACTGACATGGGTTTTGGAACTGGTGACAGACGAATTTTTGTAGGTGACAAGGGTAAATGTCCAGAGTCGAACCACATGGGTGAGGTGATAGGGAAGAGACAGGAAGACGCTACTGACAGGGGGTTTGGAACTGGTGAAAAGCTTATGAGTATAGATGACAAGGGTAAAGGTCCGGAATTGATCCAGTTGGGTGGGGTGATAGGGAAGGGCCAGGAGCACGCAGCTGACAAGGGGTTTGGAACGGGTGACAAGAAAATTCTTGAGGGTGACAAGTGTGAGGGTCCAGATATTATCCACTTGGGTGACACGGACTCCTCTTCTAATGACACGGTAAAAAGTTCAAGGTGACATGTGTAAGGGGTTGGATGTCATATCCATTAGCAGTCAGGAGGAGGAGGAGGACTTCGATGCCGGAGTGAAGAGGGAAGAAGATTGGGATGATTTTGACTGGGAGGATTTTGAGGAAGACCAGGGTATGAGGGTGTCGACGGAAGGGGACGAAGTTGAGGATGAGGTGATGAGGGAACTTGAAGATTGGGTTCCTAGGTCCAGCACATCCCCACCTACGATGGAGAACGTAGAAGATATGGTGGACAAAGCAACGCCTCGGACCCAGGATCCACGACGGAACCTGACAGAAATTTCGGAGGGACAATTGTTCGCCTCGAAGGTAGAAGTGCAGACTTGCCTTAAGTGGATTGCAGTGCAGAAGTGCTTCGAGTTTGTAGTGAAGAGGTTGTGTAACAAAACCTATTTAGTTGGTTGTGTGGACAACAAGTGCACGTGGATGTTAAGGGTGTCGACTTACCGGCGCATGAATATGTGGTCCATCCGACAGTATGTCCAGGAGCATACATGACAACATTTACGCTTAGGACAAAACGTTGTTCTTGTATTGGCACGTAACAATTCTTATATCAACCTATCAATACATAAACAAGGTTAGAAAATCACCCTACTCACAATATTGACATCAGGGACACAGATAATTACGTAAGTTGACACGGGATTCCAAGTTTGGTGACATGGGTGATTTCCTTACAACTTATAACCAAAGTTTCCACCATGCCAACATCGTCAATCACTGCTTAAAAAATATCATAAAAAGAAAGTAACAGTCTACAACACATAACCACCCACTGAAGATAAAGAATGCAAAATAGTTCATAGCAACGTACTAAAATACCAACCTAGTGAACTACCGTCCACAACTAAATGTGAGAACCAGCAACCATGTTCATAAATATCCAACACAATAAAAACGATGTTCATAAGAATCTTCTACCATAACATCAAAGTTCATAACACTGGGCAATGGTGATCACAGCTACGATCATAACCGTCTACCATTGAAGATGCCAACAGCAAGCATGTGCATGTACGCCCCGATGAATGCGTCGTCAAGACCGTCGTAGGTGGGGGCGTCCTTCGTCGGGAGTTGCATGAACCTGATCGTGTATGGACCGCAGTCTCCACTGCAATAGAGAATCGCCGGAGTCAGATTCATTACAACCGGATGCCACTATGAGACGAAGAGATATTTAAGTGTTCCACATAAATTACCTTTGCTTGTTCTGCGGAATCCTTTTCTCGCGACTAAGGGCGAACGGCTTTGGCAACTTGTCGGCGTAGGTGGCCATCAACGCGGGGTGGGCATTCATCAGTACCGGGATAAGGTGGGTGATGCAGCTTAAGTGTATCGGCAGATGGCGGTCCCTCACGATGTAAACGTCCGAATCATAAACCCTTACCTGCCACCCGATCAGATCTATGGCTACGGCGATCCAATGAATATTGTCCACGTTCAACGGTAGGAGGATGAGTTCCGCCCCTTCCCACGCCCAGCCTATCGTCGCCGGGGACAGCCCGTCGAAGTAGGCCAGCAGCTTCTCGTCGGTTTCGTAGCTATCCGCATCGCTCTTGTATTTGTCCCACTCGGTCTACAGATAGCGACCGAAATATGTGTCCACAACAACAACTCGACCGCCAACGTCACCGACCCTCTCCGTTACCACTTTACGAAGAAGATAACATGTTTGTTCCATGTGCTGCATCGATTACAACCCTAGTAAAAATCCAAAACTATTGCAGTACCTATTACAGTAGATACCGTGTCATTCACTAAACAAAGGTAGTCACGTAGGCGGGTTTCGTACCTCAGAGTTTAGCCAAACTGTGGGCATTTTTAGTGCAGTGAAGAACTCTTTAGTCAGGGTCGTGCCGTACGCAGTCTTCCAGCTGTCCTCATCCCCGCTGCACAACCACATCCACAATGTTAGGAGAATGGAGTCATGTATGCAATCACTTGGGTACGTCTACTGATGAGTGTCACCTATCCATCCAGCGGAGGAAGCCATCGTTGTTTGACACGGAAGCAAGACCCAGCTTAATCGCGGACGCGCCTTCAACAACGTTCTTCCCTTTTCGGCCCCGCGTTTTCTTCTGAGGCGGGGACTTCACTTCTCCTTCACCTCCTGCACCTCTCTTACTCTTCCTGGCTCGAACGGGCTCCGCTCTTGCGGCCTCTGGGATATGCCAATATGTTAGACAGTTTCAACGATCAGGGCAAAAATGTTTTTTCCCCCGTGTCACCCAAAACTTTACCCGTGTCGGCTAACACTGATACACTTGTCACGTACGTACTACTATAGATTCAAATGACAATGTGAAGTAACAGCCAATTTACCTTCTCATCCTGTCCTTCCAGCGTTGCCTGGTCGTTCACTGTAGGTGGTACCTCCGTTGAACCGGCCTTAAGGTTGTTCTCCTCAGCCTCCCTATGTTTCCCATCATTCTCTCCACTGACATCTGTCCCAGTTCCTCCAACGGTCTCGTCTTTCACAGCCTCTGAGATCTGGTAATTGGTTATGGTTATTTCAACTGTCATTCAGACAATTTATTTGTTCCCTTGTCACTTAACATATTATAACGTGTCGCTTCACACTAACAACCGTGTCAGTTGTCTAAAATATATTGAATTATTAAAAAAATGTTGATTCTATTACCCCTTCACCATGGATTCAGAAAATACCATGTCAAGTAACAATCAATTTACCTCCTCTTGTCCTTCTGGTGGCTGGTCTTCCACCTTAGTTAGTCCCTCTGTCCCCCCGATCTTTTGGTCGTTATCCTCTCCACGGACATCGCCCATTGGTTTCTGCTCACCTCCTGCATTCGACTGGTCATCTCGCATCCCATTCACGAGACCTTCATTTGATACACAAAGTACATAAATGAGGGGTGGTTTGAAAATGTTATTCGGCATTGGGAGATAAGTAACCCGTGTCACCTTTGACAAATACCCGTGTCACATATAAAATATACCCGTGTCACATATGGCATACACGTTACATGTACCTTGTCATCCATGCTCCGCATCCATGTTGCCATGGTTCCCAGCCTCTCCAAGATCAGTTCTACTGACTTTCCCAACTGATTTTCCCAGGATTCCCTTGTCCCATCTCGTTGCTCCGAACTCGGGCCGGCCTTGCCAGAGCCTTCACCGTAATAACTCGGTGCCAACGCAGCCTCAATGTCATCAAAGTAGAGGTCAGGCTCCTCATGCTGGTAGAAGCACCCGAGCATCAATTCATACTCGCCGGCCATCCGATTTTACAGGGTCCATGCGGGACTGGATCGTCTCATACATTATATTGTCGTCATCGACTGTCCACCTCAGCATGCGAGGCAACGCCGTCTTCGACACCCGGTTCGCAAACGCCTCCCCAATCCCCGGGACCGCTTCGTACAACGAAATCTACAACAACCACATATGTCACTGAAGTTCGTCAATTGCACTTAATAGTTCAAGCGTAACTTCGGTCAAGTAGGTAACTTGGAACGCATACGGAAAACCCATAAGCCCGTATCCATATCGTTCGTCCTTGTCGTTCGCCTTCGGCTTCAAGTCAGCGACACGTCGTTCTATGACGCCCGACAGGGACTCGTGGGTGGCCTCGTACACAATCCTGCCCCAGGGGTAATCCAGAAATCGATCAACGTTCTCGACAAGCTTCACAATCCACCCTCGTATGGCTTTCCTGGGTTCTCCCCCCAGCAGAACTCCTTCAATGATGAGGATGAGAGCGATCTTAAAACGCCTTCTCGCACTTGGCTCCTTCAAGATGGAGTTCTTGAAGGCGTTCTCTAGCTCACCCACCTTTATGTTGTCCGTTCCGAATAAGTCCTTGAGAGCCTTCTTTGTCTTCTTGTCATCCTCCGTCTCTGTATCTTCCCCCCGAACTCGACCACACCGCAGCCCAGTAACGAGCGCAAACTCCTTGATAGAGAATCGTCGGAGCTTGTCTTGAAGCATGTACCAAGTCTCCCACTTCTTTTCTGTCACAAGCTGCCGTTGTAACACGTAATGCAGTAGTTGCGACGAGAATTGAACCCGGTTTGCCATTTGCACAATACCCCAAACTTGGCTTCGTAGCAGCTTATCCCAATCGACGGGGTCGACCCAGTCGTCCAAGTTCACGAGCAGCGACACTTTGGAACAATGGTCGACCCGCCCTAAAAAATGCTTCTCCTCCGGCACTGCGAGTCGTGGCTCCACCTTCTTCGGTGGCCGGACACCCTTCCTCCTCAAATTCTAGGACCGAACCATGTTCTTCCTGCAATTAGGTGGACATGAACATAATCAATATCCACACAAATTCACCCCCCTACTTAGTAAATCTGTTTGCGAGTGTTTCACGATTAAAGGCCCATGTCACCTTAAGGGGTAATCCTTGTCACCCAACAGAATAAGTCATGTCATGAATGTCAGTTGGCTTCTCCCAATACTCCTACAGTACCCGTTTATGACAGGGGTTATTCTCCACTCTCACATTCTGGGTTAAAGGACCCGCAACCCTCCCACACTCATCTTCAACCTCACTCGCTCTTCTCTGTCAATTCCTCAGATCCCCATACCCCTTTTACCCTAGATCTCTATTTTCTTGTATCCCCCAATTCCCCACATCACCGTTAACCCAAATCCCCAATTTCCGAATTATCTCCATTCCCAAATTGCATGCCTTTGAACGAAACAATGGAAGAATGCAAATGAAGTGGGGAAGATTGCAAATTAAGTGAAGAGTCAGAGTAGTAGAGATGGGTGAGGACGGATTTCAATAATCAATTGAGTTGTACCTGTTTTCTGGCGTGTTCCTCCCTTGTCCTATGTCGTCTGTTCAGAGCGGCCGGACTGCTGCTCTCCTCTTTCCCTTCAATTCACAACCGCCTCTCTTCTTGCCCTCTATTAATATTCTCTCTCTCTCTCTCTCTCTCTCTCTCTCTCTCTCTCTCTCTTTCCCTTGTGGTGGTGGTTTTATTCCCCAACTGCAATGAATGCAAGTTGGTGTAAGTTACTTTTGCTTTTCCTTTTATTTTCGAGAGACACAATAATTTTGTTTTTATTTTTTTTTTATTTTTTAAAGTGGGTCAAATTAACTGTCCACCCAACTGCCACCCTGAAAGATTCCTTTTCTATTGTCGTTTTGTTATTTTTGTCCCAGTATGGGGTCACGGCTTTGCATGCAATTGTCCCCTCAAAGGTTTTTTCGTGTCACTATTCACTCTTTCATATTCCTACGTATAGTCTAAATGACCCATGTCACCCCTTTTAATACTCGTGTCATGTAACAACATATACATTGTCACCAAATTGGATAGATACATATAACTACACTGCCAAGTTTAACAAAAAATATGTCCGTATACCTACAATATCCAAATGTTCACATTCGACAACTACCAAGTTTCGCAAAATATCCAAATGTTCTACTTGAACTATTACATGAGGGTGTTATGATTGGAAGCAAGTGTTCACAACAAACATTCACCAGACACTCAAAAGTCTAGCATCCGAGTCGACCATGTAATACCCCAACAGCTAGCATCTGGCGGTATGCCTCAATGTACGTCTCGTCCAATCGATCGAAGGTCGGGGCGGTCTCCAGCAGGAGTTGCATGAATCTAATGGTGTACGGGCCACAATCACCGCTGCAATGGGGAACAATCGGTCAGAACACGGACACCGATTCCACATCCAATGAAACGAAATTGAACCATGTCATCCAACTTACCTTTGCTTGTTTTGTGGAAGGCTCTTGTCCCGACGAATGGCAAACGGCGTGGGGACGTTATCCGCATACTTCACCTTTAGATCGGGGTGTGCCCGCATGACGACAGGGATGAGGCTTGTCACAGGCATTAAGAGGGGCTGGAGCTGGCGTTCCGTCACAATGTGCACGTCGTAGTCATAAACCCTGACCTCCCACTCCTTCAGATCGATTGCAAGCGCAACCCAATGTTTGTTCCTCACGTTGAAGGGGAGGAGGATGAGGTCCGTACCTAACCACGGTCGCCCCAACGGCTTCGGAGACCGCCCATCTAAGTACGCCATCAATGCATCACTGGGGTCGTACGCTTCGGGGCTGGCACTGTACTCCTTCCATTCTCGCGGTAGATAAATTCCCGCCAAGCACCTATCAACAATGATGGCTCCACTGCCAATGTCACCCGCTCTGTCTGCGACCGCTTTGCGCAGAAGGTAGCAACACTCCTCCATCTCCTGCACGAAGTGAACCACAATTACAATCCAAAATCCTAACACGGGAAATTTGATAGGTGACAAGTGTTCATACCACTGTGCCAAACCAATGTTGGGGTTTCTTCAGGCAGTTGAGTAACTCCTTCGTCACATCAACACCGCAAGGTGACGTGCGCACCTCCACGTCCCCACTGCACGGTAAGTTTCTGTCAGGTATTGTGGACGTTCAACTATCTACCTTCGTCGTCTATTCGAGAGTAAGACACATAAGCTACGTACCTTGCCACCCAACTTGTCATGGCATCATTGTCCGTCGCGGACACAATTCCTAGCTCAAAAGCATCAGCGGGAACACTGGCTACCTTCTGGGCTCGCGGTTTCTTGGCCGGGGAAGCCATCTCCTCTCCAACACCCTTCCTCATCTTCTTCGCCCCCTTAGATGCATAAACCTGCGCTACCCGGGGCTTCGCCCTATCATCACCTTCAATTTTCTTTCCCCCTTCATCAGGACCAGACCCCTTGAAACCAGCCTCTCCCAACTGCAAACATATCAAACTTCAACTAAGATTGAGACTATCCCTTGTCACATAACAGATATACTCATGTCGTACAACTACATTGTCCATATCACCATTAACTGATAGAAAAAACTTACATCCTTGCTCTCTCTTGCCGGCCCATCCCCTGCCTTGAGGGATTCATCTTCAGCTACCTTGTCCCCGGCATCAGATTGCTTGTTCCCTGCCTTGGTCAGAAAAAATTTCGTGTCTGTTGCCATAAACGTTCATGTCATAGATATAATTTTCCTTGTCACCTTTTTTTCATAAATAAACCTGACCTCCTTGGTTTTTCCTTCCCCCTCATCCCCTGCCTTGACAGATTCAGCTTCATCATGCTTGTCCCCGACATCATCACCAACTAGCTTGCTCTCTCCTGGCCCCTCATCCCTTGCCTTCACAGTTTCAATTTCAGCGTGCTTATCCCCGCCATCATCCACTTCAGTTCCCTTCTCAACAGCAGCTCCTAACTGCAAATGAAATCAACATTCAATTAGGCCTCAAACTTTCCAGTGTCACTTAACATAACAAATCATGTCACACAGCTACATTCTTCCTGTCACATTCTTCCAGTGTCACTTAACATAACAAATCTTGTGATGTTTACCAACAACTTACCTTACCACCTTGTCCACCCTCACCGCCTTCAGCCGCAATTGACCAGTCATCAAGTTCGACATGTAAAAAACATATTAACGTTTGATATTGAATCCCCGATTTCAAGCAGGACTAAACATCGAAACGCATGTCACGCAAAAATAAACTTACAAACTCATCCCGTTTTTTCTCATCGCCAGCTTGTTCTTTATCGGTTGCTTCTTGCCAGTCCGTCCCCTTACATTGACCATCCCGCAGCTCAGTCACGGCCACCTCCAATAATTTCAGCTGCAGGTGAACAAATTCGTACTTCATATCACCATAAGGTGACAAAATTCAACACAAGCATTTTATAACGTGACAACTGTGATGAGTAATGAACACCCAACAAATGCAAATTCACACTTCATATCACACTAAGGTCACCTAATTCACTTCTAAACAAACACATATCAGACTAGGCCCCCCTCAATTTCATACCAGATTCGTTCATTATCTACACTACGTGTCACTTGTCCAATTTCACGTGTCAGGAGTCCATTTACCCTAGTCACCACAGTTCTCCAAAGTCTCCACAAAACGAATAATTGGGAATTAATTGCGTACCTTTTCATCCATCTTCTCCATCCTTGTTGACATTGTCTCAAGCTTGTCCATAGCTTGTTCCAAAGTCTTGGCCACGTCCCCCACCCATCCAGCTCGCAAGCTGGCGCTGGAGTGCATAATGCACCATTTGTGAAGAAAATTTCACGCGGTGCGCCAGCTACACAACCCCATCCAGCTGGGAGTCAAGAAGCTTCTGTCAGTCGCCAGCGTCAACATAATCATCGATGTTGTTCAGCATCAACAGTCTTGAGCCCTAGTTCACCCGGGCCCGGAAGTGCCTCTCTTCCGGGACTACGTATTCAGGCTCTTTGTTCTTCGACCTCACATTCTTCGTCATCACCATTTCTTTCCTGCAATTTCCATCAGACGAACAAAGTCAGTTTACAAATTATATTCATCTCCCTCTGTCACCTAACAGACTAACCCATGTCACTGTACCCCTGTCACTCAAGATGAAACCCATGTCACCCACTATGAATCGGAAGCCTATAACCAATACCTCAAACCTCCTTCAATAGGCCACCTACGACATCCACATATCCCAATTTTCATACCTCGTCATTTCCCCTATTCCGCCTACCACAACAAATTTCGAAACCCTTCTCTCCAAAATGGAATCCCCTGTCACCCAATTTCAAACCCCTGTCACCCAATTCGAACCTCAAACCACCAATTTCCCCTATCCATAGTTCCCCGACCGTTGCCCTAACCCATTCCGAAAACCACTATCACCCAATTGGAAACCCTAACCACCGATTTCCTCTTTCCATACCCGAAAACCACCCCTGCCACCACCACCCACCATTCTCCAAACACGAAAACCACCACCCGACCCACCATTCAGGCCACCATTTCCCTAACCCCTTCACCCACCGCTTCCCCGACCCACACCCGCGTACAATACCACCAAAGAGAGAAGAGTAATAGGGCGAACCTGTTTTGTATTTCGTCGGGTCGTGGCTGTTTTGTCCTTTCCGGCGACGCTGAACTTGCCCGCTCTCTCTCCTTTGCTGTCTGCAACTGTCGAGGAAGAAACCGCAACCGCCCTCTCTCTCTATCTCCTGGCGTCTCTGCAACTACCGATGAAGGGGTTTCCCTCTCTCTCTCTTTGCTATTGTATTGGTTTGAAACGGGAGAGAGATGGTGATTGGGCGAAAGCGATAGAGAGAGCAGAGGTTGAATGGAGGATGAGCAGCGCCACCAGGGTGCCCCTCTCCACTCCTCTCCCCCTTCGCCGCCTCTCTCTCTCTCTCTCTCTCTCTCTCTCTCTCTCTCTCTCTCTCTCTCTCTCTCTCTCTCTCTCTCTCTATATATATATATATATATATATATATATATATATATATATATATATATATATATCCCCTCGATGATTCGACTTCCATGCCCAAGTATCTACGAACTAGAAATTCGACGATTATTTACCTCTGTTCTTCCTTCGCCAATGGTCGGTGCCGCAGGTTCTTCTCCGTGGTCGGAGTGGTACATGCTCATTAACTATTATTATTGGGGTTTGCCTGCTGATTGTTTTGAGGAGATACGTTCTTTCAATTTTCATCCAATCTCTAGTGGGAATCCAATCTTATTTTGTTTAGTCAGTTTCCCTGTAAAATTGATTGAAACTTATTTGATATTTGATTAGGCTCTTGGGTGTTTACTCTTCTGTATATCCTATTTTAAGTCTGCGTTTGATGGAGAATCAAAGCTTCAAATTTTCAATGGAAATTATCGCATCCTAGATGCACCTAAATAAGGCAAAGACACTGTGACTATTGATCTGATAAGTGATATGCTCCGACTTTCACATGAAGACAGACCATATATTACACACGTAAATTATCCACTTGATTCATGATTTCCTTAAATGATCTTAGGGTTATTTATAGATAGCTGAGAGTGATTGCAATTTGAATGCCAATTGCTATTTAAAGTTTGAACTTATCCTTGGATCATGGAGTTGCCTTGGTGAGATACCATATGACAATTTTACTTTATATGTTTTGCTTCAAAATTTTACTTTGAAGCTTGTGTTGAAGCCTATTAGCTCAAGCGGGAGAGCTCATGCTTATGCACAAGATGTGGGTTCGACTCCCACGTAGGCTAATATATACTATATGAAATCAAAATGTAGCAAAAAAAAGAGGGGAACAGTTTTGGAGTGACCGGTGTTTAAGATTGAGCTGAAGTTCACACATAAGACTTGATGAATTCAAGTTTTATTTTTCTCTACTAAGTTTTGATTTCATGTAAGCATCTGATGATGAATGTAGAACAATTCATAACATATTGAGCTTGCATTGAATTCTTACAAGCTACAACTTTCAAATGACATACGAGCATAATCTGGATTTTTTTTTGGTATTGTTATCACAACTAAACTATGCAAATATGCCAATAAGCCAATTACAGACAATCAATCTTTTATATTAGCCTATGCGGGAGTCGAACCCACATCTTGTGCATAAGCACATGCTCTCCTATTTGAGCTAATAGGCTTCAAAACAAGCATCAAAGTACTAATATTTTGCATCAAAATGTATAAAGCTAGTTTCAACTTTCAAGCAATTAAAACATGACAACTGAAAATTCTAACCACTAACAATGTGCTTGTGCTCAAAAGAGTGCAGTTCATCCCCAGTAATGGTATCCCTTACTCTGATCTAGGACAATGACGGGTTTAGCATTACTAAGCTAAATAGGAATGAAGTGTTAGTGTCACATGCTGCAGCATGGTGACAATGATTGTTCAATTCTAAGAAGTAATGAAATACATATGTAAAGATGCGAGCAAACTCATGTATAGAATTGAACCAGCTCCTACAACCATCAGTGTTTGTGAAAGCTGGGATTTGTTGAAACCAAATAAAGCCTTGAGATAGTACTGTAAAAGTAATAGTCCAAGTATCATGATCAAACATTAATCCTTTCAACACTAATCTATCCATTCAAAGATGTATTATAACTATTTGTACAACATCCAACATTAATCCTTATCCTACTCGATGAAATATATATACACTTTATAACCCAAATTAAGATTTTATATATCACAAGTAAATGAAATGAATCATTACACCAAAGGCCAATATCATAGTCAAGGATGAGAAAATAATCTAATGTATGAAGTAAAAGCTGTGTTGTGATGTGCATTAACAAAATCAAGAGATGACCCTGCCAATAAACAATAATCTCCAATATAGCCTAAACATAGAGAGTTATAAAGCAAAACTGTAATGGGAAGTAGCATCAATAGAAGACATTGCCAATAAACAAAAATTCTCTGTCAACCTAAAGAATTCTGAAGTTGAATTTATTCTAAACATATTATATATTAATACTCCATCTTAATGAACTTCAATTGTCGGTTTAAACCCCGAATTTCGCATAATCAACACTCAATTGAGTAAAGAACAAAAGAAATCTCAAAGGAAACTGAGTAGAGAACATAAGGACTCTCAAAAGAAATTGAATAGAGAACATAATTTTTTGCAAATTCGTATGACAAGTAAACCCTAATTTCATACAAAGGGGGGTTTTAAGAGAGATGTACCTATTACCCTGTTAGCGCCCACCTCAATCGTCACCGGACTTAGCACACTAGCCTCCACCTCCAGTCGGCGCTGGAAGTGAATGGCCCTGTCGCCTGCCCGCACCCACAGGTAGTCGGTTGCCACTTCGCCTTCATCTGTCGGTTTCGGCCTACGATCGCAGATTTCTCCGCTTCTCTTCTTCGTCGCCTTCCTCCAAAGTCAAGAACGCGTGCAATCATTCTCTTTTACGGGGTATTTTGATTTTGCTTATATTTATTGAATTTTTTTTAAAGCAAACAGAAAGCGTTAAAATAAACAGAGTTGGGTATTCGATGAATTTTACCTGAAGCTCAGGGGTACCACACGAAATAGTCCAAACTCTTGTACACCCCATGAAATAAGTCATATTATAGGGGTACCTCGTAAAATTTCCAAAAAAAAAAATTAGAAACCCTAGCCATAGTCAAAGCCCAAAAATCAAATCTCAAGCATAAACCTTTAGGCGGCGCGAACCTCCCTTATAAACCCTTCGTTGATTCCACACTTTCTCCTCATCGTTCAATTTGCTTTTCCTCTGTGTTTGTCCTCCCTTTTATGTCGTGTTCCCTTTTCGATTCCTCTAATCCAATCCAATCGAATTTGCTGATTCCCCTTGGCTGTCTGATCGTACAGTTCTCTCTCTTTCTCGATCTTCTGATTCGAATTGAGTTCATGTTATGTGTCTGGTTTCATGAATGTTGATCTCTCGGGGCTAATGATGAGAATTTACATTATCTTAGCGGATTTCAGTGAGATTGATAATATTAATCAATGATCTAATTGTTACACACACTGAATCCCCATCTTTCTTAGTTTAATTTCTTTTTAATAGTCCCGTCTTGTTTCGATTGCTTGATTTTGCACAAAACGATGTAGAGTTTGTTGATTTATTAATGCTGCGTTGATGAATCTATGTGGACTAGAGTTTCTGATCTCTGGTATCTTACCAGAGGTTGAAGACAACCCCTTGGCTGTCTGAGCGCACTACAATTTTGGTTTTCTGCATTTGTGGTACCTACTGTTTTCTGTGAATTTCATGCCGCACGGTGCACCCCGGGCTTCTCTGAATTCTTAGATTGATGAAGATGACAGCCCCAATGCACGTGCTAGATTCACTCTCCATTCGTGTTACAGGTTAGCCCCTTTGTACCTTTCTTTTTCACAGGCTTATCTGCGTCAAATCAACGGATACATTTATTTCTCTTTCACGTGATTTTTTTGTTGGGTTTTTCATATTAGTTTGGCAATGATTAAATTTTATCCGCGCTTCTGAGGATTTGACGATTCGATGAAGCAATGGGAAATAATGGTTGAATTTCTTGATATGAGCCAGTCATTGAGTTTCTCATGTGCTGTTTTTTTTTATTCCTGTTGACCTATGATGATTAATTCACAGCTAATGCCAGTTCTGCATCAGAAGATTCATGATTGATAAAGCTGTATATTCTTTTGAGTCAAATGTGTAATTGCTAATGTGTGGTGTTTTGTAACAAGTTTTGCTGGTGTTTGGTTTTGTTTCATGCTGACAGTTACATTCTCTTTACAGTGAAAATCTGTCTGAATTTCAGTTTTATTGGTCAGTGATGATATACTCCAACTGAATGAGGTGTAGGGGATCCAAGATCCTGTTTTTGCAGGGTGAACCTACTTGGTGATTCTACAATCATATGATATTCATGGATTTAACTGAGACTATTTCTAATATTTGAAATGCTTATTTTCTTCTGAGTCAAATGTATAATTGCTAATTTGTGCTGTTTTTGTAACAACTTATGCTGGTGTTTGGTTTTGTTTCATGATTCTCTTTTCCATGAAAGTCTGTCTGAATTTTTGTTTTATTTGTTAGTGATGACATAATCCAACTAAATGAGGTGTAGTGGATCCAAGATCCTGTTTTTGCAGGGTGAACCTACTTGGTCATTCTAAAATCATATGATATTCATGGATTTAACTGAGACTATTTATTTCTAATATTTGAAATGCTTGTATTTCTATGCAATTGGTTTGCTGGGTGAGTGGGTGTATGGACTTTGAGTTTCACTATACTCTTTCACATATAAAGTTGTGATGGAGTCTGAGTAACTCATATATTGTGGTGTTGACATCAGCTTCTTTCTCTTTCATTATGTGTGATTGGAGTTAAATGACAACACAAAATTTCTAAATCCATTGGATTCTTTCAAGATTTTGGAGGGACATGATTTTTCTATTTGATGGCACTGTATTGATTGGTCTAGCAAGGTGATCAACATCAAGAGTCATTTAGGGTGCTGCCATATTCACAAAATATGAATCAAAACTATGAATTGGATAGTCTTACAAACACTAGACTTTTGAGGCCTAAATATGGATCCATTGATAAATCTTTGACAATTGATTGAATGGCTAAGATATACCTATAATTCAAACAGTCAATAAGGAACGTATTATATATTGAAATTAAAACAAATTTTTTCAACATCTTACATAGAAAGTCGTTACAAAATCAAGAACTGTACGTATAGAACTTGAAATTACAAAATTTTCAAGTAACTAGCAAGATTTTATCTTGATGGTCCTTGAAGTTGAATGTGCATTTAGTCGAGTTAGGAAGCATACCAAGCACACAAATGTGAAACAAAAGGACAATTTCTCACCAACCTTGAAATTGGTAAAGCCATCTGGGGTAGGTCCCCGCAAGTCCTTTCCGGTTGAGCCATTCCGAAATGGTTACAATTTCTTACCAACCAGCAAATCGCTTTGTGCACAAGAACTGTATAGAACTTTTCATGCTCAGAAATAGTCCTCCCAATGGAAAGACACTCAAGGAGAGGAGGTGGCATTGAGGTCTAGCAATCTAGTAGGATTGATGTTTTGGGAGGTTGTGATTAAAGGCTTGAATTGGTTGAACATTTTGTGTATAGAGGATTCCTCTAACCATTTCTTGCTTCTTGAATGGTCCTTACTAGCCAGTTTACCAGCCCATCCTTTCCACCCCAGCCACCTTCCAAATCCAGCCTTTGGGCATCATTGCATTGGGAACTCAATCTCTCGTAGGCGAGACTTATATACGACATGTACTCGATAGAGAATACAATCTTCATGTTGAATCACTTGTTCTAGATAGATTAAATGTCAGCCTTCCGCAGTTGAATATTACCCGTAGTAGGATGAACTACAAAGGTCAATGATTTGAGCATTCCTCGAAAATCAACCATAAAATAGATGATCTCTTGCACCACTTGAGCTGTTAGATTGAAGCACAGATACTGAGTTTGTTATCTAAGGTAGATTAACAATAACAATAAAACACTATTGAGTTTTACATTCTCCCTTCCATTTAGCAGCTTTTACATTACAATGATAACACTCGATGAGTTACATCATCTAATTTCTTAGTAAGAAGAGAGGAAATGCTTCGAATGCTGCTGGTTCTGTTGAAAAAGGTGATTTCTCATAGTTGCTGCTGGTACCAATTCACGGAGAAGTATAAAAGAACAACCAACACAGCGGTGTTGCACTATATATAACCAGCAACAACTATGAAACAAGAAACGCTCATCAGAAACCTTAATCCGTTTCTCATCTCTTACAACCATCTATGTTTCATATCATTGCATACAAGGTAGCCACTAGCTACACCACCCTGCACATCAGATGTTAGGTTTTGCCACTGCCGGTTGCCTTTGAAGCCTCATCATTGAGGGACATCGCGGTTTCAAAGGCTCCCTCCAAAGCCTTGACCTTGCTTTTCTGTGTCTTTACAAGCTTGCTTGCGGTCTCCTTAATCACTTTGTTCAAATTCACATCCGCATTCTTCTTGACTGCACCTTCTTGGTGCCTCAAAACAACTTTTTCCGATTCAGCTGATCCGTCCTGTGCTTCTTCTCCACCACCGGGTTCTCTTCTCCTGTAGCTCACCTTCGCAACGTTGTTCTCATTGTGTTCATTGTCGTTCAGACTCATAGTCCTCCCGAATTTGAGTCTCATGGGCCCGTTGTTGCTGCTGGATATATCAATGTCTTTTCCACTCTTGAATTTCATCCTCCATGCTGAATCAGAATCTTCTTCCTCTTCAAGAACTTGACTCTTTCCTGCCCTTTTAGCCAGGGCCTTTGGTTCACTATTTGCTTTGCTTTCGACGTTTTGGCTAAGTTTCTTTAATTTGCTTTCCTTAGCTCGAGATGTTCCTACCTTGCTATCAATATGCTTAACATGTACCAATTCTGCCTTTCCCGACTCTCCTTTATCGGGCTTGGATGACTTCTCTGATGAACCAAGCAAAGACTTTGACGTGTGAGATTTCATACTTACATTTTGTCTTGCTTTAGACACTGCTTTCGTGCCAACATGACCTGATTCTTCTTCTTTTTCCGACCTCTTTCGTTGAAGGCCTGAGTTTAGAGAAGTCCCAGCTGGTTTGCTCAAGCTGTTGGGCTCAATCATGTATAATGTCTTCACTGACACATCCTCCGGTTTCTGGGCTTTGGCTTCGGCTTCTTGTTTCCGATGATGAGATGAGCTGCTCAAATCCCTGCAGACTCGGCCATTCGTGCTTACAACATTCCTCATGGATGGCTCCTCGGAAGTTGTAACTTGGATTTCTCTAACCTTGTCAGTTGCAGTTTCAAGTGGTTTCTTAGCACTCCCAACTTTCAAAGGAGGTTTGTTATGCTCAACTGTTCGAGCTCCTCCACCATGTTTCACCTTTCTTGTGCGCAATTCGCTCTCCTCATCCGCTTTGTTCACATTAAAAGACAATCGCCTGGCCACTGATTTTTTCGGTAGACCTTTTCCTTCACTTAGAGTTCTTCTCAACAAAGGAGGTTTCATCTCAGAATGACCATGCCCGAGTTTGCACTTATCATGGCATGATCCCACAGAGACACTAAGGTAGCGAGAGGGAACGCATACCTTGCTGTTCAGTCCTACTGACGAGGAGGTGGAGTTCCTTCTCGTATGACACACATCAAGCTTGTCACTATCAATTGTCTTCTCTTCCCATAACATGCTTTTAGTAACATCTTTTTGGTCGCTATCTTTGCTGCAGACTACAATGGTTGATTCATCTGAGTTGTTGATGCTATCAGCCATCTCGATCCTCAGCTAACACTGGAGGTTTTACCTTCAGTCACTAACACGAAAACGTCTCAAAGTATAAAGATTGAGTTGCAGCTTT
Organism: Persicaria tinctoria; assembly: GCA_037127255.1. Classification (NCBI taxonomy): domain Eukaryota; kingdom Viridiplantae; phylum Streptophyta; class Magnoliopsida; order Caryophyllales; family Polygonaceae; genus Persicaria; species Persicaria tinctoria. The sequence continues at coordinate 22,059,216 of JBANSL010000017.1, forward strand.
AATAGTGTCTGTTATGTTTCTAATACCCGAGCTATCAATAATTTGATTAATACACTGAAGTCAAATTGGTTTGGAATTTGAATCAATTTTTATCTTAACATGTCAGTTTATTGATCAAATTATATTCAAATAAGTGATAAAATACCCTTTAGGGCACACAACAGACAAACCGAACTTAAAAATACAATATATCGAGTTCAAAATAAAAAATTAATCCCAAATGGTCAAAAAGTTAAACCCCACCCAAAATTCTCAATTGTTATTGCAAGAGTCACAAATCAAGACATATAGAACTTACCCCCAAACTGGGCTGTATCCCTTCCTCATTCATCTCTTTCTAGTTTTTTTTTTTGGTGAACACTCTTTCTAGTTTCTTCTACAGCACGTCGAGTCGTCAGAAAAAAATATTGTGAAGATAAGAAAGAAGGCATGAGGAGTGAAAAAAAAAATCATAATCTACATTCATTCAATGATTTCAATCCCATTTAACAATTGAAAACGTACCCCACCCTAAATAAAGAATAAAAATCATATAAAGAAATGCTATGTAATAAAAAAGAAAACAAACAAATCAGATAAACAACCAATATATAATGGAATATCAAATCCTAATTAGTTTATGTAATTTGAATCAAGTCTTATTATGTTGAATGTGATGCGACGATGAACTTGAAGGTTGAAAAACATAGATTTGAAAGGACCGACCAAAACGTGAACAAACACGACACGACATGGTAGAGAAGACAATGCAAGCGAATGAGGATGATTAGGGGAAAAAAGGAGGATTTGAAGACAATGCAAAAGTAAGCAGCTAAATGTGATTTGAAATCGATCGACCAGTCGCATAAATGATGACACAAGCCTGAAAATCTATATGGAAATTTCAGCCTGTTTAGACAATTGACTTAATTAATTTGCGTTGATCGTACCAGAGAAAGGAAAGGGGGGAAGATACCAAATTGTAGCTGATGGTTCAACGTATTTGGATTAATGGATGATCCAGGAATTGCACAGAGACAGAGAGAGATAAAATGAGAAGAAAAGAGCGACCGTTATGAGAGAGCCAACAGTTGGAGGGCCCCACGCCCGCCAAGAGAAACGGTCTGCTTCCTTGTTTTTCTGGACAGATTTCCTTTTTTTTTTTTAATTTACTTGTTAGATTAAGTCATAAGAAAATAGTAGCAAATTGACCAAAAATTGGCCTTTTTGTGAAAGTGTAATGTCAGGTCCAAAATTTGCTAAACTAGATCAGTCCACATTTTGCAAAAAAAATTTCCGGTTTCTAGGCACACGGGGGTGCGGTTAGAGACGGTTTTTGGAAGAAATGCAGACAAGGGGGTGCCATTGAAGTTGCCTAGCAATTGAGGAATGAAATAGGATGAGTTAGAGGGTGCCTTTGCAGTTGCGATTTTGGGGGCTTGGGGTGCGATTAGGGTTTGTGGGTGTCGGGAATCGGATGGGTAAGAGTTAGGGGATGTCGGGTAAGATATTAGGGACAAATGGGCAATGATGGGTTCAGAGATAGGAAGGGATACTAAGCAATCCAGAAGATTGAGGATAATTGGTAGGGGAAGTCTGCACATTTGGTAGGATGGAATATAGAAGATTGCGTCTGAAATTTTGGTTGCAGATTTCGTAGGACTGGATAATGAAATTGGTAGGATATATTTGAATAACTTGTATGCCGACAATGGTGTAGGAATTTTTGGTGAATTGGTTTTGTAGTGTTCAAACCCTTAGTGCCCACCAACTGTTTGATGAAATGTCTATATGTTTGATGAATTTTTGTTGAATTGGTTTTAGTGAATTACTTTGGCTATCTATTTTTTGTTGTGTTGTGAAAGAGGTAAAATCAAGCAAACATGTCTGAAATGCGAAATTGGTAGGACAGAAGAGGATAACGGAATTGGTAGGATAGTAAAATGAAATTGTGAGGATATATTTGAACTGTTGGTATGACAGATTAGGTGACATGAATGTCTGAATGTATATGTGTGTGGTGGTTGTCTATATGTTTGAAAATATATGTCTGAAAGTATATGTTTGATGAAATGCCTATATGTTTGATGAATTGTTGGTTAATTGGTTTTCGTGAATTACTTTGGCTATCTGTTGTGTTGGGAAAGAGGTAAAATCAATCAAACTTGTCTGAAATGCGAAATTGGTAGGAAAGAAGAGGCTAGCAGAATTGGTAGGATAGTAAAATGAAATTGGTAGGATATATTTGAACTATTGGTATAACAAATTAGGTGACCTGTATGTTTGAATGTATATGTGTGTGGTGATTGTGTTGCAGGTAGCCTCTATTCAATCAGCATAAAAATGACAAAGACAGGAAAGAAGAAAGCAAGGGCAGGACCAAGCAGGCAGGGGGTAAGGAAACTGAGATAGTTACATGGTTGTGGTTGTAATGGTTAGGAAAAAAATTTGGAACCTAAGATTGTTACATGTATTGCAGGCTGTTCTGGCTGTTGTAGAGAAACACCACTTCTCTAGGAGGGCGTTGTCACATTCAGGTTTTGACCTGCTCGAGGGCCTGGACTTATGCATTGACCGTTACGATTACAAGGCCCTCATGAAGAGCCAGTTCAGGGGCATCGTGAGGATGGGCTCCAGAAACAAATTCGCCGCACAATTGGTACACTATTGCCTTCTCTGGCAGTTGAAAACTAGGAAGCAACATGAGACGTGGTACTCCATCCAGGGGCATCACGCGTGATTCTCTCTTCACGAGTTGGTGCTCATAATGGGGCTAAACTACTCACCACCCCTGTGGGATGTGATGGAGGGCGGCTACAAGGACGCCATTTATCAGCTGTTTAAGAATGAGAAGGTGTGTTTGAAGGATTGTGATGGAGGGCGACTACAAGGACGCCATTTATCAGCTGTTTAAGAATGAGAAGGTGTGTTTGAAGGATGTGGAGAGAGCGTGGGCGCACGAAAAGGAGACGGCTCCCTCATGAAAAAGTACAAGCTTGCCCTCATAGTCATAGTGGAGGACATTCTGTTTGGGTTGGAGAAGAAGACTGAAAACAGGGGGTGGGTTGGAATTTCGTATGTTAACGGTTTGAATGGTTTGAATTAGTATTTATGTTACACTTTTTTGCACTATTGGTAGGAAAAAAATACCGTATTGGTAGGATGACTATTTAATCACAGAATTTGAGAAGTATATGACAATTTGGTAGGATTAAAGTACGCTACTGGTAAGATATATATTTAGAAACTAATGGTTAGATAAAAAAAAACTATATTGGTAGGATGACTATTTCATCACAGAATTTGACAAGTATATGACAATTCATAGCATGATATTTGTAGGATTAGAGTACGCTACTGGTAAGATATTTAGAAACTAATGGTTAGATTAAAAAACTATATTGATAGGACAAATATAGAAATACATAATAGATCCGATACTTGAAGATACTTTGGGCAAAATATGATATCCATTACAATTATCCCTATAATATTCCCGACACCAAACAAAATAGGCTAGCCATTACAGGTTTCCCCCATCACATATCCGACACATGACACAAAATATTGTCGCAACTACAAGTTTCCCCAAAAAGTTGTAGCACGTAGCTAAGACGCCCAAAAATAACTCCGACGGGTGACATAAACGTCCACCAGATCACACAACTATCGAAGACGCTTTGACCCTCTCGCCTCGCCCCTGGAAGGATAGCGCTTGGTCTTCGGCCTTCCCTACACACGCTTCACAACCGGAGGCAAGCAACGCTTCACATCAATTTCTGGAGGCACCGCCCAGGTGTCACGAGCTGGCACTGGGCAGACGACATTTTCGTAGCACGCGGCTCAAGCCTCAGCTCTGTACAGAGGATGGACGAGGGAGTATGGGTTGATTCGACAGACCTTGGCCACCGCGATGGCATGTGCACATGAGATCTGGTCAATATCGAAGTGCTTACATGTGCAATTCCGAGCGGACAAGTTGACCAGCCATGAGGAGAGCCCTTTACGGACGTCAAAGTCGTGTTCGCTCAAAGTCTTCACTTGAATACATATAGATTGCATGGCATTTTCCCTGGTAACGACGTCCACGTGGTTAGTCCCAACCTTGTCAGGTTTCGAACTTAGCTCATGTCGCTCGACGAACCACCTTGCCACGGTGTCGAGTATGCTGTTGATCAGGGTGCTTATGGGCATGTCACGAGGTTTAAGGAATACCGAGTTCAAGCACTCGGCATGGTTTGTGGTGGTGATGTTAAACCGATTGGCGGGATAGAAAGCCCGGACCCAGTTGGAGAAACTCACCAGCTTAATGTACTCAACACTAGTGGGCGACATCGCCTTGAAGGTGCTGTAGTGCACATTGAACTTCGCAACGGTGTACGCCCTTTCCATTTGGAAGAAGAGGGATTGTAACTCACCCGCCTTATGATAAGCCTTCACATTTTGAAATAGATGGAAAGTGCATCGACCATGCTTTGCAAAGTCGTAGCTCCCTCGAATTCCCTTGGTGATGCTCATGTCCCTGTCGCTGACTGATAATGCATATTTCATATAGGCATTATAGGTATTTCTTATTTCTATTAGGTAGTTGTTTTGCTATGTTTTGAGTCTAGTTCCGTATATTGCTTGTGAAGTATTCGAGTTCAGAATCTATGCGTTTTTAGTGTTTATTATGTAGAATTACATTCCGACCTTGGATGGACTTTGGAAAGAGCTTAAGAAGCATGTTTTGGAGCATATGGAGGCTAGAGGAGGAGCTAAGGAGGAGTAAGGAAGCACGACATTGGAAGCTATTGAAGACAAATGAGGAACGTTGGACACTGCATAGATGGCGCCCACCGCCCTTTGTACGGCGCCCGCCGTTGACGCTGTTTCCGGATACATGGTTTTGGATCCAAAGATATTATTTTATATTATTTTACTCTATTTTCCTACTAGGGTTTTGCCGACTTTGGGAGGCATTATTAGTTGTTTTTCAGTTCTATTCGCCGTGTGTGGCTATTGTGTGTGAAACTATGAACACCCTTATATATATATAGAATATGGATCATGTGTACACAAGCCTTATTGTGTATCATGTACACAAATCTCGGCCTTTGGATCAAACCAAATCAAAGGCTCACAATAATCAAAATAAAGAAAAGAGAAAAGAAAAGAAAAGGGGGGGTTGTGAATAGTGATGGAGGAAGTAATTTTTTGGCTTTTTTTGTTATTTTCGGTCATTTTAAAAAAATATTTTTATTTTTTTTTTGATGTAATTTATTTTTATCTACCTATAGACACCCACTTTGCATATGTTTTGCGGAAAAAAAAATTATGATAACAATTGAGCTTAAGAGTTTTCGTTTTGTTTGTGCCCAGTTTTATTATTCGGTAGAATTGGTGGGTTTTTTGATATTATTCATTGAATTATATATGTTTATTCAGTGGAATGTAGTGTTTTTTTTGTAGTTCGAAATCATTTGGAGCCACATTGAGCTTAAGGGTTTTTATATTATTCATGCCCATATTGATCATTCAGTAGAATTGGTGATTTTTTTGATATTATTATTTGAATTATGAATATTTACTCAATGGAATGTGTGTTTTTTTTTACTAATTTCTTTGAATATGCTACCGAATAATGTTTTATTTTTTGTCCATTGATCTTCGCTAAAATAAAACATTATTCGGTAGCATATTCAATGAATTGGTAAAAAAAAACACACTGCATTGAGTAAATACTCATAATTCGTCAATACGATCGAATAATATTGTAACACCATCGAATAATTAAGCTATACCATTGAATAATAAAGCAATACCATCGCATAATCACTCAATACGATCGAATAATATAGTGATACCATCGAATAATCAAAATGACTAACCTACAAAATAGACTCATACGACTGAATAATCCTTCATATACTAGTGCATAATCATTCATACTCAACTGCATAATCATCTATGGGAATCAACGGCTCAGATTCCTCTATGGGAATCAATGGCTCAGATTTGTGTACATGATACACGTTAAGGGCTGAGTACACCGGAACCAACCCCTATATATATATATATATATATATATATATATAGAGAGAGAGAGAGAGAGAGAGAGAGAGAATTGGCATATGAGTTGTGAAACTCATAGTTTCACATGTGATTCGAAGACATGGTTGTTTGGATTGTGAGGATTTGATTCTATTTGATTATTCATGTTCTTAGTTATCATCTCGTGCTTAATTTATATTTGTGTTCCTTTCTATGCCTGATCAACATGTTAAGAATTGCATCTTAGTTATGAATTCGTTGTTGTTTTCTTGATAGCAAACAAAGGTATTGATGATAGTGATGTCTCTTTGTCTTTGTAGTGGGTGATTTTAATTTATCTATGTTGTGTAGATTCGATTAGGGCTGAGTTCAGTATGCGCCTATTTGTCTTGATTGAGTTGAGTCAATGTGTCAATTGGTCTTGATTACTTGAGTTCTTAATGCTATTATTTAGTGATATCGAATAAGTTGAGTGAATCTCTGAGGATCTCTCAACTTTAGTCAAGTAGACATAGGAATATGAATAATTAATAGATCAATCCGAGGACCATGAATTCCAACCATTGTCAGAGAATTGCAGGTGAAATATTTTTTCTACTTTGATATCAATTTACTTTGCGATCATAAATCTGGTTACTTTTACATATTTTCTAATTGTTACGAATCATTGCTTTGCTATAAGAGTCTTTGCTTAGAGTTATTGAATAGGAAATCGCTTCTCCCCGTGGGTTCGACACCGGACTTCATCGCTATACTAGTAGTTGTTTGGTTTATCAAGTGATTGATTGCCTAATCTATTGGTTTTGTGTTTAAGTTTGGATATTATTACTATTTGACAAAGGGCGAAAGTACCAACGACGTTCGTCCCGCACAACTGATCCACACAACTTGAGTCTCATCCGGGACGATGCATCTTATTTGACGGAAAAAAAACCCCAAGAGGCATCATTCTCCCCATCCACAATGGAAAATGCAACGCGGTATATGTTGCAGTGATGATCCACTGTCCTCATTTTCTCCCTATCCCCCTATCCCTTTAGGTCTTGGGCCGTTGCAAACATCAAGCATCCACGATACTTCCCCTTTAGGAAACTTTTTTCATCCACCAAGAATACCTGCCAATGTCAACTACTCATAATAGGTAGGATGTAGGTTCACTATTGGTAGGATTAGCGTACACAGTTTGTAATATGTTTAATGGAAGGATATATTCCACGAATTGGTAAGACAAAATACACCATTTGGTAGGATAGTCAATTGAGGAGGGCGTACTTGTCTCAAGTGTGAGATGGCTATCCTCCAAACCCCCAAACTAACGAACGCATACTTAAATTGCTGGGTATCATCACGTACTAATGTGGTTTTGGTCCCGGGGTTTGCTTGCTCAAGCATGTAAAGGTATGAGGCCATATGATCGTAGCTCTCTTCGTAGGTCCCATACAAGCTGTCCCTTGTAGATCCCTTCACTCTGCGTGCCTTCTAGTAGCTGCAGTCCACACCCAATCGGAACTTCATCAACGTCCTGATCTGACGCAGAATGAGCTCCTTCCGTGATCCACCGAAACTGAGAAGATGCTATCAATGGGTTACTTTTGTAGCAACCAAGACATAGTACATAGACGTGGAATAAGATGGCGGCTAAGGAACTTACTCGGACACTAAACTTTGGCCCAACAACTTGTAATTGGACTTCCGCTGGTAGTTGCTCAAGGCACTTACCTTGCAAGTGTGTTCGTCCATGAGCTTACGAATCAAACACTTCTTAGTTTGCCGATACTTTGAAGCCCAGCAATACCATGAGCAGTTCGGTTTGGGGCATACAACCATGTACGTTGTTATTGTCGATCGCTTCACTTGGGTTGTGTAGCACCCCCACAAAGCTTCCTACCTCACTCTGTCATGAATCTCAGCCTTTGTATCGAACATCTCCCCCTCACCAAACTCCATCACACTCTCCCGAGGGTCTTCGAGTCGAGGAATGAACCGAGTGACATTCTCTTCCACTTGCTCCAACGTCAGTAAAGGCTGTTTATTTCTAGGTACGAACTCTCTATAGCTCTAAACACTGCCTCGACCTCCTCATCACGAGTTCGACGGCTCATTCGACCTCCCTCCCTCCTCCACTTTGACGGGGAAACCACCCGCGATCATGTCACCGTCGGAGCTTCCTATGTCTTTTATATCATCCAATCCGTGTGTGTGTGTGGGGGGGGGGGGGGGGGGTTAAGACGTCCACATCATCGTTACTTTCGACGATCACAACTTGCTTTCCACATCGGATGGCATCAGACCTACTCACGTCACCACCCTCATCTGGGGCATCCAGATTGTCAAGCCTTCCAAATGCTTCAGTTTGTCCTACTATTACTTTGTAATCCATCCTAACAACTGCTTCAGTCTTTCCTACCATGATGTTGTAATCCATCCTACCAATACCAGATTGTATACCACTCCCAGCAAGCCCCCCTGCCCCTCACTCACGCTCTTATTTGGAGTCCTACAACAGTCTCCCTCCCCCGCTACTCATTCATCACACAAGCAAGCCCCTCCAGTGTCACTACTAAGGTCATCCAATATCCATTTCTCCTCGATCGATCCTCGCACCTTCTCACCCGCCCGTCGTCCTCCATCAAGACCAAAAAGCAATAATAGAACCGGCCGGCAATGCGCTCAAGCATTTGATCAATAAAAGAAAAAAGAAAGTGGTTCTTACGTGTCACAACATTGAGTTTGCGATAGTCAATGCAAACTCTCCAACCAGCTTGTACCCTCATAGGTACCATCTCACCTTCCTGGTTCTCAAATATTATGATACCTCCCTTCTTAGGGACTACTTATGTCGGACTTACCCATTGACTATCAAAAATAGGATAAATTATACCTGTTTGAAGGAACTTTAAGACTTCCTTTTTTACGACCTCCATCATCGGGGGATTCAGCCATCACTGAGGTTGTCTTACCAGCGTCGAATCGTCCTCCATGAGTATGCGATGCATACACAACGTCGGTCTGGTTCCTTTGATATCAGCAATGGTCCATCCCAAGGCAGTGTGATGTTCCCTAAGGACATCCACTAACCTTTGTTCCTGGTCAAAAGTAAGCTTGTTAGAAATAATCATAGGAAGTGTATTACCTTCTCTCCAAAATGCATACTTCAAATGATGAGGGAGGGGTTCCAATTCAACTTCAGGCGCCTGAATGACAGACGGAAGAAGTTTCTCACAAGAAGGATTCAATGGTTCAGTTTTATAGCTAGGGGACCAATTCCCTGAATTTGCATCCATAGCCATAGACAAGTCATGGAAGTTGTTAGGCAAAGCATAATCAAGAGGCAACCCCCTCAAAGGGAATTCTAAAACAACCTGTAGCTGGTCAGAACGATCAATACTCATGATATCCTTAGTGCAAATATCAACAACATCAACCAGATTAAGTAGCCCTTCATAAAGATATAGAATCAAATCCTCCTCTAGTATACCATGTTGAGGACAAATTGCCTTCAGTTTCCTAAATCTCACAATGTAGTCATACAGACTCTCCTTAGGGGATTGCTCGATGCTTGACAATTGCTTCTTCAGTTTGCTCAAACACGTAGTAGGGAAGTATTTTTTTGCAGAAAAGCCTTCTTCAGGCCTAACCATGTAGTGATACTTCCTGCCGGCAAGTAGTGAAGCCAATCGCTTGCTGTGTCTTTTAGGGTGAACGGAAACAGTCTCAGCACAAGTTGATCATCAGTAAATCCTTGAGACCTGATTCTATCATAGACACTGATAAACTCCATAAGATACTTATTTGGTTCATCTCCAGACAATCCACAGAAGATTAGAAGGAGTGACAACCAATTTATCCTTTTTCTCTTGTGATAAGAGAAAAAGGATCATCCTCATCGTCATTCTCATCTTCGGAATTAGATCCATCTTTAGGCTCATCCTTCTTAGACTTGAGTGCCAAGTTCTTAGTGCTAGCTAGAAGTTCTCCATCGTCTTCATTGAGGATCATCTCGTGCGTGATCAGCTTCCCAAGAAGGTCATCGAGGGGTAGAGTGGTGAGGTCCTGAGCTTCCTCAATAGCTGTTACTTTTGGACCCCATTTTTCCTTTGGGAGGCACCTCAGTATCTTCATCACTTTCTCAACGTTGGTAAAGCTCTTGCCGAGAGAGTCAAGGTTGTTGGTGATTTCTGTGAATCGTGTGAACATGGCCTTGATTGTCTCATCAGACTTCATCTTCAAGAGCTCATACTTTCGAAGGAAGATGCTGATCTTGGTGTCTTTCACTTTGCTCGTTCCTTCATAGGTGACGACCAGTTTGTCCCAAATCTCTTTAGCTGACCTACAAGATAAAATACGGTTAAACTTATCAGTGCTAAGACCACAATAAAGTAAGTTAATAGCCCTGTAGTTTTTGGAGACGAGTTCAAGATCTGCTTGGATGTATTCAGACTCCTTTGCGACTTTGGTTCCATTTGGTCCTTCTTTCTCTAGAATCTTCGGACCATTCTCAATAATGTTCCAAAGTTCCAGATCTTGATCTATAATGAACATTTTCATCAAGGATCTCCAGTGGACAAAGTTATTTCCTACAAAGAGTGGTGGTCTGCTCGTGGACCTTCCCTGTGCCAATCCTCCGCTTGCTTCACCAGACATGATCGAAAACTCACAAGATTGTTAGATCAAAAGCAGTGAGTAAAGCTCTGATACCAATTGAAGGTTCGATAATATAAAATAAGGTAATATAGAAATACTCTAGAAGGGGGGTTGAATAGAGTATGCCCGTTTTTCGCAGAAAGTCTCAAGACTTTTGGAGCTCGTATAAAACCCTTTGAGATTAAACCTGAATCACAAAGTTAGACAATCGAACCAAGTGCGGAAATAAGGTAAAGCAATAGATAAAGGACACGAGTAATTGTTTACGAGGTTCAGCACGAACTTGGCCTACGTCCCCGCCTAGGGTTCTTCCACAACCCTAGGATTCAAAAGGCTTTATTGATTCGCTTAGCTTAGGATCATAATAGCTCACCGAGAAGCCTCTCTCCTATACAATTGCAATCTAGTCAACTCACGTTCCCTTGGAGTCCTAGACCAATCTAGAAGAGCCCCACCTCTCTCAGCTATCTAGTATAATCCTCTTACTCTCACAAATCAATAGCCTAGTGCAACTTCCCGAGTTACAAACTCTCGAGTAACACTATAAATGAATATATCCTATAAGCTCACAGTGTAACTCTCAAAGGCTTTGAAATGAAACAACAAACTCTTGAGCGCTAGCAGAGAGTACACTTGGAAGACAGATCTCGCTTGAATGAATGAAAGCTCGTGTAGCACTTGTGTTTTCTGTTTTCATCTTCCTTCTCTATATATTGAGACAAATCGGCGCCAAGAATCTTCTCCAACGGCTAGTCTAGATCATGGCCATCTTCGAGATCTTCTAAACTTGGAAACTTTTGAAGCCACGATCTTTCCGATTTGAAACTTCTTAACACGCATCACAAGGAAGGAAATAATTCGAAAATACTTCCTGAAAGATTAGTTGCACATATATAATATAACAGAAGTATATAATAATATTAAATAATATTCGGACATATAGAACAGGTTTTGGATTTCATCAACTGTTAAGGCTCCAAGACCTTTGACACAGACATCCTGTCAAGGCCTTTGAAATGTATTCTGATTTTCATCAAGGGAGGGAGTTATCATCTACTATTCAGCATCCTAGGCCTTATAGATTGCATTGGATGAATGATTGTGGTAATCTAAAGGTGAATAGGAAAGTTAAAGTGCATATCAAATTACGACATTATGAAGATGATGTGTTATGTGATATAGTACCTATGCAAGCCTGTCATATATTATTAGGTCGTCCTTGGCAATTTAATCGTAAGGTCTTGCATGATGGCTTTACTAACAGATATTCCTTTACTTTTCAGGGCAAGAACGTGGTTCTCAAGCCTATGACGCCAACCCAGGTGACTGATGAGATTGAGAAGCGGAAGGTAAGTAAAGGTGAGTTAGCTAAGGAGGCTCAGTCGAGCCATGTGTCTACCCCTACTCGGCCTAGAGAGGTATTCTTGGCTTCCAAGAGTACATTTTTGGACGAGTTTGCGGATGGGGAAACAACCCTCCTACTCCTATGCAAATGGTTGAACATGTTTAGTGAGGAGCTTAGAGCTACCCTCCCTTCTCACATCATATATCTTATTGAAGAGTATAAGGATGTATTCCTCGAGGACATATCAGCCGGTCTACCCCCTGTTTGAGGAATTGAGCATCAAATTGATCTCATTCCAGGGGCTTCTTTGCCTAATAGACTTGCTTATCGAATGAATCCCACTGAAACCCAAGAGGTTCAATCCCAAGTCCAGGAACTGTTGGACAAGGGATACATTAAGGAAAGTTTGAGTCCTTGTGCTTCGCATGAGTTGTTAGTCCCTAAGAAAGATGGTTCATGGAGAATGTGTGTAGATTGTAGGGCCATTAACAATATAACTGTAAAATATCTCCATCCTATACCCCGCTTAGATGACATGTTAGATGAGTTGCATGGTTCTTCTATCTTTTCAAAAATTGATTTAAAAAGCGGTTACCATCAGATTAGGATGAAGGAAGGCGATGAATGGAAAATAGCCTTTAAAACTAAATTTGGACTCTATGAATGGTTGGTTATGCCTTTTGGCTTGACTAACGCTCCTAGTACTTTCATGAGATTAATGAATCATGTGCTTAGAAATTTCATAGGTAAATTTGTTATTGTATATTTTGATGACATTCTTATCTATAGTAAATCACCTAAGGAACATGAAGCACATTTAAGGGAAGTACTTTCTACGCTTAAATTAGAACACTTGTATGCCAATCATAAGAAATGTGAATTATGTGATAATCAAGTGTCTTTTCTGGGTTTTGTAGTGAGCTCCAATGGACTGTGTGTCGATGAGGCAAAGATCAAGGCTATACAAGAGTGGCTGACGCAGACTACCATTGGCCATGTGCGTAGCTTCCAGGGATTGGCAAGCTTCTACAGACGATTTGTGCGCGACTTCAGCTCCATCGCAACCCTTCTTACAGAGCTCACAAATAAGAGGTGTGAGTTCAAGTGGGGTCTAGCTCAGAAAGAAGCATTTCGGATGCTCAAGGAGAAGTTGACGCAAGCTCCATTGCTTGCTCTGTCTGATTTCACTCGACCTTTCGAGGTTGAATGTGATGCTAGCGGAGTTGGCATAGGCAAAGTCCTCATGCAAGAAGGTAAGCCTATAGCCTTCTTTTCTGAAAATTTAAAAGGTGCATGTCTTAATTACTCTACATATGACAACGAATTGTATGCATTGTGTAGATTCCTTAAGACATGGTCCAATTACCTTTAGCCTAGAGAGTTTATACTTAGGACTGATCATGAATCTCTATAACAATTTAAGAGCCAAGATAAACTTGATAGGAGGCATGGTAGATGGATGGAATTTATGGAAACATTTCCATATGTTATAAAGTATAAGAAAGGAAAAGACAATGTGGTTGTTGATGCTTTATCTAGGAGACATGTCCTTTTGACCACTTTGGATTCTAGAGTCTTAGGCTTTGTATACATTCTGGAGTTTGCTTATAATAGGACCATGCATTCCTCAACTAAAATCACTCCTTTTGAATGTGTCTATGGTGTTAATCCACTAACCCCTTTTGATCTTACTCCATATCCTATGAGAGAGAATGAGTCATTTGACGTAGAAAAGCATGTCGAGTTCGTCAAGGAACTGCATGAATGAACGCGTCAGAAGCTTATGCAGAAGGCTGAGTACAATGCCAATAAAGCCAACAAGGGGCGCAGATTGGTGACGTTCCAGCAAGGGGATCTTGTGTGGGTGAACCTGAGGAAGGAGAGGTTTCCCAACGAGCGGAAGAGCAAGCTTGCACCACGAGGAGATGGACCTTTCAAGGTTTTGGAGAAGGTGGGTGACAATGCCTACGAGTTGGAGCTTCTTGGAACATATGGTGTCAGTGCTACCTTCAACGTCGCGGATCTCATTCCATACCTAGCCATGGACGAGGACTTGGATTCGTGGTCGAATCCTTTCCAAGAATAGGATGTTGATGCGGGACCATCGTCTACAACTCTAAACACACCGATCATTCTTGGAGACGGACCTATGACTCGAGCCCGAGCCAAGAAGCTTCAACGCGACTCATTCACTTTTGTGAGTCATGCTTTGTTCTCAAGCAAGGTTCAACTCCCCGAGCCTTCGTTGAAGACATACATGTGCATTGGGGTCCTTAATGTCGAACAACCCTAGGCCATGTATAGCCGAGATATTCTAAGTGTTGAACATTACCTTATTTCCTACTTTAGTAACTTTTCTACTTAAATTATTTTAGAAAACTTTTAGGGTTATTTTAATTATTTCTTAAGGTTATTATTTTTATTAATTGTTGGCCGAAATTCAGCCTTCCTAGGGTTTATATTTTCGGCCTCCATCAGTTGTAGAACTTACGTCTTCCATTATTGAGAAATATAGTTCTTGTGTGAAACACATCTGTGAGAAAGTCAATCGATTCGAAGCATTGCTCGTCGATTGCAAATTGGTAATTGATCTTGCTTGGTCTTGTTCTTAGTCGATTCCAAGTTCTTGTCTTGGTCGATATTGCTGCGTTTGTCCTTGTTCTTGAGTCTTTGCTTATGTTCTTGTTATTTCTGGTTTGATTGTCGAAGATCGGGCCATCCTACGGCTAACCCCGTATCAGATCTACTCGACATCGACCCAGGTAAGTCGATATCGACTAACTTTTATTCAGAATTTTAGCCAGGGTTCAAGTATGGGGTCGAAGTCGACCAGAAGTACTCGATGTCGAGTACTCTAGTCGACGTCGACCAGATCCAGAAGCCCCCATCGAGCACACCATCGTTGAGCAAACCACCCGAGGCCGAGTAGTACTCGACGTCGAGTAGTTTACTCGACGTCGACCAGATCCTGGAGAACTCGACTCCCTCTTCCTCGACGAGCAAGCCACCAGACGAAGCAAAGTACTCGACGTCGAGTAGAATCTGAGGTCCCAAAAGCTGAATCTACGAAGGTAAACCAAGGTACGAACATCTCTTCTCCTATTTCCATTAAAGATTTATCTATACATAGGAGAGGTTTGCGTTGGTATGTGCGATTATGCAGGGTTTCCAATGACGATCCCAAGGAGTATGAAGTAGGAGATAAAGTCTATGTCTCCAAATCAAAGGATCATTGGTTTCCCAACAAATTCAACAAGAAAAAGATGGGACCTTTCTCGGTGAACAAAATCCATTCAGTAGAACTACAACTAATGGACAAAAATGGAGACTTGTTTGAAGCCCAAGCTACATGGGCCCTGCAAATGCCACCTTGAACTTTAACGGAGAAAGTCGACCTAGCGACTTTAAAGTCTAGAGCTTGTAAAAAGTCAATTAATTTTTGAATTTTTGGACATTTGTTTTTGGTTTTTCTTTCTGAAACATTAATTTTAAGTTTTTCTATTGTGAATATTTTCCATCTAACAATTTTTTGCAGGTATAAAAAAGCTACAGGAGTACTCGACGTCGAGTAACCTACTCGACGTCAACCACCCATCGCGAGCAAAGGACCTATGGTCGAGGAGAATGACCATCCTGAGGTTCAACGTTACTCGATATTAAGTAGACCTAGTCGACGTTGACTAATTTTCTCGATGTCGACCACTTCTGCAGCAATATTTGCACTCAATTCCGGCGATCTGCACACTTGTCTAGTGAGTTTCTTTCTTTACCCTTGTTTTTATACAATGAGGACACTGTAATGTTTAAGTATGGGGTGGGGGAAGGGCTTAGTTTATGCATATGTGATTTTATTTGACCATATGTGTGCATGTTTTCCAAAGTTCATAAACATCACCCCCATTAAAATTTTTGAAAATGTGTCATGGAAGCTTTAATTGAACTCGACGATGCAAAATTGGATTCATTAGAGATATAGAACGAAATTGCCTAGTAAAGGAAAGTCACAATGAAATGCGTATTTCTTGAAAACAATGCAAGGAGATAAAATTTGAAGTTGCTTTTGAAATGTTGCATGATAAGAGGATGGAGGATTTTTATATTTCCATATATTGCTCATATTGTTATATCCTAACCATACCTATGCTTATGCATCACAAAATCCATATTTGCCTTACATTATACAATGCTCCACATGATCTAAATATTGCCCATTCTTTACCTTATTTCCATCCGGGGATTATGTTGAGAATGATGTCATATTATGGAGATTATTATATGGTGTTTGTATTGTTGTTATATATCATTATTGGAGTTTGGCAGGAAAGTTTCAAAGTTATGGATAATTTAATGAGTGAAAGAAAATCTGGTCACCTCAGGAGATAAAGGTAGATTGACCCTGCATGCATTGAGATTATTGTTCCGCATGATGGGACACCAAGGTGAGGAGTCTGAAGCACTAAATATCCGGGGCCATTCATGACACCCATGTTAGCGACTCGCGAGAAGGCAGTGTTGAGGTTAGAGAGGTAAAAGCATAATATTGAAAAAAGCAATGAGCGAATGAGCGAAAAGTGAGAAACCAAATGAACAAGTAATGTGGTATGAAAGTTTGGAAAGTACTCCATTTCCCCGGATCATTAGCACAACATTGCCAAGTGAGCCCAAATCCCGGAAGGCAACGGCTAGCCCTCTTGCTTCCTTCCTTATATACTTTGAGTTGTCTCATTTGCTAGAGTTACGGCTCCCTCTCAGGTTGATTCTAGGTTTGCTCTCCCTCTTGCTCTGTCTCCTTGGCGATCATTTGTGGTTTCGTTGCCTCTGGGTGAGATGCCTTGACATAGCCTCTTGATAGAGCTCCCGATCAATCTAAAGAGCCTGAGAAACTGAGATTCCAAGACGTTTTCCTAGGAAATCGTTGGTGGTCGTCTCCTCAAACACATAAACACTTAGTCTCTCTTTGCCTTTCTTGTTCTTTCCTTGCGTTCTTGAGCGTTCCAGTTGAGGCCTAAATTTTGTATTCATTCTCTTTCAAAGTTGATATACATTGTTGCTTTCGTTATTCATTGTTGCTTTATTTGTGCTTTCAAACTGGTATCAGAGCTGTGTCAAGTTTTTCAAACTACGTTTTGAGTTTCCGAAGAGAAAGGCTTTGAGACTTTAGATCTGAGACAGATCGTAGCTCAAAGGTCCTGCATTACTAACTTAAGCTGTTTTTTGTTCTTGTAGGTACACCAAAAAAATTGTTATTGTTGTTGTTTCAAATCTGTGAAAGCTTTGGCATTCACTAGATCTTGTTGCATATCCTTTATCAATTAGTTGTTGCCTTTCCTTTGTTACTTCTTTTGTGTTGCCTTTCCGGCTTATTATCTTTGTGCTATTGCTTGTTGTGATCTGCTATGATGTCTGAATCCTCTTTTAGAATTAAGCCCTTTGATGTGACCTCTGATTTTGCTATGGGGCAATTGAAAATGAAAATTTTTCTTATTGAAGAAAAATGTTGGTTTGTTGTTGATGAATCTTATCCTGCTACTCTTGATGCTCTGGCTAAAATTGAAATGGATCAAATTGCCCATTCTGAGATTATTATTCGTTTCTCTGATCAAGTTGCTAGGAAAGTGATAAATTTTACCACTGTTAAATCTCTATGGAAAGGTCATACTGATTTATTTCAAGTTAAGTCTCTGCCATCTAGGATAAGTTTACTCTGTCGTATCTTTAATTTCAAAATGGATGTTTATGTGTCTTTGAATGATAATATGGATAGATATCTTCGTATGACTTAAGAGTTAGAAAGATGTGATGGTAAAATTGTTGATACTCATCAAGCTGTTATCTTGTTGAACTCTTTGCCATCCCAATTTGATAATTTTAGATATGTGATACAATTTGGTACAGAGGAATTAACTAAAAAGAGGATTATTGAGGCTATCATACAGAAAAATGAAGTTATGAAAGTGTTTAAAGGAAAGGGTGATAAGGATAACAAATCTGATATTTTGTTCACTAAGGGCAAAAGTAAGAATAAGAAGAAGAAGAACAAGAAGAAAGAGGATTCTTCTGCTTCTAATTCTGGTTCAAACTCAAACCCTGCTGAGACTAAGGCTAATAAGTCTAAACCTAAGATTGATAAGAGAAATGTTAAGTGTCATTATTGTTGTAGACTTTGTCATTACATTTCTAAATGCTTTAAGAAGAAAAATGATGAAGGAAATGCTAGAAACAATAATGGTACTACTGATGTCTTAGAGTCTCAGTCTTTTTACCTTGATGAGCTTCTCATGTGTGCTATTACTGATATATCTTATATATCTGATTATGATGCCCGGATTTTGGATTCTAGTTGCACAATGCATGTTACCCCTTATAAGCATCATTTTGACCATTTCATTTGTCTGATGAGGGTACTGTTAAATTGGGTGATCATTCCATGTTATCCATTAAGGTCATTGGGAATGTTTCTTTTAAGATGCATGATGGAAGGGTTAGGCTACTCCAAAAGGTCAAGTGGGTGCCTAGTCTTAGGAGAAATTTTTTGTCTGTCGGCATGTTTGATGATGTTGGTTATGACATTAACACTCGAAATGGCATTAAGTCTCTGTCTAAAAATGGTAAAGTTGTGTTAAAGAGTGTTAAGAAATGTGGTCTTTACTATGTGCTTGGTGAACCTGTCTTCCGTGTCTATAACTTGTCTCCTGAGATCAATGCTTGCATGAATCTGAGTGATACTAAAATGTGGCATGCTAGATTAGGTCATATAGGCAATAAGGGTCTTCATTATCTGTTCAAGCATAGCTCATTGAATCATAAACCTTCTGATCTGCCTTTGTGTGAAAATTGTGTGTTTGGTAAGAAATCCAGAATTGGCTTTAAGAAATCTAAGTATGTAGCTCTTTGGCAACTAGAGTATGTACACACAGACCAATGGGGACCTGCCCAAGTGGGTACTATAGGTGGTAGAAAGTATTTCCTATCACTTATAGACCACTATTCCAGGAAGGTCTGGGTGTACCTCTTGAGGACCAAGAGTGAAACTTTTGATTTCTTTAAGCTCTGGAAATCTAAAAAGTTGAAGGTGAGTTTGATTTTAAGCTTAAGTGTCTTAGAATTGATATTGGCCTTGAGTTCTGTAACCATGAATTTGATACCTTATGTCAGCAGAATTGGATCAAAAGGCACCTCACTGTGCCAAGCACCCCTCTGCGGAATGGAACTGCTGAGATGATAAACAGAACCTTGCTTGAAAAGGCAAGGTGTATGCTCATTAGTTCTGGGATGAAACACTCCCTTTGGGGTGAGGCAGTTACAACTGCTTCATACCTGATAAACAGATCACCATCTGCATCCATTGGTTTTAAAACTCCACAGGAATTGTGCTGTGATAGAAAGCTTGAACTAGCACACTTAAGGCCCTTTGGGTGCACTGCATTTACCCACGTGAGTGATGGCAAATTGAATCCAAGAGCTCTTAAGTGTGTTATGTTGGGTTACCCAAAAGGTGTAAAAGGTTATAAGCTATTGGTTGTACAACCTGGAGGTTACAAAGTTATACCATTAGAAATGTAACCTTTAATGAGAATGATTTCCATTTTAGAAATGCACTAACATCTTTTGTTGAGAGTGCAGGTTCCCATGAACAAACTAGAAATCACTTCTACATGCCCGGTTAGGATGATAATGACTCTGGAGATGATGAGTTTGAAATTGGTCAATCACCATCTAACCACACTAGAGCTTCAACCTCAAAAGGGCAAAGCAATCCAAGCTTAAGTACTGAAGAGCACCCAAATGTGCACCCCCGCCATTCAGGTGGGGCAGTAAGTGACTCTGACTCAGACTCCTCCTACTCTAATTCATCCTCTTTCTCCTCTTTTCATGTTGATAATGATGAGTTTATTGAGTTTTTTGCTTCTGATGCTTCTTCCGATGATGTTGATGATATTGTTGATGAAACTCCCGATTTAACTCATTATTATCTTATTAGAGATAAGTCACCTCATGTGAGGAAACCTAATAGGAAATATGTAAATGAGATTGAGTTTTGTGTTATGATTGCTGAAGTGCTTTATGCTTATACACCTTAGCTATATGAACATGTTGTTAAATGCTCTCATGCTAAGTCTTAGATTACTACTATGAAAAGGAAATGGATTCACTGCAGATCAATAAGACATGGGGACTTGTTCCCAAGCCTGAAAAAGCAAGGACTATTGACTGCAAGTGGGTCTATAAAATCAAAGATGGTGCAAGCCTCAGTGATCAACCTAGATTCAAAGCTAGGTTGGTTGCCAAAGGCTTCACCCAAAGGGAAGGTATTGACTATAATGATGTGTTTGCTTCTATTGTTAAATTCAAAACCATGAGATTGTTGTTCTCCATGTCTGATGTGTATGATTTATAAATAGAACAAATGAATGTTAAAACTGTCTTCTTACATGGTCAATTGGATAAGAAAATTTATATGAAGCAACCTAAGGGTTTTGTTGACAAAAATAGACCTAATCATGTTTGTTTGCTTAGGAAGTATATTTATGGTCTTAAACAATCCTCTAGGTAGTGGAATCTGAAATTTGATTACAGCATGAAGAAGATTGGTTTTGTTGTCGGCAAATATGATCCTTGTCTTTATTTGAAAGATGTCAATACCATTTTCACTATGCATGTGTTGTTGTATGCATATGATATTTTGATTATATGCAAATCAAGGGCAAAAATATCAATTGTTAAGTGCTCTCTCATAAAGTTCTTTGACATGAAGGACCTGGGCCCTGCACAGTTATTCTTGACAAGAGAATTATCAGGGATTGAGCTAAACACTTTATATTTTTATCCCAAAAGTACTATCTGCTGAAAGTTCTTGAGAGGTTTAAGATTTTAAATGCTAAAGCATCCCCCATTCCTGTAGGAGGGGATCTTGATCTCACAAAGACTAAGATGCAGCTCTCTAAGGAAGAAGAGTTACGCATGAAATTTGTACCTTATAATGTTGTTGTTGGTTCACTTATGTATGCCATGAAATTTGTTGGTTCACCTAACCTAGCTTTTCCTATTAGTGTCCTGAGTAGATACATGTCTAATCCTTGTGAAAAGCATTGGCTTGCAATGAAATATTTGTTGAGATATGTTTCAGGTACTTCTGATTATGGTCTTGTCTATGGTAAGCATTCTTCCGAACCTGATCTCCTTGGTTATGTTGACTCTGATTTTCCTAGCAACAAAGACAATAGGAAATCTACAACCTCTTATATGTATACCTGGCATGGAAACTGCATTTCCTGGAAAACTCAACAGCATGCTATTGTTGCTTTGTTCTCTACAAAGGCTTAGTACATAGCAGAGGTTGAGGCCTCTATGGAAGCAATCTGGCTTTAAGGTATACTTAGGGAGATTGAAAGAAAACACTATGTGTTTGTGTTGCATATGGACATTCAGAGTGTAATCTATTTATGCAAGGTTCATGTCTACCATGAGAGGATCAAGCATATAGATGTCAGATATCACTTCATTAGAGATAAAGTGTATAAACGAGGGTTTTTTATTAAGAAAATTGATGGAAAGAAAAATCATGCTGATTTTGGAACTAAAATTGTGACAATTGGCAAGTTTGTTTTCTGCGGGGAATTCTTACACATCAAGGATCTCAAGGCACATTGAGGAGTTATTGTAACAAAAAAGCCGACAATAGAGAAGGTTGTAAGACTCACGAGCACTTCATGCAAGGCTGATTTACACTAGTAAACTTAAGAATTAGTAGGGCAAATTGTAGAGACTATAGTCTCGTGTTGTATAATCCTTAAGTTTTTTGGGTTGTTTAAATGTTAGGTGCTTAGGTGATTGGGCTTTATTGTGTTGCAACCGGATTTGAGCCAAGTGAGCCCAAATCTCGGAAGGCAACGACTAGCCCTCTTACTTTCTGCCTTATATACTTTGAGTTGTCTCATTTGCTAGAGTTACAGCTCTCCCTTAAGGTTGATTCTAGGGTTTGCTCTCCCTCTTGTTTTGTCTCCTTGGCGACCATTTGTGGTTTCCATGCCTCTGGGTGAGATGCCTTGACAGAGCCTCTTGATAGATCTCCCGATCAATCCAAATAGCTTGAGACACTGAGATTCCAAGACGTTTTCATAGGAAATCATTGGTGCAAAACATCATTGGATGTTTTGCTTATGCCCTAGTTGGATCCCTACTGGTTGTCTCCTCAAACACATAGACACTTAGTCTCTCTTTGCCTTTCTTGTTCTTTCCTTGCGTTCTTGAGCTTTCCAGTTGAGGCCTACAAATTTTGTATTCATTCTCGTTCAAAGTTAATATACATAGTTTCTTTCGTTGTTCATTGTTGCTTTGTTTGTGCTTTCACTACATTTCTAAAAACTTCATTTAAACTTAATTCTAACATTTAGCCTCACATTTGTTGATGAACTAGTATATTTTTTGAAGTGAAAATTATATAGACTAATTTTTTAATGTGAATTTTATAGCAATAAATTGGATGAAATTAGTTATGTAATTTTATTTATAAAAGTTAACATAGAATTATGATGTTTTGTTTATCTATCTATATTGATTTAACATAATTAATTTATATATTATATCAAATCATATCAATTTTATTAATTTTTTAAAAAAATAATGATATTTTATTACTAGTGAGTATGAAATTATATATTTATTTTCTATATTATTTGTGAAAATGTGGGGTTGTGTCATTAAATTATATATAGGGACAAGTGAACATTAAATTATAGAGATCAACTTCTCTTCCTATAAATTTAGAGATTTTTTTATCTCTCTCCATCCATTTCTCTATTTTAGAAATAAGTTTGAAGAAGCTCTTGGGTTGAAACAATGGTTTTTTCCTCTAAAATCTCTCATTTTCTCTATTTTAGCAAAGTTGTTGGGCTTGCTCTTACAAAGAAGGTGAGGTCTTCATACCCTCTTTATAGTCTGGTGGATGTCTGCCATGACTTCCTCAGTAGAGATTGATCCATCCAATTTCGGCATATGTACGGTGAGGCGAATTCGGTGGCCGACTTTGTTACTGATTTTACATTTTTCTTACCTTTAGACTGGCATTTTCTCTTAGAGCCCCTGACTGCTTCACTTTGTTTTTTGGTTAATGATGAACAGCAGATCAGGGTGTCTCAAAGACTCGTCTGTGTAACTTGTAATGGCTACTCTTGATTTTTAATCTTCCTCTGTCTAGAGGATGGGAGGTTCTACCTCTGTTTTTTGCACCAAAAAAATTAGTCTCTCCGTTTCATAATAAGTATCGTTTGTCTTTTAATGCACGTTTTTTAAGGAGGTAAAAACTCTATAAAATATATTTTTTAATCAATTTTTTTAAATAATTCTATACTTATTAGTAATAAGTGTCAATTTACAAAAAAAGTTAATTAAAAAAATAATATTTTATAGAGTTTTTACTTCATTAAAAAAACTTGTATAAAATTCAAACGACATTTATTTTGAAACGGATAGATACTGCATAGTTTAAAAGTGAGTTTTAAAGAAAAATTAGTGATTTTGCAACTTCCAACAATCGTAATAAATGTGCCACTTATTTCCAAATAAAATAAAATAAATGTGCCACTTAATTAGGTGAAAAAATGTCAGCACTTCATCACATCCACAAACAAAGAAAATACTTCAAAGATCTCACATTTATAAATGTGATCGCACAACACGCGCCAACACTTCAACGTACGTGAACAATGAACTAATCCTCAGAAAAGAGAGATCTATATGTGTTTTTTGCAACATACTTTATTTATAAAAAAAATACAAAAAATGTTCCTGTGCTTGTTCACCAAAATTCTGGTGGTACTAGCTGCAGTAACAATGGCGGGTTCCGCCAGTGGGGAATCAAGGGATTACCCAATTGCAAAAGAAGGGTGCCCAGATGAGTGCGGTGGTGTCCCCATCCCTTTCCCTTTCGGCATTGGAGACGGCTGTTTTTTAAGCACCAACAATGCTACTGATGCTCCTACTGAATATGATGCATTCAGGATCAACTGCAACCACAGCAGCAACCCACGGGTTCCTTTTCTGCAGGGTAGCGGGATTGAGTTATTAAGCATCGATATTGAAGATCGCAGCCTCCGCGTCTCCTCCAGGGTTGCATATGAGTGCTACAGCAACGACGAACTCGTAGCCTCTTCCTCAGAGAAATATTTACTTTCTGGATCCAATTCCGGGAGTGGGTTGGTTTTGAGCAAGAGGAATACGTTTGTAGCTGTTGGATGCGGCACTACTGCTTCGCTTTGGAAAAACGCGATAGAGATTCCAAGTACTTGCAGTTCTTTTTGTATCGACTTAGATGCTGCGAGGAACGGCACCTGTGACTCCCTCCACGGATGCTGTGAGGCCCCTATCCTCCCGGACGGATATTGGTATACACTGTCTGCTAACGGCTCGTCTGGGAAAAACGAGGAATGTCACTACGCCTTTGTTTCGGAGGCTGGTTGGTATAACTTCTCTACAACAAACTTGATCATGACAACAGCAACAGACTTAGATAAGTTTCGAGTTCCTCTCGTCTATAATTGGCAAGCGAATTACCGTTATCTGACTTGTGGTTCGAATACCCTCATTGTTGATGGAGATAGCCTCGGTTTTGGAGATAATAAATTCAATTGCAGTTGTTTGGAAGGGTACACGGGCAATCCATACTTCCCTCAGGGCTGTCAAGGTATTTTTAACATCATTCATCAATTTCAATTAATTAATTTAATTTGTCTAGATATGTCCTATATATCTCCTAAATTATCTTTAATGATTGATCGTTGAGTGTTGTGTAATATTTAGAGTATATATGTACATTTTTTTTTTTGTAGATATAAATGAATGTGCGGAGGAGAGGCTTAATGATTGCGAGAAACAAGAGTTTTGCGTGAATAAGAAGGGAGGGTATGAATGTCGATGCCCCGACAGGCACAATGGCAGGGTAACTAGTCCATGTGTTGCTATTCATGGTGTGGGTAATGGAGTAGCAAAACCAGGGTGCCCTGCTGAGTGTAGTGGCGTCGAAATCCCCTTCCCCTTTGGCATTGGACCCGGTTGTTTTGCTCAAGGTATGCCAGAATTCGAAATCGAATGTGATTCTAATGCTATCCACCCAAAACCAGTACTTCCATTCCTAGGACATAGAGAGGTGCTGAGCATTAATATTGAAGATCACACCTTAAGACTATCATATGGGGTTGCATATAAGTGCTACAACGACGGTCGACTCCTACCCTATGCAACCACCATCAACAATTTCACCCTGGATAATAAGGCTCCATTTAGCATTTCAGCCACTAGGAATAAGTTCGTAGCCATTGGATGCGTGGCCACTGCATGGCTTACCGTTACGAGTGGTTCTGAGACAGTGGAGGCGGCTGCATCTCTGTGCACAACTTCTTGTATAGATGTCCATGCAGGCAGCCATGGGACATATAATTCCACCCTTGGATGTTGTGAGTCCTCTATCTTCGGAATCCTTTTCAATCCTTCGATATATATTGGCAACATGTCAAATAATGAATACAACCTCAATTACTCGTGCTTCTATGCATTTGTTGGGGAGGTTGGTTCGTATAAATTCTCAACATCCAACTTGACTGCCACACCAAATGATTGTGATAACATTCGGCTTCCTGTGCTCTACGATTGGAATTTGTTAACAATTAACAAAAGATGCTCAGAATCTAAGATGGATGGAGATGCTTCATATAAGTTGAGGACAATTTGTCGTTCAAATACCCAGATAGAGTGTATCGATGAAGATGTTTATGGATACCGTTGTCAATGTCTGGACGGTTACAATGGTAACCCATATCTCCCACATGGTTGTCAAGGTATTCATAATTGAGCTCAAACCTAACCTCATTATTAGTATTATTTTTCTTAATTAGCTAGCTAGCTAGCTAGATCTTTTTGCTTAAGATTAACTGGTTGCTATTAATTTGTAGATATAAACGAATGTTTAGAAGAAAGGTTGAACGACTGCCAGAAGCCAGAGTTTTGTGTAAATAAGGATGGAGGTTATAACTGCAAATGCCCAAATGGGCGCCATGGAAATGGTACCAAAACTAGTCCATGTGTTCGTTCTCCAGCTGATAATCTCATCCTTGGTAAGTCAAAACAATTTCTTTTACTTTATCTATTTGGAAGTACTTTAAATATTCATCTTAATCACTCCTCGTAAAAAATCAGCTAGCCTAGCTAGATCATCAAACAAGCTAACTCCTGAAAAATTATATTCCATTACTTCCTTAATTGTGTATATTTTATGGAGTAAGCCCCCTTCATCAAGTTGTATATATCTATAATTTGTAGGTCTTAGTATAGGCATGAGCTCAATTATTGGTTTGATCCTACTTTATGGCCTCTACAAGCTGCTCAAAAGAAGAAATGATATGAAACAAAGGGAATACAACTTCAAGAAAAATGGGGGTTTGCTATTACAACAAGAAATGTCCACCAACAATGGCACTATAGAGCGAACTAAAATCTTTAGTCGAAGTGAATTAGAAAGGGCAACTGATAACTTCAACAACATTAGAGTCCTTGGTTGTGGAGGCCAGGGCACTGTTTACAAGGGCATGTTGGTAGATGGAACAATTGTAGCTGTGAAGAAGTCCAAGAAGGTTGATGAACACAAATTAGGTCAGTTCATCAATGAGGTGGTTATTTTGTCTCAAATCAATCATAGGAATGTCGTTAAGTTGTTTGGATGTTGTCTTGAGACCGAGGTTCCATTGTTGGTATACGAGTTTGTACCTAATGGTACACTTTATCAATATATTCATCATCCTGACGAAGATTTTCAGTTGACTTGGAAAGTTCGATTGCAAATTGCTGTGGAATGTGCTGGAGCTGTAGCTTATCTTCACTCATCTTGCTCTTCTCCGATTTACCATCGAGATATCAAGTCTTCGAACATACTTTTGGATGAGAAACATAAAGCCAAAATATCAGATTTTGGGACTTCGAGAAGTATTTCCGTTGACAAAACTCATGTTACTACATGTGTTCAAGGCACATTTGGCTATCTTGATCCGGAGTTTTTCCGATCAAGTCACTTCAGTGAAAAAAGTGACGTTTACAGTTTTGGTGTAGTTATGTTGGAGCTACTAACTAGCAAGAAACCTATCTTCACGGATATGTCTAATGAGCCTAGGAGTTTGGCAACGACCTTTGTACAACTGATGGAGGCTTGTCCTAACGAGTTGCATAGTATGTTGGATGCTCAAGTCTTGCAACAATGTTCGGAAGAGAAGATTGATTCATTGGCCAAGCTCATTGAACAATGTCTAAATTTGTCCGGGAAGCAAAGACCGACCATGAGAGAAGTGGCGACAACATTGGAGATGATCAAGGGACAACACTCTAAAGAGGGCGATCCTACGAATGATCAAAAGGTTAACACGGAAGAAGGACATGTGTGGAATGATGAAATCGGCACCACAAATGGAGATACTTCCATTGACACTTCATCCTGCAACTACTCTTATTCCATGAACTCGCAGCCTTTGTCCCTTGATTGTACTTGAGGCAAAACCATATTTGATATGTATGTATGTATGTATGTATGTATGTATGTATGTATGTATGTATGGTTCTATTTATTTTATATATGAACACGTGTCATAAGAAAACGATCAATCCTAGGATCTATTGATACACGGATAAATTGGATCTATAGTGATTATCGATCTACGACAAATATACAAACCTATTTTCGATTAATTTTACAAATTCAATAATACATTAATTATAGATTTGCTTGTTGTTCCATCATTGTTGCGATTATGGATCATGAATTGGTAGTACTCTCTATTTTGTCATTAATTGGTAGCATTCTGACAAAATCTGAAAAGGAGAAACTAGCGGTAACCTGGTGTACTATATGGTACATCAGAAATCAAACAATCTTTAGAAATGAACCCATTTCGAATCGGGAATCTGTTAAACACATAATCGCAACTTGCAAATTGGAAGATTGGAAGAAAACTTCAATGCATGGAAATGAAGATGATATTCATTGTACTCGAAAGGATAATGCTGCTAATCACACACAGTCAAAAGACTGCGACAAAAAGTTGCTGAGTGGAGAAAACCACTTAGTACATTTAAATTAAACTTTGATGGATCTACACTTGATAACAACGACAGCTCAATTGGGTACATCATTCGAGATTGGAACGGAAGAACGATCCACATTGACTATGACAGAATTGACAACCAGACCCTGTTGGAAGCCGAGACTTTGGCTTTAAGACATGGGATAATCCAAACTCGTGCGTTGAGAATAAACAAGTTACAGATTGAAGAGACTTCATTGTAATCATAAATCATTTAAAAACAAAATTCACATGTCCATGAGAAATTGAATTAGTGATGTTTGATATCAAAACATAGTTGTCCCTGAAATGACAATAGAGTAGCTGATAAGGTTGTACACTTTTGCCGCTCTGCCAGAGGCTTCGACATTTACACTGATACAGGTAGGTCTTCAAGACCTCATCCACAAGGATGTTATCGAGTAAAGATTATTCCACCCGAATTATTACTTGATCAAAATATATGTGTGTTGTGTGCGTGTGTGTCAATAAGAGATATTTTAGGCATTTCATGTTTTTTCTTAATGTATTAATCCCCAATAAATATAAAATGTGCACACGGGTCAATTATAAACAAAATTTGAATAAAGAGTGATGAACTGAAGTTTCATACATTACTGTCACAACTCTTAACAAATTCAATCTCCTCAAGGAGAGTAAAAATGGAAACTTATGGAGGATAATAAACCACACTAGAGTAGCTATATTTTCCAATGAAGCTGTCAGTATACCTCAATCAAATGTATCAAGAACGTCATAGAATCCGACTCAAAATTGAAAAATGCCAACCAAACCAAACTATCAGGCATTGAAATTTAAATCAAGCAAAACACTACAATTTGCAGCTTCTTGTGCCAATGGCGCGCTATCTGTCAGTTTTAGGGTGCATCCTCACGCCGTGAAGACGATTCAGCTGTAGCTGAGGCCGATTCAGTCTCGACTTCAAACTTCTGCAACCATCTCAAGGATCCTGCAGGGAACTTCTTCTTCAAGGTCCTTATGGCAGCGGTTACCTCCCTGCGCCTTTTGGCCTCCACCAGCCCTTCCAAAAGAAGCTTCAATGTCTCCGAGTCAGGAATGTTGTTCGCTCCCACACTATCCTTGAACACCTCGTACCCTTGCACGAACCGCCCTTTCCTGCACAAGTGATAAATCAATGTCCTAAAGCTACCAGCATTGGGGACACACCCGTTTCGCTCAAGATCCTTAAAGACCATCTTCGCCTCATCCATCATACCGAGCTTACAGTAACAGGTCATCAGCCAGTTGTAGCTCGTGGTATCTGGCTTCAAGCCAAGGGCTCCCATTTCCTCAATCAGTGCCTTGATAGTCTCCGGCTCTGAGCCCCCGACGTGCACTATCCTCACATTGTATGCAGCAGTATCGATACACTCTTTCTTCACCATTTCCTCCCAGATACGATCAGCCTCAGTGACCATATCTTTCTTGTATAATGAATCCAAGATGGTAGTGAAGGTGACAGCGGTGATCTCAACGCCTCTCTCCGCCATATCCTCAATTGTCTTCAACGCCGATTCGGGGGAGCCCATGCCACAGTAAGCCCTAACCAAAATCCCAAAGGAAACCTTATCAGGTACAATCTGATGTCTCTTAGGCATTTCGTCGAACAGTTGGGGGACCTTATCAAATAACCTAGATTGATTGCAGGCAGCAAGCAAGGCATTAAAGGAAAGGGTGGATCTACGGGTGCCGAGCTCATCCATTTGATTGTAAGTGTCGAGGGCGTGAGAGAACATACCGGCGCGGCCATAGGAGCGGATTAGGGTCGAGAGGAAGGGCTCCTGGGTGATTTTGGGGTCCTTCTTATGGGCTTCGATTAGGGCCTCGATGTCGGCGAAGCGGCGGGCCTTGGCGAGGCGCTTGACGGTGAGGTCCTGGGCGTAGCGAGAGGAGATGGGGGAGGTGTAGTGACCGGAGACGGATGAGTATATCTGTAGAGCTTTGTCTGGGTCGTGCTCCGATCGGAGCTTGGATTTCGCTCTTGAGATGGTAATTGGGGCAGCGGCGGCGGCGGCTGCGGCGGAGGAGAGGCGGCGGAGATGAAGTAGAGAGGAGAGTGAAGAAGACATTTTGAGTTCAGAAACGATGAGTTTTGGTGTGAGCTGAGAGAGGGAGCCGGATTAGAGCAGGCACGATGAGCACAACTCGATTCTTTTTCTGTTACATAAGCTTTCCAAGAATAATACTTAATCCGTGGTAAAATAATCCGTGGTAAAATATAAAGGCTTTTAGGATTTGACACGTTTTTTATTTAGCTAAAAACTCTATAAAATATTAAATTTTTTTACATAGTATTATATATATTATAAAAATTTAATATTTTATTGAGTTTTTAACTCATTAAAAAACGTGTCAAATAGTCAACGCTCTTATATTTTACAACGGAGGTAGTATGTCTTTTCTCAAAAATAAAAAAAAATTAAATAATATGTCTTATTAACTAAGAATACCCAATCGTAATCTAAACAATATATTTTTTTAATTTACATTTATACTCTATAAACCTTATTAATTAGTTGGTATTTAGGACATGTCATATAACCCTAAACTTCATATATAAAATTTTGAACTTATAGTCTCGTTTAAACTTCAAATAGTTGAACTTATAGTTTCGTTTAAACTTCATATATAAAATTTTGAACTTATAGTCTCGTTTAAATTTTGAACTTATAGTCTCGTTTAAATTTTGGCCGTCATACCAACTAAACTTCAAATAGTCAACGCCCTTATAGTCTCGTTTAAAAGGGGATTTTTGAGAAATAACCCTAAACTTCATATATAAAATTTTGAACTCAATAATCTCTCATCTTAAATTTTAATAAAATTAATGTCAATTTTCTAACATTTTCTAGCAACATGAAAAAATATTGACTACGTTTTCTAAAAATTTACTAAATTCAACATTAATGACTAATGAACGTAATCAATACTTAAACCCCAAAAAAAAATACTCCGTACACTGTTAAAAAAGAGGGGGCTATAATGAAGACTGAAAGGGCGAACAGAAGGGGCCTTCCGGGATTCGAACTCACGTCAAATTCCAATTGCACGCTTGGTTGATCCGGGTCCAACCAGTAGGACAAGAGAGAACTTCTATTGTTTTGGAAAACATTTTACAATATATACTAAAATTATTAAAATGAGGCCCCGTAAAATCGGAGGCCCTGTGCAAGCGCACACTTCGCACATGCCCGGACCGGCCCTGGTCCTAATAGATTATAATACAATATTTCCATATAAATTAAGGATTCTTAAGATAAATTTAATTTTCCATAATATAGTTTTATTTTAATTTCATTATTTGTAAATTAAAAAAAATACCATTTTCCCATTCTAAATATATTCGATACACCATTTAACATTTCTTGAAAAGATAATAATAATAATAATAATAATAATATGATAAGAAATTTTAGTTATTGATGAAAACGTATTGTACTGGGTAAAATATATCGTTAGGTATTCACGCGCAATTTTTTATAAAGAGAAATTATATAAAATTTCAAAATTTATTAACTTTTTAAATAATTTCATAGTTATTACTAATTCGAATGAAAATATGAGAAGTGTTTATTGTCTAGAAAAACTGAAATAAATACCTGTAGGATTTATACGGTTGTTGTTGTTGTCCCAACACAATCATCATCATATTCACCAATAAAATATCTATTAAGTATCTTTTTATAGGCATAAAATTTCAAATTTCAAATATTATTTATATAAGATTATACCATAAATTCATACATTTTGATATAGATTAATAATCAAAATAGAAAAATAGTTTCCGTAAATTAATATAAATCTATAAACCCTAAAAAAAAAATTCGTTAAATCACTGAATTTGGTGAAGAATGGGTAAAATAAAAAAAAGTTAGTTTAAGCCATTAGAACAAATACTTTTGGGCTACTTTTTGTACAGTTTTATGACATTATTAGGTAACAATTTCCTTAAATGTAGATACAACAACTCTGATTAGCTAAAAATAATTGTTAACCTAAGGGTTTATTTTCTTGAAATTTAATGTAGACTAAGGCAAGAGTCTTTATTTGAAACTATTTTTGTAATTTTAAAAGGATGAAGTACAATAGGTACCTGAATCATTCCATAAAATCGATCTATTACCAAATGAGACCAACACCTACAAAAGAAAATGATAAAATTTTATATCCGAGAATGATAATTTAGTTCACTATGTTTTAGCAATACTTAAGAACAATTTGAAACTAATAACAAAGAAAATGTGATTATATCCTAGTGTAGTGATCCGAAAGAACTCGACTATTTCAATTGTTGTTATTGGGATGTAAAACAATTGGCATCTTTATAAATAATTTCTTAATATCTTTCATCACAAGGTTGTGTTTCATCTATATATTAGTCACCTTCTTCATCATTATATTGTTCCACCGCATCCCTTCAATTCCAGGTGTCTTCCTTATCTTCATCCACTTTTCACATCGCCATGATCCATCTTCTGTGACTGCGCGCATGTTGGTACGAAAAGATGTGGCTGCACTTGAGCATAATTAATTTAACAAAACAAAATTTTTTTTAAAAAAAATCAATTTTAAATAAAATTACATGTCATACTTACGATGCTTTGATTCATGATGTCACGCGAACAAGTTCGACCATACTATGAAAGCAAGGAAAAAAAGAAAGTTATATGAATTGGGGAAAAGTAAAGGAATTTTGAAATTTTAATTTGTATCCTAAAACTGCCTCCATGTCTCTCATCGTCTACCCTAGTCTCCCATGATCTTCTCCCTAATTTTTATTCATCTTCACTTTCTCTTATTCTTCATCAATATACATTGATATCTTATGAGATTAGAGAAGAATCATAATGAACATAAGGGAGAAGATCTTGGGAGAGTAGGGGGAAGATGAGAGAAAGAAGAACTCTATAATTAATCTTTGAAACAACTCAATACCTTAAAATCCTTTATTTTATATATAGATAAATAGATAGATAGATAGAAGGAAGAAAGATAGATAGATGTAGCAATTCAAAGTCTCCAATATTAGATCTTTCCAAAAAAAAAAAAAAGGGGGCTTTTTGCAAAATAGCCATAAAAATGGGCTTATTTTGCGAAATACCCGCATTTTGGGACATTTTTGCAAATGTCTCCAATATAAGCTTTTTCTCTCTCCGGAAACTCGTTCTCTCCCCTGTCTCCCCGGACCTCTCTCGCTCTCTCCATCTCTTCTCCCCCGGACCTCTCTCGCTCTCCCGTCCTAATTCGACTGCCTCCAACGGAAACAAATTCCGACGACGATGTTGCTGGAAGAGACCTCGCCATTGGAGGCGCAGTTGGATGACGACGACGATGTTTCTCCAACGCCGGAGGCGGTGGCGAGCGAGCGGCGGAGCGAACGAAGGAGCGAGCGGCGGAGCGAGCTCGAGGGAGCGGTCGGAGCTAGGTCTCCTCCAGGCGCTGTGTTCATCAATTTCCTATGTGCTGAACGCGGTGGTGGTCGAATCCGCTCCTCCCCGGACAAAAAACAGATCCGCGCCTCCCGGTGGATGGTGAGCGAGTAATGTCGACGTCGAGCGAGCGGCTCGATTGAGGATGAAGGCGTCGAATCATGATCGACGATTGTTGACGGCATTGCAGGTAACTCTATATCAGTGCAATGGAATCATAGAAAATTTGCGCTTTCGATTTTTTTATTGTTGGAGTCGATTTTGAAGTCTCAAGGTCTTTGTGTTTATATATGTTTCTTTGTCAAATTGCACCGTGAAGGCTTTGAAATTGAGTATACATGTGACAAATTTTGCTTCCGACTAATCCATCTTTGCTTCCGACTGTTTTCCTTTGATAAAGAACTCGATTTTGTTTGTGATGGATTGCAATTGCTGAACGAAATCTTAAATCGATTTTGTTTGTAATGCAATTGTGCAGATTAACTCAGTTTCATAGTTTATTTTGCCTTCAATGTAATCAGAGAACATTGGGGAATTCAGGGCTGGCAAACCAGGATGCAAGTATGAACGTCGAGGTGAATCCCTCCCCTGCCTGCTGCAATCAACACTGAGCTAACTAGTATTAACTTTTGATAACAACTCTGGTAAAGATGGCATATTGATCCTATAATTTTCATATTTATGTTAAATTTCTAATCAGCAATATTGTCATTATATATCTGTTGATCGAGTAGTGAGTTTTTTTTGGGATAAATTGCATGATTGGTTACAATTGAACTCAAACACAGCAATTTTCAATGATCAAATGTTTTCGATCAGCTTGCTTGTTGGACTCTTTTGAAAGCATAATCAAGCCAGCCGCTGCTTCTTTCAACATATCACACACAGATAATATTTGTAACCTGAATTGCAAGAATAAAGACTTGTTTTGGGCTTTGCAGGTGGGATTGGAGTCCTCGAGCAGATCTATAAATTTGTGGTCTCTCAGTTTGGAGCATGGGCCAACCATTCTTCATAACTGGACAATCATTAGCTCCAGCGTGTTTGTATTCGTTGCTCTTTTGCTCTCCATGTATCTTATCATTGTTGGCACTTACCATTGTTGTATTCAACACCAAAATCAATTGTTGGCACTCCTGTGTGCCTTTGCTCCATGGTGTTTATTTTGTGGTGGAGTGTGGGGTTAATTATTTTCTTTGGTTAGATGCAGTAAATTTGAAAACATATCCTTCATAGATATGGTGACACTAGGTGCCATTTTGTATTTTTTTTCCATTGCTCAAAGATATTAACTTCTTGAGAAAGTGCATGTGTTTAGATAGAATCTTCCCTAATTACAGGTTAGAGATGCAATGATACAAAACAGTGGAGGTGTGAAGACAACATTGCTGGGATCACATGGTGGGTGAGCTCACAAACTGCCTATTGAGCCAGGGAGCCCACATATTTTTTACACTTGAGGTGAGGATGACCTTGTACAACATGTAAGTAAGTTTGCTCATTCAAGAGAGCACTATCGTCTAAGATGTCAAGGGAGTCGTACATTTCATACTTTGTAACTTGTATATATTTTGAGGTTTTCTTCGTAATTTTTTAACTTAACTGTTAGTCATGTATACATAACTACCAGGCTACATTCACTTAAAAGAGTATGTTCATCTGCTGCTAGGTTTCTCTGATCTTTTAATTGATTTCTTCTCCAATTTTGGTTGTCTCAGGAGGGTTTGAGTTAGCTTTCTAATGGCTCTGTGGGGGATCAGTGTCAATTTGAGCCTTGATGGCATGGAGTTACAGTCTCCTCTGCAACAATACGGATTCAATTTTCCATTCCAGCTGGGGAATGACTCAGGGGCAGATGTCCCGAGTTCTGGTCAGGTGAATCAATTTTCAGCTTTTACTTCTATTTGTAGAGATAAAAGCCGCATGATACTACTAAGAGAAGTTGCTTCTTGTGGATTTGAGGAAAACTTGCAACCTTACTCATCCACTTGTGGGTAAAATACCAAACAAAATGTAAAATTATTGTGATTTTGAATTGAAAACAGGTGTTCGAGTTCCCAGTCAAAGCCGGGGATGTGATAGTTGTTGGCACGGATGGATTATTTGACAACTTGTACAACAATGAAATCAGTGTGATTGTTGTCAGTGCAACAAGGGCTCATTTAGAACCAAATGTCACTGCTGAAAAGATCCTAGGGGTTGTAAGGACAGCGGTGAGGGTGCTGCTGCTCGTGCAGCTGTTGAGTGTTCGAGCAGGACTCAGGATGCGGCAGCTGCTACTTGCTCCATTGGCATCCAAACTGAGATGGAAGAGACAATTGAGAGTGAGTGTCACGACACAGGCAGTGGAGAGGGAAAGGCTCCGATTGGGAGCAAGAAGTTAGAGGATGATGCTTCGTCCCTGATGGGGGCTCAAGTTGCTGTGTCGAGGGAGATTCTGGATGCTAGGGGCTTAAGGAGTTGTTTTCAGAGTATGGGAGAATCACTTCGTGCAACTATATGAGATGTACGTTTTCTAACCTACCATTATAGCACGTAGTATTATATTGCATCCATTATCTATTTGTGAAGTTAGCATCGTCCCACTCTCACAATTATGGTATTTTTAAGTTAAGGAAATCCAAAATTTCATTATATCATTTAAACACCATGTTTTAGGTGCTTGATATGTTTGTAAAAGAGTGCTTACAACTGCTTTGATACAGTGCTGCATCTGTGAAGACTGGTTTCACGAAGAACATCTTGGCCTTGAATCTTCTGATGAGGTTTGTTTCTTAACTGCTTGCTATGATATTTGTTGTCAAAATGAAAACTAGTAACAACTACCATATTAACTGTACTCTCGGTAATTTTTCAGCATGTTGCAATGAGATGTGAACCTTTTTTACTATCTTTTTTATTTTTATTTTTATTTTTATGTTTAACCAACAAGATTATCTTGTTATTTGCGGTTCGCTCAACTTTGAATGATTAACGATGACCAAATACTCTATTTCAGATTCCAAGAGATGAGGAAGGGGAGCCGACTTCCGAGGATATGATACGCCAGGCTTGCTCAGCAGTTTGTAGTTTCTTAACTCTGTATCCCAAGAACATCTGTGCCATACCCAGGAAGGGTGAATCTGCTACAAAAGCCAAGGAGAAAGGCGTAATGGAAGAGGTTCAACCTAATGCAGAATCATCTAATGTTGGGAATGATACCTGTGTTAGTGAACTTGCAAAAAGCAATGGAGATGTTAAGCTTGTCTCTACAGAAGAAACCCTACAGAAATTTAGTCAATCTGCTGGGTCAAGCAAAATTTGTCTTCTAGGACTTGATATTGGAACAGAGGCGCCTGTATCAGCTAAGAATAAGGCAATGTTCCTGGGAAAAAGCTGAAGGAATGCCTTATGTCAATGTGATATGTGCTTAACTGCTTACAACCAAAAACATATTGGTTTTCTAGTGGATAAAGACGACTCCATTGCAGAGTATGAGAAAGTAGCAAAGGAGAAGAGGGAGGAAAAGCTGCAGCAGCAGGAGGGTGTTGAATTAGACTTTCTAAACAACCTTGGTCATGTAGAGAAGATGGAGATTCTGAGTGGGATTGCTGACATGAAAAATGGGGCTTCTCTTTTACAGATATTTAATTTCAGGCATTTGTCTGGTTCAATTTGAATTTTTGTCATCTGTTTGATTTGAAGCTAAGATTGGTGATTCACTATCCCTTGTGTATAGTCTAAAATTGCTGATGACATTGAATTTCATTAAAAAAAAATAACCAAATGATTTTTGCTATTGTTTTCAATTCAAGTTGTGATTTGTTTATGAAGCTGCTTCAGAATAGAATTTGTCAAATGCTTTATCATGTAGAGGAAAAGAGAGAATTTTGGGAGGCCTTGGATGCGTTGGTCGGGACTATCCCTGTGTCGGATCAGTATGTGATTGGAGGTGATTTCAACGCTCATGTTGGCAAGGGTAATGACGGGTTTGAGGAAGCCCATGGAGGTTTTGGTTTCGGGGTTAGGAATGAGGGCGGGACTGCGTTGTTGGAGTTCTCTGCTGCGTTCGGTAGTGTCATTTGTAATTCGTTGTTCCGAAAGAGAGATGAGCACTTGGTGACTTTCGATAGCTCTGTCGGAAAATCGCAGATTGACTATTTCTTGGTGAGAAAGGAAGACAGACGGAGCTGCAGTGATTGTAAAGCGATCCCCTTTGGTGGTCTTGGACCTTGTGGTGCATGGTCGTACCCGTAAGAAAAAGCATTATACGTCCACGAAAACCAGGTGGTGGCGCCTCTCAGAGTCTACTGGGTCTATTTTCAAAGAGGTGTGGCAGGCTGCTGAACAAGAGGGGATTGGTGAGGTGCAGGGCGATGCAGACGCGTTGTGGAGCCGTTTAGCTGGTTGTATCCGCAGAGTTGGTCGGGACGTTTTGGGCGTGTCTAAAGGTTGTCAAGGGCCCAGTCGGGGTGCAAATTGGTGGAGTGAGGAAGTGAAGGCAAAGGTGAAAGAGAAGCAGGTAGCGTTTCACAGGTGGCTACACAGAGGCCCTAGAGAAGACAGCATAGAGCTTCGGTGCAGGTACAATGTGGCAAAGAGGGAGGCGAAGCGAGCGGTAGCTAAGGCCAAAGACAAGTTCTTTGATTGTTTGTACAAGGCTTTAGATCAAAAGGGAGGGGAGCAGGTACTCTACCGTTTGGCCCGGCAGAGAGAGAGATTGAGCAGAGATATAGACAGCGTCAGATGCATCAAAGATGAGAGTGCTCAAGTGTTGGTTGAAGATCAGCAGATCAAGGAGAGATGGCAGAGATACTTTTCGGTATTACTTAACGAGGAGTTCCTCCCCTCTGAGCAGAGTTCCAGGTTCGTAGAGCGTATTGACTTTGGCTTCCACCGTCGCATCACTATTGAGGAGGTTAAAGGAGTTGTATGCAGGTCGAAGAACAACAGAGCTACTGGTCCGGATGATATCCCAGGGGAAGTTTGGAAATGGTTAGGGGCTAAAGGCTTGATTTGGCTAACCTCGCTTTTCAATGCCATCTTAAGTTCAGGTAAAATGCCAGCGGAATGGAGACTTAGTAAATTGGTTCCGGTCTACAAGAACAAGGGTGATGTCCAGTGTTGCAGCAACTACAGAGGAATTAAGCTATTGAGTCACACGATGAAGTTATGGGAAAGAGTTATAGAGGTAAGACTTATGAAGTTGGTGCAGGTGTCTGAGAACCAATTTGGCTTCATGCCTGGTAGATCTGCTATAGAAGCTATTCACTTGCTCAGGCGTTTGATCGAGATGCACAGAGACAGGAAAAAGGATTTGCATATGGCATTCATCGATATAGAAAAGGCGTATGACAAAGTTTCGAGAGATTTGCTTTGGAGTTGCCTGGTTGAGAAAGGAGTGCCTGGGACGTACATCAGAGCTATCAGAGATATGTATGAGGGTTCCTTGACTAGTGTTAGAACGCCGAGTGGAGATTCTGAGTACTTCCAAGTTCAGGTGGGGCTTCATCAGGGTTCAGCGCTGAGTCCGTTTCTTTTCACTCTTGTTATGGACTGTCTTTCTGCTCCACTTCAAGAAGAGGTCCCTTAGTGTATGCTGTTTGCCGATGACATTGTGCTGGTGGACAACTCAAGAGCAGGTTTGGCACGTAGGCTTGAAAACTGGAGGGTGGTGCTAGAATCTAAGGGTCTCATATTGAGTAGGACCAAGACCGAGTATGTGCAGTTTAGTTTTGGAGAGGGACATGATCAGGGATCCGCAGTTGCATTGGGGGAGGTTACAATCCCAAGGAAGGACTATTTCAAGTACCTGGGCTCGTACGTTCAAAAGGATGGAGGTATTGATAGAGATATCGAACATCGAGTTCAGACTGGGTGGCTTAGATGGAGAAGAGCGTCGAGAGTGCTTTGTGACAAAAAAGTCCCAACTAAACTGAAGGAAAAGTTTTATAAGATGGTTGTTAGACCGTCCTTGTTGTACGGCTCTGAGTGCTGGCCTATTACTAAAGCGCAAGAACAGAAGTTGTCAGTTGCAGAGATGAGAATGCTGAGATGGATGACTGGGCACACGAGACTCGACAGAATCCGAAATGTTGAGATCAGGAGAGAGATTAGAGTTGCGAGTATTGTGGATAAATTGCAGGAGTCCAGATTACGCTGGTTTAGGCACGTCAGTAGGAGACCTGTTTCGGCACCGGTTCGTAGGTGTGAAATTCTGAATTTGGGAGACTTCCGTAGGGGAAGAGGTAGGCCTAAGAAGAGCTGGTTGGAGGTTATCAGACATGATCTAAATCTGCTGAACCTATCGGAGGATATGACTTCGGACAGAGACCACTGGAGAAGGAGCATTCGAGCTGCTGATGTTTAGTGTCATATATTATAGTTTTTATTTGAGCGGTGTTCCCGTGTCTTTGTTTACTTCCGTGCTACTCCCCTGCGCCTTCCCTATTCCCTGCTTCCTACTCTGTGCCCTATTCCTATGTGGCTCTATTGTCCTACTGTTCTGGGTCTACCGGAAACACTCTCTCGACCTGTTCGGGGTATGAGTGCGTACATCCTGACCCCCCAGACCCCGTTGTAGAACGGGATTAACTGGGTTGTTGTTGTTGTTGTCGTCTTTATCATGCAGGGTGGCATTGCAGTGGTTATGGTTGTCATCATCAGCACGCCTAACTTCCTATTGGATCCTCATTTAACAAAGAATCAAAACCTAATTTGCAGGTTCACTTCTCTTTATCTTTGTTGACACCTCAAATGCTTGAATTCAGCAACAAATGGGGGGCTGTGTCTCAACGAGTAAGAGGGCTGTGTCTCAACGAGTAAGAGGGGTTCTTTGCTTACTTCACTCAGTATTGTACAAATAAGCAAAGAACAAGGTCTAATTGAAGAATGAACACATAAAAATCCCATCTTTTTCAATTCTGAATTAATAAAGAGTTCTATTTTCCTTTTGAGTAAAGGCATTGAGTTTTCAAATACTAGTAAACGACATATTTTACCGAATGAGGGGTATTTTTTTATGGCCAAAAGTCGTGCAACTCTTAAAACAAGAGTCGTGCAACTCTTACAATAGAGTCGTGCAACTCTTAAAATCGAGTCGTGCAACTCTTACAAAAGAGTCGTGCAACTCTTACAACAGAGTCGTGGAACTCTTACAAGAGAGTCGTGCAACTCTTAAAAGTTAAAACAGAGTCGTGCAACTCTTACAACAGCGTCGTGCAACTCTAAAATTTCATAGTGTTATTCATGAAATTTATAGTTTTATTCATACAAACTAAAATCTAATTTGATTCTTCTTAAACTAAAAATCTAATTTGGGCACATTATAATATTATTCTTGCACTTTTTAATCTAATTTGGTTCTTAAACTGTATTTTAAAGTTGCACAGCCGTAGTTTAGAGTTGCACACTGTAGTGTTAGCATCTTTTCTATTTTGTTAATCAGAGAAAACAACTAGTGTCAATGGTGTTTGCAATTTTAGTGATGAAAATGTATTGATCAATTTTATTTCTTTATAACTCTGTCAGCGCTAAAATTGCAAACACTGCTGACACAACCTTTAATTTCTAAAAAGATGCTCTATTCACTTTGGTTCATGAATTGTATCCTCTTTTCACTTTGGTTCATGCAAATTAACCTATAAAGGTAGAGAGACACATGAACTCTTAAAACAGAGTTGTGCGCACAACTCTTAAAACAAGAGTCGTGCAACTCTTACAACAGAGTTGCGCAACTCTTACAACAGAGTCGTGCAACTCTTACATCAGAGTCGTGCAACTCTTAAAACAGAGTCGTGCAACTCTTACAACAGAGTCGTGCAACTCTTAAAACAAGAGTCGTGTAACTCTTAAACAGAGTCGTGCAACTCTTAAAACAGAGTCGTGCAACTCTTACAAGAGAGTCGTGCAACTCTTAAAACAAGAGGCGTGCAACACTTACAACAGAGTCGTGCAACTCTTAAAACAAGAGTCGTGCAACGCTTACAACAGAGTCGTGCAACTCTTAAAACAGAGTCGTGCAACTCTTAAAACAAGAGTCGTGCAACTTTTAAAACAGAGCCGTGCAACTCTTACAAGAGAGTCGTGCAACTCTTAAAACAGGGTCGTGCAACTCTTACAACGGAGTCGTG
The DNA here is from genome assembly GCA_037127255.1 of Persicaria tinctoria. Taxonomy (NCBI): domain Eukaryota; kingdom Viridiplantae; phylum Streptophyta; class Magnoliopsida; order Caryophyllales; family Polygonaceae; genus Persicaria; species Persicaria tinctoria. Next base: position 22,100,878 of record JBANSL010000017.1, read on the forward strand.
CAACTCTTAAGAGTACGTTGTGCAAATATAAGAGTACGTTGAACAAATATACCCGTAAGTTGTGCAAATACGACCCAAGTCTAGTTTTTTTCTTAAAACATTTTGTCGTGCAAATATAAGAGTACATTGTGAAAATTTAAGCATAAGTTGTGCAAATATAATGTTTTTTCCCCGTTTTTTTTTTCGTTTCAATACTTTTTGTTTTGCAAATTTAAGTTTATGTTGTGCAATTATAATATGAGAAAATTTTCGTACATAAAAATATGCATCAAAACGATGTCAGCACTACATACGTATAAAAATGATGTCAGCACTAAAAATACACATAAAAACGCTGTCAGCACTATTTTTTTTTTTTTTTTTTTGCAAATTACTAAAATTATATAAACTTTAGCCTATGCGGGATTCGAACCCACGTATTTGCGCATAAAGCACATCGCTCTACCGTTGAGCTAAAGAGGCTTTTAATGCTAAATTACTATAATTATATAAATTTTGTAAATTACTAAATTGCATCAAATATTTGTCACTTGTTTTTCTGCTGTATTGGTTGACATATTATTTATACACTCACTTGTTTAAGGCTGAAGGAAAGGAGATGCAAGTAAAGGCCAAGTAAAGGACATATTATTTATACACTCACTCGCAAGATGTGTTTGAGCTCAAACTAGCAGAAGAATGAAAAGTAATTAGTTAAATTACTTGATAACATCCAAAAGTGACAAAATCACTTGAACACAAACAAAAGGGTAGAAACTGCACCTTCATTAGATATGACCAGCTCAAGCTAGTCTCATCTCTTTCTGGGATGCTTTAGGTTTTCACTGTAAATTACAATTGTTGAAGCTCTAAAATTAAAAAGAGTTCATCTAATAAGCTGTGTTTGAGATAAACTGCACCTTCATTAGATATGACCAGCACCCGATGGAATGCTTTCTTGAAGAAATAGTAAGAAAATGAATGAATGAGACATTTTGGTTTTAGGAAAAAGTACCTCTATTCCATCCTAATTTATTTTAATCCACTTCTTCTTTTGAGCAATATAAGAGACTGTGTTGAACATGAAAACGATGTCCAGTGGCATCCGTAACAAAGAAAAAAAACTTCAGTAAAGGAATTGACATCTTACCAACACCACAAGCTGCAAGGTAAAATAGAGCTGATGAGCCTAAGCCTCCAGCGCCAACAACCAGGACTGAGGAATTCAGCAGGTTTGATTGCCCTGAAAAACGAAAAAACCATAACCAACAAGTAAAAGAGGCACTGAAAAATATGATTGAATGAAGATTATAGGCGTAACAATCATAACAAAGCAAAGAAGACTGCTTACTTACAGAAAGCAACATACAAATACAATCAAGAGCAAGGAAATCAGCATTAACTTCAAAGTAGAAGCCCTTAGAAGGTTCATAGTGTACAGGAAATGCAACAGCAAATATCTTAGGTGCAGAAACAACGTTAAAAGTAGCAATTTGCAAATCAACTGAAAACTAAAAAATCAAGTATCACTTCTGATTTCTTTATATTTATCTTCACAAATCAGACATTTTGACAAACATGTGGTGGGCTGGAAATCCTCATCAAATTCACAATCAGTATTTCATATAAATCATCAAACCAGTTTTCAATATTCCAAACAAAATGAAAGTTTATATGTTGGAATCCTACTAGTAAATAGAGAAGGGGAATGAAACGTTTGATTCACATTCTGAACCTATACACAGTGAGCACAGAGATCACATAGATCAATTGAAGTAGCCAGTGGTGATGTTAAGTTGAAACTATACCGAGATCTGAGGTGATGAAGAAGAGCCGCTCCCTCAACCTCCGTCTGCTCGACCTTGCTCGCTCACTCGATCTCAGAGGATGCACTCACTCCAGCGATCGCTCGCTTCGGCTGCTCGACCTCCGAGGTCGCTCCTCCTCCGTCCATGGCGACTCTTCAATGGAAAAAGGAAGAATTTGTCAAATTGGGGAATAAAAAACCAAATTTGTGAAATTGCCAGTGAATCGGACAGATCTGATGCGAAAACCTCTAACGATTGATCTCCTCGCGGAGGAAGATGGACGGAGATCTCAGATCCAAAGCTGTCTTGCGCTCCTCGATCCGTCTGGCTGCTCGACCTCGCACACCGCCATGGCGGTAGATCTGAAACTTCGACGAAGCTGGAGCGCATCGCGAGGGCGAGGGAGACAGGCATCGAGAGGGCGAGCGCATCGCGAGGGCGCACCGCCATGGCAGTTGCAGGGAGGGAGGAGACTGGAGAGCGATGGACACGGAGAGAGAAAGAGAGAGGCAGGGAGGAGGTTGAATTAGGGTTATATAGCGGCTATTTTCCTAAATTGTCTAAATATGCGACCATTTTGTAAAAATGTTCAAATAAAGTGACTGTTTTGCAAAACATTTCAAAAAAAAATATATCTTACTCACTAAAGAAAGATAAATAGATAGAAGAAAAGAAAGAAAGATGCATAGATAGATAAATAGAGTTAGGAATTTCGATTCTTCAATCTTTCCAAAAATAATATGTCTTATCAACTAACAATATCCAATTGTAATCTAAAAACATATTTTTTAATTTAATTTATACTCTATAAACCTTATTAATTAGTTGGCATGACATTAATAGATCATATTCACCAATAAAATATCTATTAAGTATCTTTTTATAGGCATAAAATTTTTAATTTAAAATATTATTTACATAAGATTATCCCGTAAATTCATACATTTTGACATAGATTAATAATCAAAATAGAAAAATAGTTTCCGTAAATTAATATAAACCCTAAACAAATTTTAGAATTCGTTAAATCATTGAATTTGGTGAAGATCGGGTAAAATAAAAAAAAAGTTAGTTTAAGCCATTAGAACAAATACTTTTTTGTACAGTTTTATGACATTATCAGGTAACAATTTCCTTAAATGTAGATACAACAGCTCCTATTAACTAAAAATAATTGTTAACATGAAGGTTTATTTTCTTGGAATTGAATGTAGATTTTAATCAACAATGTTTAGCATAGACTAAGGCATGAGTCTTTATTTGAAACAATGTTTGTAATTTTAAAAGGATCAAGTACAACACCTACAAATGATTTAGTTCACTATGTTGTAGCCATACTTAAAAACAATTTGAAACTAATAACAAAGAAAATGTGATCGATTATATCCTAATGTAGTGATCCGAAAAAACTTGACTATTTCAATTGTTGTTATTGGGATGTAAAACAACTGACATCTAATGGTTTCTTTGGTACCCATATCTTTCATCAAAAGGTTGTGCATCACCTTCTTCATCATTGTTCCGCCGCCTCCCTTCAATTCCAGGTGCCTTCCTTATGTTCGTCCACTTTTCACATCGCCATGTTCCATCTTCCGTGACTGAATGAATTCGTAAAAAAAAAGACACTTGAGCATAATTAATTTAACAAAACAAAAAATAAAAAAAAATCAATTTTAAATAAAATTTCATACCATAGTTACGATGCTTTCAATCAGGATGTCACGCGATCAAGTTCGACCAAACTATGAAAGAAAGAATTGAAAAAAAAGAAAGTTATATGAATTGGGGAAAAGTAAAGGAAATTTGAAAATTTGTATCCTAAAACTCTCTCCGTGTCTCTCATCGTCCACCCTAGTCTCCCATGATCTTCTCCCTAATTTTTATTCTTCATCAATTTAGATTGATATCTTATGAGATGAGAGAAGAATCATAATGAAGACAAGGGAGAAGATCTTGGGAGAGTAGGGGGAAGATGAGAGAAAGAAGAACTCTATAATTAATCTTTGAAACAACTCAATACCTTAAAATCCTTTATTCTATATATATAGAGGTAGGTAGAAAGAAAGAAGGAAAGATAGACAGAGTTAGGAATTCCAATTCTCCAATATTAGATCTTTCCAAAAATAATACAGTATGTCTTATCAACTAAATAAGTAGATAGATATATAGAGTTAGGAATTCTCCGATATTACATCTTTCCAAAAATAATATCTCTTACCAACTAACAATATCCAACTGTAATCTAAAAAAATATTTTTAATTTATACTCTATAAACCTTATTAATTAGTTGGCATGACATTAATAGATTATACAATATTTCCATATAAATTAATGTTTCTTAAGATAAATTTAATTTTCCATAATATTTTTTTTTAATTTCGCTATTTGTAAATAAAATAAATACTATTTGCCATTCTAAATAAATTTCACACACCATATAACATTTCTTGAAAAGATAATAATAATACGATAAGAAAATTTAGTTATTGATGAAAACGTACTATATATTTGTACTCGGTAAAATATATCGTTAGATATTCACGCATAATTTTTTTAAAAGAGAAATTATATAAAATTTTTAAATTTTTAAATAATTTCATTGTTATTATTAATTTTTTTAAATTATTTTTAAATCAACTAAAAATATATAGCTTATATATGGAAGTTTCAATTGATGTTATTGGCATGTAAGATAATTGACATTAGTATAAATAGTTTCTAGCTTTGGTAACCAATCTCTTTTATCACAAGGTTGTGGTTCATCTTTTAGTCACCTTCTTTGGATCTGGATCCTCTCCTAATATCTTTTACCTAATATCCTCCTACTAAAACAATCTCAACCATTAAAATATTTCAATGGTTAAGATTATCTCTTCCTAAATTTCAATTAGTGCATTTCCTATATATCCCTATCATTCTCTATCTCATCTTTGAAGATCGATAATACTGAGTCAATGAACCTCCATCCTTTACAATTCTGAACACCATCCAAGACCTCGAATCCGACCGGAGCAATCAATTTCATCCCGGTGAATCCCTACAAAAAGGATGCATCTTTGAGGGCTGTACTGGGAGATTCTTGACCGAAGCAAAACGAAATGATTACATACTGCTTAAATATTCTCATTCCAAGTTGCAATTAACTATTAAAAACTACAAGTTAGGTTCACTCATGGGCTTATATATTTGCAGAGATATGCAAGTGCAACACCCATGGTTGTTTCAACATCAACTTGAAAATGGTGAGCATTAATTTCTTAATCATATAATTAATTAGAAAACTTTTCACTAAGATTTCCTTATTTACTCTTCAATTTTACTAAGCGTCTATGCCATCAAACTAAAAATCATTCCGAACAAGAGATGGGAGAATCATCAAGAGTATAAATTATCAATTCCACTCAGGTTTAGAGAGCAAGGACTACTTGAAAAAAAGCCATCAACGTGTTAAAATGAAACCAAATTCAACACGAGCAATTAATTTAATTAACAAAATTAATTAGTTGGAAAACATGATGGATGATGAATTTAATACTTTTTTGTACAGTTTTATGACATTTATTAGGTAACAATTTCCTTAAATGTAGATACAACAACTCTTATAAGCTAAAAATAATTGTTAACATAAAGGTTTATTTTCTTGGAATTTAATGTAGATTTTAATCAACAATATTTAGCATAGACTAAGGCATGAGTCTTTATTTGAAACAATGTTTGTAATTTTAAAAGGATGAAGTACGACACCTACAAAAGAAAAGGGTAAAATTTTATATCCGAGGATGATTTAGTTCACTATGTTTTAGCAATACTTAAAAACAATTTGAAACTAATAACAAAGAAAATGTGATTATATCCAAATGTAGTGATCCGAAAAAACTCTATTATTTCAATTGTTGTTATTGAAGATGTAAAACAATTGAAATCTTTATAAATGGTTTCTTTGGTACCGATATCTTTCATCACAAAGTTGTGCTTCATTTATTAGTCACCTTCATCATTATATTGTTCCACCGCATCCCTTCAATTCCAGGTGTCTTCCTTATCTTCATCCACTTTTCACATCGCCATGTTCCATCTTCCGTGACTGCATGTTGGTAAAAAAAAAAAAAGATGTGGCTGCACTTAAGCATAATTAATTTAACAAAAAAAAAAAATCAATTTTAAATAAAATTTCATGCCATAGTTACGATGCTTTCATTCATGACACGCGATCAAGTTCGACCAAACTATGAAAGAAAGAAAAAAAAAGTTATATGAATTGGGGAAAAGTAAAGGAAATTTGAAAATTTGTATCCTAAAACTGTCTCCATGTCTCTCATCGTCCACCCTAGTCTCCCATGATCTTCTCCCTAATTTTTATTCATCTTCACTTTCTCTTATTTTTCATCAATTTATGAGATGAGAGAAGAATCATAATGAAGATAAGGGAGAAGATCTTGGGAGACTAGGGGGAAGATGAGAGAAAGAAGAACTTAATTAATCTCACAAACAACTCAATACATTAAAATCCTTTATTCTATATATAGATAGTTAGATAGATAGGTAGAAATAAAGAAAGATAGAAAGAGAGAAAGAAAGAAAGATAGATAGAGAGATAGAGGTAGAAATTCGGATTCTCCAATATTAGATCTTTCCAAAAATAATGTCTTATCAACTAACAATATCTAATCGTAATCTAAACAATATATTTTAATCTAGCTACATTTATACTCGATCTATAAACCTTATTAATTAGTTGGCACGACATGTCCTAATTATCGATTATACAATATTTCCATATAAATTAATGATTCTTAAGAAAAAAATAAGTTTCCACAATATGATTTTGTTTTAATTTCATTATTTGTAAATAAAAAAATATTATTTTCCCATCCTAAATAAACTTCATACGCCATATAACATTTCTTGAAAAGATAAATTTAGTTATTTATTCTAGGAGCAGAAATTCTAGCTAGGAGGTTGGTGTGGGAATCAGGAGCTCCCAGCAAGCTCATTAGGTTCCATTTTGTGTGTGATGACCCTACCATTCCATTTCTATCATTTGCCGATGACATTCTAATATTCACAAAAGGTAGTGACTCTGCATGTCAGAAAATAAAGGTGATTCTCGAATATTACTGCCTGATCTTAGGACAAAAAGTCAACTTCCACAAATCGGCCTTCTAAGTAACCTCCAGTATTGCCCGTGCTAGGATTTCTGAGATAGAAAGTGTGCTCAGCATATCACATGTGAAATCCCTAGAGAAATATTTAGGATGTCCAATAATCAATGGTCGTGTTAACAAGGACACCTGCAAAGATATAGTACGTAAATCTATGGAACAACTGGTCGATCAAATGGCGTGCAGATGCTCTATCACAACAGGGTCGCACAGTGCTCATAAACTTCAATCTAACGGCAAAACCGCTTTACACCATGCAGAGCTTCATGTTACCTGCATCCATACATAAAGAATTAGATCAAATAAAACGTCGATTCATGTAAGGCTAAGAAGGCAGGGGTGTAGGAATAAAAAAGGCTCAGGAAATGAATGAAGCACTCCAAATGAACTGATGTGGAAAATTATAGCCAATCCAAATAACAAATGAGTACAAATCATAAAACACAAATATTTAAAAGGTATTGACTTACTAAAGTATAAGCGAGCTGGGGGGTCCTCTTGGCAGTGGGCTAAGATTTCTCTGCTTTTGGACCAGTTTAAATCAATATTTATCTTGTCTATAGGAAATGGAAAATCGGTGAACTTTTGGACGGACAATTGGATTTCCACTCAACCTCTGTGGAAGAGAAGTGACAGTCCTTTGCCTTATAACACAAAGAGAAGGTCAGTAACTATATTATAGGTGGTAACTAGTGGTTAGAAAAGCTCCAGTCTACTCTGCCTCAAAATATTGTGGATGAAATAACATTGATACATTTACCTCGTCATAGTATAGAAGACAAACTATATTGGTGGCCAGACAAAGAAGGTTGGTTACTGGCTCACAACTGCATGCATTGGCATACAAATTACTTACTAATGCCAAGACTATAACAACTGAGGAACAGAACAAAAATGTCTGGATATGGCAGCTCAACGTTCCACCAAAAATTAAAAATTTCCTATAGAAAATTAATCAATCTGGCCTTCTTATGAAGGCTTGTCTTGCGACTCGAGAAGTTCCTCTACCCACCACATGTGAAATATGTAATGATAGTATGGAAGATGATACCCATGCTCTGGTCGAATGCAACTGAAACCTAGTATTCCGCTTCCTCAATGTGGGGGAACAAATTGCTTTGAAACAGATAATTAGAAAATCCAGGGATTTTAGGGTTGTTTTAGCTTGGGTTGAGTCTTCTTTGAGTAACGATAAGAAACAGAAATTAGGCTCTTTATGGTGGACTAGATGGTATTTCTCGGACAAGTTCATCTTCAGCCATGGAACCATGCCAAAGGATGATGAGCTATTAGCCTTTACGAAGCGTCACTTCGAAGACTGGCTTTGCGCTTATCGGTTCGATGAGAACAAAGGCTTGGGTGATCGTACAAAAATGCCAACCATCCCGTTGGATTAAACCTCTGTATGGGTTCTTCAAACTCAATCTTGATGGATCACCTCTCCCAAATAAATAAAGCAGTTCAGGTATCATCATTCAGGATTGGCAAGGCAAGGCAATCCGCATGGCTTTTCAAAAACATGGGCCACAGACTCCTCTAATGGCTGAAGCGCTTGTCTTGAGTCTGAGAGTAGCAGAAGCATCCAAACTACATACAAACTATCTCCACATAGAGGGTGATTCGAAAATCATCATTGATTACTTATAGAACAAAACAAAATGTCCTTGGAATGTTGAATTTCTACTATCAGATATTAAATTCTCACTGAATTGCATGAGAGAGGTATGCTCCTCTCATGCACCCCGCTTAATAGAGTGACTGATAAGGTTACATATCTTGGCTACTCTGTCCAGGGGAACTCTTTTGTATTCAATTCAGATCTTCAGGATCTCATCTGAAATGATGCTCTTGGGTAAGGATTCTCTCGCCCAAATTATTACCTAATTATAAAAAATAAAAATAAAAAGTATCACATCTAGCATATGCACGATCCATCCCCTCATCGATTGCTTCACAAAAAAATGTATCAAACAAGAATCCCCCCCAAAAATAGGGTTTTACATGAATAAGACCAACAAATCCCGCCTCCAAACAACAAATACCGTTAAGTTAATTTATAGGTAAATATATTTTAATAAAATTTTAATCCATAAGAGGATGAGTAACAAAGACATGCCTACAAACAGAGATCACTAAAGCTACACATTGCTCTTGGATAATCGGTTAGAATTATTTCTCATAGATCAACTATGTTCAGTATATAATCTTGCCCGAAAATTTCAATAAAACACTCCCAAGTCCAAAGAATTCATCTTATGCTTTTGGTTTCTTCATCTTCCTCATGTTCTTGACAGTCTTCTTCTTCTTCATTTTCCACATAGGAATCCTCCTTTTCTGCAATTTCATTGTTTCTGGGCGTTCGACCTTCCGACATGGAATTCCTACTTCAACCTCTCCAACTAGCCTCTCTTGATCATCCAGTTTCTTGTAAACAAAAACTTCAGTAATAGAGGGATCTAACACATCCCTTGAACAGCAAAGAGGAACACCCATTCCCTTCGCCTCGTCCCACAGCTCCTTACCCTTTACAAAATCTCCTGCTCTACACAGCTTTGGTATAAGTAAGTCGTAAACCGGCCCATACTCTCCCACTGAGCTTCTCTTCATACATTCGAGCAGCTCGAGAGCAAAATTCACCCTCTCGACTCCACACAATACACCAACCAAACTATGGTAGAATTTGGGTGGAGGCTCAACGCCTGATTCTATCATCTTCTCCACTATTTGATTCCCTTTGCCGAACCTTCCACTCAAATACAGCACTCTAGCTACAAGGTAATAGCTGACCCAATCGGGTTCACAACCAGCTCTCCTCATCGATTCAAAAACCTTAAGCGACTCCTTAACCCGTCTCGCCTTACCAAGACAAGAAAGCAATATGTTGTAGCTTATTGAGTTTGGCATGATCTTGTAGGACCTCATTTCCATCATCACATTCAAAGCCTCCGGGACAAGCCCGGATGGGTTGTTCTTCAGCTTGTTCTCACAAAGGCACCTAAGAAATGTGTTAAAGCAATAGAGATCGAGCATAACCTTCTTTGACTTCATCTCTTGGAGGATCCTCCGCGCTTCTTTCACATTCGCCTTCAAAGACCACCCGTGTAGCAAACGCTTGTAAACACAGGACTCGACACCGGAGATCTTATCGCTGTGATGATGCAATACCCCTTCTGCTCTCCACGCATGGCCCTTCGTACAAAGGGCTGTTATAATGGCAGTGACAGTTGTCTTGTCCTGTGGACAGCCGAACTTGTCCGAGTTCTTGAAAATGCCCAATGCATCATCCTCTCTACCCATCTTCACCAATGTATCAACCACGACACAAAATGTCTGTGCATCCAACAATCGTCCCTCTTTACGAATCTCAGACAGTAGTATCTCCATTGCTCTACCGTCCTTCATTTCAGCAAATACGCGAATTGCAGAATTGAAATCCCTATCTGCCATGTCCTTGTTTAATCTCTTGCAAGACCATGTGAAGAACCTGAACAGACGTCTCGAGGGTGAATCATATTTGCAGCGCTCGACTACTTGAACAACCATGGAGGATGTCAATGGAATGCCACATACGCCAAGGCTGGACTCTAAATCGTCGAGACTTCCTACAGGGGTTGACACAAGGTTGCATAGCTCTTGAACATGAGAGGAAGGAGCTAGTGAAGGTGATGTATGAGAACAAAAAGATAAGGGTTTGAACTTCTGGGCATCGGTACGTTTTAGTGAAGTGGGCAATCGAGCTAATGATTTCAATAAGATCATTTATTTTCTCACTCAGGCAATCTGTCGAACAGGTGGTGTGCATCATTAAACTTCAAGATACCACGTACATTCTACACGATCGAGAAAGGGGATGCTGGTCTAATTCCCCGAGATTTTGGGGATATCAACGACACTGAAGCTGATTAATCGATCGGAAAGTCAGAACCAAGTCTGAAGCTGGAAGATCGATGGATAGCTCCAACAGAGATCGATTGATCTGAATTGGAGTGATTCTCGCACAGAGATCGACGGATTTATGAGGTCGACCTGGAGAAACGAGAGAGAAAGAGATAGTCGGATAGAGGTAGAGGATTTGGAATATGGGATTAGAAGAATTTTGGTCTCAACCTGCAAAGGCAAAACATATTAGGCTTTCAGACTCTAACACAACGTACTTTCATAGAGTGATCTCTGTAGGAGAAATAGAAAATACATTCGAAATATCGTGTCTTCGGCTGGCACGGTTATCACGGGGGAAGATAATATACGCTCTGAAATCCAGAAGGACTTTGCGGCTGGATTCTCTAAAGAATCTATTAATATGCAACTGCTGGCAGACTATCTACAACTCATCCCTAGCTCAATTTCGGATGAGGAGAATAGTTTTTTTTATTGCGAAACCATCCAATGGAGAAATTAAACAAGCACTATTTAGCATTGGACATAACAAATCTCCTCGACCAGATAGAATGACAGCTGAGTTTTATAAAAAAATATTGAAAAATCATCGGTTCTGATATCACAAAAGCGGTAAAAGCGTTCTTTCATAGTGGAAAGCTTCTAAGGCAAGTCAACCATACATTTATATCTTTATTACCTAAGTGCAGCAACCCGGCGAAAACATCAGACTACATGCCAATCAGTCTATGTTCCACAATATACAAAATCATATCTAAACTGCTCACCGACAGGCTAAAATTGGTCATGGGTAAACTTATTCACCCTTTACAAGGTGCCTTTGTTTCAGACAGAGCCATACAAGACAATGTTCTCATTGCTCACGAAATCTTCCATTCTTTCAAAAATAGAAAAGGGAAGGGCGGTTGGCTTGCTATCAAATTGGATATGGAAAAAGCCTATGACCGGGTGGATTGGACTTTCACGGAATCCATTCTTAGAAAGTTTGGTTTCCATGAGAAATTTATAGTATTATTTATGGAATGTGTGACAACGATGCATTTTTCAGTCCTCGTCAACAACGGACCAACGGAGTTATTTGCCCCCCCTAGAGGTATGAGAGTGGGAGGCACTCTCTCCCCTTTTCTATTTATTTTTAATTGGCTCGGAGATTCTAGCGAGAAAATTATCGACTGAAGCATCCCGTCCAAGGAGTAGTCTTGGTTTTACTTTCGGTAAGAATGGTCCACGTATCCCATTCCTGACCTTTGCATATGACATTATTATTTTTTCTAAAGGTAATCTGGCAGCTTGTGAAAAGGTGAGAGACATAATTAAGGAGTACTGTCCGATATCAGGCCAAAAGGTGAACTACCACAAATCGGCATTTCAGGGAACTTCAGGAATCCCGAGATCTAGAATTCTGGATATTGAAGGATGTCTTTGTATATCCAAACAAATCAAACTGGACAAATACCTTGGGTGTCCAGTAGTCAATGGGAAAGTAAATAACCAGACGTTTGAGGACATAGTGACTAACACAACAAATCAGCTATCAAAGTGGAGGGCAGATTCACTATCTCAACAGGGGATAGAAATTTTGATTAAATCAAACCTAGCGTCTAAACCCCTTTATGCAATGCAAAGCTTCATGTTACCTCCGAAAATACATCACCATCTGGATCAGATCAATAGATCTTTCTTCCGGAATAAAGACCTTCAACATAAGCCACTTATTAGCTGGGATAAAATCTGTAGGGAAAAATCAGTAGGGGGACTAGGTTTACGAAAAACCAAAAATATGAATGAAGCTCTACAACTAGAATTACTCTGGAAAATACTTTCAGAACCAGATAATATCTGGGTGCGAATCATTCAATACAAATATCTGAAACCGACAAATATTTTGAATTATGATGCTAAAGGAACAACATCTTGGCAATGGTCTCACCTTCGAAAATTAATTCCTATGTTTAAGACCGGGTTGGTCTGGTCAATTGGGAATGGAAAATCAGTTAAATTCTGGCAATACAATTGGAGTGGTATTCCTAACCTCTGGGAGATGTGTAAACTCCCATACAACATAAATCGAAATGAGATGGTTGATAACTACATCAGGGATGGAGCATGGGAAGTTCGCAATCTTGATCAAGTCCTTTCTTGGATTGAGAAATCCGGGAGGGGCCTTCCCAAACTTAGAAACTACTTACAGAAGCAATATACATTTTCGGCAATTATGCTTTATTTGGGAAACGATATGGGAAGCCAGGAATAATTGCATATTTAAAAATAAGAATATTGAAAGCATAGAAGCCACAGTAGCAAAAGCAATTAACAAAATCAAAGAATGGGATGAATCCCAACTACAAATAAAACCGGCGCCTAAGAATAAGCAGAGTAAGAATGGGAAATGGATAAAACCACCGATGAATAGCTACAAAATTAATGTAGATGACTCCGTCAATCAATCTGGGGAATGCCATATTGGGGTGATTATTAGGGACTGGCATGACCATGTTATTGATATTTGTCGTGATACAGTTTCAAGGGGATCTTCCATCCTTACAGAATCTCTTGCTATTTGTAAAGGGTTAAAATTAGCTCGTTCTAGAGGCTTAAGGAATATTATAATTGAAGGTGATAATTTGGGAGTTATTAATGCAGTTCAAGGTCGACATACTCCTCTGTGGGAAATCGCTAGAGTCATTGAGAAGATCAAGAGGCTGGAGAAGGAATGCACAACAACTCAATTTCAACATTGCTTTCGAGAAGCTAACTGTGTAGCTGATCATATAGCTAGATGTAATGACCATGTTATTGATATTTGTCGTGATACAGTTTCAAGGGGATCTTCCATCCTTACAGAATCTCTTGCTATTTGTAAAGGGTTAAAATTAGCTCGTTCTAGAGGCTTAAGGAATATTATAATTGAAGGTGATAATTTGGGAGTTATTAATGCAGTTCAAGGTCGACATACTCCTCTGTGGGAAATCGCTAGAGTCATTGAGAAGATCAAGAGGCTGGAGAAGGAATGCACAACAACTCAATTTCAACATTGCTTTCGAGAAGCTAACTGTGTAGCTGATCATATAGCTAGATGTAATGATGCATGTAACATCTCTACTCTTCATTTGAACAGGGATCTTTGTAACATCATCCAAAAGGATGATCAAGAATGATCTCCTTGGAAACATTCTATTGTTTGCCTACTGTAAAAAAAAATGACTACCAAAAGGCTTGTGACATTAAACAATTGGCCTTGAAAACTGGAATAATTATTCTCTTGAAAGGCATAATGGTGATAACCTATCTGTCATTGAAATTGTCATTTTTACTCTTTTTTTCGATCACCTTAGGTCTTTCCAGGCAGTTTGCATTAATTATGTGTTTTGTAAAGACAATTTGGCGATTGTTAATGTTGACTATCTTAGCCATCAAATTGACGAAACACATAAAAAATCATCCATGTCTCATCGACCAAGATGCTCTCGGTTGGGAACAAATTCATCCTTAATTGTCACTCGAAACCCTTCCTTATCCAAAAAAAAAAAGGATTAAATTGCAGAGGCATGCCATCATCACTCCCTCCTTCAAGTGATACTTGGCCTCAAGGATCAAATTCAAGGAACCGGGCAATGAAATCTGCATAGCACTCCCCTCCCACATGGTGTGAGATGCAGGCATACCCTTCCATTAGACAAGCTGTTGCGTTCTGTCTCTTAATCATCTTTCTTTCGCAAATAGCTTCAGGTTCCCTTGCAGTGCCGATGTCCATCATGAATTGGGGAAGTCCTGCAGGTTCCACGGGAGGGTTTTCGCACCCTTTGAGTTGGCTCACGTGAAAGACATTAATTATGTATTGAAGCTTAGCTGAGCTTATGAGAGTGCCTTGCCTTCAAAGTACTCTGCCTGTAGGATTGGAGCTTAACATATACCCAATCACCAATGATGAACTCCCCATGAGATTTTTGTCAATCAGCTAGCTGCTTCATTCCATTATGAGCATTAGCTAGATAGAGACAAAGATCATGAGAGACGAGTCAAGTGTACAGGGTTTGCTAGTTCAGATGCAACCCCAAATATTTGAAAACAAAGCACCAACAGATCAAGAAATTCTCATCTCATTGTCATCCCTATTTTCTATACAAACAATCATCTTAATAGAATGTTAAGGAGCCTGAAAAGCAGGTAATATCCGCTGCAATTTACAAGTTATGGAGCACACAACCAACCTAAATATTTGGGATACATTCTGCAAAACACACAAGCACCACAACCAACAAATAAAACCAAACTAATGACACAAAAGGTCACAGTTCGATCATAACATAAAGTCCGAAATAGCAGCCCTCGAGGCACATACATAGCAAGGCAAAAATCATAATTTAGAGACTTAACCTGCTGGCACATTCCACGGTTCACTTCTTCGGTTCCAACCAGGCCCAGGGTGGGGAACAAAGGAGGGAGAAATGTACAAATGAGCACACAAACAAATAGAGGAGACAAAGATGAAGCTATATAGTCCACGAATCGACACATCTTATGCTTCTCGAAAATTAGTTCATTTACTGGATGAGACAACAAGTTTCCCCTCCCCTAGTCCTAAGTATACAAAACCCCCTTTTCATTCGCTATTCTACAGTTACAATCAACGGGGAAAATTATCCGGGACCACTCTCCTATCTGCACGTTCTAACCCTGAACTATGACACAAAACCTTTCAATTATTCGGGGCCTAACTCATATCTAGCTTATGCCCGAAACATAAAGTGATGACATATGTGACATTAGATTACATGAAACAACTATCTTACCTAAGTACTGACGTTAGGTCTTTGTACAAGTAGCGATGATACAGGCGTGTTGGGCTCTTCTTCCTTTGATCACCATACCAAGCTCGGCCGTTTGTGGGGTTAAGCCAAAACTCAAAATCTAACCTCGTAGGGCGAGCAAGTTCACCGTTGACCCAACATAGTCCCAACGAATAAACAAACAAATACGTTTGTTTCGTCACTCCCATCAATCCTCTCAGCTCGGCTGGTCTCTTGTGGCCACAATGAGTTTGTGATAGTATGCACGATCGATATCTGATGTAAGGACTGCGCAAGTGCAAGCTATTGCATTTATGTCAATTAGGCACAAGCAGCTCAGGAGATGGTTGAAGCATTTGCAACCATCACTGTTTTCTCACATGTGAAAGCCGCAAATCAGGAGCAAACCGAAGCAGAGCAGAGCAGGGAAGGCCTCAAAATCAATATTATGATTCTTCTTCGGTTCAAACAGGGCTGAAACTTCAGCAGGCCTCCACATTGCCTTGTGGGACAAACTCAAAACTTAATGTCTGACCATTTGCTTGATTGATTACGTTTCATTCTCATTCTCATTCTCATTCTCATTCTCATTTTCATTCTCATTTTCATCCTTTCCTGAAGCGCCTCCTTCCTTTGCTTTCTCCAATTCAGCCGCCTCCTTCTCAGCTTTCTTCCTATCCAATTCAGCCTGTTTTATATTCTCCTCCTGTGCTTTGCGGAATGACTTTGCGAAGTTCAGAAGAGTCAGAGTAACTGTCATTTAGATTAATGTAAAAAAGATTATATGAAGCTCATAAATACATGTGAAATACTAAAAACAAACCATTATGAAGGCCACTTGGGACTTTGTAAAGTGTGAAATATCTGAATTTTCGTCCACACTTCAATATAACTAGAATGATCATAAGGGTTGAATTGCAAACAAAGTACCAAGAATGAGTGGTTAAATGCAATTTCATTTATAATTATTAGACCTGCAAAGTAGGTCAACCTAACAAAGTTTGTTTGTATGAAATCAACCTCAAAATGTTTAGGGATGATTTAAAAATTTTAACACTAAATTTAGGGTATTTTTGCAACGTGATATGTTTTTTTGAAAATTTTCATTGAACTACCTAATTTACCAAAAAATCTTAATCCCACACCAAAATTTGTAAGGAAGATACCTAACATTGGCGGTCTATATAAACTACCCTAAACTTGTATCTCTATGGCAACACGCTACCTGCCTCCAGGAAAGTCTAATAGAATGTGTGTGGCAATTGGCAAACGAACACCCCAAAATGCCAAGCACGTGAATCTTCCTTGCTTGAAAATTTGAAAAATGAAAATTGGGGGCGAATTTGGGGCTTTTGAACAAAACCCTAACAAGGGTGATCAAAGTAGAATAACCTGTCAAGGGACATAAAATCCCCAAATTTTGTAGAAATTTTGAAGAATTTTGTTTGAGAGATCATTGATTGGGAACTGCAGTGTTGATTAATCAAAGAATTGCAACGTGGGATGTTCATTTGCCACCTAGGTATCCTACTAGACATTTAGGTAGCAAAGTCACCACACAGATCAAAATTTTACACCTGAAATGGAGTATGGTACTGTCTTACCACAGGGATATAAGTCCATGGTATTATATTTACAATGTCAAGGCTGGAGTACCGTACTTACAGCCTTCCAAAGGAAAGATATTTTATTTAATATACCCTTTCCTTTTTTGTAAAGCCAACTTTTCTTCTGTTGGTTTCTTCTATTAAGTGAAGAACTATTAAATTCTATTTCATAGCTTTATCTGCCTGCAGAGCTAGTCCACAAGCTAAACTGAAATTTGATGAAGCACTAGACTTCCTGAAATTATCTCAGGAAACCCCAAAACTCCAAATACTTGAGGTTTCCCGTTTCTGAAACTCCGAAACTTCACAGAAACGCCAAGGAAATGTTTCCAAAAGGCCAGAAATGGTCAACACTTCTGGCCTATTTGAGGAAAAGAAACTCCAACTCCGTGGAAACGTTTCAAACCTCTTGGGGAGGAATTTCCGGGCCTATGCTCATTTTTTGATACATCTAGTTATGTTTTGGGCCATTTAGATTATGGGTTGGCTCAAAGGGATGTAGTTCTTAATTTATGGGTTTTATTAACCTATTATTTATTTATATTTATAAACTATCAAGGTGTTTGTTTACTCAATGTTATATTTGATGTGATTTTTTAGCTTAATATAATGTATTTTATGTATCATTTGTGATATGTTTATAGTTCTTATTTAGACCTTTAAAATAACATATAATTTAAATTGTCATTTCCCCGACGTTTCCGTTTCTATCAAATCTGAGATTGCCATTTCCCCGTTTTATGTTTTGTTTCATTTCACATTTTCGTTTGCCATTTCCCCGTTTTCTGTTTCGTTTCATTTCACATTTCCGTTTCCGTTTCATTTCAGGTTTCCGTTTCCGTGTAACATAGATTATGAAAAATACTCCTCATGTCATTATTTAAATAAAAAAATTTGAAAAAAAAAAAAACTTGCCTTGCTCAAAAGGACAACGAGCTGGATCTTCACCAAAGAATAATGCAAGAGAATCAGCATTTCTACCCTGTTAAGACATCAAAAATAGTAGAAAACCAAATGCATAAACTTGAATGGTGTTTTCCAAAAGGCAAAAGGAAGGATAGAGATGGGTAAGTACCGCAACTGCATACAAACTCAGCACAGATGTCACCTCTGCCTCAGAATCTCCAATAAACGCATTCACGGTCTACAAATAAGAAGGATTTATCAACTTGTTGGATTTTTTTTCTTAATAAAAAAACACACTTTTAGCAATCAATGGAAAAACTCCTCCCAAAGAAACTGAAAGAACAACAAACGTTCTTGACAAATCAGACTGGATTACCAGCAACAACAAATTATGGGGACCTCTTGTTGCCATTTTCAAATAAAATGATTATGGATTGAGAAGAGCCGTCATTGCTGTTCCAATCATCAATATTGTAACACTCAGCCAACACACTGGATTATCTCATGAAAATAATTCACACAATGAATTTATTTATATAGTATAATTTGCATTGAGTACTGATATAATTTGCTGAGGACATTCAATAAACCATGGTGTATTTCTAAGAGAGAGAAAATGAGAAGTTCTCCCAGCTATATTAATGTTTTTAATATGAAAATCATACACCTGTGCATTAACACTGTCACACACCTTTGCAGACCGTTAAGAGAAAAAGGAAAAAATGAAATAAAAGCAGACAAACTAAAAGGTTTACAAAGTGCAGGGAGAAAAAAAAATAACAGGAGAGATACAGAAACAACAAAAATGAAATGCAATATGATAAGCAATGCTAAACAAAACAAGTGTCATTGTACCGCGCAAAACGTTGCAGATATAGGACCGTCATTTCCAGATGCTGCAAGTTCATGTTTCACCTTTTCTAAGCCCTTGGTTATAGACTGCATTTCTTCAGCTAAAACCTTCAATTGTATCTGCGCAAATAATACCTTGGTCAGAAGAACACAACAGATGGCTGCAACTTATTAGACTCCAATTGGTGTCATCCTGCTCAAAGAAAGAAGTCCAAGAATCAACAAACCAGCCACCAAGTCGTATGTTTCAACCACCAAAAAAGTGAGGGAAAATTCTATATGATGTCTTTAGCTGCAAGATACTTCCTCGTATCATGATTGTTAGATGTTTTAGATCTGTTGGTCAATAATTCATATTTCACATACATGAAAATGTGTTTTGGGCTAAATTGTGGAACGTTCCGGAAGAATGTGGAATGTGGCGGAAGTCTCCGGAATGTGGTGGAATATTCTAGAAACGTATGGAAGAGTGTGGAAGACTTCGGAAGTGTGTGGAACCTTATGGAAGGTTCCGGAACCGTGAAGAGTCTAGGTGTGCCTAGACTAGTGTAGAGTTCTCCGGAAGCTTGGAGAACCTTAGGAAAATGTGTGGAGGAGTCTAGAAGGGTACGGATGATTATGGTGTTGGAGTATTCTAGAGATGTCCTAGAATTCTCCTTGTAAAGGATTGCATGGCCTATAAATAGGCATAAGGAGCACATGTTGTAAGTGAGTGAGCGGGCAAGGTGAGTGCTCCTCCAAATGAGTGTGAGCATACGAGGTGTTGTGTATCCTAGTATGTGATCGATCGAGCACGAGGGCATCTCGATCACATACTAGTGAGAGTGAGTGTGAGTCCTAGTGTGAGATCGATTGAGAATGAGGGTGTCTCGATGATACACTAGAGTGTGTGGGTTGGTCAGTAGGTGTGATCGATTAAGCATGAGGGCGTCTCGATCACACGAGTGTGGGATCCACCGAAGAGTGAGGTTAGTCTCTTGAGTCGAGCGGTGTATGTGAGTCTTGTATTTGTGAGAGGTGTACTTGTGTACATGATATATAATACAAGTTCTCATTTGTAAGTGAAGCCTGATCCATCCGAGTCACACGTGATCGAGTGTTAGCTACCCCGGTTTTTCCCCAACAGTGGTATCAGAGCCGAAGGTTGCGAAGGGCTTCGGAGTCGAAAAATCGGGGTAGCGTTTGTTGGTGGAAGGATTCCGCGTTGACGTGATGGCATCAGGCTTGTCGGAGGTGTTCGAGAATCCACTCTTTGACGGGAAGGCCAACTTCACATAAGGAGGGAGAGTGTGTGTCATGCACTCTGGTGGAGGAGAAGCTCGTCTCCAAGTGTGAGGGAGGAGCCATTATGAGAGAGACATGGTGACCTGAGATGGAGAGCACAATTGCACGTCCATGTGGAGATGATTGACGTGTGTGCTATAGTAGGGAGAAGGGTCACATGTTGTGTGATGTTCGCTATTGAGGGAGGACGTGATGATGATGAGAGAGACGTCCTTGCGGAAGAGTGGTGTTGGCTCCTACAATGATGTGGTTGATGATGTTGAGGATGATGGTGTCCACTTAGTAACAGATGGAAAGGCTACTAAGTTGGCTAGATGGATGGTGTCGTCTTATGTGCAGTGTGTCGGGATCAAGCATTGTTTGAGACCTTGAAGATTGGTGGAGAGTTTGGTCCCTCGACTTAGTGGATGGTGAGAAGCTAGAGGGTATATGTGACGCTCTTCACGATGAGAGGGTGCAAGGTGTTCATGAGGAGGAGCTTGATCAAGCGCAGATGACGACACTAATCGAGAGGAATGTTTGCTTCTTTGAAGAACACGTCGTGATGGGGAGATGCCACGACATTGGAATCAAGGAGCAAAGGAAAGAGGATATCGAGAATGCTATGGAGGTATGTGAAAATATGAATTAAGGGAGGAATTGTTGGTCAATAATTCATATTTCACATACATGAAAATGTGTTTTGGGCTAAATTGTGGAACGTTCCGGAAGAATGTGGAATGTGGCGGAAGTCTCCGGAATGTGGTGGAATATTCTAGAAACGTATGGAAGAGTGTGGAAGACTTCGGAAGTGTGTGGAACCTTATGGAAGGTTCCGGAACCGTGAAGAGTCTAGGTGTGCCTAGACTAGTGTAGAGTTCTCCGGAAGCTTGGAGAACCTTAGGAAAATGTGTGGAGGAGTCTAGAAGGGTACGGATGATTATGGTGTTGGAGTATTCTAGAGATGTCCTAGAATTCTCCTTGTAAAGGATTGCATGGCCTATAAATAGGCATAAGGAGCACATGTTGTAAGTGAGTGAGCGGGCAAGGTGAGTGCTCCTCCAAATGAGTGTGAGCATACGAGGTGTTGTGTATCCTAGTATGTGATCGATCGAGCACGAGGGCATCTCGATCACATACTAGTGAGAGTGAGAGTGAGTGTGAGTCCTAGTGTGAGATCGATTGAGAATGAGGGTGTCTCGATGATACACTAGAGTGTGTGGGTTGGTCAGTAGGTGTGATCGATTAAGCATGAGGGCGTCTCGATCACACGAGTGTGGGATCCACCGAAGAGTGAGGTTAGTCTCTTGAGTCGAGCGGTGTATGTGAGTCTTGTATTTGTGAGAGGTGTACTTGTGTACATGATATATAATACAAGTTCTCATTGATAAGTGGAGTCTGATCCATCCGAGTCACACGTGATCGAGTGAGTAGCTACCCCGGTTTTTTCCCCAACAAGATCTTGGCACAATAATTAAGAAAAAATGTCTCTCTCATATCATTAATTAGACTGCAGACTCTTTACATGTCTCTCTCTCATTGCACCAATAGCACATTATTTGAGGGTAAATAAAAAAAAAATTTAAAGAGGTAAATAGAAAAGAGAGGAAAAAGTATAAACCTTAAAAAGGTGATGATTACGGGCAAGAAAACATACCGTAAATGAGGAATCTACCCAAAACATCTAATATCAGTGATCAAATTAAATTTAGAACCTAAAACATCTTACAATAATGATCGGAGGGAGTACGTAAAAAAATCTTTAAATCCATAAACTGGATGGATCATCCATTTTGGTGCCCTTCTTTACTTATTTTCATCAAACTTTACCATTAAAATAGGAAGATTAATAATCCTGATCCAGTAAATAGCATTATTTTGAATCCTAACCTCAACTTAAAATTACTGTAAAGCTCATTAGAATGCTTTGTCAGGAGTTGTTTGAAAAGTTGGAATAAATAGTTGGGTACCAATTCATACTAGTTGTGGCATTGGATGAAAAGAAAAGGATGAAGAGAGGGTAAGACAAACATCTTCGTAGTTTTCCCACTTAAGTGAAAAGTACTACATCTGGCTGACAACCAAAGCTAAACAAGCACCAACAATATGGGAAAGAACTAGGTCTTCATCAGGTCCGTTGCGTTCAGCTCAAACAAGTTCCCATCAGTCAGTCAGGGTATGATACTACATCTGTTACTTGATATTGGAAGTGATAACAAGAGAAACATACCTTTGATGCAGGTTCCAGGCTGGTAAAATCATCAGGAAAGTCCACAAGTTCTGGATGTACTTTGTCCAAAACCTGTAAGGAATAAGATACATGTAAGCTAAAAATATGAGATAGAAAACTTCACAACTGGAATAATATCATATAAGCAACTTGCATGAACGACATTTTCTGTAGAAGGGAAACTAAACCTCTAGTGTGTGAAGCTTAAAAAAAAGTTCAACTATCAACTTGACCGCATCAACTTAAAAAAAAAGTAGAAACAGTAGAACATATTAATGTCGATATGGAATACTATGCCTATAAACACGTTTTGGTCTCACTTTGCAAGCTGTTCCTCTACTTTTCAAGCACTTTCTTTCTTGGAATTTGGATTTTGTTTCTTCTTCCAGTGTTTCCAAATTATTAACTATCACCATGCCATGATTTTTCATATTTTCTTAGGGGAATGGGAAGTGTGTTTCATAGAATTTCCACTTAAGCACATCAAAAGACTGAATTGAATGCCATCTCTGATCCAATATTAATGATTTACTGCAGATAGAGAGGCCTATAGATTTCTCTAGATGCTTAAATTTCGTTCTTTTCGATGAAACTGACAACAAATCATCTTTCTTATCAAAACAACTCTTAATCAACTAAGTTGAGCCTGGATTTGCACAGATTCTTCTGGTACTCACTGTAAGAAGTAGAGTTTTTCTGAAGGGGCTTAAGCATTAGGAATAAATAGGGAGAAGATTAGCTGTACATTCCATGTTTTGGACCCTTATTAATTAAAAGTCCACTAATAAATCCTTGTTAGCTAAATGTTCACCCTTTTTTACTCAGGCCAAACTACACCTTGGTTCTCTCCATCTCTCTCTCTCGTCTATTCGTCATTAGCGGTCTCCTACTCCTCGCTTCCACTGCCGGCCACCACACAACCACAAACCGTCAACAAAATCTGAATCGAAAGTTCCTACTGAATCGGAAATTGATAAGAACATTATTCAGAATGGGGGAGCCTTAGTCAAGAAGATCAGAACTCTCTCCTGAGGGAAAGCACTGATGAGTAGATAAAGCAAAGCCTCTGGGATATAGGAGATGACAAGTCTCCAGGCCCCAATGGCTTCACATCCAATTTTTTTAAGAATACCTGGCAGTTAACTGGAGGACATGTTTGCAATGCAGTGAAAGATTTCTTCCCTACAAGCAGCCTTTTGAAGCAAGTGAATCACACGGCTATATCTCTGATTGCAAAAAAGACAATCTCTGATCCTGTTTTGGGTCCTCTGTGGTCACTGGAAATGATGGAAGACGAAACCATCATGTTGCTGAAAGTCAACCTGAACTGTCCTTGCTGCTACAAGAAGGTCATGAACCTGCTCCGTTCAATCCCCCATGTGTAATCCCCAATCTCCCCATCTCTCATTTAGGTTTTCAATCTTATTATGTTAAATATGTTGACTTATCACTACTAGGAAACCTGCTGCTTTTAGTTTCCAACATATTGTATCAAATTACTAGGTCTGTTCAAAATTACTTATTTGGTTTTCTTTGTTTCTTTTTTCTTGCTGACATAGTGACATGCATGTATGCACTTTGTATAACTAGTACTAAATTTCAGTGCCAATAGTCTAAGAAATCGCTTGCTAATTCACAGCTGCTGAATTTCAGTTTTACTGAATTTGTAGTTGGTATCTTAATCATTCTTATATTATTTCTAGCGCTTTCTATAACAGATGATTACATGTTATTGGTTAAGTTTGGGGAATTGGATTTGGTAGGAATGGAGTAGGGTGTATCATCCAGACCAGGCATTGTGAGAACTCCATTCCCACCAGTACAAAGTATGGGTTTGGGAAAGCATAAAATGGAAAGCAAAAATGAATCCTCTTTCACTGGGTTCATTAATCTCAAGGCAAGACATGAACAGATCAGGAAAATAATGCGATATCTTTGACACTGATTAGAGCACAATAGGTAGTATAAATCGTGATTCATATATCAGGTGAATACTAAGTCTTATAACGACACATTATGAATTCTTGATGAAATAATTTTAAAGCAAAGAGAATGTACCCAAGTCAAACGGTAGGAGTAACATTAATTAGGAATCATTGAAAAACTCAATTCGTAGAGGATAGGATAAAGTAACCACACCTTGGCAAGATAATGCATTAGTGTCATTCTGCTGGTAGCAGCTCGAGTTTCATTCAGTTTTAGAAGGCTGTCCAATTTGAATCCATATGCTCCTCCTGAACAACATCAACTTTTAGTTTCTATGTATTTTTTTAATAAAAGAAAAGACATTCATAACATAATATTAAGGAGTTGAATATAGGAATCCCTTTTGCATAAAAGTCAAATAATATCAACGATGGAAAACATTGATGAAAGATTTTTAAAATAATATATTTGTACGATTGAGAAACTTAAAACCAACAGAAAACTCCAATCAAAATTGGAACACCTAGATATTAAGAGTTGAAATAGCAAGAATTTTCGGATAAATGTAGCCAAATAATATCACTAATGGAAAACCTTGATGAAAGATTTCAAGCCTTTGCAGGAAAACAGAAGTTATAAGTGCCCTGAACCAAACTGATACGCACATAACTAATAAGAGGGTTCTGAATGTTGCCAGAAAGAGCTAGAAAAGGGGGATCATGTGCTGAAAGTGGAAATCGTTAGGCTGTTTTGAGGGATTTGCTATTGTCACTCTAAGTAACTCTAGGCACGTTAGTATCACTCAGTCACTTCAACATTTTAAGAATAGTGTAAATAGGGGTTCTCGAACCCTAAATTAGGCATCAAGAGATTTACTGTAAGGGCTGTTGCTTTCTTGGAAAATTTTAGTACACATTCATCTGGTGGTCAGCTTGAGGATTTCCCTCTGGCAGGCTTAGAGATTCCAATCGTGTTTTCCTAAGATTGGGTTGTGTGTCACTGTCATAGAACCCACTCAAGGAGTATCTCACTTGAGGAAACTGCTCTTAGGCAAGTATCTCACCAAGAGGAATGGTGCTCGAAAATTCTCCTATATTTCTGGTTTATTTCATAAAATCATTCATAATTACAAAGACTCTAGCTAAAACCTTATATAGGCAAAAACTACTAACCTAAACTTGCACTTAATAGAATAATGCATATGTTCTAGAATTATAAAACAATATATAATATGACAAACTACCCTTGAATATAAGGATTTATTTCCTAAATACAAGATAATAGCATCAATTAATTCTCAAGAGAATAAACTAATTTGGGGATCATATCAGTGTGTGCTTGTTGGGTTCTTTTGGGAGTGTAATTATGTCTAGTTGTGCTTCCTGATTTCCCTCTCAATCACAAATGAAGCCTCAATGAACAGGGATAAACTTGTGTAATCATATCGCCCATATCCAACCAAATTAAGCAGGTTGGACATTATCAACTAAATTGTTAGGGATTTGTAAGGAACCTACTCCTGACGAAGGCGTCTTGATTACACAATGGTCAACTGATGGATACAATTTGTACACCATACCGAACCTACAATTAAAAGTTTTAATTTTTTTTATAAGAATTAAAATTTTTAATTGCTAACTCAAACTTAAGGCTATCATAAATCAATAAGCACCGCAAAAGCAAAGACTTGAATTGGTTCTTCTATAGGTATGTATTTATATTTTCCTAACTTTTACATCTAGCAAGAAAAATTCAAATTCTAATGCATTAATACGGGAAGAAAATGTATACAGGTTCCGTAGCAGTGCACATCATGCGGATACCATCACCAATGCACTTGAACAAAGCAGAATGCACAACTCAAGTTGCCTTCCATGAATAACTCTAATTTTGTATCAAATGAGTAACAAGTGAACGATAATATGAAAGAAGTGTAAACATAAAGCAATAAAACAACATATTTATGGATCGGAAGTCCTTACCTCTCGCAGTCCCATTGTTTAATGTATTTCCGAGAGCAAGAATAAGGCGCAAGACTTCCTTTAAGTTGGAAGAATTCTGAACCTACTTGGAATCAAGAAAAATAGAAATAAGATCCAAATAAATGAATATCACAACGTGCTTAGAAGCATCATCAAAACATGTAATGTACCTGATCACATGCAGAGTTTACAAGAGTTAAACTTTTCCTGAAGTCTGTAACCTGCAGAGAGAATGGGAAAAAAGTCTAAGGCTGACAAAGAGGATGCTTGTCGGCATGTACATATTCCAAGAGCTGGTATATTACAAGCTCTAAAACCAATATGAACCTGGGCATTAAACTGAATCTTGAACAAGAAAACTTGTAACTTGGATTCCACCCTTGGGACTTTCATGAGCTCTAGAAAAAACTGAAACAAAAATTCAAAGAAGATAAAAGGCTTGACTAAGCAAGAAACCAAGCATAAAAAGTTACTAACTCTAGCTGTAAGGAAAGTAAAATGGGAGACATGAAGAAGATAAACTAATGCATGAGAAAGTCCTGACCACAAAGCCATGTAATCACATTTATGTCCAGAAATATCACCTAGTACCATAGAAGCTTCCAACGGCTACTCTTGATAACAAAACAATAAAATAGAAGAAGAAACGGGGATTGGGTATAAAATACGATAAGAATATACTGATCCACTAATCATTTGCTTCTTGTAGCATCATTATACATTCATTAAAGATGCTTTCTGGCTTTTGGGCATTAACTGGGTGACCTGAATGGAAGTGAAAATGGAAAAGTTCTTTACAAGGATCATCACGTTGGTGACAAAGATTGAGTCCAGACCTTTATGTTCTTTTGACAATATTATGAACCTTAATAAAGGATACATATCTTAACCAGCCTCCATAAGAGTGAATCTAACATCTATCTATATTCTATATATCTATATATCTATATATAATACTAAAACCGATGAATAGCATCTAAGGTATCATCCTTTGGTTGGGTCTTAGGTAAAAAAATCTCCCGCTTGTACTCCATATGCCTAATCGACTACTTCCTCCTATCAACAATGTAAGACATTTTGACTTTTTGCATGTGTTTCAAAGAGTTAAAAACTATATTAAATATCAAGTTTTTTATTCATTTTTTTTTTACAATTTAATACTCCCTCCGTCTCAAAATTTAAGTCGTTTTAGGATTTTGCACAAGTTTTAATAAAACACTCACTCCTCAATCAACATCATCATTCCACTAACTTTTTCATAAATTTTATTTTTTTTAATACCCACTACATTTTTTTAACCAAATCGATACAAATCATTACTATCCCCCTTACCTAGAAAACCTAAAATGATATCTATTTTGATACAAAAATAAATACCTAAAACGACCTAAATTTCGAGACGGAGGGAGTACCTATTACTAATAAATACTAAATTTTAAAAAAATTACTCCCTCCGTTTCATAATACAAGGGTTTTTAAAAGATAGTTTTATTTCAAAATAGACGGTCTTTTATATTTTCTAGGTAGAGAATTGTAATGATTTATATTGATTTGTGTTGTTAACTTTTTAAGAGATTTTGATTGGTTAAAATGTATAGTGGGTATTAAAAAATAATAAAATTTATGAAAAAGTTAGTGAAATGATGATGTTAGTTAGTGAAATGATGATGTTTTTTAAAAAGTAAAGCATTTTTATTATAACTTGTGTCAATAGCTAAAAGCCCATGTACTATGGAACAGAGGAAGTAATAAGATGGATGTTTCGGCAGCGGGTGGTTAGAGAGAGAAGATCTTAGCTAAAAAGTTTTCCATTCAGATACTTGGGGATCCCCATCTCGTCAGGGAAGCTCACCATCTCTCAATTCTCCCCTCTTTTAGATAAGATCTTAACTAATATCAGTTATTGGAATTCTAAGACTTTATCATATGCTGGAAGGGTTGAACCGATTAGAGCTGTGATCCAAGGTATTGAAGCTTTCTGGTTTTCTGTATTGCCCTCCCCTACTACTCTAATTGATAGAATAAATAGGCTTTGTGCAAAGTTCCTTTGGAAATCTCATAGAATTAAATGGAAGGACCTTTGTCTGCCTAAATCCGAGGGAGGGTTACGATTAAAAGACCTTAAAGAGTGGAACAAAGCATTTCTGTCTAGGATCCTCTGGGATATTGTTAGGAAGAAAGATAGTTTATGGGTGAGGTGGATCCACCACCAATACTTACGCCAAAACAGCGTCTGGGCCTGGACAGCTCACAAAACCAATGATTCCCCACTAATCAAAAAGCTATTAGCAATTAGGGATGAGATTCTAACCTCTGCAGGGTCCGAAGATGGAGCTATACAACTCTTCAATTCATGGTCCTCAGAAGGACAATACAAGATTGGTGTGGCTTATGAGCATTTCAGAAGAAAGGTTCCAAAACCTACATGGAGTTCAGTAGTATGGGACCAACACATTATCCCAAAACATGCCTTCATTCTCTGGCTAGCTGCAAAGGGGAGACTGGCAACAAAGGATCTCTACAAACCAAGGGAAGTTGACATACATTGTGTCTTATGTAATCACAATTCTGAATCACATGAACATTTATTCTTCGCTTGTGATTTTTCCTCTAATATTTGGTTGCAGATAAGAGGATGGCTGGGAATTTGGATGAGTATGTCCACCCTACAAAGTGCACTTAAATGGCTAAAAAAGGAAGCCAAAGGGAGAGGATGGCATTCAAAGGCAAAGAGAGTGGGGCTAGCCACAACTGTATACTTCATCTGGAAAGCAAGGAACGACAAAACCTTTGGAGACAAGACATGGCGTGCTGAAGAAATCATCCACCTTATCAAGACACATATATACAAGGTCCTCAATCACAACTTTGGCCTTAAGTTCAGCAACACCCCTGAGCTACTGCATGGTCTTCTTCATGATGAGTAGGAAGGGAGCAATTGAAGGCTTATGGACGTCATAGACCACTCCTCAAACTCACAACAAAAGGGATATGCTAGCAGTAGTGAGGTGGCTCAAGCCTTGGTGATCCACGTAATGGGCAACCTTTTGTACCTCGTTGCCTTGCTATAAAAAGGCTTGTAAGGACCGAATGGTCTTTTGTAAAACTTAGGAATGACCTTGGTTGTTTAAATTGTCTAAGGGTGCTCTGAGTGGTAAGGTGTAGCACCTTGATGGCCGAGCCGAAGGGGTGCTACATCCTACTACTCATGAGAGTGCGTGTCCGACTTCCGATAGCTTTGGCTTGAAGAGAATGGAACGGTACAAGGGCTTAGCCCATTACACCCTAATGCCTACCTTAGGGTATGAGCCTTACTCATGATAGTGGTGCTCCCAGGATCCTATCTTGGGGCAGCTAAAGGCTTTTTTGGAAACCTTGTATATATTTCATTTCTGATTTCAATATATTTACATTTAAAATCAAAATAAAAAAAAAGAGGAAGTAATAAGATACGTGCAAAAAGTCAAACGTCTTTTATTGTTGATCGGAGGGAGTATATTTTTTAATAAGATTCTACGAGATGTGCTAACTATTAAAATGTAAAAAGGAGGAAAAAAAACAAAATAAAAGATATGGTAACTATTTATGTTAAACATAGGTTAAAAGTAATATTTTACATCATTATATTAATTTTATTTAAATGATGGAAAGATATGTTAGAAATAATATGTTCACATAATTATATGAATTTTATGTGAGGGCCACTAATAGAGGTGAAAATTGAGATAAACACAAATAACACTACAAGACTGACTTTACACAGATTGGCTGAAAACAAGATACAAATCTCAAGGAAACCAAAGGGAATCCAAGAGCCTACCAATTGAGGAACACCTCAAACTGGCCACTAAGAGAGCAACTCTCTAGCCAAGGCAAAATCCTATCTAAAAAAAACTGCAAAACAAACATTGAGGGATATTCCCTCATTTATGCTCCATGGGTTGTCACTAACACTTGCCTAATAGTCATGTGACACTAACAAAACCCTGTAACTACCCCCTCTTAAGAAACTACCTTATTCTTGCCATTCACCAATTTGCCAACATTGAGGGATATTCCCTCATTTATGCTCCATGGGTTGTCACTAACACTTGCCTAATAGTCATGTGACACTACCCAAACCCTGTAACTACCCCCTCTTAAGAAACTACCTTATTCTTGCCATTCATCAATTTGCCATCTCCCAGCCACTCTAGTTTATATTCATAAAAATGATTGATTCTTGTCCTTTTAAAAGTGTATACTCCCTCCGTCTCGCAATAGTTGTTGTTTTAGAGTAGCAAACTTGTATAAAAAAACTTGTTGTTTTAGCTATAGTTATTATCTTTATAGGTAATTATTGCTCTTTTTATAGGTAATAATTACTCCTTTTAGGTATTTTATCCTATCCTATAAAAGTAAAGGAAACATTGGTTTTATTAATAAGTGTGCATAAAGCTAAAACAACAAGTTTTGCGAGACGGAGAGAGTAAAAAATTTGGGGGGATGGGGGGTGCACTGTGCAGTATACAGATGGTAAGAAAAGTAAAAGGCATTACGAGTTTCATAATAAAAGAAAAATAAAAACAGGATTACAAAGGTCATAAAGATCAATTTTATGAGAGAAACATTAATAAATGAAAAGCACAGTTAATTTAAATCAGAAAGAAAACTGCAAGAACAGAAATGAGGGGAAGGAGCGTTGTATGACATGGATATTTTAACAAGTACAAAAGAAGGGAGCAAAGAAAAGAAAACTAAGAAGACATTGGAGTTGAATCAGTGACAAATTGGGATTGCTTTTGCCCTATATCATAGATCATGCAAAATGTTTTAACTTCTTGAGGAGCTTAAGGTTTTTTAAGTAAGTTCAAGTGATGGAAACGACATTTAGGAGGAGGAAAGTGGGAGGAAGACCTCCAATTGTAGAAGGATTTTACAAAAGAAACCACTTGATTAGTTTAACACATCAAACTCTTCTATTTGGGGAAGGAAGAACAAATACTCCAAAAGAAATAAAGCAGTTGAAAATGCTTATATATGTCCAGCCATGTTGAACTCCATTAAAATATAGAAATCCATAAAACAAAGCCAACTTCTATAAGTTAAGCTAATAGTTGGGCACAAAATAGACTCTGAGAAGTAGAGCCAAGATGAAGTGCAATTACATATGATCTTTGGCCTTCATGTCCTACACATTGTACTCCTTTTTTATAGCCTTTCTACATCCACACCTTCTAATCCCCATTCATTTATCACAACTTTTTCTTAGCATAAAACGGGGAAAAGAGATTTATTTAAATACATTCAAGTGGCAGGGACATGAGTTAGGCCATAAAGCACATAAGTGAGTAGGTAAAGATTGAATATGATTGGTTAATCGTGCAAGCAAAAGTTGTCGAATCAAAGTAATTAGGTTTCATTTGCAAACTGGTAACGACAATTACATCTAACATGAACTTGTACTAATTTCGTCGTCTATGACAAAGGATACTTTAGCTTGCACTACTGCTCAAAGCCCCAAAAAATATTTCACCAAGGAAATGCATAATGTCCAAACAACTCAAAATTTATGGGGATAAAGATCTTCATACCTGCTCACATTTTCCCAATTTCTCCTTGTCGCCGGTGTAGTTCTAATGAGTTGCAAGAAAGAAAAACACATGAAAGAACAGATTATTTAGCAAGGATTGATTTTAAACACAAATACCATTCGAGGTTGTATGTCATTGTGAACATAGATAATCTTTCTTACTTTATAATTCTCCATTTCAACAAATTGTAATCACAAGAAATAACAGATCATAGAACTCACTTTACCTTGAGAAGATCCATCTCATCCTTGACAGGACAGAATTTTATGAGATTTTCAACTTGATCAGCATCCAAAACTGACTCATCCAGAGCTAGTGCTGCAGCCTGCAGAAAGCTATGTTAGAATTGGATGCAACCCTCTCACCCTGGTTTTTTTAGAGAGATTTGAGCTTGTGTGCTTTATAAAGTCCACTTCATTAGCCTAGCAATAGTGGCTTAATTGGAGGCTTCCCAAGGTAGGTCATCCAAGAATAAGTATCGAAAGAATAGAATCTTCATGTGTTCTCCAACTAACTCAAACACTAAGGCCTGATGTATCTAGCATTCTTGAAGGACGAAATTCTGAATAAACTTGTAAAAGAAAGTAAACATAGTTGACTTTGATTCAATTTTCAATAATAAGCTTTCAAACTTTCGAGTAAATTAAACAAAATACAAAAGTAAATATAGTTGGCTTTGATTCAATTTTCAATAACGAGCTTTCAAACTCTCCAGTAAATTAAAGAAAATACAAGGATAGAGAGGACTCAGATTTGTAAAGGAGGACTTAAAGCCTTTTATCCCAGCCACCGCAAACAACAGTATTATGCCACAATTGAACTATCACATAAGAACTTCGCTACTTTCTGTTTATAGCACATATATTGGCGCTATTTAGCAACATGGCCAACCATGTGACAAGGAGAAAATTACATGGCAAACAAAAGACATCAAGCATACCATCATATCTGGTAGTGGCATCTTCACTTTTGTGAGCATGATTTCAGTGTTATTAGCCCTTCTCAAATCGACCTGGAAAAATTTAACTAAATTTTACAAATCACAACAAAAAAATATATCTTGAACAAGGCTCTAGCCAATTAATTATCATAGAAACAAAGTTAAAAAAAAGTGAAAGCTAAACAGTTTTTGAGATTCATCTATGTAAATTAGCATCAAGATTGTGGTGACTAAAAAGAGAATCCTGCAAGGAGAATGAATATTGCCATTTGATTAGGAAAAAATATGGATGTTTTCCAGACCATATTAAGCACGGCCATGTCATAATCATCATTCGATTTCCCTTGTGTAGATAGATGGAAGTAGATAGTTGTCATTGGGTAACATTGTGCGAAGAGTAATTTACACACCAGATGCAGCTAGTGTCTAGGAAGATTATGAGTACGAAGCAAAAAATGAGAATTACAGCAAGCATATAACAAAAACAACCAACACAAATTATCCCGCTTAGAGAAGGGTAAGGGTTTCAAGGGGTATGTAGTTGGGAAAAGGGTATGCACACCTCAAAAGAATTATAATTTACTTGTCCGCATAGTATGAAAGAAGTTCTTATACAGTAAAAACATTCTTGCAATAAATATACAGCAGTTCAGACAAGATAACCCTATACAAGTGAAATAAATGCTGGACCGTGGCACCTAATTGTGACTAGCTAAGCACGACCTACTTGGTATACCGTATATGTATCTTATCATGGGTATTTGCTTGCATCATAGACTATATTAGAGGTATTTTGTTAGAGGTTTGCGCACTTCCATTGAGATTATGTGCATGCATGCACGAGTTAGACATGTAAATATCAGTTGGTTGCTTGCATGCATTGATGGGTTACTATGCCTGGTTGCCCACTATCCTCCTATTTCTTGTAACTTTATAACCCTTGTTATGATCTATAAAATTTTAACCCTTAAAATAAAAAATAAAAAATGCTGGATTTCTTTTTGTTTTCAACTTTTCACGGATCCCAAATTTATGTGAGTCAGTTTCCTTTGTGTGTGTGCGTGTGTGTGTGTGTGTGTGTGTGTGTGTGTGTGAGAGAGAGAGAGAGAGAGAGAGAGAGAGAGAGAGAGAGAGAGAGAGAGAGAGAGAGAGCATAATTCAAAAAACTAACTTTGTAAATCTGGTTCGTCCATAACATAGATTTCCAATCCAGTCAAGTAATAAAAAGAGATTACTTTAACCAATAAAACCAGAAAAAAAAACTTGCTACTTAGAGCAGCATTAAGTTGTAGAAGAATATATCAATTTTATGGCAAGAAAATCAAACGGTATTTGGCTCCCCCACAATAAAGCAGTGATCTGTTGTAACAAATTCATTAGACAGTAAACAAAGTTGGAACCTATAAACTATAAAGCCCAAAATTTTGGTCAGCACAAGCATCACTGATACAAAACATGAGAAAGGGAAATGTGGCATCCCAGATACAAATGAAACCGTCAAATATGCATTTAAGATGAAAAGTAACAGTGCAACGCGTTAATGAATCTTTACCAGGTGTATAGTTTCAGATTTAGGAGCAGCTTTCTTCTGCGCAGATTTTCCAGCTGGTTTGGCAACAGCGGCAGAAAACAAGGTCTCAATTTCTGACATATCAAGTTCCCCTTCACTAGACATCAAAAAATACAATGCTTGTTATTAGATAAATAGACATAAGGATTAAAGAATATAATTAAGGTAAGAAAAGCTTCTTAAACAATTCGGTGCTTTACAAATTGAAGCTGTCCAAAAACCATGTTAGACGCATGAAAACCAAGAAATGATGAACACAAAAGACCATTATTATTCTAAGTAAAGATGGTACAGGAAGGGAAAGAAAAATATCTTCAGCATATGATTTTAATATTAGTGAAGAGATGATATTACAATACATTTGAGTCCTTCCTTGTTTTTGCAACTCTTCCCAAAAGCTTCCTGGCGTGACCCTTGTTACCTTGCTCCAATGCAGTGGCTTTAATAATGTCTTTCGAGGAGCTGAAGTATTTATAGCTGCACTCCGAGTAAGACGACCTCTTCCGCCCTTTGAATCGCCCGGAGGAGGTGGAGGCCCACCAGCTTTTCCACCTCCTCCGGGTGGTGGTGGTGGGCCAGGACCACGTGCACCACCAGGTGGGGGTGGTGGGCCAGGTGCACCAGGTGGAGGTGGTGGACCTCCTCCACCAGGAGGTCTTGGTGGAGCTGGAGGACCTGGTGGCGGTGGTGCACCTTTTCCAGGTGGCGGTGGTGGAGGTGGACCCCCTCCTCCGGGAGGTGGTGGTGGAGGTGGACCCCCTCCTCCTGGAGGTGGTGGCGGAGGTGGACCCCGACCTCCGGGAGGTGGTGGGGCTTGTGGAGGAGGTACCGGTGGTGGTGGAGCTTGACCTCCAGGCGGCGGTGGTGGAGCTGGAGCTTGAGCTCTAGGCGGACCTCCAGGCGGCGGCGGTGGTGGAGGTGGAGCTTGACTTTTAACTGGAGGAGGAGCTGGTTTTGAAGGTGGAAGTGGAGATTCCGCTTGAAATCCAGGTGGTAATGATGATTCTGGAGGTATTATTGCATGACAGTTTGGACATGTTCGAGGCATAGGTTGTGGAATACCCTGCATAGAAGGAGCTTCACCTCCGGGAACCTGAGAGGCTGGTAGAGGGGGAGCTGGTGAGGAAGGGACAACAGAAGGCGGTTTCTCTTCTTGTGTATCGGAATGTTTGGAAGACAAGAGATCTGATTCACTAGTAGAATCAGCAGCAGGAGGAGGTGGTGGCTGTTGAGGAACACCATCAGGAGGAAGCACCGTAGAATCAGCAGCAGGAGGAGGTGGTGGCTGTTGAGGAACACCATCAGGAGGAAGCACTGGACGTGGGGATGTAAGTGCCGATTGTGAGAAAGTAGTCTGGTTATGCGGAGAAGAGGATGGTGAATTTTCTGCATGAGAAGTTGCTTCAACGTGTTCCTTCAACAATAAAGGTGGAGGTGGCGAAGTAGGAGGCAAAGAAGGCTGCAAGTTTGTAGTCAATGTCACACAATCGTTAATAGCATGAGGAGATAGGGGAAGTGGATGTTCTTGTCCTTTTTCCGTAGTAGTGAGGTTTGAGGATAGGTTGGACGTCAAAACAGGAAGAGGCGACGGCTGTGGCAGGGTCTCTTGTTCAGAAACCTTGAATGAGCCACTATTATATTCTGGCTGACTCATTGCAGATATGTCCTGAGCAGATTCTGAGCGCCTAACTGATTTCACCACCTGAATTGGACGCTCACGTCTCTCAGCACTTGAAGCACGAACCATTAATCTTCCGCGTCCCATGGACTCCTTATTTTGGTTTCTTGCGATAGCTATGGCAGGTGCAATAACCCTCATATGAGGATAAGTTACATGCATCGAGTTATTTAATGCACCTTTATTAGACGGTATCCATTTGTGTTCTCCTGGCTTTTGCTTTGGTGGTCTCTTTGTCACATATTGCAACAGCTTATCCGCCTTGTTTCTAACCACATCAGGCGATGTCTTTCTTGGAGGAATACTGTATTCTGACCTCTTCTTCCCAGTCACATCTTCTCGGTCTTGTTTTTCCCCCTCATCCTCTACTGCATTGGGTGAATCCACTGTTCTATGCTTGGTTTCTTCTTTTTTAAGTGCATCAGCAGCCTCTGTGACAGAGTCTACCTCTGTTTTCTCGTCAGCTGAAGTAATACCCTTAACTGAAGGCATATCAGCTTCCACCTTCACAGGCCTTCTCTGATTCCCTTCATCTATAGTTTTGCCTTTCGCCGCATGAATAATATAGTCTTGTTTAGAATCTGCATTTTTATTCCCATCATCCAAGTTAATATCCTTGACAACATCAATCAAAGCCTTTTTTTTTAGTTCCATTATCGAAAGAAACATCCCTCAATGCATTAGATTTCACTCCAGCATATGCTTCATGTTTTTGCCTTAACGAATCTGATGGACAGTCTTTAAATATTGGAGGATCAGAATCTCCCTTACCATCTATTCCATCAACAGTATTGCTAAAGATCTCTTGAACTTCAAAAAATTCTTCACCAGATGCAACATCCACGTCATTTTCATCTTCACTCGTGTAAAAAGATGAAGGAACATCTCCAATAT
Source organism: Persicaria tinctoria (assembly GCA_037127255.1). Lineage (NCBI taxonomy): Eukaryota > Viridiplantae > Streptophyta > Magnoliopsida > Caryophyllales > Polygonaceae > Persicaria > Persicaria tinctoria. The sequence continues at coordinate 22,137,936 of JBANSL010000017.1, forward strand.
CCGAAAAGTATACCTACCATAGATAAGAGTTGCAGTTTTAGAAAAAGCAAAGACGAAGAAGAAAGAAAGAGCTGCTACAGTACCTCTGCTCTGAAGTCCTCGTTATACTTTTCCTTTGCATCCCACAAAATATCAACTTCCTCACGATTGAGTGTTATGTTATATGAACGAATAAAGGCTGTATGGAACATAACTCGGAACATCATTTCCTCCCTTAAAGTGTCACTGCGCAAATGGACGCATTCTAGGACAACATCCCCTTGAACACGACAACCGATAACTAATTTCACCAACTCCATCTGCACTAACAAGCCAAATAGTATCTATAGCAAGAAGCAACACTGCATTCAAATTTTCAAATGTGAAGCACCATTTACCTCAGGATAGCTGCGAATACGACGTCTAGCCTTCAAGGATGAAAACAGTAGCTTACTCCCCTTGCTGGTTGTTTTTGAAGGGTCCTGACCATAAACACGAACCACGGGCCTGCAACATTTTCCTGAATCCATTAAGGGAAGGACTTTGAGAATAAGATTATCCAATACTAGGGGCGTCTCTGAAGGAGGCCATTCCGTTCCCATATCCCTCCGAGAAATATACTGCAGATATCTCAAGTGTGATGGCTGGGGGTTTAAAGGAGACAAAAGCCGAAGAAGCTCCTTAGGTGCTTGCTTGTAAAACATTTCGAGAGTCTTCTTCTCCCAATTGTACTGTTTTCTGTACAAAAGAAGACCTGCAAGCATGAATGCTAGTAGTGGCCAGCCTCCTCTTTCACAGTGCATCAGTAACACGTTTTGCTGACCCGTCACCGATAACCAGCTATCACTGGAGCGCAAGAAATGGTGGATCATTTGCAGAGGTAGCAGGGGGCAGTTCTCGTACTGCCTTGGATAGTCCATGACTGTCATATCAAACTCCTCTAGTATATCTGATATTTGACTTCTCCTATCCCCTTCCCGAAAGTTGAACACCATGAATGAAGAATCAGGGTAGTGGTCCTGCAGCTGTGCTACGATACAACTCATATATGCTTTGTAATCGTTATCATCCAACACGTCAGTGGAGAAGCAACAATCAAACACTGGGAAAAAAAAAGGAAAATTACAATTGGAACTCATGATATTAAATCCAACTCAAACATCAATTCGTCAAATCAGCTGACCCAGGTAAGTACAGCATAGGCATTAACCCAGTGAACCTTAAAAGAATGATCAAGCTAAAAATGTGTTTATGCATCAAAAAAAAAAAACACACACACGCGCGCACAAAAGGTGTCCATTTTTACTGTAATAGGACCCCAAAAAAAGCTAAAAAGTCTTTCTGCATCCACACAGCTTGAACTGTTTCTAAGTTTCCTCCAAGCTAGTTCCAGGATAAGCTTTTTATCATAATAATGAACTCTCAAGTAACCTAAGGGATATGAAAAGAAAGGTTCTGTGGCTGCAATTTCAAATTACAAATGGCAATGCAACAAAAGCACAATGATGGAGATAATTGAAACTGTGGCTCAGAACAAAGGAAGAGAAACATAAATTGAAAGATTAGGTCATTCAAGTTTCAGTAAACATCGTGAAAACCCACAACATTAAACGGAAAACTGAAAAACGAAAATGAAATAGGGGAATTACCGTAAACGCGCTCGGAAATTTCGAGAAGCCGATCGGGAGGCTTCTGGTAGAAGAATCTGCGGAACAGCGCCATACGATGGCGCTGTTTCTCTCAACAGTCGGATCCAAAACGATCCAAATTCAACAACCCTAGGTCAAACATGATCAATTCCGAATTGATCGTCCAAACAACCGCAAAATACGAAAGCAGCCTAAAAATTTCCGAATGATCAACCCATTGTAATCGAAGACACGGCGCAAATAACAAGGAAAAATCACCAAACACTCGTGACCTAAATTCGGAATTTAGGACGGATTGAGCAAACGCGTTTCCATGCAGACGGGAGATGGAGAAAATCAAACGAAACGCGAGAGGGAGCATCAACGAATCAACAACATATGCGAGGGGGGATCAAGAAAACAAAAACCTAAAAAGAAGGGAAAAATCATCAATGACGATGATAAAACAGCTTTGAGCATAAGATTGAAAGATGGATGGAGGAAAAGATAAAAAAGGATAGAAGAAAGCAAAATAAAAATGGTGAAGTGTTGAGTGTGAAAAGGATCAAACTCCTTCCTCTCCCGTCTCCTGTAGCCCCTCTACTCTGTTCATGCCTCTGTCTCCATGTCTGTTTGTGCACAAAAACCCCATTTTTGTTGTTCTGTAAACAGAGCCATGAAAGAGGGTTGGAGAAGGAGAAAGAGAAAGGGACAATTGGCTGGGCTGTGTGACCGCCTCAAGGAGGGAGGGAGGGAGAGGTGCATCAAAGTCTTTTTCTTTTTTCTCTTTTAAAAAAATAATTATTAATTTTAAATTTTGTCTTAAATTACTATGGGAGGATATTTCTTTTTCTTATTGATTTCTTTATGTTTTCTGTTATGTTAAATGAAAATATCTAAAGTCGAAATTTGAAATAAACTACAGCATAATTTAAAAACAAACAGAATAAAAAATGAAATTAAAATGAAGTAATTAAGCAAAACATGGTCTCTGAATTATATAATAATATATTTGGCGTATTATTTTTCTTTGGTTTTTTATATTGTTCAAATACATGGTCTTCCCACAGTAAATAAAATAAAAATACATGTGGTCTCTAAAAGGTTGATGGAGTCTGATTAAAAAAAACAATGCCAATTGAATTGGAAATGGCCGCGCTTATTTCATTAAAGAAATTAAAATACCTGAAACTTGGATTATTTCGTACCATCAATATTAACCAAATGCTACTTGTTGTGTGATCATTGACAAGTACTCCGTAGTTTGATTCATCTGTCTACAACATAAATTACTATGGAAAATTCATAACCAACCAGAAAATATTTGGCTTATAGTAATAACTAAAAAATACTTATTAAATACTCCCTCCGTCCTAAAATACATGGGCTTTTAGCCTTTTGCAGTGTTTTAATAAAACACTTTACTTTAAAAAAAACATTATCATTGCACTAACTTTTACATAAATTTTATTATTTTTTAACATCCACTGCACATTTTAACCAATCAAATTATTTTAAAAAATCAACAACACACAAACCAATACAAATCATCACAACTTTCTACCTAGAAAACATAAAAGTCCATCTATTGTTGGACAAAAACTTACCTCTAAAAACACATGTATTATTGGACGGAGGGAGTATTAAGAAACTTGAATTAAATATACACAATACATCTTGACAATTTGGTAGATTGATTCATCTGAATGAACTTTTCAAAAAAGCTTACTCTGGATAATTGGTAATGAATCAAAAATAAATGTCTGATTTGATAATTGGATAGACAATTTCTCTCTAAAAGAATATAGAGATAATTATGACCCCGACATGAAAGTCTAGCTCTCATCTTTTATATCCCAACAAGAAATGGAATAAGTCACTGACCAAATGTTCCCACCACACTTAGTAGAGCAAATCTTAAGGATTGATGTCCCGAAATGGGACACTGAAGACAAACTAGTTTGAAAATACAACAAGGATGGGATATTTACAACAAATCGGTCCACCACACACATAATGCTAATATTACTAGTAATAAAGATCATATCCTGGAAACTTGACGTCCCCCCACGTGTTCGTAATCTCATGTGGAAAATTATGAATGACGGATTAGCAACCAAGGTTAGATTAAATAAATACTTAAACAGGGTACCTTCACATTGTTGCGTATGTAACCAATAAGATAAAGATACCTCACATCCCTTTCTAAAATGCCCGATTACAAAATCAATAATTAGTACTTATTAACACAAAACGAATAAATTCTTTGTTGGAACTAGGAGTCCAAATATCTCAATAACAGATGTAACCCAAATTAAGGATAACAACCCCAACTTCAATGAGCTATGCTTCCTTTAATTGGTAAAATATTTGGGAGTTTAGAAACTCAATTATATTAAAAAATAGCAAATTGGACCATATTTCTATAGTGCATAAAACTTTAAACAATATAAAGGACTGGAAAGAAGATAAATAAGGACTTACCTTTGCAAAATAAAAGGCAAGGTCGACATATCAAATGGGCAAAACCCCCAAGGATGTTTATAAAATAAATGTAGATGGATTGGTTAAAAGTAATGGGGAATGTAGAATTGGGAGTATTGTTAGGGACTGGACCGAAAAAGTAATCAAAATATTCCAACAACATGTACCGAAGGGATCAGTACTCCTAATTGAATCCCTTGTGTTTTGTATAGGGTTAGAGCTAGCCCGCAATAGAGGATGGAAGAATGTCATAGTTGAAGGAGATAGCTTAACGGTGGTCAAGGCAATTAAGGGTAATTCTAGAGTTCCATGGGAGATTCTCAAAGTTATTCAGAAGATTGGAAGGCTACGAGCAACGTTCTCATCAGCAATATTTCGTCACTACTTTAGAGAGGCAAACACAGCAAATGATTTTATTGCTAGAGTTGATCTTAATTGTAACTCTTATACCCTCCCTTTGAATAGGGAATTTTCTCTCATCATCCACCGGGATGATCTTTTTGCGTAAAGACATCCTAATTTTTGCCTACTGTACAAAAAAAAGTACTTCATAGTTGTTTGACACTATAAAAAAATTAATTAAAATAAATAATATTTTATATAATTTTTAGCTTCTAAAACTACGTGCATAAAAGTCAAATATTGTTTTTTCATAAATTTCGCCAAGTACCCTCGAGGTATGGCATTTTTCGCGAGGTATACAAAACTTTTACCTATTTCGCATGGTACCCCTGACGTTTGTGTATATTTCGTCTCGCACCCTTCTTCTATTAAAGTTAACTAATGCTTCAAAGCTCCGTCTATTTTAATTTAAAAAAAAAAGAAAGAAAGAAAGGACGACTGAAGCGAAGAATGTGACACAGAGAAGAGAAGGAGATGGCAACGTGACAGAGCGAGAGTGAGGCTGATGATTTTCACATGGTACCCGACGCAGCTAGTGCCAGAGGGATAGACTAGAGGAGGGACGATGACGGCGACTGTGAGCTTTTGATTGCCTCGGAGGATAGCACGATGATCTTTGGTAACAAGCAACTCGTAATTACTCATATTCATTCACAGAAGGCGGCTAAATGGCTAACTCCCTAGAGGTAATAATTTACAGTGCCTTGATTCAGGGATTCTACTTGTTCATTAATTTGCCTCAAAGTGCAAATCAAAAATCCTATCTTTAGGGGTTTACTGATTAAGGTTTTGCTTTAGGGATTGTGTTTGTTCCAATTGGGGTTTTTAGGATTGGAATTAGGGGATTTATTATGTATTTATTTTCGAATAGTGGGTTTTGATTTTATACAAATGAAAAAAATTATAAATTACAATTCCTCTGATTTAATGCAGGCTGAAATTTTGTGATAATTATGTGAGAACCACAGGCCAGAAGCGAGAAGGGAGACCGATTGAGGTTGTTGAACGGGAGCGGGGTGAGGGACAACGAGGAAGGGGAAGAAGAGGTACAGGATGGCCAAATCCGACCACCACGGCACCACCCCAACCGCACAAAAACCCCAGACCGCACATAGAAGGCAAGATCGGCACCGAGCACCGGGACGGAAACCCAATTTCTGAAATTGACCTCGCACAGAGCCAAAGCAGGACGAAAACCCCAGATCCGAGGAGACCAAAGGGGAAAATGCAATGCAGACCGGGGAGGAGTAACAGAAGCCCAGCCTCCCCAATATTTGAAATCGGCCTCCCAGAGCCGAGGGGATTAAGCATCTCCGACGAGGCAAACCTCAATCTAAGAGAAGACACGGCCTCCGAAGAGGAGTTGAAATCCTCCGAAGAGGGGTTGATTACATCCGAAGAGAGGTTAAGGGCCTCCAAAGAGGGTTTGATTGCCTCTTAAGAGGAGTTATGAGGCTCCGACAAGAGGAACATCGGCCTCCGACAAGTGCTTCCAAGGACTCCCTCTCTCTAGAAATTAGAGAGAGGAGAGTGATTTATTGTGTTTCACTTCGTTAATAAGGATAAACTATGGGCCTATATTACATCTAACACCGATGTGATACTATTGTTTTTTTTTATGACAAGGAACCCATCTTTAGTGGTAAACCCTGAGCACGTGACCCAACCGACAAGAACCACAGTAAACCGGCTTGCATCGATCGTCTCGATCCAGTGATAGGGAGCAAGGTAAACTTTGGATTTTCACTAAGGAAAATCCAAAGTTTTTGATTCATGTTTAATAATATTTTATTTTTTTTCTCATGGGAATTTCACTAGTTTTACATAATTTCACATAAATTCTTTTCATTTTTTTACAAAATAAAGCGTTCTTTAGGTTTGTAGTTCTAAATCCGAATCAATTCAAGTTCATTTCTTTCTGATTTTCTTCGATTCCTTATCTAGAAAAGCACAGATCTTTGGTCTTTTATGGTCGGGATGAAATCGAGGGTCCGGATCTGAAAGTTGTGGCTACTGCAAGGAGATCACTACCATTTAGGGCGCGTTCGGCATGGGTTTAATGGGGATTGTCGGGTTTTTTTTTAAAACAACAACCCCGGAGCTGGTGTTTGGCAAGGAGTAGTGGGGGGTTGGCTACTTATGGGATTGAGATTATCCGGGGATTATCGAGCCCAAGAATCCAACCCTCTCCCATGAAGGTTGTCGAGATTGTTGAAATCAACAATCCCGTTTATGGCATTGGTGCCCATGTGGCTTCTTCTTCTTCACAGACCAGACCACACACAACCATGGATGCACTGGTGGTGAGGTGCCGAGGGCCTTGGCGCCTGGGCAGCGAGAGGGGAGTTCCGAGTTGGAGACAGAGGGGGCGAGAGGGGAGCTCCGGCGCCTGGAGCGGCAAGAGAGGGTGAGGGCGAACGGAGAGGCGGCGAGAGGAGGCGGCGAGAGAGCCAACAAATCTCGAATTTGGAATGGGGAGGAAGAAGGAGGAGGGAGGGGGTAATTTTGTAATTTTGAAATAAATAACCTTAAAATAACCCTCTACCCACCAAACACCTTACCGGGATTATTTTGTAAAAAAAATATCAACCTCTTCCATCCCCATAACCCACAAAATAATCTCCATCTCATATAATCCCTTAAAAATAATCTCCATCCCTTAAAAAATAACACATTGCCAAACTCACTTGGATTTAATTCCACCTCCCCCGTTGCTCCACCGTCGATGACAAGATCACTATCATGATAAAAGACATCTCTCTTGGCTTCAATGTCGGCCCGACCTCCTCCACACTCATTCCCACCACCAACAACACCACTGTCTTTTGGGGCCTGAAATTGAGGGATTGAATTCGGAACTTGTGGCTATTGCAAGGAGATTGTTGCCTTCCGCCGACATCGAAGTCTCCACCGACTAGATTTCTATCTATCTCGCCGCCGCCGCCAAGATCACTATCAACACCAACGACCTCTCCCTCAACTTCGATGTTGACCTTGCCTCTGCCACCGCCCCTTCCTCCTCCCCACCACTACGGACCGCAACCTCCACGCTCCACCACCACCCGGTGCTGCCTTGACGTTTGTGGTTTATCTTGCAACCGTTTCACCCCACAATACATATCCTAAGTCCCTAACCTTGATCGGCTTGCCAGACCATAATTATTTCTGAAGTTCGTTTATCGCCATCACACTCAAGAAAATAACGAAAAACGAAATAAACAACACGAGATCTGTTGACGCAGTTCGGGTGAACCCTACTCTACGAGATCTCAAGAGGGGAGATCTGTTCCCAGTATCTACTATGTTGCAAATGAAGTTACAAGGTAAGCAAAAACAGGCAGAGCACATGAACTAGCAACCTAGGAACCTCAAAACCGAGTAAAGACAGAGATGAGAGTAAAAGGTAGAAGGAAAGCCCCCTGAAAGGCAACCGAGGAACTCCGATGGAGTTCCTCATGGAGACTTAGCCACCCAACCATTGTTGGTGCTCGTCGGACCACCGTCTTCAACCTCTGGAGCTCACACAAGAGTTATCGCCGATTAGGGTTTTTACTCTCTCTGCTAGGGTTTGTAAAATGAGGCTCAGTTTGTATAGTAACCAGAGGAAGGCTTATATATCCCTAGCAATTAGGGTTATAAGGGCTATCTCCAATGGTCACCAATAGATGGGCCAAAGTGACAAACCGAGTGGATCAAAGCCTAACCGAATAGGCCCATCCATCCTTAGCCTAATTTTGAGCCTTTAAGTGATGGAATAATACACTCATACATTAGCAAATAATATGGTAACATATAATGGCCAAGTGATCCAAACTTAGACATACAAATATGTCAAAGGGTTCTTGCAACCATTAATGTTTCTCCAATATTACCTGCATATGTAAGTATATTATTTCATCGCTAAGTAAGGTCCCAAAGTTATCCAATAGTTCTAAGTGCTCATGCCCTACACATTTGCTAAGCTATTACAATGAACAAGTTTAATATTACAACAAATTGCCCTCTTAAACTTGTCATCAAACTTCATCATTTACCTTCATAGGGTCCTGACATCTCTCTCTCCCGTCCGTCCTCGATCCATGTGTGTGTCATGTGCTAAGGGGCATCCCAGATGTGCAGGGCATCCCTGCAATAAGCAAATTTATGAGCTGTGACCACCTTAGTGCCAAAATCAGAAGGATTCAATTCACTCTTAATCTTGCACACATTAAGAGTTTTATGCCTGACCTTTTTCCTAATGTAATGGAATCTTACATCTATATGCTTAGTTCTTTCATGATAAAGAGGATCTTTGCACAAATAGTGTAAATGCTCGAATTTTCAAATCCTGATTTTTCGGAAAAAGATAATTAAAAATGAAATTTAATCGGTTTAAAACTCGTTTAGCGGATTCCAACCGGAATATAAAATTTGACGAATAATTTCCATCATTTTATCTCAAAAATTCAAAATAATTATCGGATGGCGATATCCTTGTCGATTTTAAAAATCTAATTGATCGAGAAAGATAGAGTCGGAGAAACTAACATTTGAGAATTGATTGTAGGATTCGAAATTCACGTATTCGGGATTTATTACCGGGTATTGATTTTCACCCATTCAACACACAATCCCTCACCCACTCCCATCACTCACCTTACCCTTCAAATTCAACCCGACACCTCACCCCGTCATTCATACATTCATTCAATCATAGTCATCACTCATCACCCTCACCTGCTCATCGAGCCTTCACCATCACCGCCATTACCATCTCCCACTCTCATCTTCGATACGCCATCAATCCCATCTTCATTTCACCTCCCCCTCTTTCATTTTATTTATTCCATCTAGTTCTCTCCTATCCTCTCCATCACCATTGTCGCCGCAACCACAACTCCTCCTCCATTGTCGCATCCTCCTACGCCACCTACGTCATCCTCTTCCTTCTTCGTTCTCCTTCCACCCACGGACCATCGACAGCCCTTCGACACCCACTCGAAGTCACCAACAACATCCGGAGCCACCCAACGCCACCCAGGAGCCGCCCAAGAGCCACCAACGGCGCCGACAAGCCACCGAGGCACCATGTCCCCCGTTTGACAGTGAACCAATCTTCCGGTAAGCCGTTCTCACTCATTTTCGATTGGAATCGTCCTCGAGCTTCACCATCATCCTCAACCATGTCCGATGCAGTTCCGATAAGCCATAGCGAGCCACCGACGATGCCCAGACCTCCGATCGAGAGCTCCGAAGTCGCGAACCACCTCGGTGAGCCCCCGATCTTTTCCTTCTTTTCTCGTTAGATTCGTAAATCCTCGTTGCTTAGGCTAGTCGGGGGGCGGTGTTGAGGGCTGAGTGTGGGGAGTTGGGCGAGATCGAGATCTCCGATGAGCATAGAGGGAGGCGAGGCGAGCTAGTAGGAGGCGTGAACAACATGGTCGAGTAGCGAGAGTGCGAGGCGAGGCTGAGCGAGGACGAGAGCGCGAGCGAGCTGTGGAGACGACGACAGGAAGAGCATGAGGATGCGAGGCGAGGGGGAGCTACGCTCGAGGACGGGAGCGCGGAGGCGAGTGAGGTCGAGCAACAATGGCGGGACATTCCTCTTGAATTCGGATGAAGAAGAAGCCAGCGTGGATCTCGTGGACCTTGCTAACTTAGATTTGTGTTTTATTATTTTAACCGGGTTGGGATTATATATTCGGTTCGATTCGGTTCAGTTTGGGTTATCCGTTTATTTATTTAACTAATTAAAGGAATTAAAAGTATTATATATATACAATATTATTTGAGGTCTTAAGAGATAAAATATTATTTCGGGAGATTTATAAAGGATTGGTTTTATCGAATACAAACGGGTTGGAATTTTTCATAAAGGATTTAGAAATACTTTATAAGGGTGTTTTATTTAATGGTGTTTTAAAATATAACATAAAATCATTGGGATTTAGAAATAAATCATTAAGACTCGTCGATTTAAAAAGAGAATTTGGAAAAGAATTTCAAGGTAGGAAAATGATTTAATAAATAATAGAAAAAGAGAATTTTGCTAACACTTTCAAGGGTCGGGATTCTAACGGGGATTTGACACAGATTTGAATCTAAACTTTGGAATAAGACTTATTCGATGATTAACTAGCATGATAATATGAGTGTTTGACTAACGACATGATATGTGTGACTAATAGCATGACTTGCGGTGATTTACTATATGAGATTAAATGTTAGATATTATGATGTTGATATATATCTGTATGTCAAGTGTGAGTATGAAACGGTAATATGTGAAATTGGCTAAGTATGATATGGAGGTTGTCATGAGCTGATAAGGATGCTGTTATGATCGAATTGAGAAAGATGTTAATTTATGAGATATGATGAGACAATATGAGAATTGAAGATGAGATGATAATGTTAATAATGACAAGATGGTTGAGTTATCATATGTGTATCTTACATGTTTCATATGTGGCTTGTGTGCCTTGTGTAAATTAGACTTAGACTTATTATGTTATTTATGGGATTACTAGGTGATCTCTGATATGTTGGATTGCTTGCCATTGCTGATCATTGTTTGGATTCTGCGCTTCTCCAGGTAAGTTCTTTGAACTTACTCATGATGGGCGCTCTATGCACTGAGTGTTATATAGTAGGCTAGTGTCCATGCACCATACGACCTAGAATCACGCTTAGGAGCTAAAATAAAAATCATATGATTGCTATATGTCCTTGCAAAAGAACGGCCGTTATCTGTGAAGTAACTAGAGTCTTTGCTAGGGTCATAGGACGACCTAGTCCCATCGGGTCCCGTCCTGAGTCAATCGAGTCATGGAAGTTCCTTTACTTATATTATGAGCATGATTGCGAAAGCTGCCTGCGGGCTTTTTTATTTTTTATGGGGCGGGTTGGGCATGCGTGCCACCCGATTATTATGGAATGGATTCACGAGCTGGCCAGCTTCTGCCCTATCGGAAGGGGGTGGAGGTAGGAGAGGGACATGCCACCTGGCATTCGGTGTGGATCCATTTATTGCTTCTTGCATTATATTAAATTGTATATATATATACATATGTGATTTAATTTCCGCACTGCATTACATATTTCATCTTAGGGATAGGATGCTTATTATATGCCTCTTAGAGTGTGGTTACACACGCGCATGAGTGACCTGATGATTGACCAAGATCCCCCTCTTTTTTTAGATCCAGGTACCCGTTTCACTCCATGATTTCGTGCTGTTATGACGGGGTCCATTCATATGGCGGAGAGTGAGTGTTGAACTATGACTTCACCATATTTACACTTTTTGGGATTTCTTCCTACTTATACTCTGTTTGACCCGACCTTGCCACGGAACTGGTTGTATTGTTTTCAGCACTTATGTCCTTTGCCTGATAAAATGTTTTCCGCGTTGTAGACTTAGGACAGGTATAGGGGTTTACCCCGGGGTCTCCAACGGACTTTCATGATTTAGGTGCGAAATCCCGCTTTAAACTACAAATCTTCAGTTTCAAACCTTCAACCTGTACTCGGAGCGCAAGATCCTAACTAGGGGTTTTATCCCTCGAAACGTAACTCGGGAATCATAATCCTGGGCCGTTACAAAGGTGGTATCAGAGCCAGGTTTTGCAATCCGAGTACAATAGGTTGAAGATTGTTTTGAAAATCGCCCAATGTTTTCAATTGGTTTTGAAAAATGTTTTATAAGGGCAAAATGAATTTAATTGGAATTAAACCATAAATGAATAAAGGGAAACAATATTGGGGGTAGAGCCCAAAGCGATAGACATTCCTTATGGATGTAGAACTCGGGGAACGGTAGGCAAAATACTAGCTTTTATTTACAGATGGGCCTAGAAGACTCCAAGGAACACCACGGAGGTTGGAGTGTTGAGTTAAGAGGTCGTGAGCTTTTTGCCCCTCCGGCCAGCCGTCCCTCGAAGGACGGCATATATTGTCTCTATGTTTACGTTTATATGTACATATATCCAATTGGGTCTGAGGGCGATCCTTCTCGAAGAGGATCATATTAATCTTGTTGATTGCTTCCGTGATAAGTGTTATTGTGCTTATGATAGCAAACTAATCAATATTCCTTGACTTGAATCATGTGTTGAATAACCGTGCAAACGGGATAGCGGGAGAAAGCCTTGTTCTTATGTAATCAGAATTCTTGTCTTCTCGGGGTAGCCCTTACAAAATTCAACCACCCTGATGATTCCGATTCCGTCATCCATCCCACCAAAACATATAGGCATGTTAGCAAGGGCCGAGAAGCATCTGTCCTGTTTTGTATCCCACCATCGATGCTTCTATCGAGTCTCGTACCTGAGGTTGGGGTCTTCCACGGGAAATTTGGATTGGCCAACCGATTACCTTCGGAATGCGTGTCGGATGTGAGGGTTACCTGAGTATGCTAGTGGGGGTGAGGATTTAAATCGTTTCGAGATAGAAGTGAGTTGTCTTATGGAGTCAGCCCTTTCGATCCACGTGATGTCCAACCACGTCTTCTTGCCCCAAGAGTCTAAACATGAGTTCTGCCCACCACTCTTGGAAACGTCGAGAATGTCCTTGTGTCCTACCCAGCGAGTCATAGTAGCGTCCCACGGGGAAATGGGGTGGTTAGTCGGTGATTGCCCTTAGAGAATTCTGTCAAGTTATAATTATGGCCTCCTTGTGATTTAATGACATTCTATATTGGTATAATTCAGCATGACTTGCCTGGTACCCTGCATGGTTGCACTTATGAGTGGATGTATGTGTCGTATGTATTGAATTCCCATGATTACTGTCTCCCTATGAACTAGGTCCATGATAGCGTGGTCAACACTCGTTCCATGTTTAAAACGTGAATCAAATGACTTAGCATGTCAGATTAACCTAATTAGACCTCATTGATTGTGTACATATTTAATGAGTATTGCTAGAATAATGTAAGACATATACCTCCCAGTTATAGGCCCTCGTATGATTGTGTGACGTCCTTGTCTTACTATGCGAATATGGATGTATGTGATGAGATAGTTGATATACCAACTCTGCATGAACTGACCATACCCTTAGCATGATTTTTAGGGTACATCTTAGCATGCTTTCCGTAATATTATGACTTGCTTAATTGTGTATCTAAATGAGTGATAAGTCATGCATATGATATCCTGTGATGTTTGCTAGATCTTGCATAACTTGTGCCATATATGTCCCATGTCATTCTGTGCATACATGTTCTTAGTCTGCCAAGCATGATTGGTGAATGAAATAATAGGTTGCTAGCTTGTTCTGCGCACATATAAAGATGATTATATGGACATGTTATGAATGCATAAATCGATATTCCTTGAGGTAGGTGCATACTAGTGTGAAATAATGAGATGATATCTCTTGATTTTTATATGTCTGCGTGCCATAATGATAAGGGCATCGTTGTAACTCTCGGGATGTGATATTTTCCTTGGTCTCGTCGTCCCTAGTCATGGTCCATGTCTGCACTCTTAAGGAAGCTGTGTTGTCTGCCCTTGCGTCTCCCCTATCTCCGTAACTTCTAACCCTTATGATCTTCGATGAGCGTCGATATGCAAGAAAGACCGACGACCAAGTGGCACCGGAGCGGCACAACGGAAGTGTGATGGGTCCATGACTCCTAGGCCCCAAGAACAACGTCACCGATGGCAAAAAGGACGAATATACTTCAAAGATGACAATCTTGAACATGTTCCTCCCAACTGACAAGAGAAAGAGCATTCATAATTCAAATCGTGGATTCTTCTATACTAATCGGAATTGATGTTGTGTTATAGGCTTAGAACTGACATAATTGAATGTGTGATGACGGATGTGCTAAACTTGTAGCAATGATTGCATGACTAACTTGTTTCTATGATGATGTGCCTTGGTGCTTGGTATACCGACTTGCTGGTGAGTAGGTTATGGGTTATATATGTAATGGTGCTTCTTCTTGGGCATGAGTCGAGAGATTCTTCGATAAGCTAGGTCGGAAAGTGGCAGAGGGATTGAAGTCTTTGTTCTTGGTCATGAGATGAGCGAGAGGGTGTGCAGGATGGTGCGTTAGCTTGAGTAGAGCCGAGTGAGTTGGGATGTGCCGAAGATAGTGGTCAGTGAGTATAGTTGAGCTCCAGACAGGTCTTAGGTGAGGAGTGGAGTAGTATGGCGAGATTTTGAGGGAGATGTCCTAGCTAGAAGTGTCGGTAGGTAGTGGGTGCGCGGTGTGAGCGTTTAGGATAGGAGGATAGCGGTTGTGGTCTAGACTAGTGTCATGAGGGTGACCTTGAGAGTGAGTGTGAGTATAGGCAGTTGGCGTAGTTCTAGAGGTGGATGAGAGAGATAAGAGTTGATAAGGGGATTCTTGAAGGGAGGTGTTGTGAGACGGATTGGTGTGCTAATGAAAGTGTCTAGATAGTTTAGGAGCAAATCGTGGGCGGCAATGAGGATGATCAGTTGAGGAATGTCTAAGGAACCGTAGGATTGGTGACTGTGGGCTTGAGATTTAGATAGGGGGATTCTAAGCATAGATTTGGGAACTAGTCAAGCAGAAGATATTGAGGATGCTAGAGGATAAAAGATTTTAGAAGGTTGGTGAAGGAGTGGTAACTAGAGTTGTTCAGGTTTCGTGAGTTCTGGAATGGGATGAGTAGGTAAAATCATTGGTTGGTCTTTGAGGATAGGCGTTGGTGATGAGGGTCTTGGTAATTCGTGGTTGGGAGTAGCACGAGATGGATTTTTGCGTTAGAGTTAGTCGAGAGTGTGAGACGATTAGTATGAGGGGGGGGGGGTTCTTAGAGGTGGATGGTTAGTGAGAGTGGTTAGTGGTGCGGGAAGTATGATCAGGTTAGCAAGGTGATTCGAGATATCTCTTTAGGGGATGATGTTCAGGCGGAGTCTTGAGAGCTTAGAAAGAGTAAGCGAGATTGTTAAGAGGCGTCTAGATCATTCGTCAGAGCGGTTTAGTTGAGGTGACTTGAGATTTCTATTAGAAGGTGAAGATGAGACAGGTAGAGGACCTCTAGGAGGAGGGTATGTTTTATAGAGAGTCTTGGTAGTCGATCGAGTTGTAAGGCTTATCAGAATAAGGGAATTGTGCAATCGGGAACTCCGAGATATGGTTTTAGGTGGTCGAGTAGGATTTAAGGTCGAGATGTCGAAGTAGGTTGGTTCTTAGATGGCTTGATGGCATATTACTTGTGATGCTTAGTAATTGGTTTGGGGTAATTGACCTTGATTGCGGACAGTTGTGAGACTAGAAAGTATATTATGAGCAGGATGCAATGGGGTTTATAATTAGTATTCGATTGAGTTGGTAGACCTAGGTAAGAATGAGCTTGATGCGAAAGATAAGGAGTAGTGGTCGTGTCTTGTTATGGTTGGTAGTTGTAGGCGGATTCTCTTGAGGATGTAACCCGGTGAATGCTTTATTTGGGGTAGTATTGTGCGAATTCTATGCTTTAGACGATGATGATTCCTTGATGTATTGTTAGTACTAACAATAATTATCCCCTGAACTTGATGAAATGCTGGCGTGCAGAAGTATTTGTTTGCCTCTAATGTGATGATGCCTTGAATTGGAATTGCTAGTATGATAGAACTGAATTAAAGAATTTGATTTTGACTTGGAACCTAGGAAGGAAATATGGGGTTAGCCCTTAGAGGTGGATGATTCCACCTTCTGAATTTTGAACTTGCTTGACTAACATCGGGTTAAGGGATTTTGAATGGTGTTTAAAAAGGACTGAGTTGAATTTAGAGAAATCGAACGCGATCGATAACTTCAATGATTTTGAGACCAAACCTTTTCAAACTAACGACCCTCTTGAAATTTTCTAACCGAACTTGCATTATGATGCCCCACGAAGTGGATACAAGTATTTGAGTTATGATATGGCCAAGGAGTCGGAGTAAGGATGTGGTAGGGGCCCATATTACATTCTTACTACGGTCTATTGGGGATATTATGATCACGGCAACGGTACTGTGAGGATCTTATAGGGGCACTTATGAGGTGTTCACGGGATCAATGGCATGATCCTTGGACTCATCAATTTCAAACTTCCTCCCCTGTTTTAAAAAGATTTTAGTCTCGGGGACGAGACTTGTTTTTAGAGGTGGATGATGTAAAGGCTCGAATTTTCAAATCCTAATTTTTCGGAAAAAGATAATTAAAAATGAAATTTAATCGGTTTAAAACTCGTTTAGCGGATTCCAACCGGAATATAAAATTTGACGAATAATTTCCATCATTTTATCTCGAAAATTCAAAATAATTATCGGATGGCGATATCCTTGTCGATTTTAAAAATCTAATTGATCGAGAAAGATAGAGTCGGAGAAACTAACATTTGAGAACTGATTGTAGGATTCGAAATTCACGTATTCGGGATTTATTACCGGGTACTGATTTTCACCCATTCAACACACAATCCCTCACCCACTCCCATCACTCACCTTACCCTTCAAATTCAACCCGACACCTCACCCCGTCATTCATACATTCATTCAATCATAGTCATCACTCATCACCCTCACCTGCTCGTCGAGCCTTCACCATCACCGCCATTACCATCTCCCACTCTCATCTTCGATACCCCATCAATCCCATCTTCACTTCACCTCCCCCTCTTTCATTTTATTTATTCCATCTAGTTCTCCCTTCCTCTCCATCACCATTGTCACCGCAACCACAACTCCTCCTCCATTGTCGCATCCTCCTACGCCACCTACGTCATCCTCTTCCTTCTTCGTTCTCCTTCCATCCAAGGACCATCGGCAGCCCTTCGACACCCACTCGAAGTCACCAACCACATCTGGAGCCACCCAACGCCACCCAGGAGCCGCCCAAGAGCCACCAGCGGCGCCGACAAGCCACCAAGGCACCATGTCCCCCGTTTGATCGTGAACCAATCTTCCGGTAAGCCGTTCTCACTCATTTTCGATTGGAATTGTCCTCGAGCTTCACCATCACCCTCAACCATGTCCGATGCAGGTCCGATAAGCCATCGCGAGCCACCGACGACGCCCAGACCTCCGATTGAGAGCTCCGAAGTCGCGAACCACCTCGGTGAGCCCCCGATCTTTTCCTTCTTTTCTCGTTAGATTCGTAAATCCTCGCTGCTTAGGCTAGTCGGGGGGCGGTGTTGAGGGCTGAGTGTGGGGAGTTGGGCGAGATCGAGATCTCCGATGAGCATAGAGGGAGGCGAGGCGAGCTAGTAGGAGGCGTGAACAACATGGTCGAGTAGCGAGAGTGCGAGACGAGGATGAGCGAGGACGAGAGTGCGAGCGAGCTGTGGAGACGACAACAGGAATAGCACGAGGATGCGAGGCGAGGCGGAGCTACGCTCGAGGACGGGAGCGCGGAGGCGAGTGAGGTCGAGCAACAATGGCGGGACATTCCTCTTGAATTCGGATGAAGAAGAAGCCAGCGTGGATCTCGTGGACCTTGCTAACTTAGATTTGTGTTTTATTATTTTAACCGGGTTGGGATTATATATTCGGTTCGATTCGGTTCAGTTCGGGTTATCCGTTTATTTATTTAACTAATTAAAGGAATTAAAAGTATTATATATATACAATATTATTTGAGGTCTTAAGAGATAAAATATTATTTCGGGAGATTTATAAAGGATTGGTTTTATCGAATACAAACGGGTTGGAATTTTTCATAAAGGATTTAGAAATACTTTATAAGGGTGTTTTATTTAATGGTGCTTTAAAATATAACATAAAATCATTGGGATTTAGAAATATATCATTAAGACTCGTCGATTTAAAAAGAGAATTTTGAAAAGAATTTCAAGGTAGGAAAATGATTTAATAAATAATAGAAAAAGGGAATTTTGCTAACAGTTTCAAGGGTCGGGATTCTAACGCGGATTTGACACAGATTTGAATCTAAACTTTGGAATAAGACTTATTCGATGATTAACTAGCATGATAATATGAGTGTTTGACTAACGACATGATATGTGTGACTAATAGCATGACTTGCGGTGATTTACTATATGAGATTAAATGTTAGATATTATGATGTTGATATATATCTGTATGCCAAGTGTGAGTATGAAACGGTAATATGTGAAATTGGCTAAGTATGATATGGAGGTTGTCATGAGCTGATAAGGATGCTGTTATGATCGAATTGAGAAAGATGTTAATTTATGAGATATGATGAGACAATATGAGAATTGAAGATGAGATGATAATGTTAATAATGACAAGATGGTTGAGTTATCATATGTGTGTATCTTACATGTTTCATATGTGGCTTGTGTGCCTTGTGTAAATTAGACTTAGACTTATTATGTTATTTATGGGATTACTAGGTGATCTCTGATATGTTGGATTGCTTGCCATTGCTGATCATTGTTTGGATTCTGCGCTTCTCCAGGTAAGTTCTTTGAACTTACTCATGATGGACGCTCTATGCACTGAGTGTTATATAGTAGGCTAGTGTCCATGCACCATACGACCTAGAATCACGCTTAGGAGCTAAAATAAAAATCATATGATTGCTATATGTCCTTGCAAAAGAACGGCCGTTATCTGTGAAGTAACTAGAGTCTTTGCTAGGTTCATAGGACGACCCAGTCCCATCGGGTCCCGTCCTGAGTCAATCGAGTCATGGAAGTTCCTTTACTTATATTATGAGCATGATTGCGAAAGCTGCCTGCGGGCTTTATTATTTTTTATGGGGCGGGTTGGGCATGCGTGCCACCCGATTATTATGGAATGGATTCACGAGCTGGCCAGCTTCCGCCCTATCGGAAGGGGGTGGAGGTAGGAGAGGGACATGCCACCTGGCATTCGGTGTGGATCCATTTATCGCTTCCTGCATTATATTAAATTGTATATATATACATATGTGATTTAATTTCCGCACTGCATTACATATTTCATCTTAGGGATAGGATGCTTATTATATGCTTCTTAGAGTGTGGTTACACACGCGCATGAGTGACCTGATGATTGACCAAGATCCCCCTCTTTTTTTTAGATCCAGGTACCCGTTTCACTCCTTGATTTCGTGCTGTTATGACGGGGTCCATTCATATGGCGGAGAGTGAGTGTTGAACTATGACTTCACCATATTTACACTTTTTGGGATTTCTTCCTACTTATACTCTGTTTGACCCGACCTTGCCGCGGAACTGGTTGTATTGTTTTAAGCACTTATGTCCTTTGCATGATAAAATGTTTTCCGCGTTGTAGACTTAGGACAAGTACAGGGGTTTACCCCTGGGTCTCCAACGGACTTTCATGATTTGGGTGCGAAATCCCGCTTTAAACTACAAATCTTCGGTTTCAAACCTTCAACCTGTACTCGGAGCGCAAGATCCTAACGAGGGGTTTTATCCCTCGAAACGTAACTCGGGAATCATAATCCTGGGCCGTTACAAATAGATAGCACTTTGATTATCCAGAAACACAGTAGGCAGATAAGTCTTTCTCTCAATCTCCTCAAGGAGACCCCTGAGCCAAATAGCTTCTTTGGCAGCTTCTGTAGCAGCCATGTATTCAGCTTCAGTAGAAGAGAGAGCTACAGTTGATTGATGTTGAGATTTCCAAGACACACAATTTCCAGCCCAAGTGCAATAATATGTAGAGGTAGATTTCCTATTATCTTTGTTGCCAGTATAATCAGAATCTACATATCCAACTAAATCATTTCTCGAGCTGTGTTCAGAATACATCAAACATTTCTTTTCAGTGCCAAAAAGATATCTCAGCAAGTATTTCATAGCATTCCAGTGAGGTTCACCAGGATTAGAGATAAATATGCTCAAAACACTGATAGCAAAAGCAAGATCTGGCCTAGTGCAAAGCATATATAGCATACATGACAGATCCAACAGCTAAATCATAAGGCAATTTGCTCATTTTTAAAATATCAGATTGGGATGTCGGGCATTGTTTCTTAGACAACTCTAAGTGCCCTCCTAAAAGGACCACAACAGGTTTAGAGTTAGTCATCTGAAACCTATCCAAGACTTTATGAACATATGCAGATTGGGACAACCACATAAGTTTTATTTTTTTCTGTCTCTATTGATCTTAATGCCAAGAATTTTCTAAGCTTGTCCTAAATCTTTCATATCAAAATGCATTTTCAGATCCCTTTTAACTCCAGCAATGAGAATCTTAGAATTTGAAACAATAAGTATATCATCAACATAAAGAAGCACATATAAGGGAGTCTTAGAACCAACACCTTTGAAATAAAGACATTTATCAAACTCACTTCTATGGAAACCAAGCTTAGGCATACAAGAATCAAATTTTAGGTTCCACTACCTAGGTGACTGTTTTAACCCATAAATAGAGCTTTTTAGCAGACACACATGTGCAGGCTTAAACTTATCTACAAATCCTTTTGGTTGAGACATATAGATAGTTTCATCCAGTTCACCATGCAAAAAGGCATTCTTAACATCCATTTGTTCCAATTCCCAATCATACACAACATCCATAGCAAGCATCAATCTCAAAGTTTTGTACTTAACCACTGGGGCAAATATGTCATTATAGTCTATGCCCTCTTTTTTAGTAAACCCTTTCGCCACAAGTCTAGCTTTATACCTAGGAGGTTCACTAGAATTAACATCCATCTGCACTGAATGACTCTAGCTTTTTCAGGTTTCTTAACAAGAATCCAAGTTTCATTAGCTATCATAGATGAAATTTCTTCACACATAGCTTTAAACCAGTGTTTAGACTTAGCACATTTAACAGCAAGCTCATAAATCTCAGGCACAAAAGGATGCAATACAATCTCAGAAGCAAACAAGCAATACTCAACAATATTGTTCAGAATTTTTTTGTTTGGGATTCTCACCCTAGGAGATCTATCTCTTGTTAATTGATAGTCAGAATTATCATGCTGAGGAATAGAAATCACACCGGAATCACATACATCATCAGCAATAAATTCATGAGCAGAAGAAGAAGAGCTAGGGTTAGAATGTAACTCCCTTTGCTGAATTCCCTCCCTTAATTGTTGAGTATGTGAGCTTCCTGCCTCACTTGATTTATCTTGAGAATTTGTAGAGCCACAGCAAGCTCAACATTCTCATTGGGTTCAGTCCTCTCTTGAAGGGGTTGAGAAGAGGAATCTGGGCTAGCTGCTGCAGGACTGTATTGTCCAACATCAAATTCTTCCTCACCATCCACTGGTGGGAGATCATTCTGATTGTAGAAGTGTCTAGGTGGTGTGACATCTTGTTCAGTATCTCCATTGATGTTCACCTGCTCAAGAGAAGGAGTTAGTATTGTTTTGAAAGGAAATTCAGACTCATTGAATGTTACACTCCTAGAGATGATAACCTTATAGCCATGAGGCTGAATAAGGAGGATCTTATATCATTTTACACCATCTGGGTAACCTAACATGACCCCTTTTTTAGCCCTTGGGTGCAACTTACCTTGTGAAACATGAGGGTAAGTTGCACAACCAAATGGCCTAAGATAGGTCATGTTAGGTACCTTCCCAGTCCACATCTCCTGTGGTATTTTGAATTTCACCACAGAAGATGGGGATCTGTTGATGAGATAGGCTGCTGTTGTAACAACCTCTCCCCACAAAGAGTGTTTTAAACCAGAACTAACAAGCATGCACCTAGCCTTTTCTAACAATGTTCTATTCATTCTCTCAGATGTACCATTTTGTTGTGGAGTACCAGGAACAGTAAGATGTCTTTTAATGCCATGTTGCTTACAGAAATCATCAAATTCAGCATTGCAATATTCAAGCCCATTGTCAGTTTTGAGACATTTTATCTTCTTACCATTTTGATTTTCAACTAAGATCTTCCAGGTTATAAAAGTCTGACATGCTTCATTTTTTGTTCTCAAAAGATAAAGCCAAAATTTCCTAGAATAATGATCAACAAAGGTAATAAAATATCTCTTACCTCCAATGGTTTCAACTTGTGCAGGCCCCCACAAATCAGAATGTATATATTCTAGAGGCCTTTCAGCAACATAAGAAGAAGTACCAAAAACATGCTTAACCTTTTTACCAAACACACATGTTTCACAGAAGTCAAGATGCATGAGTTTATGACCATTTAAGCCATGTTTAAACAGATATTGCATGCCATGATTTCCAATATGACCTAGCCTACTATGCAACAACTTAGTTTGATGCAAATCCATGGAGCCACTATTACTAGCCACATTAACTTCAGGTGAGGACTGTACAATGAACAACCCTCCCCTTTTAATGCTTTTAATAATTGTGGTTCCATCTTTGATGACCTCCCTAACACCATTTTTAATTTTTACGTCAAAACCCATATCATCAAAAACAGATTCATAAAGCAGTCTCCTCCTCAGTTGTGGCACCCACTTAACATTTTGGAGGAGCCTGACATTACCATCAAACATACATAGAGGCACATTACCAACCCTTTGATTTCAAGGGAGGTGTGATCACCTAACATGACCTCACCACCATTGAACACCTGCAATGAACTGAAATCATATTTGTTAGGAGTAGAGTGCACAACACATCCTGAATCTAGGATCCAAGAATCATCAAAAGGCATGGCAGTCACTAGCAACAAGCAATTCACAGGGATAATGAGACTCAAGCACAACAACAGATTGAGTTTGACTTTTCTCAGCTTCATCCCTTTGTTTCTTATGACATTCCTTAATATAATGACCATAGATACCACAGTAATGACACTTTCTGTTCTTTTTATCAGAATTAGAGGAAGAAGCAGCAGATTTATCCTTATTCTCAGATTCCTTATCCTTGTTTTTCTGTTTGTTGTTCTTTTTCTTTTTACCTTTGACCATAAGAACCTCAGTTTTAGTTTCACCCTTGTTGTTAGATTTAGTCTAATACACCTTCAGGCTTTCATTCGTTTGCACAATAGACTAAAAAATCTTATCCTTAATTATAGACTCCTGACTGTACTGGATGACATCTTTTAACACATCAAACTGAGGTGGCAAAGAATTCAACAGCAGAATAGCCAAATATTCATCTTTAATTGTGTCCTTTTTATCACATCTCTCTAAATCCCGAGTCATCCTAAAAAAATTATCCAAATTTGATTGCAGAGACTGATTTTTGTCCATTTTAAAGTTAAACAGACGACACAAGATGGCAATACGACTAGACAAGGATTTTTTCAGGTAAAGAGTTTCCAAAGTATCCCACAGTTCTTTAGGATTAGAAATACTTACAACCTGACGAGCCACGTCGTCAGAAAGCCGTATAAAGATCTCCGAATGAGCTGTGTCATTCAGATCTCTTTTAACTACATCGGTGGCTCCCTCTGGGTACTCTACCAGAACAGTCTTCCAACACTTTTCCTTAATGAGTATGGCCTTAAGCTTGAGCTGCCATATGGAGAAATCAGTCGTTCCATCGAACGACTTGATTCTCATTCCATTGTCTGACATTTTGTACCTGTAAGAAAAACACACAATTAGAAAATGGAATAAAAGAAAAGTTCAAGAGGAAGAAACACTAGAACAAACCCTAGAACACACAAGTAACTAGGACAACACAAAGTAATGGCAGATGTGGATCGAAGGGAGATCTAGGGTTTCGCAAAACCCACAAATCTGTGTTTGAATTTTTTTTTTTATGAAAAACTGAAGAATAAAAGGAACAAGCGGAAGCGAAGCAGCAAACAGTATTCAAAGCGATTTCTAGATCCTAAAACCCTAGGTCGAAGACCACAAATCTCAGATCTAGCCAACTCAAGCTCTGATACTAATTTGAAGTTCGTTTATCGCCATCATACTCAAGAAAATAACGAAAAACGAAAGAAACAACACGACATTTGTTGACGCAGTTCGGGTGAACCCTACTCTGTGGGATCTCAAGAGGGGAGATCCGATCCCAGTATCCACTATGTTGCAAATGAAGTTACAAGCTAAGCAAAAACAGGCAGAGCACAGGAACTAGCAACCTAGGACCCTCAAAACCGAGTAAAGACAGAGATGAGAGTAAAAGGTAAAAGGAAAGCCCCCTGAAAGGCAACCGAGGAACTCCGATGGAGTTCCTCACGAAGAACAAGCCACCCAACCACTGTTGGTGCTCGTCGGAGCACCGTCTTCAACCTTTGGAGCTCACACAAGAGCTATCGCCGATTAGGGTTTTTACTCTCTCTGCTAGGGTTTATAAAATGAGGCTCAGTTTGTACAGTAACCAGATGAAGGCTTATATATCCCTAGCAATTAGGGTTATAAGGGCTCACTCCAATGGTCACCAACAGATGGGCCAAAGTGACAAACCGAGTGGATCAAAGCCCAACCGAATAGGCCCATCCATCCTTAGCCTGATTTTGAGCCTTTCAGTGATGGAATAATACACTCATACATTAGCTAATAATATGGTAACATATAATGCCCAAGTGATCCAAACTTAGACATACAAATATGTCCAAGGGTTCTTGCAACCATTAATGTTTTTCCAATATTACCTTCTTATGTAAGTATATTATTTCATCACTAAGTAAGGTCCTAAAGTTAGCTAATAGTTCTAAGTGCTCATGCCCTACACATTTGCTAAGCTATTACAATGAACAAGTTTAATATTACTACAATTTCTTTGGGCCAAATCTAATTATTTTATTAACATGAAAAAGGACTAGTGTGTAATTATTTGACATTTATTTTGTCAATAGGCTAAATTGATATTGCTAATAGACTTCCCTTTTCAAACTCACAAATAATTAAACCGTTTTACAACTTTTTCGAAATCAAAATAAAATTCAAAAAAAAAAAAAACGATGCCAATCACCCATGGCCTATATATCACGACGATACCCTACGATTAACATGATAGAGGTGCTTAAGAATAGTGCAGGCGAGGATGTCACCGATGGCAAGTTGATCGAGGGGCTGGTCAATGACTTTTATAGGTAGATGTATACGATTTCGGAAGCTGAAATGACGCCGGTGGATCTGCAGCCGGGTAGCTGTATACGATTCTGGAAGCTGAAATGACGCGAGATGGGAGCGTTCAAGGCGCCTGGAGTGGATGGTTTCCAAGCCATTTTCTTTCAAAAGTGTTGGAGGGAGGTCGGAGATTCTGAATATGACCCTGATTGTGCTTCTTGCAAAAGTGGCAAAGCCGGAAGTAATCAGCCAATTCCGGCTGATTAGTCTTTATAATGTGTTGTATAAAACCATTACGAAAGTCCTCGTGAACAGGATGAGGCCCATTCTCTCATCTCTTATTAGGCCCTTACTAGCTTGTTTATCCTTTGTATTGGGAGGCTTAATCAAATGATTTTTAGCGCCGTAGATAAAGGGTAGTTGGATTCCAGCTAGGGTCACTAGGGATGGGCCTACTATTTCCCATGTCTTGTTTGCAGATGACATAGTCTTGGTTGCAGAAGCTTCGGTTGATCAACTTCGGGTGATTCAGGATATCTTGGATAGGTTTTGCGCTGCCTCAGGACAACGGGTGAACAGATCCAAATCCAAGCTGTTTATCTCTCCGAATGTGAGTCGGGAGATGGTGGTGGAGATGACAAGAGTGAGTGGGTTCGAGGTGACGAGCGACCTTGGGAGCTATCTTGAGATGCCTGTCTTGCACAGACGCGTTAACAAGGACACGTTCACCCCCCTGATCGACAAGATTGGTGCCCGACCTTCGACTTGGAAGGGCGAATACCTTAGCCTAGCAGGGAGAATCACACTTACTAAATTTGTTTTATCTTCGATCCCTATCTATGCTATGTCGTCGGTTATGCTGCCTGCTAATACGTGTGAACACATTGATAAAATTTGTAGAGGATTCATATGGGAAAGCACTGATCGAGGAGCGGAGACGGATGCACCTGGTTAATTGGAATGAGGTGTGCAGTCCCAAGCAGCTTGGAGGTTGATGTGGAGGTTCTTAACGAGCCGTGATGGGGAGACTTGGAGCGATATCCTTCGAGCCATGTATACCCGCACCATGGCGAGTGACTTGACCGACACGTCCCATGTCTGGTCAAGCATGTTGTAGAGCTCGACTCAGGTCGTTGCGGAGGGGGTTCGATGGATCATTGGGGATGGACGACTTGTTCGATTTTGGACCGACAACTGGACGGGAGATGGTCCGCTATAGGGGATGGTCCGGGTCCCTATGGATGATGTGTCCAGTACTCGCACGGTCCGTTCATATTGGAAGGCCCATGAGGGCTGGGATTGGAAGGCTCTGCACCCACTTCTCCCGGCCACTACATTGATGAAGTTGGCGGCGATCAGGCTAGATGAATCGGACATGTCGGAGGATCGTCTATGTTGGCAGGTGACGCCCGACGGGAACTATTCCATTAAGTCGGCGTATGAGTTGATTGGGCACACCCGCAAGGTACACTTCAATGACACGCTAGTGTTTCGACGAATTTGGGTGCTGAAGGTCCCAGAAAGGGTTCGGTGTTTCATTTGGTTAGTGCTTCGAGGCGCCATCCTCACGAATGAGGAGCGTTGTCGACGCCATATTGCAATTGACCCAAGCTGTAGCGCATGTCCAAGCCATGCCGAGACCCTCGACCATTTATTTCGGAGTTGTGGCAAGATCGATGGGTTTTGGTCGACATTTGGTAGGTCGACCAGCAGCCGGGCTTTCCTTGAGAGCCCCTTTGCCTCCTGGATTAGAGAGAAATTGCTAGCTACGAAGAGTTATGTCGACGATGTCGATTGGTCTAGCGTCTTTGCGTTGTCGCTCTGGTGGATTTGGAGGTGGCAAAACGACCGGGTGTTTAATGGTAACGAGTGTATAGTGGATCAAGCGTAGTTCATTAAGGTCAATGCGCGGGAGAATGCCTCAGCCTGGAGTCGCATTGGTGCTACGAAACACTACAAAAAAAAAATGAAATTCGCTTCGGCAAAAAACCGTAGCAAAAGGCCTTCAAGGGGTGGCAAAAGCCATCTAGCTTCGTCTTAGCTACGACAAATAGGGGGTGACGAATTTTAGGGTGGCAAAATTTGGTAGATTCGGCAAATAGCCGTAGAAAAAAAATTGGCGACGGCTAGCCTCTGTAGCTAAAGTGTGGGGTAAAATAAAAAAAAAAACTGCTTTTTAGCCCAGATTCTTTAGACCCGGGCTAAAAAGTCTAATATTTTTTTTTAAAAAAATAAATAAATAATACCCACAATTTACCTATATAATAAATTTTCAGTAATTATACAAAATTTACATACAAAATAAAATGTCAAAAAATACATAATTTATAATTAAGGTAGCAAGATAGCCCAATTGATACTAAAACAATTCCACTTTGACACATGGGAATGGCAATATCTATAATTTTCTTTGCTATCTTTATCCATAATTCTTCAAATTGCAAGTTTGAAACTTTGGCGGTAAAAGCTCCAATTTTAGAGACATTTTTGGAGGAAAAAAATGGATGAGAAAAGATAAGTCGGCCTTATAGAACCTACCAGAAGAGCATCCCACTCTTAATTAATAATAAGAAAACTTAAATCACAAATTCAACAACTAAACTGATAATGGAGAATATAGAGAAAGTGGAAAAAATGCCTAAAAATTCGAAAGTGGGAATATGAGGAATTAAAGCAACTAATTATTGCAAGACTTAACCACAAGACACCACGTAAGATCATATGCATCGGCTCGGTTCTAGTATAGTATATAGTAGAGCTGGCAAGTCGGTAATTCGGGTCGGATTCGGGCTTGCTTGGGTCGGGTAGGTTTGGTTAAAATTTATGGTCGGGTATTGGTCGGGTCGGGTTCGGTCATAATGAATTTTAGATTGGTCGGGTTTCGGGTTAAGTCGGGTCATGCCCATTCGGGTTCGGGTCAAAGCGGGTCGGTCTTGTTCGGGTTTCGGGTCAAGAGGCGGGTCGGTCTCATTTGAGTTTCGAATCAAAGTGGGTATAGCGGTATAGTTGGTTTGAGTTTTCGGTCGAATCATATTCGACCCGTTTGGATAATTAGGTTGATTTTGACTCGGTTGAATACTTAAATATGTAATTTACTTAAAATAAATGATTTTGACTCGGTTGAATACTTAAATATGTAATTTACTTAAAATAAATGATTTTGACTCTGTTGAATACACTCATTGTTATTGACTCATCGGTTTTCGACCGATTTTCAAAAAAGTCATAATCGGAAATTCGATATTCGGCAACATCGTCTTTTTTTAAATATTTCAACCAATTGATCGGTGCTATAATTAAATCAAATTAATTATACATTTAGGTTTTAACCTTATTTTAACTAGCAAGTTGCAAATGGGCTTATTTGTGGTGTGACTATATCATTGGCCCATATCATTTTCAATGCCCATTTCATTTTTAGCTTTTGGCCCATTATTTTTTTTTCCATTATTATTATTATTATTTAACAAAGCTAGATATAAATAATTAATTCTATCAAAATATAATAATATAGATAAAATAAAATAACAACTACAAAATTATTGATTTGGATATAAATAATTCTTTTCGCCAAAAAATAGAATTATTATACTTATATTTATAAAAAGAACTATTCATAACCATAATTATGAAATTTAATAGAATTATTATACTTATATTTATAAAAAGAAGTCCATTTATAAAAACCGAGAACTACTAGAATTAATAGAATTATTAACACTAATAGTCTAGTATAATTTTTTAGGTGAAAAAACCCCTTAAGAGTTAGCTTTATGAAAATTAATAGAATTATTAACACTTGGCGTTTGATATGTTAAAGTATAATCATAAACTTGTGTTAAAATTAAAAAAAAAACATTTAACATTCAAGTATTAAAATGTTGATGTTAAATAACCATTTCAATTCGGGTCAGGTCGGGTTGATAGTCGGGTCTGGTTCAAAGTCGGGTCCGGTTTGGGTCGGGTCGGGTTTATCTGTGTTCGGGTCTTTTTCGAGTCGGGTTAGGTTCGGGTCGGGTTTGATCTCGGATTCGGGTTATGAATGACTCCAGAATTTTGGGTTTCGGTCGGGTTCGGGTTCGGGTGAGTCAGGTCGGGTTTTCGGGTCGGGTCAGATTTTGTCAGCTCTAGTATATAGACTATAAACTGGAAATTAGAGATAATCGAAATCAATAAATTATAAACTTGGGTTTGTCTTAACCTGTATGATACACTAGGAAACTTTTTCATCACTTGACTCTTTTTTTTACAGTAGACAAGAAGTAAATCGACTAAGCGATCTTGAAGGCATCAACAAATGGCTTGAATGACCCTACGCAGAGGGTCGCCAGTAAAAAAAAAAAAATTACCTAAGATTACAATTATAGAAATTTAAGATTAACTAATCTAAAAGATTAAAACTCTTGATTATTTCAGTCTAAACAGACGGCTCTTGAATCTTCCGATCTGAACGGACGGCTTGTCGGAGGCAGTAGACATGACATTGATAGCTTAGAGGCGGCTTTGCTCATCAATCGTGTTGCATGGAAATCTGGCAAGCCAGATTGATGGATCTAAGAAAGGGTTGAGAGATTGGGTTGGAGTTTTGGTTTTGTGACGAATTTTAAGGAAAGATTGGAGTTAGATTTGGTTGGAAAAAGGTTGTTATTGCATGTCCACGAACTAGAGGCAGCCAGATCTTGAACATGCAGATCTGGAGGGGGGCAAATCTGAACAAAGGGAGAAATAGAAGAGAAAGGTGGAGGCTAGCAGTGGCGGGGGGAGAATGGGGACGGTAAGCACGGCGGTGACAAGGCCGGTCACACGGAGCAGAAGCCGGCGAGGCAGAGGGTCGCTGGAGAGGAGGTCGGGATTTAGGTTTGGGTGCAGATTTGGATTTTGCTAATATCTGGCTACAGGGTGGGAGGACACTGTCATCAGCGCAGCGGAGAGGGGATGTTATGTCAATGAAGGTCGCCGGAGAGGAGGCAGGAGGGGGGGGGGGGGGAGAGAGAGACAGGGCGACCATAAAGGGGAAGCTCAGGAGATAAGACCCTAGAGATCCGCCCACAGAAGCTGAAGAGGCTCAGGCCGCCAGGGGGACGCCGGCACACGGGAGGCGCGATTGGGGCCACAGAGCAGAAGCGGCTCCACCGGGAAGAAACTCCAGGGATGCAGCGAAAGATTTGGGGCTAGGGTTTTGGTGTTTCTGGTTGTGATGGTGAAAGGGGTGGGGTGTGGGCAAGACCGGCGGGAAGGCAGCCAACGGTGGTGGCGGCGAACGGCCAGATCTGCCTCACATCTTGGTGGCGGCGGGTTGCTCTAGGGTTTCTCTTCAAATAAATTTCATGAGTTGACCACCTTTACACGACTAAGTATTATTTCAATTTACCCAACATCTTTTTCATCATTTGACTCTTGATACATAGCCACTGGGATATGCTGGGCGAAATTCTTTTAATCATTTTATATTTACATTTGGATTAGGAAAAAAAAAAGAATCCCTATTATTGGAAGCAAAGAGACACACATATTATTGGCATCTAAATAAGTGAAAAAATCAGTTAAATCAGAAATATTTAGACAAGAAAATTACAATCCAATTAAAGCAAAAAATAGACATCCCTTTTCCAATGTGGCAAGAAAAACAATACAGAATTCTAGCATCTTTTATTTCAGGATTGATTTAATAAATTAGTAATACAATTAGTGGGAGTATTTACCTTAAGATGATGATATGTTTTTGAGCCCATTCGCATTGCCTCTTCGAATGTCCTAGCTCCAATAGGCAAGACAATAATTTCCTGAAAATGAGGTAGGCAAATAGAGCATCAAATTTTGAAGCAGAAAAAAGGATACATATGTCCTATAATTCCCAAGTAGAAGGAAACTAGATCACAGTTAGTAGGCACAAGTAAACAAAGTGAAATCGTGTATGCCCAATGGAAATATGTTAACTTGCTACATACCTTAACAACCAATGCATTAATCACACCAGAAAGTTCAGAACAACTGTCGGAATTCAAGGGATAGATTTCTTCATACATTAGCAGAAAGAATTGTTCCAAACATAAAAAGGGATAAGTCAACCAGATATCATGCCTCTTTTTTAGTAGCTCCTACTTTACAAGCAGCAATTTACATTCAACAACTTAGAATCCATAAATTTGAGTAATATGTGGAATAAGAGGGGTATCCCCGTTCAAGGGTGGAATCAACTTTTGAAAGAAAATTGAATTGTGTCTTTTGAGGTACAAGTTTAAAAGATTCAAGAATGAAAATCTTGTTAATGCATTAATTCTTCACCTTGGTTAAGTGGTACATCATGTTAAAGCAAGTGTGACAAAATCCATATCAAGTATCAATAGATTTCAATAAGGATTCTTTGCTCTTGAAAGGTAAGATGGACGAGATTTTTTCATCCTTGGTTGTGCTTTGGAGGCCAATGCTTCTCCACCTCTCCTCTCAATTAAAGACCGACTATATCTAGTATCAATAGATTCCAATAAGGATTGAAGATGCAATCATGAAACAAATAACGTAACATTTTCAGAGTTTTTAGAAGACTCTCATAAATGAAAGTGAAAACACATTACATTGAGAACCATGGAGGAAAGTAGAACACGTTAAGGTGAACATGGAGGAAAGTAAAACATTCTAAACAAGTAAAACACATTACATTGAGAACCTTGGAGGAAAGTAAAACATTCTAAACGAGTAAAGTAATAGTTTTCTATTGAAAATCATTTCACGTTAAGGTGAACAAATTCAAAAGAAAATCAACGGACAACAGTAGGCTAGGCTTTAATCGAAATCAGTAGGTTATGAAAAACAAAAAACAGAATGATAGATTTTAGGGGAGTTTAAGAGATTTAAGAGATTATACGACTCCGTTCTTTTATTTCCATTTTTTTTAATATGTTTTTTTGCGACGCTAACACTCCACCGTGGCAAATCCCTGCAATATAAGCAAAATCATCTTCTTTGAAAAGCAATCCGCCACGTGTTGGGCAAGTAGATTTTAGGGGAGTTTTCAATTAATTTTTTTTCCCCTGGTAAGATTCTCTGATTGTTTATCCTGAGAAAGCGGTTTATTACTCGAAGCGGTTTTTTTTTTGCCTCTCTCTCCTTCCCTGCTCACACCCACGTTCTCTCCCACAATCCCTCTCAATCAAAAGCTGCAGGAGGAAGAACGATTCAAGGTCGACGATCTTTGAGGAACAACTATGAGGGCCGGAGTTTGTCGCCAAGAAAAGCTCAAGCCGCAGGAGGAGAAGACGGAGGGGGATCATTCGTCAATAAGGAATTGAAGTATAGCAGCAGGAACGGTTGGATCTCCATCTTCCCCGAGGCTTTGCCCGCCGAAGGCCATCGAAGAGGTTCCCTTTCTTCGAAGGAAGCAGAGATTTCGTCTTCTTCAAACTTTTAGGGTTCCGCCTCACATGAGGGCGCCACTACAACTCCATCGATAGGTATGGGTTTGATTTAACTGTCATTTTTTTTAAATTAGGGTTTAGGTGATTCACTTTGGGGAAACTAGATTCAATTTCAGCACAACTTTTCCTTCTACTTCAGGGTTTTCGGTTTAATCGTTCTCTGTCACACTGAAGTGCTTCATGGCAATCATGTTTTGTGTCAAACTGAAGTGTTTCTGATTAAGAGATTTCGAGGCTTATAAACATAAGCGCTTCTCTATCAAAGTGAAATGCTTTTGATTAAGATATTTCGAGGCTTGCAACCTGAAGTGCTTCTCTGATCCGTGATGGTACCTTCATGTTTGCACTTTTGTAAACAATTCTTTGGTTTTTAGATAGGTGCTAACATGGTAAGTAGACACACTGTTTGACTACTTATAAAATCATTTCCTCGTGATGATAGAAATTATACGCCTTCTTTGATCCCGTCACTGGAGTTGAAAATTTGAAGAAGCAGAAGTTAACTGCAGTTGAAAATTTGCACATAATTTTCGTTCTTGTTGGGAATTTAGGGTTTCTATTGCTTTGAGGCATGAAATATCACTATCTTTAAAGTGATATTTGTCCCCTTTAATTGCTGTTAGGGTTTCAGACAAATTCACCTCCCAGGATACAACAAAGCCCTATAAGAAATCTCAGACAGTAAATCTGAATTTCTTCTTATTTTTCTTCTGTGAAAAAACTCTTTGTTTATAGAGGAAATGTCACTGAAAACTGACAGACAGTTAATTCTGTTGTTACAATTATTAGAAGTTGGGAAATCTCATCCAAAAGGAAGAGATCACATCCATTGATCTATAACAAATCTGGACCATTCATCTATAACTGATTTAGACCACTGATTTCAGAAATTTCAGAAATTAGAAATAACTGAAACTAATTTATTTTAGTCTTATTTTTAGACTTTATCCAACAATCCCCACCAAGTCTATAAATCAGACTTTTGCAAATAATAATGTCATACATAATGAAAGTGTTTTTCAACTTAAACTTCCAATTAGTATAACTCTATCAAAGTGTAGACAAATTCAATGGAGGTTAGTTCCTTAAATCATTTCTCTTTTATCAACACCGGATAAAGCAAACATATAACATTTCCAGCTTCTTCACATAATGTCTTTTGCCTTGTGTTCACCCTAGATTCATAGAAAACTTACAAAATAACTGGTTTTGTTTAAGAGCAACTCCACTCTTATGTAATCTATATAGGTAAGATTCCTTCAAACCATTAAAGTAATTAAACTTTCCAGAATCTTATTAAGAGTTATAATACTCAGCCTCCCTTTTCTACACTAGCTTCTTAAGCCTTAAGTGCAGTTCCCAAATCACTTATCAACAGCTTGTTGTTACCCTTTAAACTTCGTAACTAGAATGTCTAGAAAGAAGTTGGGTTCCCGTTGTGGTGATTTCATATCAATTTCAACCCCATTGCAGCCGAGGTATTTCTTACCACTTCTCCCGAGAGTGCCTTTGTAAATGGGTCATCCATGTTATTACAAGACTTGACATAAATAATGGTAATTACACCTTCTTCTATCGGCTGCCTCACATAAGCATGTCTCAAACTTATGTGTCTAGACTTTCCGTTGTAGATTTTATTGTAAGCTCTAGACAAAGTTGTTGCACTGTCAATGAATACAGAAACAGGTGGCATCGGTTGTGGCCACAACTTTATATCCAGAAGAAAATTTCTCAGCCACTCCGCTTCCTTTCCTGCCGCAACCAATGCAATAAACTCTGATTCCATTGTGGAATGAGTTATGCAGGTTTGCTTCTTTGAAGCCCATGATATTGCTCCTCCGGCTAGGCTAAACATCCACCCACTTGTAGATTTGTTCTCATCCACACTAGATATCCAACTAGCATCTGTATAACCTTCCAAAACAGCGGGAAAACCGTTGTAGGTTAGCTTTAAATCCGATGTCCTCTTTAGGTATCCTAGAACTCGACTTTTAGCCTTCCAATGATCAATTCCAGGATTGCTAGTATATCTAGACAACTTGCAAACTGCAAATGCAATGTCTGGTCTCGTGCAATGCATTGCATACATTAAACTTCCAATTGCACTTGCATAATCAGTTTGAGAAGTTGATCTACCTTCATTCTTTGACAATTTACACGAGGGATCATAAGGAGTATTTGCTTCCTTAATCATAAGATGCTTAAAGTTTTCCAACATCTTATGAATATAATGAGATTGTGTCAAAGTGAAAACCCCACCATTTCTAAGTATTTTAACACCTAGAATTGTATCAATTTCCCCCAAATCTTTCATCTTGAATTTTGACTTCAAGAAATCCTTAGTGTCATTTACTCCCTCCATACTATTGCTTATAATAAGCATATCATCAACATAGAGACATATTATAACACTATATTTGTCAAGGGATTTCATGTACACACATCTATCAGCCCCATTGTGTGTAAATCCATGAGACAATATTGCAGAATCAAACTTCTCATGCCACTGTTTTGGGGCTTGTTTCAGCCCATACAGGGATTTTATGAGTTTACACACTTTATTTTCATTTCCAGGAACTACAAACCCTTCGGGTTGTTCAATTTATAGTTCCTCATCCAAATCCCCATTTAGGAATGCTGTTTTTACATCCATTTGATGCACCTCTAACTTATACAACGAAGCAAGTGCCAAGAGCACTCTTATCGATGTGATCCTTGCTAATGGTGCATATGTATCAAAGTAATCAATCCCTTCATTTTGTCCAAACCCTTTGGCTACTAATCTAGCCTTAAAGGTTTGGATGGTGCCATCGGTATTATACTTTCTTCTAAATACCCATTTTCTTGAGATTGGTTTTGATCCTTTAGGCAAATCCACTATAACCCATGTGTTATTGGACATAATTGAGTCCATTTCATCATTAACAGCCTCTTTCCAGAAGGCTACATCCCTTGAAGACATTGCTTCCTTAAATGTCTTAGGATCTCCTTCCATTTGAAACACAATTGGCATTTCATTCAGCACCTCATCTCTAGTTCCTTCAACTAGAAGTACAACATCATTTGGTAATGAAAAATCATGACCAAAGTGTTGTTGTATTTTAATCCTTTGACTCCTCCTTTGTTCTATTGGTTCATCCAATTGCCTTTTCCTAGATGAAGTCGATGGATCCAACCTTGTAACATTTTCAGCAGTTTCACATGTTGAATCCCCATTGAATTTTGTCTCAAAAAATTCAGCATCTCTAGATTCAAGGATTAGATTTGAATCCATATCCCAAAATCTATAAGCTTTAGAATTTTCGGCATAGCCTATGAAGATACTTTTCAAAGCCTTAGGACCCAACTTGCTCCTCTTAGGATCTGGAATCCTATAGTAAGCTATACAACCCCATACTTTTATGTAGTTTATGTTGGGATGTCTCCCATTCCAGATTTCATAGGGAGACACCTTAGTCTTTCTTGAGGGAATTCTGTTATGCAAATAACATGTAGTCATCAGTGCTTCTCCCCACAGATTTGAAGGCGCTTTTGCATTCAACATCATCGAATTCACCATGTCACATAGTGTTCGATTTTTCCTCTTAGCCAAGCCGTTCTACTGAGGCGTGTAGGGGGCTATTCTCTGATGTATAATTCCGTTTATTTCACAGAATTCATTGAACTCATTGGAGAAATATTCTCCCCCTCTATCACTTCTCAGAATTTTAATCTTCCTTTCATTCTGATTTTCAACTTCAGCTTTGTATATTTTAAACCTTTCAAATGCTTCATCATTCTTCCTCATCAAATAGACATGAGTATATCTAGACTTATCATCTGTAAAGGCAATAAAGTACCTATTCCCTCCTCTTGTCAACACTCCATTTCATTCACATATATCCGAGTGCACAAGCTCTAAAATCTCATTTGATTTTTCTACCACAGGAAAAGGTCTTTTAGCCATCTTTGCTTGTTTCAGCCCATACAAGGATTTTATGAGTTTACACACTTTATTTTCATTTCCAGGAACTACAAACCCTTCGGGTTGTTCCATGGATAGTTTCTCATCCAAATCCCCATTTAGGAATGCTGTTTTTACATCCATTTGATGCACCTCTAACTTATACAACGAAGCAAGTGCCAAGAGCACTCTTATCGATGTGATCCTTGCTACTGGTGCATATGTATCAAAGTAATCAATCCCTTCCTTTTGTCTAAACCCTTTGGCTATTAATCTAGCCTTAAAGGTTTGGATGGTGCCATCGGTATTATACTTTCTTCTAAATACCCATTTGCTTGAGATAGGTTTTGATCCTTTAGGCAAATCCACTATAACCCATGTGTTATTGGAGATAATTGAGTCCATTTCATCATTAACAGCCTCTTTCCAGAAGGCTACATCCCTTGAAGACATTGCTTCCTTAAATGTCTTAGGATCTCCTTCCATTTGAAACACAATTGGCATTTCATTCAGCACCTCATCTCTAGTTCCATCAACTAGAAGTACAACATCATTTGGTAATGAAAAATCATGGCCAAAGTGTTGTTGTATTTTAATCCTTTGACTCCTTCTTTGTTTCATTGGTTCATCCAATTGCCTTTTCCTAGATGAAGTCGATGGATCCAACCTTGTAACATTTTCAGCAGTTTCACATGTTGAATCCCCATTGAATTTTGTCTCAAAAAATTCAGCATCTCTAGATTCAAGGATTAGATTTGAATCCATATCCCAAAATCTATAAGCTTTAGAATTTTCGGCATAGCCTATGAAGATACTTTTCAAAGCCTTAGGACCCAACTTGCTCCTCTTAGGATCTGGAATCCTATAGTAAGCTATACAACCCCATACTTTTATGTAGTTTAGGTTGGGATGTCTCCCATTCCAGATTTCATAGGGAGACACCTTAGTCTTTCTTGAGGGAATTCTGTTATGCAAATAACATGCAGTCATCAGTGCTTCTCCCCACAGATTTGAAGGCGCTTTTGCATTCAACATCATCGAATTCACCATGTCACATAGTGTTCGATTTTTCCTCTTAGCCAAGCCGTTCTGCTGAGGCGTGAAGGGGGCTGTTCTCTGATGTATAATTCCGTTTATTTCACAGAATTCATTGAACTCATTGGAGAAATATTCTCCCCCTCTATCACTTCTCAGAATTTTAATCTTCCTTTCATTCTGATTTTCAACTTCAGCTTTGTATATTTTAAACCTTTCAAAGGCTTCATCCTTCTTCCTCATCAAATAGACATGAGTATATCTGGACTTATCATCTGTAAAGGTAATAAAGTACCTATTCCCTCCTCTTGTCAACACTCCATTTCATTCACATATATCCGAGTGCACAAGCTCTAATATCTCATTTGATTTTTCTACCACAGAAAAAGGTCTTTTAGCCATCTTTGCTTGAACGCAGATTTCACAATTTTGATTTGAAGGATTAAAATATGCACTAATCATACCATTCCTAGACATAAATTTCAATGATATAAAATTCACATGAGCAAGTCTTACATGCCATAAATCAGAAGACTTAACGATATAAGCAGAATTAGAAGATTTATTTATAATACTAAGCTTAAACATTCCATTACATGAGCATCCCTTGCCTATGAACACCCCACCCTTGGTTAAAATCAGTTTATCTGATTCTAAGATAGCCCTAATGCCAACTTTACATAAAAGACCTGCAGAAACTAGGTTCTTCCTAATATCAGGAACATGTAAAACATTTAGAAGCTTCATGCTTTTCCCAGAACTGAATTGAATGTGAATATTTCCCATTCCCATAACCTTAGCCACATCATTGTTGCCCGTCAGAACACCATCATCCTTCTCTGAAGGCTTGTATTCTGAAAATTGGGAAATATCATTGCAGACATGAACTGTAGCACTAGAATCATACCACCAGTCCTTGGTAATCACTGCTGCAGCCATGTTTAATTCAATCCCCATACAAATTTGTAAGTCAGAAACCATTGCAACAATTTCAGAGATCTCTTTATCAGCCATGTTGGCTTGTTTGTTTTCCATCTCTTGTTGCTTTTTTTTCCAGAATCTGCACTCCCTCTTGAAGTGTCCTGGTTTGTGACAGAAATGGCACTTGGGTCTGTTATCATTGCCATCTTTCTTTGGCCTTTTGTTCCTGTTGTTGTTGGCTCCTTCGTTGGGCTTCTTCCTTTTATTGCCTGCACCCATATTAGAGTGTTCACCCACAACATTGTTGATCTTGGAATCAGACTCAACTTGTGTGTTGTATTGTCTCCTAGTTTCCTCTTCGATCCTTACATGTTTTGAACTTGGTCCAAGGAAAGTTCCTCCGTGGTGTGAAGGAGTTTCTTCCTATAGTTGTTCCAAGAGTTGGGCAACTTGGCAATAATAGCCCCAACTTGCAAGGGCTCAGAAATGTCAATTTTCAACTCCTTAAGTCGATTGACAATACTTTGCAGATCATTAACCTGATCCATAACGGGTTTATCTGCATTCATAGTAAACTCAAAATACTTCATGATGAGAAACTTATCTGTCCCTTGCTTTTCGTTGTTGTATCTTGTCTCCAACGTTGTCCAGATTTCCTTTGGTGACTTGATTGTAGTGAACATATTGTAAAGCCTGTCTGAGAGGCGGTTCAGAATGTGGCCTCTGCATAGAACTTCATCTTCGTCTCTCTTCTTTCTCTGGTCCTTGATCTCCTGATCTTCGTCTTCTGTTGGATCTGGAATCGCCTCCAAATTTTCATCCAACACATAAGAAATCTTCAAGGCGGTCAGCATGAACATCATCTGATCCTTCCAGCGGTTGTAGTTCATTCCATCAAACCGATCAAGTTTGAAAAAATCTTGATTCATCAGGGCAAGGGCTGCTGCTTGTGATCCAGCCTCCATGACAAAATATCACTTTAAAATTGTTGGGAATGTAGGGTTTCTATTGCTTTGAGGCGTGAAAGATCACTATCTTTAAAGTGATATTTGTCCCCTTTAATTGCTGTTAGGGTTTCAGACAAATTCACCTCCTAGGATACAACAAAGCCCTATAAGAAATCTCAGACATCAAATCTGAATTTCTTCTTATTTTTCTTCTGTGAAAAAACTCTTTGTTTATAGAGGAAATGTCACTGAAAACTGATAGACAGTTAATTCAGTTGTTACAGTTATTAGAAGTTGGGAAATCTCATCTAAAAGGAAGAGATCACAGCCATTGATCTATAACAAATCTGGACCATACATCTATAACTTATTTAGACCACTGATTTCAGAAATTTCAGAAATTAGAAATAACTAAAACTAATTTATTTTAGTCCTATTTTTAGACTTTATCCAACAATCCCCACCAAGTCTATAAATCGGACTTTTGCAAATAATAATGTCATACATAATGAAAGTGTTTTTCAACTTAAACTTCCAATTAGTATAACTCTATCAAAGTGTAGACAGATTCAATGGAGGTTAGTTCCTTAAACCATTTCTCTTTTATCAACACCGGATAAAGCAAACATATAACATTTCCAGCTTCTTCACATAATGTCTTTTGCCTTGAGTTCACCCTAGATTCATAGAAAACTTACAAAACAACTGGTTTTGTTTAAGAACAACTCCACTCTTATGTAATCTATATAGGTAAGATTCCTTCAAACCATTAAAGTAATTAAACTTTCCAGAATCTTATTAAGAGTTATAATACTCAGCCTCCCTTTTCTACACTAGCTTCTTAAACCTTAAGTGCAGTTCCCAAATCACTTATCAACAACTTGTTGTTACCCTTTAAACTTCGTAACTAGAATGTCTAGAAAGAAGTTGGGTTCCCGTTGTGGTGATTTCATATCAATTTCAACCCCATTGCAGCCGAGGTATTTCTTACCACTTCTCTCGAGAGTGCCTTTGTAAATGGGCCAGCCAAGTTCTTACAAGACTTGACATAAATAATGGTAATTACACCTTCTTCTATCATCTGCCTCACATAAGCATGTCTCAAACTTATGTGTCTAGACTATCCGTTGTAGATTTTATTGTAAGCTCTAGACAAAGTTGCTGCACTGTCACAGAATACAGAAACGGGTGGCATCGCTTGTGGCCACAACTTTATATCCAGAAGAAAATTTCTCAGCCACTCTGCTTCCTTTCCTGCCGCAGCCAATGCAATAAACTCTGATTCCATTGTGGAATGAGTTATGCAGGTTTGCTTCTTTGAAGCCTATGATATTGCTCCTCCGGCTAGGTTAAACACCCAACCACTTGTAGATTTGTTCTCATCCACACTAGATATCCAACTAGCATCTGTATAACCTTCCAAAACAGCGGGAAAACCGTTGTAGGTTAGCTTTAAATCCGATGTCCTCTTTAGGTATCCTAGAACTCGACTTATAACCTTCCAATGATCAATTCCAGGATTGCTAGTATATCTAGACAACTTGCAAACTGCAAATGCAATGTCTGGTCTCGTGCAATGCATTGCATACATTAAACTTCCAATTGCACTTGCATAATCAGTTTGAGAAGTTGATCTACCTTCATTCTTTGACAATTTACACGAGGGATCATAAGGAGTATTTGCTTCCTTAATCATAAGATGCTTAAAGTTTTCCAACATCTTATGAATATAATGAGATTGTGTCAAAGTGAAAACACCACCATTTCTAAGTATTTTAACACATAGAATTGTATCAACTTCCCCCAAATCTTTCATCTTGAATTTTGACTTCAAGAAATCCTTAGTGTCATTTACTCCCTCCATATTATTGCTTATAATAAGCATATCATCAACATAGAGACATATTATAACATTATATTTGTCAAGGGATTTCATGTACACACATCTATCAGCCCCATTG
This sequence comes from Persicaria tinctoria, assembly GCA_037127255.1. Taxonomy (NCBI): domain Eukaryota; kingdom Viridiplantae; phylum Streptophyta; class Magnoliopsida; order Caryophyllales; family Polygonaceae; genus Persicaria; species Persicaria tinctoria. The sequence goes on from JBANSL010000017.1 coordinate 22,179,495, forward strand.
TGTGTAAATCCATGAGACAATATTGCAGAATCAAACTTCTCATGCCACTGTTTTGGGGCTTATTTCAGCCCATACAGGGATTTTATGAGTTTACACACTTTATTTTCATTTCCAGGAACTACAAACCCTTCGGGTTGTTCCATGTATAGTTCCTCATCCAAATCCCCATTTAGGAATGCTGTTTTTACATCCATTTGATGCACCTCTAACTTATACAACGAAGCAAGTGCCAAGAGCACTCTTATCGATGTGATCCTTGCTACTGGTGCATATGTATCAAAGTAATCAATCCCTTCCTTTTGTCTAAACCCTTTGGCTACTAATCTAGCCTTAAAGGTTTGGATGGTGCCATCGGTATTATACTTTCTTCTAAATACCCATTTGCTTGAGATTGGTTTTGATCCTTTAGGCAAATCCACTATAACCCATGTGTTATTGGACATAATTGAGTCCATTTCATCATTAACAGCCTCTTTCCAGAAGGCTACATCCCTTGAAGACATTGCTTCCTTAAATGTCTTAGGATCTCCTTCCATTTGAAACACAATTGGCATTTCATTCAGCACCCCATCTCTAGTTCTTTCAACTAGAAGTACAACATCATTTGGTAATGAAAAATCATGACCAAAGTGTTGTTGTATTTTAATCCTTTGACTCCTCCTTTGTTCCATTGGTTCATCCAATTGCCTTTTCCTAGATGAAGTCGATGGATCCAACCTTGTAACATTTTCAGCAGTTTCACATGTTGAATCCCCATTGAATTTTGTCTCAAAAAATTCAGCATCTCTAGATTCAAGGATTAGATTTGAATCCATAACCAAAAATCTATAAGCTTTAGAATTTTCGGCATAGCCTATGAAGATGCTTTTCAAAGCCTTAGGACCCATCTTGCTCCTCTTAGGATCTGGAATCCTATAGTAAGCTATTCAACCCCATACTTTTATGTAGTTTAGGTTGGGATGTCTCCCATTCCAGATTTCATAGGGAGACACCTTAGTCTTTCTTGAGGGAATTCTGTTATGCAAATAACATGCAGTCATCAGTGCTTCTCCCCACAGATTTGAAGGCGCTTTTGCATTCAACATCATCGAATTCACCATGTCACATAGTGTTCGATTTTTCCTCTTAGCAAAGCCGTTCTGCTGAGGCGTGTAGGGGGGGCTGTTCTCTGATGTATAATTCCGTTTATTTCACAGAATTCATTGAACTCATTGGAGAAATATTCTCCCCCTCTATCACTTCTCAGAATTTTAATCTTCCTTTCTTTCTGATTTTCAACTTCAGCTTTGTATATTTTAAACCTTTCAAAGGCTTCATCCTTCTTCCTCATCAAATAGACATGAGTATATCTAGACTTATCATCTGTAAAGGTAATAAAGTACCTATTCCCTCCTCTTTCAACACTCCATTTAATTCACATATATCCGAGTGCACAAGCTCTAAAATCTCATTTGATTTTTCTACCACAGGAAAAGGTCTTTTAGCCATCTTTGCTTGAACGTAGATTTCACAATTTTGATTTGAAGGATTAAAATATGCACTAATCATACCATTCCTAGACATAAATTTCAATGATCTAAAATGCACATGAGCAAGTCTTAAATGCCATAAATCAGAAGACTTATCGATATAAGCAGAATTAGAAGATTTATTTATAATACTAAGCTTAAACATTCCATTACATGAGTATCCCTTGCCTATGAACACCCCACCCTTGGTTAAAATCAGTTTATCTGATTCTAAGACAACCCTAATGCCAACTTTACATAAAAGACCTACAGAAACTAGGTTCTTCCTAATATCAGGAACATGTAAAACATTTAGAAGCTTCATGCTTTTCCCAGAACTGAATTGAATATGAATATTTCCCATTCACATAACCTTAGCCACATCATTGTTGCCCATCAGAACACCATCATCCTTCTCTGAAGGCTTGTATTCTGAAAATTGGGAAATATCATTGCAGACATGAACTGTAACACCGGAATCATACCACCAGTCCTTGGTAATCACTGCTACAGCCATGTTTAATTCAGTCACCATACCAATCTGTAAGTCAGAAACCATTGCAACAATTTCAGAGATCTCTTTATCAGCCATGTTGGCTTGTTTGTTTTCCATCTCTTGTTGCTTTTTCTTCCAGAATTTGCACTCCCTCTTGAAGTGTCCTGGTTTGTGACAGAAATGGCACTTGGGTATGTTATCATTGCCATCTTTCTTTGGCCTTTTGTTCCTGTTGTTGTTGGCCCCTTTGTTGGGCTTCTTCCTTTTATTGCATGCACCCATATTAGAGTGTTCACCAACAACATTGTTGATCTTGGAATCAGACTCAACTTGTGTGTTGTATTGTATCCTTGTTTCCTCATCGATCCTTACATGTTTATGAACTTGCTCCAAGGAAAGTCCCTCTGTGGTGTGAAGGAGTTTCTTCCTGTAGTTGTTCCAAGAGTTCGGCAACTTGGCAATAATAGCCCCAACTTGCAAGGGCTCAGAAATGTCAATTTTCAACTCCTTAAGTCAATTGACAATACTTTGCAGATCATTAACCTTATCCATAACGGTTTTATATGCATTCATAGTAAACTAAAAATACTTCATGATGAGAAACTTATTTGTCCCCTGCTTTTCGTTGTTGTATCTTGTCTCCAACGTTGTCCAGATTTCCTTTGGTGACTTGATTGCAGTGAACAGATTGTAAAGCCTGTCTGAGAGGCGGTTTAGAATGTGGCCTCTGCATAGAACTTCATCTTCGTCTCTCTTCTTTCTCTGGTCCTTGATCTCCTGATCTTCGTCTTTTGTTGGATCTGGAATTGCCTCCAAATTTTCATCCAACACATAGGAAATCTTCAAGGCGGTCAGCAGGAACATCATCTGATCCTTCCAGCGGTTGTAGTTCGTTCCATCAAACCGATCAAGTTTGAAAAAATCTTGATTCATCAGGGTAAGGGCTGCTTCTTGTGATCCAGCCTCCATGACAGAATATCACTTTAAAATTGTTTGGAATTTAGGGTTTCTATTGCTTTGAGGTGTGAAAGATCACTATCTTTAAAGTGATATTTGTCCCCTTTAATTGCTGTTAGGGTTTTAGACAAATTCACCTCCCAGGATACAACAAAGCCCTATAAGAAATCTCAGATAAACAAATCTGAATTTCTTCTTATTTTTCTTCTGTGAAAAAACTCTTTGTTTATAGAGGAAATGTCACTGAAAACTGACAGACAGTTAATTCAGTTGTTACAGTTATTAGAAGTTGGGAAATCTCATCCAAAAGGAAGAGATCACAGCCATTGATCTATAACAAATCTGTACCATTCATCTATAACTGATTTAGACCACTGATTTCAAAATTTTCAGAAATTAGAAATAACTAAAACTAATTTATTTTAGTCTTATTTTTAGACTTTATCCAATAGTTCTTATTTATTTCAGGTACATCATATGGTGAGAATGGTGAGGCTTCACCGCAATCAAGGTAGAGGTGGTTTCATGGGACATGCGAGAAGCTAGGGTTCGAGGTTGTTGTGATAAGATTTTGCTTGAGTAAGTTTTTCCAGATTTTATGAGGTTTCTCATGCTTATTTTGTTTCGATGGATGCTCAATTTTAGTGGGGATATTCATCCCAACTCAATCTGCAATTCTAGGTGGAATAATAAACTTCAAATTGTGTGTGGTAGGGTTTGCTTGCGATTAGAGTGTGTTGCCTCAATTTGTTGTTTCTGAATTTGGTAATAGATTTTCTGAAATTGCTAATACATTTTCTGAAATGAGTGCATGTATATGATGACGATATTCATGTTTGTAGGATGATACAGACAAAAAAATTGAAGAGCTGACTAAAGAGCTGTGGCACCCGGAAGAGTTATGTGAAACATATCGGAACGGATTGTTTAATCTTCTAACTAGTGTTGAAGAGAAAGCAGATTGTCTTTCTGTGCAAGTTCAATTAGTTGTTAACAACATCATAAAGGCGAAATCTGAACTACAGAATTTCTCCGACCAACAAGAAACATCTTTTAGAGTAAGTCTCTGCTTTCTCTATTTCCGTCCTCAAAATTTTTAATTGATTATCTTTCCATTTCACATCTCAGATGTAACAGGCAGATTACATAAAATATGGGTTGAGTTGAGATGAACTTAACTCATTTGATGTTAGGATTCTTAGTGTCTAACTACTATCACTTCTCTGATCTTGCTTCACTTTTTCACTTAAGCCTACTGATGAATCTTTCCTAAGCTCATAGGAAAATACAAAGCCACTATGAAGAAAGTTGATGTTTATGATTGTATGACTGACCTGATCTTTACTCCTGCAGGAGGGCCTGAAGAGAACATTAGAGTCATCATACTCGCACTTAAGAGATGAAGATGGATCTAAAAGAGAGGGCCCATTTAAAGCATATAAATATCTTGGAAGTGGAAAAGGTTCTGAATTTTCATGAAGAATAAATATTTTAACACTATCGTCTGTCATTGGAATCTTCATTTTTTTTGGCAGGATGTCTATAGGTTTATTTTTTTTCTATAGGTTTATAATAATGAAAGATATTTATTGTTTTGGCCCTAATGCAGTTGTTGATACACTCCTATGGAAGGATAAAAAAATAAACGCTTGCTATTGTATTAGTTGTAGCGGCTTTCTAGTACAATTTTGCTGCTTCTGGCTACACCTTGTTCACAACATTGTCCAAGATTATCTTTGTGGCAGCTATCTTTTTGGACTTTCATGCCAATTTATTTCAGAGATTGTATGTTTTTCTATTATTCCCTTAGTTTCCTTGTATTCAATATTCAATTGTTGCAATGACTTGACTGATTTATCATCTAGATATAATACATCATAGGGATCTTTAATTATTGTTATAAGTTGCATTATAAACACTTTCTCAAATTATTTAAAATAATGCAGGCATAAGAAAGTTATGCTATGTTCTCTAACTTTTGTTTTCTAATAAGTGAAGTAGTTGTAGATGTTGTTGCTAAATTTGAGATATGGGTCATATGAACATGCTACTTATAGTATATATATATATCCCCCCTCTAACTATATGATGAATTTGATTATAGATCATAAACGAATTTGTAAATATTGTTATGTGAAACTAGATCTGATTGGTTGAAATGTAGATTTATAATGAAATTAGGTGAGGTACATATTATGTGTTGGTATTATCTTCTGAAAAATGTCCTACAGATTTGGGTATACCATAAAATTCCTGTATCAGATTTGAGTATACCATAGAGAAAATAGTTGCTGGGTCAGTTGCTTATTGTTGGAACACCTCGGCTGGCATATTATTCTGTAAGGTATTGTTCTTACCCCCGCTTTGTTTATTGATAGCATATTCTACTAGCAGTTATGGTGTTTTAATCATTCTTATTTATCCTAGCAAATGAAAAGAGGTGGTTATGGTTCTTTCCGTGACGGGCTTTCTTGGATGCATATCGTTTCAGGCATTGTTTTTTGCCAGTTTGCCTTTCTCCTCCTCCTCTTCCAACTCAGCTGGTATTTTGCAAATTTCCTCTTATTTAGTTTTTTTTTTCTGGTGCATCACATTGAGTTATTGTTTCGTTTTCCTCTTATTTAGTTCTTTTTTTATAGAGGAACATATCTTGTACAAATAGCATACTTTCAAGCAAGTTTAATCACTTTAATGTGCTCATTGGAATTGAAAAGGACCAATTCCGCTCTGGTTATGACAACTTGTGTGTTGCTGATCGACCACGCTAATGAGGTGCTGGTGGGTTCGGCAACTGCTTCGGCCTCTTCTTTAGGTGGAAAAGAGGGGAGAAGGATGGGAGCTGCTAAAGGAATAGCTCAAGCTGGTTGGATCCTAGGTAAAGGCGGGGGTGAAAGAAAAGGTTATTGAGAGTATATGCAAAAGGTCTCCTTAGATGATCGAAGTGCCATCCTTGCCTTGAATTGTGATGAAAAGGACGTGTTGTTGAGTGGCTTGCAAGCGATTGAGGGGTTGAGAATAGTGCAGAGCAATCGAAGGTGCATCTCCTGGATACCATGGCTTATAAAGATACATTGAGTAAACGCTCTACTAAAAGTAGAAAATGAATTGGAGGCATACGAGAGTGGTGCAAGCTATGTAAAATCTTTTTATTTATTTTGTAGGGGACATAGAGAGGTGGGTGTTCTTTTGCAACCAATATGATGGCTTGTATTGCTCAATTGGGCTCCTTAAAAGTGGCTTGAGAAGATGGGATGAGTTTGAGGGAGATAAATATTACAGGATTTAGGTAGATTGATGCAACCTCCGTGGTCCATTTTATCATTCCATTTGTGAGACCTATTAACGGTCGAGTCATCTTTTCTAACTATGTTACACATGATTTACCTCTTAAATATTACAGGGTATTTTTTTTTTAACTTCCTTTATCTTTTTTTCCCCTTTAAAGCTGATTTCAAGTTACAATTTTTCTCTTTATTTGAGAAATTAGCGACAACAATTTTTTGGTTCGGAAGGGGTTGTATATTTCTTCTATCAATTTTTCATCTTTTTTTTGCAATGTTTGGGGTTGTTTAGTCATGCCGTATATTATATGTTTGTAGAGTAATGGTGCCCCTCCTGCAATTTAGGAGGGCTACCATTTTTGTTATGTCAGCTTTATTATAGAAGTTCGTGCTTCTTACCTACAAGTTTTTGGTCCAAGTCACATTTACATTACATATTACCATATCCTGGCCTTATGATGTTTTGTAGTTGTTTACGAGTACCATGCATACTTCTATGATCATGATAATTTCGTTGTGTTTTATACTCCAAAAATATTTATACATTTCATGGTGTGTTTTATACTCCAAAAATATTTAAGATATACATTTCATGGTGTGTTGTGTTTTATACTACAAAAATATTTATACATTTCTCATTTCCACCAAAATTTTATCTATTTCTTTCATCCTGTTTCACCTGATGAAAATATCTACAACTATCAATTATCATTTTTTTTATTGCCTCTTTTCTTTCATTACATATGTCTAAATTCTAATGGTCTAAACGGTACGTTATTGTTGATTAATATGATAAATCTGAAAAATAATGAGTTTACTTGGATTAACTTTAAAAATCCCGTGCGTAGTGCACGGGGTATAGACTAGTTTCAGTAACGAAACACAAGCCGTAGCTATGACGTAGTAAAAACTGAGCCAATAGCCATGACAAATCCATGTCGTTTCTACTAAGGATGGCAAAATCCACTCAATAGCTACAACAACCCTTGCCGAAGCTACGATCAGTGGCAAAAGGTACCTGAAGGTTCGATAATGTATAACAACGTAATATAAAGATACTCTAAAAGGGGGCTTGAATAGAGTATGCCAACTTTTCGCAGATATTCTCAAGACTTTTAAAACGCTTGCAAAACCCTTTGAGATTAGACGTAAGTCTTTCCTCTGGAAAACCTGAATCACAAAAGAGTTATACAATTCGAAACAAGTGCGGAATAATGGTAAAGCAATAAGTAAAGGACGCAACGAATTGTTAATGAGGTTCGGCACAAACTTGGCCTACGTCCCCGCCTAGGGTTCTTCCACAACCCTAGGATTCAACCGACTTTATTGATTCACAAGACTTAGGATCCTATTAGCTCACATGGAAGCCTCTCTCCTATACAATTGCAATCTAGTAAATTCACGTTCCCTTGGAGTCCTAGACCAATCTAGAAGAGCCTCACCTCTCTCAGCTATCTAGTACAATCCTCTTACACTTCGTGAATCAATCGCCTAGTGTCCACTTCCTGAGTTACAAACTCTCGAGTATAACACTCTCTCGAAATATATCCTATAAGCTCACCGTGTAACTCTCAAATGCTTTGAAACAAAAGATACAACTCTTAACCACTAGCAGAGAGCACACGAAGAAGACAGATTGACGTGAAGGCTTGAGTGAGAATGAATGCTTGTGTTCCACGATTGTGTTTCTGTCTTCCCTTCATCTCCTTTTTTATATAAAATCAAATTGGCGCCTAAGGATCTTCTTCAACGGTTCGAACAGATCATGGCTTGAGAAGGAATCTTCACAATCTTCTATTTGGGGAAACTCGGAAGCCATGATCCACCAGATTCGATCTCGACTTTAAGCTTAAGGGAGGAGATATTATTCGAAAAACTTGCTGCATATGTTAGTGCATAATATACAATAATATCTGGCAATATATTTAATAATAATAACATATAATAACATCTGAAAATAATAAGCACATAATACAAGTTTTGTGTTTCATCAACACAGCTGTAGCTTCAAGACCTTTGACACAAAGCATGTGTCAAAGCCTTTGAAACCATTTCCGATTTTCATCAAGGGAGTGGAGTTATCAATCTACCCCTTGATGAAAGAAAAAACCTGTGCATCCCTGTAACTTAATCAAGCAAAATATATTATACGCAAAATCAGACTAAGTACCTGCATGGGTTAGACAAATATTGGATCATAAGTTTTTAAAGCCAAAGAGAAACATCCAACAAAGTAAAACAAAAGAAGGTCTTCCAAGACCCTTGGTTCACATCAGTTTCAAAGTCTAAATCATCAAACCATCTCCCCCTTTTTGTCTTTCAACAAAGGGAGGAGGATAAAACAGTAACCAAAAGTTTTAAAACAGTAACCAAAACTAGAAATGTTTAGATTAAGGGTTAGGGTAGGGTAGGGTAGGGGGTTAGGATTCATCGTCAAGAGCACCATCCGTGATCAGCAACTTCAGCTCATGCAGCAACTTAGCCACCCCGCCCATTTCCAGCGATAACTCTCTATGCAGCTCCTTAATGTCCAAGCAAACTTCCTCCAAATCCAACTCCAGGTTTTCCTTGCGCTCATCAATGGCAGAGGCAGTGGGAAGAGTTTTTGAGGGAGAGGCAAGACTCCAAGTCCCTAGGGGGGACTGAGTGATGCCAATCTTCTCAAAGCTCTTGGAGTCGAATTTACCCATATGATGCTGTTGTTCTTCATTTTTGAAATCGATTTCAGAAGCTTTGAAGACATGGTTTAAAAGGATGGTATTGGCCAGATCAAGATCATGGCTATTCAAAATTCGGTATAAAAGGACCATAACGTTGTCAGTGAGTAGGGAGCCAAAGTTGATTCGGGGTAAGAGACATCTCACAATGATGTTGAAGATGATTTTTGCCTCGAGAGTGAGGGACGAGTGGGTAAGCTGTTTGGTGGTGTTGTTTGATGCTTCGAGGAGCAAGTATTTGGATCGGGCAAGAGCAACACACTTTTCTTTTGTGGGGGTTTGATAGCATGCATTTAGAGAGTTATAATAGGTTGCATTTAGCTTAGTTATGATGCATATCATGCATGGTTTAAGTATAATTTGCATATTTGTTCTCTGTGTGGTTGGAGTCGGAATCTACATGCTTTTATTGATTATTTCAGGTAATCGTGGATCCGAGGAGGAGACATGGATTGATAACGCATTGGATGAGAATGTCTAGTTGATCGAAGAAGCTTACATGAAGATCTCAAGAGGTCCTGAGAAGAAGAAGCGAACATAAACGAAGAACAAGTCTGCAGAAGTTGTCGCCATACATGCTGAACTTGTTTTGCACTTTCTGGAGGCCTCGGTTGTCCGATCGACTAATATGACCATGCGTTGGAAAGATCTTTCAGAGAGCTACAACTTTCATGTTTACGTCAAGAGCTGATTCAAGACGGATTTTCCGTGAAAGACCAATGCAGAGGCCGCCGCATGGTGTGCAGCGGCCGCCGCCAGTACCGTCGAGGAGTTGGAGAAAATTGTTGATGTTGCGGCCGCCGCATCCATGCAGCGGCCGCCGCATCTGCCGACAGCAATTATACGCTGCGTTTTATTAAATGAAAACCCTAGAACCTTTTGATTTCTTATATGGCCGACTTTGATGTTTTAAAAAGCCAAGTTTTATATTATTTTAAAAAACTTCTATGCTATTCTACGTTCTATCAGACGATTGGAGAGAGAGCGATGTTCGCCATGGGCGACTAAACTCTCTTCGTTCTACTTGCAAATTGAAGCTTTATTTTGATTGATTGTGAGTTTCTGAATCTTGTTCCTTATTTCCTATATTGAATGCTTCAACTTCTTTGTGCTTGATTGTTTATTGTTTTGTTCTATCTTGTCTGGCCAACTAGTTAGATCAATTCAATTGCTAGGGTTTTGTAGATTCCTGATTGCGAACCTTAACCCAAGTAGCAAACTTATCCCTTTAGAGCTGATTGAACTAATTGGATGGGTAGGAAGTTGGATGTGTTGTTAAATCCCTCTTTAGGGACTGCAAATACCTTGGCTAATCTCTGAACTTAAAGCTATCAATTGGGTTAAATCCTTCTTTAGGGACTGTTCGATTGATAAGAGTTTCTAGGACTGATTGGACTAGTAACTATATTAGGTCGGGACAAGGGCACTCATAGGAAGACTAAAAGGACAAGAGAAAGTTACAATATCAATTCAACCAAATAAAGTGGATAATTGTAGGTAGAGCGATTATCTCTAAATTGTTTTGCATCAATTTGTTTTTATTTTATTTTCTTTTCTTTTCAATCTCAATCAACCAAAACCCCCCTTTCTACTAATTGGTAAATACACATTGCCAAGAAATACTTGTTTCTCTGTGGGATCGACCTCTTACTTGCTTGCTATACTAGTTTGTAGGTTTGAGTTTTATTTTGATACGGTTTATGTGACTAAAAACCGTCCATCAGGGTTTCAGGAGAGGGTGGACAAGGTTTAGGAAGGTCAAGGAGATCAGCGAAGTCAATGGAGTTGAAGGTGATTCTAACTCCCTTGACGACTGATTCCAAAGACCAACCATCAGCAGTGTGTTTGGCTTTGAGGTTTATGTAAAATAGACGGGTGAGTTGGGGGTAGTATACGGATTCAAGGTTCAAAAGGGTCCAGGCAGAGGTTTGTTTGAGGAGAGAGATTGGTTTACCTGGATAAGTGCAGGCAGATCGGCGTTCTTCCTTCGAGCTTTTGTGGGAGCAGACGTCTTGACAGGCGCGTCAAGGCTTCTGAGAGTTCCTTTCCTTGTGCGCTTGGGAGATGGAGGCTTTGCTTTAGTGACTTTGCGCTTGTTCTGGAGATGGGGGAGGAGGAGGAGGAGTAGGAGAGGGAACAAGTTCTGGCTCCTCTTCTTCAGACCCCAAGTCCTCAGCGGACACTTCAGCATCGTCTCTCTCAACCTCTTCGTCGTCGTCTGCAGTCTCGTCGTCCTCCTCTTCCTCTGGTTCCTCTTCAGTGGGAACCTCCTTCTCTGCTGCTCTTTGGGCCTCTTCCTCGGCCTCTTTCCTAGCTTTCTCAGCCTCTTCCTCGACTCTTTTCCTTGCTAGCTCGGCCTCTTCCTCGGCCTTTTTCTTTCTCCGGGCCTCTTCCTCGGCCTCTTTTGCAGCATCTCGCTCTAAAATCGCATCAAGATCCTCCTCTTCCCCCTCTTCCTCAGCAATGATCTTTCTCTTCCGTTTTTGCTTGGCACTGAGAGACTTCTTAATCGGGCGCTTTAGAGATCGCTTGATTTCAGCAATGGTGCTCTCAGGGATGGTGCTCGGGACAATGGTTGGGACAATAGCTTGAGGAGTAGGTTCGGGATGAGGGAAGATCACAATGGCCTGGCGTCCTTTGGGGATAGCGCCAAGGCGTTTGGGTGTGGAGGTCTTCTTGGATTTGGGTGTCATGGATGGAATTCGGCTAAGCTTTCAGAAAAAGTTTGAAGAAGGAGTTTAAGAGATAGAGGGTTTAGGTAGTTCTAGAGAGGTGAGGAATAGTTAGGGTAAAATGTGTGGTTTAAAAAAGGTAAGAGGGTAAGTCGATGGGACAAGTTTAGGGTTCCAATGGAGATAATCATGACACTGCTGCCATTTTGAAAATATCTGTTTTCCCAAATATTTCAAAATTCAAACTATCTTTTCACACTTTAAATTCAAGAGGGAATATTTCCGAAAAATATTTTCCATAAATAAAATATACTCGAATATAAGATTTTCCGAAAATAAAAGGTGTAATGCAAAAGGAGGTTTAAAACCATTAAAACTATATTTGATCAAATATCAAATAAGATATTAACCAAATATATGATCCGTTATATGTACTCTACCATTCAGTTCACAAATTTTGACATGAATCTTAATGGTCTTGACACTGAGTAGAATTTATCTTTCGTAAAGGGAAATCTCCCCCTACGAAAGTGCATCCCTGTTAAGCATTCTGATCTCACGTCTAATGAAGGTGAACCTGTCCTCTGCCAAAGGCTTAGTAAAAATGTCAGCCCATTGATAATCAGTTGAAATAAAGGATATGGACACATCACCTTTTTCGACATGGTCTCTAATGAAATGATGCCTTACATCAATATGTTTGGTCCTTGAATGCTAAACAAGATTCTTTATAATGGATATGGCACTTGTATTGTCACACTTAATGGGGATGCCTTTGAGATTGGTGCCAAGATCTCTCATTTGTTGAGCTATCCAAAGGATTTGGGAGCAACATGCTCCAGCTGTTATGAATTCGGCTTTGGTAGTGGATAGAGCAACTGAGTTTTGTTTCTTTGAGTGCCATCTAATCAAGGATGCTCCTAAGAATTGGCAACATCCCGACGTGCTCTTTCTAACCACCTTATAGCTTGCAAAGTCTGCATCAGAATATCCAATTAGTGAAAAATCTCTTTGCTTTGGGTACCACAAACCAAGCTCCTTAGTGTCATTGAGATATCGAAAGATCTTCTTCACAGCTACGAGGTGAGATTCTTTAGGGTCGGCTTGAAACCTAGCACATATGCAAACACTAAACATGATGTCAGGCCTAATAGCAGTAAGATATAATAAAGATCCAATCATCTCTCGATACTCTTTTTGATTGACACTCTTCCCAGTCTTGTCTTGATCTAGAGATAAGGTTGAGCTCATGGGTGTCTTGGCTGCTTTGGATTGATCCATCTTGAACTTCTTCAAGAGATCCTTAGTGTACTTGCTTTGGTTGACAAAGATCCCTTTCTTAGATTGATGAACTTGTAACCTCAAGAAGAAGTTGAGTTCTCCCATTAAGCTCATCTCAAATTCACTGCACATAATATCGGAAAATTCCTTGCACAAAGATGTGTTAGTAGCCCCAAACAATATATTATCAACATATATTTAAATAACCAAAATGTCCTTTCCTTTGGTCTTGATAAAAAGTGTCTTGTCGATCAACCCCCTTTTAAAATCATTTTCTGCAAGATATTTTGACAAGCACTCATACCAAGCTCTTGGGGCTTGTTTCAAACCATATAGTGCTTTGTCTAGTTTGTAAACATGATTAGGAAATTCTGAAGATTCAAAACCTGGGGGTTGAGCCACATAGACTTCTTCCTCTAAGAAACCATTAAGAAAAGCACACTTGACATCCATTTGATATAACTTTATGCCCATAAAAGATGCAAATGCTAATAATATGCGAATGGCTTCAAGCCTAGCTACGGGAGAAAAATTCTCCTCGTAGTCAATACCTTCCTCTTGATTGTAGCCTTGAGTAACAAGCCTTGATTTGTTCCTCACGATCTTACCATTCTCATCTAGCTTATTCCGAAATACCCAGCGTGTGCCAATGACTAGTTGATGCTTTGGCCTGGGCTTCAAGGTCCAGACTTTGTTGCTTTCAAATTCGTTAAGCTCACTTTGCATAGCAATGATCCAGTCTGGCTCTTGACGGGCCTCATCTACCTTCTTTGGTTCTATAAAAGAAACAAACGCATGAAAAGCATAAAGATCTTTAAGTTTAGAGCGAGTTTGAACACTAGATGTAGGTTCAGAGATGATATCCTTTAATGAGTGTGATGAGGAGTATTTGAATTTTCTTTTGCTAGTATCAGCTCCTTGATTCGTCACACCAGCAGGATTGATTTGTGGTACATCTGACTCCGTGGATCTGTTAGGTTCAGTTACAGCAGTTTCTGAAGTCTCAACACTTTTGGATTGGTCGCCAAGGGCTTTGGACGGAGCTTCAACACCTTGGGCCAATTCTTCAGTGTTGTGAATCTGATCCTGCATGTTCCCCTTCTCTGTGTTCTTGGTAGCAGCATCATCACCATCGTCGTTCTCTGTATGGCTATTAAGATCTAAATCTGCAACACTTTCATTCAAAGAACCGTCATTGCATTCATCAAATATAACATGTATACTTTCCTCAACTAACTTGGTCCTTTTGTTGAAGATTCTATATGCTTTGCTACTTGTGGAGTAGCCAAGAAATATACTTTCATCACTACGCGCATCAAATTTCCCAAGGTTATCTTTTCCATTGTTATGAACAAAACAAGTACAACCAAAGGGTTTAAAATATGATATAAGTGGTTTGCGGCCTTTGAAAAGATCATAAGGAGTTTTCTTTAAGATGGAACGAATAAGACAACTATTCAAAACATAGTTAGCTGTGTTAACAGATTCAGCCTAATAGGTTTTAGGTAATGCATTTTCTAAAAGCATAGTCCTGGCCATGTCCTCTAGGGTGCGGTTCTTTCGTTCCACAACCACGTTTTGTTGAGGTGTCCTAGGAGCAGAAAAATTATGGGAGATGTCATATTTAGCACAAAACAAATCAAACTGAAGTTGATCAAACTCCCTACCATGATCACTTCGAATTGACACTATGGGCTCGTTTCTTAAAGTTTGCAACTCCTTACAAAGTTTTGAAAACTCAAATCAGTACAAAAAAAATTAGATTAGCAACGGTAAAAGCCCGTCGCCAATCGTCAATTTCCCGTCGCCAAAGTCTATAAGCGACGACATAGCGACGGCAAACCCACCGTCGCTAACAGTCCCGTAGCAAATAATCATTGGCGATAGTTCTAGCCATCGCTAAATTATTTATGGAAATTAAAAAAAAATTGTTTCCAGCTTTTAGCCCGAATACTCTAGAACCGGGCTAAAAAGTCCCCTGTTTTTATATAAAAAAATCTCAAAATTCACGTCCATTCTTATTACCAATAACGTAAACCTAAATTTTAAATAAAATACACTAAACTTTTGTTCACACAAGAACAATTGGTCATATTAGTACAATTAAATAAAAATAACTATTACGAAGTACGAAATTTCTCATTTAGACCTCTTGAAGGCCAGAAGGTTGCTCACAAGAACAATTGCTCACACAACAGTTGGTTGCTATAAGTCTTGTTTTGAATAGAACAACTCATCCACAACAACGTGATCCATGGCTTCAACAGGGCGGATAATTTGCCAACTGGACAAGTCAACAAGAGTTGCATCAGAAGCCAAAAGGTTATGTATAACATCATGCTGATCAAAACTCTTGTGCAAGAGGGAGAGAACTAGAAGCATGCTTGATAATGATCTAGCTTACATCTATTATTAATATTTATAAATTAGAAATAAAACTAGCTTTAAGTTCTTGAAGGGTTAATTTTAATACTCAAGACTTGTGAACAAGTAAAAGACAAAATATAGAGATACCTCCATGCACATAACAACAAATAAAGAAGTTTGAACAGGGGTAAAAATGCAAAGCAAGCAATGCAAAGGTTATGTGAATTATTAATATATAGAGATAACTCACAGAAAATCAATTAAAGGACATATGTAATTTTGGCCGAACCTATAATAGTCAAAAGGTTCGCGAATTGCTTTGTGATGTGGCGGAAATTCAAAAGGATCCTGAAAAGAGGTTGTTACGCTCATGAAAAATGGGCAAACAGAATGTATGACTAAAATTCATCTAGACTAGAAGTGTGAACATACCACAAGAAACAATACTTGATCGAGGAAGGGACCAAAAATACCTCCACATCAAGCAAAACACGATCAAGTGCACAGGTAATCCAGTTTCCTCACAACAGCCACAATCCCTGGGCGAGAGAATCTACTCAATTTCTCAAGAGTGTCTCCTTGAACATTGTCTACTGTCTCATCCAGTGCACATGTAATCCAGTTTCCTCACAATCAGTTGTAATAATATGCAATAAAATCCACCATATAAAAGAAGAGAAAACAACAGAAAAAAGGAAGAAGAAATTAGCCGTTACCAGTTGATTTTTCGCCATCCAAAAGGGGTGAAATCCATCACCTGCTTATCAATTGCTCCCTCCCACTCACTTGAATGGTTCTGGGGAAACTTCATCAAATAAAATAGAGAGAAGCAATAAGTGCACAAATATCCCAAATAAATTCATCCAAACTAAACCCTAAAACTTACAATCTAATTGACATCACCAAATTAATGAAGGAATCAAGCAAATCAAAGTGAAAAGAAGTAGAATAGATGAAAACTTACCAACTTGAAGAGATGTCATTAACAAGAAATCGAGTTGGAAATGTGGAATGACTCAGTCTAATTCTTCATTCAAAATTCATATCTCGCCATGAAAGATATGCTTGAAGGAGACTGAGACAGTATATAGGAGGTGGCAGTGATCTTCAATCCTTTTTTTCATTTCTATTTTTAATACCTTGACATATATCATTGAGTTTCATTTCAGCTGTGATGGGTTGATGGAGTGGTTGCCGGTTGGATGAACTTTTGAGATAATTCTAATAATATTGTTTTGTGCTTTGTTGAAATAATTTCCTTTTCTCTTTAATGTTTGAATTAAATTCATCTTCAGTTGATCTTTAGGGTTATCTCAGCTAGGTATTGTGCTAGCAACTTAACATTTTCCTTAGATCATACTAAGGAAATATCTCAAGAAAACATGTACAGGAAATATATCAGGATATTAGGCAATCAGAAGCATCTCTTTTGCTCAATTATTTTTATTTTAAAATGACCACCTAATTACAATTATACTATTGATTTTTATGGTTTGAGAAAATTTCATCGATGCTCATGGCTTGGAATGTTAACAGTGCAGACAAATGCCCCGGCAGCAAGGTCCTCATCCAACCGACCTGAGCATTCCAACTGGGATCGCCCAAAACCTCCTCCTCCGGATGGGTGCATTAACACCATCGTGGGAAGACCCGCGACATCTGGCACAAGCAATGAAGAAAGAAAAAACTATGAAAGGAAAGCTAGACGCCCCCCATCTGAGGCCAGCGACAAACAAGCATCCACTGCTCACGCTACGCTAAGTTTCTCTGTATCCGACACCCGTGATGCTCGTGATCTCAGATTGCCTCATTCAGATCCTATGGTCATCCATGTCCAGATAGGAACTAAAACCGTTAAAAGGGTCATGATAGATATAGGTTCGTATTTAAACGTCCTCTACTGGGACGCCTTTGAGCAACTCGGGATCGCCGAAAGCGCCCTACATCGCTACTCGGGAAAACTAGTCTCCTTTTCTGGAGATGAGGTTGAAGTAGCTGGAACGATTGAGTTGGCCCTAACGCTAGGCACTACGCCAAATAGAAGAACCCACATGATTGAGTTCACGGTGGTCAGACTACCATCCATCTACAACACTATCATGGGCCGTGTAAGTCTATTCAAATTCCAAATAGCATGCTCTATATATCATTTTAGCGTCAAGTTTCCATGCGTTGACGGAAAGGTGGGTGAAGCACGGGGACAGCAGGCTGAAAGTAGGGTCTGTTACTTATCCTCACTGAAAAAGGGCCATAACCGAATATTCGCGATTAAAGAAAGAGCTCGGGGATCTCTAAAAGAAGAGACCCACGACAAACTTAAACAAGAGGCCACTTCTGAACGACAACAGGCGGATTTGGAGGTCCGACCAAAGAAGTTAGATGATAAAATCGTGGAAGAAAAAATCGCTTTCTTTCCTTTCACAAACAAGTCCGAAATCCCATACCACGGCCACAGCCTGACTGGCCCCGCTTTAAAGTGCCTCAAGAATTTGTTACAAGGATCATGAGACGTTTTCGCATGGTCGCCACAAGATTTAAAAGGGCTTCCCCGAGAGATCGTGGAACATTCCCTGAGACTCAATCGCGAGGCAAAACTAGTCTGCCAAAGAAAAAGATAGATGGCCGCTGAAAAGTCAAAAGAAGCAAAACAAGAGGTACACAAGCTTCTTCAAGCTGGGTTTATTCGTGAAATTAATGACTCAACCTGGCTGTCGAATTTGGTATTAGTCACAAAAAACAGTGGCAAGTGGAGGATGTGCGTAGATTTCAAATATTTGAACAAGGCATGCCCAAAGGATAGTTATCCTTTGCCATCCATCGACGAGCTGGTAGACACCACGGCAGGACATGCCACCTTAAGCTTTCTAGACGCATATTCTGGTTACAATCTGATTAAGATGAGTCCTCACGACGAAAAAAGCACCGCTTTCATCAACAACCAGGGAACTTTTTGTTATAAGATAATGCCATTTGGACTCAAAAATGTTGGAGCCACTTTTCAGGGGATAATAGAGAAAGTATTTGCCTCCCAGATAGGAAGAAATGTTGTGGTTTACGTCGATGATATTGTGATTAAAAGCGTTACGATGGAGGACCATTACAAGGATTTGCAAGAAACCATTGATACTCTGAGAAGAAATCGTGTCTGCCGGAATCCGGAAAAATGTGTTTTTGGAGTCGATTCCGAGAATTTCCTAGGCTTCATGATAAGCCACCGAGGAATAGATGTTAATCCTTCAAAAGTACAAACCATCATCAACATGGCTCCTCCAAAGACGCTGAATGACATCCAAAAGTTGAATGGATCTGTCAACTACCTGAGCAGATTTTGTTCACGATTAGCCGATCACTCGCTCCCCCTTTTTTGAGCAACTAAAAAAGAAGGGTCCGATCGAGTGGTCTACCATCTTGGATAAGGCTTTCAAAAGCATGAAATATTATCTGGCCGCTTTGCCAACTTTGCACTTTCCACGCGAGCAAGAAACTTTACAGTTATACCTTGATGTCGGATCCACCACCATTAGCGCGGTATTAACTAGGGAATCCAAGTTTCCTATTTACTTTTCCAGCCGCGTGTTGCGACCCGCTAAATCCCGGTATACTCCAATAAAAAAGATGGCTCTATCCGTGGTTTTCGCGGCGCAAAGATTGAGACCCTACTTCTAGCCCTATACCATTGAAGTGCTATCTGACCTGCCACTCCATCAAATTCTTCATTCACCGTCTCTTTCCGGAAGGATGGTCAAGTGGGCAGTGGAGCTTTCCGAATTCGATATTCATTTCAAACCTAAGAAATCCCATTTGGCTCAGGCGTTGGCCGACTTCATTGTCGAAGCCGTCTTTACAGACTCCCAGGATCGTGATGGAGAGGACTAGGTAATTAATGTTGATGGATCAGTATCAGCGGGGGGGTGTGGAGCAGGAGTCACCATCACCAATCCAACGGGAGAGATAACCGATTAGTCTTTCCAGTTATTGTTTGAAGCCACCAACAACGAAGCAGAATATGAAGCCTTAATCGCGGGTATAGAGAAGGCTTTGGTTAACGGGGCCCGATATGTTCGAATTTTCACATATTCAGAGGTGGTCGCCCTACAAGTTAAGGGGGAATATGAAGCAAAGACTGGAATGCTGCCTGAGTATTTGGCCTGTGTAAAAACGCTCACTGCCGCCTTTGGAAAGTGTTCTATCACATCCATACCTCGCGAGCAAAATGAGCGCGCCAACACGTTGGCAAGAATGGGAGCCACGCTGCCCCTAGGATCAAGTGATCGCGTGATAATCGAATAGAGGCCTGCTCGAGGGGTCCATCAGGGGGTGTTCAGAGTATCTAACCTCGGAGACTGGCGTATACCCCTCATGGAATACATAACTGAAGGGGAAATAGCAGGTGAGGTACATGACAACCAAAATACGAGAAGGAGAGCGGCCCACTTTTGAGTCAGAGATGGTCGACTATACAAAAGAGGTTTTAACATCCTGGATCTCTTGTGTGTCTCAAATCAGGAAGGTTTTAATCTTGTACAAGAATTACACGCGGGCCTCTGCGGCAACCATCAGGGATGGAGAGCTGTAGCGTCTAAAATCACACGCCTAGGCTATTATTGGCCTTCCCTTAAGGCAGACGCAGAAATGATCATTCACACATGCGATCCTTGTCAGCGACACGCATCACTTAATCATCGTCCCCCTCACCCTTTGAAAACCATCTCCGCACCATGTTCAATCGCAATGTGGGGAATGGATATTTTAGGCCTTTTCCCAACAGCACCAGGCCAAATGCGTTTCGTTATTTTAATAGTAGACTACTTTACGAAGTGGGTAGAAGCTGAAGCCATGGCTACCATCACAGCGGAGAAAGTGCGTAAATTCCTATGGAAAAATATGGTCTGCCGATTCGAGGTCCCTCAAGCTATCATCACAGATCACGGTCCCCAATTTGACTGCGAGGGAATCCGTGACTTCTGCGCCGGCCTCCGTATAGACTTTCGATTCTCATCCGTAGCTTATCCACAATTCAAGGGACAGGCCGAAACCACGAATCACCAGATCTTGAATGCCTTAAAAAAGAGATTGGGAACGGCAAGAGTCCCACCGGCTGAGATCCTTCCCTTGGTATTATGGACATATAGAACCTCGGCTAAGAGTCCCACTGGAGAAACACCATTTGCAATGGATTTCGGGGTGGATGCTATCATACTAGTAAAGCTGCTAATTCCATCGGCTAGAATTGTCGATTTCAGCAAAGAATCCAATGACGAGGCCCTTGAGTTAGAACTACATTTATGCGAAGAAAGAAGGGATGCCGCTTGTCTCAAAGAGAATGAGTATCAACATCGCATGAAGGAAGGATACAACAAGCGTGTCTTTGTACGACCCCTACAAAAAGGAGATATGGTCCTTCGGCAAACAACAACTGGGGGAAAAATTGATCCGAAATGGGAAGGTCCATACGTCATTCATAAAGAACTAGGTAGAGGCTCTTTCATGCTTCAGAATTCAGAAGGCACGATCCTTGCAAAATCATGAAACGTCAAGAATCTCAAGGCTTATTTTGCGTAAAGGTTAGATATATTAAGAAGTCTGGTGATTTAGATTTTCTATGTATAGGGGTCACCAGGGTTCCCGATTGGGTATACCACTTCATATATATAAATGAAAGTTTCAAACCCAACAACCATTGTCAAGGAGAATAAATTTAGCAATCACGTGTCTTTCGAACACGGGGATGTGCAAGTAACCCTACAAGGAGAATAAATTTAGCAATCACGTGTCTTTCGAACTCGGGGATGTGCAAGAAAGCCTCCAAGGAGAATAAAGTTAGCAATCACGTGTCTTTCGAACTCGGGGATGTGCAAGAAAGCCTCCAAGGAGAATAAAGTTAGCGATAGCGTACACTTTAAGCACGGATACGCATGCAAGTAAGCCTCCGAGGAGAATAAAATTAAGCGATCTGATCTGCAAAATCCACCTATGGTTCTTCACCGGAAATGGCTGTACTTACTAATACTAAATTTTCTATGAAAATAACAGGGTTTAGGGGCATCCCCATGCACGACGTTTATCAGCAAAGAAAGTCACAATTTCACTTGCTTTGATCTTTACGCCCCTATTCTGCCACGACACACAGGATGCCCTAATTACTATCCCCCGTGATCCTGAACCGATCACATAGACGTCCCTTTATAAAGAAAATATATTGGAGGAGCATTCCATTAACTCACTTTCTTCACTCCTATCTTCTCTCTCTATGACTACATCAAACCAGGCGGTTTGGTCATTTTCTGAGCCCATCCGTTTCCCAGAACAGTTACATCGCTTGTCCCTTCCATTGCGTTTCGAAGATGAATTTCATCCAAACCTTCCCAGGAACATCCTTTTATCGACCCGAATTTTGAGGGATTTTTCGGTAGAAGTTACTCGTAGAGATTATAGGCTTCCTTACTTGGGCAGCGGATGGAACGATTTTGCCTGCTCACATAGTATCGATGTCGGTTCCTCCATAACCTTTATTCACAAAGGAGGTGTTCACTTCGAGGTTCATATCCTAGATGCAGTAGGGGATGAAGTAGACGCAGAATGGGCTCCTCCTCACTCAGAAGGTCCGCTTCCAAATGGATCTCGCTTAAGCCAAGGCAGAACTCGAATCATCCCGGCCAGGCCTCGGAGGAGGTAAATCAAGAATGCTCATAGAAAGTTTCTAGTTTTCTTCTCCTTTGAGGTAGGGCTTCGTAGAAGTAAATTTAGTTGTCATCACTCTGTTTGGGAATTACGTCTACAAGTTTCTATAACGTCTAGAGGATTAATAAGAACGTTATGTTTTTCTCTACCATTATTTACGATTCAGTTTTGTTCAAAGTATGGCATCAAACAATCGGTAAAAAAGCCCGCTAAGATCAGTGGCGTGGGCTATTCTAGTCAAATATCTAAAAAACACACCTTGAAAACAAGTCCGATATAAACGCGTATAAAAGGCAACATACAACCAAAACGTCAAAAATGATTACACAACATATTTGCACGCACAGCTTATTCACTCACTTCTAGAACGATTATTGTGAAACGATTACTCCCTTCATACTTAAAGATAACAAGAGACCCCCTGACGCGTAAATTGTTGTCCATAGAAAAAGCACGCCAACCTTCGGTAAGGATGTGACGTCCCTGACTATCTCGGAACACCCTTACTTGAAACTCTCGCCCGGTAGGAGAGACCAAACACACGTGAGTCACTCCCTCGCGAGCATATTGTTAGTAGGAGGAAATCGAGTTCAAAATATAATAAAATAAATCAAACTGGATTATACCCACGCAAATGATTACAAGACCTCCTCCCGATGTAGCAGAGGGAAGTCAGGATCGATCCACGAGGAAGCGAGTCAGCGGATCTTAGGCAGCAGCAAACCTCATGTCGATTTCGACTCAGGGCATCAACTTGATATCGGCCAAGTCGATATCGACTAGTTCTCTTTGAAATCGACCTCACCTGCAGAAACACAAATAAGCAGCGGTCTTTCTGGATCGGGAATTAGAAGTCGATATCGACCAGTGGGTGGTCAATATCGAGTAGAAATCAGTAGCGGAAAATAAAAGAACAAAGCTTTGTAGATTTCGGAATAAAATTTATGTAAAAGAAAACTTCCAACATCAGGGTTTGCAACAACGATAACCAAACATGCATAAGGCAAGATAAACAATGATAATCATGCAAATCGCATCGAAGGATTAAGCTTTCGCCTTTTCCAACAATTAGATAACTCTTTCAAGAAACCCTAATTGTATCTACCGATTTTATGTTTATAATCCAAGTTGTTAACCTGAATCTCTATTAAATAGGTAATAAACATATAACAGGTAGTAGATGCTCAAGACATAATAAAGGTCGAATCTTTTACCTCAAACACGCTTGGCCATTGTCGGGCTCGCCCCGACCCTAGAAGTGGGTGGACTACTCGCTCTTCATCGCAATCGCAGACATCATTGATGGAAAAGAACTAAAATGCATTAAAATAAACCAAAGCTTACAACCGATCGAACCCAACTTGCTGTCGCTCCTTAACTTCTCTCGGCCTCCACTCTCTCTCTCTCTACTACTTCCCTTCTCTGGAATTGAATGGATAAAAAATCAGCCCTATAGGCTTTATTTATAGGCTTTAATCCTTGCTAATCAAGGTAAGGAATATCTATCTAGTATCTAAAGATATAAATCTGCTAGGAAAGAAATAAATCTAAATAAGTAAAACAAGATAAATCCTAGGAGTAATTAATTGTTAAACCCTTAGGATAAATAAAAAGATAAAATATCTAAAATCTTCATTTGTTGGGAATCTTCTCTCGGAAATATCTTCATTTGGTTCGGGATAGAACTTTAATTAGAACTCGGACTAGCTCGAAATCGGCCACTGTTGGTCAAGTTGATATCGACTAGGCTAAGTCGATATCGACCTGTAACTTCTCGGCTTCACTTTCTTGACTCGATATGGGCTTCCAGGAGACAGATTGACTTGTTGTTACTCGATATCGACCTCTGGTCAACTTTGGTGAATATCGAGTGGTCAACTCGATATCGACGTAGAGTACTCGATATCGACCTGTGTGTGTCGAGTCGACTTTCTCGTTTCTAGCTTGATTTGTCCTGGTTTCGCTGCTCCTTGACCTCAGACTTTCTGTATTTGACTTCGAGCTTTTCCTCCTTTCTTTGAACTGTTGTAAATTGTCTTGATTTCTGCGAAATTAAATAGAAACTGGTGTAGATTCCATAATTTGGCAATTAAGCATAAACTACATAGATTCTGCACTATTCTAGCCCAAATGTATGAAATGCATACAGAAATTGATATAAAAGTAAATGTAAAAAATGACACAAAACATGGACATCAAATCACCCCATACTTAAGCTTGCTTGTCCCCAAGCAATAACTTGGATGGTCATCCAGGGGAAGAATTCAAAACTCTCAACATCATAGATTCATTCTTATATGTCCCTGCAATCAATTACCATCATCGAAAAGGTACTTGTGCCACAAATCCATACATGTGCAATAAAAAGCAACATCTACTCGCAAAAGGAGGGTTATGCAAAAACAATCCATGTGACAAAGCAACAATAATCAAGAGCATTTTAATTTAAGCTCAATAAAGAGTAGATTGGTAAAAGGCTAAAGGTGGGAAATTGAATTTCCACATTCCTTCTTCCTTTGATTTCTCACCCTTCTCTCATCGCTCAATGCTTTTATCAATAATAATGCTTTTACCTCTCTAACCTCAGCACTGCCTTCTCGCGAGTCGCAAACATGGGTGTCATGAATGGCCCCAGATACTTAATGCTTCGGACTCCTCACCTGTGTGTCCCATCTCGCAAAACTATTATCTCAGCGAACAGGGCCGATCTACCTTTATCTCCTGAGGTGATCGGATTTTCTTTCACTCATTAAATTTTCCATATATTTTTCAATTTCCTGCCAATACTCCCATAATGATATATAACAACACAACAACCATATGTCAATCTCCATAATGTGACATCATTCTCAACATAATCCTCGGATAAGGTAAAGAATGGCAATATTTAGAACATGTGGAGCAAAATATGAAATAAGGCATAATATGGCTCTGTGATGCGTAAGCATAGGTATGGCTACAAAATATAAACATATGAGCATTATATGGAAATATAAAGTCTTCCATCCTCTTATCATGCAACATGTCAAAAGCAACTTCAAATTTACCTCATTTCATGGTTTTCAAGAAAATAATGCACTTCATTGTGACTTTCTTTTACTAGGCAATTTCATGATATATCTCTAATGAATCAAATTTTGCATCGCCGAGTTCAATTATAGCTTCCATGAAACTATTTCTTTAGACAATTTACAAGCATTGAGAGATGTCTCATAAAACAAACCTTGGATTTAACAATTTACAAGAATAAAACAATTAAATAAAGATAATGAGCTTTTCCCCCACCCCATACTTAGAATATACAGTGTCCCCACTGTATAAAATCAATATAAAAGAAGGATAAAGGAAGAAACTCACCGAATAACACACTATAGAGTCGAAATAGGGCTTGCTGTTGATTGCCAGAAGTCGATATTGACTAGGTGGAGGTCGATATCGGCTCCAATTCTCATCAGATTCCAAGTGTTCAGCTGCTGGTCAAAATCCGGGGTATTGGTCGATATCGACCAACTCACTCGATATCGAGTGAGATTGGTCAAAATCGACCTGCTTCATCCTTCTCTGCTTTGGTCGATTCCGCCTCAGAGGTCGATATCGACTAAGGTCCGTCGATATCGACCAGGTTGCCTCAACATTTTCATTCGATCCCCGTGATTTCGACCTGTAAATTCGTTAGTTTCGCACAAAGACAAGATTCCACATGAAGTATTCAAAACCAAAAACAATAACCAAAACCAAAAGTTTCAAAGTCCTAAAATTTAAAAGTTTTATGTACATGCTCTAGATTTTAGAGTCGCTAGGCCAACTTTTCTGCTTGTGCTTAAGAACCTTTAATGTTGGGCCCTCTTGTGCTTGGCTCTTCTCCTGGATCATCTAGGTCCTGATTGTAGTATGCAAGCTCAGCTGATAGGTGGTTGCTTGCATAGAGTCTTTTGTCTTCTTTCTTCTTCTTTCCAGCCCTAGTCATGCACAGGTTAGCTCTCCACGGGGCCTTGTCTCCTCTAAAAATCATATTTTTTATTAATGGACGGAGGAGAGGTAGGGATCTTACCTGATCTTACCTTTTCGTGCCCAAAACAAAAATCTTTAGGCTGGGGATCAGTCTAAAGATAAATGTTCCTTTTATTAAAGTTTTATCTTTAGATATTATATAGATATTGCTTTCCTTGATTAGCAAGGATTAAGCCCTATAAATAAAGCCCATGGGGCTGATTTTAGGATTCAATTCAATTCAGAAGCTAGCGAAGTAGTTCCATAGAGAAGTTTATGAGTTCAAAGGTTTTAGGGTTTTGGCATTCAACGAAAGTTGGAGTGCTGGGATTGTAAATACTTGGAATATATAATGCAATTTATTTCTTTTCTATCAATGTCTGCGATTGCGATGAGGCGCGAGTAGTTCACCCACTTCTAGGGTTGGGGCGAGCCCGACGATAGCCCTGCATGTTTGAGGTAAATATTCGATCTTTGTCGTGTTTTGAGCATCTACTACATTTTATGTGTTTATTACCCATTCAACGGAGATCCTTGCTAACCACTTGGATTGTAAACATAAAATCGGTAGAGGCAATTAAGGTTTCTAGAAAGAGTTGTCTAATTGTTGAAAAAGGCGAAAGCTTAATCCTTCGATGCGATTGCATGATTATTTTTTTTTTTTTTAAGGGTTAATTGTATTAAAATGAACTTTAGAATATTTACGAAGTAGGAAGGACAGCCTTGCCCATGGGCTATGAAGGCTACTAGCCAAAATCATGGAATCAACCTAAGTTGTCCCAATCATTGTGGTGTGTTGAACACTGGGTTCGGTGCAACTCCAGTTTCGTCAAGCCAAGGCTATCGGAGATCGGACCCATACCCTAAAAGTGTATCTATAATTCTCCCTTCGTCTCGGCCATCAAGAGAATTACACTCACACAACTTTAACACACCAAGGACCCAAAAATAAGAGTCTAATGTAGCTATTACAATATAGCCGAGGCTACACAACTACTTATAAGCCAAATTACATCAAAGGCATAGAAAAAAGGGATGGCCTATGATAAAACAGTAGCTTAGTGGCTTAGTAGCTGACCTTGGATGATCTCAGATTGTTCTTTCTTCATGTCTCATACATGAGATTCTTCAATTTGCTGGATATGGTCTTGGGACAGTGTTCTTGAGGCAGAGAAGTGTAAGGAGAAGTCATGTTGGAGGACTTTGTAGACATGAAGTTTGATTGTGTGCACAACTTCCTCAGCACTCTTGCTCTTGTTCTCAAATGCTTTTTCATTTCTTGCCCTACAAATTTGATAGACAGTTGCAGCAAATGCCACTCTTTTAGACTTGGAGCGTCATCCTTTTCCTTTAGCTTCTTTTTTGAGCCATTTGAGTCCACTCCTTAGGGTGCTCATACCTCTCCATATACCAAGCCAATTCCTGATCTGTGTCCATACAGCAGAGGAGAAGTCACAAGAAAAGAATATGTGCTCGTGTGATTCTAGAGCAAGGTTACAATAATGACAATTTAAATGCACTTCCCTTGTTCTGATCATATCATTTGTAGCCAACCTCCTTCTTGCAGCTAGCCATAGAATAAAGGAGTGTTTGGGATTGATGGATCTATCCCATACTACTGAGTGCCACGGGGGTTTGGGAATCTTTCTCCTGAAGTAGTTGTAAGATGCTTCAATTTGGAATTTTCCACCTTTTACCCAGCTCTGTAGTGTAGTTGCTGCTTCTTCAATTGAACCTGCAGTTGTTAGTAAAGCATCTTTGATAGCCAACAATCTTTTTATGAGAGGAGAATCATTCTTAGGGTGAATTTGCCAGTCCCAAACACACCCTTCTTTTATGTATTGATGGTGTATCCACCTGATCCAAAGGTTGTCCTTTTTTCTTATGATATCCCAAAGTAACCTAGAAAGAAAAGCATCACACCAGGTTTTGAGATCTTTTAAACCTAACCCACCCTCTTCTTTGGGTAGGCAGACATCCTTCCATCTCATTCTATGGGATTTCCACAAGAACTTAGCACATAACCTGTTAATGTTGTCAATAAGGGTAGATGGGGAGGGGACAATTGAGAACCAAAAAGCATGGATACCTTGTAGTACAGTTTTTTATTAATTCAACTCTCCCTGCGTAGGACAGTGTCTTAGAGTTCCAGTAGCTAATATTTGTGGTTTTATCCATAAGAGAGGAAAACTGAGCCACTGTTAATTTACCAGAAGAAATAGGTATTCCCAAGTATCTAAAAGGAAAAACTCCCTGGGAAAAGCCTGATTTGTTTGCCAGAAACAATTTATCCTCCATTTTTGCACCTGCTAAGAAGTAAGAAGACTTTGTGGGGCTAATTTGAAGCCCAGAAACTGCAGAGAAGTGGTCAAGACAATCAAGCAGAATACTCATTGAAGCTTTGTCCCCTCTAGACAGTAAAGTTATATCATCAGCATAGGCTAGGTGGGTTATCTTAAGTAGATCACACTTTGGATGGAATTTAAAACTTGGTAGCCTAGTTTTGCATCTTAACAATCTGGAGAGATAATCTAGAGACAGTACAAAGAGCAGGGGAGAGATAGGGTCTCCTTGTCTTAGCCCCCTCTTGCCATGAGAGAAACCATGTAAACTGCCATTAACATTAATAGAGAAAGTAGGAGAACACACACACTCCATAACCCAATGAATGAAAATAGGAGGAAAATTTAAGTGCAGAAGCATTTGGGAAATGAATTTCCAAGAACTAGTGTAATAGGTCTTTTTCAAATCTAAGTTGAGGATACATCTAGGACTTATCCTTTTCCTTGAGTATTTCCTGATGAGTTCTTGGAGAAGAAAAATATTTTCAGCCATAGCTCTATCTTCCAAGAAACCAATTTGAGAAGGGGAGATTAAATCTTTAAGGACTGGCCCCAGTCTATTAGTTAGCAGCTTAGTTATGACCTTATAAGTAACATTATAGAAAGAAATTGGTCTAAAGTCATTAACAGTTGTAGCAGAATTAGATTTTGCAATAAGAGCAATTGAGGTGTGGTTGGTCTATTTTAGAAGATTGCTAGAGGAGAAGAATTCAAGAACAGCTTTAGTGAATTGGAGGCCAGTAGTATCCCAGGTGTCCTTGAAGAATTTGGAGGTGAAACCATCAGGTCCAGGAGACTTATCATCTCCAATGCTCCAGAGTGTAGTTTTAATTTCCTCTGTAGTGTCAGGCTTTAGTAAATCATCATGCTTTTCATTATTGAGAAGGGCACCCCCATCCACAATATATCTTCTGACCACATCTTCAGTTGGTAATTCTTCACCTAGGAGGCCTTTATAAAAGTTCTCAAACTGAGTAGCCACTTCATCTAAGGACATAGTCTCAGAGCCATCTTCTTTTATTAGGCAACTCACATGATTTCTTTTCATGTTATTCTTCATCAGTCCATGGAAGTAAGCTGTGCACCTGTCTCCCTCAAAATTGTGACGGTCTTTGGCTAGCTGGGAGTTAAACTTAAACTCTGCTTCTCTTAGTCTTGTAGCTGTTTTCTTAGCAGACTGTAGGGGGAGGAGAAGATCTTCATTAGAAGGGTCATTTCTCACAGCCATGAATGCAGCCTCATATTCCTTCTCAGCCTCTGTAGCTCTGTCTTTGATGTTAGAAAACTGAGAGTTGTTTAGCGCTTTTAGAGGTCTTTTTAGGCCTTGTAAGAGCTTACAAAGCACAAACTGCTCAGAGCCATTTCCATTTAAATTCCAGTTCTCCTTGACAATGGAAAGGAAATTTTCAGCTTTTCCCCACATGTTGAAGTATTTAAAAGGTTTTTTCTTTCTCTGTTGCTGTTCCAGAACTTCCACTAGTACTTGGACATGGTCAAATGAGGGCTTAGGTAGGAGAAAGAAGGCCTGGCAGTGAAGGTTTTATGAATCCCATTCCCCATTTATCAACACCCTATCTATTTTGGTTGACTTTCTTCCTTGAAACCAAGTATGCTCCAGTCCCTGATTAGCAGCATCATGAAGATCTAGCTCTGTATAGACATCCCAAAGATCAACAATTTCATAGGCTGTCACTGTAGACCCATTCTTCCTCTCACATGACCTCATAATAGCATTGAAGTCTCCTTGAACAATCCAAGGTCCTGGAACCCCTGTGATCACAGTTCTCAAGCTATTCCATAGTCCTTTTCTTTTCACTGCCGAGTGCAGGCCATAAACTTGGGCCAGGAGGAAAGATTTGCATGTTATCCTGCACCTAACTTCTCCACAAATTAACTGATCAGTTACCATGTGTATTCTAAAATCAACTCTCAGGCTGTCCCACAAAATAACAATTCTGCCTGCAGGGCTGTACTCAAAATTATGACAGAAACTCCATTGGCTGAAGCTTTTGTTCATGATAGATCTCAGTTTATTCTCATCCAGCTTTGTTTCAACAATTCCTATGAAGGCAATATTTTTTTCTTTTAAGAAATCCCTCACAACTCTTTGTTTAGGGGTGCTGCTCCCACCCCTCACATTCCAAGAAGCTATAATCATTTGTGAGGTTTCTAAAGGGTACTAGGCCCTTTATCATTACCACCTTCCTTCCTCAAAACCTGGATTGGCCAATACTTTAGACCTATCACCATCTGTCTGTAGTCATAGCTTTCTGCATCACCCTCCATGCTTAAGTAGCTGACTTCTTCCTCCTGTTGAGGCTTATCTATTTGAATCTCTACAGGATCCCCTTTATTAAGCCTGCTACTCCTTCTGACTTTATCTACAGGATGCCAAGCAAATTTAAGTTGCCCTTGCTGTTGGTCCTTTCTTTCACCTGTGGATCTAGAACTGGAAGCTGTATCTGCCTTTATCTTGCCTTATGCATGTTTGGTTATTGTCGTTGCAAACCCCAATCTTGGAAGTCTTCTTTAACATAGTTTATTTCGAGTTTGGCAAAAGTCTTGTTCTTTATTTTCTTTCGCTTTAAAGTTTCTGCTTTTCCTCGATATCGACCAAAACTGGTCGACATCGACTACTGATATTCGATCATAAAGATCGTTGTAGCTTTTGTTGTGCAGGTACCCGACGTCGACGAAAAGTTTACTCGATATCGAGTAAAGTCTCCTCGATATCGACCAACCACCGGGAGCTGCTGCTTGCTTGTTTCGACTTGTCCGATCTTCTGTCGACTAAACCCTAGTCGAGATCGAGCATCTGTAGTCGACTTCTACCGTGAGATTCATCCGCTGGCTAGGATCCGCTGACATCCTTCCTCGAGGATCAATCCTGACTTCCCACTGCTACATCGGGAGGAAGTCTTGTAATTATTTGCACGGGACGGAATCTAGTTTGCTTTGATTTATTTATATTTTAGTTGCAAGTCTCGATTTCCTCCTATCAAGAAATTGGCGCCGTTGCCGGGGAAGCAATTATTCCCGCCTTAGGTAGTTAAATCTCACGTTTACTTTGAGTTACTTTGCAGGTATATGCGTCGTTCTGGTCAAACACCTGAGTTTGACGCCTTAGACAATCCAGAACGCCTTATACCCATCCAAGCTAAATTGAAAAGAGCCATGGTGGCCGCAGAAACACAAGACCAGCTGATTGAGAGGCTTCAGAGGGAACTAGCCGCCAAAGACACTGCTCTCACCGCTGAGAGAACAGGAAGGGAACAGGAAGCTGAGCGAAGGAGGCAGGCAGAAGCTGAGATTGCCCAATACCCTACCACTGCTGAGGATTACATGCACCCGACTCTCGTCGTGGCTGAATCGGCCATTCTAATCCCTCAGAACAATTATGAAATTCGCACTCACTACCATATTGAACTTAAAAATAATGCTTTTCATGGAAGATTTAATGAATGCCCTCTTGAACATATCACCAATTTTACTGACATGTGTCGTACTCTTGCTGAAGGTACTACCCTGGAATATGTCAAGATGAAGGCTTTCCGATGGTCTCTCGCTGGTCCTGCATTGAAGTGGCTAGAAAGACTAAAACCACGATCCCTCACGACACGGGCTCAAGTAGAGCAGGAATTTCTCAACAAATTCTTTCCTCCTGCCAAGACAACACTCCTCCGCCAAAAGATTACAGCTTTCAAACAGAAGCTTGGGGAACCGCTGGCAAAAGTATGGGAACGATATAAGGAACTCCTGCGATCTTGTCCCACACATGGACAGCCACCCTATGTCATTCAAGAGATCTTCTTCAATTCTCTTGACCAAACCACCAAAAATAGGATCAACTAGTATACTCGATACGAGTATCTGACAATGCCACCAGCTGACGCATGGGGTGTACTCGACAAGCTCACCAACTACGATAATAAGTATGGGGCTACTACAAACTATGATGAGAACTCCTATGCCAGGCCAGCCCCATCCATGCCTCTCTACGAGCCTTCTAAGGAGATTGACCCAGATGTCAGGGAGCAGTACTACAGAGATCAGAATCGCAAGCTCCTCAAGCAAGTCAAGTATCTTTCTGTCAACCAGCCCTGCATCGAATGCGGATCACAGCGGCACACCACTACTGAGTGCCCACACACAGAGCAAGTCAGGATCGCAGAAAATCACGAGGAGCTAGCTTACGCAGGGGGTTCCAATCGCTATATGGGGGACCAAAGGTTTCAACAACCACAATGGAACCAAGGTGCCCCTAGGAACCCCCCGCCATACAGAGCTCCTGGTCATCCAGAAAGGGATCAATGGAAGGACGATCTACAGCTTATCCTCGATGAAATGAGGAGAAATCAAGCACAAAACTAGCAGGCTACAAGAGCCATCAATAATCAGCTCTAGAATTTCAACACAATATTTGGAGAGCTGGATATCTAGAAGAGAAGCATAGAGACCCAGATGGGTCAATTCGCGGCGCAGATTCCACGACCAACTGGGCAACTCCCTAGGCAAACAGAACGAAATCCTAAGGGGAAGACCGGACACGTCGCAGTTGTAAAGCTCAGGAGCGGGCACTAATTACGCGAGCTAGAGATCGGAAAGCAGCAGGACAAATCAGAGCAGCAACTCGACAACGAGAAGCAGCAACTCGATGTTGACCAACATTTGGTCGATATCGACAAAAAACTGCTCGACATGGAGGAGAAGCCAAGCTCGGACTCGTCTGCACAACTCAGCAACCCGAAGTCGACGACTTTACTCGATGTCGACCAAGCCCTTGTTGATTTCGAGGAAAAGGTGGTCGATGTCGAGGACTCTACAACACCTCCGACATCTGTTCTGACTCCAAAGCAGAAAAAGACACTGTCTTTCCCTTCCAAAGCGCTAAAAGATCCAACTGGAGGTAAGTTTAAACGTTTTGTTAATATGCTTCGAGAACTGAATGTCTCTTTTCTTTTTATAGAAGCTCTTCAAGAGATGCCTGCGTATGTCAAATTCCTCAAGGAAATCCTTACCAACAAGCGATCACTCTCAAAAATCGTCGGCGAATGCAAAATGCTCCACTTCCCTGAAAAGAGACCCGACCCTGGTAAGTTTTCTGTTACTGTAGGACTTGGTCAATATAAATATGAGTCCTTGTGTGATTTAGGAGCAAGCGTGAGTATCATGCCCTTATCAATCTGGCGAAAGGTGAAGATAGGATCTATAGAGCCTGTGGATGCCAAGCTATACATAGAAAACAATACAATAGTCATCCCTACAGGTATGGTTGAAAATGTCCATGTCCAGGTTGATAAGTTCTTTATTCCTGCTGATTTCCTTATTATAGACTGTGCTGAAGATCCTACTAGCCCTATTATTCTTGGTAGACCATTTCTAGCTACTGCAGATGCCAAGATTAGTGTCAAACAGCAATTGCTCACCTCTTGCTCACCTTCACCATAGGCAACTAGGTCTTAGATTTCTCTTTTGGCCCTGCAAAGGAGGAAATTTCATGGCTGTAGGTGAAAAGCATCAGCAACTACGAGATTAAGCAAACAACGGAGGAAGGCACCAAAACTCTACTCGATATCGACAAGACCTCCTCGATATCGACCAAAGTTTTACTCGATGTCGACCAAGCCTCTTCGACATCGACTTCCCCTGCTGAGCAACAGACTTGCCAAGAGCCTAAGTATGGGGTCCCTATACTCGATGTCGACCAACCCTAAGCCCAAGGATTTCTGTTTTGGGCTCGAAAAGGTAAGTTCAGGTATGATTTCTACTCCTCCTCAGTCCATTAAGAAAATTTTAAATAATTCAAGGGGAGGTAAGGCCCCGTGGTGAGAGAATCTGCGGAGAATGAGAGCTGGAAAGAAGAAAAGGAAGGAAAGGGGGATTATGCAAGCGACCACCTATCAACTGAGCATAAATACTACAATCAGGACCTAGATGATCCAGGAGAAGGGCCAAGTACAAGCGGGCCCCACATTGACTGCACTTAAAGCACAAGCGGAGAAGTCGGCCTAGCGACTCTAAAATCTAGAGCATGTATTTAAAACTTTTTTGGGACTTTTAAACTTTTGGTTTTTGTTTTGTTTGTTTTTGTTTTTAAATACTTCATGTGAAATCTTGTTTTCGGGATAAACTAACAAATTTGCAGGTCGAAGAAAACTGGAGTCGACCAAACCTGGTCGATATCGACTACAATTTAGTCAATATGGGCTCCTGAGGTGGAAATCGACAAGGGGAGAGGAGAAGCAGCTAGTCAATTTTTGACCAACGTTACTCGATATCGAGTAAGTTGGTCGATATCGACCAAAATTTCCCCGACATCGACTAAGACAGTACTCGATAGGCTCTGTTTTACTTTCCTCGACGAATTATTCGGTGAGTTCCTTCCTTTACACTTGTTTTTATATTGATTTTATACAGTGGGGACACTGTATATTTTAAGTATGGGGTGGGGGAAGAGCTCATTATCATTATTATATATTTCATTATTATTTTTGGTTTTACATGGTGAATTTTGAGTAAATTTTAAAATTTTGTGCGTAATTGCTAAACTCAAAGTTCTATAAGACATCTCCCAATGCTTGTAAATTGTTCAAAGAAAAGAGTCATGGAAGCTAATATTGAACTCGACGATGCAAAATTGGATTCATTAGAGATATAGCATGAAATTGCCTAGTAAAGGGAAGTCACAAAGAAGTGCATAATTTCTTGAAAACCATGAAAGGAGGTAAAATTTGATGTTGCTTTTGACATATTGCATGATAAGAGGATGGAGGACTTTATATTTCCATATAATGCTCATGTTGTTATATCCTAGCCTTACCTATGCTTATCCATCACAAAAGCCATATTATAAGCCTTATTTGCCTTATTTCATACATTGCTCCACATGTTCTAAATATTGCCATTCTTTGCCTTATTTCCTATCCGGGGATTATGTTGAGAATGATGTTACATTATGGAGATATTATATGGTGTTTGTGTTGTGGTTATCATTATTGGAGTTTGGAAGGATTGTTTGAAATATATGGAAAATTTAATGAGTGAAAGAAAATCCGATCAAAGATCGACCCTGCTCGCTGAGATAATAGTTTGGCGAGATGGGACGCACATGTGAGGAGTCCAAAGCACTAAGTATCTGGGGCCATTCATGACACCCATGTTTGCGACTCGCGAGAAGGCAGTGCTGAGGTTAGAGAGGTAAAAGCATTATTATTGATAAAAGCATTATGAAAGGTGATGAGTCTTATGAAGAAGGAATGTGGTTGAGAAAGTTTGGAAATAATGCATTTCCCCGGATTATTAGCACCGCATTGCCAAAAATTGTCCACCTTTAGCCTTTTACCAATTCTACTCCTTATTGAGCTTAATTAAAGTCCTGTTGATTATTAATGCTTTGTCACGTGAATTGTTTTTTGCATAACCCTCCTTTCGTGAGTAGATGTTGCTTTTTATTGCACATGCATAGATTTTTGACACAAGTACCTTTTAAATGATGGTAATTGGCTGAAGGGTTATATAAGAATGAATCTAATATGTTGAGAGTTTTTTATTTCTTCCCCTGAATGACCATCTAAGTTATTGCTTGGGGACAAGCAAAGCTTAAGTATGGGGTGATTTGATGTTGTTGTGAGCTTAATCTGCCATGTTTTACAGTAACTTTTATGTCATTTTTTG
This sequence comes from Persicaria tinctoria, assembly GCA_037127255.1. NCBI lineage: Eukaryota > Viridiplantae > Streptophyta > Magnoliopsida > Caryophyllales > Polygonaceae > Persicaria > Persicaria tinctoria. Next base: position 22,215,461 of record JBANSL010000017.1, read on the forward strand.
CATACATTTCATGCATTTGGGCTAGTATAATACAGAATCTATGTAGTTTATGTTTATTTGCCAAATTATGGAATCTACACCAGTTTCTGTTTAATTTCGCAGAATTCGAGGCAAATTACAGCAGTTCTAAGAAAGGTCGGAAAAGCTCGGAAATCAACTACAGAAGTCCAAAGTCAAGAAGCAGCGGAACCAGTCGAGTCAAGCTAGGAGCCCAGGTTACTCGATTTAGAGTACAACCTACTCGATCTCAACGAGAGTGTCCGAGCACAGGCCTTGTCGACTCAGCACTGGTCAAGAAACTGAGTCAGAGACAACCCGACTCGTGGAAACCTACTCGATCTCGAGTTCCCTTGTCGAGATCGACAACACCTCAACGCCAAGACCAGGAGCCGACAAGCTGTGCCATGTCGAGAAACCGAAGACGGAGAAGCCGAGCAAAACCCTACTCGATCTCGAGGAGCTTTGTCGAGATCGAGGACCACCATGGCGCCTGTCCGAGCCTATCGAGGAGGAGTTCCTCGAACACACCAGTTAGCCATCCTCGACGACTTCCCAACTCGATCTCGAGTTGCTTAGTCGAGTGTTGTGAGCTGAATCTGCCATGTTTTACAGTTACTTTTATATCGTTTTCTGCATACATTTCATGCATTTGGGATAGAATAATACAGAATCTGTGTAGTATATGTTTATTTGCACTATATGGAGGTCTACACAAGGTTTTGTTATATTGCGCAGAAATCGGACGCACTTTGGAGCTTAAAGGAAACTCATGGAGAAGCTAAGAATGGTGCAGCTGGAGAAAAGGCCATTTTTCACCATTCATCATTCTGAATCAAGCTTTGATGTCTGCATGAGAGTTTTAGCCATCGGAAAGAGATTTCCAACGCATGTTCATATGCATCAATCCGACGAACGAGGACTCGGGAAAGTGCGTTTTAAGAACAGAGCAAAAAGCTGAGAGATGTACTCGATCTCGAGTACCTTTACTCGAGATCGACCAAAAATGTCCAAGGAGTGCCTGGTCAAGGAGGAGCTGATTGAGAAGCCGAAGACGAAGACATGCCAGGTTACTCTCTACTCGAGATCGAGTAAACCTACTCGAGATCGAGGAATCCGGAAGCCGGCACCCGAGCCATGTCGAAGAGAGGTTGCTCGACAACACCAGAAGACCTAGTCGACGAGCCACCTTTACTCGAGATCGAGTAAGGTCCTCGAGATCGACCAAGCCTAGGAGCCATGTCCGAGCCACATCGAGGACCAGCAACCCGAGACGCCGAGCCAGCCAAGTCGACGTCAATTCTCCTCGATCTCGAGGAGCGTTGGTCGAGATCAAGGAGCCGCGTCCCGAAGCCGCGTTACGCGGTTTGAGCAGTCCTACGCGTTGTGGGAGTCCTTGGAGCCGAAGGAATCCGAGTTGGCCGAGATCCATCAAGTTCTATCTATGGAAGACAAGATCTATTAACATGAGAAGACTTACCTATTTAGATTTAATTTCCTCTTTATAGATTTAATTCCTAAATTACTTTTACTTATCTTTTAAGCTTTTTATATATAGATAGATATATTCTATCCTTGATTAGCAAGGAATAGAAGGCTATAAATAAAGCCTTAGGGGCTGGTTTTTCATAATTCAATTCAATTCAGAGCTTGAGAAGTAGTTCCACAGAGACAGTTTAGGAGTTCTAAGGTTTTTAGGGTTTTGGCGTTCAACGAAAGTTGAGTGTCGGGATTGTAAAGACTTTGAATATAGTTTATTGCAAGTTATTTCTTTCAAGTCAAAGATGTCCGCGGTTGCAATGAAGAGCGAGTAGTCCACCCACTTCTGGGGCTGGGGTGAGCCCGACGGTGGCCATGTGAGGTGATGCGGTAAAGGTCAGATCTTGTTATGCAATTCGTCTTCTATCCCTATGAGCATGATTCTTTTGCGAGAGTTGAAGGTGATTCTTGTTTGTATTATTGAAGCGAAAGTGATCTTAATACAACTTGGGTTAATTATGTGAAAAGGGTTAGTAACAATTAGGGTTTATGCGAAAGCCTCTATATGCCTATTTGTTAGTAACGAAAGTTATTTTGATGGAAAGCATGATCTTTTATGCCTTTATGTGTTACTTTGCATGGTTATCGTTGTGGCGTTGATACCCTGACTTTGGAAGTTCTTTCATATATTGATTTATTTCTGTCGAAATCTGAGATTCTGTGTTTGAAGTTGCAATTTGAGGTTTTCTGTGTTTTTTTCGATCTAGAGGAAAAGCTAGTCAAGATCGAGTAGGGGTTTGTCGATCTCGAGTAAGGCCTTGTCTTGATCGAGTTGTTGTTGTGCTTCTATCTTCGATTTTCAGTTTCTGTCTCTGCTGTTGTTAGTCGATCTCGAGTATTGTGCTTGTCGAGATCGATTAGCTTCTGTCTTTGGTTTTATTTCTTGCTTTTGTTTGTTATTTCTGTCTTTCTTTCTTTGTTCCTTTGTTTCTGTCTTCTGTTTGCTTTTCTGTGAGATTTACAACTGCCTAGGATCCGCTGACACGCTTCCTCGTGGATTCGATCCTGACTTTCTCTTACTGCATTGGAGGAGTCTTGTAATTATTTGCGTTGGCCTAAATCTGGTTTGATCTATTTTGTTATAATTCATACTTGATTTCCTCCTCACAACAAATTGGCGTCGTTGCCGGGGAAGCTATCATTCGCGCCTTAGGTAGTCAGTTCTCACTTTTTCTTTGAGTTACTTTACAAGTGTATGCGCCGTTCTGGTCAACCACCTGAGTTTGACGACTTAGACGAACCAGAGCGCCTTCTACACATCAGAGCTAAACTACAAAGAGCCATGGAAGCTGGAGAGACACAGGAACAACTGATCGAGAGGCTCACGAGGGATCTAGCCGCCAGGGATGCTGCTCTCGCCACTGAGAGAGCAGGCAGGCAACAGGAAGCTGAGCGTGCGAGGCAAGCAGAAGCTGAGCTTGCCCAATACCCAACCACTGCAGAGGATTATATTAGGGCTGGGCATCCGGTCTGGATCGGATCGGACCGGACCGGAAATTCCGGTCCGGTCCAAGACCGGAGGACCGGAATTTTTAGAAACGTGGACTGTGGATCGGACCGGGACTGAGTAATATGGTCCCGGGTTTTCCGGTCTGTGGACCGGAAAGACCGTTTGGACCGATTCATTCCAACAACCCCATTTTTCTGTTTTTTTTTTTACACTTTTTTTTCCCGATTCATCCTTACAGAGCCCTTATTTCTTTTTCGATATCCAATTTCTTCAACCTGCAGCCCCAATTTCTTTTTCCATATCCAATTTCTTCAACCTGCAGCCCCAATTCCGTCAACATGCAGCCCCAATTTGTTTTTCGATTTCCAATATCACACCAAGCCCCCAATTCCTTCAACGAGATGGAGCCACTATGTTAATTAGCTTCGATCTTTTGTTCTTCGTCTTCTCCTTCTCTTTCTCCCTCTTAGAGAAAGCTTCTTCGAACCCTAAATCGTCTCTCATCTCTCTCTTTAGAATCAGCAGGCGAGGGGCGGATGGCGAGTACGAGGGACTGGCGAGCACGAGGGACGGAGGGAGGAGGGCCAACTGAGAGTGGAGCGCCTTCGGGACGGAGAGAGGAGGCCCGAACGAGCCACTGAGGAATAGAGAGGGCCAACGGAGGGAGGAGCGCCTTCGAGACGGAGGGAGGCGGGGCGACGGAGGGAGGAATAGAGAGCGAGAGCGTGAGCCTGAGAGAGAGAGTGTGTTTCAGAAGAAAGAAGGAAGCGGCTTCGGGTTCAGGAGGGACAAGTTAGGTTAAGCGGCCGCCAACAAAACACTGTTTTATTTTAAAAAAAATGAGAAACCGTTCCAATTCCGGTTCGACCCGGAAATTCCGGTCTGGTTCCGGGTTTGGACCAGAACCCGGAATCCAGAATTTCTTGGACCGTGGACCAGACCGTAATACTTCCGGTCCGATCCAAAGACCGTAATTTCCGGTCTGGTCCCGGTCCAATCCCGGTCCGATGCAACTTTTGCCCAGCCCTAGATTATATGCACCCGACTCTCGTCGTGCCTGAATCGGCCATTCTAATCCCTGCAAACAACTATGAAATTCGCACTCAATTCCTTATTGAAATTAAAAATCATGCTTTTCATGGTAGATTTAATGACTGCCCTCTGCGCCATATTACCAACTTTACTAACATGTGTCATACTCTTTCTGAAGGTACCACCTTGGAGTACATCCTGATGAAAGCTTTCCGTTGGTCTTTGGCTGGTCCTGCATTGAAGTGGTTGGAAGGGCTAAAACCACGATCTCTCACAACATGGGCTCAAGTGAAGTAGGAATTTCTGAACACGTTCTTTCCTCCTGCCAAGACAGTACTCCTGCGCCAAAAAATCACATCTTTCAAACAGCAGCATGGGGAGACGCTAGCAAAGGCATGGGAACGCTATAAGGATCTACTGCGATCCTGCCCTACAAATGGACAGCAACCCTGCGTAGTTCAAGAGATCTTCTTCAACTCTCTGGACTTGGCTGCAAAGGACAGAATCAACACATATACTCACTATGAGTATTTGACAATGTCGCCTTCTGACGCATGGGCTACTCTAGACAAGCTAACCAACTATGATAACAAGTATGGGACTCCAGTAAACTACGAGGAGAACCCCTACGCCAGGCCAGCACCATCCATGCCCTTATATGAGCCCCCTAAGGAGATTGATCCAGATGTAAGGGAGCAGTACTACAAAGATCAGAATAAGAAGCTCCTCAAACAAGTAAAGTATCTTTCTGTCAACCAGCCTTGTATTGAATGCGGATCACAGAGGCACACCACTATTGAGTGCCCACACACTGAGCAAGTCAGGCTGGAAGAATACCATGAAGAGGCGGCTTAGGTAGGGGGTCCCAATCGCTAAATGGGGGACCAAAGGTTTCAGCAACCACAATGGAACCAAGGTGCCCCTAGAAACCCCCCGCCCTACAGAGCTCCAGAACATCCGGAAAGAGACCAGAAAAAGGATGGTCTACAGACTGTTTTAGAGGAAATAAGGAGAAATCATACAGAAACCAGGCAATCCTTCAACTCAGTCTATACTCAGATTCAAGGCGTCAACTCTAGGCTTGGGAAATTGATATATGGCGGAAATCAGTTGATACATAGATTGGTCAGCTGGCAGCAGGAATCCCCAGATAGTCAGGTTCACTCCTTGGTCAGCTGGCAGCAGGAATCCCAAGGGAAAGACTGGATACATCGCTGCTGTAAAACTCAGAAGCGGTCATCAACTGCAAGAGCCAGAGGTCGGAAAGCAGCAGAACACAGGAGAAAAGCAGGTCGACCAATAGCAAGTCGACAAGAACCTAGTCGATCTCGACGAGGGCCAACTCGATCTCGAGGAACAATTAGGCCAGCCTTCGTCTACACAGCACAACAACTCGACACCACCCAATCTGGTCGAGATCAAGGAAGGCGTGGTCGAGATCGAGGACGGACAACCCGAGATCGAGAAAACTGCAGCACCTCCGACATTTGTTCTGGCTCCGACTCAGAAAAAGAAGCTGCCTTTCCACACAAAATCTCCAAAGGACCCAACAGAAAAGAAATTCCAGCGCTTCATCAAGATGCTTCAGAAACTCAATGTCACTATCCCCTTCACAAAAGCTCTCAATGAAATGCCATCCTATGTCAAGTTCCTGAAGGAGATTCTGAGCAAAAAGCGATCAATGGCTGAGATTACAGAGGAATGCAGCCATTTGGACATCCTGGAAAAGAGGCCAGATCCAGGTAAGTTTGTTATATCTATTGGATTTGGTCCATATAAAATTAATGCCTTATGTGATCTTGGAGCTAGTGTGAGTATAATGCCTTTAGCAATTTGGTCCAAGATTAAGATAGGTGCCCTAGAGCCTGTGGATGCTAGACTTTACATGGCCAACAACACAGTGGTCATTCCAACAGGCATGGTGGACAATGTGCCAGTACAAGTAGGTAAATTCTTTGTCCCTGCTGATTTCCTAGTTGTTGATATGCAAGAAGACCCTGCTTGTCCAATTATTCTAGGAAGACCCTTCTTGGCGACGGTGGATGCCAACATAAGCGTAAGGAAATGAGTGCTCACTTTCAACATCAGCGATGAGGTAATTGAATATTCCTTTAATAAAACTGAAAGGCATACAAGTCCAATGGAAGAGGTAAAATCTATCTCAGCTGGCTACATCACTTGCGGGGAACCCAAGGTAAGAAATATGACCCCTGAGGAGCTTGAAAAGAGGGATATGGAGGCCCAGGTGGAGGAGATCATGGAAATCCTAAAGGAGGACACAGAGAATCCAATTGACACAGACCAAGGTACGTCGTTATGGACTAACTATTTTTTGGATGCCTTGACAGGAACCAAGTATGGAGTCAAAGTCGACCAAGATTCCTCGACATCGAGGACTCTAGTCGATCTCGACCAACACCAGGAGCCTCCACCAGCACCAGCATCGTCAAGCAGCCAGACAGAAGCCGAGCCCTCCTCGAGATCGAGTACACTACTCGAGATCGACCACCACCTCCCTGCCTCGTCTTCGCCTTCCTCGACGCTGACTCCACCAGACGGCCAAACCTACTCGAGATCGACCAAGCTTCCCCAGCTCCTGCATCCTCGAGCATCTCACCACCAAAAAACTCGTCGAGATCGAGTACTCCTACTCGAGATCGACCAAACACCGTGGTCCCCGATTCCGTCTCTGCGAAGGTAAGCCAAGGTATGGATCTTTCTTCTCCTATTTCCATTAAAGATCTATCTATACATGGGAGAGGTTTGCCTTGGTATGTGCGCTTATGTAGGATATCCAATGATGAGCCTAAGGAGTATGAATTTGGAGACAATCTCTATGTCTCTAAATCAAAAGATCATTGGTTCCCTAAAACATTCAACAAGAAGAGGATGAGACCTTTCGTGGTGAACAAGATCCATTCTGGAGGATTGCAGCTGATGGACAAAGATGGAGTTCTATTTGAAGCCCAAGCTACATGGGCCCTGCAGATGTCACCTTGAGCTAAATGGAAAGTCGGCCTAGCGACTATAAAATCTAGAGCTTGTACATAAACATTTATTTTTGGACATTGTTTTGTTTGTTTTTGGTTTTGAACACTTTTAGTTTTTCTATTATGGGTATATGTCTTCTGCACTTTTCAGGTCCATGGATAGAAGCAAGCTATATTCAGACTCGGCCCAGGCAGTTCTTTCATTCGAAATTAAGAGGCCCTGCACACCTGTCTAGTGAGTTTCTTTCTTTACCCTTGTTTTTATACAGTGAGGACACTGTAATATTTAAGTATGGGGTGGGGGAAGGGCTTACTTTATGCATATTTGCCATATTTTGTGCATATTTGGAATTTATTTCTTTGAATTGCTACATAGCTATTTTGGAATGCATTATTGATTTATGTGCTTGTATGCATGTTTTCCAAAATTTGAAAAAATGACCCCCATTTAAAATTTTGATTAGTGTCATGGAAGCTTATATTAAACTCGACGATGCAAAATTGGATTCGTTAGAGATATAGCATGAAATGGCCTAGTAAAGGAAAGTCACAATGAAGTGCATTATTTCATGAAAACCATGAAAAGAGGTAAGATTTGAAGTTGCTTTTGACATGTTGCATGATAAGAGGATGGAGGACTTTATATTTCCATATAATGCTCATATCATTATAATCATAGACTTACCTATGCTTATGCATCACAAAAGCCATATTATGCCTTATTTCAATTATTGCTCCACATGATCCAAATATTGCCCATTCTTTACCTTATTTCCTATCCGGGGATTATGTTGAAAATAATGTTACATTATGGAGATTGTTATATGGTTGTTGTGTTGTTTTTATCATTATCGGAGTTTGGTAGGAAAATATTTGAAAATATGGAAAATTTAATGAGTGAAAGAAAATCCGATCACCTCCAGAGATAAAGGTAGATCGACCCTGCTCGCTGAGATAATAGTTTGGCGAGATGGGACACACAGGTGAGGAGTCCAAAGCACTACGTATCCGGGGCCATTCATGACACCCATGTTTGCGACTCGCAAGAAGGCAGTGCTGAGGTTAGAGAGGTAAAAGCATTATTATTGATAAAAGCATTATGAAAGGTGATGAATCTTACTGAGAAGGAATGTGGAAATTCAGTTTGGAAATACTCCATTTCCCCGGATCATTAGCACCACATTTCCAAAAATTGCCCACCTTTAGCCTTTTACCAATCTACTCCTTATTTGAGCTTAAATTAAAGTCCTCTTGATTATCAATGCTTTGTCACTTAAGAATGTTTTTGAATAATAATCGCATAAGTAAAACATGGGAAAAGGGAAAGAGTAGAAACGTAAATCGCGAAGGAGGTTACCCAGCCTGTGCTTTTCTGTCCATGCTCCATTAACTCTTCATCTGTCAACTGATGGAGATAATCCCTCTCAGCGGGACAACTTTTCTTATGGATCTCTAGCTCCTTGATACTACTAGGGTCAAATCCAGGCAATCGGTAAGCTGCCATTGAGATCCCCGCCCGGGTGATTGGCTCGGTATTTAAAAGCATGGCTCCTCTGGCTCCCTCCCTTGGTTGTTTCTGCCCGCGACGATACGCTCTCCTGATTGTTGATCGGCTCTTTCCCTTTCTCACTCTTCTTCGCAGGAGGAGATCCTCGAGGAACACTCTGTCGACCACCGCCTGGCCGCGATGTGATGGTAAGGGCAGGCCCGAACACATTTCTTGCAGCACTTTTCTTCTTCGCAAGGGCATAAATCTTCAACTTATCAACTTTCATATCTGCGAAAGAATTAGAACAAATCAGAACAAAGGAAAATCACAGCCGAAAACACCAAAGGATTTCAGAAAATTCTTAAAACACCGACCCGGTCGATGCCGAAAGCTAAGTCCAGCCATTTCCAGACGAACCGGGGTCACAACCTGCCTGTAACCCCGTACCGACGTAACTCCCTCCCCAACGCAGCTCTCCATCCATCTGTTGCGTCATGCTTGTCACTAGGTGCGACGTAATTACCAGGCTTAATAAGAAAATTCAGGATAGTCTTGGTTGGATCGCGAATGAGGAACCACTTTTTCCTCCACCCCGGGCTACTCGACAACCTCTCAACAATCTTTTCAGCCAAAGAGGTGGACACCAATCCTTCACTGTGCCTCAAAGAAAGAACAGAGAGAAGATGGTCCAACGACGGTTTTTGCTTAATGGTGGCGCAACGCATGATATATACCGCCACATCCATACGTTAAAAGCAAGTTGGGCAGGGCATTGGTTTAAGCAGGCTAAAAACTCTGAATAAAGAGAGGGCAGAGGCAGGCGGAAACCATGGAGCAAGCTACCCAGATGAATAACGACGTGGTCTTTATATTCGTTCAGGCATCCCCCATTCTCGGTAGCGAAACCTATCTCTACCCCAGCCAGCCATGGGTAAAGCCTCGCCACCTCCTCCAAATGCTTGACAGTGAGAATGGATTCCTCACCCAGCGCATTGACCACGGAAGGTGCCACGCGATCCATAAATATGGTCGGAATAGAGGGAGGCGCCGCGGGAACATATCCCTCACAAAAGCTACAGTTATCTATCTCCTTTCGATCATAAAGGGGCAAGGAAAAATCACCCGGAACCACTCGCGTGGGTTTTTTGGTTTCTTTGGGAGCACGAGATGACTCGCCCTTTCCTAGATCATTGATGGACTCCGAGGTATGACAATATTCAGGGTCATTCCTCCGCAAAGGACGCTTGATAGTTCCTTTCATTTTTCGTCTCTTCGCGTTCAGATCATCCCCAAGGTTGGCTCTTTTTCTCTTCACCATGCGTGGTTTCTTAATGGGTGGAAGAGGGGCGGGGCTCGCCGTGGAAACCGAACCAACGCTAGCCATGGATTTGGTTCGCAAAGAGCTTACCTCCTCGTGTTCATAGCCTACACTACGGTTCTGGCTATCGCTCTCCTGCAACATCTTAATTCTAAAAAAGCAAACGTAAAACCCCCTGGAAAAGACGCAAGGAAAAGAAAAATTAACAAGGGGAATCCACCTTTTCAACATCGCGAATAAATAAAATTGGCGCCAAAAAGTCCTCTTAGAAGCTTAAGTTGGCGCCTCACAAGCCCCCCGAAGGGACGTTGAAAATACATCTCCCCCCCCCCACAGGATGACGATTAAAAGACGCATTTTCATCTCCTCCATAAAGATTTCTCGATTCTCGAGAAACCACCTTTGAGGAGGCCAAAAAGGGGGAGATAAAAGGTTTCTTCCGCCCCTGATCGTCGGAGATTTTCCACAAAACCCTAAAAGGCCGCCTAGGGCTTTCCGAAAAAACTCGAATGCAATACTACCCCCTCTCGGCACCAGCCCACCTCTACTAAACTACCCATCTGCTACTCCATAAAGATCAGTTATGACTAAGGGGACAAAGGAAACGGTAAGGGATGAAACGACATAGCAGCGGAGGGGACAGGGGATGAGACACCAGGACGTACCCCGATCACCATCCTGTAACCGCCGCTAGTGTCGGTTGTCCCGGCTAAACCCTAAAAAATCTCAAAGAAAACAACATAAGCCTAGAAACCAAAAAGGGAAAAAGAGAGATCGAAAACAACTCACTTGAGAACTGCGAGAGGAAAGCGCCGGAAAACTTAGGAAACTGAGAACAAACCACCACCTAACTCCGATCTTTGTTCTTCAAAGAACACCGGAAACCTTTGAACTCCCTCTCTCTTCCCTCTTCTCTTTGAAAATGCAAAAATGTGGAATAAGGAGAAGCCACAGTAAAAACCCCACTTATAAGTCCCTGTGGGACCACTCCGCCCAGTGGGCCGAAGTACACGATAGACCCAGATAAGGCCCATCCAATAAACTGGACCTTTGACAAGGAGCATCGTATTTGTCGAAACCCAATCGCGAATAACGTATCACTCGCGATCCGGTTACGAGGAGATATGACGATGCCATAGAAAACAGGCTATATAATAAACACATAATATTACGTCATAAATAGGTCACCCAATGCAAAAGGGTGTTCGGTCCCACCATTAGCATATCGCGAGCAAAACATCCAACCGGACCCGAAGAGCTAGGCTTAGCGCTCCCAATATCTATTAACCTTTATTTCCCTCGCGACTCAAAACCATTATATGAATCAAAGCTAACTCTCCTTTGTATCTCGTTACCTACGAAGATCTAGCAAGCAGCTCGCTGGCTCAAGCATCTCGCCTCTAATGACTCCACGTGTATTGCCTATGCTCCTAAGCGTGTGGGAATGCGCTACACGTGTCCTACATAGAACCACGTTCACAAATTTACGGAACCTCAAACACAATCAAACCAAGTTCACAAATTTACGGAACCTCAAACACAATCAAACCAAGCAACACAAGCACACAAACAATCACAAGCAAGAACACAACGATTTAAGTGGAAAACCCTCCCTAACCCGGAGGCTCAAAAACCATTGTCGCCCGCTACGAGCACCAAAATCCACTAATCAACAGAAATGGATACAAGTGTTCACCACTTACAAATCTCACACAAGGAGATCACCACCAATTTCACTCGAATTGGTTCAACACCATTTTCACCAAGATTAGGGATTCTAAACGAGAGAATAAAAGTCGACAAACACGAGTAGGCTTACCGAGAAATCGAGGTGAAAAAGACCCGGGTGAGACAAGGAAGATCCACTCACTTTCTCACAACTTTTCCCCTCTTTTTCCTTTCTCCCTCCTCACTTTTGTGCTCCTATTTTTGGGGCTTACACCTTCAGCTTTCAACAACAATGGAAAGCTACTGATGCTTCTTGCTTGCTCTCGTACACAGCAAGCCAAAGGCAAGAAAAATGCCTTTTAAATCATTTGAATAAATGAGCCAATTGATGACTCACATTGGGCTGGACTAATGGGCTTGGGCCCAACAATCTCCCCCTCCGGCCCAAGGGGAAGACATTCATGCTCGTCTCGCCATCAATTGCGGATCAGCCCCGCCATCTTGGAGCAGAACTGATGCTTGTCGGCAGTCACCACCTTGGTCAACATGTCAGCTGGATTCCTGTTCGTGTGAATCTTCTTCAAAGCCATCTCTCGATTGCTCACCGCATCTCGAATCCAATGGTACCTCACATCAATATGCTTGGTCCGACAATGGTATGTAGCGTTCTTCTCTTCACTTGTAGATGGGCAACTCTTCTTGCTCAACTTGAAGTGACTAGCAAGAGGTGTGCTAACTGGCTTAGCTTTCTCCATGTTGAACCTGCTCAAGACCTTCTCAACATACCTCTCTTGTGACAACCATATCTTCTTGGCCTTCCTGTCACGGGTAATCTGCATGCCCAAAATCTGGCGTGCGGGTCCCAAGTCTTTCATATCAAATGAAGTATACAACTTCTTCTTCAAATCATCAACCATAGATTTATGCGGTCCAACAATCAGCATATGATCTACATACAGAAGAAGAAACACAAACCTGCCATCTGAATGCCGCTTGAAGTAAACACAATGATCTGCACTTGTTCTGGTGTAGCCATGATCCACCATGAAGCAATCGAATTTCTTATACCATTGTCTGGGAGCTTGCTTCAACCCATACAAGCTCTTCTTCAGTTTGCAAACCAAGTGCTCTTTCCCTTTTACTTCAAACCCTTCTGACTGCTCCATATATATCTCATATTCCAAATCACCATGGAGAAATGCAGTCTTCACATCTAACTGCTCAAGTTCCAAATCCATGCTTGCAGCTAAGCCAAGGATCACCCTGATGGAACTCATCTTCACAACAGGTGAGAAGATTTCAACAAAATCAAATCCCTTTTTCTGGCTGAAACCCTTCACAACTAGTCGGGCTTTGTACTTGACTAGTTTTTCTCCATCCATCTTCAGCTTGTATACCCACTTGTTCTTCAAGGCCTTTCTTCCTTTGGGAAGTTTAACAAGCTCATAAGTGTTGTTCTTCTTTAAAGAACTTATCTCTTCTTCCATGGCTTTTCTCCACTGAGCTTTCTCCTTGTGGGTTTGAGCTTCCTGAAAGCTCTCAGGCTCCCCCTCTTCAGTGACTGCAACATACTCAGAACTAGGGTATCTTGTGGACGGACGATGCTCTCTGCTTGATCTTCTGAGCTCAACGGTTTCCTCCTCTTGTGTCGGCTCCCCCTGCTCAGAGCCCTCACCAAATTCAGCTTCAGCTTCTGGTAACACTTCATTTGTAGTAGGAATCTCCTCATCGTCTCCTGAGTGAGACTCACCACTTGTTCCAGTCTCTTCTGATTGAGAAGGGAAGTAGACTGGCAGCTCAGTAACTTCATCTGTTGCAGGTGTATTAGGATCTGATAGTGTCTTGTCCTCATGAAAGATCACATCTTTGGATCTGAACACTTTCTTCTTCTCTGGATCCCACAACTTGTACCCAAAATCAGCATCTCCATAACCCAAAAAAATGCAAGTGATTGCTCTGTCATCCATCTTCTGTCTATGTTCTATAGGCACATGTACAAATGCCTTGCAACCAAAGACCCTCAGGTGAGGGTAGGAAATGTCTTTGCCAGACCACACTCTCTCAGGGATATCAAAATCCAAAGTTGACGATGGAGATCGGTTCATCAAGTAGCAGGCAGTGCTCAAAGCTTCTCCCCAGAATGGCTTAGGAAGCTTTGCCATTTTCAGCATTCATCTGACCTTCTCAAGTAGGGTTCTGTTTGTTCTTTCTGCAACGCCATTGTGTTGGGGAGTACCAGGAGTTGTCTTCTCATGCCTGATTGTTGTTGCAGGAGGATGGTCATGTATGAAATAAATATAGAATAAAGATCAGACTGACTTTCCTGTCTCAGCAAATAAATACAAGACTTCCTCCCGTTGTAGTAAGAGGTTGTCAGGATCGAATCCACGAGGAAGCACGTCAGCAATTCTTAGGTAGCAACAGATCTCACAAACAAGCAACAAAAAGATAGAAATAAAAGCAGAAAAGACAGAAACAAAAGCAAAGACAGAAAATAGCGAAATAAAGTAAAGAACAAAGCAAAGACAGAGGCACTCAATCTCGACAACAGCCTACTCGAGATCGACAACAGCAAGTTTCCAGAAACTGAAAAATCGACATCAAAAGAAGAAACTCTACTCGACCTAGACAAGACCGTACTCGAGATCGACTAAGGCCTACTCGATCTCGACGAGCTCCTGCTCTGTATCGACTGGAAAGACAGAAAACTTAAATTGCAAATTCTCGAACCAAAAACTCAGATTTTTGATGAAATAAATCAATATAATAAAGGACTTCCAAAGCCAGGGTACCAACACCACAACGATAACCATGCAAAGTAATACATAAAGGCATAAAAGATCATGCTTTCCATCAAAATAACTTTCGTTATCAACAAATAGGCATATAGAGGCTTTCGCATAAACCCTAATTGTTACTAACCCTTTTCACATAATTAACCCAAGTTGCATTAAGATCACTTTCGCTTCAATAATACAAACAAGGATCACCTTCAACTCTCGCAAACGAATCATGCTCATAGGGATAGAAGACGAATTGCAAAACAAGATCTGACCTTTACTGCATCATCTCACATGGCCACCGTCGGGCTCACCCCAGCCCCAGAAGTGGGTGGACTACTCACGCCTCATCACAATAGCAGACATTGGTGTATAAAAAGAAACTTGCATTAAACTATATTCAAAGCCTTTACAATCCCGGCAATCAACTTTCGCAGAATGCCAAAACCCTAAAAACTTTAGAACTCCTAAAACTTCTCTGTGGAACTACTTGTCTCTGACTGAAATTGAATTGAATGCCTGAAAAACCAGCCCCTAGGGCTTTATTTATAGCCTTCCAATCCTTGCTAATCAAGGATATAATCTCCTATCTATATCTAAAATTATATCTAAAACTTTAATGATAAATAAATGCGATAAAGGAATTTAATCTAAAAGGAAAAGATAAATCTAAATTAGGTAAGATGTCTTCATGTTGATAGATCTCCCTTCCATGGATAGATGATTATAGATTTCGGCCTTCTCGACTTCCTTCGTGCCCAAGGAATCCCAACTCGACTCGAACTGCTCACGGCGATGCGTTTCCAAAACCTGGTCTACTCGACATCGACAAGGGCTCGTCGACATCGACTAGGATTCGTCGTCAACTGATCTTCTTGGGTGACTCTGCTCTACAAGCTCGGATCTGGGATCCTGGGCGTCGTCGATCTCGACTTCCGTACTCGAGATCGAGTAGGGTGTGTGGCCTTGCGTGGTCAAGCAGCTTCTCCTCGGCATGGACTGGTGTTAGGGTTTACTCGAGCTCGACAAGGATCTCCTCGAGATCGAGTAGAGCTGCTCGGCGTCTTCGTCCTCGGTTTCTCGATCAGCTCCTCTTCTCGACTCCGGGTGTGGCGTCTAGGCTTTGTCGATCTCGACCAGTGGTACTCGAGATCGAGTAGGGTTCCGGAGTCAGGTTGCCTCGTACTTGGTTTTCTCGACCAGGCTTTGTCGACCAAGTCTGCTCGGACTTTCTACTCGAGATCGAGTAAGGTGTACTCGACATCGAGTAGCTTGGTTTGTCCTGGTTCTGTACTCTGGACCTGTTTTCCGAGCTTTTCTAACCTTCCTTAGAGTTGCTGTAAAATGCCTCAAATTCTGCGAAATTAAACAGAAACTGGTGTAGATTCTATAATTTGGCAAATAAACATAAACTACATAGATTATGTACTATTCTAACCCAAATGCATGCAATGTATGCAGAAATCGATATAAAAGTTACTGTAAAACATGGCAGATTAGGCTCAAAACAAACACCCCATACTTAAGTTTGCTTGTCCTCAAGCAATACTTTTAATTGTCATTCAGGGGAAGAAATCAAAACTCTCAACATATCAGATTCATTGTCATATGTCCCTGCAATCAATTACCATCCTCGAAAAGGTACTAGTGTCACAAATCCATGCATGTGCAATTTAAATAGCAACATCTACTCACAAAAGGAGGGTTATGCAAAAACATTCATAAGTGACAAAGCATTGATAATCAAGAGGACTTCAATTTAAGCTCAAATAAGGAGTAGATTTGGTAAAAGGCTAAAAGGTGGGCAGTTTCTAGCAATGTGGTGCTAATGATCCGAGGAAATGGAGTATTTCCAAATTGAATTTCATACCACATTCTTTCTCATAAGATTCATCACCTTTCATAATGCTTTTTTCTCAATAATAATGCTTTTACCTCTCTGACCTCAGCACTGCCTTCTCGCGAGTCGCAAACATGGGTGTCATGAATGGCCCCGGATACTTAGTGCTTTGGACTCCTCACAATGTGTCCCATCTCTCCAAACTATTATCTCAGAGAGCAGGGTCAAACTATCTTTATCTCCTGAGGTGATTGGATTTTCTTTCACTAATTAAATTTTCCATATATTTCAAACAATTTCCTTCCAAACTCCAATAAATGACAATAACGACACAATCGCCATATAATACTCTCCATAATGTAACATCATTCTCAACATAATCCCCGAATAAGGTAAAGAATGACAAATATTTAGGTCATGTGGAGCAATAATTGAAATAAGGCATAATATGGCTTTTGTGATGCGTAAGCATAGGTAAGGCTAGGATTTCAAACAATGAGCATTATATGGAAATATAAAGTCCTCCATCCTCTTATCATGCAACATGTCAAAAGAAACTTCAAATTTTACCTCCTTCTATGGTTTTCAAGAAAATAATGCACTTTATTGTGACTTCTCTTTACTAGGCAATTTCATGCTATATCTCTAATGAATCCAATTTTGCATCGTCGAGTTCAATATAAGCTTCCATTACATTCAAGAAAATAATGCAAATGCTTGAAGCAGTCAAGCACCTAGTCTTTTGTCTTCAGAACAAACACCCAAACCTTCCGTGAAGCATCATCAATAAAGGTCAAAAAATACCTACTACATCCTAAGGAAGGTACATCAATGGGACCACACACATCATAATACACCAACTCAAGCAAGTTTTTCTTCATTTCAGAAGCCTTACTGAATGACACTCTAGTTTGCTTTCCAAATAAGAAATTGTCACAGGGGTTTAGTGTCATACCTTTGGCAACAGGAATGAGAGGCTTCCTTGCCAAAATTTACAGTCCTTTGTCACTCATATGCGCGAGCCGCATATGCCACAAATCTGGTGATGCAACACCCTCAACTGCATTCAGGCCACCTCTAACAACCTTCAGCTGAGTTCTGTAAAGAGTGTAGCTCAAGCTTGCCTTAGCAATCACCATAGAACCTTTTGTCAGCTTCCACTTTCCATCACCAGTGCTACTATGATAACCTTCTCGGTCCAAGGCTTGTTGAGAAATCAAATTCAAGCGAAGATCTGGTACATGTCGCACATTCTTTAAGGTCATCGTGCAACCTACATTAGTCTGGACACAAATGTCACCAATACCAACAATATTTGCAGAACTGAAGTTTCCCATCTTCACAACCAAAGTCTCCAGCTTCATAGGGGGTGAAGATCTCCTTCCTCGGTGTAGCATGATAGGATGCGGCTGAATCAATTATCCACTCTACACGAGTATCAAATTCCTGGTTGTGATCATCAACACAGGATAGAACCACCATAGCTTCCTCATCGCCATAGACAGTTGCAGCAGTGTTCTTTTCATCATCTTTCTTATTTTTTTCTTCCTTTTGCTTCCTCTTCAACGCATAACAATTCTTTCTTATATGCCCCTCTTTGCCACAATGATAACAGATAGACTTTTCTTTGCCTTGGGAAGCATCTCTCTTCTGTGATTTCCCTCTGGATTTTCCACGACCTCTTCTGTCTCTGCTTCTTCCTCTAAACCTTTCATCAACAGTTGTGGCCAAAGCCTGTGAGGTGCTTGTGCCCATATCCTTTCTTCTAGTCTCTTCATTGTAGAGACTATCTTTCACGGTCGATAAGGACACAACACCACTCGGTGCAGAGTTGCTAATGGTCACCACCAGAGTCTCCCAAGTGTCAGGCAAAGAGCTAAGATGCAATAAGGCCTGCAACTCGTCATCTAGGACCAACTTCATAGTATTCAGCTGATTTACAAGCTCCTGAAACTCACTCAAGTGCTCGGCTATAGGCCTTCCATCCTTGTACTTCAAATTTACAAGCTTCCTTATCACAAAGGTTTTGATCTGCGTAGACTTCCTCTCATACATGGATTCCAACTTCTTCCACAAGACATGTGGATCAGTTTTGTTGTTTATATGGTGATAGACACTGTTATCAACCCATTGTCTGAGATTCCCACAGACTTCCGATGTAGCTTCTCCCAGTCTCCTTCAGACATATCAGTCGGCTTGCTAGACTCAAGCTTAATCGGATCATACAAATCTCTGCAGTACAACAGATCCTCCATTCTCGACTTCCAAATCGAGTAGTTGGAAGATGTCAACTTGATCATCGTACCAACAAAATCATCTGACTTGGTCGTCATTTCTGCTTCCAAACTAGAAACCAGGCTCTTATACCACTTGTTGGGGTCGACAAGACCCAAATGCAGAAATGAATCGGGTACCTAGCAACTCAAGCTACAATTCCGCTGATAACCAAGTTCACAAATTTACGGAACCTCAAACACAATCAAACCAAGCAACACAAGCACACAAACAATCACAAGCAAGAACACAACGATTTAAGTGGAAAACCCTCCCTAACCCAGAGGATCAAAAACCATTGTCGCCCGCTACAAGCACCAAAATCCACTAATCAACATAAATGGATACAAGTGTACACCACTTACAAATCTCACACAAGGAGATCACCACCAATTTCACTCGAATTGGTACAACACTATTTTCACCAAGATTAGGGATTCTAAACGAGAGAATAAAAGCCGACAAACACGAGTAGGCTTACCGAAAACTCGAGGTGAAAAAGACTCGGGTGAGACAAGGAAGATCCACTCACTTTCTCACAACGTTCCCCTCTTTCTCCTTTCTCCCTCCTCACTTTTGTGCTCCTATTTTTGGGACTCACACCTTCGGCTTTCAACAACAATGGAAAGCTACTGATGCTTCTTGCTTGCTCTACACAGCAAGCCAAAGGCAAGAAAAATGTCTTTTAAATCATTTAAAGAAATGAGCCAATTGATGGCTCACATTGGGCTGGACTAATGGGTTTGGCCCAACAAAGGTTTGCATGTATTTTTTTTTATTTTTTTTTATCAAGGGTCAGGTATTTTAAAAGTATTATGTCGTCAAAAGTGAGATAATAAATTTAAGCGAAATCACATGAACACTTCAATAGAATCCAAATAAAATAGTGCAGTAATAGGTTAAATCTAATTTAGTAATTAATTTTAGTTGGCTTATACCAAAACATTACGACTATTTAAATTATTTGAATTAATAAAATATCCAATTTAATCCTAGTGGATTCATATCTCCTCCGTGTCCCCATAATGCTTTTGGACGATGATTAATTGAATTCAAACTTTTGGAGTAGATTCGTCCTCCCTGTCCACAATAATGCTTTTGCTTTTTGGATGATGGTTCCATATATTCAAACTTTTGCCGTACTAAAAAATAAATAATAATAAAAATTTACATGGACTTTGATATCATGGGAGTCCATTCCATTGTGGCAGCTCCGATGATTAATTTGCATGTGTTTTATTTTAATTGATCAAATTCATAGCTGGCCAATTCAATGTGACCCAGCCCTTATCACAAATTAAAGACCCAGACCCAGACCCAGAGGCCAGATCCATGTTTGTAATTAAAATAAAAATAGAAAATGGATTATAATTATTTGCTTGCGATTTTATTAACAGTGGGCGTAGCCGGAGCCTACGAAATAGCAAAGCCAGGCTGCCCAGATGACTGCGGCGGCGTCAAAATCCCCTTCCCCTTCGGCCTTGCAGAAGGCTGCTATTTCGACGATATTACTATGCCGAGTAATACCACATACCGAATCAGCTGCGACAACAGCACCAACTCACCCGTCCCCTACCTAGACAAGGACGTCTTTTGGAGGGCTGGTCGTGTTAGTATTCCGGTGCTGAGCATCACCCTCGACGATCACACCATCCGCCTCCCCTCTAGCGTTGCGTACGAGTGCTACACTTTCTACCCTAATAGGCGCGTCACTTTTCCCACCTCCACTGACAACAACACACACAACCTTGGGAGCATCTATCCGTTCAACATCTCGTCGAGTCGGAATAGGTTTGTAGCGGTCGGATGCGACACCACTGCTCAGGTTTGGGACGATTTGGATCAGGGTCTATGGCGCGACGCGGCTGGATGCGCTACTTCTTGTGCATATCTACAGGAAGTGAGGAACGGTTCCTGCTCCAGCGGTGGATGCTGCGAGAGACCTCTATCTCCGACTCTATGATCGATCCTTGGATTCAAGTTTGCAGCTTCACTAATCACTCCGAGGTTTCTTATTTTAACCCCTACAGCTATGCATTTGTTAGGGAGGCTGGTTCTTACAACTTCTCTGTGGCCAACTTGACCGCCACACCCGAAGATGTAGACAAGATGCGGGTTCCAGTGGTGTATGATTGGTCTATTGCGATAGACAACAACTGCTCTCAAGCCATGAGTTCCGGAAATGGCTCTCTCATATGTGGTCCCAATACCCACTGTGTTGACGTCTATTACTCGGTTGTTGGATACCGCTGCCAATGTTTCCAAGGGTACGCCGGGAATCCTTACCTCGACCAGGGCTGTCAAGGTGTGTAGTACATACACAAATTTTCTATCCTATGCCTTTAGAACAGTATTTCTATTTACACATTTTTAAAATAGATTAGAGGAAACAATTTCTCAATACTTCTTAACAAAGGGACATAGATTAGACTAGCCTCTCTATATATATACTCCGTGTTACACATTGAAGACAGAAGGTAATTACAAGTTCAATTGGGTAACTATATATGATTAATTAATATTTCACAAAATTTTTGGGCGCAGATATAAACGAATGCGTGAACAAGAGACTAAATGACTGTGAGAAGCAAGAGTATTGTGTGAATAAAATGGGAGGGTATGACTGCCGATGCCCAAAGGGACATCAAGGGAATGGTACACTGACCAGTCCTTGTATCCCTGCTCCCGGCGCTGCTAAACTTTTTCTTGGTAAGTCTTTAAACTAAAATAATAACTTTTATATACACCTCTGGTTTGGGTGGTTCAATAGTACGGAGTGAAAAGGTTAATGAAAGGTCCGGATTTGCCTCCACTCTTTTACGTACTTGAGAGAAAAATCAATTTTCACATTACTTTTTTATTTTATTTTAAAGTGTTTATCTTACTTCTTATTATCGGGTCTAGCCGACCGACGTAAGCCTGTTTAGCTGATATCTGGCTCTTGCTGACTGGATTATGTGTCCGAGGTTTACCACAAAAGGTTAGGTATCTGTAAAAATTCCCAAATAATGGTAAAGATTTACAAATAATGGTTGAATATTTGCAAATAATGGTTGAAGAAAAAACTGTTTGATTAAAATATCTAAACTTGTGCACATGATCCCTAACCAAAAATGCTAGTCATTTTTAGTATATGAATATATAATATGACTTCTAGCTACGAGTATAGCTTGCTATAGCTTTTCTTTATAAGAGTACTTTGATTTGTAGGTCTTGGTATAGGCATGGGTTCAATGATTGGTGTCATGGTAATTTATGTCCTATTCAAGTTACTTAAAAGAAGGAAGGAGATCCAAGAGAGGCAAAAATCACTACAACAGAAAGTGTTATTAGCGACCATAGTTTTAGTGATAAATTATTTTTCCTCGATAAAAGTGTCATTTGGCGACAAACATATATGTTCCTTATAAAAAGAGACGTGAACTTTAGAGAGAAACCTGTATTCCTCGCTAAAAGTGACATTTAACGACAAATTTTTCGGCTCGTCGTTAATTGTTATCATGATATGGTCGTCTAAACCATAAGAAAATTAGTGACAAATTTGGAATTTTTAGCGAGGAATGAATTCATCACTAAAATACATTTGTCGAGGAATTTACATTTTTGTCGTTATATGTTAGGTGGAAATTATGTAAAATCCATCAACTGTATTAACAGCAAAAATTGTGATTTCTCGCAAAAAATATGTGTTTTCTGAGAAAATAATTTGTCGCTAAACATATTGGTTGGCGAGGAAATTCCATTTTCGTCGTTATTGCTTGGGTAAAAATAGAGAACATGGCTCAAAGTCATTAACGAGAAAAGTTTAAATTCCTCACCATATGTTCATCTTTTATGAGGAATATTTCTGTAGTTGAAACAACCATTTAGGGAGAAAATATCACTTTTGTCGCTACTAGTATGTATAGGGGAAAATCATGACAAATTCCAATTTTGTCGTTATATGTTTGGTGAAATTATGTCAAATGTGTCAAATTTGTTGGCGGCAAATATTTTTTTTTTTTTGCCAAAAGTATGTGTTTCTCGAGAAAAGAATTTATCACTAAACATATTAGAATACTAGCAAGGGAATATTTTTTTTTTATCATTATTGGCTTGGGCGAAAAATAGTGAAAAATGACTCAAATTCATTAACGAGAAAAGTTTAAAATTTCTCACCATATGTTTTATTTTGTGAAGAATATTTTTTGTCATTGAAACAACCATTTAATAATTAAATATCATTTTCCTTATTAAACATATCATTTAGCGAGAAAATACTATTTTTGTTATTGGTGATTTATGTCAAATGAGAAAGAATAATGACCCAATTTCATTGGCAAGAAAAGTTTCAATACATCACATTAGCTTCGTTTATATTTTAAATACCAATGTTAATACATCAAATAGACATCGATTATTTAAGTTTTGTTTGTGTATGTAAATATATAATGTGAAAATCAGTTTTCATATAAGAAACGATGTCAACATACATGAAACATTGTTTTCTTTTTGCTTATAGATGTTTTTTTGTCCTAACTCCTAATACACATCAGTTAATCAAAAACTAAATTCTTGTAGTAGACTAAATTATCGTAGTAGCCTATGTGGGATTTGAACCCACGTCTTTGTACTTGAACACATCGCTCTAACATTTGAGCTAATAGGCTTAAATAAAAATAAAAATTGACCCGAAATAAATCCTTACATGAATATATAATAAAAATCGAAGCAAACAGATTCAAACATAAATTTATACCAAAGGTGGTGAGGGTCACTGCTGCGAACATTAATTCTACCAAAGGTCCTATAACCCTATTAGCTCTAAACATATCACTAATGACAACAATAGCGTTAAATAGATTCAAACATAAATTTATTCGTTTACTACACAAACCGCCTCTAAAGCTGCATCAATAATTGAAAAAAACACTGTCAAATGAAAAAAACGTAATTCTCAACATGTCACAAGACTGAAAACTTACCGGCACAATTGCCAAGTGCCCTTTTTCTTTATGCCCCAAGCATTTGATCAGCAATAGATGCAGCTGGGAAGGCAGGAAAATAGAATGAAGAAGCCTTAGTGACAAGGTAGAATGTTTTTAATAAAGCAATCTGGTGGGAAAAAAAAGAGATTCCAATTACCTTGTTTTCTAAATCAAGTTTCGGATCAGTTGTTTGCTAGAACAAACTGATTTGACTAATCTAGGAGAACTCACTCCTCTGGCTTCAAACACACTTTTTACTAGAATTCTGCTTTTGAAATGGTAAAACTGTTTCCACAAACTTAGGTTCAACACTTCAACCAAACCAGAATATGGATGTTTGTTTGACAGATTAGGAATTGCCAGCCCCATGAACAAAGAGAACACAAAGATACGCAAGGTTGTGAGGAAGAAACCATGAGTAAGGCAGTAAGCTAAATGAAGCAAAAAGAAAGCCAAAGACTCAAATCAGTAGTGATTTTTTTTAGACCCAAGAGACTCACTGAAAACATCATGTAGAAGTAATAGTTTAGTCCAATAGAAAGATCAAAAGGCGTGAAAATTATAGCTTTAACTCTCCATAAATCAACCTTGACACGAGTAACACCTCAATTTGATCAAGCAAATAAAGATATGACACAATGGAAATCAGTTCAGTAGCGGATGACACATGTAAATTTTAGCACAATTGAACCAAAAACAGCAAGACCAAAGTCCAAACTGTCAACTCTAAGGAAATTGATCATTCACCGGAACAACCGCAGATTATTATTATCTGAATTCCGAATACCCTAATCTTACAGCAAAAATATCCCATGAAGGCGACAACTCAAACAACAATAATCAGGCATGAGCAAGCAATGAACGTAGCTAACTCCAAACTTAGACATGTATGATAAGGCTTAAATTAGAAGTCAAGGCAAGCAATTGAGCAACAATATATCCTAGGAATTTCATGGAATACCTTGAGGGATCATCAACTAACATATCTAAACCTAAATTTCAAGAGTCTAAAATGTACAAGCAACCAAATTCGAAACAAATGGCTAACAGAGAAATCGAGAGGTAAGTAGTAATCAAGACGCCAAGGAATTTCATCGAACACCTTGAGGGCAATCAGGGCATCATCAACTGACATATCTAAATATAAATTTCAAGAATTTATAATGTACAAGCAACCAAATTCGAAACAAATGGCTACGGGAGAAATCGAGAGACAAGTAGTAATCAAGATGAGTTTATAATGCACAAGCAACCAATGTGTATAACTGTACTTACCTGAGGCGAATCTGAGGTCGAGCACAAGCGAAGATGGCCGGGGATGGATGTGGCGCGGCGGAGAAGCGGTGCAATGGCTGTGGTGGGGTGGGATGGGGTGCAACGCTCGAGATAGAGATCGACTGAGAGGAGATCGTCACAGAGGAAGCGAGAGGCGAAGAGCTCCGATATAGCTTCGACTGGCCCGACGACGTCGTCCTCCCTTTGAATCGGGTCTTCCTTCGCCCTTTACAGAGAGAGAGAGAATTGAGAGAGGTGGAATTGGTATTAAAGAGATATAATTTTTCAATTAAAAAACAATTAGATAGAATCGAGAAAAAGTTATAAATTTCCAAATAAAAAGAAATAATTTTCTAAATAATAAATAATTAGATAGAATTGGGAAAGAGATAGAATTGGTTAAAAATATACTATAATATACGTAGTATCTTATATTGCGTATACATTGTTATATATACGAGCGGTGTTCATGAACCTCCATTAAATTGTTAACTTATGAATATA
Source organism: Persicaria tinctoria (assembly GCA_037127255.1). Taxonomy (NCBI): domain Eukaryota; kingdom Viridiplantae; phylum Streptophyta; class Magnoliopsida; order Caryophyllales; family Polygonaceae; genus Persicaria; species Persicaria tinctoria. The sequence continues at coordinate 22,240,584 of JBANSL010000017.1, forward strand.
GGATAAAATGTAAAATATATCCAATAAAATCCATAAAATTAACAATAATGTTTAAAAATAGTGAAAAATTGCATTCTTGACGTTTTTTTTAATATACGTAGATGTTTTGAATTTATTTATATTAAACTTTTTAATGTTGAGTTGAAAATTCTAAATTTCAATCATTCTAACTGATTTATAAGATTGACAATAGATTTTTTAAATAATATAGTTATTATATCAAAAAAGACTTTGTGGCCGCACAAGGTGCGGGTTATTAAACTAGTTATAAGTTTGGATATAATTCACTAGATGTGTACTAGATAAAGATACTATGTATTTTTTTAGATATAATTTTGGAAGAATGTAATCACAATTTTTTTATAGAAGATCTATCGTTTTTTCGGATAAAGAAATAAAATTTTCCTATCTTAAATGTATTGATATATTTATTATTATTATTATTATTATTATTATTATTATTATTATTATTATTATTATTATTATTATTATTATTATTATTATTATTATTATTATTATTATTATTATTATTATTATTAATATATCTATTATCTATTATTATGTCTATTAGACTTTATCAGATTTCATTAAATATTTATGTTAAAGATAGTATTTTACCAAAATTTCGTTTGGATTCCACTTAATTAATATAAAATTTAATGGTTAAGATAATATTTTACCTAATTTAAATCATCCCTGTTTTCAGACCAAATTTTCATTAAGGAAAAGATTGATGACCTCTTGACAAAGCGGTAGGAATTTATAGAACTCCATTTGGTGCTCTATGGATGAAGTTGTGCATTTTTCTATCAAAACCAATCAATTTTAACCCTGTTTCATGTGACAACAGCAGCAAAAAACAAAATCATCATTGTTTTTAGGACAAATTTTTATGAAGGAAAATGTTGATGACCTCTTGAGAAAGCTATAGGAATTTACAGAACTTGATTTGGTGTTATGTGGACGAAGTTATGCATTTTTTTTTAATCAAAACCGATCAATTTTAACCCCTTTCGTGTGACAGCCACAGAAAAAAAATCATCACTTTTTTTAGGACAAATTTTCATGAAGGAAACTGTTGATGACCTCTTTAAAAAGCTGCAGGAATTTACAGAACTCGATTTGGTGCCCTGTAGATGAAGTTATGCATTTTCTATCAAAATTGAACATTTTTAACCCCTTTTGTGTGACAGCAGCAGGTCAAAAAAATATCACTCTTTTTAGGCTAAATTTTCATGAAGAAAAAGATTTATGACCTCTTTAGAAAGTTATAGAAATTTACATAAATCAATTCGGTGCTTTGTGAACAAACTTATGCATTTTTCTATCAAAACCGATCAATTTTAACTCCATTTCATGTGACAACAGCAACAAAAAAAAATCATCACTTTTTTTAGGCCTAATTTTCATGAGGGAAAATGTTGATTACCTCTTTAGAAGGCTGTAGGAATTTACAGAAATCGATTTGGTGCTTTGTGGACAAAGTTATGCATTTTTCTATCAAAGTGTGAAGGTTAAAATAGGTCCCTTGAAATATTTCAATGGAAGATTTCATCGAACTGTAACCTAAATTAAGTTGTTGGATATTTATAAAAATAAGTGGGACCAATTAAATGAGATAGCAAAATTATATTAGTATATTAATTGATGTGGCTAAAAAATATAATATGATATTAATCCATAATATGACACGTATGTGATTGAATTGCACAAGAAGCGAATCTAGAATATAGATATTATATTATTACTATTATATATATAATAAAACAGATGTCTGAAACGAATAATCGGTCCCGCTTTTTTTTATATCTTACTTAGTTATAAAACTTATCTTTTTAAGTCAAATGATCTATCCAATATTTGGTAAAAATTGAATATAATATGTCTATATATCAATATGTATTTTTTGTCAAAAAAAAGTTATCTTTGATTGAAAAATACGGTTATAGCCTTAAAGACTTTATATATTGTCTTTTGATCCTTATAAATTTGGAGTGAATATATAGAATACAAAATGTGAATATTTAACCTACTAAAATTTTGATAAAAAAGTGGCTCAAAAAGATAATACAATTTTAAGCCAGAATAAGACACGTATGAAAAAATAATAAAATTTCAATGTAGAAAATGTCACGTATATGTGAATCATTTCAGGCCTCTGTTTTAGTATTTTGTATAGATTATATAGATATTTTATATATTAGATTGTTATCGGATTTGGATCCACTAACGGTGCAATATATAAATATATTTTATAGAAATTTCTTTTGTAATATAGTCATAATTAATTTCAGTAATCTAGAAAGATAAGTTCTTTACCTAACTATATTGACTTATTAATTGACGTGATCCAAAAATATATTACCAATTTAATCCAAAAAATGACACGTAAGCAAAAATAATCCCGTTTAATCCAGAAAATGCCGTGGACGCGAAATCGTTTAGTATTTTATATATAGATTCTTGATTAACGTAATAAATATATACTATATATTTAATTAAAAAATAATATTAAAATATTTTTAGAATTCGGTTATCTATTAAATTATATGAGATTGGATTAATGGTAGATTTGGAAAAAAAATCTTTTACCTTACAAATTTGAATTTTATTTATATTTTGATAGAATCTAAATAAAAGATATTTAGATTATATATAATATGTCGAACTAAATTTATTTATATTTATATTATTATTTATATATACTTATATTATTATTTATATTTATTTATTAAAATCTATATAAATTATTTATAATATTGTATTAATATATATTTCGTGCACGAGACATGTCCTACACTAATATAAAATAATTTTTTGACATTTGTTTAAAAATTTGCGATGTAAAAAATAGTAAAATACAGAAACCGCTCTATATTTTTTTTAACTAATCTTAAATGTTTTTTAAAAAGAAAAAATTAGAACCGCGAAATTGAAATAAAAGGCTCGAAATTGGCCAAGTATTAAAATTTTGAAATGTTTTTTTTTTTTTTTGATCAGAATTTTGAAATGTTTTTCACCTTGTACTTACGGAGTCTCTCCTCCCTCCCTCTCTCTCTCACGCCCAGGGAACCGTCTCTCTCGACTTTCCTCTTCGATCCCGCCCTCTGTTGCTCGCTCCCTCAAAGGCCAGGGATGTTGATGTTGTCGTCGACGCCGGAGGTCCAGTCAACGCCAAATCCAAGTTCACCGCGACCACCTTTCAATGTGTCGAGGTAACACATTGCAGTTCTAGGGTTTAGGGTTCAAAAATTTTGGATTCAAACTCAATTTTGTTTAATTCACATCTTGATTTTGGATTCTAGGGTTTAGGATCCCAATTTTAGGGCTTTATTTTTTCGGTCTTCCTTGCTAAGAATCATAAATCCCTCAATTCGATTTAGCGGACCTCCGTCTATAAATTGCTGGGTTGGATTGAGTCATTTTGTCCTGTTTGTTAATGCTCTGTGTTTGTGAAATAGTGGGATAAATAGGTATGATATGACTGAATTGCTGTACAATTATTCTTATCGTGTTTTTTAGGCATTGTCAGATTTGTTGTTGAATTGTTCGTAGTCTGTTCGAACTTGCTTTAACTGGTCTATAAATCCTGACTTGGTTGTTGCTTGGTTCCTCTACCGTATTCTAAATTTTGTATGGGACAATGATCTCCTCATCTGGTGTTGGACGAGTTATTGCTTGCTGGAAAGTTATAGGACTGATAGTGCTCTTTCTTTGTGTACTGTTGCTTGGTATGGTTTAGACTGATTTGAGAAAAGGTTTTGAGAAAAGTTTGTCTTCTCAACTTCATATTCAAAAGTAAAAGCATCCAGTGAACAAATTGGGTTGTCTTCTTACCTAATTTCATGTATGACGCCAAGTCTCATACTACAATTTGCATCCTGATTGTGGATATTAGATTAGATAACAGATAAAGCTTATAGTGTTAGAAATAGAAAAATAGACTTAACTTTTGCTTTTCTCTAGTGATAGAAAAATAGACTTAAATCCTCTGCCCTCATTTTTTTTAATGCAAAACGGAAGTTGCCGTCGGGTCTTCGCAAAGCGACCTCCTCATCTGAATGCGGAATCCACCTCTTGCCTCCATCTCGCTACATGTACTTTCGCTTACCGTTTCTTCCAGTTTCTTCAAGCCAAAGCGTATTTTCTACTTCTCTCTCAGTTAAATTTTTTGTGATACCCTTTCATCATTTACGATTCACTTGATTAGCTATCCTGATATGCTCTTTCCCCATTTTTTTTCTCTTCAAATACGTCTTGGATTAGCTATAAAATTTTCTTGTCATCTCTTCATATTTGTTGATTTATTAAGAAGGTTTTCATGTGCTTGTAGCTGGATTTTTTAGTTGATATTTCACCTAGCTTGAAATTGTATTTCTGAATGTCCAGATCATGGCTTTTGGGATGCATTTGCATTTTCTTATTATTTTTCTTTTTCCTTTTTGAATAATAATTAACTATTTTTGCTACTAAATGCAACTTAATGATTAGGAGTGAATAGAGATGGTTTAATCCCAACTCTAATCGAATCAAGATAGTTAATGTTCTTATAGATCCTAAAATTCTATTAGTTAATTGAGAGTGCGGGAAACTACTATACTTCAATTGATTGACATGTGATGTTGTGTTACTTCACTTATTTTTATGATACATTGCATCGTTAAAAACTTTCTAACCAAATGTAGAGTTGTTACACTGAATTATGATGTATTACAGCTAAGATCCCTCACTCTCAATGCCAAGGTGTATCTACTATTGGGTACTTATTATTTCTAACAAGTGCTTCATTAGTTTTCAAATCCCCCTTTGCAGACTCCATTGAGCAGATGGTATTGAAGATGAAAATAATAGGTGATATTTCCCCGACTCTCAATACTGTATTGGATGTATTTGATGATGATAATCACATTGACTATTGCAGAACAAAGTAGCCAGGAACATATCTATACATTTTAATTTTCTCTTTAGAAGATTAAAGGTTGAGATGTTTGAAAAGAGGTTGAAGCTCCTTGTTTTTGTTTTCGTTTTCGTTTTCGTTTTAGAGCTCAGATCCGTACCTTTGATGTATGTTTTGAATCTGCCTTGGTTTAAGCAAGCTCTGCTCTTGTTTAGGCTCTTGTTGTGGTTGATGGTTTCTTTCTTTTTACAGGAGCTGTGTGCTCATTTGTCTTCCTGTTTTTGTTTTTTTTTTTTTTGCAGGTTGAGCTGTCACAGATTTTTTGCAGGTTGAGCTGCGTGCTCATTTGTCTTTCTTTTTGCAGGAGCTGCGTGCTCATTTGTCTACCCTTCCTCAACCATCTAGTTGCTTCCCAAGGCCTATGTTCCTTTTATGTGTCTTCACTGGCTTAATTAATCTGTAGAGATTGCACATGCCTTAAAAGTTAAGAGTTAAGACACATCTTGCACATCATCCTTCTTCATTACGTATGCTATCTTACCTGTCTTTAGCTTAAAATTCATTCACTTTTGATTCGAACTGCTATGCAGATCATGGACATGGTTCAGGGAGGGGAGAGACCAGATAATGTTAGTGGGCTTGCTTATGAAACAAATGATTGAATCTTACTAATTTTCTTGTGATCAATTGCTTAAGCCCAAATCCTTGTTATTCCATTTTTACAGGATATAAATGATGCCCCACCAAATCCTTATTAACCACAGGTGAGTTATTCTAGTCCATACATTCTTTTCTATCTGTACTTGTATCTACTAGCACATTAGCTTGGTTATATTCATAATTTCAGTGCAATTTCACTTAATTCAGAACTCATCATTCAATGCTTGGTTACTTCTGTAATGGTCTTTGTTGTATGCACTCATGCATTAAGATTTAAGATTGCTCAAACAATCAGCTAAAAAGGGAATGGATTGTAAATCTTCTGCTTTCTTTGTCCTTTATCTAAGTGCCCTTTTGCTGTTTATACTCATTTCAGATACATTTTACAAAGTTTAGCATGAGGTATATGAGAAGAACAAAGAGCTGGAACATACCATTCGAGCTCAGAAGGATAAAGGCCAAATTCAAGGTCCAAATGCATTATTCTAGAACCACCTACTCAGTATAATTGTTATCTCAAATATTATTTCTTTGATATACTACTTCAGGGAGATTGATATAGAACATATAATATTAATGTTAAATTTAATTTAATACTATGTTTTTCCATTTTTTTTCTTTTTATATTACTGTAATCATCTTGTTTCTAATTGTATGTGCTTTAATATTTGACTTGAGGAAGATCTTTTTTTTGCTGTAACCTACATTATGGGAGGAAAGCAATTCATCCCCAACAAATACAGTACCTATAACAACAAAATGATATGATCGTTGATAATTGCATTTAGCGAGAGAACTTCTTGTCACTTCAATGATATATATCAATGAAAAATATATTCTCTCGCCGATAAATGGTTTTTAGCGATAAAAAACTTTGCATTATCCTACGTTACTCGCTGAAAGATATCTTATCGCTAAAAAAAAAAACAAAAATCCTATAATGACATATTAGAATGGTCGTTGATGAAGGCTTTTACCAAGATAAAATTCATCACTAAAATGATGTCTACAACAATGAATTCGACCTCATCGCGATAACATGCTTACAATGACAAACAATTTCCTCGCCAACGATTTTTTCATGTCAGAATTTGTAATTGTAATCTATTGTTTGTGAGGAAACTAATTTATTAGCAATGAATTTTATTTTATCGCTAAATAAGTTTTGTCACTATTCTCGATTTCTTCAACATTTTTGCCAATGAAATTATTATTTTTTGTGACGAAAATATAAGTCGTGAAATAATATCGGTCCAACTTGATATCATCATTGACGAGGAAATATACACTTCTGCGAGGAATTAAAGTTTTCGCCATGTGCATTAAATGACTAATATGGGATCCTTTCGCTTATTTAGCGACATATATTATTACCTTTTGCGAAGAATTTAATAGTCGCTAAAGACTTACAGCGACAAATATTTACTTCATCGCTAAATGTTTTTTGCGAGGATATTATTTTTCCACGTTAGATTTTTTTGTGACGAGCTTTCAATGACCACATAAAAAGGAAGCGTATATCACTTTTCAACGAGGAAAATTTTCCTCGCTAAAAGCGAGTTCTGTTGTAGTGAATACTTCAAGAAAAATGGTGGTTTACTTTTGCATCAGGAGATGTCTACTAGCGAAGGTTCAATAGACAGAACTAGGATTTTTAGTCAAAGTGAATTAGAGAGAGCAACTGACAACTTCAACGATAATAGAGTGCTTGGTCGTGGAGGTCAAGGAACTGTCTACAAGGGAATGCTAGTAGATGGGACGATCATAGCGGTTAAAAAATCCAAGAAGGTGGATGAGAATCAATTGGGTCAGTTCATCAATGAGGTAGTTATTTTGTCTCAAATCAATCACAGAAATATAGTTAAGCTATTTGGATGTTGTCTTGAGACTGAGGTCCTTTTGTTGGTTTACGAGTTTGTACCCAACGGTACACTCTATCAGCACATCCACCATCCTAGTGAAGATTTTCTCATGACTTGAAAAATTCGGTTTCAAATAGCCGTGGAATGCTCTAGAGCTGTTGCATATCTGCACTCATCTTGCTCATCTCCAATCCACCATAGAGATATCAAGTCCTCTAGCATTCTTTTGGACGAGAAATACAGAGCAAAAGTTTCAGATTTTGGGACTTTGAGGAGTGTTTCCGTTGACAAAACCCATGTCACTACTTGTGTTCAAGGCACATTCGGCTACCTTGATCCAGAGTTTTTCCGATCAAGTCAGCTCACTGAAAAGAGTGATGTTTACAGTTTTGGCGTAGTTCTTTTGGAGCTGCTAACTAGCATGAAACCCATTTTCACAAGCACATCCGGAGAGCCGCGGGGTTTGGCAACAGAGTTCATACAAATAATGGAGACTAGCCCTGACCAGTTGAACAATATTTTGGACACACAAGTCTTACAAAATTGCTCGAAAGAGGAGATTGAAACATTGGCCAAGCTCGTCGAACGATGCCTGAATATGAATGCAAAGCAAAGGCCAACCATGAGTGAAGTTGCGATTACACTGGAGATGATCAAGAAACAACAAGATGAAGTGGGCAATCCTACAATTGAGCAGGGAATTACAAGGCAAGGCGACAGAAGTTTGTGCATGGATAATATGAGTCTACCTTGCAGCAATCCAAGCACTTCAACCATCACTGATAGCTCCTACTCCATGGAGGTGGAGCCTTTGTTATTTGATTCCATGTAAGGGTAATTGATCGATGGTAGAAAATCATTTTTTTTGGTTTGTTTGTTTGGCATTCAATATTGTAATAATCAGGTGTATGAAAGAGAGAAAGAAACAAGCAATCAAACGAAGAAAGATCGGACTAGCTTGCAAATTGAATAAAACATTTAAGTTTTTCGTGTTCTTATTTCTGGTTAAATTGGGTATATTTTTTTTTTTGAAGCAAGATAAGAATTAGGTCGGGTCGGCCGCAGCAGAGGTCCTTCCTAGCGCATCCTTCCGGACGAGAACTCTGTAACGGCCCGGGATTATGATTCCCGGGTTACGTTTCGAGGGATGAAACCCCTCGTTAGGATCTTGCGCCCCGAGTACAGGTTGAAGGTTTGAAATTCTACTCTAACATTTTCAAGTGGGATTTCATACCCAAAATTCGAAGGGATCGTTGGAATCCCCGGAGAAGTCCCCTGTACCTGTCATAAGTCTAAGCGTGGAAAACCGACAGTCGTGCAAATAGTAGAATCAAGGTTTAAGACAAGAGGGTGCCACGGCAGAGCCGGGTCAAAACCAAATCAATAAGCGAATTTATCAAAATCTAAGATTAGACAATTTCTGTGCAATCGCCCAAGAGAGTTCCCACGGTACGAAAGCAAGGAATAATCAAGCTGCAAAGCAAACCTCAAAACAAAATGTATGCGGGGCGGTGTCATATCGAAGCCCTACGCAATATAATCCCAAACAAGCAGACACATACACACGCTAGTCCTAATAAAGATGCTTCTAGATGCAAGGCGGAATATTTACACACTAACATGCTCCTAAGACCAAGTGCATAAATATAATAAGGCCTTAGCACCGAATACCAAGTGGTATATCCCTCTCCTACCTCCACCCCCTTCCGATAGGGCGGAGACTGGCCAGCTTGTGAATGCAGTCCATATAATCGGGTGGCACGCATGCCCAACCCGTATCCACAATAAGCCCGCAGGCATCTCATAATATAAGGAAGTTCATGACTCGATTGACTCAGGACGGGACCCGATGAGACTAGGTCGTCCTATAACCCTAGCAATGACTCTAGTTACTTCACAGATAACGGCCGTTCTGTTTACATAAGCAATGAGTAAACGAATGCTCAATCATGAGTGCAATCCTAGCAGGATACTACATGACATGCTTTATTATGAATGCAAGCACCTAGTATGCACATGGCTACAAGCAGGGAGATCTCTTTTTCGAATCTGAGTGAGCTCATATAGGAACTCACCTGGAAGTGCAGAACAGCAAAAGGCAACAACTAGGTATACAAAAAGCCAACATGCCACAAATGATCACCTAACACATATAGAAGTAATATAAATAGGTATACTACTAATGTTACCTAAGCATATAATATCATACACAAGTCATCCAATTTATTCCTCATTTTCCCAAGATTTCCCAAAACTCTTTTAAAAGCTCAAGTTAGATCAAATCACCACTCAAAACGCTTTCTCAATCATCCATAAATCCATTTATAAAACGTTACCCTTTCATCAACTTATTTTATTATTATTTCAAGGCAAATCCGACAAGGTTAGTATATTTCCAAAATCCTCTTCAAGTTTCCATAACTCATCTTTACTCATATCAAATCCCTTTTCAAATCCGATAATACTTTTTTTTTTTTAAATCTTCAAGTCTCATAATATTATATTTTTAAATCATTATAATATTATATCTTTAAATCTCAATACTAATGTTTTATATTTTAAATCTCAAATAATATTATATAATATTTTAAATGCTATTTATTAAACACTTTCACAAATATTTCCAAATCCCTACCATTTTATTTATTAAAATCAGTCTTTTATATAATTATCAAAACCGCCCTTATATTTGCAAAATCCCAAACTTATCCCCTTTATTTTGTTAGAACCCAAAACCGAACCCATATTTGTTTGATTAAAATCAGTTTTATTTTGCAAAACAAGCCCAACCCATTCTCCCTTGACTAAACGATCTGGCCCAGAAAAAAAATAGGCCCAACTGAACATGTCTCATTCTTTATTCTGTAAAACCGAATTAGAAGGGAAGAAAGAAGAGGTGGGGCCGGCTGAGGTGGTTGCCAAGTTGGAAGCGGGGCCCACGCCTTCTCCTTCCCTATTCTGATCGAATGAAGGAAGAACAGGGGCTCCATTGTGCCCGGAAACCGAATGAGGGAGAGGAAAGGGAGGCTCCAGCGGCGGTGGAGCTGGGCTCCGGCCACTCGACCCGGCCACTCCGGCACGCATACATACACAGGAAGGGAAAGGAAGAAGGAGGAGAAAGGGGGCTCACCGAGGGGGTCTTCGTCGCCGGAAAGCTTGGAGCTTCTGGGAGGCGCGTCCGGGTTGCGACAGAGGCGGATCTCGTCGGAATCCACCTAGGAGGGGCGGAGGAGATTAAAGGTGGGAGCTTTAGGTCGATAGGAGGTGAAAGGAAGAAGGACGAGAGGAATCGAGCCTTACCGAGGCGAGTCGGGAAAACAGGGCGCAAGGAGGCTTCAAAGGTGCTCCTGCCGCTGCTTCTCGACGGAAAGAGAGTGAGAAGGAGCTGCTAGATGGGGGCTCCGAAACGGGGGAGCGATGGGCTCGGTGGCGGTTCCTGGCGGCCCTGGCCGCTACTGGTGGCGACGGTGGTTCAGTGGAGAGGTGGGCAGCGGCGATTGAGGCGGGAGGGCCTCGCTCTCGGCAAACTCAAAGGGTGGAAAGGTAAGAGGTTGTTTGTTTGTTTTTGTGAAATTAATATGGGATGGGGATGGGTAGTTCCTGATTTTTGAAGGGGAGAAAGTGAATAAGTGATAGGTCATAGGTGTTGAATTGGTCTTTGGTCTTCGGCAAAACAGAGAGGTAGGGGTGCAAGTCTACTGTTTGTTCTCTAAAAGAGGTGCAATAAAAGTAGAGATGGAGAACTATAGATAAGATTTTACCCAAAAGAGATGGTATGAGTTGAAAAGGATAAGGATGTGAGAAGATGACGTAACTGTGGTCCTGAGTCAGGAATTTGAATTTCTGTCGATCAGTCTTTTAAATCTCGCTCCCTCGGTCGATTAGATATTAAAATTTTGAATAGGATATCGCCGACGGAAGAAATTCTCGAATCCCGAAATGAATGAAGGATTCGATCTTTAAATTTAAAAATTGGGCCGGAATTCACTTTAAATTCAGTTTTAATTTCCTTTTTTTTTCCAAAAATTAATAATTAAAAATTCGGGCCTTTACATCATCCACCTCTAAAGACAAGTCTCGTCCCCGAGACTAAAAATATTTCAAAGTAGGCGGAGGAAGTTTTAAATTGATGAGTCCAAGGACCATGTCCATTGATCTTGTAATCATCTCGGTTGCGTCTTCCGGGATTCTCACAACATCCCAGTCACGGTTGTGACATCTCCAATTGGCCTTGACAAGTATGCAATAAGCGCCCCTATCACATCCTCGCTTCGACTTTTCGGAAGTACCACAACTCTAAAAGTTCTACAATATCATTACTAGGTCTTAGCAAGCACCCTACAAGCGCCCCCATAAAATGCATGTATCCACTTCGTGAGTATCATAGAGTTGCCTGGGTTTGAAAAGTTTCAAAGGGGATTCCACAGTTGAAAAAGATCGGCCTCAAAATCGTTGATATTCTCGATCGCGTTCAGTCTCTCAAAATCCAAGTTAGTTTTTTTTTTTTTTTTTTTTTTTTTTTTCAAAACTGTTCAAACCCTTCAAATCAAACAACCTCTCAACTTCAAAACCATTCTAAATCTTTTCAAAATCCGAGTTAGTCGTTTCCAAACTCTTCCAAAACCTTTTAAATCCCAAGTTAGCCAAGCAAATTCAGAACTCAAGAGGTGGAATCATCCACCTCTAAGGGCTAGACCCATATTCTCTTCCTAGGTTCCAATCTCAAAAGCAATTCCAATTTACGAATCTCTAGCCATCATCAGAATCGATATAACCAAGACATGCCACCTCGTAACAACCAACTATCGAGATTGACCATACCACAGCCATAACATGAATAGTCATTACCAACATTGTCGTACACCAGTATATGGAAGCATCAACACTCAACATTAGCATTTCATGTTCTAAGTGTCAACAAATAAGAATGTGTCAAGCAGAAATGTCATTTTTGAAAGGGCAACACACAAACACACCAAGTCTCAACCTTAGTAGATCACATCAGCATGGTTTCCTACTTACCACTACCAACACAACATAGTTTTATCACAATAGGGGTGTCAGTCTAATAGGAAGGCAACAAGTCAGCACAACAAAATCCATTTCAACTAGGTTCAGCAAGCCAAGATATTCACCATTTTCATAGACAAGGATCTAGATGAAAATCAATTTTTGAAATAGCAATGAATAGCGATGTCAACACAATCAGGTTTCAGCAATTCAATGTTCAAGTTATCAACATAGAACCTGTCATACTCTCATGGTTCAACAATAGCAAAGTCTAACAACATAACAAGCACAAAATATAATCACGGCAACATTTAACTTAACAGGACATCGCATATGATTATATTAGGATAACATGCATCTTATATTAAGGACCCTCCATGCTACTACCATTTAGTCTTCAAGTATTTCACATCAACATAATATAACATGATTTCACACTAAGTTTATACATCATTATCTTTCCTTGTTCCAAATGATAAGGATCTCGTCGGAATCCACCTAGGAGGGGCGGAGGAGATTAAAGGTGGGAGCTTTAGGTCGATAGGAGGTGAAAGGAAGAAGGACGAGAGGAATCGAGCCTTACCGAGGCGAGTCGGGAAAACAGGGCGCAAGGAGGCTTCGAAGGTGCTCCTGCCGCTGCTTCTCGACGGAAAGAGAGTGAGAAGAAGCTGCTAGATGGGGGCTCCGAAACGGGGGAGCGATGGGCTCGGTGGCGGTTCCTGGCGGCGCTGGCCGCTACTGGTGGCGACGGTGGTTCAGTGGAGAGGTGGGCAGCGGCGATTGAGGCGGGAGGGCCTCGCTCTCGGCAAACTCAAAGGGTGGAAAGGTAAGGGGTTGTTTGTTTGTTTTTGTGAAATTAATATGGGATGGGGATGGGTAGTTCCTGATTTTTGAAGGGGAGAAAGTGAATAAGTGATAGGTCATAGGTGTTGAATTGGTCTTTGGTCTTCGGCAAAACAGAGAGGTAGGGGTGCAAGTCTACTGTTTGTTCTCTAAAAGAGGTGCAATAAAAGTAGAGATGGAGAACTATAGATAAGATTTTACCCAAAAGAGATGGTATGAGTTGGAAAGGATAAGAATGTGAGAAGATGACGTAACTGTGGTCCTAAGTCAGGAATTTGAATTTCCGTCGATCAGTCTTTTAAATCTCACTCCCTCGGTCGATTAGATATTAAAATTTTGAATAGGATATCGCCGACGGAAGAAATTTTCGAATCCCGAAATGAATGACGGATTCGATCTTTAAATTTAAAAATTGGGCCGGAATTCACTTTAAATTCAGTTTTAATTTCCTTTTTTTTTCCAAAAATTAATAATTAAAAATTCGGGCCTTTACATCATCCACCTCTAAAGACAAGTCTCGTCCCCGAGACTAAAAATATTTCAAAGTAGGCGGACGAAGTTTTAAATTGATGAGTCCAAGGACCATGTCCATTGATCTTGTAATCATCTCGGTTGCGTCTTCCGGGATTCTCACAACATCCCAGTCACGGTTGTGACATCTCCAATTGGCCTTGACAAGTATGCAATAAGCGCCCCTATCACATCCTCGCTTCGACTTTTCGGAAGTACCACAACTCTAAAAGTTCTACAATATCATTACTAGGTCTTAGCAAGCACCCTACAAGCGCCCCCATAAAATGCATGTATCCACTTCGTGAGTATCATAGAGTTGCCCGGGTTTGAAAAGTTTCAAAGGGGATTCCACAGTTGAAAAAGATCGGCCTCAAAATCGTTGATATTCTCGATCGCGTTCAGTCTCTCAAAATCCAAGTTAGTTTTTTTTTTTTTTTTTTTTTTTTTCAAAACTGTTCAAACCCTTCAAATCAAACAACCTCTCAACTTCAAAACCATTCTAAATCTTTTCAAAATCCGATTTAGTCGTTTCCAAACTCTTCCAAAACCTTTTAAATCCCAAGTTAGCCAAGCAAATTCAGAACTCAAGAGGTGGAATCATCCACCTCTAAGGGCTAGACCCATATTCTCTTCCTAGGTTCCAATCTCAAAAGCAATTCCAATTTACGAATCTCTAGCCATCATCAGAATCGATATAACCAAGACATGCCACCTCATAACAACCAACTATCGAGATTGACCATACCACAACCATAACATGAATAGTCATTACCAACATTGTCGTACACCAGTATATGGAAGCATCAACACTCAACATTAGCATTTCATGTTCTAAGTGTCAACAAATAAGAATGCGTCAAGCAGAAATGTCATTTTTGAAAGGGCAACACACAAACACACCAAGTCTCAACCTTAGTAGATCACATCAGCATGGTTTCCTACTTACCACTACCAACACAACATAGTTTTGTCACAATAGGGGTGTCAGTCTAATAGGAAGGCAACAAGTCAGCACAACAAAATCCATTTCAACTAGGTTCAGCAAGCCAAGATATTCACCATTTTCATAGACAAGGATCTAGATGAAAATCAATTTTTGAAATAGCAATGAATAGCGATGTCAACACAATCAGGTTTCAGCAATTCAATGTTCAAGTTATCAACATAGAACCTGTCATACTCTCATGGTTCAACAATAGCAAAGTCTAACAACATAGCAAGCACAAAATATAATCACGGCAACATTTAACTTAACAGGACATCGCATATGATTATATCAGGATAACATGCATCTTATATTAAGGACCCTCCATGCTACTACCATTTAGTCTTCAAGTATTTCACATCAACATAATATAACCTAATTTCACACTAAGTTTATACATCATTATCTTTCCTTGTTCCAAACGGTCACATGTCATAAATCCTAAGATATTATCATGCTCAGCAAGTATTGCAGAATATCGGGTATCGACATAGCAAGACAATTTACCACATAGCTTCATGCTAATAATAATTCGAGCAAGGGTAATATCATGGCAACATCGCAATATCATATTGTCACATATTATTGGGGCACATAATATCATTATTACCAACACAAGTCAGGATTTCAGCAGCTATAATTCACATTCCATGAGTAAAAGAATTCAGGTAAGGCCTATCAGCATAAAACATCAATCATATCACAAGGTCAGTCACATAGGAACACTAGAGCACTAAAATCCATCCCCATAAGTAAAGGTTAACGAGGTAACGTCCACTACCAGTTCGTCATTCAAAGAATCAATATGTCAGTTCTGGGACCTGGGGTGTACGAGCCCACCGTGCTTCCGCTGCGCCGCTCCCATGCTATTTGGATAAACGTGCGCTTTTCTACGCCATCATTTGTCAAAGTATTGCAAGCAACTTTTAAGTTAGTGGAGATAGGGGAGAGACAAGGAGAACAACCCGGACTCCCCACATAGCCGAACACAGACCAACTGATGATGACACGACGAAAAAGAAACAAGATCCCAACCCAAGAAGGAGTATGATGCCCTTATGGAACCCTATAAGGTTACGAGTGCAGCAAGCAAAACACATAGAAACCGTAGAGTAAACTAGTCACCTCACTGGGCACTATCATGAACCTATCTAAATGAAAGATGTTAACAGATGGAGGCAACCAAAAACATGATCGGGTTCTGCATGTGCATAAGAGATTAGAAAGAAACTTTTTATTTCATATATTAGACAAGCCTGGTATGCATAAGAAACATGTATACACGAATGCAACAATAGATTGGTGCGAAACATAGCTCATGTGAAATCTGGTAAATATTAGAGTATTACAAGTAAGGTAAATTACTCGTAACAAGTACACATTGGCAGGTCATATAAAAGCGGTACAGTAATCACATCTTATAGCAATAACTTCTCGTAATGATAGGTTAAGCGTGAGATGTCATCACACAAGGAGCTATGGGGAAAGTAAGTCCTTCATGATACTAGTAATATATATTTAAGGAAAAGCGAAATCAAAGATAGTCATTGAGAAACAATTTATCACCAAAATCATAGTTCATGTATACATGCATCTACCATGTTGTAGGGTATAACACGCAACGAGACACTCAATTGCTAATTAACACATATCCCACCAAATATGAATTTATCCAATTATGCATCGAAAGGGCATCATGTGATAAAGACAACAATTCAGATAAGAACACTCATAAGCATTCCACTAGTCATACTTAGCATGAGACAACTCTGTAGAGGCATAGCATTCTAACTCGACTAACAATATCTAACATGTTTGGACAATCATAAGATCATGTAAAGAGCGTATAGCAAGGCTATAACAACCTATGACAAGAGTGGCTACATGAGATGCAAGTTGAGCATGCGATCGTATAAGTCATATATATGCGTGCATAGATTTTACAAGGTACTACATAACAGTCACATATGTACATGAATAAGATGCATCGAGCAACTCCAAATAATAGTGGGACGAGTCATAGAAGTTTAAGCAAGACTACTATTGCACCCAAACATTAGCACATATAAAAGGAATATAAGCAATGGTGATGAATGAGTCATGCGCATATCATAGTGCGAAGCAGGATAAGGCTCCTAAGGTATCATGTTTCAAGGGAGCGGTATGCTACATTATGTATGCAAGGGTAATCATGTGAGGTGCCAGCTTATTCATTTACGGAAGCCTTAAAAGGTCAGGGGCATGCAGAAACAATATCGAGTGATGAGATGATAGACACACATTGATAATCACCTAATGCTTAACATGCATCGAAAATAGGCATTAACTCTATAACTGGGTCTATCAATTCCTAAACAGTTAAAGGATCGCATATCAGAGATGTTGGGAAGAATACAAGACCTTGCGGACTCTATCCTACATGAGAACAAGTCATAAAGAAGATAGAACATGAATACACACAAGCCATAATTCATTGGTCCTATAAGATATATCTTAACACGATAAGATGCGCGGCTATGCAGCATAGGTTACATATTTATTTGGAAACTAGCACGGATGCATTTAAGGGGTCAACCAATCGTAACGTGACCATATGAGAGCAAGGGGGGAATATGGCGGAAATGGCAACATGAGCTTAAGGCAGCACGACTTCACATGGATATAAAGCATGCAAGTACACAGGTATAGATTAACAGTATACAACGAGGGCAAGTACTTCACACAAGGATATATCAAGTCACATTGTGATCCTACATGGTGCTAGCGATACATGGTAAGGCATGGGTATCTTTACAGAGTGAACAAGAGAACATCATGGGCGATATATGATAATCATGCTAGGAATTAATGAACCGTCATAGGAGTACATGAAATGGTACAACAACTATCACATCATGGGGCAATCATATTCACGTAATAAAGCAAGCATGATAATTTACCGCTCAACGAGTCATATTGGAATTCATAAGCCCTATAGGATACTACCGGCACATATCGAACATGAATACAATCAAGGTACTTCGGCTAGACCCACCCTAGCATTCATGTGTCATTTATATGCAAAAACATAATACTAACTCATGATTCGTACATACGTTCATTCGATTAGCACAATAGTTTGCAAAGAGCCAAATAAGCCACACCGTAATGATCTAGAAGCATGATGGACATATAACGGAGTATAACATAGGTCTAAAGCAAGATATCTAGACGTGGATAGGATGATATCCAATTACGGGTCCATGCAAATATCTACGACACATGCACAAAATATTAAGTCACACGTTCAGAGAAATACGAGATGATATCCCTGAGCAAGAGAAAATATCACGGGGATCAGTAAGGTAAGCATGCTATGGTTTAGTGGTCATAGAGGCACGAGGAGTAACAAGAGTGAGACTAACATGCTAAGGGTCACACTATCATTATCCTAGTCCATGAGAGAGTGTAACTTGCGACATATGCATTCAATCCATCAATAGTCCATCATTAGTATGACGATGCGGGGAACAAATGAAGTCAGGTTGCGCATGCCTAGGGGAATGGCAGAAATACAACGAAGCATGACAGTTATGTAAGCATGTTGGAAACTAGGTGTCATATGAATCAGGTTGAACATCAAGTTGTAACACACACCCATCAAGTAAATAACTTACTCTAGCAGGATATCAGAATAGAACGAGCACACTATCATGAGCCTATTTTCAGAGAGGGCATTAATCATGCGGTTTCCTAACATATGACACATTTATTCAAGCATTAGTATAACAATGCATATGCTAAGTAGATCATGCTGGGATGATATAGGCATAAAATGTAACACAAACATAAGAAATGGCTAAACATGGACATCCCGACAGGTAGGTATAACTTCACACTAAAGATTAATCTCTAGTCTAGGGGTAGTATGTATAGAATCCTAAAACCATGGATGAAGCAACTAAAGTAACCCGACAGAGATCTACAAGGGCGACTCTGACTCACTCCCATTGACTTCATGACTCATTTCCCGTGGAATATTCGTATAACTATCGAGTGGGGCAGAAAAGGGTTCATGTAGTAGCGTACTCCCATACAACCTCAAATGTGGTTATTCCTCCCAATTTCCCATACAACATACCGACATCGCAAGGAAAGCTCAATAAAGACATTTAGTGGGGTCAAGAAAAGAAGACCGAAGAAGGGAGTAGTCAAGCTTAAGAGGTCAAAGGCAATCCTACAAGGAATGGAATCCCGACTCTATAATGGTAGAAGGTCTCCCCCGCTATTCCATTCATAAAGACATTTAACACATTATTCATAGTCACGAATATCAACCGGGTCTCCAATTTAAGCATACAGCACTCAGCACAGAACAATCAACAATCAAGCTATCCTATGGGCCGCCCTTTGAGGGGCGACTAACCGGAGGGGTAAAACCTCACGATCTCTACCTAACTCGCCACTCCAGCCACTACGACGCAAAACCTTGGAGTCTTGTAGGCCCATCTGTAAAGAACAAGCTATATTTTGCATACCCGTTCCCAACTACATCCGATAGGGATGGTCTAACGCCTTTACTACCCCTTCGTTTCCCTTTGTTTGATTACCGGATTTATAGAGTCGAGTTCGTATTTAGTCCATTTGAGTTAGCCATATTAAATTCATTTTGCCCTTTCTAAAACATTTTGAAAAACCATTTGAAAACCTTGGGCTATTTTCAAAACCACTTCAACCTATCATACTCGGTTTGCATAACCTGAGCTCTGATACCATCTTTGTAACGGTCCGGGATTATGATTCCCGGGTTACGTTTCGAGGGATGAAACCCCTCGTTAGGATCTTGCGCCCCGAGTACAGGTTGAAGGTTTGAAATTCTACTCTAACATTTTCAAGTGGGATTTCATACCCAAAATTCGAAGGGATCGTTGGAATCCCCGGAGAAGTCCCCTGTACCTGTCATAAGTCTAAGCGTGGAAAACCGATAGTCGTGCAAATAGTAGAATCAAGGTTTAAGACAAGAGGGTGCCACGGCAGAGCCGGGTCAAAACCAAATCAATAAGCGAATTTATCAAAATCTAAGATTAGACAATTTCTGTGCAATCGCCCAAGAGAGTTCCCACGGCACGAAAGCAAGGAATAATCAAGCTGCAAAGCAAACCTAAAAAAAATGTATGCGGGGCGGTGTCAGATCGAAGCCCTACGCAATATAATCCCAAACAAGCAGACACATACACACGCTAGTCCTAATAAAGATGCTTCTAGATGCAAGGCGGAATATTTACACACTAACATGCTCCTAAGACCAAGTGCATAAATATAATAAGGCCTTAGCACCGAATACCAAGTGGTATATCCCTCTCCTACCTCCACCCCCTTCCGATAGGGCGGAGACTGGCCAGCTCGTGAATGCATTCCATATAATCGGGTGGCACGCATGCCCAACCCGTATCCACAATAAGCCCGCAGGCATCTCATAATATAAGGAAGTTCATGACTCGATTGACTCAGGACAGGACCCGATGAGACTAGGTCGTCCTATAACCCTAGCAATGACTCTAGTTACTTCACAGATAACGACCGTTCTGTTTACATAAGCAATGAGTAAACGAATGCTCAATCATGAGTGCAATCCTAGCAGGATACTACATGGCATGCTTTATTATGAATGCAAGCACCTAGTATGCACATGGCTACAAGCAGGGAGATCTCTTTTTCGAATCTGAGTGAGCTCATATAGGAACTCACCTGGAAGTGCAGAACAGCAAGAGGCAACAACTAGGTATACAGAAAGCCAACATGCCACAAATGATCACCTAACACATATAGAAGTAATATAAATAGGTATACTACTAATGTTACCTAAGCATATAATATCATACACAAGTCATCCAATTTATTCCTCATTTTCCCAAGATTTCCCAAAACTCTTTTAAAAGCTCAAGTTAGATCAAATCACCACTCAAAACGCTTTCTCAATCATCCATAAATCCATTTATAAAACGTTACCCTTTCATCAACTTATTTTATTATTATTTCAAGGCAAATCCGACAAGGTTAGTATATTTCCAAAATCCTCTTCAAGTTTCCATAACTCATCTTTACTCATATCAAATCCCTTTTCAAATCCGATAATACTTTTTTTTTTTTTAAATCTTCAAGTCTCATAATATTATATTTTTAAATCATTATAATATTATATCTTTAAATCTCAATACTAATGTTTTATATTTTAAATCTCAAATAATATTATATAATATTTTAAATGCTATTTATTAAACACTTTCACAAATATTTCCAAATCCCTACCATTTTATTTATTAAAATCAGTCTTTTATATAATTATCAAAACCGCCCTTATATTTGCAAAATCCCAAACTTATCCCCTTTATTTTGTTAGAACCCAAAACCGAACCCATATTTGTTTGATTAAAATCAGTTTTATTTTGCAAAACAAGCCCAACCCATTCTCCCTTGACTAAACGATCTGGCCCAGAAAAAAAATAGGCCCAGCTGAACATGTCTCATTCTTTATTCTGTAAAACCGAATTAGAAGGGAAGAAAGAAGAGGTGGGGCCGGCTGAGGTGGTTGCCAAGTTGGAAGCGGGGCCCACGCCTTCTCCTTCCCTATTCTGATCGAATGAAGGAAGAACAGGGGCTCCATTGTGCCCGGAAACCGAATGAGGGAGAGGAAAGGGAGGCTCCAGCGGCGGTGGAGCTGGGCTCCGGCCACTCGACCCGGCCACTCCGGCACGCATACATACACAGGAAGGGAAAGGAAGAAGGAGGAGAAAGGGGGCTCACCGAGGGGGTCTTCGTCGCCGGAAAGCTTGGAGCTTCTGGGAGGCGCGTCCGGGTTGCGATAGAGGCGGATCTCGTCGGAATCCACCTAGGAGGGGCGGAGGAGATTAAAGGTGGGAGCTTTAGGTCGATAGGAGGTGAAAGGAAGAAGGACGAGAGGAATCGAGCCTTACCGAGGCGAGTCGGGAAAACAGGGCGCAAGGAGGCTTCAAAGGTGCTCCTGCCGCTGCTTCTCGACGGAAAGAGAGTGAGAAGGAGCTGCTAGATGGGGGCTCCGAAACGGGGGAGCGATGGGCTCGGTGGCGGTTCCTGGCGGCCCTGGCCGCTACTGGTGGCGACGGTGGTTCAGTGGAGAGGTGGGCAGCGGCGATTGAGGCGGGAGGGCCTCGCTCTCGGCAAACTCAAAGGGTGGAAAGGTAAGAGGTTGTTTGTTTGTTTTTGTGAAATTAATATGGGATGGGGATGGGTAGTTCCTGATTTTTGAAGGGGAGAAAGTGAATAAGTGATAGGTCATAGGTGTTGAATTGGTCTTTGGTCTTCGGCAAAACAGAGAGGTAGGGGTGCAAGTCTACTGTTTGTTCTCTAAAAGAGGTGCAATAAAAGTAGAGATGGAGAACTATAGATAAGATTTTACCCAAAAGAGATGGTATGAGTTGAAAAGGATAAGGATGTGAGAAGATGACGTAACTGTGGTCCTGAGTCAGGAATTTGAATTTCTGTCGATCAGTCTTTTAAATCTCGCTCCCTCGGTCGATTAGATATTAAAATTTTGAATAGGATATCGCCGACGGAAGAAATTCTCGAATCCCGAAATGAATGAAGGATTCGATCTTTAAATTTAAAAATTGGGCCGGAATTCACTTTAAATTCAGTTTTAATTTCCTTTTTTTTTCCAAAAATTAATAATTAAAAATTCGGGCCTTTACATCATCCACCTCTAAAGACAAGTCTCGTCCCCGAGACTAAAAATATTTCAAAGTAGGCGGAGGAAGTTTTAAATTGATGAGTCCAAGGACCATGTCCATTGATCTTGTAATCATCTCGGTTGCGTCTTCCGGGATTCTCACAACATCCCAGTCACGGTTGTGACATCTCCAATTGGCCTTGACAAGTATGCAATAAGCGCCCCTATCACATCCTCGCTTCGACTTTTCAGAAGTACCACAACTCTAAAAGTTCTACAATATCATTACTAGGTCTTAGCAAGCACCCTACAAGCGCCCCCATAAAATGCATGTATCCACTTCGTGAGTATCATAGAGTTGCCTGGGTTTGAAAAGTTTCAAAGGGGATTCCACAGTTGAAAAAGATCGGCCTCAAAATCGTTGATATTCTCGATCGCGTTCAGTCTCTCAAAATCCAAGTTAGTTGTTTTTTTTTTTTTTTTTTTTTTTTTCAAAACTGTTCAAACCCTTCAAATCAAACAACCTCTCAACTTCAAAACCATTCTAAATCTTTTCAAAATCCGAGTTAGTCGTTTCCAAACTCTTCCAAAACCTTTTAAATCCCAAGTTAGCCAAGCAAATTCAGAACTCAAGAGGTGGAATCATCCACCTCTAAGGGCTAGACCCATATTCTCTTCCTAGGTTCCAATCTCAAAAGCAATTCCAATTTACGAATCTCTAGCCATCATCAGAATCGATATAACCAAGACATGCCACCTCGTAACAACCAACTATCGAGATTGACCATACCACAGCCATAACATGAATAGTCATTACCAACATTGTCGTACACCAGTATATGGAAGCATCAACACTCAACATTAGCATTTCATGTTCTAAGTGTCAACAAATAAGAATGTGTCAAGCAGAAATGTCATTTTTGAAAGGGCAACACACAAACACACCAAGTCTCAACCTTAGTAGATCACATCAGCATGGTTTCCTACTTACCACTACCAACACAACATAGTTTTATCACAATAGGGGTGTCAGTCTAATAGGAAGGCAACAAGTCAGCACAACAAAATCCATTTCAACTAGGTTCAGCAAGCCAAGATATTCACCATTTTCATAGACAAGGATCTAGATGAAAATCAATTTTTGAAATAGCAATGAATAGCGATGTCAACACAATCAGGTTTCAGCAATTCAATGTTCAAGTTATCAACATAGAACCTGTCATACTCTCATGGTTCAACAATAGCAAAGTCTAACAACATAACAAGCACAAAATATAATCACGGCAACATTTAACTTAACAGGACATCGCATATGATTATATTAGGATAACATGCATCTTATATTAAGGACCCTCCATGCTACTACCATTTAGTCTTCAAGTATTTCACATCAACATAATATAACATGATTTCACACTAAGTTTATACATCATTATCTTTCCTTGTTCCAAATGATAAGGATGTGAGAAGATGACGTAACTGTGGTCCTGAGTCAGGAATTTGAATTTCCGTCGATCAGTCTTTTAAATCTCGCTCCCTCGGTCGATTAGATATTAAAATTTTGAATAGGATATCGCCGACGGAAGAAATTTTCGAATCCCGAAATGAATGACGGATTCGATCTTTAAATTTAAAAATTGGGCCGGAATTCACTTTAAATTCAGTTTTAATTTCCTTTTTTTTTCCAAAAATTAATAATTAAAAATTCGGGCCTTTACAAACTCGCAGTTATGGATCATCCTCACAGCAAACGTCGGCAGGGGAGACATGGGCACTACGCGCAAGGTTGTCAGCCACAGCATTCGATTCCCTGAAAATATGACGAATCGCAACATTAGAAAAGGACGAGATATCAGACAGATCATCCGCTTGTAGCATCTCAATTTCCCAGGGGCATTTCCAACCACCCAGTAGAACTTTTATCACTAAAAGGTTGTCTCCTTCGATCAGAAGTGTAGAAAGATTCAACTCCTTTGCCCGTAATAAACCCATTCTGAGTCCGAAGTTTTCGGCATAAATCACATAGTTATTTGTGAAAACAGATCTGCCAGCCGCAATAACTAAACCATCAGAGTCGCGAATGACAAAACCATAAGCCGAGTTACCATTCCGGGTTACAGAACCATCAAAGTTGAGCTTGTAACTATACGGTGGTGGTTTCTCCCATTTCCCTGACCGGTCTTTGGGCCTTCGTTTTGAAGCACTGACCCACTTGGCCTGATTGTGCTGACTGTGACCACAACGGTTTAAGGAGATCAACGGTCCTGTCGGATCATCATCTAAAAGCTTTGATTGTTTCCAACAGTGAGTAGTAGTGCTGTGTAACAGCAGAATTTCATTCATGGTTACCTTTTTAGTGTGGTTGAAAGTAAGTTGGTTTCTAAAGAACCACATAGCCCACCAGGCTGAAGTTAAAGTGGCAAAGGAGCTAGTCCCAATAACACATTTTATCGCAGTAAGGGGAAAAACAGTTCCCATGACACTAGCTGTGATCAGTCCCGGAATATGGATACGTAGAGCTTTAAGCAAAGCGGTAGCCATGGGACAGCGAAGCATAAGGTGATCATTCGATTCATTAGTATTGTCACAGAACGCGCATCCAGCAGGTACATCGATATGCGACTTTTGAAGTCTGGTTTTAGTCGGGAGACCATCCCTAGAGATTTTCCATAGAAAGTGTCGCACCTTCGGTGGTACATCGAGATTCCATATCCAAGCGCAGTCGAAATTTGACGAACCGGTGTGTGCAGAAAGCAAGGAGTTTGCAGAGGCGGTTGAGAACCAACCGTTTTTGCTTGGGCCCCAATATAGACGATCCGTGATTGGGTTACTTGGTAAGGTTATGCCCATGATGTGTTTAATATCATCCTCTGCCAGGACGCCTTTTAAAGAGTCACATATAAATGGTTTGTTCCACTGGCGATTTGTGATGAAATGAGCCACCGGAACGCCCTTAAGATCATCCGGTACGGGTATCAGTGTTTTGGAACTCAACGGCTTTTCGAATGCCTAGTTATGGGACCAGAAATCAACTGTTTCCCCATTTCCAACCCGCCATTGAAGACCTGGGAGGAACTGAGATCTGATGGACATCAAACGTGACCATTGCCACGAGGTATTACCTTTTTGTTATAATTATAAAGGTCGTTCCCTTTAAGGTATTTGTGTGAGATGACTCGAACCCAGATGTTGTCTGGTTCAGCGATGATTTTCCAAAGAAGCTTCATTTGGAGAGCTATGTTCATAGACTCCGCCTTATGAATCCCCAACCCACCTTTCAACGAGTCTGAACAGATTTTGTCCCAACTAATAAGCGGTGTGGCATTCGATGGTTTGTTCTAAAAGAATTGTCTATAAACTTTGTCAAGTTCATGAAGAACATGAGTTGGTAGCAGGAAGGCTTGCATGAGAAAAATAGGCTTGGCACTCAGATTTGCTTTGATAAGCACCCGCCGCCCTTCGGCGGAAAGGTTCGAGGCTTTCCATTTTGTGAGTTGGTTTTTGGTCTTAAGGACCACCTCAGCGAAGGTGTCCCTGTTAGTCCTGCCGTTTACCACCGGACAACCCAAAAATTTGTCAAAATTGTTAGCCTGGGGAATACCAAGTACCGCTATTGTCGAATTTATGGCTGTAGCAGTAGTATTTGGAGATGCTTGGAAGCTGGATTTATGCAGATTCACCTTTTGTTCTGAAATTAGAGAGTACCTGCCTAAGATGGACAGTACAGAAGTACATGCTGAATGGGTGGCTTTGCAGAAAATAAGAATATCGTCAGCAAACGCTAAAAAAGGAATCTTGATACCCGGACAACCAAAGGAAATACCCACGTCCTCACTAGCCAGCCCTTTGTTATGCAGAGTACGTGCTAGTACTTCAGAAGCTAGGATAAAGAGAAAAGGGGAGAGGGGATCTCCTTGTCTTAAACCTCTAGTGGGTTGAAATACTGTGGTTGGTTCATCATTAACGAGGACCGAGTAGGATACTGTTGAAACACATTCTTTTATTCTGTTAATAAATAGGTCGTTGAACCCAAACTTAGATAAAACTTGAAACAGAAACGACCATTCGATACGATCGTATGCCTTTTCTATGTCAAGTTTAAGGGCAACCATGCCCGTTTTGCCTTTCTTCATTCGAAACGAATGCAAAGCTTCATGAGCGATCAGAATGTTGTCATGGATAGATCTCCCTTTTGTGAAGGCTCCCTGAAGGGGATGTATAAGCTTATCAAAGATCTTAGTTAATCGTGCTGAAATTACTTTAGCTATGATTTTGTAGATTGTAGAGCACAAGCTGATAGGTCTGTAGTGGTTTACTGCAGTTGGCACATCGCACTTCGGTAAAAGCGTAATGAAAGTATGGTTTGTCTGACGTAGTAACCTACCACCAGTGAAGAAAGCTTTGACATCCTTCGTAACAGAAGGGCCCACCTTGGGCCAGAACTTTTGGTAGAAACCGGCTGGAAAACCATCAGGGCCTGGCGCCTTGTCTGGGCTCATAGAAAATACAGCCGCTTTTATCTCATTGTTTGTAACATAAGCAGAGAGCATGTCATTATCAGCTTGTGAAACTAACGTTGGGATTACTGCTAGGTCTGGAGTAAGATCCGAAACATGATCCGAAGATGCTTTAAAACGTGATTTGAAGTCACGAACAAATTCTTATTGGATTGTGTGGAAATCAGATGTGGACTCCCCGCCGGGTAGTATGATAGATTTGATCATTTTCTTGCCTCTTTTGGCAGTAGCGATCTTATGGAAATAGCCTGAGTTGGAGTCATTAAGTTTTGCATGTTTAACTTTAGCCCGCTGGCTCCAATAGCGACGATGAAAATCGAGCATGCATTCTCTTTTGTTAAGCAATTGTTTAAGGATTTGGACATCCCGGTTGTTGTAATGTGAGATAAGAGATGTCTGTAAATTAAGGAGCTTTTGATCCGTAACCAGTATTTGGTTATGAATGTTGCGGACTGTATTCTTATGCCATGTTTTGGAAAGTCTTTTAAGAACTTTATCCTTGTGTAGCAATTTAAACATCAAGGAACCAGTTGGGTTCACTCTCCAAGCCTGCGAGACTAGGTTTCTGTAATCAGCCCTTGAGGCCCAAGCCAATTCGAATTTGAATGGTCTATTCTTCGGCTGAATGTTGTGACGAAAATCTGTGGAGATCGGGGCATGGTCAGATCTAGTAAAAGGATGGATCTGAGTACGTAGTGAGTCGAAGATGGTGAGCATGTCCGTGTATATTAGTAGTCGATCAAGTTTCTCGAGACAAATGACAATATCATTTGATTTCCGTTGCCAAGTAAACTGTCCCCTGCTAGAAGGAACTTCTAGTAGTGACAGTCTGTTCTTTAAGTCTAGTAAACGTGTGAAACGTGCGTTTGAAGGATAGACTCCTCCAAGTTTATCAGCCGGGGTAGCTATTTCATTAAGGTCTCCCATAATGCAGAAGGGAATAACAAGTGACTGAGTATAATGGGTGATCGTATCCCAAAAGACTGATTTGCGCCGCTCATCTGAAGGGGCATATACCACCAGAAAAGCCAAGGATCGCTTCTTAACGTAGTCCGAATAGTTGAAGTGAATGAATCGGTGGTGAACCGAAATGAGTTCGATGGATCCTTGTGCAACAGAGATATCTTTCCATAGAAGACAGATTCCCTCCGAAAAGCCAATCGCTAGATCAAAGGCCACATTCGTGAAACCACACTTACGCAGTGTGCTTTCAGAGGAAACCTTATCAGTCTTGGTTTCTAAAAGAGCTAGAACGTTTATATTATTATTTTGACATAAAATATCCACATTTGTCCAGAAATTACGGCTCCGGATGCCGCGTGAATTCCAGGTACAGATATTCATAAAAACCTTTTTAGGCGACCAGTTTGTACTAATCTAGGGCCGACATGCTCTGTCTTTGAACGAGGAACCATAAGCGAGATGGTTCGGTTGAGGTAAACTAGTTGTTCCAGTCTAATTGTGATTTGAAAGGTTGAGTGTGAGTAATCTTTGTAAGTGGTGTCTGGAATAGAGAAATTGTACACGACCATATCAATTTGTAATTTATATTTGGCGAAGGGTATCGGTATCCCGATCTTGGTTTGTCCATAGCTCGTAATAGGAGCAATTAGGTCGTGTGTGACTTTGATCGGTGGAAAGACAGCGAACAGTTCGCATTCTATACTAAATGCGAGTGTGCATTTGAGCCAAATATTTGTACTGGTAAGCAAACTTTTAAGGGTGAATAAGTCCAATAAGGACAACTGCTTGTGCATGCCTGGTAAGGACGGAACACTTGTTAACTGGAACGCATATATAGTTGAGTACACTAGAATGAAGAAATACACTAAGAGGAAATCAAAACCATAAATAGTTTTGTCCATAAGTAGACAACCCTTATGACAACAAACGAGGGGGGTAACCCCAATGTCTGTAGAGGTGGTATTAGTAGCATGTTGGTGTTGTAAATCACACAGCTCCGCATTCCAAGCAACCGAGCGCAGGCTAGCCCGAAACCTGAAAACAAGAAAACGCACGCAGCAGTACCACAAGCGAGCATAAGCAAGGCAAAAGAAATTGTAACCATCCGAAAAAAGTTGGCAAAGCCAAGCACAACATACATGAGGCAGAAACAGACAGCAGTTACGCAAAAAAAAACGAAGAACCCCGCAATCGAAAGGAAAACAAACTCGTTGAAACCCCAACCAAACGAGAAAACAGAGAGTAGACCAAGGAAGAAGATGTAAATGCAGAAATAGGTGTGAAAAGAGGGAGGTGATCCCAAAACCATTCACTAGAATGGATTGTATGAAGGTTTTGTTGGTAAGCAAACGGAGCTAAACAGTATAAAGTGGAGATAAATCTCAGAATTAACACCGGGAAGGGATGAAAAGGACCATCGGCCGAAGAGTAAGTTGTTAGCTGTATCTTGTGGGCGGAGACGGTGGGTACAGAACCTCTAGAGCGGCGGCAGAACCACTCAATTGGGAAGTAACGGGGGCGCTGACGTGCCCATTGAAGCAACGATGCAGAGAGATTTGTTAAAATTGGGTGATGAACCCAGATGCAATCCAAAGTATGGATAAAATAGGACTGATGCTGGTGAGCAAAGTAGGTAATCGGGTGAAGATAATCAGAGATCAGAATACTTACAGAGAGAACAATCAAAACATAGAGTGAAGGCAAGACCGACAGGAAGAGCACTTGAAAGAATAGCCACCCACGCCAACGACGGAAGTGACAGCAGTCGACCGGGCACCGCCAACCCCTCCCAATCCTAAAAAAAGTCGGGGTAAAAGTGATGATGTCCCACCAAGTGGACCGATAACCCACAACAAGGGTCAAACCGGGAGCCTCCTCCGCCTCAGAGCAGGCTGAGCGAAAGAAAACTCCATCAGGAGCACGAGGGTGGTCGGAGGAGTTGAAGCTCAAAATCGACACAAGGGGGGTACGAATCCGACAAAAGGCAGAGGTGTTTAGCAAGGGAGGAGCTGGTAGCGGTAGCTGGTGGCCGGAGAAGGTGAGCACGGAGCCCTCATGGCGGCGGCTAAACCACACAATTGAAGGGGAAGAAAGGCGCGTGTAGGCGCGTTCAGTCGAAGGAAAATTAGGGTTTTGAAGAGGCATTTTCTTTTAGTTAAATTGGGTATATGGCTACGTGTACTGATTTTATAAAGGCTAAAACTAGAAATTTTCATTTAAAATTTACGGAAATTTCACGAGGTACCCAAGAAGTATTGCAATTTTCGCGATGTATACAACTTTTTTGCATATTTCGCATGATGCCCCTAAGGTTTTTGATTTTTTCGCCTCGTGCCCTTCAATGTTAAATCTAACGGATGGTGTGATTCCCCGTTAGTTTTAATTATTAAAATAAAATAAAAAGAAAGAAAGAATGGAGAACATAGAAGAAGGGAAACTGAAAGCGTTTTTCAAAGACCATTTTACTCCTTGCCGCCGGCAATCTGCAATGGATCAGCCCCACCACGTCATACCCATCCTCTCCGACTCCCTCATTGTTCTCGTCGCTCTCCTCTGCGCCCTCACTCATCGTTCTCGTTGTTCTCCTCTGCACCTTCATCTGCGTCTTCGGACTCATGGCCGCTTGCCGTTGTTCCTCCCGCCTCTGCGGCCGCCGCCGTTCCTCCACTTGCCTCCCTATCTTCCAAGGCGGCCTCAAGAAGAACGCCATCTATTCCTTTCCTAAGTTCACCAACAAGCCAAAATTCACTGTCGCACAGTTTCTCCCCGAATCTCCTCCCACGCAGATTTCTAGCCCTCTTTACGCTGGCTGTATTTTTACCATCCGCATCCAAATACCTGAGAGGTTTGTCCCTAATCAACGCCAATTCCCATCATCCCAATCCAATTTCTCATTGAAATTTTGAATCTTTTTGCAGTTGCAGTCCAGCTATGGCTGTTCAAAATCCGGCAAGCGAGGGTTTCTACAGCCCTTCGATTCTCCTGGATCTCGTTGCTCCCGACGACGTCGACGACTTCAAGATTCTTCGCTTTGCAAAATCCTGCAAGCGAGGGACAGCCATGGCTATACAAAATTTGAGCAGCAGCGACCGTCCCTTCCCCTTCTCTCTCTTCGCTCACTATTCTTCGCTTCTGATTCTTTTTTTTAATTAAACCTAGCGGAGAATGATCACATCCGTTAAATTTAACATAGAAGGGCAGGAGGCGAAAAAATTGAAAACCTCAGGGGCACCACGTGAAATATGCAAAAGAGTTGTACACTTCGCGAAAATTGCAATACCACAGGGGCACCTCACGAAATTTCTGTAAAATTTATATGATCGACCATGCATATTGCATATGTGTCAATTTTTTCTTCTTATCGAGCAAATGTGTCCCCAAATTAGATGAGTTGGTTGATGATTTAGTACTAATCTGAATTTTGAGTTTGAATGCCATTGAAGGATAAATAAAAAAGTTTGACATCAAAATATGAATAATAGAGGTCTAAGATATAAATCGATTGGTTACTAGACTATTAATAGGGCAATTTGCACAACTATACAACTTTTTTTGTGGGTTTGCAAAAATGCCTTTTTTTGTATTATTTGCACAACTAACATGGGTGGTATTAGTGCAAATAAAACTAGGGAAGGGTAACGCCGGTTGTAAGTTCTCACAAGGAGAGAAAGAGAGAGAGAGAGAGAGAGAGAGAGAGAGAGGACATGAGTTTTGGTGGGGGATTTTGGCGCCAAAAAGAGGAGAGAGAGTAGGGTAATCATTGCGTATGTGAAAAGGTGATGGAAAAGGAGTTTCCCTCCATTTTTAAAGTATAATAGGAGAGGAGGAGAGAGGACATCACTTTCTTCCTCCCATGGACACGAGAGCTGGAGAAGAAGGCCACCATTGGAGAACAACCCATCGGCATCAAGGTCCAGTTGCAGAGCACATGTCGGGCGCATTCTTTGTTCGCGTCAGTGTTAGTTAACTTCCGCGTCACCGAAGTATCTGAGAAACCCTAATTCTCAGGTGCAATGGGTAGGCTTCTCTCCTGTTTCTCCTCATGTTTCGCGAAGAGTAGATACCCATTAACAATGGTGCTGATCCGAGTTTTCATTTGCAGGGCAAAACGCCAAAGTCTGTGTCACTCTCATCTTCAACGGTCGTTGGTTGTTTGATGGTGTCGGGTGGGTGTATTCTGGTGAAACCGAGCGGAAGAATGTGATCATGGAATAGGGCATCAAATTCGGCTCTCTGAATCAACTGTTGTGGCTCAAGGTCAGCCATGATTGTTCATATGAAGATTGGCGGTTGTATTAGATGCCAAAGGGGGAAGAAGTGGGTCATCCGATAACAATAGGTGATGATGACAACCTTGAGACTTTTAAGTTTCTGAACTCGAAGTCTGGGAAACATCCATGGCCCATGGCGATATATGTTGGTCCAGTGGTGAAAGAGAGCCTTCAAGTACCACAACCCGGTGTCGGGGAAGAATGCTTGAGTAGGCCTCGTAACTCTCAAAAGGTGGACGAGCTGGAGGCAGTAAGTAAGGTACAACAAAACCCTATGTTTGTAGATGTTCGGTTATATGGTGGAGGAGGGGTTAGCGAGTCAACAGGGAAGAGCAACGATATAAGGGTGAAAAACAAGGTTGACACGGGGTTTGGAAGGGGTGACAAGGATATATGTGCAAGTGACAAAGGTAAGGGTCCGGAGGTGATCCTCTTGGCTGAGGTGATAGGGAAGAGCCAGGATCACGTTACCGACATGGGTTTTGGAAGTGGTGACAGACTTATTGTTGAAGGTGATAAGGGTAAATGTCCGGAGTCGAACCACATGGGTGAGGTGATAGGGAAGAGACAGGAGGACGCTACTGACAGGGGGTTTGAAACTGGTGAAAAGCTTATGAGTGTAGGTGACAAGGGTAAAGGTCCGGAATTGATCCAGTTGGGTGGGGTGATAGGGAAGAGCCAGGAGCACGCAGCTAACAAGGGGTTGGAACTGGTGACAAGAACATTCTTGAGGGTGACAGGTGTGAAGGTCTAGATGTTATCCACTTGGGTGACACGGACTCCTCCTCCGATGACACGGTAAAATGTCAAGGTGACATGTATAAGGGTTTGGATGTCATATACATTAGCAGTCAGGAGGAGGAGGAGAACTCCGATGCCGGAGTGAAGAGGGAAGAAGTTTGAGATGATTTTGACTGGCAGGATTTTGAGGAAGACCCGGGTATGAGGGTGTCGACGAAGGGGGGCGAAGTTGAGGATGAGGTGATGAGGGAACTTGAAGATTGGGTTCCTAGGTCCAGCACATCCCCACCTATGATGGAGAACGTTGAAGCTATGGTGGACAGAGCAACGCCTTGGACCCAGGATCCACGACACAACCTGACAAAGATTTCGGAGGGACAATTGTTCGCCTCGAAGGCTGAAGTGTAGAGTTGCCTTAAGTGGATTGTAGTGCAGAAGTGCTTCAAGTTTGTAGTGAAGAGGTCGTGTAAATCGATGTATTTATTTGGTTGTGTGGACATCAAGTGCACGTGATTGTTAAGGGCGTCGACTTACCGGCGCACGACTATGGGGTCCATCCGACAGTATCTCCAAGAGCATACATGTGACCTGAGCATGATGCACAACCATAGCCGACATGCTACGTCAAACATGATTGGACGCAACCTCATGACCACGTAAGTGTTACTTTAGTTGCGAACAGCTATTTATGTCACACAACATTATTCCACATGTCACATATTGTAACTCACCATGACACCATTATATGCAGGTTCACCGAGAATCGAAAGGACCTCGTTCTCGAGCAAGTGCAGAAAATGATGAAGTCCGAGTATGGAGTATCATGTAGCTACTGGAAGACACGAAGGGCATGACTGACAGCGAGGGAGGTGAAGCATGGGACCGATGAAGACAGTTACCGAGATATTATTCCATACTTGCACATGTTGGAGCAGACTAACCCCAGGACATATAATAGGTTAGAGCTGGACGCATCCCAAAGATTCAAGTACGCCTTTGTTAGCTTCGGCGTATGGCGCAAGGCGATCCCCTACCTTCGAAAGGTAAAACCCCATGTCGGTACTATAATATTGCATGCCACTTAACATAAATAACCATGTCACCTAACCAGCTGGCATCGATATCCATGTCCAGGTGATTTCAGTGGATGGGAGTTTCTTGAAAGGGAAGTTCAGGGGCACGCTTCTATTTTCCACATCCCAAGATGCAGACCACAGTGTATACCCGATTGCATTTGCGATTGTCGATGGTGAGAATCACGGGTCATGGGGCTTCTTCTTCAAGAACATGCTACATGCCGTCGAGGATGCACCGGACGTAATGTTTGTCTCTGATCGGCATCTTAGTATCGTGAAAGGTTTGAGAGACCACTATGTGTTTTCCAAGCAAGAGGCCTGCCAATGGTATCTATTTCAGAATGCCAGAGTGA
This sequence comes from Persicaria tinctoria, assembly GCA_037127255.1. Classification (NCBI taxonomy): domain Eukaryota; kingdom Viridiplantae; phylum Streptophyta; class Magnoliopsida; order Caryophyllales; family Polygonaceae; genus Persicaria; species Persicaria tinctoria. The sequence goes on from JBANSL010000017.1 coordinate 22,274,959, forward strand.
AGTACAAGAGGGTGACGGGCCTGCAGACGTTGTACTTCAAGGTGGGGAGGGCGTACACGAGGGCAGAGTTCGAGAAGCACTTCGCTGATTTCTGCGCTCAGTCACCTTCTGCGGGCCAATATCTAAAAGAGACTGGATTCCAGAACTGGGCCCGGGCATACTTCTTGGAGATGCGCTACAACATATTGACGATGAACAACTCTGAGTGTCTGAATTCCGTGTTCAAGGAGCCCCGCGACCTACCCATCATAGCCCTGATTGATGTTGTCAAGTGTCATCGAAACAGTATCCAAGTGGTTTTACGAGCGATGGGAAAAAAGCAACAAATCGGGGTCAACGGTGAGCAATTACGTTCAAGGTGAGCTCAAAACGAGCTATGCGTTGGCAGCATTCATGGATGTCAGAGCGCTCAGTGCAGACGAGTACACTGTCCGTAGAGGGTCCTCCACCTGGGTTGTGAACCTGAGTGCCCGGACCTGCACATGCAAGCGGTTCGACATTGACCAGTTTCCGTGTCAGCACGCCATAGCCGCTGCCAGGTTTCGAGGTACCAATTTCTTCTCTCTCGTGAATGACTTCTACAATGTCGTAGCATGGAAGGCGTGTTACGAGAATGTGTTATATCTGCCCGGACGTGAAGCGGCGCCCTGGTCGCCCTAAGACTTGTCGATACCAATCTCGGGGAGAATTTACCCGTTTCAAGCGTCTTTGTTCGTAGATGTGTTCCTCCATTGGTGGTCCAACGCCTTACCTCGACAGTTGGGTCTTCTTTTGCATTTGCAGTTTGGGGTCAGTGGTTGGACCATTCTCCGTCTATGTTATTTTGTGAACGGGCTTAGTCTTTGGTAGTGTAATTAGGTTGTTTGTACATATGACAAACTCTAAGTAGGCTGCTGTACTTTTGGGAACAGGTTACATACTACAGTTAAGTGGTAAAGAACTTCGTAGTACTTTTGTGGATGGATTCATTAAATAACCCTTGTCACCCTCTTTGTATTACCTTTGTCAGGTTGAAGGGGTTATCATATCACAAGTTTGAATTTGATGTTTGACATTTCGGTAGTTGACGCTATGATAGTGAAATCACCCATGCAATGACACTTGTTTCAGCTCATATTTACATTCTTGAGTGTTTGTGCTAGTCGTGTTAGGAAATCACTCTTGGGACCATATTGAAATCACCATTATGACAATGTTGAAGGGGTTATTATGTAAGTTGACACGAGAGATTTCCTTACAACTTATAACCAAAGTTTTGAGAAAGACAACATAGTCAACCTCCAGTCATAGATAGACCAATTTTTTGCCAAACTTGCAAAAATAGCACAATGGGGGAAAAGTTGCAAAAATTGACCCTTTCCCATTTATTTGCAAAAATTTGCCCGTAACCTTACCCTTTTTAGCTGGGTTTGGGTGACTTGACAGGCCATTTAATCGCGTCCCGGATATCACCACACTCTCTCTCTCTCTCTCTCTCTCTCTCTCTCTCTCTCTCTCTCTCTCTCTCTCTCTCTCTCTCTCTCTCTCTCTCTCTCTCTCTCTATCGGGACTCCATCTCTAAATTTCCATAACTCAAAAGCGTTCGAAAAGGGGAGGAAGAAGAGACGCCGACGATGAGAAACAACGGGTCGAAGAAGAGACGGCCGGGAACTGTCGGATAAGAAAAGAACGCCGGGAGGAAAGTGAGAAGGTACGCCCCCTTTCTCTGTTGTCCGTTTTCTTCGAATTTGGGCTTCGGGGTGGGTGGATGAATTGAATGTCAAGGAGCGCGGTTATGGGGATTGTGGAGGGGTGACAATGGTGGTTTCGAATGAAGGAAAAGGAGCGCGGTTTTGGGGATTGGATAGGGCAAACCCGCGGTTAGGGTTTAGGAAGCCCGAAGAGGATGGCTATGGTGGGGGTCGAAATTGGGAATGGGGAAGATTAGGGGTTTGATTGAAGAAGACGGATCAAGGTTTTACATGTGTTTAATTTCAAAATCTGGTGTGGTCAAGAGAAAGGGTGTGACATGGGTGGGGAATCTGGGTGACATGGCTTACAATCTGAAACTGGAATTGGGTGTCTGACATTGGGTGTGGAGTTCAATGGGTAATAGGTATGGTAAACGCATTTCCATTAATTTGAAATTGAGATTTGGGGAGTTGATGTGGAATGTATGTCGTAAGTGGTTTAGAAACTGTCTGACATTGGTGACATGGGTTTAGAAATTGAGTGACATGGGTTTACAAAGTGAGTGACATTGAATATAAAATTTCTCGATAACTTATTGTTGCTCTTAAACCGCGGGAAACAAATTGTTCGGACAAAAAAAGCAAAGAGTGACAAACAGCGGGAGCCCCATTACTGTGTCCCGGAAGAAAAGCACTTCCGGGCACGTGTAAACCAAGGGTCGAGGTTGGCGATGCTTGCCAACATCGCCAACTACGTCGAGGAGACGGACGCTGCTAGGGATATCGTGGTGAAGACGCTCGAGAAGATTATGAATACCTTGGAGAAGATGGATGATAAGGTACTTCAGTCTTTCGCATTATGTTCTGCATAATCTTATTAAGTTCAGTGACTATGGTAAATAGAGTAATGACATGGGACATACAGTAGGTGACACGGGAAATAAAAGTGTTGGAGGAGATGGTGGATTTATTGTAACAATTTATTGTGTGCAGATAAAAGTGTTGGAGGAGACGGTCCATGAACTGCGGGATGGAAAATTGATTGGAAGAGGCAAGGAACAAAGAGTAAGGGATAGTGAAAGCGAGGTTACAGATGTTGAGAAAGAGGAAGATGGATCTAAAAACGAGGTTGTAGATGTTGGAATCCATGTAACTTGTAGATCTGTTTTGCAGGTTGTTGATGTTGATGTACCAAAGGGGACTCATACTGAAGCTGTAGAGAAGCTCCGACAAGTTGCTAAGGTACGCTCCCTATGGCCCGTGCCATTCATCCTTTATGTTTTCAATTATGGCATGGGGATATTAGCAAGGCGACAGGGGTTGTTTTGTTTGGTGACATGGGAAATGTGTTTGGGAATTCAGAGGTTGTTTGTCAACCAGGAATTTGAGAGAAAGGCGTCGAAGAAGACGAAACCGCGGACCTCTAAAGGGAAGGACGCCGTCGTTCCGGTGAAGCCGTTGCCATGGGACTAGTTTATGCGGCCGACTATGAGGCCCTACACGGGTGGCTCGCAAGGTAACACATCGTCTCATTTCAGTCTTCATTATATGGCACAGTTACCCTTTGATTTATTCCACTCCATTGTACAGTCCAGTGCGGACGGTGAGAACCGATCAACGGGTTGCGGCAAGGACCTGTCAAAGGAGTTTTTTTACCACCCTCCAGATGCCCCGCTATTGGATCCACTCAGAGGTACGAAGCTGGTATATTGTAGTTATCACATTTGATTATGATTCGCCTTGCATACGCATTTGGGTTGCACTTGGACTATGTCGTGGGTTGTAAACTTGTAATGGGGGTTAACTTGTCGCAACACTTCGACCAGTCATGCTTCCTGCTACGTAAACAAAGCGCGGAGAGGGGTTACGACATTGGGTGTCGAGTCATCGTCTTAGACTCCTACTTCTCCAGCTATCTGGGGAGGGAGTGGAAGAAGTACAACTCAAACGTCGGGGGTATGAGGCGAGTGGCATAGTCCTCTCATACTTCGATGGCCGGTCCCCGGCGCCAATGGCCTGTCCGTGGGCAGGCGTGGACCTCGTCCTCCTACCCCTCAACCTGAGGGCCAGACATTGGGTTGCCGTTGCTCTTGATCTGAAGGAGTGACAGGTGAAGCTGTATGACTGCGATGTGCACTGCGTGATAGACACCCAACTCCTACCTCTGTTGATGCATGTTACCCACCTCCTCTCCATCATCATGGATGCACACGCTGAGTTGAAGGTGAAGTATACACCGCGACAAGCGCCTTCCGCAAAACAAGCTCAGGTATGTTTGGTGCGACACCTGTATTTCATTTCACTGGATGATATCTCCTCCTTTGTTTTGACAAAATCTTCGTCAGTGCAGTGGTGACTGTGGCCATTACACGATCAAATTCATGGAACTCCTCATGGAGACCGATCCCGCCTTCGATGGGCTGGGCGACATGTTTATTGGGGCGTACAAACAGATGCTAGCGGCTGCCATCTTCAATGGTCGACTCGGTGGACGCATAATCCGATTGTCGTTTTGGTGTAGTTATGGAAGTGAATTGTTGTCATTTTTTATGAACAACGTTGCTCTTAATCTTGTCCTTTGGTTGTTTGGATACAATTACTTTTGGGAACGGGTTACACTCTACTGGTAAGTGGTAAAGAACTTCATAGTACTTTTGGGGATGAATTCAGTAAATAACCCTTGTCACCCTCTTTGTATTACCGTGTCAGGTTGAACGGGTTATCATGTCAGTGCTTTGAATTTCATGTTTAACGGTCCGGATGTGACACTTTGATAATGAAATCACCCATGCATTAGCACTTGTTTCAGCTCATGTTTACATTCCTGAGTAATTGTGCTAGTCGTGTTAGAAAATCACCATAGTCACCATATTGACATCAGTGACACAATAATTATGTAAGTTGACATGGGATTCCAACTTTGGTGACAGGGGTGATTTCCTTACAACTTATAACCAAAGTTTCGACCATGTCAACATCGTCAACCACTGCCTAAAAAATATCATAAAAATAAATTAACAGTCTACAACACATAACTACCGACTGAAGATAAAGAAAGCGAAATAGTTCATAGCAACGTACTAAAATACCAACCTAGTGAACTACCGTCAATAACTAAATGTTCCGAGCAGCAACCATGTTCATAAAAATCAAACACAATAAAAAATGATGTTCATAACAACCTTCTACCATAACATCAAAGTTCATAACACTGGGCAATGGTGATCACAACCGTGATCATAACCGTCTACCATTGAAGATGCCAACAACGAGCATGTGCCTGTACGCCCCCATGAATGCGTCGTCAAGACCTTCGTAGGTGGGGGCGTCCTTCGTGAGGAGTTGCATGAACCTGATCGTGTATGGACCGCAGTCTCCACTGCAATAGGGATTCTGAAGTCAGATTCACTACATTCGGATGCCACTATGAGACGAAGAGATATTTAAGTGTTCCACATAAATTACCTCTGCTTGTTCTGCGACATCCTTTTATCACGACTAAGGGCGAACGACTTTGGCAACTTGTCGGCGTAGGTGGCCATCAAACACGGGGTGGGCATTCATCAGTATCGGGATAAGGTGGGTGATGCAGCTTAAGTGTGTTGGCAGATGGCGGTCCCTCACGATGTAAACGTCCGAATCATAAACCCTTACTTGCCACCCGATCAGATCTATCGCTACGGCGATCTAGTGAATATTGTTCATGTTCAACGGTAGGAGGATGAGTTCCGCCCCTTCCCACGGCCGGCCTATCGTCGTCGGGGACCGCCCGTTGAAGTAGGCAAGCAGCTTCTCTTCGGCTTCGTAGCTATCCGCATCGCTCTTGTATTTGACCCACTCGATCTACAGATAGCGACCGAAATATGTGTCCACAACCACAACTCGACCACCAACGTCATCGGCCCTCTCCGTTACCCCTTTACGAAGAAGATAACATGCTTGTTCCATGTGCTGCATCGATTACAACCCTTGTAAAAATCCAATACTATTGCAGTACCTATTATAGTAGATACCATGTCATTCACTAAACAAAGGTAGTCACTTAGGCGGATTTCGTACCTCAGAGTTTAGCCAAACTGTGGGCGTTTTTAGTGCGGTGAAGAACTCCTTAGTCAGTGCCGTGTCGTACGCAGTCTTCCAGTTGTCCTCATCCCCGCTGCACGACCACAACCACAATGTTAGGAGAATGGAGTCATGTATGCAATCACTTGGGTACGTCTACTTATGAGTGTCAGCTATCCATCCAGCGGAGGAAGCCATCGTTGTCTGACACGGATACAAGACCCAGCTTAATCGCGTCCGCGCCTTCGACAACGTTCTTCCCTTTTCGGCCCGCGTTTTCTTCTGAGGCGGGGACTTCACTTCTCCTTCACCTCTTGGACCTCTCTTTCTCTTTCTGCCTCGAACGAGCTCCGCTGTTGCATCATCTGAGATCTGCCAATTGGTTAGACAATTTCAACGGTCAGGGCAAAAAATTTTGTACCCCCGTGTCACCCGAACAATTATCCGTGTCGGCTAACACTGATACACTTGTCACTTACGTACTACTATAGATTCAAATGACAATGTGAAGTAACAGCCAATTTACCTTCTCATCCTGTCCTTCCGGCGTTGGCTGGTTGTCCACTATAGGTGGTACCTCCGCTGACCCAACCTTAAGGTTGTTCTCCTCAGCCTCCCTATGTTTCCCGTCATTCTCTCCACTGACATATCTCCCAGTTCCTTCAACGGTCTCGTCTTTCACAGCCTCTGAGATCTGGCAATAGGTTATGGTTATTTCAACTGTCATTCAGATAATTTATTTGTTCCTTGGCACTTCACATATTAAAACTTGTCGCTTGACGTTAACAACCGTGTCGCTTGACGTTAACAACCATGTCAGTTGTCTACAATATATTGAAATATGAAAAAATGTTGATTCTATTAACCCTTGACCATGGATTCAGAAAATACCATGTCAAGTAACAACCAATTTACCTCCTCTTGTCCTTCTGGTGGTTGGTCGTCCACCTTAGTTGGTCCCTCTGTCCCCCCGATATTTTGGTCGTTATCCTCTCCACGGACATCGCCCATTGGTTTCTCCACACCTCCTGTATTCGGCTGGCCATCTCGCATCCCATTCACAACACCTTCCAAGACCTTCATCTGATACACAGAGTACATAAATGAGGGGTGGTTCGCAAATGTTATTCGGCATTGGGAGAAAAGTTACCCGTGTCTCCTTTGGAAAATACCCGTGTCACTTATAGAATATACCCGTGTCACTTATGGGAGAAAAGTTACACATACCTTCTCATCCATGCTCCGCATCCATGTTGCCATAGTTCCCGGCCTCTCCAAGATCAGTTCTACTGACTTCCCCAACTTATCTTCCCAGGATTCCCTTGTCCCATCTCGTTGCTCCGAACTCGGGCCGAGCTTGCCAAAGCCTTCACCGTAATAACTCGATGCCAACGCAGCCTCAATGTCATCAAAGTAGAGGTCAAGCTCCACATGCTGGTAGAAGCACCCGAGCATCAATTCATACTCGTCGGCCTTCGATACCAGTATCGGGTTGTCTTCGACCTTTATGCTATCCGATTTTTCAGGGTCCATGCGGGACTTGATCGTCTCATAGCTTAGATTGTCGTCATCGGCTGTCGACCGCAGCATGCGAGGCAACACCGTTTCGACACCCGGTTCGCAAACGCCTCCCAAATCCCCGAGACTGCTTCGTACAACCAAATCTATAACAACCACACATGACACTCGAGTTCATCAATTGCATTTAATAGTTCGAGTATAACTTCGGTCAAGTAGGTAACCTGGAACGCATACGGAAAACCCATTAGCCCATATCCATATCGGTCGTCCTTGTCGTTCGCCTTCGCCTTCAAGTCAGCGAAACGTCGTTCTATGACACCCGACAGGGACTCGTGGGTGGTCTCGAACACAATCCTGCCCCAAGGGTAATCCATAAATCGATCAACGTTCTCCACAAGCTTCACAATCCACCCTAGTATGGGTTTCCTGGGTTCTCCCCCCAGCATAACTCCTTCGACGATGAGGAGGAGAGCGATCTTAAAACGTCTTCTCACACTCGGCTCCTTCAAGATGGAGTTCTTGAAGGCGTTCTCTAGCTCACCCACCTTCATGTTGTCCGTTCCGAATAAGTCCTTGAGAGCCTTCTTTGTCTTCTTGTCATCCTCCGTCTCCGTGTCTTCCCCCCGAACTCGACCACACCGCAGCCCAGTAACGAGCGCAAACTCTTTGATAGAGAATCGCCAGAGCTTGTCTTGAAGCATGTACCAAGTCTCCCACTTCTTTTTTGTCACAAGCTGTCGTTGAAACACGTAATGCAGTAGTTGCGACGAGAATTGAACCCGGTTTGCCATTTGCACAATACCCCGAAATTGGCTTCGCAGTAGCTTCTCCCAATCGACGGGGTCGATCCAGTCGTCCAAGTTCACAAGCAGCGACACTCTCGAACCATGGTTGACCCGCCCTCGGAAATGCTTCTCCTCCGGCACTGCGAATTGTGGCTCCACCTTCTTCGGTGGCCGGACACCCTTCCTCCTCAAATTCTGGGACCGAACCATGTTCTTCCTACAATTAGGTGGACATGAACATAATCAATATCCACACAAATTCACCCCCTACTTAGTAAATCTGTCTGCGAGTGTTTCACGAGAAATTTACCACGTCACCTAAGGGGGTAACCCTTGTCACCCAACAGAATAAGCCATGTCATGAATGTCAGTTGGTTCCTCCCAATACTCCTACAGCACCCGTTTATGACAGGGGTTATTCTCCACTCTCACATTCTGGGTTAAAGGACCCACAACCCTCCCACGCTCATCTTCAACCTCCCTCGCTCTTCTCTGTCAATTCCTCAGATCCCCATACCCCTTTTACCCCAGATCTCTATTTCCCCGTATCCCCCAATTCCCCACATCACCATTAACCCAAATCCCCAATTTTTGAATTTTATCCATTCCCAAATTGCATGCCTTTGAACGAAACAATGGAAGAATGCAAATGAAGTGGGGAAGATTGCAAATTAAGTGAAGATTCAGAGTAGTAGAGATGGGTGATGACGAAATTCAATAATCAATTGATATGTACCTGCTTTCCGGCGCCTTCCTCTCCGGTACGGGTTTCTCCGACATCTTTCTCCCTTGTCCTATGTCGTATGTTCACAGCGGTCGGACTGATCCTCTCCTCTTTCCCTTCAATTCACAACCGCCTCCCTTCTTGCCCTCTATTAATATTCACTCTCTCTCTCTCTCTCTCTCTCTCTCTCTCTCTCTCCCTTGCGGTGGTGGTTTTATTCCCCAACTGCAATGATGCAAGTTGGTGAAAGTTACTTTTGCTTTTCTTTTCTTTACCTTTTATTTCCGAGAGACACAATATTTTGTTTTTATTTTTTCTATTTTTTAAAGTAGGTCAAAGTAACTGTGCAACCAACTGTCACCCTGAAAGATTCATTTTCTATTGTCGTTTTGTTGTTTTGTCCCAGTATCGGGTCATGTCTTTGCATGCACGTGTCACCTCACATGTTTTTTCGTGTCACTATTCACTCTCTCATATTCCTACGTATAGTCTAAATCACCCATGTCACCCCTTTTAATCCTCGTGTCATGTAACAACATATACCTTGTCACCAAATTGGATAGATACATATAACTACACTGCCAAGTTTAACAAAAAAATATGTCCGCATACCTAAAATATCTAAATGTTCACATTCGACAACTACCAAGTTTCGCAAAATATCCAAATGTTCTACTTCAAATATTACAGGAGGGTGTTATGATTGGAAGCAAGTGTTCACAACAAACATTCACGAGACACTCCAAAGTCTAGCATTCGAGTCGACAATGGAATACCCCAACAACTAGCATCTGGCGGTATGCCTCAATATACGTGTCGTCCAATCCATCGAAGGTCGGGGCGGTCTCCAGCAAGAGCTGCATGAATCTAATGGTGTACGGGCCACAATCACCGCTACAATGGGGAACAATCGGTCAGAACGCGGACACAAATTCCACATCCAATGAAACGAAATTGAATCATGTGAACCAACTTACCTTAGCTTGTTCTGTGGAAGGCTCCTGTCCTGGCGAATGGAAAACGGCGTGGGGACCTTATCCGCATACTTCACCTTCAGATTGGGGTGTGCCCGCATGACGACAGTGATAAGGCTTGTCACAGGCATTAAGAGGGGCTAGAGTTGGCGTTCCGTCACGATGTGGACGTCGCAGTCATACACCCTGACCTCCCACTCCTTCAGATCGATTGCAAGCGCAAACCAATGTTTGTTCCTCACGTTGAAGGGGAGGAGGATGAGGTCCGTACCTGACCACGGTCGCCCCAACGGCTTCGGGGACCGGCCATCTAAGTACGCCATCAATGCATCACTGGGGTCGTACGCTTTGGGGCTGGCGTTGTACTCCTTCCATTCCCGCGGTAGATAAATTCCCGTCAAGCACGTATCCATAATAATGGCTCGACTACCAATGTCAGTCGCCCTGTCTGCGACCGCTTTGCGCAGAAGGTAGCAACACTCCTCCATCTCCTGCATGAAGTGAACCGCAGTTACAATCCAAAATCCTAACACGTGAAATTTGATAGGTGACACGTGTTCATACCATTGTGCCAAACCAATCTTGGGGTTTCTTCAAGCAGTTGAGTAACTCCTTCGTCACATCCACACCGCAAGGTAACTTGCACACCTTCACGTCCCCACTGCACGGTAAGTTTCTGTCAGGTATAGTGGACGTTCAACTATCTACCTTCGTCGTCTATTCGAGAGTAAGACACATAAGTTACGTACCTTGCGAGCCAACTTGTCATGGCGTCCTTGTCTGTCGCGGACACAATTCCTAGCTCAACAGCATCAGCGGGAACACTGGCTACCTTCTGGGCTCGCGGTTTCTTGACCGGGGGAGCCAGCTCCTCTCCAACACCCTTCCTCATCTTCTTCGCCCCCTTAGATGCATACACCTGCGCTACCTGGGGCTTCGCCCTATCATCAGGACCAGATCCCTTGACAACAGCCTCTCTCAACTGCAAAGATATCAAACTTCAGTTAAGGTTGAAACTATCCCTTGTCACATAACAGATATAGGGGTGGCCACGGGTTAAGGGTCGACCCGTGACCCGACGGGTCGTACGGGTCAATGACCCGGCGTGTCCGGGTCAACGGGTGGGGGCGGGTTGCGAGTTAGGGTTAGGGTCAGGGGTTTTGAACCCGATGACCCGGCGGGTCAACACGCCATCCCAATTTTTTTTTTTTGAAAAAAATATTTTTTTTATGTTTATAGTAATTATTATGTATATTATTCTTAGAATAATTCATAATATATAAACATATACTAGTTTGCAATGTGCAATGTGGGTCAAAACACTATCACCCTTTTCTTTTTATAGATTTGGAAGACATCTCCTATTCTCTCAACTTTCAATGTGGGACAAGAATCTTGTCCAACATTGAAAGTTGAGAGTTAGAATGAGAAGGGATGGATGTATATATATGTGTATTCCATCCTCCCTTAACCCTTACTCTTTACTTTAAGCTTTATTTCTTATATTGAAATGAAGTCAAGTTTGAGGAGTTTTATATCCTTACATTTATATTGTAGTGGATAAAGGAAGTTTTATAAAAATATAAAATTTCTCATGTTTTTTTCCACTTCATATTAAAATGAAATGGATATAAAAAGTGATATGTACAAAAAGTCTTTACCTATCATTTTTTTTAAAAAAAATTTAGTCAAAAATATTAAAAAAAATAAATTTTTTTTTTAATTTGGGAATCCGCCGGGTCAACGGGTCGACCCAAACTCGCCAACCCGTGGAATTCCCGGGTTAGGGTTCGGGTCGCCCTTCCCCGACCCTTGACCCGGCGGGTCGAACCCGTCGACCCGCCGGGTCTGACCCGTGGCCACGCCTAAACAGATATACTCATGTCGTACAACTACATTGTCCCTGTCACCATTAATAGATAGAAAAAACTTTCATCCTTGCTCTCTTTTGCGCCCCATCCCCTGCCTTGAGGGATTCACCTTCAGCTAGCTTTTCCCCGTCATCAGCTTGCTTGTCCCCTGCCTTGGTCTGAAATATTTTCATGTCACTTGCCATAAACGTTCATGTCACAGAGACAATTTTCCTTGTCACCTTTATTTGATAAATAAACCTTACCTCCTTGGTCTTTCCTTCCCCCCCATCCCCTGCCTTGACAGATTCAGCTTCATCTTGCTTGTCCCCGACATCATCACCTACCTCCTTGCTCTCTCCTGGCCCCCATCCCTTGCCTTCACAGTTTGAACTTCAGCGTGCTTATCCCCACCATCATCCACTTCAGTTCCCTTCTCAACAGCAGCTCCAAACTGCAAATGAAATCAACATTCAATTAGGCCTCAAACTTTCCAGTGTCACTTAACATAACAAATCATGTCACACAGCTACATTCTTCCTGTCACACTGGATCGATAAATTCTTGTGATGTTTACCAACAACTTACCTTACCACCTTGTCCACCAAGGGTCTTCTCACCACCTTCAGGCGCAATTGACTTAATTAAATCATCAAGTTCGACCTGAACAAAACAAATTAACGTTTGATATTGGATCCCCGATTTCAAGCAGGACTAAACATCGAAACACATGTCACACAAAAACAAACTTACATTCTCATAGCTTTCAACAAACTCATCCTGTTCCTTCTCATCGGCAGCTTGTTCTTTATGGGTTGTTTCTTGCCCGACCGTCCCCTTACCTTTACCATCCCGCAACTCAGTAACAACCACCTCTAACATTTTTAGTCTGATATGTGGTTGTTTTGAAGTGAATTAGGTCACCTTAGTCTGATATGAAGTGTGAATTTTGTCACCTTAGTCTGATATGAAGTGTGAATTAGGTTACCCTAGTCTGATATGAAGTGTGAATTAGGCCCCCCTCAATTTCATAGCAGATTCGTTCAATATCTACACTACGTGTCACCTGTCCAATTTCACGTGTCACGAGTCCATTTACCTTTGTTACCACAGTTCTCTAGAGTCTCCACAAAACGAATATATGGGAATTAATTGCGTACCTTTTCATCCATCTTCTCCGTCCCTGTTGACATTGTCTCAAGCTTGTCCATAACTACTTCCAGAGTCTTGGCCACGTCCTCCACCCAGCCGTCCTTCTCATTGCATCCTCTTCGCGTCTTTGGGGAGCTCCCACCAGGGGCTTCGAAATGACTAAGGAAGGGTGCCACTACATCGTCGAATAGGGGGTTGGAATTCTCATCCTCGTAGACACATTCATCCATTAACTTCATCTTAACCTCCTCTGGTATGAGTATTGGGTTATCGTCAATCTCAATGGCTGCCTCTCCCTCAGCTTCAGTGCTGCTGGATATATTAGCATAAGCTAGGTTCTCATCTTGGAGGGTCCATCTCATACAACGAGGAATAGCCGTGGTCGACACCTTCGACGCAAACTGGACCCCCCATTTTGGCATGGATTCCAACAACCAAATCTGCACCTCATCCCCACTCAATTTAATACATTTTAAGCATATGAATTATAAAATAAATTGATCACGGGTGTGGTCGAGAAGGTTACCTGAAAGGATAGCGGATAACCCATCAGCCCATAACCATTGTGCTTCTTGCGATCTTCTGCCTTCAACTCAGCCTCCCGGCGCTTTACGGCGCCATCCAGCGAGATGTGTGTTGCAGTATAAATGACCCGCCCCCATGGGAATGCCAAAAATCGATCCACATTCTCCACCAACCTGACAATCCAGCTCCGCAGCCCCTTCCTCTGTTCCTCCCTTAGCAACACGCCTTCCACAATGTAGAGAAACACTAGCTTGAATCGTCTTCACGGACTCCGCACCACCAACAATGAGTTCTTCAGCTCGCTCTCCAGCTTTCTCGTCGTCCTCCATCTCACTCGCTCTTGGTTGACTGCATCGCAGTCCGATAACTAAAGCAAACTCCTTTAGGGAGAACCTCCTGAGCTTCCCCTTTATCCTGTACCAGGTCTCCTACTCCTTATCGGTCTAAAGCTAGCGCTGGAGTGCATAATGCACCATTTGTGAAGAAAATTTTATGCGGTGCGCCAACTGCACAACCACACCCAGCTGGGAGTCAAGGAGCTTCTGCCAGTCACCAGCGTCGACATAGTCATCGATGTTGTTGAGCATCGACAGTCTTGAGCCCTGGTTCACCCAGGCCCGAAAGTGCCTCTCTTCCGGGACTAGGTATTCGGGCTCCCGCTTCTTCGACCTCAGATTCTTCATCCTCACCATTTGTTTCGTGCAATTTCCATCAGACGAACAAAGTCAGTTTACAAATTATATTCATCTCCCTCTGTCACCTAACAGACAAACCCATGTCACTATACCCCTGTCACTCAAGGTGAAACCCATGTCACCCCTTATGAATCGGAAGCCTGTAACCAATACCTCAAACCTCCTTCAATCGGCCACCGACGACATCCACATATCCCAATTTCCACACCTCGTCATTTCCCCTCTTCCGCCTACCACAACAAATTTCGGAACCCTTCTCTCCGAAATGGAAACCCCTGTCACCCAATTTCAAACCCCTGTCACCCAATTCGAATCTCAAACCATCAATTTCCTCTATCCATAGTTCCTTGACCGTTGCCCTAACCCATTCCGAAAACCACTGTCATCTATTTGGAAACCCTAACCATCGATTTCCCGTTTCCATACCCGAAAACCACCCATGCCACCACCACCCACCATTCTCCAAACACGGAAACTACCACCCCGACCCACCATTCAGGCCACCATTGCCCTAACTCCTTTACCCACTACTTCCCCGACCCACAACCGCGCACAGTACCAACAAAGGGAGAAGAGTAAAAGGGCGTACATGATCTCTATTTCGTTGGCGGTCGAGGCTGGTGTGTACTTTCCGGCGACGGTGGACCTGTCCGCTCTCTCTCCTTTGATGTTTCTTTCTCAAAGCAGCGTCTCTACAACTGCCGAAGAAGAAACCGCCCTCTCTCTCTCTCTCTCTCTCTCTCTCTCTTTGCTATCGGTATGTTTTGAAACGGGAGAGAGATATGTGATTGGATTGGCATTTACTAACTCTCCCCCTATTTCTCCTTCCCACCCTGTCTCTCTTCACTAGGCAATGATGCCTCTAATTTAATTTTCTTTTTTTTTGGCAAAAAAACATAGGATAGCCGGTTTTTTGGGGGGGGGGGGTTTACCTTGACATTTTTGCAAATTTGGGGCAAAAATGGCATTTTTGCAAATTTTTCCAAAAGGCCGGCATTTTTGCAAAGATTTTTGGAATTGTGGTATTTAGTACCACCTTCCTCCTATTAATATCTGTACGCGGCCTCCGATTATATACAAGTCCAAACAGATTTCAATACCTAAATTAATCAGGTAAATTTATGACAGCGTAATATAGTTATAAATGATAGAAATTATGTATATATTTTTACAATACTCTATAAAATTATAATTATATACTCCCTCCGTTCAACAAAACTTTTCGTTTACTATTCACGCACACTTTTTTAGAATGATAAAAACTATATAAAATATTCATTTTTTTAAAAACATTTTTTAACAAGTTTGTACTTATTAATAATAACTACGAAATTGTTAAAAAAATATTTAAAAAGTCGATATTTTATATAGTTTTTAGCTCTTAAAAAAGTGTGCATGAATAGTAAAACGTCAAGTTTTGTTGAACGGAGGGAGTATAATATTATTATAAAATCGGGTCGGCACCGTCGGCCGTCTTGGACCAACTACTTTGTCCAAACCCGCATATTTTGTCGGACGGGTCGGACAGGTTGGCATATGTTTGCTCAGGTCTATAAACAAATCAACATGGTTATCCTTTGTTCCAATGTGAATTTTACGGACTTGGCCTTGCTGAATTTTCCCTCTTATGACATAACAATCAATCTCAGTATGCTTCGTACGTTCTTTAAATACCAGGTTTTGGAGGCAGTGTGTATGGCTGTCTTGTTATCACAATAGAGATCGGTGGGTTGAGGCCTAGGGGTGATTGATGTTGAGATCGTGGTGGAGGCTATGTAACCAAGTTAGCTCACAACATGTACTTTCCATTGAAAGTTATTCTGGCTTGACACTTGATCGAGAAGCAGTACATTGTTTACTTATCTTCCGTAAAACAAGTGTGTCGCCTAAAAAGATGATGTAACCAATTGTGGATCGGCGGGTATCACGATAGCAAGCTTAGATGGCTTCACAATAGGCAGTGAGCTAGAGCCGACCATTGCTGGGGAGAAGTATTCCTTGGTCGGGTGTACCTTTGATGTAGCAAAGAACGTAATGAGCGACATTAAGGTGCAATTGTCTTGGAGCGGAAGCTTAGAACATGGATGACATATATTAGGTACATTCGTGTTATGGTGAGGTAGATAAGACGACCCAATAGCCATCGATAAATTGATGGAATTGGCAAGAGTTCACCATTTTATTTGGCGAAGGCAAGATTTTGATCGAGAGGTATAGTGGTTGGTGTGGCGCCGTGAAAGTCAATGTCATCGAGGTTCTCGAGAGAGTATTTTCGTTGGCAAAGAAAGACACCTTTATGGACCGTGCTATTTCGATTTCAAATTAGTATTTGAGGGGACCCATGTCTTTGAGCTTGAATTGGGTGGCAAGTAATCTTTTCGTGTATTCTATATCCTGCAAGTTAGTACCGATAATAATAATAATTAATAACATCATCAACGTATATTAGAAAGGCAGTGAACATACCTTTGTGTTGTCGAATGAGCAAGGAATAGTCAGCCCATGATTGATTAAATCTGTCTTGTTTTAATGAACTAGATAACTTCACAAACCATTGTCAAGAGGCTTGTTTAAGCCCATACAAGGAGTTATGATGTTTACAAACTCTCGTCTCCTTCTTTTGATGACATCCGGATGGAAACTTCATGTAACATCTTCCATAAGGTCTCCATTGAGGAAGGATTTGTTGAAGTCTAGGTGGTGTAAGTGTCATCCATGAAAAACAACCATGCCAATGAGGACTCGAACGGTTGTGAGTTTTGCACCGTATGCAAATGTTTCACGGTAGTCAACTCCCTCTATTTGGCTATATCCTTTTGTGAGAAGATGTGCTTCATATCATTCGACTATCCCTTAGGAATATATTTGATTTTGAATACCCACTTGCATCTGATGGGGTGCTGGTTGGGTGGTAAGGGGATGAGAGTCCATTTGTTGTTATCTTAAGAACCTTGATCTTGGGTTCAATGGAGACTTTCCCTTTATAATGACGAATAGCCTGTGAAAAAGTCTTTGGTTCTTTCTCAAGCGATGTTAGAAAAAAAAGTGGTTGTAATCTATTGAAAGTTTTTCATAAGATAATACATGAGTTAAACGAAAAGGTTGACCTAAGAGAATAACATTCAAGGAAGATGAAGACAGGTTTAACGAGAAGGTAGGTTTACTTTAACATGGAAGTCGCGGAGGACATTTGAAGGTCGTGTTGGGCGGGAAGAACGCTGAGGAGGTGGGGGCGGAGGTATAGTTGGAGAGACTATATGGTCCGTTTGTGAAATATTATGAAGGTTTAGAGAGACATGTGGTATGAGGTTGTGGGGTTTCTGTGGAATAGGGTGGATCATCATATATTATTGGAGAATTTGTAGGGTAAGAAGAGGTAGATCGATGTTAGGAGGAAAATCAAGTATGAAATAAATATCAAATATAAATCTCAAACCGAATCCCTGAACCACGCAAATAAAATTACAAGACTTCCTCCCGTTGTAGTGGAAGGGAATCAGGATCGAATCCACGAGGAAGCATGTCAGCGTTCGTCTTTCAAGTTCCAAATCGCCCTCAAAATCGACGAGGAGACCACTCAATATCGACCTGTGGCTGGTCGATATCGAATGAAGTTAGTCGAAATCTGCACAACAAAAGCAACAGAGTTGAAATCGAGTGAAGGGCACTCGATATCGACCTGATAGTGGTCGAAATCGACTAGTGCAGAAAGCTCAAAATATGCAGAAAATAATAAAAAAATATGTCGGAAAAGTAGTCCGGGGAATAAAAGGATGGATGAGAAGATATGTGAACAGAAATAACATAGATTAGGGTTTTGATATCAATTAACTAAAAGATTTCCAAGATCGGGGTTTCAATGCCACAACGATAACCATGCAGAAATCATGCCAAATTATAAAAGATTATGCCTTTTCATCACATAACTTTCATCGTTAACAATTAAGAATATAGAGGCTTTCGCCTACACCCCAATTGCTACTAACCATTTTTAGTGATTAATCCAAATTCGCGTTAAGATCACTTTCGATTCAATAATACAAATAAGGATCACCTACTACTGTCGTAGAAGAATCACAAATTGGGATAGAAGATGAAATCGCATATAAAAATCATACATTTGATGCATAACCCTACATGGGCACCGTCGGGCTCACCCCGACCCTAGAAGTAGGGCGACTACTCTCTTCTCATCATAACAAACATCAATAATATAAAGAAAATAACTAATTGCATTAAATCAAACGAAAACTTACAACCGAGCTCTCCAATGTCTCTTCAAACTCGGTTGCAAGCTCTCTCTCTCTCTCTACTCTATTGCCGAGACTAATTGTCTGTTGAAGAATGATCCTAAAACTCAGCCCCTAGGTCCTTATTTATAATGCTAAATCCTAGCTATCCAATGAAAGAACAATCTATCTTTGTCCTAAATCTATCTATATATATCTAATGATAAATGTTTGACAATTAAAACAATTCAATTCCCCATAGGTAAATTAGGGAATTACTAAAGAAGATAAATATCTTCTAAGTTGATAGAATATCCTTTGCTTCATGTGGAAGAAATCCAGCTCGGAATTTGGACTCGGATTGGCTCGAAATCGGCTTTTGTGTTCCACTCGATATTGACCATGTCCGGTCGATATCGACCTGTCTTCTCAGCTTCACTCGATCTCAGCCTCCGGAGGTGATTTCGGCCGTGTCTTGACTCGATATCGACTTCTGCAATGTTGCTCCTAATGTTCTGGTCGATTTCTGGCATTTCTGCTGGATGTGCTCCACTCAATATTGACCAAGTTAGGTCGATATCGACCTCCTTGACAGTTTCCAGCATTCTGCATCCGTCTTGAAACACATTTTCCTGAGTCTTCGTTCGTTCGATTGACACATATGAGTATGCGTTGGAAATCTCTTTTCAATGGCTACAACTCTCATGAAGACATCAGAACTTGAATCAGAATGATGACTGGTGAAAAGTGGTGTTTTCTCCAGCTGCACCATCATGTGCTATTCCTTAGCTTCTCCAATGTTTTCATGACTTTCCTTTAAGCTCCAAAGTGCGTCCGATTTCTCTGAAATTAAACGAAAACTTGTGTATACCTCCTCCATATATTGCAAATAAACATAACCTACATAAATATCATGCTTTCCCAATATGAAAGTATAAAATATGGACCGAAATCAACATAAAAGATAGTATAAAACATGGTGAAGCAGGCGTACTGTTGTGAGCCTAATTCGCCTTGTTTTACACCTACTTTTATATCGATTTCTGTATGCATTTCATGCATTTGGGTTAGAATAATACATAATATGTGTAGTTTACACTTATTTGGCAAGATATGGAGGTCTACACAAGTTTTTGTTGTATTTCGTAGAAATCGGACGCATTTTGGAGCTTAAAAGAAAGTCATGAAGAAGCTAAAAATGGTGCATCTGGATAAAACACCATTTTTCGTCATTCATCTTTCTGAATCAAGCTTTGATGCCTTCATGAGAGTTGTAGCCCTCGTAAATAGCTTTCCAACGCATGGTCATATGCGTCAATCCGAAAAACGAGGACTCGGGAAAGTGCGTTTCAAGAACATAGCAGAAAGCTGAGAGACTTGGTCGATATCGAGTTGTTTTACTCGATGTCGAGTAACCCAAATCGGGTAAAGACCCCAGAAATCGAAAAGGAAGCTGGAAGCTGGAGCAGGTTAGTCGATATCGACAAGAATTGGTTGATATCGAGTAAACCCCAAGTCGATTTCCGTGTCCGGAGCCGAGATTGACGAAGCTGAGCACTGGGAAGCTGAGCAGAAGTTGGCCGATATCAACAACATTACTCGATATCGAGGACAACGCAAGTCGACATGTGTTCTGTTGGCTGATATTGAGTTGCTGAGCACAAGACGAAGAAACTGCTAGTCGATATTTTCGAGACCAAATTCTATCCACATCTATCAAGAGCTATCAAGTCATGGGAGAAGATATTTTATCCACTTTAGATATAATCCTAGATTTAATTATTTATTTCATTATTTTATCTTAAGTAATTAGATAGATAGATAGATATAGATATAGATAGGATATTTTTTCCTAATTAGAGAGGGATTGAAGCCTATAAATAAAGTCTTAGGGGCTGATTTCTATTCATTCAATTTCAGAGATACAATTACACATAGAGTTTTAGGAGTTCAAAGGTTTTAGGGTTTTGGCATTCTTCGAAAGTTTGAGTTCCGGGATTGTAAAGACTTTGAATATAGTTTATGCAAGTTCTTTCTTTTACATCAATGTCTGTGATTGCGATGAGGCGTGAGTAGTCCACCTACTTCTAGGGTTGGGGTGAGCCCAACGAGAGCCATGTCTGTGGATTAACGATTGCAAAAAGAGGTATTTTGTCGTTATTATATTCTATTCCCTATGTGCTTCATCTTTGATTGAGAAATTGAAGAACTCATGTTGTGAAACTTGGGTAGTAATTAGTATTTCTATTCGAAAGATTATAAATGCTAATTATGAAAAGGAATAGATGCAATTAGGATTATTTGTCGCGAGATTTATACTCCTACTTGTCGAATTAGGTGAAAGCCTTCTTTTTTATCGATGAAGGCACTGCCTTTTGTGATTTATATTCTGCTTACATGGTAATCGTTGTCGCAAACCCTAATCTTGGAAGTTCTCTTTCATTCATCAAGTTACGATCCGAAATTGTTTGTTTTTACTTTCTGTTGCTCCTCGATCTCGACCAACTTTGGTTGATATCGACTACTAACCTTCGATCCCATATCGCCGTATCTTCTGAACTGCAGGAACTCGACCAAGGAAGTCCTCGACATTGACAAGTTTTACTCGATATCGAGTAGAGCCTCCTCGATATCGACAACAATCTTGTGTCTGCTGCTGCGTGAATCGAATTTTCCGATCTTCTGTCGACTAACCCTAGTCGAGATCGAGCAACCTGTAAGTCGACTTCTGTCCGTGAGATTCCACCGCTGCCTAGGATCCGCTGACCAGCTTCCTCGTGGATTCGAACCTGACTTTCTCTTGCTACATCGGGAGGGAGTCTTGAACATTATTTGTTGGGATTCAATCGGTTTGCTTTACTTTAATTACGTTCTGTTTGCACTCTCAATTTCCTCTCTCAACAAATTGGCGTTGTTGCCGGGGAAGCAAGCATTCACGCCTTATGTAGTTAGATCTCACGTTTGCTCTGAGTTACTTAGCAGGTATATCCGATGTTCTGGAATGCAAGACGCATATGATATGGAGGCTGAGATAGCAGAGCTTCGCCAACGGATAGCGGAGATAGAACGAGAGAGGGCGGAATTAAAATGTCGTGCGGATGCCGATGCCGCCAAGACTCACCGGATCAGGGAGCTATTGGATGTCTGGCGTAGAAGGGACAACGTCCCCTTCTATGAGCTAGTCGACATCGACTACCTGGACTCGACATATACACATTTTGGAGGAACTGATCCAGAAACACCAGCCGAAATCATCTGTACCAAAGAAACCCAGGTATGTCCTTCCGCTATCTCAATTCCAACTTTGCCCTCTATCTTTGAAAAGCCATTTGAAGAACCTCAAGAAGAAGAAGAGCCACCAACGCAAAATCCAAACGTCGTTGCCCATGGTGTTTCAAAGTCGCTTTTACCTTACAAGGTGAAGGCCATCCCCGACGATTTTGGGCAACCGATGTTTGTGTTCAAGTATGGGGTCCTCGCAAAGTGGCATGAAGCTCCACAAGATGAGGTGGAAATATCTCTTCCCACTCCACCGTTTTGCTGTGGTGGAGATGTGCAAACAAATCAACCAATGAAGCATAAGAGGTATGATGATGAGGTATGCAAATTTCCTTTATATATTCCTTTATGCATGCCAGCTGGAGCCCAGGAAGATGGATGGGTGAAGCCATGGAGCGTTCACTCGGGGAGGTTTAAGCTTCTTCACAAGATGCCCCTGGAAGACATCCCACGCTTCCCACCACCGGAGGAACCACCAGATCCACCTATACCTCCGGACAAAGATGAGCCAGGCTAATGCTTAATGGAGAAGTCGGCCTAACGACTATAAAATCTAGAGCTTGTAAATAGACATTTACTTTTTGGGACTTTTGGACATTGTTGCTTTTGTTTGTTTTTGGTTTTTGGACTTTTAGTTTTTCTATTGTGGGTATTTTTCTTCTACATTTTTTTCAGGTCCATGGGGATAGAAGCAAGCTAAAATCGGACTAGGCCCGACATCATAGCACTCAATTCTGACGATCATGCACGCCTATCTAGTGAGTTTCTTTCTTTACCCTTATTTTTATACAGTGAGGACACTGTAATGTTTAAGTATGGGGTGGGGGAAGGGCTTACTTTGTGCATATTTGAGCATATTTGACATTATTTGTGCATTATTTCTTGAATTGCTTATACATGGCTATTTTGGAATTCAAGATTGATTTATATGCCTATATGCATGTTTTCCAAAGTTTGAAAAAATGACCCCCATCAAATTTTTGATTAATGTCATGGAAGTTTAAATTGAACTCGACGATGCAAAATTGGATTCATTAGAGATATAGCATGAACTTGCCTAGTAAAGGGAAGTCACAATGAAGTGCATATTTTCTTGAAAACCATAAAAGGAGGTAAAATTTGATATTGCTTTTGACATGTTGCATGATAAGAGGATGGAGGACTTTATATTTCCATATAATGCTCATATGTTGTTATATCCTAGCCTTACCTATGCTTATGCATCAAAAAAGCCATATTATGCCTTATTTCAATTATTGCTCCACATATTCTAAATATTGCCCATTCTTTACCTTATTTCCTATCCGGGGATTATGTTGAGAATGATGTCACATTATGGAGATTGTTGTATGGTTGTTGTGTTGCTATCATTATATTGGAGTTTGGTAGGAAATTGTTTCAATATATGGAAAATTTAATGAGTGAAAGAAAATTCGATCACCTCAGGAGATAAAGGTAGATCGACCCTGCTCGCTTCCTCCTTTGCAGGGCCAAAGGAGAAATCTAAGAGCTCGTCGCCTATGGTGAAGGTGAGCGATCGCTGCTTGACACTAATCTTGGCATCTGCAGTAGCTAAGAATGGCCTACCAAGAATAATAGGGCTAGTAGGATCTTCAGCACAATCTATTATAAGGAAATCAGCTGGAATAAAGAATTTACCAACCTGGACAAGGACATTCTCAACCATACCTGTAGGGATGACCAATGTATTGTTTGCCATGTATAGCTTGGCATCCACGGGTTCTATGCATCCTATCTTTACTTTCCGCCAGATTGATAAGGGCATGATGCTCACACTTGCTCCTAAATCACACAAGGAATCGTATTTATATTGACCAAATCCCACAGTAACAGAAAACTTACCAGGGTCAGGTCTCTTTTCAGGGAAGTGGAGTACTTTGCATTCGCCGGTGATCTCTGAGATGGATCGCTTCTTGCTCAGGATTTCCTTCAGAAATTTGACATATCCAAGGATCTCTTGCAGGGCCTTTGTAAAAGGAATAGAGACATTCAGTTCTTGCAGCATATTAACAAATCGGTTAAACCTACCTGCAGTGGGATCTTTCAGTGCTTCGGAAGGAAAAGGCAGTGTCTTTTTCTGCTTCGGAGCCAGATCAGACGTCGGAGATGTTATAGAGTCGTCGACCTCGGCCTACTTCTCCTCGATATCGACAAGGGCATCCTCGATATCGGCTAATGTTATCGATCTCGAATTGTTGGGTTGTGCAGTGGAGTCCGAGCTGGGCTTCTGGTCTGTGTCGAGGAGATTTTGGTCGATATTGAGTTGTTGCTCTGCCTTGTCGTGATGCTTTCGAACCTCTGGCTCGTGTAATTGGTGCCCACTTCAAAGTTTGATAGTTGCGACGTGTCCGGTTTTCCCCTTAGGATTTGGTTCCGTTTGCCCAGGAAGTTGTCCGGATGGTCGCGGAATCTGTGCTGCGATTTGACCCATCTGGGTCTCTGTGCCTCTTTTCCAAATATTCAGTTCTCCAAATTTTGTAGTGATGCTCTGGAACTGGTTGTTGATGGTGCCTTGATTCCGACGCATTTCCTCAAGGATGAGTTGTAAGTCATCCTTCTTTTGATCCCTTTCTGGATGTCCTGGAGCTCTGTATGGCGGGGGATTCCTAGGAGGACCTTGGTTCCACTGTGGTTGATAGAACCTTTGATCCCCCATATAGCGATTGGGACCCCCAGCGTAGGCTACCTCTTCATGTGTCTCTGCCATCCTAACTTGCTCAGTGTGTGAGCACTCAGTAGTGGTGTGCCGCTGTGATCCGCATTCGATGCAAGGCTGGTTGACAGAGAGATACTTGATCTGCTTGAGGAGCTTGCGATTCTAGTCTCTGTAGAACTGCTCCCTGACATCTGGGTCAATTTCCTTGGCAGGCTCATAGAGGGGCATAGATGGCGCTGACCTGGCATAGAAGTTCTCCTCATAGTTTGCAGTAGACCCATATTTGTTGTCATAATTGGTGAGCTTGTCGAGCACACCCCAAGCGTCAATTGGTGGCATCGTCAGATACTCATAGCGAGTGTACTGATTGATCCTGTCCTTAGTGACTTGGTCAAGAGAGTTGAAGAAGATCTCTTGAATGACGTAGGGTGGTTGTCCATGAGTAGGGCAAGATCGTAGCAGTTCTTTGTATCGTTCCCATGCCTTTGCTAGTGGCTCCCCAGGCTTATGTTTGTAGGCTGTGATTTTCTGGCGGAGGAGTGTTGTTTTGGCTGGAGGGAAGAATTTGTTCAGAAACTCTTGCTCTACTTGGGCCCATGTTGTGAGGGATCTTGGTTTCAGCCCTTCTAGCCATTTCAGTGCAGGTCCAGCGAGAGACCAGCGAAAGGCCTTCATCTTGACATATTCCAGAGTTGTACCTTCAGCAAAAGTACGACACATGTCAGAAAAATTGGTAATATGTTCAAGGGGACACTCATTAAATTTGCCATAAAAAGCATTATTTTTAAGCTCTATAAGAAATTGAGTGCGAATTTCAAAAGAGTTTTCAGGGATTAGAATCGCCGATTCAGGCACGACGAGAGTCGGATGCATATAATCATCTACGGTGATTGGGTATTGGGCAAGCTCAGCTTCTGCTTGCCTTGCGCGCTCAGCTTCTTGTTCCCTTCCTTCTCTCTCAGCGGCGATAGTAACATGCCTTGCGGCTAGTTCCCTTGTAAGCCTCTCAATAAGCTGTTCTTGTGTTTCTACAGCCGCCATGGCTCTTTGTAGTTTAGCTCTGATGTGTAGAAGGCGTTCCGGTTCGTCTAAGCCGTCAAACTCAGGTGGTTGACCAGAACGGCGCATACACCTGTAAAGTAACTCAAAGTAGACGTGAGATTTAACTACCCAAGGCACGAATGATAGCTTCCCCGGCAACGGCGCCAATTTGTTGTAGGAGGAAATCGAGTTTAAAATATATAAAGTAGATCAAACCAGATTCGTGCCCCAGCAAATATTTACAAGACTCCCTCCCTGTGCAGCAGTGGGAAGTCAGGATCGATCCACGAGGAAGTGTGTCAGTGGATCCTAGGCAGCGGAGAAATCCCACGGACAGAAGTCGACCACAGTTTGTCGATCTCGACTAGGGTTAGTCGACAGAAGATCGGACAAGTCGAACACAGCGCAGCAGCAGACACAGGCGTTTTTTGGTCGAGATCGAGGAAGCCTTACTCGAGATCGAGTAAGTTTGTCGACGTCAGGTTGGCTTTGTCGATCACCTGCACACAGAAGCTACAGCGATTCTGGAATCAAGGATCAGTAACTCGATATCGAGGAGTGCTAGTCGATATCGAGTAAGACAGAAAGTAAAACAAAAGAAAATAAATGCAAAGGCTTTGGGATTTCGAAATAAACTGTATGTAAAAGACTTCCAAGATTGGGGTTTGCAACAACAATAACCAAACATGCATAAGGCAAGAATAAAACAGATAATCATATAATTCGCATCAAAGGACTAAGCTTTCGCCTTTTCCAACAATTAGACAACTCTTTCAAGAAACCCTAATTGTATCTACTGATTTTATGTTTATAATCCAAGTTGTTAGCATGGACCTCCATTAGATGGGTAATAAACACATAACAAGTAGTAGATGCTCAAAACATGATAAAAGTCGGATCTTTACCTCAAACACGCAGGGCAATCGTCGGGCTCGCCCCAACCCTAGAAGTGGGTGGACTACTCGCGCTTCATCACATCCTCAGACATTGATGTATGAAAAGAAACTTGCATTAAACTAAATTCAAAGCCTTTACAATCCCGGCAATCCAACTTTCGTTGAACGCCAAAACCCTAAAACCTTCGAACTCCTAAAACTTCTATGTGAACTACTTCTCTAACTTTTGAATTGAATTGGATGATCCTAAAATCAGCCCCTGGGCTTTATTTATAGCCTTCTACTCCTTGCTATTCAAGGATAGAATATCTCTATCTTTATATAAATCTATATCTAAAAGATTAATGATAAATAAATGGAATAACAATAATAAATCTAATAAGGAAATTATATCTAAAAGTCTAAAGTATCTTCAAGTGGATAAATCTTCTTCTCCATGATGGATCTTGATAAAATCGGATAGAATCGGCAATCTTCGGCTCCAAGTAATCCCAATCCGAGTAGAACTGCCCAAACCGCGTAACGCGTCTCCGGATAGCTTTCGTCGATCTCGAGTAGACTTACTCGATCTCGAGTAAAATGGACATCGACTTCAGCTTGGCTCGGCGTCTCGGGTAGCTGGTCCTCGATATGGCTCGGACAAAGGCTCTCAGCTGTTGTCGATATCGAGTATCTTACTCGATATCAAGGAAGGTGACTTCATCGAATTGTGTGGGGCGGCATGTCGGGTAACTTCTTCTCAACACTGCTCGGATAGGTGCCTTCGGCTTTGTCGATATCGAGGAAGTAACTCGATATCGAGTAGGGTGATGCTCAGTGTCCGGGTGTCTGGCTAGGTCGGGTAGCGCTCCTCGGCGTCCTCAATCAGGTTATCCTCGACTCCGGGCATGGTCTTCGGGGTTTTGTCGATATCGAGTAAGTAACTCGATATCGAGGAGGGTGCTAGAGTCGGGCAACTTCGTTCCTTGGCTTCTCGACATGTTGCTCCTCGATCAGGGTGTGTCCGGGCTCTTTTATCGATATCGAGGAAATTAAGTCGATATCGAGTAGAGTGTGGCCTCCGTCTTTGCTTCTTGCTTTTCTCCTGAAATGGCTCCATATTCTACAATATTAAACAGAAACTTATGTAGATCTCTATTTTTGGCAAATAAGCATATACTACATAAATTCGACATATTCCCAACCTGAAATATGCAAAGTGTATAGAATATGGAACTAAAATATGCATAAAGACATGGCTACTTTAGAGACATCACTCGCTGAGATAATAGTTTAGTGAGATGGGACACACAGGTGAGGAGTCTGAAGCACTAAGTATCCGGGGCCATTCATGACACCCATGTTTGTGACTCGCAAGAAGGTAGTGCTGAGGTTAGAGAGGTAAAAGCATTATTATTGATAAAAGCATTATAAAAGATGATGAATCTTATGAAGAAGGGATGTGGTAAAGAATGTTTGGAAATACTCCATTTCCCCGGATTATTAGCACCACGTTGCCAAAAATCGCCCACCTTTAGCCTTTTACCAGTCTACTCCTTATTTGAGCTTAAATTAAAGTCCTCTTGATTATTAATGCTTTGTCACATGAATTGTTTTTGCATAACCCTCCTTTTGTGAGTAGATGTTTTTTAAATTGCACATGCATGGATTTGTGACACTAGTACCTTTTCAAAGATGGTAATTGATTGCAGGGACATATGGCAATGAATCTAATATGTTGAGAGTTTTGATTTCTTCCCCTGGATGACAATTAAAAATATTTCTTGGGGACAAGCAAGCTTAAGTATGGGGTGTTTGTTGTGAGCCTAATTCGCCTTGTTTTACACCTACTTTTATATCGATTTCTGTATGCATTTCATGCATTTGGGTTAGAATAATACATAATATGTGTAGTTTACACTTATTTGGTAATATATGGAGGTCTACACAAGTTTTTGTTATATTTCGTAGAAATCGGGCGCATTTTGGAGCTTAAAGGAAAGTCGTGAAGAAGCTAAAAATGGTGCAGCTGGAGAAAACGCCATTTTTCGCCATTCATCTTTCTGAGTCAAGCTTTGATGTCTTCATGAGAGTTGTAGAACTCGGAAAGAGCTTTCCAACGCTTGGTCATATGCGTCAATCCGACGAAGGAGGACTCGGGAAAGTGTGTTTCAAGAACAGAGCAGAAAGCTGAGAGACTTGGTCGATATCGAGTTGTTTTACTCGATATCGAGTAACCCAAATCGAGTAAAGACCCCAGAAATCGAAAAGGAAGCTGGGAGCTGGAGCAGGTTAGTCGATATCGACAAGAATTGGTTGATATCGAGTAAACCCCAAGTCGATTTCCGTGTCCGGAGCCAAGATTGACGAAGCTGAGCACTGGGAAGCCGAGCAGAAGTTGGTCGATATCGACGACATTACGCGATATCGAGGACAACGCAAGTCGACATGTGTTCTGTTGGCCGATATGGAGTTGCTGAGCACAAGACGAAGAAACTGCTAGTCGATATCGAGGACACCTACTCGATATCGAGTTGACCCGAGAGCGGATTTCGATCTATCCGAATGTCTTATTAAGTTTCTATCCCGAAGTCGATGATGATATTTTCGAGATCAAATTCTATCCACATCTATCAAGAGCTATCAAGTCATGGGAGAAGATATTTTATCCACTTTAGATATAATCCTAGATTTAATTATTTATTTCATTATTTTATCTTAAGTAATTAGATAGATAGATATAGATATAGATAGGATATTCTTTCCTAATTAGAGAGGGATTGAAGCCTATAAATAAAGTCTTAGGGGCTGATTTCTATTCATTCAATTTCAGAGATACAATTACACATAGAGTTTTAGGAGTTCAAAGGTTTTAGGGTTTTGGCATTCTGCGAAAGTTTGAGTGCCGGGATTGTAAAGACTTTGAATATAGTTTATGCAAGTTCTTTCTTTTACATCAATGTCTGCGATTGCAATGAGGCGTGAGTAGTCCACCTACTTCTAGGGTTGGGGTGAGCCCAACGAGAGCCATGTCTGTGGATTAGCGATTGCAAAAAGAGGTATTTTGTCGTTATTATATTCTATTCCCTATGTGCTTCATCTTTGATTGAGAAATTGAAGAACTCATGTTGTGAAACTTGGGTAGTAATTAGTATTTCTATTCGAAAGATTATAAATGCTAATTATGAAAAGGAATAGATGCAATTAGGATTATTTGTCGCGAGATTTATACTCCTACTTGTCGGATTAGGTGAAAGCCTTCTTTTTTATCGACGAAGTCACCGCCTTTTGTGATTTATATTCTGCTTACATGGTAATCGTTGTCGCAAACCCTAATCTTGGAAGTTCTCTTTCATTCATCAAGTTACGATCCGAAATTGTTTGTTTTTACTTTCTGTTGCTCCTCGATCTCGACCAACTTTGGTTGATATCGACTACTAACCTTCGATCCCATATCGCCGTATCTTCTGAACTGCAGGAACTCGACCAAGGAAGTCCTCAACATTGACAAGTTTTACTCGATATCGAGTAGAGCCTCCTCGATATCGACAACAATCTTGTGTCTGCTGCTGCGTGAATCGAATTTTTCGATCTTCTGTCGACTAACCCTAGTCGAGATCGAGAAACCTGTAAGTCGACTTCTGTCCGTGAGATTCCACCGCTGCCTAGGATCCGCTGACCAGCTTCCTCGTGGATTCGAACCTGACTTTCTCTTGCTACATCGGGAGGGAGTTTTGAACATTATTTGCTGGGATTCAATCGGTTTGCTTTACTTTAATTACGTTCTGTTTGCACTCTCGATTTCCTCTCTCAACACGTACATCAATCGATATTGAGTGAGGGTGTAATGGGTAGTTGTGAATATGAGAATTGAGTTTCAAAACATAATAATATCAAGACTTTCTTTTTGTTAAAATCTCATAGAGTTTGTATCCTTTGGTACTTGGTGGGTAGTCAATAAAAATACATTCGATAGAATGAGGATCAAACTTGTTTGGATGGAGAGTATGAGTTGTAACAAAACAACGACATCGTATAAATAGGTGATTTTCCAAAGAGTGTTTTAAAAGGAGTTTTGTTTTGTAAAAAATGACTTAGCATTCGGTTAATGAGATAAGTTGCAATAAGGATAGCATCGCCCCCAAAATATGTTGGTAAATAGGATTTGGAAAAGAAGCGCATGTGCAACATTTAGTAAATGTCTTTTTTTTTTGGCAACATCGTTTTGTTGAGGAGTATTAACACATCTTGTTTGGTATAAATCATTACGAGCAACTCTAACACATTTACCAAATTGGTTTTCGATAAGTGTAAGAAATTGGATGACTAGAGAGCGAGCCTCGGCTTTGCTCTTCATAAGATAATTTACAAAATCATTACTAGGGATGGCAATGGGTCGGGTGGTGGGTGGATAATCTACTTCCATCATCCGATCCACCATCTAGAACCCTTCACCCTACCCGATCCATCACCCACCAAATATTTCACCCGCCCCGTCCACCCATCACCACCGGTTTTTCGGGTGGATCGAGTGATAATTTGGGTGAAATACAATCCATCAAATTCAACAAAAAAAATTATAAAAAAAACATATGTCGAATATTCAACGAACAATTTGATTAGTAAACAACTAGTAAATATAGTCAAGTTCGGTCAAATACATATAAATATTCAAAACTATCAA
The DNA here is from genome assembly GCA_037127255.1 of Persicaria tinctoria. Classification (NCBI taxonomy): domain Eukaryota; kingdom Viridiplantae; phylum Streptophyta; class Magnoliopsida; order Caryophyllales; family Polygonaceae; genus Persicaria; species Persicaria tinctoria. The sequence goes on from JBANSL010000017.1 coordinate 22,305,702, forward strand.
CACTTCAAACTATAAGTCTTATAAATAAAAAGATACTACAACACTTTCAAGAATAGAAAACATAGGTTTGTTTTCTGGAATATAGTGTTGTTGAATGTAAATAGTATAGATACGGGTATTAGGTTGTAAATAAAGCCTAAAGGCTAAGTAGGTGGTTTGTTGAAGGCAAGCTAGCTAGATAAGCTGGTGTTGTACAACTTGAACTCACTAATTTCCATACACTGTATTTTCCCTTCCGGTGAAAATCCACTAGTTTTCATGATCTTCTACTTCTTGGTCCTCACGATCTCATACAATTCAAATGTTTAGTTAGGGGTTTGGGGTATATTGGTAACTTTATATATAATGTAATTATATAATTAGATAAGTCGGGTGACGGGTCGGATGATGGATCGGGAAATACTTTCACCCGAATCCGACCCGACCCATCACCCGTTCACCCATCACCCATTTAATATCCACTTTATATCGGATTTTCACCCACTTTTTCGGGTCGGGTGAGACGGATATCCGTCGGATACGGGTGAAATTGTCATCTCTAATCATTACAAATTGGTTTGTTACCTGTCAAACCATTATCACAATAGCAGATAGGGTAGACAAGCAATAACAAGTTTTCAATCACAATATGTAGATCACAATTCTTGTTTATAATTTGTAACAGAATTAAAATGCATCTAGACTCCCTACTTAGTTTGCTTACCAATAGTTGATTTCTCATGTACATTCCCTACAGCAAGGGAGATATCCTGCAAGTTTCATACAACACACTCTTGCTTGTATAGAGAGTGAAGGTAGATAAATTACCTTCTCATAACTGCTTGGAAGACACGTACTCGAGGGGAAATAGAAGGAGAAAGGGGTAGATTAGTGAGCCTATATGGTAGAAACAATATGAAGAAATATTTGATCAAAGTTATTTTTAACCTACTCATCATCATAAACCAAAAATTTCCTAACCTCCTCAGATATGCGAAGAATGTTTAGTCGAAAGATTGGCAATCTATATCCCATTGGCACATCATTAGGGAAACCTCTGCACGCACGCACGCACGCACACGCGTACCCGCCGGATATGAGAAGAATGTTTAGTCGAAATCTTGGGAATCTGGATCCTATTGACACATCATGAGGGAAACCTCTGCATGCATGCGTGCTGCTTCGTCGACGGTCATCTTCACAAGCATCAACAATCAATGTTGATTCTTGTGTTTTGATGTAATCTGTACCTGGAGCTTCAAGATGTAACAATGGAGGGAAAGATGTTTAGAGAGAGTTTGTTATGTGGAGTATTTGTGAAGAATATTGTGTGTATTATTATCATTCCTAACATGTACAATCTATAGGCTATATATATAGCCATTGGTTGCACTGTACAAACGCACCCTTATTGTTCTACAAGTCCAACAACCTCACCTGAACACACCCGAACACTAACAACCTAGCGTGCTCACACATACACAACCCCCCCCCCCCCCCTCTCGGTGGACGTGTGTGGTGAAACACAAGACCAAGCTTGCAAGCTAAAAAGATGTGTTCTTCAGTGCCTAAAGCTTTGGTCATGATGTCCGCTATTTGCAAATGGGAAGGAACATGGACAATCAAAATGAATCCATCCAAGACCAGGTCCCGAACAAAATGACGATCGATTTTGAGGTGCTTCCTGCACTCGTGAAGCACTGGGTTCGCAGCCAAGTGTTGTGCAGCCTTATTGTCACAACATAGAGGAATGGGACAGTTGACAAGCACCTTGAGATCATCCAAAACACCAGCTAACCAGACCAGTTCGCTCCCAGTAACTGACATACTCCGGTATCCGCTTTCCGCGGACGATTTGGAGACACTCTTTTGTTTCTTCGTCTTCCACGAAACCAGGGAATCACCCAGGAAGATGCAATAGCCAGTTAAGGAACGTGTGGAGAAAGGACAATTTCCCCAGTCCGCATCGGAATAAGATCGAATTGATAAAGAGGAAGCACGAGGATAGAACAAAGAACCATTAACCCTCCCTTTGAGATACTGGAGGAGGAAGTGAGCAACCTTTAGATGAGGGTCCCGAGGAGAACTAAGGAACTGGGTAAGCTAGGGACAACATAAGTGACATCCGGGCGCGTCATGGTGAGAAAAACAAGACGACCAACTAGACAACGATAGGACTCTGGATTAGCAATCAATTCCCCTTTGTCAATGCTGAGTTGAAAGTTTGTCAGCATCGGGAACTTAGTGGGTTTGCAATTATCGAATCCAGAAGCAAGGAGCATATATATCAGTAACATACTTCCTCTGATTTAAGAGAATCACATCCGAAGACCGACTAATTTCTATGCCCAAGAAGTATCTGGCAAATCCAAAATCCTTAATCGTGAAGGCCTTATCCAGGGATTCCTTGAGGCGAGTAATAACATGAACATGATTCCCTATGAGAAGCATGTCATCAACGTAGACTAAGGCCACAACAATAAGAGACCCCTGAACCAATGTGAACAAGGAGTAATCGTGTTTTGATTGCTGAAAACTCTGAGACACAAGGTGCTTTGTGAGCTCAATATTCCACTAGCGGCTTGCTTGCTTCAAACCGTACAGAGATCGGGGAAGACGACATACTTGACCCAGTTGAGCTTTGGAATAACCCAAAGGAGGAACCATATAAACCTCTTTGTCAAGATAACCGTGGAGGAACGCCTTGTTAACATCGAGTTGATGGAGCTACCAATCTCGACAAGATGCTAAAGCAATCACGGTTCTGACTGTGGAAAATTTTGCAACCGGGGAGAAGGTGTGTTTGTAATCACGATCCTTCAATTGATTATACCCTTTTGCAACCACACGAGCTTTAAATCTCTTCACTTCCCCATTAGGACGAAACTTAATCTTATAAACCCACTTTGAACCTATGGTTGTGTGACCATGAGGAAGGGGAGTGAGATCCCAAGTGTGATTTTGATCAAGCGCTGTGAGCTCCTTTGCCATGGCATCCACCTAGGCAGGATCCTTACTAGCTTGAGCAAAGGTAGGAGGCTCTTTAATAGCTAACACATTATAAAGAGAGTGAATGAAATCATCCGAGTAGTGGGTGAGATCCTCAATCTTAACCACAAAGAACACAGCAGATAATGAATCTGTAGGAGCGGAAAGCCGAGACCTGTGAGGAAGCAAATCACACATAAAACCATCCAATTTAGAAGGACGCACAATAGGTCTAGGAGCCAGTGGACTCGGAGTACCAATGGTAGGGTGACCAGCTACAACAGGGGGTGATAGAGACTCATCCACTGAAGTAGGAGGAGAAAGTGCAGGAACCGATGAGGAAGAAATCAGTTGTTGATTGGAAACAACCAGAGATCGGAATTCAGGACTCTCAGGCACCATGTAGGAATCAGAGGGTGAGGGAATCAATGGGGAATGAGTAGGAAGTGGAGGAGCAGAAGAGGGTGGCACAAACTCATCCCCAAACTGGACAAAAGGTATGGATGGAATGGGATGTGCACGAGCAAGCTATAGTGGGGAAGTGTCCTTGAAAGGAAACACATATTCCTTAAACATCACATGACGACTGACAAAAGTGCAATGGTCTTCCATATCATAAACTTTGAAGGCCTTTTGACTTGGTGGGTAGCCCAGAAAGATGCATCGCTTTGCAGTTGCATCAAATTTGTGACGATGAGACTTGGGCACAAAAGTAAAGCACAGACACCCCATTACTTTCAGAATAGTGAGATCAGGTGGCTTATAGAACAAATATTCATAAGGGGACTTCCACTGCAAGACAGACGTGGGCATCAAATTGATCAGAAAGGTGGTTGTGAGAACACATTCGCCCCAAAATCTGATAGGCAAACCTGCCCGAAATCGCAAGGCCCTCGCAGTCTGAATCAAGTGGCGATGCTTCCGCTCGACTCGCTCATTCTGCTCTGGGACATATGGAGCAGAACGTTGATGGTCTTTCCCCTTAGTCAAGAAAACATTAGTAAGTTTAGATTGAAGAAACTCCGTTCCATTGTCTATGTGCACCTGTTTGACGGACACATGGAACTGAGTATCCACAAATGCCAGGAAATTAATAATCAATTGAAAAGCCTGATCCTTGGTACGCATAAGGAATGTCCAGGTGCTCCTGGTATGATCATCCATGATCGTGAGAAAATATTTCCCACCACACAAAGAAGGAACCCTGATTGGTCCCCAAATGTCGAAGTGCAGTAACTCAAAAGCATTAGAAGCACGAGAATTACTCTTAGAAAACGGTAGTTTGTGATGCTTTGAAAGCACACATGTGTCACAGTTAAAATCAGACAAGGAGGCATGAGTGCAGCCATCTAAATGCACCATTTTAGAAGCTGACAAGTGACCTAACCTCTCATGGATCAACTGTACTTGAGCAGAATCAGAAATACCAACAAAGGAGTTCAAATGTGACTCACATTTATTTGAAAAAATTGAATTATTCGGGGTAGTAACCCTGCATATCTTCTAGTGTTGCAAGTGACCCACAAACCCATCAAAGTGATAGAGACCAGCCTTCCGAACTCCAGTAGCAATGATCCTTCTAGTGGAAATGGCCTAAAGCACACAATGGGATTTGTAAAATAAGAAGACCGAGTCATCGTTGTCTAAAAGCTTCGACACAGACAATAAGTGGTGATGAAATGAAGGCATGTATAAGACGTCCAAGAGAACAATCGAATCTGTGAGAACCACAGATCCTGCAAACTGCACTGTCTGCACCACACGATCTGGGAAGCTGATGTGGATTGGATGCTCAAGGGGCTTTAGATCCACAAACAACCTTTTATTAAAAGTGATATGATTCGTGGCCCCTGAGTCAATAATCCAACTTGACACCTTAGTACCTTACTCAAACCAAGATTGTTAAAGAATGTAGCATCAATTTTACCTGCAAAGTTTACTGATCCATGGTTGTTCTCAGGCTCCTTGCCACGAATCGTCTTGAGTGCTTCAGCAATTAAAGCATTGATCATGCGCTCATGAGGTATCACCCTCTCGGTCCCGAATGTTCGTGATTCCGCATCCATCAGAGGATGCTCCATTTGAGTCTGATCGCCTACATCCTCCATGTTTGCCACAAACCTACCGTTATTAGAACCAGGTTTACCACCTCCTCCTTGAGCTTTAAGATGCTTATACCAATCAGGGATGCCTACTAGCTTAAAACATGTCTCACCGAGGTGCCCTTTCTCCTTGCAATAGGAGCACTGACGATCCATCTTAGCCTTCTTGTAATCCTTCTTGTACTCCATAGTCTTGCCCGAGGACTGGCCTTTTTCATACTTAGAATTTTGAAATCGGCCAGCAGCAAGAACATCATGCTGAGATTGAGACGCCTTGGATGTAATTTCCTTATGTCTCTCTATCTGCACCACCATGTGAAAAGCACGATTCACTGATGGCAGTGGATCCATGGTTAAGATTATGTTGCGAATGTTCTCAAAGGTTTCATTGAGACCCATGAGAAACTGCATTAGCTGCGTAGTGGCTTCCCGATCGAGCAGCTTCTTCAAAATCAGACATGTACAACCTTTAAGAACTCCACACATACAGACTGGAATTCCTTGGAGAGCATGGAGTTCATCCCAAACTCTCTTCCTCTTGCCATAGTATGCAGAAACAGACAGATTTTCTTGTTTAATATCACTGATTTCTTTCTGCAGCTGATACACCAAGGGAGCATTGGATTCAGAAAATCTTTCCAAGATTTCATCCCAACGTTCTCTAGCTGAAGTAACGCGCATAAATTGCTCAGTAATCTCTAGTTTCATGGAATTTGTTATCCAACAAATCACCATAAAATCACAGCGTATCCACTTCTCGAGATCTGATGTTCCTTCCTCAGGCCTGCTGCAAGTGCCATTGATAAAGCCAAGTTTAACCTTCGTGCCAAGCGCCATTCTTACACCATGACTCCAACTGAGGAAATTACATCCAGAGAACTGAACAGCAACCAGAGTCATCCCTGGATGATCAGAATTGCTGAGAAGAAGTGGATCGGTAAACGTCGTGGGAGTAGCAGCTCCTCGCTGATCAACATTCGGGTTGGAATCTATTTGCTCTGACATGCTACACACAGATCGCCAAATAAGAAGTAACAAAATCACGAAGTCACACAACAAACTAGAACCAACACATAATCACAAATCCAGATCAATTTCAGAGATCACAACTCAGAATTAAGCCAACTCAGAAGGAAGAACATCACATATCGCAAGTCGTAAAACAAGCGAAAACACTTAAGCAACGGGGAACAAATCTCGCTCACGAACGGATGAAGCAATCATCAGTCAATTCACAATCAACAAGCCTCTCCGCAGGCCAATTTAAACATGAAAGCAAGTAATAAGAACAATTCGAAGAAGAAATAGCAACTGGAAATCATAAACAAAAAAAAAAATCATGAGAACGCAGAGATCAGATCTGCGAGCTGTTGGTCATGAACCACTCGATTTCATCTCTTTTGTGAAATCGTAGCTCTGATACCATCACAAGCATCAACAATCAATGTTGATTCTTGTGTTTAGATGTAATCTATACCTGGAGCTTCAAGATGTAACAATGGAGGGAAAGATGTTTAGAGAGTTTGTTATGTGGAGTATTTGTGAAGAATATTGTGTGTATTATTATTCCTGATATGTAAAATCTATAGGCTATATATATAGCCGATGGTTTCACTATACAAACGCACCCTTATTGTTCTACAAGTCCAACAACCTCACCTGAACACACCCGAACACTAACAACCTAGCGTGCTGACACATACACAACCCACACTCTCTACACATCTTGACGAGGTTCTTTTCCATCACCGCCCTAATTTCCTTTTCATTATCTTCTGCTTCGTCCGGGCCTCTCAATTTCGTCTCTGATCCGTGCTTTCTTCATGCGGTGCTCTGCTCGCCTTTCTTTTCCGCCCTCGTGGTCATTGACTTCTTCTCATTCGACCTCAGAAATTTAACATCCTTCTTCTTTGCTTAATTAATTGTCTGTACTACCGCCTTGTTTTTCATTCCCTCGTTTCGGTCACGGCTGTCTTCTAGAGGTCTTGTGTCGTCAGTAGGTTCTCCGACTGGCTCCCTCTTTCTTTTCCGCCTCAAATTCAACGGTTCTCCTACCCGTCGCCTTCTCCGATTTTCATTTGTACTACTGTTATTGTTTATAGGTTTGTCTCATCTCTTATGTGGTTGGTTATGAATATTTGTTCCTCTGCTTTTTCATTTGTTCATCGCCTTTGCCGCCTAGTTGCTTATTCTCATTTTGGTTAGTTCTTGCTGCTGTTTTCCCTAATCAGATTTGTTAGTCTTTTGGAAGTCCAGGTTCATCCGCATCCGTAGCCACGATCCAGCCAAAATCCAGGTTCAGCAACCACTTGCCCTCTCGTAAGTTTTCTCCCCAATTTACGCAGTATTTCAATTGATTTTGATGCTGATTTGATTTTGTTAAGTCTTTTAAATGAATTGAATGATTTGGATAAATGAATTAAATTGGCTTTGTTAAGCCAGAGTTTGAGATTTGAAGAGTGAAATATGAATTGGGGATTTTTGTTCATTTGTTTGTTTAGTTGTTTATGATTAGGGTTAGGAATAAGAAGCAATTAGAGATTAATATGTTAAATCATGGGTTAATTTGATGGTAACACGGTAATTTATTTGGCTTTCTCTTGCTATTCATCTCGGCAACCAGACGAATTCATTCTGACTGTCACCGACTTTCACCTAGCAACCAATTGCCCTCTCATAAGTTTTTACCCCAATTGATGTGGTATTTTAATCGATTATGAGAATATGTTGATTTGATTTTGTTAGTCTTTTAATTGAATGGGATGTTTGGTGATTAGTGGAATTGATATGGAGTCGTGTTAGAAAACTTACACTAAAATATAAAGGAAAGTTAACCAAAAATAATAAAAATTATCATTCGTGAACCGAAAATAATAAAACCTTTAAAAATGATTAATTCATATACAAACTATCGCTTAATAAACCAATTTTGATATAACCACACAAATTCTACTTAAATTGCTGAAATAGAAAATAAAAATGAATTTTTGGCTTGAAATATAATTAACCTAAAATTTAGGGAGAACATGCGGACAATTATGAAGAAATCAGTTTCGATTTCGAGTTAAAAAAATCAGGATTCTTGAACCAAAAATTCAAATCCAAAAAATTGAATCTATTTATTTGAAATTGAGACTGTTAATTATGTGCTCAATTATGTTGGAGAACAATGGATGTCAAAGTTGGTAATAATTGCATATGAGTTTCCAATCTTCCATTGGCATCACTGAATCAGGGCATGGGAGACTGAGAGAGGTTGAAGAACGAGTTGAGTAGGAAGCAGCTGGAACTTTATTTTAAACATTTTCTCCTTAAATTTTATGTTAATTATATTTTAAGCCCAAATTGTATCTCTGATTGTCAAAATAGAACGCTGATTAGAATTTTTTACGGTCATATCAAAATTAGTTTATTAGACCATAGTTTGTATACAAATTAGTTATTTTTAAAGTTAGTATTATTTTTGGTTCACGGATGATAGCTTGTATTATTTTTGGTCATTTTTTCAAATATAAAATAGATTTTGATAAAAAAAAAATTATATTTGGGAAATATTATACATATAAAAGAATAGGTTAAGAAATCATATTTGGGAAATATTATACATATAAACATAATAAATCCATATTTGCACAATATTCAGGCCCGTCCATTAGGGTGTACAAACAGGCCAACAGAACAGGGCCCCAACTGTAATTTATTTTTAGTTAAGTATGTTTGTTTACAAAATTTAATGCTTTGTTCTCCTAGCCTAGTGGTAAACTACCCAAGGGTTTCACTCCCGAACGGGAGGTTGATTCCCAACCTCCTCTTTTATTAGGTTTTGGGCCCTTTTTTATTTGAAACACACTTCCTACACAATATAGTTTATGATATTTTATTATTTTCAATATATCCTACAATTAACTGCACATAGTTATTATTTTCTTGTTTTTTTCGTTATTTTTTTTTGAAATATTTTTTTTTTCAAAAAAATCTTCTAATTTGTAAGGAAAACAAACCTTTTTTTTTTGAAACACACTTCCTACGCAATATAGTTTATGATATTTTATTATTTTCAATATATCCTACAATTAACTGCACATAGTTTTTATTTTCTTGTTTTTTGAAATATTTTTTTTTTCAAAAAAATCTTCTAATTTGTAAGAAAAACAACTATTTTCCTCCTCTGTTACTAAATTAGCAATTTAAACTTTTTGAAAATTTCTTGTGCAACAAATTTTGAATTGTAAATTAAAACTTGACTTAGTCAATTAAAATTAAAAATGTGAAAAAATAAAATAAAATATATATGTAACAATATAAATACAGTGAGTTAAAATCTAATACTTCATACAAAGTAGTCCTATATTAAACTTATTTTGGCCTAGTTCTACTATTTTAAAAAATTAAAAATTAAAAATATTTTTAATACGAATTTACTTAATATTTTGTAATTTTTTTTAATTAAAATTTAGTATACACTTTAGATTGAACAGGGCCCCAAAAAATCATTGGACGGCCCTGACAATATTTAATTTTCCAATAGGTTAAGAAATCATACTTATATTATAAGTTTATATTTTTGCGCTAAAGGAATAGGTTAAGAAATCATATTTGGGAAATATTATACATATAAACATAATAAATCCATTTTAAAATAGCTAAAATAATCAATATTTGCACAATATTTAATTTTCCAAATATGAATGGTTAATATCTATACCTTAACGACTTAACCTATGTCCTAAATTAGGTTAGAAACACAAACACAACAGAAATGCGATTGCCTTGGGCATCGAAGAGCAGGGCTACAATTTTGAGGGAGATAACTTCTATTTGTAAAATAAAAAATAGATATTGACAAAGATAATATCCACAAATTTGCACAAAAGTCCAAAGTAATTACAAACTCTCCACTTTCTCTCGTCTCCTCTCGCTCTCTCTTACAGCCTGTTTGGATTGTGGGTTTTGATGGAATTTTTAAGAAGAGAAGTGAGGGGAAAATGAAATTGGTGTTTGGATGAACAATTGAGAGGAAGGGATGGGATTGTAAACGTGGGTAACTGCCCAATTTCATGGGATTTCACAACCCATCAAATAGTTGGAATTTGATGGGAAAGTAAAATTTCTCCCTTTCCTTTCACTTCCTTTCCCTTCTCCAATTTCATATCCCTTCCTTCCCCTAAAAATTCCAGTTGCCAAACAGAGGGTTATAGTATAACTTTCATATCTCAGATGGAAGATCTTATGACTATCGTTGTCGCTGTCGGCAACACCAGTAACCCCGACAAACAAATGTGTAACAATGGAGCCATCGAAATCTCAACTTCCACAAAGGACGACTGATTTAAAGAACCAATTCTGAGGTGCCTGTTGAAGCCCGTACAAGGACTTTTGAAGATGGCAAACATTCCCAGAGCCGTGTGCAACATAATGTTAAGAGGAAAATCAAGTATGAAATATAAATTCCAAATTCGACTCCTTGATCTCCGCAAATAAATTACAAGACTTCCTCCCATTGTAGTGGAAGGGAATCAGGATCGTATCCACGAGAAAGCGTGTCAGCGCTCGCCTTTTCAGTCACAAAATCCTTTCGAAATCGGCCAGCAGAGTCCTCGACGTCGAGTAAAGTACTCGATGTCGACTACCCTAGTCGAGAAATCTGTAAAACAAAGCAACAGAAACGCAAAAGCAAGAAAAATTAAACTAGTCGATGTCGAGTAAGGAGTACTCGACATCGAACACTATTAACTCGACGTCGACTAGTGTCGTTGATATCGAGTAGTGCAGAATAAAAAAAATCGCAACTTTGTGACAGAACGAAATACATAAATAAAGACAGATTCGGTGGGAATTAATTCAATAAACTAAAAGCTCCTAGCATCAGGGTTTCAACGCCACAACGATAACCATATAAGAATCATGGCAAAGGTATAAAAGATCATATTTTTCATCAAATAATTTTCGTTATTAACAAGTAGGAAGATAGAGACTTTCGCATAAACTCTAATTGTCACTAACCCTTTTCACATAATTAATCCAAGTTGCATTAAGATCACTTTCGCTTCAATAACACAAATAAGGATCACTTTCAGCTTTCGCAAAAGAATCATGCTCATGGGGATAGACGATAAAATCGCACCAAAATATTTTACCTTTATCGCATTACCTTACATTACTATTGTTGGGCTCACCCCGACCCTAGAAGTTGGGTGACTACTCGCTCTTAATCATAAAAAGAAACATCAATAATTTCAAGAAACTAAATTGCATTAAATCAAAACAAAACTTACGACCGATGGAAGCCAAATCCGCTCTCGCAGGACAAAACACCTATCGGCCAAGCACTCTCTAAACTCTCTAACTATTGTGTTGTCTGTAAATTGGAATAGAATTGTTGGATGATTCCTAAAACTCTGCCCCAAGGGCCTTATTTATAGTATTCAATCTCTGCTAATCAAGGAAAGAATATCCTATCTATATCTAAAACTATCTATCTAAAGCTTTAAGATAAAACTTGGAAATAAAACAAATAAATCTCTAAGGAAAGTAAGACTAAAGTGGATAAATCCTCCTTCTCTTGATAGATCTTCACTTGATTGGATAGAATTCACCTGCCTTAGCTTGCAAGTAACCCACAATACTCGGACTCCACTCGTTCTCGACTCAGAATGGCCGCTGGAAGTACTCGACATCGAGTAAAAGTACTCGACGTTGATAGATCTTCACTTGATTCGCCATGTTTTACAGTTACTTTTATATCGATTTCTGCATACATTTCATACATTTGGGTTAGAATAATACGGAATCTGTGTAGTTTACACTTATTTGCAATATATGGAGGTCTACACAAGTTTTTGTTATATTTCGCAGAAATCGGACGCACTTTGGCGCTTAAAGGAAAGTCGTGAAGAAGCTAAGGATGGTGCATCTGGAGAAAAGGGCATTTTTCACCATTCATCATTCTGAATCAAGCTTTGATATCTTCATGAGAGTCGTAGCCCTCGAAAAGAGCTTTCCAACGCATGGTCATATGCGTCAATCCGACGAACGAGGACTCGGAAAAGTGCATTTCAAGAACAAAGCAGGATGTTGAGAAGACTGGTCGATATCGACCAAGCACACTCAATATCGACCAGATTTAGGTCGAAATTCTCCAAATTGACTCAGAGTTGGATAGAATCGACTAAGGAATAAAGGAAGAGGTCGATATTGACTACCCAAAGTCGATATCGAGTACCTAAATCGAGTCAATATTCCAGAAGTCGGCCCAATGCAAGCAGCTGAAGAGAAACCGAGGAAGCACAGGTCAATATCGACTTAACTAGGTCAATATCGACTTAACCCAGTCAATATCGATTGGACCCACGGCGGTGGATTTCGAGCTTAACCGACTTCTTGTTAAGTTTCTATCCCGAATCCAATAGAGATATTTTCGAGACCAAATTCTATCCACATCTATCAAGAGCTATCAAGTCAAGGGAGAAGATATTTTATCCACATTGGATATAATTATGGATTTAATTCCTTTATTTCATTTATTTATCTTTAAGCCTTTAGATATTTAGATATAGATATAGATAGACTTTCTTACCTTGATTAGCAAGGGTTTGAAGCCTATAAATAAAGCCTTAGGGGCTGAGTTTTATTCATTCAATTTCAGAGACAACTAGTTACATAGAGAGAGAAGGAGAAGAGGTTGTAAGTTTGAGTTTATTGATGCAAGTTAGTTCTTTTTCATCAAAGATGTCTGCTATTGCGATGAAGAGTGAGTAGTCCACCCACTTCTGGGGCTGGGGTGAGCTCGACGGTGGCCATGTAAGGTGATGCGGTAAAGGTACAATTTTTTTATGCAATTCGTCTTATATCCCTATGAGCATGATTCTTTTGCGAAAGTTGAAGGTGATCCTTGTTTGTGTTATTGAAGCGAAAGTGATCTTAATGCAACTTGGGTTAATTATGTGAAAATGGTTAGTAACAATTAGGGTTTATGCGAATGCCTCTATCTTCCTATTTGTTAATGACGAAAGTTATTTGATGGAAAGCATGATATTTTATGCCTTTATGTGTTACTTTGCATGGTTATCGTTGTGGTGTTGATACCCTGGCTTTGGAAGTATTTTAGTATATTGATTTATTTCATTGAAAATCCGAGTTCTGTGTTCGAGAATTTGCAATTTAAAGTTTATGTCTTTGTCGATCTCGGGGATTGTTAGTCGATATCGAATAACACTTAGTCGATATCGAGTAGAAGTTTGTCGAGATCGAGTTTCTGTTGCTGAGTTTGCTTTCTGTCGTCACTGTGCTTTGTCAATATCGAGTACCTCCTTGTCAATATCAACCAGTTTCTGTGTTTGCTTTATTTTCTGCTTTGCTTTGTTATTTTTTTCTTTCTTTCTATCTTTCTACTTTTCTGTCTGTTAGATTTACAGCTACCTGAGATCCGCTGACACGCTTCCTCGTGGATCGATCCTGACTTCCCACTAGTGGATAAGGAGGGAGTCTTGTAATTATTTGCTGGGGCACGAATCTGGTTTGATTTATATTTTATTATACTTTAAACTCGATTTCCTCCTACAACAAATTGGCGTCGTTGCCAGGGAAGCAATCATTCGCACCTTAGGTAGTCAGATCTCACTTTTCTTTTGAGTTACTTCGTAGGTATATGCGTCGTTCTGGTCGAACACCTGAGTTTGACGCCTTAGACGAACTGGAGCGCCTTATACACATCCAAACTAAACTGAAACGAGCCATGGAGGCTGCAAAGACACAGGAACAGCTGATTGAGAGGCTTACGAGGGAACTAGCTGCTAAAGATACTGCTCTCACCGTTGAGAGAGCACGCACTACAAGGGAAGCTGAGCGTGCGAGGCTATTGGAAGATGAGCTTGCCCAATGCCCAACAACTGCAGAGGATTACATGCACCCGACGCTCATAGTGTCTGAATCGGCTATTCTAATCCCTGAAAATAACTATGAAATTCGCACTCCTTTCCTTATTGAAATAAAAAATAATGCTTTCTTTGGTAGATTTAATTAATGCCCTCTTCAGCATATTACCAACTTTACTGATATGTGTAGTATTCTTGCTGAAGGTACCACCTTGGAGTACATCTTGATGAAGGCCTTTCGTTGGTCCCTATCGGGTCCAGCACTGAAGTGGCTTGAAGGGATGAAACCGCGATCCCTCACGACTTGGGCTGAAGTAAAGCAAGAGTTTCTCAACAAGTTCTTCCCTCCTGCCAAGACAGCACTCCTTCGTCAGAAGATCACAGCTTTCAAACAGAAGCCTGGGGAGCCGCTAGCAAAGGCCTGGGAACGCTATAAGGATCTGCTGCGATCATGCCCTACACATGGACAGCAACCCTGCGTAGTTCAAGAGATCTTCTTCAATTCTCTGGACTTGGCTGCAAAGGATAGAATCAACATATATACTCACTATGAGTATCTGACAATGCCGCCTGCTGACGCATGGGCTGCTCTCGACAAGCTGACCAACTATGACAATAAGTATGGGACTCCAACCAATTATGAGGAGAATCCCTATGCTAGGCCAGCAACATCCATACCCCTCTATGAGCCCTCCAAGGAAATTGATCCAGATTTCAAGGAGCAGTACTACAAAGATCATAATCGCAAGCTCCTCAAACAAGTAAATTATCTTTCTGTCAACCAGCCCTGCATCGAATGCGGATCTCAGCGGCACACCACTACTGAGTCCCCACACACAGAGCAAGTCAGGCTGGCACCTCAGTTGGCTTGTTTGCTAGGCTACTAGCGCATGTGCGCTCGTGCACACGACCCCCAGTCATTGGTCCGAGTCGGACTTTGATAGATGCAATTTTAGAATATCATGTTAACATATTCCCATGCATAGGATTGACACGGTTACTTTTACATACTTCTATTGGAAATTTTAAACTACATTTTAACTTTAATGTTCGGAATGATTGATTAAGTAGAAACAAAAACAAAAAGAAGGGAGAACTTGTACTATATATACGGTTCGTTTGCATAGCCACATATTATGATTTATAATACACAATATTACATTATAATCTATATTATAATGCAATATTATGCATTATAAGTCATAATATGTGGCTATGCAAACGAAGCCATAGTGAAGTTTTTTCTGAAACTAGATTTTGCAGCACCTTCATTTAAGTTAAGGTAGTCTTTCATCGGTAACCTAGTGTTTAACTGATACACTTGCTGCTCTTTTTCTTTTCTAGTTATGTTGCAATCTTGAACTTGGTTAATATTGTTAATTAGTCATCATTCAGCTGCTTGTTTCCTCATTTACTAGCAAGAAAGGGACTCATCCTGTCTTCTTTTGACCAAAGAGTAGGACAATAGGTGACGATATGGTTCTGAAGTGGTCAATCCATGTTTATTGCTACTAGCAGTAGTAGCACGTACCACAGAGGCCAAGACATCTCTTGAAGAAAGCAATTTGTATAAATTTCAGATCGATCCGCCATTTACAATTTGTAATAATACAATTACCAACGGGAGGTTGCAGCAGGTTGCGACTGAAAATCATCGCTGCCAAGCAACTCAGGTTGGCTTCGAATTCACCTTGATTGCAAGGTGGTTCATATTTCTTTGTTAGTGTATATCAAAGTCCGACTCAGACCGATGACTAGGGGTCGTGTGCACAGGCGCCAGTGCCGGCCCAAAGGGTGGGGCAAGGTGGGCGACCGCCCAGAGCCCATTTTCGGTAGGGGCCCATTAAAAATATATGTTATATATACTCCTTCCGTTCGACAAAATTTGACGTTTTACTATTCACACACGCTTTTTTAGGAGCTAAAAACTATATAAAATATCTAGCTTTTTAAAAAAAATTAACAATTTCGTAGTTATTATTAATAAGTACAAATTTGTTAAATTTTTTTTAAAAAAAATGAATATTTTATATAGTTTTTATCATTCTAAAAAAGTTTGCATGAATAGTAAACGATAAGTTTTGCCAAACGGAGGAAGTATATATATTTAAAAAATATAACAAAATACAGCTTGACTCAATAATAAGTTTAAATCTTAACAAAACTTGGATTCCTAGATGGGTAGAGTCTAAATCTCTCTATTTGCATTTTTTTTTATAGAGAGGTCTCATATCCATTAAACTTTACATTTTTTTATGTTTTTATAGAGGAGCATATATTCATTTAATTTTGACCCAATTCTTTGTACTTTTACCTTTTCAATACAATATTAGACAATTTTTCATGTGACAAATAAAGTTCTATAGTTTACTTATATAACTCTTTCTATTTTATTTGAGAAAAAATGTATTATTTTTATTTCTTTATATATGCTCGATGTATCTAATTTTTCCTTTTATTTTTGTTTATAAAAAAAATCCCCTTTTAAAATTTTTGTTTTAGTTCATATATAGGTGATGTCATATATTATTTTTAAAATAGTTTTCACTACAATTAAATTTTTTACTACAATTAAATTTTTTACTACAATTAAAAAAAAAACCCCTTTTAAAATAGTTTTCACTACAATTAAATTTTTGAATTTTTTAATGTATATTATTTTTTTATTCATTGACTTACTTTTATTTTCTTAAATATGAAAAATAATTCAATCATAAAAATAATATGAAAATTTTATAAAGTTATACACAATTTTTATTTTTTTAATGTTTATCGGGCCCTTAAAATTTTAGTTCGCCCTGGGCCTATAAAATGATAGGATCGGCACTGACGGGCGCATATGCGCTAGTAGCCTAGCTAGCACACAAGCCGAGTGAGGTTCCATTCTAAAACCAATTGTCAATAGAACGATTAGACTACTAGCGCATGTGCGCTCGTGCACACGACCCCGGTCTGTGGAGAGTATGAGTTGTGTGAGTGTCTCACACTGATTAGAATATGAATCCAAGTCTTGCATATAAGCCGGTGGGCTACCCCACCTAACACCAATTGGTTTTAGGATGGAACCACACTCGGCTTGTGTGCTCGACTTGGTTAGCGCGTTTGCGTTTGGGCGTGCGTGGCCCCCCACGTCGAATGACCCACCGTGATTTAATACGGTCGTGTCACACATAAGGGCAAAATAGTCATTTGGAGAGTAAAAGGTATTTAATTGTCGTTGATGATGTGTGCACAAAGCAAGCACCCAGAGATATTATTCCGGATTTGCCAAATGATGGAATGAGAATCATAATCCCAACTCAAAAACGACTTCAAATAACGACTTTTGATAATATTTCAGGTCATCGATATGGGTTCGAACTGATTGAATTGCAAACATAATGCCCCTATCAAAGCAAATATATCGTAATCCATATCAAAGTAGTATGCCCCAAACTTACTTTTGTAAATCGCAAGTCGCAAAAATTTAATAGCGACAATAGTGGTTTAAATGCATCCATTTGGTAAGGTGGACAAACAGTTTGTCCCTATCAAAATACAAATCGAGTTTAACTCAAACTATTGATATTATTTCTTGCTGGAGTAAAGATCAGGTGAAAACAAAATCACCAAAACGTAGAAGGCCTCCTGATAAAATGATTTGGAAATGTCCTCCAATAAATGTTGTTAAGATTAATGTAGATGCTTCGGTCAAGATTGGTTGTCAATCTCAGATTGGGTGCATTATGAGGAATAATTTTGGTCAAGTTCTTCGGATACATAAGTGTAATGTTAGGATGAGTTTTGTCATCCTAGCGGAAGCGTTTGCAGTATATGCAGGTATAAGACTGGCAACGGAGCTTGGGATACGGAAAGCAATAGTTGAAAGTGATTGCTCAATCGTTATCAATGCCATTAATCAGGGGAACAATATACCATGGGAGGTGGTGCAATTAGTTCAAGAAATCCGTTCTTTAAGCGATGATTTTGAGATGATTACATTCCAGCACTGCTATAGAGATGCGAATTGTGCAGCTGATTTTCTTGCGAAATCTCAGTTGAGTTGTAATTTTATTTTGAGTTCTTCTTGTGAGTTCCAGAACATCATCTTGTTAGATGATCATGGATATCAGTAGTACATCCAACTATTTGCCTACTGTAAAAAAAAATACAAATCGAGTTGTATGTTGGTAAATATATAGCAATTGCAAGTTAATATATTGCGAGTAAATAATAGACCGCACACATATATTGACGATCTACAGATAATTGAGACACTTTTAATTTAAACTAATGAGATAAAAATTGTGAGGCAGGAAGTCGGTTGATGGTACAAGGTGGAATATTGATTCTTCTACATACTCGAAAACACCTTAAAGCGATCTGCCAAACCAAAATTACCTTCATACTTGTCCATTTGTTAGCATTTTTCAAACATGTACACACGCGAAAAAATGAGTATCGGCTCTATTGTTAGTTTTGCCGCTGGAAAGATCAGCGACCTTCTGGTCCAAGAAGCCTATTTGTTGTACGGTGTGGAGGACCAAGTTCGTAGCTTGCAAAGGGAGCTGGAAAGGGTGAATGCCTTCCTCATGGACATGAAGGCTAGGGAGGAAGAAGAAGGAGGCGATGAGCTAACCCGCACCATCATCACATAAATGAGGAAGATTATGATGCCGAAGATGTAATCGAGTCCTACACCTTTGAAGCTAATTTTCCAGTTGATAAGATGGAAGCCTTCTTCAAAAGGTACGTATGTCTCTGTCGCTCCCTTCCACACACCCACCAAGTTGGGTCTGATATTGAAGCCATCAAATCTAGGATAGATGAAACCTTGGAGAGTTGGGCGAAATATATATATATATGGGTCCTAATGGGGGAATTAGTAGAACAGATGCAGAAGCTGGGATGAGTAAAGATAGCCAGAGGCTGAATCAAGGTATCTAGAAGAGGCCTATTACTTATCCTCATACCAATGTTGAGGATGTGGTTGGCCTTGAGGATGACATCACCAAGTTGGTCAAGTTGCTGACTACCGATGGTACCGAAATCCAATTTCTATCAAGTGTACGGGGATGGGCGGTTCTGGCAAAACCACACTTGCTAGGAAGCTATACAACCATGCCAGCGTCCAGAAACATTTTGATTGCATAGCATGGTTATCAATTTCAAAAGAGGGGGTTGCTAAACAAATTCTATTCGAGCTATTGAGAAAAGTCGATGGGAAAAAGGATAAGACATGTAGCGATGGAGAACTGGTAGAGAATATTCATCACTATTTGAAGTGATGTAAAAGGTATTTGATTATTCTTGATGATGCGTGGACACAGCAGGCACTGACAACGATCTATCCTGCTTTGCCAAGGGGAGAAAGGAGAATCATAATCACAACTTGAATACAAGATGTGGCTGGTTTTCTGGATATAAAAAGCTCCATCCACAAGCCAAGACCCCTTACCCAAGAAGAGAGTTGGGATCATTTTAGAAAGAAAACTATCATTCACGAGGAAGAGAATAACAATTCTATGGATATTGGTGTCCTAGAAACTTTAGGGAAGGGTTAGAACATCAAATGGTACCTTACCGACAGGGATAGGGAGCTTGATTCACCTCAGGTGCCTTATTTTAAGCCACATGAATATCTATAAACTACCTTCCTCTATTGGAAACTTGCGCAACCTTCTAACACTGGAGTGTAGACAATGGTTGTTCAGTGATAAAAGTATAAGGATTGATATCCAAGATATCCTCCGGCAGATTGAGGGCCTTAGGCATCTTACCTTACATTTTAGGCATTCTATCGAGGGCAGAGTGAAGCTTCATACCCTCAAACAATTGCAGACAATAAAGTATATAGGGGGAGGTAATTGGATTCTGGAAGAGCTACCTAATAATTTGAGTCCTACTGTTCAAAAGTTTAAAATAAGATGTATATCAAGTGATGTCCATGTTTTATGCCATGTTTTTATACTTATTTCATCTCCTTATTCTACCATTTTATGTATTCTGGGTTGGAAATATAGCGAATTGGTGTAGTTTATGCTTATTTGCAAGAAATAGAGGTCTACACAAGTTCTGTTTAATATTGCAGAATTGAGAGCTAATTCGGAACAAAATCAAGAAGCAATGGGAATGCACTTGATGTCTACTGAAGGAGCTCCACAATTGACGGAAGAGTACCTGACATTGAGCAAAGCGGAGCACAAAACGAGGAACTGAAGAGTGGTCGATATCGACTACATCTAGTCGATATCGACGAGAATCCAGTCGAAATTCCCAAGCCATGCTTGACACAACGTGCAGAAATGTAGTCGATATCGACGAGAATCCAGTCGAAATTCCCAAGCCATGCTTGACACAACGTGCAGAAACGGAGAACAAAGGAGAACAGGTCGATTTCGACCTAAACTGGTCGATATCGACCAAAGCCCCACTCGAAATCCAAGCTAGAGTCGACGTCGACCGAGCTGAAACTAATACCGAGCAAGACAACTCGATATCAACCAACCCTCCAGGTCGAGTACGAGTCGATTCCGAGTTCTATCCTGATTCCG
Source organism: Persicaria tinctoria (assembly GCA_037127255.1). Taxonomy (NCBI): domain Eukaryota; kingdom Viridiplantae; phylum Streptophyta; class Magnoliopsida; order Caryophyllales; family Polygonaceae; genus Persicaria; species Persicaria tinctoria. The sequence goes on from JBANSL010000017.1 coordinate 22,326,177, forward strand.
AGTGAAGACTTACTTGCACATGAAGAAAGACATAGTTTATCTTTTTACCTTTTTATCTATCCTAAGGGTGGAACATTTAATTACCCTTTAGGATTTATCTAGTTTACCATATATGATTTATTTCCTTTCAAGTAGAATTATATCATTAGATAGATGATAGGTATTGTTTTCCTTGATTAGCAAAGATTTAGCCCTATAAAAGCCTTAGAGGCTAGTTTTTATGGATTCAATTTTGAGAGATACAATTAAATCTCAGAGAAAGTAGTTCACATACAGTTTTAGGAGTTTAAGGCTTTTAGAGTTTTGGCACTCTGCGAAAGTTGGAGAGCTGAGATTGTAAAGGTTTTGAATTTAGTTTAACGCAAGTTTCTTTTCAATCAATGATGTCTTCAATTGTGATGAGCGAGTAGTCGCCCTACTTCTAGGGTCGGGGTGAGCCCGACGATAGCCATGCTGATAGATTGATTGATCGCTAAAGAAAGGTACTTTATTCCGCTCTATCCTTTGTGCTTAATCTCTAATCGTGAAATTAAGGAACTATGTTGTGAAACTCGGGTAGTAATTAGGATTTCTATTCGAAAGTTTATAAATTCTAATTGTGAAAATGGATAGCCACAATTAGGGTTATTAATCGAAAAGTTTATATTCCTACTTGTCGGATTTGGTGAAAGCTTTTTCCTTTATTAATAAAGTTCTTATCTTTGCGATTTATTGATTCTCTTGCTTTACTATTTTTCTTTGGTGACAGTAGTAGTTACAATTTTTTTTATTGTGGTGACACTACTAATAACATTTTCCTTTGTCCTACAGTTTTCCTTTTGTGACAACAGTGGTTACATTTTTAATTCTTTTACTAATAACACTTTCCCTTGTCCTAAGTTTTTTTTTCTTTTGGTGACGGTAGTGGTTACTTTTTTTTAAAATTGTGGTGACACTACTAATAACATTTTCCCTTGTCCTGGGGTTTTCCTTTTGAGGACGGCAGTGGTGACAACGGTTTAGAAGTGACTGAATCCGTTGATGAAAAGTTGGTGACAACAGTGGTTACATTTTTTTCTATCGTGGTGATACAACTAATAATACTTTGAAAGTGACTGAATCCGTTGATGAAAAGTTGTGACTACTCATAACACTAGTAACATTTTTCTTTGGTGACAATAGTTATGATATTTTTTTTATTTTGATGACACCACTAATCACAATTTCCAAGGCCCTAAAACCTAGTAACACTTGGTGACACCGCTAATAAAACATGTGACAATACTAATAACATTTTTCTTTGTCCTAGCATTTTTATTTGGTGAAAATAGTGATTACATTTTATTTTTATTTTTATTTTTTTTATTGTGGTGACACTATTGATAACACTTTTCCTTATCCTAGGAATTTTATTTTTTTTGTTTTGGTGACATTAGTTGTTACTTTTGTTTTTAATTGTGGTGACACTACTAATAACACTTTCCTTTATGCTAGAATTTGTTTTCTTTTGGTGACAGTAGTTGTTACTTTTGTTTTTAATTGTGGTGACACTACTAATAACACTTTTCCTTATCCTATGGTTTTTTCTTTTGGTAACAGCTGTGGTGATAGTAGTGATTACACTGTTTTTACATTGATGACACCACTAAACCCTAAACCATATTGTACACCACTTTTTTTTTGAGGTAAGTGTCGCTACCTTTATAATTGGTGATACTACTAGTGACACTGTTTTTCTTGTCATAGTCTTCCTTCGATGACAACAGCGATTACACTTTTTTATGATGGTGACAGTTATATTTGAATTTTTTCATGACTTACATTGAACACCACATGTTCTTTTGGATACCATTAGCCCATATAAGGTTTTTTACTCTCCTTGTCATATGATCGATTTTCCTATGATGCCACTACTAATAACATTTTAGAAGTGACTAAATCTGTTGATGAAAATTTGTAAAAAAAAAATATAACAATATACACATGTCACCAATAGTAAAAGTCAACCCTTTCCACATTTACAAAACTATAGCTAATAAAAGTTCAGCATGCTATAAATGTCAGTACAATGGAAACTCCACTCTAGCTAGAAATCACTTAGCAGTAGTATATGATGAAACCGCCAATATTTCAAATGATAGTCACAAAATTGATATCACCCTCTGTGTGCTAGCTAGTATCAAATTACACAGCTTCTCTTCACTACCATTAGATATTGATCTGTCAGCTCAATTGAAGATCAGCAACATTTAATCCCAATCCAGCAAATGACAGAAGGTTTAGTAGCGGTGTAATGAACCATGAAGAGATTCAATTCCATCACAATTTCACATCCCCAAAACTAGAAATGTGAAATCCAGTACAACCACAATCAATCAACTAAAGTCTAAAGGCCCCAAATTTAAGAGGTTGTGAACTTGCTCACAGCGTTGGTGCCCTCATAAATGGCTTTTCCCCGGAGCCGAGCTTGTCATCAAGGAGGAGGAGAGAGAGGTGGAGGAGCTCGATGTTCTTGGGGAGGGTGAAGGTGCCGTGAGGCTCTAGTAATTGAACGATCTACGTGCAGGGGCAAAATCAGCCATGAAAAGTGATCAAATCGATCCTTCAATCTCCTCTTCTAATCCTAGGAGTAGGGGCAAAATCAAGCTCCGTCTTGGCGAGGACTGGAGGACTGACAAGGTTGCTCGGTTGTAGGGAAGCCGCGACGGAGGAAGGAGAGGCTGTAGGGAGACCATGGTTGATTTCGATTGAAACCTGGATTTGGGGATGAAACGCAGGGCTTTCAAAAACGAGAGTAGGGGTAAAAATGTCATAAGGGCCATTTTGCAAAATGCATTATAAAAATAGACATTTTGCAAAATGTCATTATGAAAAGAGACACTTAGCAAAAAAAAACCTTAATTTAATTTGCATTTTATTTTTATTGTTAATCTAATTCGTTTTTATTATTAATCTAACTAATTTAATGTGCAATTAATCTAATTAACAAATTAACAAATCCTACGTAAAAAAAAACCCTACTTTAAAGGAGAAGCTGACACATGGTTAGGCGACTTCTTCTTTAGTGTTATTAATTGATAATCGATTTCAATTGATGAATGCCTCTATTTTCAACGAGTATATATGCCGTAAAGAAACTAGTAGTGGTTGATAATTGATTTCAATTGATGAATGACTCTGTGTCAAAGATCTTCTTTCCTAGTTCATATTATATTGGGCTATTTATATTATATCAGTCCAAGCTAACTTGCAGGACTCGGTTTAAAGAGATGAGCCTATTTTGAATGAGCTGATGTATCGAAGGTTTTGGGCTCATATCCATTGTGAGAGATTTTATACACTTGTCATCTCGAATTAACATGGTTTAGGAAAGAAGATCTTCCAGCCTTGAGAATCAAGAATTGTCGATTGCATCTGATCAAGAGGAGCGCATCCTGGAAAATAAAGGAATTATTTTTGGAAGAAATTCAAATTTCAAACGGTCCACTCTTGCTACCTTCGGAGGACATCTATTTATATGATGGCATGTAGAAGACGAATGACATTGAAGCAAGCAATCGGTTCAGCAAAAGCATTCTCTCGACAACTCGTTAAGCTTAGTGTGATTGGTTTTAGAGAGGTTAGAGAAACACGGTCTTTATTGTACAAGTCATTTGATGAACTCTTAGAGTTTCATACTCGTCATAGTACACTTTGGTGTGTAGTGAGAGTCCGTAAGGTTGATAGCTAGAATAGAAGCGGTGAGGCTTTGTATAGGGGAAGGGAAGTTCTCCTAGGAAGTTCTAGGCTCAAGGAAAGTGAAATAAGAAGGTTTGAATCCTAGGGATTGGATAACCATAGGCGGGGACGTAGGCTAAGTTCGTGCCGAACCTCGTTAACAATTCGTGTGTTCATCTTTTACATTCTGCATTTACTTTATCTTATTCGATTTTACTTAGTCAAGATTTGATAGCAATATCAAGGTCTTGACAAGTTGTTTTGAAAACTACTTTAAGAGTTCTTATCTTGCGAAAATCGAGCATACTCTATCCATCCCCCTTCTAGAGTATTATTTATCACCTTATAGACTTTTCAGACAATCACCATGATGTGAACAAAACTACTATTATGATTTATGACACTAGAAACAAAAGCAATATTTTTCCCTAGTCGAGTCTCTGATTTAAAGTAGGTTGACAACAATCAATGAGGACCTTTAATTTTTCAGTAAAGCAGTGAAACAAAACGGTCATACATCTAGAGGGGGAAATCAAACAGTATACAAACAGCATAGGATTGGTTTTGATGGATGCATATTTGCATAGTTTATAAAGCATAAATAAAGCTTTCAAGGCTAATCTAAATGCTCATATAGTCATATTTAGGCCCTTTCATCATATTCAGCCATATATGTTAGCAAAACATCTAATCTCATGCCAGAACATATCCGTCCTGCCATCCGCTTCTGAAGCATTTCAAAAGTCGTATGTTTGTGTTCGGAGGCTTCATTGTTTTCACAAACTGCTCACTGGAGTTCAGCGGTTCATAAGTTTATTCCATCAGTTTGTGAGTGATTGCTTTAGTGAGTTTAATTTCGAAAAATAAGATGCTTGAAGGTACTGCAGGGCTGGTGGCCATAACTCACCACATTTTCTCCTTACCTTCCTATGATGGCACTGGCCTGCGTATCGCCTCACCACACATTTCATGGGGGAGATGCTCGGCTCGTGCTGGCCTGTTGATAGCACACATTTAGGTAGGCATATTATGATGCATTTAGCATGATTTAGATGTGCATAACGTATAAGGTTAAGCTAGATTTGCATTTATACTTGTGTTGTTGGTGGAGTCGGAATCTACACGCTTTTATGGATTATTTCAGGTATATGTGGATCCGACGAGGAATGAGGAGGCTCATGGATGAAGGAAGAATAAAGAGGAGGAGGAAAAGTGAAGAGCCCGGGAGCAGAATCGAAGTTAGAGAGCCTAAGTGAAGAACAAGTAAGCAGAAGTTGTCGTCAGACATGCTGAACTTGTTTCGCACTTTCTGGAGGCCTCGGTGGTCCGATTGACTATTATAACTATGCGTTGGAAAGCTCTTTCCGAGATCTACAACTTTCGTGTTGACATCGAGACCAAATTCGAAGAGGAAAAGTTTTTGTGAACAGTAAAAGCCGCCCCGCCCCCTGCAGAAACCGCCCCGCGGCCCATAGCTCTGACGAAGGATTTCGCAATCGCCTGGCCACCCCGCGGACTGGGTTGGCTGCCCCGCGGCCTATGCAGAAACGCCTTTTATCTCTTTAATTAGTTTTGAGAATTATTATTTGGCCGACTCTTTTGAGGCCTTTTAAGGAAGTTTTAGGGTTTTATTTGAGGGATCTAATTCATTAGTTTATGCACTTGGAGACTATCAATTGAGAGAACCCTAGAGAAGAGCCTCCATGGCCATGGAGTGCTAAACTCTTCCGTTTTGTCTATGGATTGAAGCTTTGGTTTGATAAAGTTGTGAGATTTCTATTCTTGTTCTATTCCTATTGATTCGTATTGATTCTTTTGCGAATATTGTTGATTTCTTCTAGTCCGCGCAACTAGTAGAGATTATTGCTAGGATTTTGTAGATTCCTCGTAGCGAACCTTAATCCATGGTAGCAATCATGCCTTTTTAGGACTCGTAGGACTAAACTAGTGTGTAGAGAATCAATTATATGTTAAATGCTGACTCGTAGCTTGGTGTTGCATGTATCCTGGTTAATCCTTAATCTTAATGCTACTATTAGGTTAAATCTTGACCGTGTTAGGGTTATCTAATTAGTAAGGGTTACTAGGACTCGTAGGACTAGTAATTTACACAAGATCAGGACAGGAACAATAAGATGATGAAAAGAGAACTTGAAGAAGAATCAATGATCAACTAGTCAAACTAAAGTGGATATTTGTAGATGGAACTACTTTCTCAATTATTATCTCTATTAACTTGTTTATAATTATTTTATCATCTTCAATCACCAAAACCCCTCTTTTCTACTAATTAGTAAATATACATTGCTTAGGAATACTTGATTCTCTATGGGATCGACCTCTTACTTGCTTACTATACTAGTTTGTAGGTTTGAGTTATACTTTGATAGGAACAACGACGGTTTCCTCCTGTCACCTGTGTATCACATTGAGCACTATATTGGTAGTTTGGCACCTCCCTCAAATCAAGCAACAACAAAATCTGAGTTGTGTGTTCTCTTTTTCAAGAATAAGAACATATTCAAGGATGTAAGGTAGTGTAGATTCTGACGATATGGGTGCAAATCCGCGACACATCTAATCTAGTACCAGATTTCCATGTAAAGATGCATGATATCAGATGGGTACGAGGACTCGAGGAGTGTGGTTCTTCCATGACATGATTCATTAATTAACTATGACAGTAAGGTACTAAATGAATCAAACATAGACAGAGCAGAGGAACATAATAGTCAGTAGAACCCATATAAGGAATAAACCTAAGCATAGATAGGTACTGGCATCACGAGATATGCGCAAAAACTGATGCTTGTTTCTAAATTTGACACCTCTTATGGGAAAAACACCTATGGAAAGTTGTAAATCGAGATCAATGTTAATATCAAGAATCAAATTCAATAGAGCCTTTTTTTCCCTTGCACTTAAATAGTTATATACTGATCTAGACAATCACCATGATGTACACAGTACACAACTACATAACTCCTGATATTTTATGACACGGGAAATGAAAGCAATTTTTTCCCAAATTGAGTTGTTGATTTACAATAGCTTGAATGAACCCCTGCATATAAAATCAACAAGGACCATAACCTTTCACATCTCAACACAGCTACCTTTAGTGGAAGTCCTATAATGGGAGAGTCTATGGCTTCTTCCATGTTACAAAGATGGGATTTTTTTCTCCCGCCACATTGATGGGAGTTGAGATCCCCTACAACCCATGGTGTACCCTATGGTACACCAAAAAATTGTTTTTGTTATTAAAAAATGTTAAAAAGAATACTAAAAATTATATTTAACTTATAGACACTCATATTACATATTTATAAAATTTTATTATAAAAAAATCATGTTTAAAAAATTATAAATAATGAAAATATGAGTTATTTTAGAAAATGATTTTTCTATTTTTCTAGAACATGATTTTTCATGATAAAATTTTATAAATATGAGTGTCTAGCTTGCAGACATCTTCACTAAATCACTCTATGCTCCTCGGCATCATCAACTGTTACCTCAACCGCAGCTTGTTTCCCCCTCTCCAGAGTGAGGAGGGATGTTGGGTTCATAATTGGTTCAAGCTTAGTCGAATACTTCGTCTTTCACTCGAGGAGGGATGTTGGACATAGTCAAGTTGATCACAACTCAAGTTAACTGTGTTAGTTAGACTTGTTAGTTGGGAAACATAAGCTGTTACACATTGTTATTTCTTGAATATGTAAATATATAGATGTGGTGAGTTATCAAATCACAAAAGGATAAGACCATACTAAGGATCTCATGTAAGATAAAGGAATCAAACAACAAAAGGATTCTCTATACCCTTCATACCCTCCAACCCTTCCAAGATCAACCCATTACACATTGTTATTTCATATAAATAGCAAAACATTGTATTACACAACTTAATTCATTCAACAATAAAGAATCTGTTCAAATACTCTCTCTTCATCTCTCTCCTTTCTCCATTTCTGGTTTTCCCGCCATGGCTTTTCTCACTTGATCTTGCAACTCCGACAGAATATGACTTTGTAAAAGTATTTTCATGATGAAAGGGGGTGGCTTTCTCAACTTTTCCGTATTTTATTCTAACATTATAAGTGTGTGCATTGGACCGCCGATTGATGCGCGCAAATGGAGGGTAGGTGTGGTGTGGTGTGGACCTGTAGTCAACTAAACAAATCTACAATAATAGACCTCCTCATGTTTAATTCTTCTTTCGGTGTTTTGTGCTTACCTTTACAAGTATTTTCATGATAATGGATGATTTTATTATTACAAATTGCAGGTATTAATAATATTTCTCACAGTTGGTTTATAGAGTAATATTGCGTTATTTTCAAAAGCTGTCCACAATAATTTCATTGACTGGATCGAAATCAATCGATCTGGACACAAGAAACAACAGCTTCTCAACCAATCCCACCTTTGCCTTGCCAAAAGTAAACACAACACCATCGATGGTTGATGCATCGGCTGCTGCCGGTGCTGCCAAGTGGATCGGAGCAGCCCTCATTGCAGAGGCCAAGTATCTCTGTGGCGCTGAAGACAATGTTCGCAGTCTTGAAAAGGACTTGAAATGCATGGAGCGATTGCTAAAAAATGTAGACGCAAATCCCCATCTAACTCATGAAGATGAACAACTGTGCGATTTCGTTCAGGAAATCCGAGAGTTGGTCTTTTGTGCTGAGGATGTCATCGATTCCTATATTGTTGATGTTGCGACCAAGATTAAGAGGAAGAGGAAGAGTCGCTTCTTGAAGTGTGCCTGCCTTGCTGCTCACTCCTACCCGATCCACATGTTTATTATGAAGATAGAGGCCATCCAACAAGATAAAAAAAACACCGAGGAGAGATTCAAAAACATACTAGAGAAAATTGCCGGGAATACAAGATCAAGCAGCTCCTCACGACGAATCCCCCCTGCAGAAAACTACATCCACCTTGATGATGAAGTTTTTGTGGGGATAAAAGACGACATTACCGATCTCGCAAAGCGCCTTGTTGGTGTAGAAGATGATTTCAGAGTCCTTGGCATTGTTGGAACATGTGGTGCAGGTAAAACCACTTTAGCTAGCAAGCTTTATAATCATACCCTAGTTAAAAGTCGATTTACCCATAAAGCTTTTGTTTCTATATCTCAAAAATGGAGTAAAATTGACGTCCTCCAACGCATATTCAAGGAGATTAAGGAGGTTGAGAAGGGTGGTGAGATTCCTTCTAGTGAACTGGAATTAGTGAGAGAACTCTATGGGTTTTTACAGGATAAACGATGTTTGATCGTTCTTGATGACATGTGGAAGACAGAAGCTTGGGATGATGTTTATCCTATTCTTCCTCTATCCAATAAAGGTTGTAGAGTTGTAATCACGACTCGGAATGATGCGGTGCCCTCGTATACCAATACCAAACGCATCATTCACAACCCAAAACCCCTCACGGTGGAACAACAGTGGGAATTGTTTAGCAAGATCGCAATGGAGGGGCGAGCAGATATTCAGAAGAATGTTAAATTTGAGAATCTAGGTAGACAGATGTTGGACAAATGCGAAGGGCTACCTCTTGCAGTGGTCACTTTGGCGGGTGTTTTGCAAACAAAGCAAGAGTGGTATCAATGGGAGGGGGTAAGTAACGCATACGCCAATTACATTCTCAAAGGAAAGGGAAAGCCCAATTATGGAGTTGTGGAGGACATGCTGGAGTTGAGTTATCTTGACCTGCCTTCTTATTTGAAACCATGCCTTTTGTACTTTGCAATGTTCAATAATGATTTGACATTTTATCCCGAGAACATTATTGGAAGGTGGATTGCCGAAGGATTTGTCACATATGAGCTCCAGATGAAAAAAGAAACACTTCAAGACATAGGAATGCAGTTACTTGAAGAATTAGCTCGCCGTTATCTTCTACAAGGCACAATTAGAGGTATTCAAGGGCAAATTACGTCTTTTCGAGTGCATGGCCTTATGCAAGAGTTTTGCATTTCGAAGGCCAAGGAATACCAATTTGTTGGGCCAGTTTCTTCTGAGTCCATATCAAGGCAACCAAGACGAACAACGGTTTTGCATAGGTATTGTCTATGATATTTGTTTAAAGAAACACTAGACCTGAACCCAAATATAGGAGAGAAATTAGTCCATATTCTTTTGTACTGTATTTGCTATCTCTGTTTGAACCACGTATCATATATTTTAATTGGCTACTTGTATTGTTATTTGATGTGAACGTGTTGTCGTTTTGTGGTTAAGTTTTTCATATCTTTAGTTTACCACCAGACAATTTGGATTATAAAAAATGACTAAAAGGGTGTAACAAAACAAAAATGCATTAACATATCATTCATTTTACTAATTATATTCCATCTTCTCGGTTCATTCTTGCAGTGAAAGTTATCCAGAGGAGAATCATCATTTGAGAACACTTTTCAATATTGGTGACGAAGGTGTGGAACTGTCGAATGAAGCTAGAGAGAACTTCAAGTCAATCCCTAACAAGTTCAAACTGCTGAGAGTTTTGTACATAAGGGGCCTAGGTTATGTTGCTTTGCCTGAACAAATTGGAAAGCTCGTCCACCTGAGGCACTTGACCATCGCGAGATCCAAAATTTTTGTTCTTTCGAAATCTATTAGGAATCTGCGGAACCTCCTGTACTTGTTTTATCAAACTAGGGACCCCAAAGAGGTGGTTGAAGTGCCCGATAGTCTTGTACGCAACATGGAGAATCTTAGAGAACTTGTTTTACCAAAGTCTCTAAAGCGTGGCTCCATAAACAGATTGGGATTAAATGGCCCAAAGAACTTGCAGCGGTTGTCTGTTGGTGCAGGCAAGTGGATGAAAAAAGAGCTACCAACATTAAGCACCACTGTACACAGCTTAGAAATATGGAATATACTAAAAGAGGAAGAGATGGAAGCACTTTATCATTGTTCATGCATCTGCAGGGAGGTCGGTCTTCGTCGATTGAGGCTCACTTGTGACAGATCGATGTCGTCAGAGGAGGCTTTGGAATTCGACCTCGAAAAACTAAGGGCGTGCGAAACATTATGGGAGCTGGCGTTGGATTGTCCGTTGGCAAGCAATTGCGATGGAACTAATATTCAGTTCCCTCCAAACCTGGGGAGCCTGTCTTTATTCCGTAGCGCGATTAAAGGAGGGGATGATCTTATGCGCGTTCTTGGGGAGCTTCCTAAACTTGAAGAGCTAAATTTATGCCAGGAATCATTCTTGGGGACGCAACTAAGTTGTACAAAGAATGCCTTCCAACAACTCCAGGTACTTTATTTGGGAGGGTTGGTAAATTTAGAAGAATGGACAATGGATGAAGGGGCAATGGCTCATCTCAGAAATCTGTGGATTGGCGGTTGTCCAAAATTGAACAGACTTCCGAAAAGTATGAAATCCATCACCACCCTTAAAGAGTTGAAGATCACAAGGATGCCAGAAGAATTTTGCAGGAAGATTGGGAACGGAGCAGAAGATTACTACATTATTGAACGCATTCCCACTGTCATATTCAGAGTTGCATCTTAATATGGGGGCATTGCTATTTCCTCGATCTCTGGCACTCGGTAAGCAATAAATTGCAATTTTCACAAACACAGTTTTGGTATTCGAAAAATGCCCATTTGCATTTCAGTTTCATTAATTTGGCTGTGAGACTGAACTTAAAGCTGTGTTTTGGTGATGTTTCAAAAATAAGATGCAGGCTGGTGGCCATTCTCAAGTGTTTGGAGACATCTGCTTCTGAAGCATTTCAAAAGTCGTATGTTCGTGTTTACTTTGGGGGCTTCATTCTTTTCAGAAACTGCTCACTGGAGTTCAGCAGTTCATTCCATCAAGTTTGTGATTGTTTAAGGAGTTTGGTGTTTGCTTTGTTTGGTGAATTTATCATTTGCATTCAGGTCTTTCTGGTTATGAGACTCGTAACAGAAATAAGTCATGTGTGGTGGTGTTGTTTAATTTCAAAAGATAAGATGCTCAAGGTGCTGCAGGGCTCCATTCATACTTTTGATGACGTAGGTGCTCTTCGTCTTCAGAAACTGCTCGCTCACTGAGTTCAGAAGTTTGTTCTATGAAGTCGTGTTTTTTCTTCCTTTTTTATTTTCCACTAAAAACATTGGTATTGCTTGTTGGTGAAATTTCCATTTCAGTGTTTTTGGTTGTGACATGTGAGATTGGGAACACAGAATTGTGTGATGTAATGTTTTTCAAAAATTAAGATGTGAACTTTGTTTGTTATTGCTATTCGTGCCGCGTACACTGGAAAGTAAGCATGATCGCAGGCAAATTGTAGGAGGCGCAGCCATGACACAACCTTCCCTCGTGGTTGCTCCACGTTTTGAAGTTGCAGGGTCACTCTTCTTCGATTCAAAGACTTCCCAGATATCACCATGGTGAAGCCAACACTGTGATGACTGATGAACTAATCAAAATTAAGAAATGATCAATTTCCGATTGACATGGCGCCCACTAGTGTTTATAGTTTATACATTGACGCGCAAACTTGAAAGATTGTCGTGCCCCATGTCACAAAAGCTCAATCACAAGTTTGCTAAATAGCTATGATGCTACATCTCATGATCAAATATTCAAGTTTTGATTCCTTGTTTAGCCATTAAACACGTCCTGTTTCAGAAGATTGAAACCAATCATCCCAGCTTTTGCCTTCACAAAATTAAACAACATCGATCCTTCCAAAACATAAAAGTGATCCAATCGGTTCCTCCCTCATTGGAGAGGCCAAGTATCTTCATGGCGTTGAAGACCATGATCATGCCCTTCATAAGGAGTTGGAGTGCATGCAAGAGCTCCTCAGAAAAAGAAGATGCAAATTCCCAGCAAGGAAGACAAGATGGACAACTCCACATTGAGGAAATACAAGAGTTGGCTTTTTCGTGCTGACGATGCAATCGACGCCTATATTGAGACGATATTTATCCTATGCTTCCTCATTTATCCAATAAAGGATGCAAATGCGTCAACTCCTCGCGGAGGACCAAAAGTGGGAACTATTTAGCATGCTGGCAATGGAGGAGCGAGTAGGAATTGAGAATAATGTTGAATTTGAGAAGCTGGGGTAGACAGATTATGGTGTTGGTTTATTTCAGGTTACATAGTGACAAGATACTCTCACCTTATCTTGTTGAGCTTCTAATTGATTTTAATTTAAGTACAGATAAGGTTATGTTTAGTTTAAGTCAAATTACTTTGTATTTAGAATAGGTTTACAATTGAGTCTTATCAAGTACTGTACCGTACCTGTTCAAATAATTACATTTCTAAAATCTTGAATCTAAGGTGAAGAGGCCGAGGGTCAATTAAGGGATATGGAATTGATTGCTTATGAAGCCTCTTCAAATTCAACTATTCATGTTTGGAGGGATCAAGCTTTTCAGAAATGGCTCACAGATTGACCTCAGAAGTTTGTTTCATGAAGGTTGGGAGTTTGTAAGGACACTGTTGGGGTCTGTTTGGTAAATTTTCAGTCTGCATTTCAGGTTTTTTTTTTAACTTGGTTGTGAAACTCAGAAAGTGGAGCTGTGTGTTGGGGATGCTTCAAAAATCAGATGCACCCTGGTAAGTGGTAGTCATATCATTAACTTGTATGGATTGAATTTGACACATTTCAATGATAGTATAGGCCGTTGGGGACATGGCCCAAAGAACTTGCAGTGGCTGAGGAAAAAGTGGTAGTCATCAACCAAAGTATTTAGTATAGATTCATCATCCCTTGATGCACAAAAAACCAAAGTACAAAATGTGATTATTGATCAACTTATAAGTTCAGGTTTCGTTTTTTTTTATTTTTTGGTTAATCATGTTCAAAATTGTACACTGTAACAGCTCAAAAAAGTTCATTTCAATTAATCAGAAGTTTCGGCTAATCATGCTGCTATTTTAAGTCGATCCATGAAATAAAACAGGGTGAGTGCTACCCTCACAAATGCCATTGTTGCCTGCTGTCATAGGAACACACTCTCTGCTTTCATTTCGCAGAACCCCAAATCCGCTTTCCCCTTTGTTCTCGACTTTCCTAGCAGCTTTCTTAGCAGATGGTTGTTGCCAGCCCTCTTCCCCAGCCTTCTGTTTACCTTTACTTTAAGGAACTGATGTCTGAACCTCAATAGCAGCAGCTGTTGCGTTCTGTATTGTTGTACACAATTGTATTGCAGCCTCCTTTTCACTGTTAACCTCCTCCTGTTCACTGTTAGACTCTTCGTGCACCATCACTCCCTTCCCCACATCAGTCTTGTCTGAAGATGTTACGAACAACATCAGTCTCATCTCTGCTGTCATAGCTTTCTGTGCTGCTGTCATACTTTTGTTCACTGTTAGATGCGATGTTGGCCTTGACACCCAAATGATGAGCATATTCAGTGATGAATCGCTATCAAATGTCTTTTGAAGAGAGAAGATGTGCATATATTACTGGCAGCACCTAATGCCTACTGGTGAACTAATCAAAATTAAGAATCGATTGATTCTCCCAATCAACAATTCAACATGGTGCCCAATTGGGGTTTATAGTTTATACATTGAAGTACAAACTTGAAAGGCCAACATATACTCGCCAATAGGTAAGCTATATATCACCGTGCCCCATGTCGCTAAATCTCAGTCACAAGTTTGTTAAACAGCTATGATGCTAGATCTCATGATCAAATATTCAAGTTTTGATTCCTTGTTTAGCCATTAAACTCGTCTTGTTTCAGAAGATTGAAACCAATCATCCCAGCTTTCGCCATTAACTTGTATGAATTTGATGCATCTCAATGACAGAATATTAGACCCGAGCAAAGATGGGCAAACCCGCCCGGGAAAATATGCGGGCTTGGACAGAGTAGTTGGCCCAAGCGGGCCGTCGGACCCGGCCCGGTAAGCCCAGACGGCCGGGCTTGGGCAGAGAGAAGCACAAGCGGGCCGACAGACCCGGCCCGGTTTTACATTAATATTATATATATTATTCATATAATAAAAATACAATAGATAGATTTATATTACAAATTCAATTTCCATAAATATTCTTATATATTAGCAAATAGTAAATTACAATTACAGTAGTTACAGAAGTATGACAATTATAGCAAATAGTATAAGTACATTATAATTAAATGTAGATTCAACAATTACAGTAGCATAAACTTAATTATATACATTCTTTGATTGATGTTTTATTAATTTTATTTTTTCATATAAATAAAAATATTATATATATATACGGGACGGGACGGGATTTGCGGGACGATGACTCTTCATCCCGCGTGTCGCCTGAAAGTATTGGTACAATATAACGTTGATTTGCATTTATGAGTAAGCTAATATTGTCCAGATTTGACTCACATTTGAAAGTATTGGTATAATGTTGTGATTTGCCTATTTTTTTTAATTCGATTTCAGATAGAAAATGAATTTGAGATGCAAGACCCGTTTGGCCCGCTGGACGGCCCAGCCCGACAATGAGGGCGGGCTTGGACAAGGCATTAGGCCCAAAACCGGACTTGGTCCAAGCCCGACTCGCTGTACTGGGCTGAAAAATTGGTCAAGGCCCGGCCCAAGCCCAACCCGTACTCAGGTCTACAGAATATGATAACATATTCTCTCACTCAAAACTCATTCAATCATCTTTGGATTCCTCCATTAATTTGACGCATCTAATAAATCATCTGTTCAGAAACTGCTCAGTGAGTTCAGAAGTTTGTTTCATCAATTGCTAAATTTGATTCCTCCATCAAGCAGGCCCACCTCCTCGAACCCACATACCAAGCATGGGCTAACATAGAAGCCCATACATAATTGATGATTTTATTATTATATGAATATGACTTTGTAAAAGTATTTTCATGATGAAAGGGGCTGGCTTTCTCAACTTTTCCGTATTTTATTCTAGGCCAAAGTGCAACCACATCGGCATTTTTAGGAGGGTTTTTAGAGGGGAAATGTCAGAAAAAGAAGGAGAGATGAAGGAGTTGAGTTAAAAACCCATCCATGGGCAGAGGCGGATCCTCTTTAGGGCCGGTGGTGGCAGTCGCCCCCCAATTGAAAATGAAATTTAAAATACATATTCCTCTCGTCGATAGCTTCAATTTGATATATTATAAGCTCAAATCCGATATCTGAGTAAAAAGTTATAAGCGTTTTAAATTTCAGCACTGAATTACAATATTTCTTACATCATTTATCAAACCGATATATTGTTATTGTAATTATCATTTATTAATTTCATATCTTAATAATATAATTATATCCTAGAACTTCAAATTAGGAGGTTATATTGAAATATTTGAAAATCATGAAATAAATCATGCAAGATTTATGTTTTTATTCTAGTTACACATCCATAATATTGATAATTTTTCGGAAAAGAAAAATGAGAGATTAATTTTACATACAATATTTTTTTATCATAAATTTTAGCCCCCTCTGTAAAGATCGGGAAATTTTAGAATATTAAATTATTAAAATAGTGATTTATAATCATTTCGATTTCTAAGATTTGGGAGGTTTGGAATTTCCGTCATTGAGCCTTTGGTTTTATTCTAAATGTTTCAAAACGAGTTCCGGCATTATTTAATTGAAAATTTAAAATATGTTATACTCTGCTTTTATATACCGAAAATTGAAAAAATAATGTTCGGATTTCATCTATTAAATTCGGATTTGAAAAATTGAAGAGTATTTTAAACGCGTCGGGATAAAGTCGAGTAGCGAAAATTCAAATTGATATTTTATGGGGGACTAATTCTATTTCTTTCTTTTCCTTTTCTTTCCTTCTCTCGTGCCAGCCTGTGGGTTCTTGTCCCTTTCCCACTTCAAAATTCGAGCACTCCTCTGATCCTCTCCTCATTTCTTGTCTTTGCTTGTCTGCAGAACCAACAACTCACCTCCACTTGTATTCATCCTCAACTAAGCCCAACATCCACACCTCCACTCCCCACCTCCCCCATGCTATCTTACCACTTTCGGGTGTGGATTCAAACATAAACCCTACCTCCTCTGCCTTTTGTTCAGCCGATAGGAATAGGAGCCTTGTTTGATTCCCCTGCAGAAAATAGGGGCAGCAGTAAACCGCCACACACAAGCAACCCCTCTTCAAACACCACCTCTCTTCGCTGCGCCTCCGCCTCCGGCAGGCCGCCACCATACCTTCTTCTCGTCAATTTCAGCCAGCATGCCACGCCACCACCGGAACGCCTCCATTCTTCTTCCTTCTCGTCGTCGATGGAAACCCACCGGAGCTTCTTCCGCCAAGTTTCTGCATTCAGCAGCCTCCACGGACCTCCAGATCCTCCTCCTTCTTCCTCCGACATCCGAGAACGCAGCTAGGCCGCCGTGAGCCCCCAAGAGCACCCCGGGGACGCCGCCGCAGCCACCTCTTCCCCATTTTCCCTGTTTTCCCCCAAATCGAGCGGTAAGACTCATCTCTCCTTTCTTTCGCCCCGAACAGTCGTAAAGGTTCACCTTTAACCCCCCCTTCACCCTCCTCAGGCTAAGAAATAGGAGATTTCATCACCGTCGGAGCCGAATCGAGCCATCGGGCGATTTTCCGGCGAAAGCTTCGAAACTTCGGTGAGATTCTTCTTTCCTCAATCGTCCTTGTCCGGTTTCTGTTCTCATTCGTTGGGTGTCGGGATGGGTATCGGAGAGGCTGAGGGTGGTCGGAGTGCAACCAACGGCCGCCGGAGGCCTGAGTTCTTCTTCTTCCTCTTCGTTTTTCTTCCGTCGACTTTCTTGGTTTGGGAGAGACGAACTGTGGGCCCTTTTATTTTATTTTAATTTTCTTTCCCTTCAGATTGTGTAACTGGGAGAGTGGGCCGGGTTTGGGCTTCAGAATTGGTGGATCCGGGTTTGAGAGTTGGGCCTATTCTTTCTTCCTTCAGATTTCGATTGGGCCTTTCTTTGGGCCGGGTTCTGGTGTCTTCTCTTCAGGTTATGGGCTGCTGAGTGTTGGGTTATTGTTATTGGGTTTATTGCATTTAAATGTGTATTTTAAATTGTTGTTATAAAATGTGTTTTATAATATATAATCGGATGAGTATTTAAATAATTTTAGTTGTATTATTATGATTTCCATCATATTATTCTGTGTTATGAGATATTATGTATTTTCTGAAATTATTTTGGAGAGTGATATTAATAAGATATGTATGTTGTGATGATCAAATATGTAATTTTTAGGAATTTTAAAATGATTTATTGGCTTGGACTATAATTATGATTTATGAAGATGATTTAATTTTGATGTTTAATTAGTTAAGCATTGTTTGATAAATTATTTAAAAAGAGATTTTAAGTTCGGAAAAATCTTTTAAGGATTTTATGTGTTGAAACCGAAATGTCGAAATTATTTCTATAATATGATTTTGAGGTATTGATTTTAAGGTTTAAATGCTTAATGTCGGGATTCCTTGTCTTGGTTTGATGATGTTGGTTTTGAAAAGGAAATTGTGAGAATGATTTTGGTTGATGTTGATAGTATCGGAAAGGTTTTGGGAAAATGGTTTTACCGTCGATTTGTTTTGAGGATATTGAGAACTTGGGTTCATGTGTGTGAGAATGTTGGTTCGGTAGCTTATGGAAATGGCTTGATGATAGGTGTGTATTGCGATTGGATTGCTTTTGGACTTGCATTTGGGCCCTTGATTGCGTTATCTTGTTGTTCTGCATCTTCAGGTAAGTTCCCTAGGGGCTTACTCAGGTTGGACATTCATGTCTGTTGTTGCATTTTATGTTAGGTGTTGCATATGTATAAAAGCATGCCATGTAGTATCCTGTTTAGGTTGCACTAATTGAATGAGCATCTGCTTACTTTATGCGTTTGAAACAAAACGGTCGTTATCTGTGATAGTCCTAGAGTCTTTGCTAGGGTCATAGGGTAGCCCAGCCTCATCGAGTACCCTGAGTCAATCGAGTCATGAACTTCCTTATATTATGAGATGCCTGCGGGCTTTATTGTGGAGCGGGTTAGGCATGCGTGCCGCCCGATTATGATGGAATGCATTCACGAGCTGGCCAGTCTCCGCCCTATCGGAAGGGGGTGGAGGTAGGAGAGAAATATGCCATTTGGCATTGTATTGGGCCCTTTATAGTATTTCTGCACATTATTATACCTAGGTGCATGCTAGTGTGTTTGACTTTCGTACTGCATTAGAGCATCTTTATTAGGTATAGCACATACTATGTGGCCTCAGCGAGGACTGCCGGTCCCGCATGAGTGGCTCGATCTGACTCCTTTCCCCGTTCTTTTTTTTAAGGTATTTTGTGCAGATTTTGAGTGCTCGATGTCTATATGACGGGGTTTCCTTTGGCGAATTGAAGAACCTGGCTAATTCTCTAACTTAGTATAAATGGTAATCATTCGCTTACGTTTTGGTTTTGACTCGGCTCTACCATGACACTTTGTATCTTAACTTTGTTTCCGCTTTACTTTCATTTGAACTGAATTTCGCGACATAGTCTCAGGACAGGTTAAGGGTACCCAATGACCCTTCGAGGTTTTTAGGGTTTGAAATCCCTCTTTCTGCTAATCTTAAATGAGTTTGAAACCTCGACCCGTACCTGGATTGCAAGATCCGAACAAGGGGTTTTATCCCTTGAAACGTAACCTGGAAATCATAATTCTGGGCCGTTACACCCTCAATCAACAACTTCAGGATCCGCCACTTCCCATGGGTTTTCAATTTCCAAACTCTACTAAAATCCCATAAAGTGAGCCCTATGTATATACTACCTCTGTTCAACAATATAAGTCTTTTTAGACATTTGCACACAAATTAATAAAATCATAAACTTATTACTTTTATACCCCTCATTAATTATCCACAACCAATAAAAACCAATAGCATTTCATAAAACAACTCAAAAAGTTAATTTTCTCTTAACCCAATGCCTAGAAAACCTAAAAGGACTTATATTTCTAAACAAAATTTTAAGTCTAAAAACACCTATATTTTTTAACGGAGGGAGTATATAATATATGGGTGATTTTTGCATTTTTTTAAATTTTTTTACATGAGCCCTTCTACCTATATTGTTGGCATGCAAGTGGGAGACAATAATCTTTGTATAATTTTATATTCATTTTAGCTAGTTTTTAGTCATTAAATATAAAAAGTAAAAAATAATCTTTTTATTAAAATTCATAATTTATTTTAAGCTATTAATAAACACCATTTCATGTATGATTAAGAGTACACTTTGCATTTTATTTTTATTACTTTTGTATTTCGATGATTTTCCATTTCATGTATGATAGAGAGTACTCTTTATATTTTATTTTTATTGTTCTTGTATTTCGGTGCTTGTTTTGTTCCAATGAAGTTGTTTGCATTAAATGTTATTATCTATTTTTACGTTTTGGATTTTTTTTGAAAAAAATATTATATACTATTATTATATTAATTAACACAAAATATAATACATATATATAGATAATGTATAACATATTATTATTATGTATATTTTAATATATAATAGATAATAGTTGGTGAAAAGTAAATTAAGAAACTCTAGAAACTCATATGGAGGTGGACGAAAAAGTAAGTTAGGGTTTTTAAGGAGAGAGAAATTGATAAAGTGGTATTAAGAAACTCAAGAAACCCGTATTGATGCGGATGGTCTAAAATCACCCTTTATTCATTCTTCTTTTCAACTAATCACCCCTTATTTAAAAAATTTTACTTAACCACCCATTATATCATATCTATTACAACTAACCACCCATTTTCTCTTTTCTCTATTTAAAAGACCAAAATTGCCCCAATATTAATTACTAATGTTATTTATTTATCATTATTATTTTGGTAGAGTTATTTTTTTCTTATATTAAATCCCAAATACATGTTTTAGAATGGAGCTCATCGCATGTTGCCTCGATCCCGGAATCTCACTTCCAAGTCCTCACTCATCTCCTTCTACTACTGTAAATTTATCAATTATCAAACATTTTCCACAGTTCCACGGTTCCACCCAATGTTGTTAAAATCTCAATCTGATTCTACAATTATAACGATCCAAAAAGAGCAGAACAATCCCAATCTTTTTATTTTGCGATACTAACAATTCTAAAAAATATCTATTATAAGAAATTTCTAACATTCACACTTTAAATATAAGATTTTTTTTAAATAATTGGTTAGTCTATATTATACAGTATGTAGGTTACTTTCAAAATTTTAAAACATATATGAGTATTTTTTTTATGATTTAACATAATATTTAACTAATATAAAACATATTAACTTCATTTTTTGAAATTCATCCATGCAGTGGGATATTACGTTCAAAACTCATGGCCATGAATTTTAAAACCGAATTTATTTTAGTAAAGACATACATGTTTTAAAATTTTAAAAGTAAGCTAAATGTAATATAGAATTTACCAAACATTTACTTGAGATTTAATATTAAAAAAAAAAAAAAACTCTACCAAAATAATAATCATAAATAAATAAACATTAGTAATTATTTTTTATTTTTTTTGGGGGGGGGGGGGGGGGGGGGGTTGGTCTTTTAAATTGATAAAAGAGAAAATGGGTGGTTAATTGCAATAGACATGCTATCAAGGGTGATTAAGTGAAATTTTTTTAATAAGGGGTGGTTAGTTGAAAAAAAGAGTGAATAAATGGTGGTTTTATTCAATTTGACCTTTATTCTAACGGTACAAGTGACATCTACCTATCTATCTATCTATGTATATATAGTTATCATAACTCACAATCTATCTATACACATTTTATTTAATTGATAATAATATAAATCAAAACTATTTTATGGTCATACTTGCCAAAAATATTAATCAATATTATAATACTAAAGGAGAAGTCGCCTAAGACATGTGGCGGCTTCTCCTTTAATGTAGGGATTTTTAGTTAGGGTTTAATTAAATTATTTAGTATAATCCAATTAAAAATTAAGTCAATATCTATTTATCTATTAATCTTTATTAATATTATAATTAATAATATTAATTGATTTGAATATCTAGATATTATGGTTAGTTAGTTTAGATATTTAAGGGATCCTAATCCTATCCTTAATAATTATCTTTACCAATTATTTTAATTATCTTATTTAGTTTAAAACATTTTCTATTTCTATTTAATCCATTCCATACCCTTGACAATTATCATAAGTTTGACGATAATCGGCGAGTCACCTTTCCATTTCTTAAAAACCTCTACTCTGATCATTCTATTGCATTTTTTATCAAATTCTAACCATGTTTTTGTAATTTTCAATTTTTGTAGGTATTCGAATCCATTGATAAAATGTTACTAACGATTTGAATTTTAAACCTTTACATTTTTTTATTGCTTTATAATCGATTCTAACAATGTTTTTATTGTTGAGGTCGAAGATGAAGAACGGTTTAACTTTATTGGATGATCTAAAGGCAAAAGGAAACTAAAAATTCGAGTTCGTGTTATTCACAGTTGGAAAAGGAAAAGTTCAAAGAGTGGATAAGAAGCCGAGTTCGTGTTTTTTCTTAGTCCCGTGTTATATTCCCTTCTAATTTCAGTTCTATGTGGTGCCATATTATTTCACCAATCCTTCATGTTAAATTGTGGTATTTTCGGAATTTGTTTTCTTTAAATAAATAAATAATTACTTCGTAATATTTAAGTGGTGTGTTCTGTAATCCTATTTGGTTGTTACAACGAATATTTTACCATAATCCAATACAAATTGAAATCCTTATCTTCAATTAGCATCGATTAAATAGGTATTTATTTTATTGGATTGTTTTGAAATTTAAATAATAATATATTTCTTGGAATATTTTACAATTTAAACAATACTTTATTATATGTTTTAGTTAAGATTTGACCATTTAGGATAATAACTAAATCAAGATGTAGACAAATTTTCCAATTATATAAATAATTTGTTTTACCCACGTATTTATGCAATTTATTAATAAATTATATTTTATTACTACTCCATATATATTATTCATATTTAAATTATTTTTATTAAAATGTGAATATTTTTTATTTTAGTGTTTCTTTGTTAAAAATAAATCAAGGAATAATCACCTAATTGTATAAGACACGCTAATGACTTATAAATTTAGTTCACAATTTTATTGATACTATCTCCTTGTCATCATAAAATGTACTATATAATATAATGAGATAGTCCATTTTTAAAAGACCTATATTTGATTTATCATATTCTTTCTTTAATACAATGGAATTGAAGGAAACTTCATATGAAGATCTCTACCATCGATCTAAGATAAAAAAAAAAAGTCAAATAATTCCAACAGTGTGTCATTGCATCTCTAAAATGAAAAGGTTATGTGAAAATTAATGTTTGATATTGTACATAATTAGATTTTTAAAAAAGACCGTGCCTTGGGCACGGGAACTGAACTAGTATATAAATATTTGACATATGTTATTTTATTTATAAGGTGTTATTTTATTTATATGTAGATGTAAATTGTTTTTTTTGGTAGAAAGAATTATTTATAGCAAAATTAATTATTTGATAGTTATTATTATTTTTATATCTAAATTATTTTTGATAGAATGAATTATTTATATCTAGATTAATTTTCATTTTATATTTTCCACGCACTTTAATCGCTATTAGTTTAATTCTCACGTTCTAATTTAAATTAGATTCCACTTTTTTTTAGCAAGAATTAGATTCCACTTACAAATGATGTACAAAAAGAACACCTCTTGCCTGCTTACTCTTTGCACACACTACCTACGCCTATTTATACTCGCCTAAGTTGGTCGTTCCTTCACCGACCTACACATGATAAAAGGTAGATATTTCACACATCCCTTCAAATCTCCTTTCCCGCATTTTCTTGTCAAATCTTGAAGCTTCTCAGCGTCCCTTAGTTGAGGGTCATATATCCTTGAGCCCATTTCATCTGTCATTAGATTCTTTAACTCATTTCATCTTTTCGTGTAGCAATTTCTAGGCTAATCCACCAATTTTATTTGGATATACATTTACACTGAGTGTTAAATTTTAATCTAACTCCACCATAAAAATAATAATCTAGCACTACAAATTAAAATATGACATGTGTCATTAGATTCTTTAATACAACAGTTTTCAATAAATTTTAATAATGATAACAAACTTAATGATGATGAAATTTAACCTTTTTTTACTTTTACTTTTTTATCTTTTTAGAATATTTTTTATTATAAATATATTAGTGGGAATCATGCATGCCATTTTATTGATAGTGTAAATGATCTATTCTTATCCTTAGAGTAAGTGTACACTTTTCCTTCTAATATACCTATTTGTCTTTTTGGCCGTATCTCAATTCTCAACCAACTACCAATGCTCCTCTTGCTAGCATTAGTTTCTCCTGAAACCATTCAACAAGAGACCTTACAAAAGACCTATACTTTACAGTCAAGAATGCAGTATATATTTTGTGATTGTAAACTGGAACTGCCTACTTACTAAAACAGGTCCAAGAAATAGAGAAAAGCATCGGACAAACAAAAGGGATTATAAAGATATATGAAAAGATGTACAAAAAAGGAATAACCTAATCCGCAATGTAATTCAATACCCACGAAAAATAAACTTGCTACAGCACACTACATGGAATCAGAGCCAAAATCTACTTCCTACAGCTGGAGAGGTACCTTAAGCACCATGTGTACAAAACATAGAAACTGTACCAAAAAGCATATCCTTGTTTCCTGTGAATGGTTCACCGTTGCAGGCAATCTGTATATCCCTTCAAAAGTACAGTTGTGTTCAATTCATTTACCATCCCAATAAAGCTATGAAGTGTCCCGTGAAACCCGAAATCCAGTTCCGTCTTTCAAATGGTTGGTTGCAGTAGGCCATAACCATTTAAGCATGTTCGGGCCAAAAACCTATTCAGATTAAATTTTGCACATGATATTGATATTTCAAACAACCAAAGTCGACAACAATCTAATGATATATGCAGAATGTTTTGAATAATGGAAGAAATGGGACAGACCGCAGTAATATTTTTGTAAACGCCAACATCATACGGGTGATGATAGCTCTGACCAGATTTTTTTGCCAGCCATGCTCCTCTAAGCCCTTCATAGTACTGTAAAAAAGATTTAAATACCAACTGTAAAACTATCGCAACTTATCCAAACAAAAAAGGCAAGTTTGGAGAATATTCACATTCAAATGGAAAACTGTAGGTGATTCATGTTTGACAATTGGAAGCTCCAAACTCACCTCAATTGTTGTCATGTTATGAGAAAGAAGATAGACATGCCAGCCAAGTAGTGTTACTAATGTTATGAATAATCCAACAATCACCACCCCAGAACCAACCTGAAACATAGTCTTTGTTAGTCTACTTCTCCAAACATTCATAGGGAAGGAGTGGCAGATAACTAGATATTCATTCTCTAAAAAAGACAAACTCCCATTAATCTGTAACTATTAAATTATCAATTACAACGAACCTTCTTTTCTTCACAGTTACCCAGTTCTGAGTTATATCATTTCAGCAATGGATTACAAGAATGGAACTACTAAGGTCAGACTCCAAAGAAGATGAGAAAGTATACATTGATGGGTGGTAGACATGATAGGAAAGGGAATGCATTAACTTGATTATTAAAACAGCATGGGTAACTTAGGTTTACACAGTTCCACATTCACTAGTTCAGTTATAATATGCCTGATCTTACTTCTTTGATCCATTCTCTAACTCCCACATGGTATAAAGTTACCAAATTAATAAATTCTACCGTAATAACCGAATCTGCCAAAGAAAGCAAAGGAAAACCACAGTGCAGGGATCCATATGAATGCCTGAGTGGCAGTCATGCTATTTTTGCGAAAAGCGAACTTTAATCAGGAAATCAAACATGCTTGCCTGCATTTATATTTTCTTCATATTGTCTTTTGTTCCTCTCGTCCTGTTCAATTCTCATACCACTTATTACACACAGTAATTTACATCTACTCTCCCTCCTTGCACCCAGTTCCAAATCATTTGCCTTTTCAAGCTAGATAAAAAAATATAATATGTTCAATTTTTCTTCTTTAAATGCTGACAATATATTCAATTTTTCTTCTTTAAATGCAGTCACACCTACATGCACTTCACTCAGGAATGAGTATCCAGTCAAGATTTAAACAAGGCCAACAATTTAGCACCTATATGCAAAATATGCTTTTACAATTTTGGTTCGAGTAGGTTTTCATGCTTAGGTAGTTAGGTGAATGGAAGGAAAGATACGAAATTCATAATAAATTAGAAGAAATCAGTTAACATTAACTCACATAGAAGACTTTATCAGAAAGGCTTTGACCAATTTCAGTCCAGTCCCTCTGAAGTGTGCTCCTCAGAAAAATGACCTAATTAGAAAGCTGAATAAGTCCAAATAACATAGTAGAAGAAAACACACAAGAAAAATCTCAACGATTATACCATCGAATATGTGCTACTAATAGCTCCATATAAAAGAAGAAGAACAAAAGCCTTATAATTTCTATAGCCGACACAATTATTTATCCAGACACAATGATGATCCTGCAAAAACATGGGGAAAAAATTAGAAAATCTGCCATTAATTGCAGAGGAAAAAGGAAAGGCTTAGTAGTCTAGTAACGGGCGGTTTAACCATGAATACCGACCATTTTTAATATACAACTCCTACAAGTCCGACAATGATGAGCCCTAGGAGGCTTGTAAGAGGAGCACTTGTCACAACGCTTTGATTGTAGAAACTGCAGCAAAAAATTTACTGGACTCAGATCTACCATATGAAAATCACATGCTGATAACGAAAAAGTTCAGTTCTGGGGCAAGGGATGGAGAATATATTTTCTTGTAAACCTAAAAGTTATGCTACTACATGCACCTAAAGTTGATAGGACACAAAGTCAAGAAAATTTATGCTCAATTAAGATCCCATTATAAACAATTACTAGACTCGCATAATGCACTCAGAGCCATAAGGAAATATTTTTATTTCTGATAAATGATTTCTACAATGTGTTCATGGTTTGTTCAGCCATTTTACTAAATGATAGGAAAGAATTTCATGTTTGAAATTCCAGAAAATAAAGGACTTCAAAATCCTTTTAAATTTTTTTTTTTTTTTAAAATCAGATGGCACTGACCAGGCTTGACTACGAAAAAGGATGGAATTATTCGGAGCCTCGAATTTTCAACCTCAAGTTTTGAGTGTTCTAAGAGTAATACATATGGCAATTCAAATCTCAAACATTTTTATGTACCAAACCCTTACAGATGCATCTCAATTGAGTGAACAATCTCTTGTTGGACCAAATTCTTCATACAAAGCAGTCACTGCTTCTGTTTCTCAAGGACAAGACCTAATCAACTTGAAAAGTTGCACAGTCCATTTTGGATCCTCAAAAGTAAATAACACAAATAAGGGCAGAAACACTGAAATTAGCAGCTGGCTGCATACCCAAAATGCCATCTTGAACTCCATTCAAAAGGGAGAATCGTAAAAAAAAAATCATAAAACCTCAAACAGATGCAATTAGAAGGACACATCTGATACTGATAACATGTCAAATGAATCAAACAAAAAACCAGCAGAAAAGAAGCAAAGACACCATTACTCCGATTGCAATTACAAAAGGGAGAATCAAAATCGGCATAAAAAACCCCCTCTTCCAATACGCAGCAAGCATTTTACAAGCTTAAAATCAGTCTAAAAATAAGCGACAAGACAAAATTTGTAAAATCAAGCAGCTGTTCTAGGTTCAAGGGGAACTGACCGCATTGTTGTCGATCCCCTGAGAAGAACTTTGATCCGATTCAACGTCTGGAACATAATTGGAGGGGATGCAACCGGGATCGGTGAATACGGAGACGAAGAAAGAGCAAAGGGAGAAAATTGCGAAGAAGGTGAAGACGATGGCGTTGAAAAAGCCACCGGAGGTGTTGAAATCCACCAGATCTTGAAGGAAGATGAACACAGTGGCATAGTACACAAAACTCATCGCCGCCAACACTGAGAATATTGGAATCGAAACAAATCTCTTCAGCCCCATGGCTTCGGATGAATTGCTTCGTTCTTGTTTGCTTTCTTTTGCCTCCTCTGTTAGCAGTTTTGCTCCCATCGCCATGAAAGGGGATCCACGGACCACGAGCACAAAGAGGGGCCTCTCTCGTGTAGTCTTCGTTTACAACATTTGAGTTAGTTTAATGGGTATATGACGTAAAATCGCATGTAAATTTAAAGCTTTTACAAAACCACCCATAGTGTTAAAAGTTGCGAATGTGTGATTGATTTTGGCCGATTTGCAAAATTAGAAAAAAAATTTTTTTTTGCAAAACTAGACATGTATATGTGAAATTGGCAAAAGTAGCATATTGTCTACTTTTGCAAATTTCTTTTGGTAACTGGCACAACAAGTGGAAGGTGAGGATTGACATTGTAACATGACAGTGAGAGAGATATGTGGGAAACATTTATGAGGAAAAAATAGAATAATTAGATTTAAGGGTGTCAATCAATACATATATAAGTGGATTGATGGATGTCAATCGCCATTAAATGCTCGGCAAAAAGAGAGGCAATATAAGAGAGGAGTGGAAAGGTGAGGGCAAAAGCATCCCGTTTATTTCAGGAAACTCCACACTTCCCATTTTACTAATAAAAGAAATTGGTCATACCATTAGGCTAAATCTGTCCTTCCATACCTGGAAACAGTGGCGGCCGTAGGATTTCCTAGAGGGGGGGCGAAATTGTTTGTTGGGAAAAAAAATTCCTCGGTATATATAATAAAGATAATTTTTAAATATATTGAAAGAAAACTATAAATTGTGGTATAAATATGATATTTTATTATGAAAATTCATACAATAATTTATTTGTGTATGTAGAATGATTAAAAATTTTTTAAAAAATATTGAAAGAAAATTATATTTTTTTAAAGAATTTGTCATTGGTAAATGAAAAAAAATGATAAGATTGAAAACTATGACAAAAATCCTCATAAATTGTGGTTTAAATATGACATTGATAGTAAAAAAAAAATCATATGAATAAAAATTAGAAGAATTTTTTAAAATATATGTGTAACATAATGAATAATCTTATGAAAATATTAAAAGAAAAATATAAATTTTGATTTAAATATGACATTTATAATAGGAAAAAATATTTTTTAAAATATTTGTGTAACATAATGAATAATGTTATAAAAATATTAAAAGAAAAATATATAATTTTATTTAAATATGACATTTATAATAGGGAAATTTTGGTTGGAATAAAAAATAGTGGAAAAAAGGAAGGAATGAAGTTTGAACTCATGACCTCTTGTATCCCTTTTCCTTCCTTCCCATCTTTTCACCAACTAAGCTGGACGATTTTAGCATTCTCTTTCACATTTTTATTTTTATTTTTTTACCTTATTTTTTTATTTTTTTTTCTAAAATATACTACAAAACTCCGTCGCCAGAGCCCCCCCCCCCCCCCCCCGGGGTGCCCCCCTATGGCCGCCCCTGCCCGGAAAGATTTTGGAGGGGATTCACTGTAGTTGATGTGGCGGGCTGTCAGTACAGTTTTGGAGCCAAAACAGGGTTTCTCTTTAGGGGAAAGGAGGGAGCATTTATAAGGAGAAAATGCAATGATTGCATTGATTGGTGTCCCACAAGCACATATATAAGCTTGAGAGGAGGATCTGAAACACCATAACATACTCAACAAAAAGTGAAGCAGAGTAGGAGAGAAGCGGAAATGATGGGGAAAAAGCCACACATGCATCCAAGGAAACGATACAATACCCATCCTACCAATAATATATTTCGGTCCTACCAATAGTGTTCAACTGTCCTTCCATACCTGGAAAAGTGCAAGAAGTTTGTCAGGTGGCAGTGGCAATGATGGGTAAGTGATCTTGTACCTATCCTTTGTAGTTGTTCCTTTTTATTATAACAAAACTACCCCCCAGGTCGATCCTTTGTTCCCGTAGCGTACCCCAGGTGATAGGGTTTGTTTGAATGTCATGTTCGGTGGTTGGTGGGCTCCCGGGAGTGGGAGCTTGATGTTCAAGGGAGAGGCACGTACTGCAACTATGGTGGTGCCACATAATATTAGCTACGACCAATTGAAGGAGAAGATCATTTCCAAATTCGACGTAGACATGGTCTTATACGACATTGAGCTCACCTACCTCCCTCCTTCGATGGGGCGGGCCACTCCGATTCGGGTTCGGGACGATGATAACCTAGAAGCCTACAAGTTCTACAACACTGAATCCGGCGCACAAGCTTGGCCAATCGCACTGCACATCACCTTACGATGGAAAACGACAAGCCCATTGACAGGACAAAGTCGTTGTGTTTCCTATCAAAATAAAACTCAAACCTACAAACTAGTATAGTGAGCAAGTAAGAGGTCGATCCCACAGAGAACTATCGTTACTTTATGCGTTATAATCACCAATAAGAGTAAACAAGGGGGTTGTAGAGATGTAAAGATGAAAAGAACTCAAGAAGTAAATAATGGTGATGGTTGCAAACAATGATGAATGAGATGTTTCACCTACGATTCTCAACTTTGGTTCGTCTACTTGATCATAGTTTTTCCTTCTAGTTGTATCTTTTCCATATCCACTCTTATCTTGATTTAAATAGATTATTAGTCCTATGAGTCCTAATAATCCCTTATTCCTAGGCAATCTTAACACGGATTAAGGTTTAATCCTAGGAATAGCACTAAGTCTCAAGATATATTAAGCTTATAAGCAATATTAATTCCCTAAAGAACTAACATTTAACCTATAGTCAATTTCTTATACAATCAAGCTTTTCTATGATATCCACTTAATTGTACGTATTTGCTACTTTGGATTAGGCTTCACAAACGTATGAATCAAAACCCTAGCAATGATGCAATTCTAACGAGGTCGCGAATCAAGGTAGAATCAACACCATCAAGATATTAAAAAGCACAAAGAAATTGAAGTAGATAATAGAAAACAACTAGAATTCCAAACTCACAATTCAACAAAACCAAGTCTTGATCGTAGGCAAAACACGATGAGTTTAGTTGCTCATGCGTCTAAAACACCGTCTCTCAATTCTTCCAAGGATGAAAGATTTCCTAAAACCATCTAAAATAAGTCTTTAAATACCTAAGAATATCATCATAAAAACCTAGAAAGTATTTCCCAAAGATAGGCCCAACTTATGAGGATAGAAAATCAGCGCTGAATCCGGCCCAGGAAAAACGCGGGTGAGGCCGTGACCAGGTCGCGGGTGCTGCCCAAAATCGGTGTTCTGCTGGAATGGCCGCGGGTGTGGCCTCTGTGGCCGCGGGTGCGGTTTTCTGGCTTCCCTTGTTCCTCTGGCCGCGGGTGCCGTTTTGGTTCTTGTATGCCCTTTGCCTCTTCCTTATGCATTCCAACTTGGCTTCTTTAACTCGTTCTTGCCTCCATATGATCCATATGACTATAATGAATGACCTCCTCCATTCTTCGAATCCAAAATCTGCAATTACTCGCTAAACTTGTGTAGATTCCGCACTTAAGTACCAAATGAGCAAACAAGTAAACTAGCCCTTCAAAGTACAATATATACATCTAAATGACCCTAAAAATACTCTATAATGCCTATCTAAATATGCATTATCACCCATCCACTCTCTCCCATGGACAAAATATGCAATAAGCATTTTAGAAGCTTAAAATCAGTCTAAAAATAAGCGACAAGACAAAATATGTACAAACAAGCAATCGTTTTAGGTTAAAGGGGAACTGACCACATTGTTGTCGATCCCCTAAGAAGAACTTTGATCTGCTATCTCTTCAACGTCTGAAACATAATTGGAGGGGATGCGACCGGGATCTGTGAATAAAGAAACAAAGTGAGAGCAGAAGGATAGAATCGCGAAAAAGGTGAAGGCGATGGCATTGAAGGAGCCACCGAAGGGTTTGAAATCCACCAGATCTTGGAGGAAGGTGAACACAATAGCATAGTACACAAAACTAGCTCATTGCCGCCAACACTTAGAATATCAAAATCGAAATAAGGGCGTGTTTGCGAGAGGGTGGGCGAGGTGGGCAAGATGGGGGTGGGAGAATCTCCAATTTTTCCCACCTTCCCCGTTGGGGTACGCGGGGTGGAAGGAGTTTTTGTACCCCAAAGCCTCTATTTTGCCCCTCGGTCAAGCTTCTTGTAATTTAAAAAAAATCTCCTCCACATAGAAACAAAACAGGGCTCCCTCTATGCTATATTTTCTACTGCCCGCGGGGTGGAAGGAGTTTTTGTACCCCAAATTCTCTATTTTGCCCCTCGGTCAAGCTTCTTGTAATTTTAAAAAAATCTCCTCCACATAGAAACAAAACAGGGCTCCCTCTTTGCTATGTTTTCTACTGCCCTTGTCAATACTCTCCCTTCAAACCTTTCTTCTTATCACGCATGAATTCTCTCTCTCTCTCTCTCTCTCTCTCTCTCTCTCTCTCTCTCTCTCTCTCTCTCTCTCTCTCTCTCTCTCCATTGCTAGTGAAACATGTAACGACTCGAATATAAATATCTGGGTTACGTTTCGAAGATTGGATACCTTCTTTCAGATCTTGCAATCTAAGTACGAGTCGAGGTTTCTAACCTAAAAGTTAGTCTTGAAAGAGGGCATTTCGAACCCCAAAATATGTGAAGGGTCGTTGGGTACCCATAACATGTCCTGTTATCTAAGTCATTCAAAAACCATTTGAAGTTCAAAGTATATAAAATAGAAATCATAGTACAAATTGCCACGACAGAGCCGGGTCAAAGCCAAAGTACGGGAAATACGAGCACAAAATCATCAAAGTATAAAGTCTGGTGATAGTCGGTATCTCGGTCGATGAAGCGTCCCAAAATGATAAAACCCTTCATGGAAGCATGGAGCAATAAAAAAAATCTACAATCATACCTAAAAAAAA
This sequence comes from Persicaria tinctoria, assembly GCA_037127255.1. Classification (NCBI taxonomy): domain Eukaryota; kingdom Viridiplantae; phylum Streptophyta; class Magnoliopsida; order Caryophyllales; family Polygonaceae; genus Persicaria; species Persicaria tinctoria. Next base: position 22,358,772 of record JBANSL010000017.1, read on the forward strand.
AGATAGAAGAAAAAATCAGAATGAGGCTCACACATGGGACTCGGTTCCGCTATACCTAATAAATATGCTCTAATGCAGGGCGGAATTTAAATCACACAAGTATGTTGATAGATATATACATATGCAGAAAGCGATTAAATGGATCCACACGGAATGCCAAGTGACATATCCCTCTCCTACCTCTATACCCCTTCCCGTTAGTGCAAACACTGGCCAATCCGATGCTATAGCATATCCAATCCATCCTAATAAATGCGCATCAATAATCATGCTCATATAATGAATCAAGCTCATCTCGTATCTCGTGACATAAATGACTCGACGAGGACAAACCCAATGAGGTTGGGTTGTCTTATGCCCCTAGCAAAAGACCCTAAGACTTATAGATCACTACCACAATAAAGAGCAAATAGGGCGGTTGTTGGCAGCGGTTTTTCTATTGACGCGGTCCATGGCAGCGGTCCAACCTATAGGCGCGGTTCTAGCAGCGGTTTTTCAGCTCCACATATAAGGAGGCGGTTGACTATATCTAAGGCGGCGGTTTGGCAGTCCCGAATGAATTATAGCTAAGGGGGCGGTTGACAGGAATAAAAAGTAAAAGGGATGTAGCCACTTTATTTCTCGGTAAATAAAATAGGGTTTCGAAGAGAGAGAAGCGATAGGGTTAAGACGAGGAAGAGAGAGTGATGTATGGAGGAATTCAAAGGGGGTTGGTGCTGAGAGACGATTGTCTCACCAAATTGAAGCCTGGAAGCCTTAGAAATTCGAAATTTGGAGTTCAAAATTTCAAAGAAACCACCAGCCCTCAAACTAAAAGGAAGGATTTGAAGGTTATTCGATCGGGTTTCTCCTTTCACTCTCAAATAGCCATAGACGACCATCGATAACGGTGACGCCGACGACAGTAGGAGCGAACGAAGTTGCCGGAGAGCGTGGGTAGCGCGAGGATTGCAGCTCCGAAGACTAATGGTTCACGCGAGAGACGAACAAGAGGTATTTGTTCTCTTTTTGTTTTTAAATTCCCGAATTCAAGGTTTAAGAGATTGGATTTTGGGGTTTTAACTCCTTTCTAGTACAATATGAGGATTTGTGTTTATTTCTAGTGCAATTTGAATTTGAGATGTCTGTAATTGAATTTTTAGGGTTTGGTGTTTTGATTTGGATATTTCATCACATATTAGCTTGCCTTAGAACTTGTTAATTTCATCCATTCCAAGTTCCAAAAAGTTAGTATATGTGATTGTCGATTGAAGTTTTAGGCTTTAGGGGTTTGGATTTTAGGGTTTAAATTCCTTTCATAAGCACTATAAGGCCTTAGTTATAGATGGAAATGGAAGGCAAGGGAACATGATTGAATTTTTTTTTATATTGCTTTTAGTGATTGAAACTTTTCTTGAGGATGCACTCCATGTGTTCACTTAAATGCCTAATTGACACCCATGAAAAAAGAATCTGATGGAGCAATCAATAAGGGAGCAAATAGTAAAATGTTTTCTAAATAGATTAGTCGAGAACATTTTAGGTTGTAGTTATTTTATTATTATCTTTTGATATGTATTCATTAGGGGCTTGATTATTGCTTCTCTAGTTTTCTAGGTTCATGGTAAATATTGGAAATAGTAAAATCAAAAGTCAGTGCTTGTAGTACAAAGATTTATTCTGACTTATGAAGTATGTTGGGCAAGAAGAACTGAAGTCAATATTAGCAGCCCATACCATGTTCAAACTTGTAAGCAGGCATATGCAGTCGAGAATGGTTGGGAGGGAGCTAAGACTACTAAGCCTCCTTTGTAACAACTATTCTTGGTAATCCTTTTAGTTGATGCAATCTTTTTTTTTTTTAAATAATGAATTTAAAATAATATGAACATGCGTAGGAATCTTGACTTGAATAGATTATAGGAAAAGCTTATCTTGATGTATTTAGTGATAGATAATGGTTTCCATATGTACAAGGTGTTCTTCATGTGCTTAATTCTTGAGTTCTAGCTTATGTTTCATTTTAGCTACAGAGTACAGCACATACTTATTCCAAAAGGAGGATGGTGTTGATTAATTGTATGCAAATAAAGATTGTAAGTCTAATCTTGCTTAGCTTGTCAACTATAGAATTATGCTTTTATATATACATGCATAGAAAACCCACATCATAGACTTATGTTTTTTTTTTGTTTCTTTTCTTCGAAAAAAGAAAAGATATTCCATGTTGCTGATGCTACTACCATTTTCACTTATCTGCATCACATTATTCGGGTTATAGAGGCTGGGAATATTATAACTCTATGTCATCACTAATATGCAAATTCATATTATTAAGTTGTACATATAGGTTTCAATTCAGAGTAACAATATACGGCGCCTGGTGTAGGCTAAGAATATTTTATGTTGTAAGTTAGTTTTAAATTCTGTTTTATTTCCTTAAAATATTTTGAATCGTTGGTTTCCGTTTCTAGTTGTTGGTGGTTGTTGGTTTCTGCTGATTATTGTTGTTGTTGGTTTCTTAGGAAAAGAGCATGGTTGCTCGATGATTATACTCCTAGCTGCTCCTAGAAATTAAAAATCAACTCTCTTTAATATTAGTTATAAAGCAAACTTTCTGAATCCATATCAAACCACGTGTTTTGTTGGCTTTGTTAGAATTTATATATATGTTGGTTACTTTGTTTTGATTTGGTGTTCAATTTTCAGCAATGTTTAGGCCTGCATGATCTTTATCTTAAACACCAATATTATTTTTAGAGAATTCTAGAGACACTCTTATTGATATGTGGATCAGTTGCCTTTAGATTTGTTTCTCTAGCATCTTTATCACTATATTATAGGGATTTAGTTTTTGTGACCTTGAATGTCCAATGAGTTTTCTCAGCCTTTGTATATTTTGGTCTAATGACTTTTCTCATCCTTTGTATAATTTGGTATTCATATACCATATGTCTAGGTGTCGAATCTCTTGATTGTCACTAGAGACCATTATTATTAGAATCCTAGTTGAAATAATGGGTTAATACTAAAATATTATCTCAAGCCTTAGTTCGATCCTGTTTAGTGGTTTGTGTGAATCAGATTCGGTCTGCATTAAAATGACCTTCTAGTTACATTCATTCAACTTCTGAAACTACTAGAGATGTGAAGATTAGATATTCTAAAATATAGATATATTCTTTGTGCATAAGATGATTAGCTCTGTGAGAGAATTGTTGTCAAATCCCTTCTGTTTGTCATAGATGTTTTTTTTCCCAACTTTTTTTATGTTGCTTGTTATTCAATGATAGTACATGATATATATATGTGTCTTAAATCGACTAAAATTGTTTGCCGATGACCATTGCAGATCTCTATGGCGATTTTGCAGATCAATCAGTGTCAAAAGTAGCATATGACTACTTTTTCTGAATTGCAATTTTTGTATAGGTTACAAAGTAGCATGTGAATAATTTGTAGATCGATCTTATGACAATTTTGGAGGTCCAACTTTGATCACATTTGAGTCACTACTTATTTTTGTAGATCGACTGGTTCATATCTCTTAATGTAATGAATGTTATTTTATGAGTCAATGAAAGTATATTATTTTAAATCTGTGTTGATATTATAATGAATATTTAAAAGTTTTTTATGAATTCAAATAAATATAAACTGGAAGCTATAAAATTGGTAAATTATTGCCATATTTTTCAATTTAAAACCGCTGCCACAACATAGAAAAACCGCTTCACATAACGGGGGAGACAAACTGTCTCCTTAGAGTAATAGGCAGCGGGTACTTTCAACTTTTGGCAGCGGTTGTGACTTTTTTGTGAAACCGCTGCCTTGGGTCATAAAACCGCTGCCATAGAGCTAGGGCGACGACAGCAGAAGGGGCGGTTGAAAACCGCTGCCTTAGAGATTAGGTGGCGGTTATGTTATATAAGGGGACGGTTTTTGACCGCTGCCAAAACCTCTAATTGTAGTAGTGAAAACGGTCGTTCTGTTTCCAAGCACATAAAGAAGACAGATGCTCATTCATTGGGAAGTTTCTAAGTAGGATATTACATGACCATGCTATTATGGACATGCAACACCTAGTATATCATATAACTCCATGCATGCAAGAATTAATCTGAGTAAGCTCTCGAGGGAACTTACTTGGAAAAGTCGAACATCAAAAGTAACATCAGATAGCAGAAGTCCAAGCAAGTCGCTAAGCACCTAGCATATATGAATAATGAAAGTGAGATAAGTCTAACATTCTAGCCAACTATTCACATAGAAATACACATGAAAATTATTTCCAGAAATCATATGATAAGTCAAAACAGTCAAAACACAAGGAAACATCCGAAAACTGAGATATCCAAAAGGTTAACCATTTCATATCAATTTCCCATAATTCACCATCATTAATACGTCCAAGTCTCAATCTCAGTCCAAGTTCTCAGCCCAATTATATAACAATCCATCGATTTAATTAAATTACAAGGCAAGGTCCAATGCCAAGTTTGGTTAAAAAGTCCAAAGAAGTCCAGTTAAAGAGGTTCAAAAGTCTGATAGGTTAGATTAGTCCGTTACACAAGGTCCGTGAAATATAGTACTTAATCCAAGGTCATTCTCAAACCGTTAAGTTCAATTGGTTTAGTCAAAGTTATAACATTAAATGAATTCCGACATCTCAGTTTTAAAACACAAAACCTTTCAAGAACATTTTCGGAATACAAATTTATAGAAATATCTTAACATAACAGCTAGGGTTTCAACATCTTTCCAATAGACTTCAAAGCAACAAATCATTCCAAATATATTTAAATCAATACTATCAAAATACTTTCATTTCTTTAAAACCATACTTTAAAATATTATAATAATCCTTCAAAACAAATAGATTTAAAATCCATATATTAAAATCAACAACAACAATAAACCCAAACATAAATCGGTTCAACCCAAAACCGAACCAAGGGTCCAAGACATTAGGGGGAGTTGGCCTCAACCAAAGCTCTGAGCTAGTTTAGTCGCGGAGAAATGGCCGCTCGTCGCGGCAAAACCCACTCCTTGGCTGAGAAGTTCCCATTGGCCGCTCGCAACGACGAAAGGTCTTCTTCTTCCTCTCTGTCCCTATTCTAACTCGCCGCGGCGAGATTCAAACGTTTTGGATCATTTTTGCCTTGAATACAACCCATTCTTTCCCCAACCAATCCTAGATTACAGTACTACCCTCCCCGACCTCAAACAACATAAAGTGACACAAACGCGGACCAGAGGGGAGAGCGAAAGAGGGTTTACCCAAGGTTCTTCGAGAAAACTTCAAGGACATTGATGGTGGTTCTCCAAGATTCAAATCAACAAGGAAAGCAACTGGCTGAGCCTAGAAAAGATAGAGGATGAGTAAAAGTCCTCTTTTATGAAGGTTTGAAACCAAAATGAAAGAAAACAAGTGCAACCGAGCTTACCTTTGAAAAACAGGGGAAGGAGGGAGGGAGGGAGGGGCTCGATTTTGCTCTTCTAGAGGTTGGATCAAGCTCTTCTCGACCATAAGAAAGATAAACAGAGGGAACTCCTAGGCTCTTTGTCGCGGCGACGATCAAGAACTCGCGGCAACAAAAGTCCTCAACAGCTTCTGTTTTCTTCAAAAATGGTGTCAGTGGTGGCTCCTCTTCACTTGACCTCGAAAAGGGAATGATAGGAAGTATTTTGTGGTGGTTTAGCTTGGAAAAACAAGAACAAAGAGATTTGAAAGTGGTGTGAAGGTTGAAAAATGGAGGATGGGAGAATGAGGGTTTTCTTCTTGGATTCAAAATGAGAGAGAGAGTAGTGTCTAGGGTTTTGTCTCAGATTTTTGTGGGTGCGAGGGTTAGGGTTTAGGGATTAGAGACATATTTATAGGGGAGGCAAAATGTGGGTTTTATGTGTTTATGAAGAAGAAGACAAAAGGGAGAAGGAGGGAGTGAGTGAGAGAGAGAGTCCCGCAAAGTCCGACTCTCGAATCCCGGCAATCTAAACTCGAATCCCGACTCTCGAAAAAAATTCAAATAAGCTTTCAAAATGATGGAATAGAATTTCAAATCCTTAAACTCGAAGTTCGGAACGGATTTAGAATTAGTCAAAATCTCTAATTTAATGGATGTTAGAATTATTTCAAAGATTTTCTCAAAATATCAAGTTGCTCGAGGACCAGTTTTTGAAAACTTTCTAAATTAGGTAAATATATTATTTAATAAATTATGGTCTTTGAAAAACATTGTCTCTCTCTTGTAATCAGTCTCTCTGCGTGCTTCAGTTGCTCACAGTCAGTGGATAATAATTTTACTAGTTACTTTTTGCAAAATCGAGCGCAATTCACACGAGTTTGGAGGAGTTCAGATTCAGATATTAGTTAGGATTTTTGCAACAATCTGTCCGTTTGTCAAATCACGGACAAATGATTCGTCACCGTTAGATTCGAGGAAGGAAACCAATGGCTTCTATCGTCGCCGGAGACACCATCCCTGTTGGGACTCTTTCCTTCTTTGATGAGAACGACTAGAAGCAGGACATCTCCATACACTCCCTCTCCGTCGGCAAGAAGATCATCCTCTTTGTCATCCCTGGAGCCTTCACTCCAACTTGCGGTTTGAAGCATGTACTCGAGTTCGTTGAGAGGGTTGATGTATGCTAAGTGTTCAATATCGAGTTATCGATTATATACCCTAACCCTAACTTTAATTAAGCATACATAATAACCTAATCAATTTAATCTCGTCTATTGTTAGATGAAATTCTATATTATCGAATATAAACTAATAATTAAATCTCATTTAGTATTTTATAGAGATTTACATATAATCGCTATCAAATATAGCGAAAAATTAAATCAAAATATTCATATGACTACCATTCTACATATTAACTCTCTAAACTAATTATTCAATCTCATGTAGTATAAAATGAAATCCAATCTTATTTGATATATGCTAAGTGTTCAATATCGATAATAATAAGTTAATTCCAATAAATCCTAATGAATTGCTATAAATTATAATATATAATATAATTCTAATTAATACTAATAATCATTTCCGAACAATTTTAATATGATTTTCAACAAATACGAATAAATTATAATAAAAAATTTGAACGATCCAATTATGATATAGGGTGAATTAAACATTATTAACATTTCCAACGTTATTACAATTTTTTAAACATCATATTCAACTCATTAAATATTATAACAACTAGTGTAATTCCCGCGCCATGGCGCGTTTGTGATGAAAAAAAAGAATATAAATATTTATTTTTAGGAATAACCAAATAACAATCTAAACAAATGTGAAAAGTTTAATATATTTGGTCGGGGACGATATAAGGTTTGGATAAAACAAAGCATCTGTTGAAGTTAATGAAATATACATAGATATTAGGAGAATGCTTAAGAGGCATGTTCAGGTGAGTAACTTCAATAGCATGTTCGGGTGAGTTAGTGGCTCCTAGCCAATGCAGATTGTTGAACAACTGAATCAACTGAGACCAAAGAACACATCAAACACCTTGAGAACGAAACTCTTGAGAACCTCTTTAGAACCAAAGAACACATCATACACCTTGTCAAGAATAATGAGGCAGAGACACCTTGTCAACCAAGCTAGAATCATATATTTGAAAACTGTCAATTGACCAAATAATTCCATGGACAAAGCAATAGACACTGAAAACAACAGGTGAACAACGTACCAACACTGATACTGCCAACTAATACTGCCTGAAACAACAAAACTCTCATTATCTATAATTCTAAATGTGCATAGAATCTAAATTTACAAAACAATATAGGAGAAAAAGCAGGTGACCTTGGATACTATGCAAGATCTAGAATTTGAGTTGTGCGTCGTCATAAAGGCCTGCCCATATCCTAGATAAGAAGCATAAGCACTGTTGTTAGAAAACCTGATGCGAAACGAAGCAAATCCTTCACTTTCAGATTCAACATATAGACAAAGGCAAATAAAATTTATGGAATAAGGTACCTCTAACTTGGTTGAAGAGGCTTGGCAATTCTGAATAAGAAGCATAAGCACGGTTGTCAGAAAACATGATGCGAAACGAAGCAAATCCTTCACTTTCAGATTCAACATATAGACAAAGGCAAATAAAATTTCTAGAATAAGGTACCTCTAGCTTGGTTGAAGAGGCTTGGCAATTGCTTTTTATTTGCAAGAGAAGCTGAGTATACTTAAGCTCCCATTTAGTGATCAGTTCTCACTGTTGAAGGACTTATTAATATATTATTAGTGAACTCAGTTCAGCATACAACTTAAAGATGATCATAATGGAAATGAGTACATCTTTTTCAAGTGCCAAGCACCGTTCATGCAAAGATTGCTTTCGTATAACATGTGATTCAAGGGTGTTCATGAAGGTTGAAAACATTAATTACCTCAATGAGAGGATCCCTTCCAACAATTGAGAATACCTCCCCAGCTAGATTCTTTATAACATTTGCTCTAGGGTCATAGTTCTTGTACACAAGGTGGCCAAAGCCTGACATTTTATGCTTCCTTGAGTGGCATTAATTTGTTAGCCAACCATGCAAAACAATTTAATCAAGAAAATTTTTTTAGTCAAGTTTCCATATTGTCAGGCAGTGACAGCCTGGAATCAAGATTTCAACGAAAAGAATAAATATAAGAAAGGCATCAAATAATGATTAAATGATGTAAAAGATTGAAAAGTATAGTGAGAAGAAACATGTAGATGTTGGGAGTTATTGTCAGAAAATAGAGAGCACCAAACTAAGCTATATGGAAATGATCCTTTAGACTCCTTTTAAATCAGCCGAGAGACACTACCTTAATTATCATATAAAAAGTTATTAAAACTGCTGAGTGTATTATTGCTAAAGGAAGAAATAAAACCCCACAGTAAATTTGTAAAAGAAATAAAATGGCATTCACCTTCTTTACAATGAAATCAATTGTCTAGTACACTACCTCCTGAAATTATCTAAAAAATGCCATAACTAAAAACAGATGTACAACTGCAGAATTTCAGAAATAAAATGTCATACCTAAAAAATTCATATCAATTATAACATGGAAAATAAATATGAAATTAGGACTCACAAATTTGATGTGAAAGAGAAGCCGAGTATACTTAAACACCCATTTAGTGATTAGTTCTAAGTCTTGCGGTTAAAGGTCGTATTAATATATTATTAGCGAACTCAGTTCATCATACAACTTAGAGCTTCCAATGTATTACAGTTCAAGCCTTAATTACCTCAATGAGAGGAGCCACCTTACTGCTGTATATCTTCAAGCTAACATTCACAGGATCATCCATTGCCTTTGAGCACATCCAATGCCAAGAAATATTCCCCATCTACAAACAAAGTTGTCACATTTGCCATTAAACATTCAAAAAGGCATAACAACAAACCCAATTTTTTCCCCAAGAACACAAAATCAATTCATTAAAGATTTAAAGCTAACACATTGGTCTGGCCCTCTTCACAGGCTCTTCTAGACAACGAGTCAGTAATCTCATTGAAGATAGGCTCCTTAAGCTGTTCAACACCAGGTTCCTGGATTATCCTAAGTGCCTGAAATCACAATGTCTCACACTTGATTAATTAGGTGGGCAAAGAAGCAAAACACATCATAAAAGATAGAAATATACATGCTCACGAATGACAGAAATGACCAGGAGAAAAAAAAAAGCATAACACAACCAGTAAGACAAAAAAAAGAAGCAATGGGCCAACTTGGGAAAGGTGTTACAATAGGTTTAAAAATTGAAAGTTGAAAGGAATTCATATTCTTAAACACCCAAGCATTCTTCCAAGAGCTAAGCACTGAACTTAATATATCATGTCATATGAAGAATGTATATCTTCAAGCTCACATTCATTTGTGAAATGCCGTTACCTTATTGTTGTATCTATCTATTATTTATAATATGTAACCCTAAATCTGAAATCATTGCTGCTATTTCCAATATGTAACCCTAAATCCGAAATTATAATCAACAAAAATAAGACATTAAATCCTAAATCTAAAATTTTAATCTCTAACCCTAAATTCATAATTTTAATCCAATCAAATCCCCAAAGCAACTCACGAAATCCCCAAATCCAAAATTTCGGAAAATTGAAATGAAAGTAAGGACAAATACCTACTCGTGCGAACTAACAATCGTCGATGTCGTTCACTGCGCGCCACCCACGCTCGTCGCCAGTACAATGGATGCGAGAGCAATAACTTTCATCAATATGGATGAGTGATTTTGAGATCTGATATCAAGGATGGAAGAAGGAAGAACGCAAAAAATCAAGAGGGCGAGTATATGAAGATACCATCTACAGAAGTTCTATGGAACTTTCATCAATTTGGCTTATTGATATCGGTCAGATCTGATAAGAAACCCAAAAATTCCGCAGAGAAAAACATTGAAAGAGAGTGGGAGATAGAGGGAGAGTGAAAGAAATCTTGACAATTTGCCGAAGGTAGTAAGGGAAGACGGGATTGGGAGGGCGAGAGGAGCAAACGGAGGAGCAGCCGCGCCCTTTGGAAACAGTAGGCAACGTGTTCTCTCTAGCTTGAAGTCGAATTTCGAGATCTGAGCGCCGACGAACCAGTGGATCTCCATAGCCAAACTTGGACAAAAAAAAGGGGGAAACTAATTTTAATGAAATTGAAGATCAGCGAGAAAGATGGAGATGAGGAAGAGGAAGAAGAACGACTGAGGCGGTATAACTTTGGCCGCAAGAATAGGGAGAGGCGGAGGAGGAAGAGGCAAGTGGGAACCGATGTCGGATGATCAACCGCACGAATATGGAGAGGCAAGAAGGAAGGGGGCGATGGAGCAACCCTAACTTTCAGCCTCTAGTGAAGAGGAAAAAAAATTAAATGAAAAAAAATGTGATTGGCCGGAAATGAGTAAATTGCGGATATGATGCCACGTCAGCAAAAGGTATACGAAATTAAGTAGTTATATAGATTTTTTAAGGGGTAGTTTCCATACATGCCATATTTTTTGCCTATATTAGGAAATTGTCCACCACCCTCTCCATATTAGCTAAATGTCCACCTATGTTGCTGAAACTGCTGAAACCGAAGTTGCTGAAATTGTGCCCCTGTGCCCCCCTCTTGTTTCACCAGTTTTTTTCTTCTCTTTTTTCCCGCGTTGCTGAAACCGAAGTTGCTGAAACCCTAATTCCAGCACTGTTGATGCCGAAACCCCGGTTTCAGCAACGTTGTTGATGCTGAAACCCCGGTTTCAACAACATTGTTGATGCTGACATGGTTATTGCTGACATTGCTGAAAATGTTATACATACAAGCTACTGAAATACTGAAATGCTGAAATGTTGTCATATATGCTTGTAAGATATAGTAGCTCATACCATTTTATAATAATTAATTTTAGCAAGGGGAATTTTTTTTACTGAAATTGCCAATATCCAAACTCTAAACAAAGCAAACTCAATCACAGTAGCAAACTAATCAATTCACATAAAAATATCAAACAATAGCAAACTAACCAATTCACATAAAAATATCAAACAAATCATCTCTAAATGCTAAATCCAGGAGGGCCTTCAACCGGAATACAAAGACAATTTAGAAATCGACGAGTTTTATGTGAGATCTGGAATTCCTATTTCCTTCTTTTATGATTTCTTGCAGATTTCTTGGATTTCGAATTGCTTGAATCTCACCTTTATCCATAACTAATATACCAAAAGGCAAAAACTAGCAGCAGTTATTGGGATCTGGGAGAAATAATGAACACAAAATCCATAGCGGAAAACTAAAAAACTTACAGCACTTGGAAAGCAGAGTTGAAATTACACCAGCAAACTGAATAAAATCCTGTTTGTTAATTTCCAACTGCTGGAGCCATCAGCTTGGATTCATAACCATATTTATGAATGGGACTGTAAGCCTTTGAAACCTGCCACAGGTTGGTCACATTCAAGCAAAAACAAAGTTACTGTCATAACCATAATGTCGCCGATCATCAGAAAACCTAAGCAATAGAAAACTGTTAAAGCACAGTAAAATTGAAGGAATGAAGAGCGAGAACGGAGGGAGGGCTTCGCCACCACCGCCTCGATCTCCGGCTCCGCCGCCACTCAATCGTCTCCCCTTCCTCCGATGCCTCAGCAATACCAGCGCCGCCTCCGGTAGGGAGAAAGAAGGAGACGAGGGAGATATGAGATTAGGGTTGCATCTCATGAGGCCAATTTTGTCCATAAAATTTTAGGTAGACAAAACTCCAATTTACTACACTTGGTGGACATTCCCCCAATAAAGGCCTAAAAAATGGCCGATTGGACAATTTTTTTTTTAAATTCCAAAATATATTAGGAGTCAACACTCATCCAACATGCGTGACCGGATTTAATAAATTCTGAATTCAACACGCATCTAGATGCGTGTAGACCCCATTTATTTATTAACTTAGTTTCGCATTTTTTACAACTCGTTTTTTTTTTTTTTTTTTACAAAAACAGCTACACGCATCCTGGATGAGTGTGTCCTGAATACACCATAAAGACACTCATCGAGGATGCATTCTGGGTGAGCAACTTACCAACCTTTATAAAATGACCTTATAGTTACGGATGAAAGATCAATACCCTCACAAACACACCGTAAAATCTCTTCAGCCTCGTTTCGTGGCTTCGCATGAATTGCTTCGTCCTTGTTTGCTTTCTAATTTTCTATTGCCTCCTCTTGATTACCGGAAAAGTTGAGATAAAAGAAAAAGAAAAAGAAAAATGAAGATGAGGACACCCCACAATGGTCCCACAAAACAGCACCTGCCCCTACCTCTCTTTGACTCCGTTCCTTCTCTCTTTCTCTCACTCCCCATTCTCCATTCAACTTCTGTCTGCTCTCTCTCTCTCTCTCAATCTCGTGTTCATCTAATCCCCTCCCTCCTACAGTCCCACCCTTCCCCTACTCAACTCCAAACCCTAGCCCCTCTCTCTCCACAAAGGGGGAAGCTACCACATCATGTCACATCCTAACCCTAACCCTAGCCGGACCTCACACAGGCGCAACAGCTTTCCAGCTCCGGACCACTCCAAATCCATGGATTCCTCCTCAATCCGACCCAAACCTTTTCTCTCCACTTCCTACAACCCCTCCACCCACCTCTCCAAGCTCGGTATCGGCAGGAGAGCCTCCCGAGCCCGTAGCCCACCTCCCTCACACCCTCATGTGGTTGTCTTGGAGTCAGATTTGCAAGCCAGCAAAAAATCCCTCTCAAAATCCGCCATTTTTGGGAAAAGTAAGCCCCTTTCCCAACCTTGCCCTCAGCCTGACCACTCCACTGTGAGGGTTGTGAGAGAGGCCAAAAGGGTAGGACTGGAAAAGCAGCTTGATGATTCTCCTCCTGTGGTGGTAAAGGAGAAAGCTTTCGTGAAGAAAGAAGCTGCTGCAACCGCTGCTGGTGGTGGGGATTTGGCGGTGAAGCCAATGGTGAGATTAGGAAGATCAAGATCTTTGTGTGATCCCAAGGTGGAGCTTGGCAATTTCTTGGTCATAAATGGGGTCAAACTGGTCAACGCTGACATGCCCCCATTTATGCAGATCCATGCTGTGGGCTGTGCCAGAAAGACCTGTGATAGCTTGGAGAAGTTCAGCTCCAAATCAGTTGCACTTTCCCTAAAAAAGGTACTTAATTTCATAAATTTGTCTTGTTATCTTGGGAGCTTATTAGGTTTAGGGTTTTATTATGGGTTTTGATTAAATTGGATTGAACCCTTTTTTTAATTGGTTGGATTGCAGGAGTTTGATGGGGCATATGGACCAGCTTGGCATTGCATTGTAGGGACAAGCTTTGGGTCCTTTGTGACTCACTCAGTTGGTGGGTTCTTGTATTTTTCAATGGACCAAAAGCTGCATATTCTGTTGTTTAAAACTACTGTTGAGAGAGCAAAGTGAGCCTCCTCCTCAATTACTCAGCTAGAGGAACTAAAAGTCACCTCTGATGGGTCAGTGATGATGATGATGATGATATAAAAAGCTTTTCCCTTTGGTAAATAGATACAACTGCCCACTGTTATGAGTCAGTTGGCCTAAATGGCCCCTAACCATACAGCATATAGCAAATTCATCTCTTTGAAATGTCTATTTCCTTTTAGTCTGTTGAATTGCTCATCCTTTGTGAGAGTTATGATATGATTGGCGTTTGTAAGGGGTGCCTTGCGCCCGAATGAGTAATGAGAAGTAGCTCTTGCTAACAAAGCCAATTCGGGTACTTACTATCCACATTTTACTTGTGTAATCTTGTCTTTGTTTTCGCTTTAGTGTCTCGATTTACTTCTGTGTTTTGGTGCCGACCCGTGAGAGGGCCAAGTGATCTGGAACTGGTTGTGTCATGTGCCTGGTGAGAAATGACCATCAAAAGCAGAGGTCACAATTGAGTGCTTATAGATCTCCATTGCCTAGATATAATGCAGTGGAGTATTTGTTTAGAAAACTAGTCTTTGACAAAAAGCATACCCGATCATTGATTAGAAAACTATTACCAACTACTTTTATCAGTACGGTACTGCAAACTAAAAAAATACTGTATATCATTGTGCAACTCTATCATTGTGCTACTTAGTTAAATCACTATGCATATATAGGAAGCAGGCATAAACTAATTAAATATATGTCATATAAGATCACTCTTTAGTTTACTCTTATATTAGTAGATTTGTAATTTCTTATCTTGTATTTGTGTATTGTACACTTAAATATTCATAATCGTCATTGAATATAATGGATATGGCCCGAGTCTCTCTCCATGGATGTAGAGTTGAAAACTAAACTATGCACCATTAATTGTGTTCTTCCTGTTTTTGCTTTGATGGTTATCGATTTGAATCGTATGGTCTCAATTAGCAGATCTTGAACCCTAATCTAAAGGTTTTGAGTCTATAGAGGTTTATATGGTTTATTGTGGAAAGCAAGGGAATAACTAGATCCAGGATTTAAAGCAAAAAACAACTCTTGGGTTGAGAACCAATCCGACATATCAAAGACCATGAAAAGGAAGGCGCTAACGAATGCTCTATAGTCTTTGGCTTGGCTTGAAGTATGGAGGAACTCCAAATGCAAAGAAATGGGAATGTAATCTAATAATAACGAGTAGTGGGGACAAATTTCCCTTAAAAGAAAGTGATCTTTCACGTGTCAAAGCATTACTATTTAAGGCTCCAACTTCCTGAGGAATCATAGATACTTTGTTTGTTGGCCCTGCCCTGATCATAAAAATCCCTTTCTAAATTTCTGGAGAAACATATATGGCAATTTATTGTGCATTATTCAGTACAATATCTTAGATGCTTGTGGTGACGCCTTATCCTAGTCTATCCACTCAAGGTCCGACACAAACCTGGGTCTCAACTCATCCGATGTATGGTCTTCACAGCTCCGAGCCACATTCGTTGAGTTATTTGATGAGCCTGTATTAGACGGTATCCATCTGTGTTCTAATGGCTTTTGCTTTGGTGCTGTCTTTGTCACATACTGCAACAGCTTATCAGGCGATGTCTTCCTTGGAGGAGTACTGCATTCTGACCTCCACGAATCCGATGGACAGTCTTCAAATATTGGAGTATAAGAGTCTTCCTTACCATCAATCTCATCAACAGCATTGCTAAAGATCTCTTCAACATCAAAAAATTCTTCAGTAGATGCAACATCCACATCATTTTCATCTTCTGGAACATCTCCAATATCTGAAAAGAATAGCTCTGCTCTGAAGTTCCCGTTGAACTTTTCGTTTGCGTCCCACAAAATATCAACTTCCTCACAGTTGAGTGTTATGTTATGTGAGCGAACGAAGGCTGTATGGAACATAATCCGGAATATCATTTCCTCCCTTGAAGAGTTGCTGCACAAATGGGCGCATTCTAGGACAACATCCCCTTGAACACGACAACTGATAACTAATCTCAGCAACTCCATCTGCACTAACAAGCCGAATAGTATCTATAGCAAGAAGCAAGACTTCATCAAAATTTTCAAAATGTGAAGCGCCATTGATTACCTCAGGATACCTGTGAATACGTTGTCTAGCCTCCAAGGATGAAAACAGTAGCATACTCCCCATGGTGTTTCTTGAAGAGTCCTTGCCATAAACATGAACCACGGGCCTGCAACATCTTCCTGAATCCGCCAAGGGAGGAACTTTGAGAACAAGACTATCCAATACAAGGGGCGTATCCGAAGGAGGCCAATCCAATCCCATGTCTCTCTGAGAAATGTACTGCAGATATCTCAAGTGCGATGGCTGTGGGTTTAAAGGCGACAGAAGCCGAAGAAGCTCCTTAGGCGATTGCTTGTAAAACATTTCGAGAGTCTTCTTCTCACAACTGAACTCTCTTCTGTACAGAAGAAGACCTGCAAGCATGAATGCAAGTAGCGGCCAGCCTCCTCTTTCGCAGTGCATCAGTAACACGTTTTGCTGGCTCGTCACTGATAACCAGCTATCACTGGAGCGCAAGAAATGGTGGATCATTTGCAGAGGTAACAGGGGGCAGTTCTCGTACTGCCTTGGATAGTCCATGACTGCTATATCAAACTCCTCTAGTATATCTGATATTTGGCTTCTCCTATTCCCTTCCCGAAAGTTGAACGCCATGAATGAAGAATCAGTGTAGTGGTCGTGCAGCTGTGCTATGATATGATTCATATATGCTTTGTAATCGGTATCATCCAACACATCAGTGGAGAAGCAGCAATCAAACACTGGGAAAAAAAAACAGAAACTAGGAATATGAGCAGAAAATGTAAATTGGGGCTAAGAATAAAGGAAGAGGAACGTAAACTGGAAACTAGGTCATTAAGTTTCAGAAGACATCGTGAAAACCCCAAAATCAAACAGGAATTTGAAAGTGATGCAGGAAACACATATTTCCTATTTCATTTCTTACTGTCATCAAACTTTCATGTTATTTCATGGGTTGATAAAATAAATACGTAATTTTTACTGGATACACCGTTAATCTTCGCAAGTCGTTGTGGAAATGGTTTCGCATCAAGTTGCGGAATGCATTGAACACCATGCCAAATAACTAACATGACAAACTTTCAGTCCACAACTACTTCCGGACTGCATGGGAGATTTTTTTTTTTGAAAAAAAAAAGTCACATAATTTTTTTTTTTTAAAAAAATTCCACACATGACATGGTTGTAGATTGTTTAGAGTTGAATTTCGCGGGGTTGGTAGAACTAACTATAGAAATTCCCACAAGAGCATATTTGGCACGACCTCCAAAGTAGTCCGCAATCAGTAGCGGACCCGTTTCTGCAAGGAGTTGCGAAGATAAACGGTGTATCGGTAAAAATTAGGGGTATTTCAAAGTATTTTAACTCTTTTTCCTAAAACCCGGTTTGTTCCGGTTTACATGAGAAATCCTTCTGTATTTAAGCGTCTCACACCCTTGTGTAGAGCTGGCAAAATCTGACCCGACCCGACTCACCCGAACCCGAACCCGACCGACACCCGAAAATCTGGAGTTATTCATAACCCGAACCTAAGACCGAACCCGATCCGAACTTGACCCGACTCGACCCAAACCCGACCCGACTATGAACCCGATCCGACTCTAAACCCGACCCAACTTTGAACCCGACCCGACTCTCAACCCGACCCGATCCGAATTGAAATGGTTATTTAACCGAGTCAAAATCATTTATTTTAAGTAAATTACATATTTAAGTATGCAAACGAGTCAAAATCATTTATTTTAAGTAAATTACATATTTAAGTATTCAACCGAGTCAAAATCAACCTAATTATCCAAACGGGTCGAATATGATTCGACCGAAAACTCAAACCAACTATACCGCTATACCCACTCTGATTCGAAACTCAAATGAGACCGACCCACCTCTTGACCCGAACCCGAATGGGCATGATCCGACTTAACCCGAAACCCGACCAATCTAAAATTCATTATGACCGAACCCGACCCGAACCCGAACCCGACCAATACCCGACCCGACCAATACCCGACCATAAATTTTACCCGAGTTGACCCGACCCGAGCAAGCCTGACCCGAATGACCGACTTGCCAGCTCTACCCTTGTGCTTACTGCTGAGGAATGAATGAAAATATCAGCAGAATTCCAAAATCTCGTATAAAATCTCTCTGATTATTCTTCATCTCTCTTAACTTGAGAATCACCGAATCCAGATCATCTCGATCTCGTTTGGTGCCCTGCAATCATGGTGGAAGGTACTCGTCTTCAAGACCTCAGTCAGCAAATCGAGGAAACCAAGTTTAATCAGGCTCAGCAGCAAGCGGAGAACGAGCGCCGATTTGAAGCCATGTCGAAGCAGATATCCGAATTGAAGGAACTCCTGATGCGCCAGCAAGCCTCCGCACCTCCAGTTACAGAAATAGGTAATTCCTCTTCTACTCATGATGCGCATAGAGTAATTGAGCCCGGTCCACCCGATTTGTCTAGATCTGGCCATGGTAGGATGAATCGAGGGTCAATCGTGACTACGCAAGGGAATTCTTCTTTCCCTGGTGGATTAGCGGCAGGGTTAGCAAATGTAGAATTCCCAATATTTGACGGATGTCGGTTGAAAGATTGGCTCTACAAGTGCGAGCAAATCTTTAGCCTAGACAACACGTTGCCCGAATTGAAGGTGCGCTTAGCATCGCTTCACCTTGAAGATCGAGCGCTCACATGGCACCACAATTATATCCGGGGTAAACAGGGAGAGTATCCCTCGTGGCCAGACTACGTAGTTGATATAGCTGCTCGATTTGGTGAATTAATTGAGGTTCCGTTAGCAGATTTGGTGAATCTGAAGCAAACTGAGAGTGTTGAGGAGTATTTGGATCGGTTTGAGAGTGTTCTGGATCGGATG